>CM077169.1:45591679-46925845 GCA_039654105.1 Coreius guichenoti | reverse complement strand
GTTCCACTGGTCAATTTCACGTACAGCGGCTCCACCTTTCAGCTGATCTACGTAATCAGTGTTCTGGTGGAGAAACAAAATGTGATCAAGGTGTTTAGACCCCAATGTGGCCCTTCTTTGGGTCACTGGAGACTCCCTAGGGGCAAAGGTCCGATCGGCAGAAACAGCAGTTGCTGGTATGGACAGGTATTTTCGTGCCAGTCTGGCCACAGCAGGAAAGCGATGCTCCTTGTTGCGCCACCATTGCAGGGGCGAGAGGCTGCGTCTGCAGAGCGGCTCTGCTATGTAATTTTCCAGCTGCTGGTGAATTTCGGGCATCCGCTCAGTAGGGTCCTCGCCCAGAAGAATATCATACATGCTCTGTGGGAGAGGACTTATTCGTATTCGAGGCGTGTGCTGTAAATCTCCCCTCAGTGGCGAGGTCATGCTGGTCCCACTAGAACGTCTTTTACGTTCATTGGCGTTCTTGAAAGGGGATCCAACAACCTCAAGCGCGCTTTCATTGACCTGTTCTGGAGATGATATGGCGACGGAGGGCTCGCTTGGCTGCAGCTCAACGCTGTCACCTTCCTCCGCTGAGCCGCATGATTCAGGAGAATCCAAAGAAGCCATTGCTGGTATTGTCAAAGAATCATCCAATCCAAAATCTGCAGGTTCTTCACGTTCATCCACGGTCGCTTCCATTTGCATGCTTTGTCTTCTCTCTCCATTGACTCCTTTGTTGCTTGTGAAAGCCTGAACGGATAGCAGCTCTTTCACCTTGTCATGCAGCTTGCTGCGGGCATGTGGGCTAAGAAACCGCAACTCTTTAAAACGTGGGTCCAGAAATGAGGAAAGTACGGCATTGCAGTCCAAAAGAGCATCTTCATCACTCAGACTCCAGCGTTTGTCCATACCAGCACGAATTCTCTCCATAACTCCCCTCACCACTGGACAGGTGCACTCCACAATTTTCTGTCCCAGGAGCCTGGACACTCCTTGGAGGCACGGCATTAGGGCTGAAATGGGTCCGTTGATGTCCTCGCTCAAAAACGATGCTGCAATGCGAACCGTTTTGAGCACAGGGACCAGTTCATGTATAAGGCGCCACTGGTGATCTGCCAGATTTGTTGCAACTTTTTGCTCCTCTAGGACGGAGCTTATTACCCACTTGAGCTCCAGCAGACTCTCACACATCTCAATGGCAGTGGTCCAGCGCCCTGGGTCATTCAAGACCAGGGTTACAGACTCTTTATTAACAGCCTCTGCTTTCTGGCTCAGTGCTGTAGAAGCGCTCACATCATGCTGGAAATGTAGGACGATGGCACGAGCATCTGCCAGAGCCTGTCTGACGGTCTCCACGCAAAGTCCCTCCTGGACACAGAGTTTCAGGGCCTGTCCTGTGCAAAGCAGAGGTGCCCATCCCTCTGGAAGATTACTGGGGGGCGGATGGCTGGGTCCAGCAAATTCTTGCTGATATTCTGGATCGATGGTCATATTCTCCTGACCCCCAGACTCAGATGGACTTGGGGTGTCATGCACAACACAGAAAACAAAGTCCTCTGGAAGCTGGAATTCAGAGAGGACTCCTCTCAGGGTGTCTGCAAAGCTCACTTGCCCTCTCTCAGATGGGTTTCCTTTGAATTCTGCAGTCGGTCGGGTCTCGAGCACGCAGCGTGCCAGGCGCCAGTGAGAGTCGACAAAATGCGCACTGACTGTAAGGTAGAACTGACCGTCCCCGCCAACCCCACATCCATCAACGGATCGCCAGTATTCGGTGCAGAGGGTCAGACAGTGAGAAGCTAGACTTGTCTGAAGATGCTGCTGAAGGCATTGCTTGAGGATGTGGTAACGATGCCAAAGTAGGCTGCCAAGCAGAGATGGAGATGGCACAGGGTAGTTAGGCTCTAGACAACTCAGTAAAAGCTTGAACCCCCTCTCTTCCACCACAGACAATGGCTGAAGGTCTCTGAAGACCATCTCCAAGATGAGATCGGTCAACACCTCAGCTCGCTTGTTGCTGCAGGCTCTTGTGCCGGTGCGGACACTACTGCCTCCAGCAGTGCTGCTCATCTCTCCTGCAGGAAAATTATACATTAGGCAGCCCACATCTGTATCTTGGTGCACAATGGCATTTGAACTAGAAGTAGCGCTTCCTGCCGCACAGTCAGGGGCATATGTTGTCCGAGCAGGTTTGGTCTCTCCCAGCTCCGCTGTCAGTACTTCTTCCTGCTCCTCTTTGATCGCAACAGGTAGCGCTGGTTGAAATGCAGCATTGACTGTGGCGTTATATCTGTTACCTTGTAAAGCGGTCTGAATGTGAGAATGTAATGCTGCAGGGGTGGGGATGCCTGCTGTGTTGTGAGGGGGTACCGCTCCTTCCCGAATGCTGTGTTTGCGTCCTAAGTGTTCTCTCATGGAAGTAGTGCTGTTGTGAAAGGAAAGCTGTCTCTTACAGTGGTTGCACTCGACACGGTGCAGACTTAGCTGAGTGTAGTGGTTCCACACTTTGGACGTGCGGCGATCAGAAAATGGCAAAAACCGCTGCATTCTTCTCCGAATATTTTGACCGTTGAGACTTGCAGGATGTATTTGAGATGGGAGATCCATGTCTGTGGTGAAAGATAAATAAAACAAAAATGCATTCAGAACGAGTATTTTAAGAAAAAAAAAAAACTTTAATCCTAAATCCTTAATGTGACATCAAGGTTTTTTTGTAACAAAATGTGTTTTCATAAAAATGGCAAGTCAAGGTTAAAATGTGATGTTTTCTGGGGGACAACACAATTCATATAAAACTAATGAATCAGCACTGTGTGTATCTGTTTCATTTCTGACTCTTAATGCTATTAAGGAAAGACATTACTCACATACAGCTTTTTAAAATCTTTTGTCAAAGTGTCCCAGCTGACCAGGTCACTGTGCTTGAATCAGTTCTTGTAACCATGTGTGTGTGAGAAAGAGAGAAATGGTCTTGTGCTGCATACTACCCATCACATCTATTTGGTTTTATTTCAGATGTGGCTGGTTGTAGAACATTTTACTGTAGCATAACCAAACTGCAACACTGAAATGCCATAAAAGGACATATTTGTGTAAGAAAAAGGGGTTTTAGGTATATTTTTTCCCCGACTCAGTGACTTCATATTAAAAAGTACTGCAGTGTTAGAAGTTAATTTTTAAAAATACAAAATTATAATAGGAAACTATTGCAAATGTTGAAAAATAGCCATACATGAAGTATAGCAAGTCACACAGCAAGACACTGCCATCTCTGCTTCAAATGAATTCAAACACTTTTTTGTTTCTCGCGGAAACATTTGTAAAAAAAAAAAAAAAAAATCACAAGGTTTGTATTATGATAATGACTCCACATCAGTCACAGCCCACTTTGCTCGCCACAAGAGTATTTAAGCAGAGAACAATAACCATGCAACATGATACTAATGAAACAATTCCGCTATTATTTACATCAAACGTCACTGGATGTTCTTCCGGGCGTGTTTAAGGGCCATTATGGTTTCATCCACTTCCTGCCTGTGTTACCTCCATTAAACAGTACACGATTCAGCGACAGTTACTTGTACAACTTATTTTTGTATCTGAAAATAAATAATAGCTTATTAGGAATATATATTATATGTATATATTTTAAAAATCTCAGAATCCCTGCACATCCTCCGCGCGTTTGCGACCTACACACTGGATGTGCTTAGCGCGGTTCCCGCTAGGGTACGAGGGTAAATTTCGAGCAGCCAAGAGAAGCGAAAAATGTCTATCATTCAGGTTTATATAGCATAACTATGTGACACTGTAGCTTACATTTATTGTTGAAATTAATTAAAGGGATAGTTCACCCCAAAAATGAAAACTATCCCATAATTTACTCACCCTCAAGCCATCCTAGGTGTATATGACATTCTTCTTTAAGACGAATACATTCAGAGTTATATTAAAAAAATTTCCTGGCTCTTCCAAGCTTTATAATGGTAGTAAATGGCAGCCCAAATTTTTAAGCCCAAAAAAGTGCATCCATCCATTATAAAAGTAATCCACACGGCTCCGGGGGGTTAATAAAGGCCTTCTGAAGCGAAATGATGAGTTTGTGTAAGAAAAATATCCATATTTAAAACTTTAAAAAGTAAAATATCTAGCTTCTGGCAAGACCGCCTTCCGTATTCAACTTACGAAAAAAGTGTAACGCCTCTCACAGTTCAAAACACTTACGCTACGTCCGACCAGTGTTAGGTAAGTTACTCCAAAAAATAACTAATTACTAGTTACTAATTACATCTTCAATAGTGTAATTATATTACTGTACAAATTACTCTCTCCAAAAAGTATTTCATTACTCATTACCAATTACTTTCTAAATCCTATATCAACCTCAACTAGTTAAGCGATTCATGGATGAAACGGCTCTTTTAATTCATTCAAATTAATAATATAAAACTACATAAATTATTCTTATTACCTGACCAAATTATTACAAATGTGAGAAGGATACATAAAAACATGCATTTTAAAGTTAGACTTTAAATTTTGATGTTAATTCCACTATTGTATTATATATAATTGTTTTACAGTCTATACACAGTATTTAGTTCAATTACATCAAAAGTAACTAATTACAGAAAAAAATAAGAGTAATCCCTTACTTTACTAGTAGTAATTAAATTACAGTAACTAATTACTTAGTAACTAGTTACACCCAACACTGCGTCCAACGTCATACGTCAAGCCAGTTACGCTTTTTTCGGTTAAATACAGAAGGCGGTCCACAGGACGCTAGATATTTTACTTTATAACGTGTTAAATAAGGATATTTTTCTTACAAAAACCCATCGATTCACTTCAGAAGGCCTTTATTAACCCCCTGAAGCCATGTGGGTTACTTTTATAATGGATGAATGCACTTTTTTTGGACTTTTCAAATTTTGGGCTGCCATTAAAATACTTGGATTAGCCAGGACATTGTTTAATATAACTCTTTTTATATTTGTCTGAAAGAAAAATGTCATATACACCTAGGATGGCTTGAGGGTGAGTAATCATGGGGTAATTTTCATTTTTGGGTGAACTATCCCTTTAATAGCGTATATGTACACGAAAGTCACGAGTTAATACCGCAGCACGGTGAACTGTTTTTTTGAAAACAACTATTTAGCGACAGTCCCTAAAGTGGAATTTACTTCCGATTTCCGCATGATGTGTCAATAAAACAAATAACTTCATTTCAGGCGACGTGAGTGGGATATTGCTTGGATATCATTCCCTACGGTCCGGTTCAAATCTAAACCTACAAAATGGATAATTCTGGAAAAGAAAAGGAAGCCTTGGCCATTATGGCTGAGGCAGACAAGAAAATGAAAACGACGCATTCGCGGTTAGGAACGTTTTTCGGGTAAATCTAATAATTATGTTTTTTTGTATATATGCAATATTGAATGTGCAAATTTTGCACCTTAAAATCTAATTAAAGTGCTTGGTATCAAATAGTATCCGTTGGGAACAAACAATGTTGATATCGATCATATTTATTAATTCAGATTATACTTTTGAAATTGCATTATTTGTAATATTGAGTTGTTCGTATTCAGCTGTCATAAATCTACTAGTTTTTTTTCTAGTCCGCAGATTTTGCACAGAAGTGATCAGCTAGCCAAGTAGCATCGCACTGCACGCATAAAACGTCATAATAAATAGAGTTGTGCGTACTGAATGTGGCGTTTCCCTCTCGCTTTCATTCATACTCTGCTCAAACCCAATGCACACTAAGAGATTTCGCTCTTTATGCCCTGATTTAGTACTTTTGAAACTCACCCATGCTGCCTTCGCCTGGCTCTTCCGTGCACAGTCTTTCACCGCCGCTGGCTACAGCTGGGATGTTCAGTCGATGTTTCACTCTGAGGTGTTTTATCATGTTAGCTGTATTTGAAGAGAACTTAAAGTCCGTCTTACACAGCTTGCAGTAAACAGTGGCATTGCTCTCATTTTTAATGTAGTACTTCCAGGCTATTGAGCAATATCGGGCCTGTGTTTTCACACTGATTTCTGGGTCCTCTTGCTTCATGTTGGCCATATCAGGTCTGAAAACACGTTGTGAGTGCAGGGGACAGACGCTAATAGCGCCGCCTAGCGGTCTGAGTGAATCTCCCTCTCGCTTTTGTTCATTGTAGGAGTTCCTCCAAGGTCGAGGAGGCCTGCGACTTGTACGTGAGAGCTGGGAACATGTTCAAGATGGCAAAGAACTGGAGTGGTACGACACACAGCAACTTTTGCACCACATACAGTATTAAGGTGTTCAATAAGCACGTGTCATTTCTATTGTTCTCTTCTTCATTTAAGCCGCAGGAGATGCCTTCTGCAAAGCTGCACGACTGCATTTGCAGGTGCAAAGCAAGCTAGACGCAGCCGTAAACTTTCTTGATGCTGGCAATGCATTCAAAAAGTCTGATCCTCAAGGTACAGCTCTTAGATGCTGAACAATAAAAATCTCTCAGTGTGTAGTGTTTCTATTAGATTAATTTGTACAACTTCTCTACACAGAGGCAGTAAGCTGTTTCTGTCAGGTCACTGACATCTACACTGATATGGTGAGAAAAATTATCTTATTTAAAGGGTTAGTTCACCCAAAAATGAAAATTCTGTTATTAATTACTCACCCTCATGTTGTTTGGAACACAAATGAAGATCTTTTTGATGAAAGTGTCACAGGTTTGGAACGACACAAGGGTGAGTAATCAATGACAGAATTTTATATTGATACACTCTGAATATTCCTTACAAATTCTCATCTGTGTCCACAGGGGCGTTTCAACATTGCAGCTAAACACCACATATCTATTGCAGAAATCTATGAATCTGATTTATTGGACATAGACAAAGTAAGTTGGAAGTTATCTTTTTTTTATGGAAAGTTGCACATTTATCAGTAAGTGGTTAAGATGAATATGGACAGTATGTCAAAAGTATAAAAATACACAACAATTTGTGGCCAGTAAGATTTTTGTTATTTTGAAAGAAATTCACTTTTATTCAGCAAGGCTGCATTAAATTGATCAAAAATCAAAGACATACAATTTTATAAAAGAGTTAAATGCTGTTTTATAAAACTATAAGCAGAACAACTTTTCTCTTAATAATAAAAAAATGTTTCTTGAGCAGAAAATCAACATTTGAATGATTTCTGAAGGATCATGTGACACTGAAGACTGGAGTAATGATGCTGAAAATTCAGCTTTGATCACAGGAATAAATTACATTTTAATATATGTCAACTTTTAAATGTTAGTGTATTTGCTAATGCATCAGATGATCCATACTGAGCCTATCAAGTTACAGAGAACCCCTTATGAAAGAAAATAATGTTCATTCATTTGCTATTATTTGGTCCCAAAATACTTATTTATGTGTACAGGCCATTGTTCATTATGAACAGGCAGCCGATTATTTCAAAGGGGAGTCATCCACCAGGTACTCTACTACAGTCTTTATATGCTTTTATATGTTTCACATTTATCATGAGTGTTGTAGAACAAATGAGGTCTGAGCACAGACGTTGTGTTGTAATTAAATGATTGCATTTAATATGATTAAACGTAACAAATCTCTTGCATCCTCTCCCCCTGTAGTGCAGCCAACAAGTGTCTTCTCAAAGTGGCAACCTATGCGGCTCAGATGGAGCAGTACCAGAAAGCCATCGAAATATATGAGGAGGTCTGTGTGATCTTCTGTCAAAAACCTGTTCATTTGTTTTCTTCACCCTTCATGTTGAGTGGCATATTGTGTCTGTTCAGATTGGGACTTACTCCATGGACACTACCCTGCTGAAGTATGGTGCTAAAGACCATTTCTTCAAAGCAGCGCTGTGTCACTTCTGTGTGGACATGCTCAACTGCAAGGTGCCTGTTCACAGTCTAAAGAAGAATGATATTTACAACGCAACTCTCTGCTTTGTCATTATTTAACCCTTGTTCTCATCAATAGCTGGCTGTACAGAAGTATGAAGACCTGTTTCCAGCCTTCTCAGATGCTAGAGAGTGCAAACTTCTTAAAGTGAGTCTTTCCTTCCAACACATTTAGTTGCTTACGGTTAATTCTATAGACTTCAATTGTGATCTAAGGCCCTGTTTACACTTGATATTAAGATGCGTTTTGGTGGATTGCATGTAAGTAGACGAGTAGACAAGTAGACGAGGGAGACACATTCCTGTTTACACCTGGTGTTTTAATCCGTCTCTTTTGTCCACTTTCAACCACTTCTGTCCTGATTTCTTTGAGGTTAGGGTATTCCCGATTCAATTTACATATGAACACGACCAGAGAAAACAGAAAAACATACGGAGAGCATCAGCTTTTGTTTCTGCTCTGACAGCCGCAAGATGACGCCGAACGCTGTGAGTGTGTGTTAGAAATCAGGAATGGTGAGAGAACATTGTGCTTGATACGTTTTTCGTCTTCAAACCAAACTTGGGTCTTCAGTTGACAAAGTTTAAATCCTGTCTGGCTAGCGCGCTTTCCATAATGTTTGCGCAGTAGGCGGAGAGTAGGTCTTTTGCGGTTATTCAACCACATGAGCGTTTACACTACGAAAACAATCCGGACGAATGCGTTTTCGACTACCTCGGGAATTGGTCGAAAGTTGAGAAGCTCAAAGTGTTTTAGACCCCGTTTACACCTGTATTTAGATTGACCAAAACGCATCTTAATGCCAGGTGTAAACAAGGCCTTAGATTCTGGGTCAACATCAGTTGAGATTGAAGGTGGAAGCTTTTCCCAAATATATATTTCCCAAATATATATATACACTCACCTAAAGGATTATTAGGAACACCATACTAATACTGTGTTTGACCCCCTTTCGCCTTCAGAACTGCCTTAATTCTACGTGGCATTGATTCAACAAGGTGCTGAAAGCATTCTTTAGAAATGTTGGCCCATATTGATAGGATAGCATCTTGCAGTTGATGGAGATTTGTGGGATGCATATCCAGGGCACAAAGCTCCCGTTCCACCACATCCCAAAGATGCTCTATTGGGTTGAGATCTGGTGACTGTGGGGGCCATTTTAGTACAGTGAACTCATTGTCATGTTCAAGAAACCAATTTGAAATGATTCGAGCTTTGTGACATGGTGCATTATCCTGCTGGAAGTAGCCATCAGAGGATGGGTACATGGTGGTCATAAAGGGATGGACATGGTCAGAAACAATCCTCAGGTAGGCCGTGGCATTTAAACGATGCCCAATTGGCACTAAGGGGCCTAAAGTGTGCCAAGAAAACATGCCCCACACCATTACACCACCACCACCAGCCTGCACAGTGGTAACAAGGCATGATGGATCCATGTTCTCATTCTGTTTACGCCAAATTCTGACTCTACCATCTGAATGTCTCAACAGAAATCGAGACTCATCAGACCAGGCAACATTTTTCCAGTCTTCAACTGTCCAATTTTGGTGAGCTCGTGCAAATTGTAGCCTCTTTTTCCTATTTGTAGTGGAGATGAGTGGTACCCGGTGGGGTCTTCTGCTGTTGTAGCCCATCCGCCTCAAGGTTGTGCGTGTTGTGGCTTCACAAATGCTTTGCTGCATACCTCGGTTGTAACGAGTGGTTATTTCAGTCAAAGTTGCTCTTCTATCAGCTTGAATCAGTCGGCCCATTCTCCTCTGACCTCTAGCATCAACAAGGCATTTTCGCCCACAGGACTGCCGCATACTGGATGTTTTTCCCTTTTCACACCATTCTTTGTAAACTCTAGAAATGGTTGTGCGTGAAAATCCCAGTAACTGAGCAGATTGTAAAATACTCAGACCGGCCCGTCTGGCACCAACAACCATGCCACGCTCAAAATTGCTTAAATCACCTTTCTTTCCCATTCTGACATTCAGTTTGGAGTTCAGGAGATTGTCTTGACCAGGACCACACCCCTAAATGCATTGAAGCAACTGCCATGTGATTGGTTGATTAGATAATTGCATTAATGAGAAATTGAACAGGTGTTCCTAATAATCCTTTAGGTGAGTGTATATACACACTACCATTGAAAAGTTTGGGGTTGAGGTTTTAAAATGTTTTTTAAATGAGTAAATTCTGCTCACCAAGACTACATTTCTTTGATACAAATACAGTGAAATCTTTGTGAAATATTATTACTATTTGAATATATTTTAAAATGTAATTAATCCCTGTGATGGCAAAGCTGAATTGTCAACATCATTACTCCAATGATCCTTCAGAATTATTCTAATATGGCGATTCTTCTGCTCAAGAAACATTTCTTATTATTATTATTATTATTATCAATGTTAAAAAAAGTTTTTTTTTGTGAAAACCATATGTTTTTTCAGCTTTATTTGATGAACAGAAAGTTCAAAAGTTGAAATAGATTTGTTGTTAACATTGTAAAAGTATTTTCTGTCACTTTTGATCAATTTAATGCATCCTTGCTGAATAAAAGTATTAGTAAAGCATTTATTTTTCAAAAAAATCTTTCTAACCTTAAACTTTTGAATGGTAGCATTTGACGATTTTGTGATACTTTATACAAAATAATCACAATGTTTCTGCATTTCACATTAAACAGAAACTTCTTGATGTATATGAAGAGCAGAACAGCGATGCATTCACTGAAGCAGTAAGTTCTCTTGGTAAATTGTTTCAGGTTTCACCATTCACTGCACACATTTTACCTGTGGTAGTTCATTATTCATCATTATGAATTAAGGCCCGTTCACATCAAAAATGATAACTGTAATAAAGATAACTAAAGAAATAACTATTAGCATCCACACCAGTGGACGATATCGTTCTGTTTATTCTAAGCGCTTTAAATGCTTGAGCTCTTTAAAGCAGGATGGATTCTGATTGGCTGTCAATGTTTTTACCATTCATCAGCTGGAAAAAATCGTTCTGTAAGTGATTCCAACGATTATTGTTATACATGTGGTGTGGACTGTGCTATTCTTTTGTATTTAGAACGATTTTTATTTATCGTTAGTTATCGTCCTTGTGAACGGGCCTTTACTCTATGCAATATTCTGCAGTTGTTATTATTATTATTATTATTATTATTATCATTATTTTTCATTAGGTAAGGGAATTTGAATCCATCACCAGGCTTGATCAGTGGCAGACCACTATGTTACTAAGAATCAAGAGGACCATTCAGGATGAGGAGAATGACCTTCGCTAATGTGAAGTCATGATTCCAAGCACACCACCCATTCTCCTGTCCTTCCTCTCTCTCTCACAGAGTATTTATGTGTAATTAAGGTCACGTACACTTTGTCTTGAGCCTTTTTCTCCCAAATCCTGCAGTCTTTAAGGAAACTTTTATCCCCTAGAACACTGTGAAGTCTTCTAGAATGACACTAGCTAGGATTTATGTTACAAGCCTTGACCAAAACTTCCCTTTGTGGTAAATGTAACTCATAGATGTGATTATTTTATGTTACCATTTTCATTCATGCTTGTGCAGCTTCAGTAGTTGTTTATTTATCTTTTTTATTAATGGTTGTAAATTAACTTGAATTTCATCTGTTATTGATCCAGTCGCAAGGCTCTGTATGTGTCATAATATATAATATTATTATTATTATTATTATTATTATAAATAAGTATTTATAATTTGTGCAAAATACTGTAACTATGATCAGCTAGAATAGGCTGAAACAACACTAATTGCCATTTTCTTGTTTTCCTCTATGGAGGACATGATTGGGTGATAGTTCACCCGAAAATTAAAATTGTGTTATCATTTACTCACCCTCAAGTTGTTCCAAACCTTTTTGAGTTTCTTTCCTCTACTGAACACAAAAGAAGATATTTTGAAGAATATGGGTAACCAAACAGTTGAATGGACCCCAGTGACTGAGTTTTTTTCTCTCTCTCCATACTATGGAAGTCAATGGGGAATTGTTTGGTTACTCATATTCTTCAAAATATCTTCTTTTCTGTTCAGCAGAAGAAAATTTCATACAGGTTTCGAACAACAACCTAGATTTTTTGTTTTTTGTACACATAGAAGAGTGAATCTGCATGATGGTTATTGCAATATTTTGGAGGATGTGAGGTTGTGATAGTCCTCGGTCTACTCTGTCTGAACCAGCGTGCACTGGTTGACTGTGCAATTTCTTTATGATGTATGTATATTGAATGAAATAGTTTTTTACAACCATTAGGACACATTTCGCAGTACTTAGGTCACATTTCAAAACTCTTCACACAGTAAACACAACAGCAGTCTATTTGGGCTAAACTGTGGATCATTTTTCATTGCTTTGGCACAAAATACATTCAATGGCTACTTACAAATGATTTTCAAATTCTTTTCTCACTTAGACACAACCTCTGCCAAACCCCGATTTGCACGTTTACATACTCTTTTTAAAACTGTTAAACTTACGTTCAAAACCTAACGTAACAGTAAAATGAATAAGTAATACCATTTTAAAATATATTCTGAATCTAAAAAATGAAATATTATCAAAACAATTACATGGAGCTGAACACCTACATAGGTGTTAGGGGGCCATTCACACAGAACATGTTTTTGCTGTTAAAAAAGTGAAAATACTCTAGAAAAATGCGCATTTTAAAAGTTAAACTTATTTTATGGAAAAATAGCGCATTGGAATGGAAAACCAAGTTCTGTGTGTTTCAATTTCACCATCTGTAAAAAGTGGATAATTTAGGAATAATGTATTGTAATTTAAATATGGACCATGTAACAAATACTGCAGTGAATTGAAACAGTAGAGATGTCATTCTTGTTTTGTAAAGAAATTTTACAAAAGAAAATAGTGTAGTGCTACCTGTTGCTAGTGTTTTTTAAATTGTTGCTTTATGTTTTTGTTTACTAATGTTATGGAAGAATGACCTGATTTGAAGTGTTTTGGTAGTTTTAGTGCATTTTGAATGTGAAATGAACTGCTGTGCCAAGCTGAAAAGTTATTTAGGACAACTGTGTGAAGAGTTTTGAAAAAGTAACCTAAGTATTGAGAAATGTGTCCTAGTGATTGTTAAAAAAAAGAAAAACGAAGTCGTACCTGAGGAAACAGCTTGCCAAGTTGTCCTAGTTTTCCTTAAGCTAATATCATGCTTGGTTTAATTTATTGATGTTAGAGTACTCAGAAAACAGGATCATATTGTTTGTTACCTAAAAGGCACTAGAAATTATAGGCGTCTTATTTATTAAGTTCTGTGCTTTTTGGTTGACAATTTTATCTGCATACACACAGATGCTTACGACTAATGATGTACCAATACAGGAACTTGAGCATGCAAAAAAAGCATGGCTGAATAAGCTTAATGTAACAAAAAAATGAAGTGTAACAAAGTAGAGTGTTTGGAGCAAGGTGTTACAACAGTCGAAGCATGCATGTATTCATCAAAGCTGTTATGTTAAACTGATTTAAAAAGCAAATAAATTATATGATTCCCTTAATTTTTGTTAAGTCTTAATATTTTATTGATGTGGGCATACATACAAAGACACTGTTTAGATTCCTTAATGAATTGCACATAGTATCTGACCTTTAATATCTTTTCACATGTAATTTTAAAATATTCTAGCTGACCCCCCAGCGTTAGTTTTTTAAGGCAACCGTTATTTTACAATGAATCACATTATTATTATTATTATTATAAACCTTTAGGTCACACTTTAGATTAGGGTCCAGTTCTCACTATTAACTATGACTTTTCCCTCAAACTCCTGATTACTGCTTATTAATAGTTAGGCAGTAGTTAAGTTTAGGTATTGGGTAGGATTAAAGGATGTAGAATATGGCCATGCAGAATAAGTCATTAATATGTGCTTTATAAGTACTAATAAACAGCCAGTATCCTAGTAATATGCATGCTAATAAGCAACTAGTTAATAGTGAGAATTGGACCCTAAACTAGTGTTACCAACCTTTATAATAATGTTAGCTGATCTATAACACGCAATGGGCGCCGTCATGTTTGCACCGCAATTCAGAGAATCGTATCTGTCAGATTTACAATTCATCCACTTCTCCTGAAATACATGAAAGTAAGTGGCTGGTGAAGAGGAAGAAGAATAGAGTTTTACCTAATACCTACACAATGTGTATCTGATATGAATAAAACACGTCGTCAATTTATAAAGTCTGTATGATGCACTGAGCGTTCTAAACACCGGTGTGATTGTACGCGTCAAAGGGTTAAGCATCTGACCAAACTCCAGGTTTATTTTTGTCCACTAGTCTCGCCTCCATTTTAATCATCATCCTCCTCATCTTCTTCCAGATCCTCTGTTTCTTCCAGGGCCGCCGTCTGCTCCTCCAGGGCTGCTTTCAAAGCCTGCTCTTCCTCTACACTGGGGTCCAGGGCCTCTGTGATTTCGGGTCCGCTGGGGTACTCGCTGTGGGGCGGTGGAAGCACTATTGGGGTGTAGGCCTCTCCGATATATTTCAACCCCCAACCAATGTATACGTTTCCAAAATTCCTGAGAGGGAGCAGAAAAATGCTTTTACTCCACAGAAAAAGTATCAGATTAAAAGAGATGGTTAGACGGACCGTTAGTAGGTGTTTACAGTTTGATAAAGTAAGGTTCTTACTTGCCACTTGCATAAGCATAAGCTCCAGGCCAGAGGTTGGAGCGCAGCACAGCGATGGAAAACTGAGGAATGAGGTTAGAGGAGATCATGGAGCTCCAAGGTGGGGTGTCATTAATCTCTGTGGACAGAGCATTTTCTGCATTAGAGCTGATCATTTGAACTGGAGGTATTGTATATAAATGTGATGCAGTGTGACTGACTTGCATCCTCAGACAGAGGCGTCAGAAGAGGAGGCCCAATCTCAGGCTCCGGCTCATCAGGTTCTTCCTCCCTCTCTTCCTCCTCGGCATCTTCCTCAACTTCATCCGCAGACTTCTTAGTTATGTTTACCCACACACAGCGGCCCTAACATTCACATGTACAGTAATGTGCAAATGTCTTCGACATGTTTGATTTTTCAAAGACATTTATTCATGTGTGCCAGTAGGAAATGTCAGTTTACATTTCCAAGCATTCCTTTTGCCATTTTGAGGGCAGTCTACCCAAAAATAAAAATTCTGTAATCATTTACTCACCCTCATGTTGTTCCAAAACCTGTATGACTTTCTTTCTTCTGTGGAAAATTAAAGAGGATATTTTGAAGAATGTTTCGGTTCCCTTTCACTTCCATTATATGGACAAAATGGATGTCAGAGGAAAGCGAAATGGTTTGGTTTCCAATGTTCTTAAAATATTTGTATTGGTGTTCCGCAGAAGAAAGAAATACACTTGGAACCACATGAGGGTGAGTAAATAATTATAAATATTAAAATTAAAAAAAGTATTCAAAAAATTTTGATGGACTATCCAGTGAGAGATTTATACGCACAAGAAGTCAGACATCAGACAATATGATTCACACAGAGATCTGATCTCACCATCATCGAGTTTGTCTGGGATTTCGTGAAGAGTGAATCAATTTAATGTAATGTAAATACTGTTCATGTTAATGTATATTTTCATAAAATCTGAGTACTGAAATGGATTTTATTGATTTGTTTGGGGGTCCATGAAATTAATGTTTCAGTCAGAATTTTCTTTATTATTCTCTCAAATTTGGCAATTGTGGTAATTTTCTCTACTTTTCCAAACTATTTGGACCACAATATTTATTGATATTTACTGATTGCTATTGCTAGATTAATTATGGTAATACACTGCCTGGTCAAAACAAAAAAACAAAAAAAGTTTGGATTTAAATAGGGAAATACTTAGAGTCAATGATTGGATCATTTTTGCAGTGATTGTTTCTAGTATGTTATATACAAACCCAATTCCAAAAAAGTTGGGACACTGTACAAATTGTGAATAAAAACAGAATGCAATGATGTGGAAGTTTCAAATTTCAATATTTTATTCAGAATACAACATAGATGACATATCAAATGTTTAAACTGAGAAAATGTATCATTTTAAGGGAAAAATAAGTTGATTTTAAATTTCATGGCATCAACACATCTCAAAAAAGTTGGGACAAGGTCATGTTTACTACTGTGTGGCATCCCCTCTTCTTTTTATAACAGTCTGCGAACGTCTGGGGACTGAGGAGACAAGTTGCTCAAGTTTAGGAATAGGAATGTTGTCCCATTCTTGTCTAATACAGGCTTCTAGTTGCTCAACTGTCTTAGGTCTTCTTTGTCGCATCTTCCTCTTTATGATGCGCCAAATGTTTTCTATGGGTGAAAGATCTGGACTGCAGGCTGGCCATTTCAGTAGCCGGATCCTTCTTCTACGCAGCCATGATGTTGTAATTGATGCAGTATGTGGTCTGGCATTGTCATGTTGGAAAATGCAAGGTCTTCCCTGAAAGAGACGACGTCTGGATGGGAGCATATGTTGTTCTAGAACTTAGATATACCTTTCAGCATTGATGGTGCCTTTCCAGATGTGTGAGCTGCCCATGCCACACACACTCATGCAACCCCATACCATCAGAGATGCAGGCTTTTGAACTGAGCGCTGATGACAACTTGGGTTGTCCTTGTCCTCTTTAGTCCGGATGACATGGCGTCCCAGTTTTCCAAAAAGAACTTCAAATTTTGATTCGTCTGACCACAGAACAGTTTTCCACTTTGCCACAGTCCATTTTAAATGAGCCTTGGCCCAGAGAAAACGCCTGCGCTTCTGGATCATGTTTAGATATGGCTTCTTTTTTGACCTATAGAGTTTTAGCCGGCAACGGCGAATGGCACGGTGGATTGTGTTCACCGACAATGTTTTCTGGAAGTACTCCTGAGCCCATGTTGTGATTTCCATTACAGTAGCATTCCTGTATGTGATGCAGTGCCGTCTAAGGGCCCGAAGATCACGGGCATCCAGTATGGTTTTCCGGCCTTGACCCTTACGCACAGAGATTGTTCCAGATTCTCTGAATCTTTGGATGATATTATGCACTGCAGATGATGATAACTTCAAGCTCTTTGCAATTTTTCTCTGAGAAACTCCTTTCTGATATTGCTCCACTATTTTTCGCCGCAGCATTGGGGGAATTGGTGATCCTCTGCCCATCTTGACTTCTGAGAGACACTGCCACTCTGAGAGGCTCTTTTTATACCCAATCATGTTGCCAATTGACCTAATAAGTTGCAAATTGGTCCTCCAGCTGTTCCTTATATGTACATTTAACTTTTCCGGCCTCTTATTGCTACCTGTCCCAACTTTTTTGGAATGTGTAGCTCTCATGAAATCTAAAATGAGCCAATATTTGGCATGACATTTCAAAATGTCTCACTTTCAACATTTGATATGTTATCTATATTCTATTGTGAATAAAATATAAGTTTATGAGATTTGTAAATTATTGCATTCCTTTTTTATTCACAATTTGTACAGTGTCCCAACTTTTTTGGAATCGGGTTTGTATTTGGCAACAGTTCTTCTAATCCTAATTGATGGAGTGTGTAGCTTTTCATTTCTTAAACAACCACGTAGGAAGACACATTATGGCCATATTCCAGGATGACAAGATTCATCAGGCACAAATTGTGAAAGAATGGTTGAGAGGGAGCAAGAAGGTCCATTTTCACACATTAATTGATCCAGACTTTAAATTATTGAAAGTCTTTGGGATGTACTGGAGTAGACTCACAAGATCTTGACCAAAATTTGATGCACCTCTTGATCACAACATTTATTTCCATCAAGTGGAAGGAATCCATTTTTTTGCTCAAGATCTTGTATTGACACTGCAAGTGTCCAGCACTCTGTAAAGTCTCCTCCAGCACATCCCAAAGACTTTCAATGAATTTAAGGTCTGGACTCATGTGTGAAAATGATTCGTCATGCTCCCTCCCAACCATTCTTTCACATTTTGAGCTGATGAATCTTGACATTGTCATTCTGGAATATAGCCATGATGTGTCTTCCTACATGGTTGTTTAAGAAATGAAAAGCTACACACTCCATCAATTAGGGTTAGAAGAACTGTTGCCAAACATATAACACGCTAGAAACATAATAATCACTGCAATAATGATCCAATCATAGACTCTTAAGCATTTGCCTATTTAAATCCAAACTGCAAATTTTTTTGGCCAGGCAGTGAATATGTAAAAGGGACACTGCAGAAAAAAAGTGTTACCAAAACTTACTCAATATCCACTTCAATGGACATTTTAGGGTGGGTGAATTCCCAACAGGTCGTCTGTTTCTTACCTGTGTAAGTATATGCTGTACATGATGGACCCATAGATTCAGAGACTCAGCAATCTCATTTACATGAATGCCTTCAAAGTTAGGATTTTCCTCAAAGCTGTCTCGCAGTCCGTCATCCTCACCTTCATCCTCCCCAAACTGGTAGAATCCCAGAGGGCTGACGTGCGTGCCCGCTGAGATCCGTGCGATCTGGGCACGCAGGTAGTTGACCTCATTGCCAGGAAAGGGGGGGTAACTTACAACAGGAGCATCGAGCCTGCCTGAGAAGAGCCTGCGGATCTGCCGCGCTGCTGAGATCTGAGCGGGGGTGACCACCGGCAGTCTGACCCACGGCATGCCGGGTTCTTGACATACAAAATAAGTGAATTTATTGGCGCCAGTGTGATTTTCTTCCTTTGGCACTGGCGGAGGTGGCTTGTAAGTTGATTTGGGGGGTGGATCAGCCTGCAAGTATAGTTTAATAACTTTTGTCAAGTTTGAAAGTGCATTTCTACAGTTTCTAGCCTGTCATCAACTGCACTGGGGCACGGATCCACGGTGAACGTGATTTCAACAAGTACAACATGATCCTGGATCAACATCTTCCAATCAACAGATCTGAGGGACAAGTTTACAGTTTATGTCAAGTTTAGGCTTACAACCAGGGTTAGGTGCTTCTACATCAGTGTTATTCATCTATCATTTCCCTCTGATTTTAGGGGTAACTTATGGGTAGGGTTAGGTTTAGAACAACATTTTCAGACAGGAATGTTGTTCCAGGATCAACAAAATATGATACTGTTATGGATATAAATTGTCTTTACCTGCAGTCGTAAGCTGCACACACAATAAAGATCTGCTTCGACAGAAGACATCTGGTAGTTTTGGTAACTACAGTGGATTGTAGGTAAATGTACACCTCATCCAGGGCTCTTTTTGTTTTCTGGCTTAAGGTGCGATCACATTAGCGAAATTTCACGAACAAAAAAGACACATTGTCTATTGTCAATACTGTAGTGATGTATGAAATGCCGCACACACAGAAGTCACCAGTTTTCTGTTGGTCAATGTTGCGAATTTGCGTGAGAGGATTGACGCATTATGAAATCTGCATGGGGAAATCTTTCGCCCTCACGCGAAATTCACAATTGCGCCGATTCATATTGAAAAGACTGGATTTCGCCTGCGAAACTTTGCTGAACAACGGTGAACGTGAACACACCATTATAAAGTATCCTGTTAGTAGGCTATTTCGGTTTAGTGCGTGAGTGAACTGTCCGAATGAATCAAACTGAATCACAAACCTTTTTTTTTTTTTTTTTTTTTTTTTGCAAATCTGTTCGCGAATCTGGCATTGCTGGTCCTGATTCTAAACAGCTGATAGTAAAAACACGACTTGATTGCTGATCAGAGAAAAGATTCTCCAGTCAGTATACGGTAATCCTCATTGACAGGTTTTACCAGTAATATTTTACTGGAGCACAGAGGTAATTCACTGGAGCTTGTGTCCCAGTAAAAAGGGTCTAGCAACACCCCTGACTTTGTATACATAATTTTTCCCTTTAAAGATCAGGTCACGTTACCAAAACTTCTGTAAAAAAAATTGGGCAAAAAATTATTCCGCCATGGAATAAAAAAAGGTAATTACGACTTCTTATCTCACAATTCTGATTTATTTTTCAGAATTGTGGGATATAAACTCACAACTGAGAGTTATAAAATCCGAACTGCGAAGTTTTCTCAGAATTGCGTATAAACTCATTTATATCATATCATGCATTTCTGACTTTTTAACTCACAATTGCGAGTTTAAACCACGCAATTCTAAGTAAAAAAAAAAGACAGAATTGCGAAATGTAAACTCGCAGTTGCAAGAGAAAAAGTCTGAACTGTGAGATAAAAAGTCGCAATTACCTTTTTTATTCCGTGTCGGAAACAAGCTTCCGTTATTTTCTTATGTCAATAGTGTTGCGATGTATAAAGCGCACACAGAAGTCACTTTCAACTGACTTTCAAAATAAAATCCACATCATCGTGAATTTCACGTGAGGGCGAAAGATTTCCCCCACACAGATTTCGCAGCGGTTTTAAGTTGGTCGCTCAAAATTTGTGCACTGACCAGCAGTATATTTTTTGTATATTGTATATTTTTGTATATTTTTTGCCTGCAAAATTTCGCAAATGTGACCATACAATATTTAGACAGCTTCATTTACTTCAGTTGCCCTATTGTGACTTACAGCTTCTACAAGCTCTGCTTCATCCTTGTCCTCCTGTGGCTCTTCCTCTCTCTCCTCATCCTCATTTGTCAGTTCTGTGCTCTCCTCCTCATCCCCTTCACCCTCTCTGAATTCCCCCTCAGCCACCAGGTAGTTGCTCTGTGTGCCGAGGACCTTGCCCCAGAATCGACAGCGCTGGAGACACTGTGTGTCCACTAGTTGTTTCAAAGCCAGAAAGATTCTCTGCATCTCCAATTTCCCCAGACCCACACCAGCTTGCTCAAAGTAGAATGCAAGTTCTGCAACATTTGGTAGAGGAGAATCCACCTGAAAACAATACAGAAGAATGTATTACAGAAACTGTTGTATTGCATTGAACTGCTCATAGGACCCACCACAACCACAATTTGTATTTCGAAGATTAACCAAAGTCTTATGGGTTTGAAACGACATGAGGGTGAGTAAATGATGACAGAATTTAAATTTTTGGGTGAATTATCCCTGTTAAGGGATATATATAACCATTGATCAGCAAACATAAACAGAAGCTCAACTGAACCTGCGAGAACAAACCTCATTGGTTCTTGTGGAAGCTCAAACGTGCTGCGTAACACGAGAATAAACCTCATTGGTTCTTGTGGAAGCTCAAACGTGCTGCGTAACACGAGAATAAACCTCATTGGTTCTTGTGGAAGCTCAAATGTGCTGCGTAACACAAGACTGAACCTCACTGGTTCTTACGGAAGCTCAAACGTGCTGCGTAACATGAGAATGAACCTCACTGGTTCTTGTAGAAGCTCAAACATGCTGCGTAACATGAGAATGAACCTCATTGGTTCTTGTGGAAGCTCAAACGTGCTGCATAACACGAGAATGAACCTCATTGGTTCTTGAGGAAGCTCAAACGTGCTGCGTAACACGAGAATGAACCTCATTGGTTCTTGAGGAAGCTCAAACGTGCTGCGTAACACGAGAATGAACCTTATTGGTTCTCGCTGAAGCTCAAACGTGCTGCGTAACACGAGAATAAACCTCATTGGTTCTTGTGGAAGCTCAAATGTGCTGCGTAACACAAGACTGAACCTCATTGGTTCTTACGGAAGCTCAAACGTGCTGCGTAACATGAGAATGAACCTCAGTGGTTTTTGTGGAAGCTCAAACGTGCTGCATAACACGAGAATGAACCTCACTGGTTCTTGAGGAAGCTCAAACGTGCTGCGTAACACGAGAATGAACCTCATTGGTTCTTGAGGAAGCTCAAACGTGCTGCGTAACACGAGAATGAACCTTATTGGTTCTCGCTGAAGCTCAAACGTGCTGCGTAACACGAGAATAAACCTCATTGGTTCTTGTGGAAGCTCAAATGTGCTGCGTAACACAAGACTGAACCTCATTGGTTCTTACGGAAGCTCAAACGTGCTGCGTAACATGAGAATGAACCTCAGTGGTTCTTGTGGAAGCTCAAACGTGCTGCATAACACGAGAATGAACCTCACTGGTTCTTGAGGAAGCTCAAACGTGCTGCGTAACACGAGAATGAACCTCATTGGTTCTTACGGAAGCTCAAACGTGCTGTGTAACACGAGAATGAACCTCACTGGTTCTTACGGAAGCTCAAACGTGCTGCGTAACATGAGAATGAACCTCATTGGTTCTTGAGGAAGCTCAAACGTGCTGCGTAACACGAGAATGAACCTCATTGGTTCTTGAGGAAGCTCAAACGTGCTGCGTAACACGAGAATGAACCTCATTGGTTCTTACGGAAGCTCAAACGTGCTGCGTAACATGAGAATGAACCTCATTGGTTCTTGAGGAAGCTCAAACGTGCTGCGTAACACGAGAATGAACCTCATTGGTTCTTGAGGAAGCTCAAACGTGCTGCATAACATGAGAATGAACCTCATTGGTTCTTACAGAAGCTCAAACGTGCTGCGTAACATGAGAATGAACCTCATTGGATCCTACACGTCAAGCGAACATGCTTGAGCTTCCATTTACCACAACTGATGTGTGTGTTGATGATTATTTTCAATCTGTTCATCACAACGCGATTGTGTCCCTTCAGAAATTTCGGACTAAACGGTTCAATTCATATGGATTGGTTTTACAAATCTCTTTATGAACTTTTTAAAGCGTCAAAGTGGTAGTTGCGTAGCTGTCAATGGAGGGACAGAAAGCTCTCAGAATTCATCAAAAAGATCTTCATTTGTGCTCCGAAGATGAACGAAAGTCTTACCAGCTTGGAACGACATGAGGGTGAGTAATTAATGACAGAATTTTCATTTTTTGGTGAACTAACCCTTTAAATCACACTCCAAAATGTCTGAATGTGATTGCATTAGATAACTACTTATCTAATCAAAAAATTGCATTGATTTAAAAGACAGCACAAGTACACTTTTCAAGCAAAGCATTTAACAAAAAAGGTTAGGTTTTAACAGTTTAAAAAGCATTATATGGGCCCTCAGGAGCAGGACTGAGAAACTTACCAGCTCTTCCTCGTGATCACCTTCACTGCCTGCCGCGCGCGTGAAGAGTGTCTTCTGCTGCTCGGCCAGCAACAGAGCTGAGGATGAGGACGGACTGTCACGCAAGGTGTCCTGCTTCTCCTGAAGGATACTTCCTTTCAGCTCGCGACTCATGTCCTCTATCACATCGACCGCGTTCTCTGGACGCTCGTCCATAACTTTGGTTAACAGTCGTACAAGGTGGTCATAACTGGACAAAGAGGTTCAATTTAGAACATATTTTTTAAACTTAATGGTTTAGTTTAATGGTTCTGTCATTAATTACTCACCCTCACGTCGTTCCAAACCTGTAAGACTTTCGTTCATCTTCGGAACACAAATGAAGATCATTTTGATGAAATCTGAGAGTTTCTGTCCCTCCATTGACAGCTACACAACTACCACTTCGACGCTTCAAAAAAGTTCATAAAGAGATTGTAAAACTAATCCATAAGAATTGAGAGATTTAGTCTAAATTTACTGAAGAGACATGATCGCTTTATATGATGAACAGATTGAATTTAGGCTTTTATTCACATATAAACATTCATATTCAACGCACACATCAGTTGCGGTAAACGGAAGCTCAAGCATGTTCGCTTGACGTGCAAGAACCAATGAGGTTCATTCTCGTGTTACGCAGCACGTTTGAGCTTCCACAAGAACCAATGAGGTTCATTCTCATGTTGCGCTTCTGTTTATGTTCACTAATCAATGTTTAAATGTTAATAAAAGTCTAAATTAAATCTGTTCATCATATAAAGTGATCGTGTCTCTTCAGAAAATTTGGACTAAGCCGTTCAATTCATAACAATCTCTTTATGAACTTTTTGAAGCGTCAAAGTGGTAGTTGCGTAGCTGTCAAAGAAGGGTCAGAAAGCTCTCAGATTTCATCAAAAAGATTTCATACAAAGATGAACAAAAGTCTTACGGGTTTGGATGGAACGACATGAGGGTGAGTAATTAATGACAGAATTTTAATTTTTGGGTGAACTATCCCTTTAAGTTTCTGTCCTCCGAACAATATCCGCATTTTTTGTAACAAAAATGGTCCCCTGGTTATACATTAATAACAGAAACATAATAGGCTATATGGGGGACGTAGGGATGTGGGGGAACCCCTCAATTCGAACACTGGTTGAACAATGTTCATTGTCTTCCAATAAGAGTTCTCGTTTTAGATTTAGTTAAGATAAATAACGGTGCTTTATTATAATGAATTAATAATTATAATAACTTCATAAAATAATAATGTAAAAAAAAAAGGCTTAGTATTGAATGAAGCTAATGTGATATACTTACAGATTTAAGTTTGTTTTAGTGCTGTTCTTCGTCATGAAAGCCTTAAAACGAGCCGCTGCCTGCAGTCGCTCATTGTTCAACGCTTCCTCGGTCATCTCCATTTTAGTAAAACTTTCAAACTGTCGTCGATTAATTAAAAACAAACGGTATTTTTTTTTTTAATCCGTATTCTTATATTTTAAGGCAAATATCCATGAACACAAACGAGCTTAGCATTTCCGCAGAGCACTTCCGTTGCCATGGACTCAGCTGTGTAACTACAACAAACGTGTTGCCTAGCAGCTTCTTTACTCTGACAGGCCGAATGCTGTCAATATTAACATAATCATGACAGACTGAAGTAGAATGAAGCACAGAGACCAATGATTAGTTTCTCATTTTTGTTTGTTGGAGATATTTTATTCTAGAAATGAAAACACTGTGGCTCATACAAAATCAATTTATTCTCAAACTAATTTCAAGTCATAACCTATAAAGAACCAAAATATTGTTTTTTATATTTAATTCTAACTTTCAGATACACAATACAATGAACAAAGCAGTATAGAATGAGACGTCATCTCAAAGTCAGTGCCTTCATTCAGCCTTATTTCAAATGGCATCAGTCCACACTGCTTTCTTCTGCTTCTGCTTCTGCAACAACATCCTCAGCCTCCTCTTCGGGTTGGGCAGCCACATCCACAGGTCTAGCAGTTGACTCTTCCATGGGTTCATCTGTCTTGGGTTCTTCTGTCTTTTCTGTGATGGAGCTGGACTGTGATGCCTCCTCAGACACCTCCATCTGCTTAAAGTTAAAGTCATGGGTCAGCCAGTGATATTGACTCTTGTACTGGTCTGCAATGATGATGATGATGATGATGATGATGATAACGTTTTACCTGCAATGCTGATTCAGACGATGCTGCTTCCAGCTCCGGAGTAGAATGGGCTGGTTCTTCCTGCTCCATGGGCTCTTCTACTTCTTCCCTCCTGGCTGGGATCTGTTGTGGCGGTGGTGCTGGTGCTGGTGGTTCGGTAAACACTATGGGTGTCAGGACTGGAGGTTCTGCTTGTGGTACTGGTGCAGGCATTGATATATGCTTTGGTACTGGCACCTTAACAAACATAAGTGGACAAGAAAGAGAACATTTTATTTGCGGATTATCCAAACATTATCTATCAACATAATTCTGTGTCCTTTTTAAATTACGACAGTCACATTAGCGAAATTTGTCTACTATCGATAGCAGCTTTCTGTTGGTCAATGTGGTGAATTCACTTGAACAACTTAAACTGGTTGCGAAATCTGCTGGGAAAATCGTTCACCTTCAAGCTAATTCGCTGATCGCATGGATTCCTAAATGTGACCGCACAAAGTCAGTGTGGAATGAAAATTCACCCCGTCTATTTTGTAAATGCATGTTATAAGTCTTGCATGTTATAAGAGGTAAAAAAAAAAAAAAAAATTTATATTTCATTAGAAAAAGTCAATCTTCCAGTGAAAACATTTAGTCCTGGTTCGCTTGGCGTTCACACTAGGGCTGCATGATTAATCGAAATTAAACCACACGTGATTTGGCAAAGGCTGCGATTATTTTATGAGCAGCTTGTCAGTGAAGCACGGCTCTGTGATCAGTAGTAAATGCTGCTCTCCATCTCGCACAGAAACTCAGAATATGCACAGCAGAAGTACGATAACGCACGTCGTTCCAGGAAATCCCTATGGGCATCATACTATCGCTGTAGTTGAATAAACAGAAAATTTAAACACTTTGATTGGAT
This sequence comes from Coreius guichenoti, assembly GCA_039654105.1. Taxonomy (NCBI): domain Eukaryota; kingdom Metazoa; phylum Chordata; class Actinopteri; order Cypriniformes; family Gobionidae; genus Coreius; species Coreius guichenoti. Next base: position 46,899,877 of record CM077169.1, on the reverse strand, counting down.
TAAACATGACTAAGACACGACTACAACAATATATGGTTTATCTGAGTCAATGCTAATCGACATAGTCTTTATCACTGTACAGAATACTATGAAATAATGTTGTGTGCCTTATTCTGTGTAAGAAGCCACATCATGTCACAGAAGGATGTTTTCAAACACAACTGTCGTTATGAAGTGAGTTTGGAGTAAAAACATGTTATTAAATGTTGTCTTTTGTTGGACAAGAGGTTCATAAATGCTTCTCATGTTTGGAAAGATGTTTGAGGTGTGTTGCTTTTTCAAATGCATGTTATAAGCGACTCAAACTCGCAGTGATTTTAGATGGAGCAGCATTTACTACTGATCACAGAGCCGTGCTTCACTGACAAGCTGCACATAAAATAAATAAATAAAAATAAGCTAAATCGGTTTAAGCGCAATTTCAGGTTAATTGCAATTAATCGTACAGCCCTAGTTCACACTGTCATTTTTAACACGAACCTAAATACACAAAACAAAACAGCTTTTATAACATATTTCACAACGGATCTTACCGAACATCCAAAACAATGCTGTGTGCTGGGCTAAATGAACCGTACTAAGGGTGTGTTCACAGCTGGCTTGTTTGGTTTGATTAAAGTGAACACTGGTGCGATTGCTCTGTTAGTGTGGTTCAGTTGAGTAAGTGTGAACGCTGCCAACTGAACCCTGGTGCGCACCAAACAAGTGGACCGAGACCGCTGAAAAGATGGTTCAAGTGTAATATGAACGCAAACAGACCAAAGACATGTAAACAAACCCAAAAACGCGACATGATGTCACAAGATGCGACCCTAAAAAAAGGACAGAATGCTCAAGCATAACTGTTTTTTCTCATCATAGTCGTGATGTTTCCCATCATAGTTCGGGACAGGCATCAGAATCACATCTCAGCAGATCTTCGCTTGTGTGTGTGACGGACGGATTCCTGCAGTTGTTTTGACTCCTTTACACATTTTATGAGCTCTTCACGAGTTCTCAGCTGGTCAAAGTACCATCATATGTAGGCTACACACATACAAGCGCACTTAGCCCAGCACACAGCATTGTTTTGGATGTTCAGTAAGTTCTGACACGAAATATACGTAATAAAAGCCGACCAATCAGGTTGTGAACGTATCCCTATGCCTTTAGGTTCTGTGTCTTTAGGGTCAGTGTTAAAATGCCAATGTGAATGCGAAGTGAACCAGGACTAAATGTTGTTGTTTTTTGGTCCAGACCAAACGAACCAAGAGAACCAAACTGTGTGAATACAACCTAGCAGAACAATCGCACCAGAGTGAATTTCAATCGAACCAAACCTGCGAAGTGTGAACACACTCTTAGTTTACTTAAACCCATCCCCTCCACAATTAATTGCCATCTCGCATTCACATTTAAGTGCAACGCCCACATCTCAAAATCCAATCAACAATCAATGAATAGAACCAATTTTTTGTTCTTCGATAATCTGTTACACTTGGATGTGTCACAATATAGAAGAAAAGATCTGTTACTACTTCATCATCACAACATACCTCTCGCTCCCTCTCTTCAATCACTTCTGGAAGTTGAAGTTCAGGTTGTGGTTCTGGCTCCGGCTTCCTGTTGTTGGCCTCCAGAACAGCCATTATAGAAGTTGGAATGTGGGCTTGCTACAGAAACAATAAAAATGTTATAATAAAAATTATTTAGAAGTAAAATTTTAATAACTAAAGTTCTCATATAACACTGAATGCACAAAGTTTTTCCACTTGTCATACTATTCATATCGATGTTTTGGAATAGCATTATAATACAATTTAAAAGAAAATATTTTGCATGCTGTGCATGTGTTTCATGCATCAAGTAACAGTGTAATTTTAGCACTATTTGTATACTATTATATTATTTACTAATATTTTGAATAAAAATTTTATATTTTCAGTTTAATTCGATTTTAGTTTACGTAATTTGATGTGCTTTTGTCATTTTTATTATAATTTTTATGTTTAATTTAACTTTAGTTTACGTAATTTTATGTGATTTTGACATTTTTATTATTATAATTTTTATATTTCGAATTAGCCTTATTTTACTTCACCACTTTAGTTTTAATATTACACACACTACCAGTCAAATATATATATATAAAATTTAAATGTAATTTATTCCTGTGATGCAAAGCTGAATTTTCAGCATCATTACTCCAGTCTTCAGTGTCACATGATCCTTCAGAAATCATTCTATGCTGATTTGGGGCTCGAGAAATATTACTTATTATTATCAATGTTGGAAATGTTTCGCTGCTTAATATTTTTGTGGAAACGATGCACTAGCATTCCAATGTTTGGGGTACTGTAAGTGAGATTTAAATAAATTAGTTAATACTTTTATTCAGCAGTGTATACATTTATGATATCAGTTTCAGTAGCCATTCATTTCCCAGATGACACCTATTTGTAGTGTTGTCAAAAGTACCGACTTCGGTACTGAAATTTTAAAAATGTGACTTTGAGCACTGTTGAGCTGGAATCGTAAACACCTCTGACTGGCCATTGTGCTCATCGGATGTGTCTGCGATTGGCTGCAATGATCAACGCACGGGAGCGTTGGAAAGCACACGGAAGTGTTTGAAAGTGTTTTAAAAGCGGGAGCGTTTGAAAGCACAAGCAGGCGTCGACCAGCGGACCGGTCTGCTGATAGACGCCTGCATTCAAACACTTCCGTGTGTATCTGTGTAAGTGCTCGGTGAAAAGCGTCATTGATGTATATTTACAAAATGTTTTTGAAGCGCTGATCACAGACATGTTTGATGAGCGCGTGAGCACAATGGCCAATCAGAGGTGTTTACGATTCTGCTCAACAGCGCTCAAAGCGTCACATTTTTAAACTTTCAGTACCGACTAGGACTAGGACAACACTACCTATTTGGGACAAAACCTGACACTTTGGTGATACGCACTTGGTGAGGGGTGAAGGAGTGCACGTGCTGCAGGAGGGGCTCCCTCATCTCCGGGCAGCGCTCGAACACACTGGCCAATTGTGGTGGAGGCAGCTGGAGGAGAACATTGTAGGACTGGGGTTTGGTGCGCTGGCAGCACTTCACAAAGCCCTCCCACACTTTAGGATACTTCCACACCTGTACAATCAATCAACAGTCAATTAGTGTACAGGTTTATCGGCACAAGATTATAAAATGTGAGATGAGTATGAGATTACTGGCATTGGCCAATAACTGTGCCGTTTATGAGTATGAAGGGTTCGGTCCATTGACCTGTTTGAGGATGAGTCGAGCTAGGATGTTCATGACGAAGCCAGCCAGGCGAGGGTACATAGTGAGGGACTGGATGACCGTACGCATCAGCAGTATGGGGAGAGGGGTCTGCTCCATCAACTGCTGCATCACCACGGCCAGCACCTCTGACGTGTACACGTTCTTCTCCCCAAAACACAGGTTAGTGGCTACGGGGGGAAAGAATGACACCCAAAGTGAGAGGTAAAAAAATAAAATAAAATAAAATAAAAACCACATTAAAAAGTGTGAGAAGAAAAGCAAAATGGGGAATGAAAGAGTTCTCAACACATTGGAGCCATTTAATAGGCATCTTTTCAAATTTTGATTACTAATATATTAAATTTCATTTAAACTACACTAAAGTCAACTAATTAAACTACTAAACTAAGTACCGTCAGGATTTACTACAGACACAGTGAAAAATTAGCACTGAAAAGACATGGACAGAGTTATTTTTTGCAGAAGCATTTGTAGGAGTTTCCCTTTCAGACACAAAATGATGGGGGGGAGAGTATTTAAATGAATCATGCAAGGTGATTTACTAAGGTTTGCGCTCATCAATTTACTGGTATTTGTGCCATTATTTAACGCCCAAAAAAAGCATGTCTTAAACCAGATGCTAATTTGCGCTGCTCTTAGTAGATTGTGTTGGTCATTATGGAAATTATCCGGTTACATCTGTGTTCTTTAATTTGCGCGTCGCCAGTAGATCACACGCAACTTTCCTCTCCCATCAGCACTTTTTTGGAATTGCGCTCTCGCGTTAATTTGCCGTTTAGTAAATCTGGCCCTAAACTTGGTTAAGGTATTCATCTAACAAAATGATTTGGCAAAAAAGGCAAACTACAGCTACAGGGTTTATTTTACTATGCAGAAAAAGTGCATCACAAATAAAAACTGACTCCAAGCTACACATTTTTAATAATATTCAAATAACTTTGTCTAGGCCGGACATAAATAAATTATAATTATTATAAATAAATACATTTATATAAAAGAGTTGAAATCGGTGTCGAACTGAAGGATTTAACTATATATATATTTTTTTTTAATTAAGGCTAGATAGGGACTTGTGTGCAGGATACCTTTGATGATTGACTTCATGTCACACTTGGAGGAGTCAATGTTGTGTAAGGCGATGAGGAGCTCTCCAGGAGTGAGTGGAGACATGGAGGAACTGCCCTCACCTACAGAACAGACAATCCCTCAAGTTCACTAGAATTCTACTGATCTACAGCGAAACATGACACTGAAATGACAGCATTCTGAAAAGAACTTCAGTCAACCTATAATACATAAAACATTGTTTTCATTGTATTTTATCATCACCACACATGCACAAGAGAGTTAGCAGGTATTACTGTGTTGAGTGCCCAGCAGTCTGTTGAACACCTCCTTCACCACAATGGGATTGAGCTTGATGAGTTTGGGTAGAGCCTGGATCACCTCGTTCTGTTCGACACAATCAAGATACCATTATAAATGCCGTCTCCACAGAGCCCTTTCAAACCTCAAACCATTTTAACTGCCTTTTAAAGTCCAATGTGTCAGGCTGCCTGTTTTTGATCCTGTCAGTAACCTGCTCATCTCAGTGATTACAGCATGCGGGTGTATGTGCAAGTATGAATAATAGCGATACTGATGTTGTATTGAGATAATCAATCCTCACATAAAACTTTGATACCAAATGTTTAATGTTGGGGAGAACAAGTATTACACTGCCGATTTTGCAGGTTTGCCCACTTACAAAGCATGTAGAAGTCTGTAATTTTTATCATAGGTACTCTTCAACTGTGAGTGACGGAATCTAAAACAAAAATCCAGAAAATCACATTGTATGATTTTTAAGTAATTAATTTGCATTTTATTGCATCACATAAGTATTTGATACATCAGAAAAGCAGAACTTAATATTTGGTACAGAAACCTTTGTTTGCAATTACAGAGATCATACGTTTCCTGTAGTTCTTGACCAGGTTTGCACACACTGCAGCAGGGATTTTGGCCCACTCCTCCATACAGACCTTCTCCAGATCCTTCAGGTTTCGGGGCTGTCGCTGGGCAATACGGACTTTCAGCTCCCTCCAAAGATTTTCTATTGGGTTCAGGTCTGGAGACTGGCTAGGCCACTCCAGGACCTTGAGATGCTTCTTACGGAGCCACTCCTTAGTTGCCCTGGCTGTGTGTTTCGGGTCGTTGTCATGCTGGAAGACCCAGCCACGACCCATCTTCAATGCTCTTACTGAGGGAAGGAGGTTGTTGGCCAAGATCTCGCGATACATGGCCCCATCCATCCTCCCCTCTATACGGTGCAGTCGTCCTGTCCCCTTTGCAGAAAAGCATCCCCAAAGAATGATGTTTCCACCTCCATGCTTCACGGTTGGGATGGTGTTCTTGTGGTTGTACTCATCCTTCTTCTTCCAAACACGGCGAGTGGAGTTTAGACCAAAAAGCTCTATTTTTGTCTCATCAGACCACATGACCTTCTCCCATTCCTCCTCTGGATCATCCAGATGGTCATTGGCAAACTTCAAACGGGCTGGACATGCGCTGGCTTGAGCAGGGGGGACCTTGCGTGCGCTGCAGGATTTTAATCCATGACGGCGTAGTGTGTTACTAATGGTTTTCTTTGAGACTGTGGTCCCAGCTCTCTTCAGGTCATTGACCAGGTCCTGCCGTGTAGTTCTGGGCTGATCCCTCACCTTCCTCATGATCATTGATGCCCCACGAGGTGAGATCTTGCATGGTGCCCCAGACCGAGGGGGATTGACCGTCATCTTGAACTTCTTCCATTTTCTAATAATTGCGCCAACAGTTGTTGCCTTCTCACCAAGCTGCTTGCCTATTGTCCTATAGCCCATCCCAGCCTTGTGCAGGTCTACAATTTTATCCCTGATGTCCTTACACAGCTCTCTGGTCTTGGCCATTGTGGAGAGGTTGGAGTCTGTTTGATTGAGTGTGTGGACAGGTGTCTTTTATACAGGTAACGAGTTCAAACAGGTGCAGTTAATACAGGTAATGAGTGGAGAACAGGAGGGATTCTTAAAGAAAAACTAACAAGTCTGTGAGAGCCATAATTCTTACTGGTTGGTAGGTGATCAAATACTTATGTCATGCAATAAAATGCAAATTAATTATTTAAAAATCATACAATGTGATTTTCTGGATTTTTGTTTTAGATTCCGTCTCTCACAGTTGAAGTGTACCTATGATAAAAAATTACAGACCTCTACATGCTTTGTAAGTGGGCAAACCTGCAAAAATGGCAGTGTATCAAATACTTGTTCTCCCCACTGTATATGCAAAATAAAATTGAAAGTGGGGAAAAATTAACCGACAGCTCTCAAACAGAAGGAGCTGATGGAATACTGACAAAGACAGAAACATGTTGTTTTAAGTTTACTTAAAATAAAAGTTGTTAAAATAGAATTAATATTCTTTCATTTAAAAGAAAAAAAAAAAAAAATCTGATAATTGGCAGTTTAGGTCAGGAATTCCGGGTTGGCATACAAAAATATAACGTCACTGCAGCACTCTTATGTGAAAATATATTTATAATGTCAAATGTTAATGTTAGGTGTGATTAACTGCAATAAATAAACATCTGTGCAAATAATTACTTTTAACAGCTTGACAGCCTTAAACAAAACAGATTGTTCTGGATGTAAAATCTAACTGGTTGAGCCTTGTTCAGAGTGACTTTAAACTTCACTCAAGGCCGTGAGTTAATGTTTTTCTCATGTGTAAGAGAGTTGCAGGCACTTCACTTGTCTAACACCATCTCTTAACTATGGCAAACTTATGAGACAATATGAGACAAACCTTCTCCAGGCCGTTGATAACAGGGATGAGGAAACGAACATCTGGCACTCGCTTATGATAAAGATCCCTCACCCTTTCCACCAACTCAGGAGATGGAGGCACTGTGGAAACGACACAGTCCACAAAGGTCTACATTTACTATTCAGAGATGCATATAACGACACACTTTTTCTCTTTCACACACACACACACACCTTTATCAGTGAGTATGTGCAGACAGCGAGTGACCAGCGTCTCTGCTCCTTTAGGACAGTTCTCCACCAGGAGCAGCAGGTCAGGAGAGCTCATTCCCATTCCTCTTATCTATAGAAAAAACATTGATAAAACAAAACAATTAAAATTATCATAATTTAACTGTTTAACCAACGCTGTTTTCTGCGCTGTGAAAGCAACTTTCCATGCACTTCAAAAGGATCAGGACTCTATATGGTAAAACCGATGCCATTGTCACTGTTCATATCACTGTCCAAAAAAACCCATCTCCGAAAAGCGCAGTCTATTGTGATTGGTCAACCACTTAAGAGTGTGTGTCAGAACTGTAACGCCCCTTACCATAACTGCCGCATTTCACTGTCCATACAAGTGCTGAGGAAGAGCTGCAATTCAAATACACTTATGGGCAGTGTTGGGGGGTAACACATTACAAGTAACTTGAGTTACGTAATCAGATTACTTTTTTACAAGTAACTAGTAAAGTAACATTACTTTTAAATTTACAACAAAATATCTGAGTTACTTTTTCAAATAAAGTAACACAAGTTACTTTGTTTTCCCATTTATTGACTGACAGCTCTTCTGTCCCCATGTTGAGAGAAATTGTGAGTGCAGAGGTGTTGTGTGAACATGATGATTATTGCAGTACTAGACTAAATGTGAGTATTTACTCTTCTCACTTGCACAAAAACAGATTCAGTACTCCTCAAAATTAATAAAATCAGAATACTAAGCAAACCTCCAATAATTAAATATGCTAAATAAAACAAATATTTTTATGCATTTAATCTCACTTTATTGACCAATGTACTTGCTGCTGCTGACCTTCGATGATTCAGTTAAACCATAGGCAAAAATGACTTTAGATTTTTTGTTTTTATTGGTGAAGTAAGTGTTAAACTTTCTTCTCCTGGATCCTATTCTTCTGTAATCACGAATGGCAGCACAGCTGAAAGGTTTGTTTGAGCTGCATCCTCTACTGTACACACGTGAAATTGCATTTTCTGCAGCCTGAGGCTTATTATTTCAATTTAGGTGTGAAAGGGCCTTTACATTTGCAACTTTTTTTGTAATTTAAAAAAAAAACAAGCCCAGCCCAGGTGGAAAAAAGTAACGCAAAAGTAATGTAACGCATTACTTTTCTTAAAAAGTAACTAAGTAAAGCAAGTTAGTTACTTTTTAAGGGAGTAACGCAATATTGTAATGAATTACTTTTCAAAGTAACTTTCCCCAACACTGCTTATGGGTGTTTTATTTCCGACACACACCATAAGCGGTACACCAATCACAACAGACTGGTCCATCTGACCAATCAGAGCATGTATGCTCTTGGAAAGAAGGGGTTTAGAGAGACCGAATCCTTTATGGAACCGTTTCAGACACTGTGAGAAAAGAAGTGAGGCTGCAATGCATATGAGAAAATGAAAGCATTTTTTGACCTTGGATGCATGTAAACCTGTTGTAGGAGAATAGCATAATAGGGGCAGTTTAACTGAAATAAAGCTGAAATAAAATATCTAAATATTAAATGGAAAAACTTAACTGGTTTAACAAACTTAATTATGCTCATTTAGGTTCATATTTTTGTTTAGGGAGTTCTACATGATTAAACGTTCAAAAAACACATTTTCTTATCCTGTTTTTACCCTCTGTCTGAATGCTCCATTTAAGTTTCAGTTTCTTTAAAACCCATCTCCGAAAAGCGCAGTCTATTGTGATTGGTCAACCACTTAAGAGTGTGTGTCAGAACTGCAACGCCCCTTACCATAACTGCCGCATTTCAGCACCCAGTGCTGTAAACAGGCACAGTAAAAACTACTGTAACTACGCTATGATGCAATAATGTCAAAAAAGAATAAGCTGATCGACCAGACTTTCGCAAGTACGACTTCACACCACGTTCCACAGTCGTATTTTTCTTACATTTCAGATGTGTCATTACTCTGATAAAACACTGAAATGCATGGTTAAAGAAGCAGTCATTAGAAAAACGGTGAGAACAAATAAAAAAAACATTTTAACTATTGGTTCTTCAATTCCCAAGTCCATATAATGATGTTTTTCCCTCACAGATGGCCTTGACATAGCGATAAATTCTTTCTGGTCTTATAATTACCTTAGTTTGAGCCAGCAGGCGGGTTTTATGTAAATGTGTTATATGGTGACGTAGCACAAACAGCAATAGAGGGCACTGTTAGGATGTTCGCTAACAGTATGCTTTTGGCCATGCATTTTTGAAAATAAACGTTTTAGTGAGTATATCGGGGTCTCTAGAGGACGAGAAGGTCTTACAGGCTGTTCGATGACCCTGAGCACACTGCGTTTGATGTCGGCAATGGCCTCGGTGTAGACAGCAGCCAGCTCGTGCACCAGACGATGGTTGAGGGGCAGGAGAGAGAGATAGAGGTAAAGGCACTGCCGCACAGTCTCCTCTGTCCAGGAAGCTGCTACCTCTGAGGTTTGCAGGATTGAGAAAAGTCACCATTATTTTAGAGCACAGCACACATTGAGTTCATTTTACACTATTTTCTGTTTTTACAACAGAAATTAATCAAACTTTTCTTCAAAAACAAAATTAATTTCCTATTATCACTGTGAAGCTGCTTTGAAGCAATCTGTGTTGCAAAAAGCGCTATATAAATGAAGGTGACTTGACTTGACTTTAAGATTAACAAAAGTTTTATGGGCTTGGAACAATATGAGTATATGAGAGAAGGTTCATTTTTTGGGTGAACTAGTATGAGCACATAGACCAAAGCACAATTATATCATAAATCTGAAGACTAGGAAAAGTCTTTGAACCTGTATCCTCTCCTGCTCCAAACAGAAGAGAAGGTGGGTTTGGGTGGACCAGAAACTGCATGTAGGTGAGAGCGAATTTCTCAATACAGTCCTTCAGATGTTCCTTCTCATACATGCGCTTGATGAAGCTGAGAGCAGTCGACCGCACCTGAACAACATTGGGATTGTTATTATAATGTTATGAAATTATTTAATGCAACAATGAAAGACAGATGATTGGAGATTAACCTTTTCTTTTTCATGAGAGCTGAGGTTCAGAAGGACATTGAGGTACTGGTACTGTCTGGAGGGGCGTTTAAGAATGAGCTCCTTTAGCGTGGACATGCCCAGGTAAACACGTGACTGAAAGACAAGTGATGAAACGATGATTTTATATGTACTGAACTTTTTAAATGATGGCATCAGAAACTTATGGGGGTTAGTGTAGAAGAGTGACTGACCTCATCCTCACAGTAGCGTTGAATCACCTCCAGTGCCGAGTCTGTAATCACCGGAGCCTCCAACACAAGCTTGGTGAAAAGCCTGAGATAAATGAAATTCAGGAATAGTGCAGATATTTTAAACATGCCAGAATATTCGTCAGAGGTTAAAGTTTTTAGTTCACATAAAAACATGGATTGAATTTGGGCAGCTGACAATGAAACATATTTGGAAATTTGAAATGTCCAGCGGGATGACATGTAAACATCCAAAATCATTATAAACAGCATTTTGGCAATTATTTCTTATCATCGCAAATTCGAATTAATTGAGACTACCTGAAATATTTGTACTTTAATATTTGTAAAAAAAATTATTTGTCAGTGCAGAACCATTTAAAAGGAACTAATGAAGGCAATTAAAAACGATGAAAAACTATGCACTTTTCTTAATACTATACTAAACTTTTAACTCAAAACCTTCGAGTTAAAAAAACAAACATTATGCATGTTACCCATTTAAAGATAAATGGACCAAGTAATTTTCTCCCTAAAAAGTTATTTTGACTTCAATCATTTCAGTGGATTATAAAAAAGATATCCACATTTAAGATGGCAGCCATGTTGAGATCACATGATCAGTTGAGTTCTACTTATTTTATTTATATACATTTACATATCAAGAATTCAATACTTTTAGTAGTGAAAAAAATCAGTAAGTAACAAAGATGCCTGGATATCTACAACAGGATTGATAACAGAAAATGTTTACCTGAAGCTGCATCCACACCACTGTCAGTATAATGTATGACAAGGTTTTACAAACTGGGGTTACTGAGTTAATGAAATAATAATAATTAATTCATAGATATGTAAAATGAAAATAAACAAATAATTTTAAATTTAAACAAAATCAAAATAAAACACTAAAAAAAGATTAAATATTTTTCGTTTACCCGCATATCATGTGACCATTGACCAATGTTAGAGAACTGTGAACATGTGAATGGGTTGTTAAATTATTGAAAAATTCACTTAAAATCTCAGGGGTTACTTCAAATGAATATTTTCGGTCTGACAAAAGTTTGAGAATCCCTAATGTATAACGAACATTGCATCGGCAAGGGAATGCACATCGAAACTTTTGATGAACTATTTTCATTCACTGATTGTATCATGTTGATGAATAATTTGTGATGTTATGATTGATTCTCACCCATCCCTCTGCTCAGGTTTCTCCTGCAGGCCAGACAGAAGTGTGAACAGACAGTGCTCATAGCTGTCCAGAGAGCTGGAGGGCTGCTGACTCAGGTATTCATTGTACTCGTGGTACAGCAGGGAAAAGGCCAGCTCACTTCTGCTCCGCATATCCTCCAAGATAAACTGCAACAAGTCTTTTTTCTTCCCTCCCTCAAATTGGGTCACCAAGCGTGCAAGCAGCTTCACACGGACCTGGGAGAAGATAAAACACAAAGATGATTTAGTTGAATGGACACAGTGGCTGAGACAACCCCCAACAGCCCCCAAAAGCAGACTCACATGGGACATCCCAGTCTGTGCAATGGCCTTTTCTGATTGGAGGATCCGCTTAATGGCCATGTTGGTAAGTTTCTCGATCTGAGCCGCTGAAAATGGCTGCACCACGTCCGTCAATTTGAACACTTTTTTTCTGCCACTAGCACCAAGAGCTCTGAATAAGGGTTAATGGGAAGGAAAACAAAAAGAAACAATTAAACCACACAAACAGAATGTTTCTGTTTCAAAACGTAGTGAGCCCCGTAACTAGACAGCATTTACAGAGGATCTATTATGCTTTTACACATTTTCAACTTCAACTAATATTTATTTCCATATTTATAACTGCTTGTGTGTGTATATGTTGTGCTATGGGTACACTCTTACTTGGGTTGTGCGGTGGGCAGAATGGGTTCTGGAAGCTTCTTGATCTGAGGTGCCTCTTCAGTGACAGGGCTCTTGTAGGCAGCCACCGCCCCCACCACTGAGATGGCTTGACCGAGGGACACTGCAGACAGCTTGCGGATGATGAGAGGATCTTTGAAGCTGGACTCAGCCGCTCCTCCCTCTTCCTCCTTCACCTCTTCATCTCGAGCCTTACACATCTCTAGCCCTGTGCAGGAAAAGAAAGAGGAGATGATGTTCAACATGCAATGCAACGCTATGCACAACCCCCCTCACCGTCTGTACAGCTGGGCTGTAAAGGAATTTCCGCTCCTTCCTTCAAAATATCCATCACCTCACCTGGTCCCAGTCCAGCCCCAGTCATCTGTGTGGCCATCAGCCTGGCTAAATGTTTGATCTGAGCATCAGTGCCGGCCGATTCTACAGGCGTGTAGGTGGCCTGGAAAGAGGCTGGCATCACTTCAGGCAGGTAAACCATACTGATGAGCACCTGCATTGAAAGGAAGCAGAACATACAAGTTGCAGTAATAAGCAAGACTGTGTGCTACTCAACAAAGAGTTCCAAAACTTTATTTTCTATTTCAACTTTGTCTTTTGAATTAGATTGAAATGATTGTTCTTTTTAAATATCAAAATGTTTTCAAAAAATACCCACAATGAGCAAAACAATTTTACTCTAGTTGATGAAAAGCTAATAAGTAAATGAAATCATAAAAATGTCAAATTAAAATAAATAAATGAATAAATAAATACATAGGACTGCACAATTAATCAAAATAAATTGTGATATGGCTTAGTGCGGTTATTAAAATTTAAAACAGCTATAAAGTGGTTTGTTGCGCTGCATGTTTCAGAGTGAAGCATGGCACTGTGTTCATTTACACTGTGTTCCAGTGTTTTCATCGTCTCAGAGTGACCCGGCTCACAGTAAAAGCCACTAAGTTGATGAGATGATAACAGAAGACTAAAAATAGAGGTGGTACTGAATAAATATTAATGTAAAGTACTGAGAATTTTTTTTTGTTTTGTTCCTGTTCTTTCTGTTCTATGTAACTGCATACGTGTACATGCGTGCAGTTAAAATATAATAAAAATAATGAAGAAATGTTGCTCCACACAAACTTCATCTCTACATGTCACTTATTTTCATCACTTAATTTCCAATTTTTTTCTGCATTTTACCATATTTGTAATGAGAAGCATCAACTTAAACTAACCTGAAAACCTGCAATTTTCGAAATAAAAACTTGAAGATTTAACGTTTGAAAGGGAATAATTTAAGACATTTTAGTATTGTAACTTGTAGAGTAAAAAAAATAATGATCAAATATAATTTTTTTTTATTTTCAAGTACAACTGTATTATTTGAATAGAAATATATTGCAGTCTTCATTTTCTATAATTACAGTTACAAATTAATTCAAATGTATACATTTATTTAAACATTCATATAATAATAATAATAATAATAATAATAATATAAAAACTATTATTACTATTATTTCAGCATTTGAAGAAACACATTTTAAGTTCCTGAACTAAACCTACCACACAAAATTCAAGAGGAACACCACACTTGCTAACTGTAGTTCAGACCAGACACATTATGGACTGAGCAGCTTAGCCACAGTACGCACCAGGTTGGCCACATTCTCTGGTGACAGCAGAGGCAACAGGAACTCAGCAGTGAGATCGATGGCTGATTGGGTGCCAACAGAGGAGGATGGTTTTGGGGTGACAACGGGAGCTGGTTCCTCCTTATCCTCATCATCCTCCACTAGAGCGCCCTCTGCCAGCACAAACAAGGCATTATTCCCCTTCTTTTCAAAATCAATGCCAACAACTGTTTGATCCACAACAAACAACGAGCCATTCAGCTCTTTAAAACAGCCACTCACCCATCTTGATCCTCTTGCCCTCAACATAGGGCTCATGGTGGAGTCTCTTACGCGGTTGTACGATGGCTGGTGTGCAGCGGGCGATCTCGCTCTGAGACATACCGAGGTCAAGCAGCAGAGTGGAAATCTGGCCCTGGAAGTCCACGCTACTGGGGTGCTTCAGCACTGCAACCAGGTGCAGCTTCAGGTTCTTGCGCACACTGCTCACTTGAGACTTAGCCAGAGTTGGAGGCAGGTTAGCTGGGGAACACAGCAAAAGCGAATAAGATCAAAAGAAATTATTAGATTTGTGTTTCAATGCTCTGAATAATGTCAGTAAACAGAACTCACCATGTAGCGTCTCATAGGCCTGCACCACCTCAGACATGAACATGGGACGCTGTCTGGCTAGCGTAGCCAGTGATCCCAGTGCAGTGGTTAGATTAATGCTGGAGATGGCAGGGTGCACCATGAACTTTAACAACTGCTCCAGAGCTGACTTACCCTCCTCACATAAGGTGTCTTAGAGCAGGACAGGTGAGGAAGATGAAGAAAGAAGAAAAAGGAAGCAAAAGGAGAGAATTAAAATATTTTTGTAAGACTTACTGGGTTAATGATTATTAATCAAATTCGTTTCTTCAATCGAACTGATTTGCTGAAATCAAAACAGGGACAGTAATAGGTGAGCTCGCATTAGTTTCGTCACTACCAATGAAACCGGCAGTGGCTTCTGCATGTTCTTAAAGGGATAGTTTACCCAAAAATGTAAATTCTGTCATTAATTACCCACCCTCATGTCGTTCCAAACCTGTAAGACCTTTGTTCATCTTCAGAACACAACATCTTTTTGATGAAATCCAAAAGACCTCTCCATAGACAGCAATTTAATTAACACTTTCAAGGCCCAGAAAGGTAGTAAAGACAGTGCAGCGCTTCTGAGTTCTACGTCAGAACGCTGGCTTTGTATTGGCCAGCATCTGCGTCAGCATCACACGCATGCGTTGTTACACTGTAGTCACATGGACTATTTTAACAATGTCTTTACTACCTTTCTGGGCCTTGAAAGTGGTCGTTGTGTTGCTGTCTATGGAGGGGTCAGAGAGCTCTCGGATTTCATTAAAAATATTTTAATTTGTGTTCCGAAGGTGAACAAAGGTCTTACAGGTTTGGAACGACATGAGGAAGAGTAATTAATGACAGAATTTTCATTTTTGTGTGAACTAACCCTTTAAAGGCGGAATAATTCCAAATGAACTCACTCTCTCTCCCTTCACGTATGGGAGAGAAACAAAGCGCGCTCTCAGCTAGGCGATGACGAGACGGGCGCCTTCACACTACGTCAAATATGCTGCGCATGTAATAGAGCACTTTAAAGACAGAAAGTGAAAGACGAGGGAAGGTGAGTGAAAATATATCTTTTCTAAACTTATACTTAGCCTCTAACTTAAACACTGGCGAGTGAAATCTAACAATAATCGTGCAGCCCCGTATAACATTAACAAAAAAGTTTGAGTTTGGAAATGTGATTCTGCTCTTACCATATCGAATATATGAGTGGTCTTTGGGGATTTTGTCTAGGCTGATGTCTCCCTCCTGTTTCTTGGGCGTGTCGGAGTCGGATGTCCGTGGTGAAAGAGTGATGATGAGGGACTCTGTGAATTTGATGGCGTGAGTGCGGACTCCGTCGTTATCTGAATCCAGCAATGCCAGAACATCCTCTTTCATCTGGGTCACCATATCCCAGCATGCCTCTTGCATGTCCGAGACACTCTTAGTGCGCACCAGCCACTAACAGAACAAATAAAGACCATGTCAGACACCTAAAAATATCAACCCAGCTGAACAATAAATACTGTGTAACAACTGATACCTGTAAAGCCACTTTATATAGCTGAGTGAGCGTCAGAATGGCCTTTTTCACCACATTCACACTATCATCTCTCATCAGCATGTTCAGGTTGGCAATCAGCCTCAGCAGAAGTTCATTGTCTCTTTTGCTGAATAAACGAAAAGCGACTGGTCATGAAGTATTAGTCAAAGTATTACGCACTGGACGCTTACAAGAGCACCAGCCAACACTCACCTTGCCTCCTCAATGAATCCGATGACAAACTTTCGCACCTCAATTGACTTGTCAGTCTGAAATGCGATGATTTCCTGTTGGATGGATAAAAGCAGAAAACATTCATTTAATTTCTGTATTGGCAACATTTACACAAGCTGGTGAAGATGGTATAGATTATGGAACTTACATCCAGAAAATTATCAAGCAATGAAGGGTCTTTGTTGATAATCAACTCCTGCACCTAATAATAAAAGGACATAACTAAATAAACATGAACACTAATTATCTGATTTTTATATTACAACAATATAGAAAGGATTTTAAAACCTGTTTGAGGACAATAAGCTTCTCCTCTGTAGAGATGAGGGCCGCCTGGTTTAGCAATTCCACCACCTGATGGAGAAAAGCAGTCCATGCCATATGTCACATTTGCAAAACAACAACAAAAATGGCGGTGTTACTCAGTAATAAGTAATGATGGCCAGTGTGTTACCTTCTCACTGGTGGTCATGTCTGAGACTGCGTTTCCCTCATTGCTGTATAACTGGGAGCTACCACGTGCTTGTTCTCCCACGCCTGACGCCATTATGAGAATATCTAAAGAAAAGAGCATGACAGGTCTTCATAGAAGGTTCACAAATGGTCACCATGAAATCAAAATGGACAATTGTTGTTTTTTATAGAATATTACAGTATTATAAGATATTTATTCATGTGCATCATTTTTAAATTCATGGTCCCTCATAATCTTTAATCAAAATAACTCCCCCTCCCTCTTTCAGCGATGACGTGTTTACTGGCGCGAGGGCGGGACAACCGGTCACTCAGATGAGATCGACCAAAAGCAAACCACAACCATCCAATGAACCAAACAATTCCAATCGGACAAAATTAAGTCCCACCCCACATTTCTGCTTGTTCAGGAAGCCGTTTCACTCGGATAAACGTCTCAATAGAGAAAAGACTATCGCAACTTCCGTTACATGCAGCGTTAATTCCTAAATTAAGATGAAGAAAAAGGGTGAGCACAATTTCCATATTGCAAATTGTTTAATTTGATATTATTTGGATCTTATTGTAAAGTCAAGTTGAACAACTCCAGCCATTTAACTGGAGGCTGGAAGACAAATTTAACTCACACTACATTCTTCATTTAGATTAATGTACATACTACATTACAAAATTCACTAAAATCTTTTTCCACAACATGCGGAATGTTTCTTTTTCCATATCACATACAGAACATTAAGGAATATGCTCAATAATAATAAAATCAATAATATCGCCTAACAGAATTCACTGTTTTCAACAAAACAAAACAAAAACAACTTGACCACATCTAAGCAGTGCATCTAGAAATACCTGTCATTTAAAATCTCTACCCCTTCTTTATCCCCTCTGTAAAACCTGTTTACCCCATTCACCTGTGGTGTTTTGACTTAATACATGGAGCACAAACCGAACAAACACAAGACGAAACAAGAAACCTGTCAAAGAAGCAGACATCTGAGGTGTCTGTTAAGAACTTCAGGTCATTGTTGTTGACCATGTGGTAAACATAAGACTTATAATGGCAGAGTTTGCTAAATAATTGTACCCTAATCTACAAAGGTCAATAAACCATAAGATTATTTAGGCAAGAACACTAGTAATTCTGTGAGATGCTCTCTACTTTTACAGTACAGAATTACAAAGCAAATGGGATTACTGTATACAATAGTGTTTCACAGTTCTTGAAGAATCATTGATTTCAGTTGCACTCAATTTACAAATTGACAGAAAACATAATGGCAATGTCATGTCTTCAGTGATATTAGAGCATTTTAATGAGGTAATGTAATGTTACATTAGACAGTACACTTACAGTACTTTATTCTGCATCTTTAAAGGCAAAAAGACGTTTTTCTTGCATAACTTACTGGTTAAAATGACTACATTCAAAGTAAACTCAAATTTAGTCATTACATGTCACAATGGTATTATGTTTTGAAACTTGTGCTTGTGTGAAAATAAAACATGTTCAAACCAATGAAAACAATATTAGGTTTTGAATGACTGACTCGCTTTTACAAATGGGACTAGAAATACAACTAAGCGAGACAAATGGTCGGGGAAACACTGACCAGGATGCAGATAAAAGTGCTTAAGTAACTTTAAAACTAGTACATACTGAAAATGAATGAAAAATAGCTCGTTGACTTCTTATACAGAATTAGGCTAACAGTAGCTAGATAACTTAATCTTATAAAAAACAGAGTTCCTGGCTGTCATAAAATAGTATCTTTAGTAAATGCGTATCACAGAGAAGTCAAACTTACTCCTTTTAGAAATCCTTTTAAAATGTGGGGAATTAAAATTCAGAGTTAAAACCTGTCGGTTAGCACTGACGCTAAACAATCTTTTAGGCATTAAAATAGTTAAAAAGCACAAAACGTATTTTACCTTACTCAGAACTTCTTTTGATAACTTCTGACGTTGGAATTACATATTCGTACAATTCACTTAGTTGCAAATTCACCATTCGTAGCAATTATTATAGAAAAGTATTGATTTGCGCCATGCTAAGAGAATAATCTACTTCCGGGGTTGAACGTGAACGTGAGGTTCATGGGAAATTGAGTTTTTTTTTTTTTATTGCATTGACCATACCGGTAACGCTGGAAATAGAGTTGTTGTTGTCGTTTTAATCGCATCCAAATCTTGTAGCAATACTACAAAAAACACGTCACCACAGACTGAGAACAAATATGCACAGGTTTACAGATTATATGACAACGATTACAAAAAAGGTAAGAAAATACACAAATGGGTAAACCATATTTGATACAAAAAAAAAACAAAAAAACATAACATTAGTTATTGGCTTGAGGACCTCAGACCTACAGTGGGACAGTCATCAAACATCTGCATTTATGAATTAAACATCAGCAATATTATCAACAACATTTTTTTTTTTTTTTACAAATATTTATAAATATTATTTAATTAATAAACCACATTTCACAATGTACCACAAAATAACAGGTCAGTTGTCTTTGTTTCAATTACAAATATTAATGCAAAATATCGGAACCAAATTGCTTATAAAAAAAACACATTCTCATTATCATCATTATTTAAACTTGATATACATATGAATTATCAACATTTATCATTTAAAGAATCTACAGCACCTCTTATATTCAAGCAAAATAGATAAGAGATATTCTATTTCTACATTTCAAATTAATTACTGATTTTACAGTTATATACAGGTGATTGTATTGGACAAACCCATCATCACAATCTATTGTCACACTACAAAGTAAAGCATTACACATCAAAATATTAAAAGACTGTCAGGTTCACTGATCAATGACAATATAACAATTCTTTGACAAAATTACTAAATTTTTCTGGTCAGTTTCTCTGTTGTTCATCCCACATGCATTTTTTTTTTGCGTTAGTGGTTTTCTGGTCTTTTTTTAATGTCTTCTATAAGAGCATTTTCAGCTTTGTAAAGCGAGTTGAAAAATATCAGTTGTGACAAAAAACCTTGTTTTTCGATGATCTCAAAGATGCTCCTCATTTTACTCTGAGGCGTTGTCATTGCTTTGATTTCACTTAACAGTTCGCTTGCAATGATATCAACAAGGTCATCTAAAATAGCATTAACATTTCTCACCCTTTGGATGAGCGCTTTTCTATTGTTTTTCAGAAAGGAAACACCTGTAGAATGTAGTCAACAATCATTAATAATATAGTATATTCAAATGTTTGTGAGATAGAAAAAAGCTAATAATTTGTTCCGCTGCAATTCAAAAACAGCATAAATAAAATGGCTATAAGATTGTGTTAAATTTTATGTGCTTACACTGCTTATCGGATGGGTTCAGTCCGCTGTTTTCTGCTGTATCTGTAAGATAAAAAGTTGGTAATGTCATTTTCAACTTTTTAGACCATAAATATAAATCCCTTTGGTATATAAACATAAAATATAAATATAAATATATTTGGTGCCGTGACCCGGATGGGAGTGAGGTTTGGGGGGTGAGTGTAACTGCCGTATACGTACTACCGGCACATCCGGGAACTTAACTGTCAATTTCGTCACCGCCCCTTTTTAGGGGAAAATAAACTAGACTTCCCATAGACTGCAATACAAAATAGCGCCACAAAATAGCGGCAAAAAACAACGTCCGTACACAGCCGGCAGGCGTGAATAACTTAAGAAATTACTAAAATTAAACATGTCAAGTAATTATATGTCCACCCTGCCTGCCATAGAGCGTGAAAGATACATCCACAAACTTAATTTGGTCAATTTAAAAAAACATGTCCCTTCATTCTCCCAGCGTCAAATTGGTGTAACAACCCCACCCAGTGGCCACTTACCCGGACATTTACTCGTACCTCATCAAGTCACCAGGTAAGCCAGTGAATGATTTTACTTCGTTTTTGAATCATGAATTACGGATGATGCTATCGAAAGCAAAGTTAGGCTAGTTGTATGGCTGGACAGAAAAGTGCACTCAGTACTCTAAATATAAAGACATAATATATACATTTAAAGATGTTTACTTTCAAAAACGAAGTAAAATCATTCACTTGTTACACCAATTTGACGCTGGGAGAATGAAGGGACATGTTTTTTTAAATTGACCAAATTAAGTTTGTGGATGTATCTTTCACGCTCTATGGCAGGCAGGGTGGACATATAACTACTTGACATGTTTAATCTTAGTGATTCTTAAGTTATTCACGCACAGGGCTGTGTACGGACGTTGTTTTGTGCTGCTATTTTGTATTTAAGTCTATGGGAAGTCTAGTTTATTTTCCCCTTAAAAGGGGCGGTGACGAAATTGACAGTTAAGTTCCCGGATGTACCGGTAGTAGGTATTGTAAGAGCTGTGCGTGTAACACACAAAAGTGTTCATTTTAAAGTATGGGGAAAACCCAAAGATATTTTGTATTACAACCACTGATCTGTATAATGTATACCAGTAATAATCCCTATATAGATCAGTGGTTACAACGCACCGTCTAATTAATTTAGTTAATAAACGTTTGATGTTCCCCCTGTAGTCAATTATTTTATCCCTTAAAACTCATCTTTGATCACCAAAAAGACACATTTAAAAAATTTTTCCTGTAAAAATATTTCTTCGTGCCTTAAAATAACTTGAATGTAACTCTACACCCTTGCTTCATTTAGTATATGCGCATATGCAAATTAGCCCCGCCTCCACTCACAAACTCCAGCTCAGAGATCCACTCGCTCAACTTTACTCATGCTGCACAAAGGTATCGCTCTTCACAACGTCGGACACATAACGGTAATTAATATGATTAGCCTTTTGCTTTTGCTTGACTATGTTATCAAACAGCTAATAATGTGTTGCTAATTTTACACAACAAACCATATTCCCGTTCGCCATCTCTGAGTCAGAAAGCTGCCTTCTAAAAATCAGCATCCTTACAAACGCTTTGAACAACTTAGTTTATCAGTGGAGAAAGGCATATAGTTCATCATAACATTGTAATATACCTACATCATAATATACATATTTCACTTGCTATATTGCTAAATGTACACAATTTTTCGTATCAACAGAAAAATATAACCTGGCTTCTCTTGAGACTCCCCTGCTTCGCACAGTAATGATGATGATATGTTAAAGCCCGCCCAGACGTTGATGTGATTGGTTACAGGGTAGTTTGCGACGTAAGAAACACCAGCAATTTCAAACTGTGTTTTTGAGACTGTCCTTTTTTCACTGCAGTTTTTAGGAGAAAATACTCAGCAATGGTGTTGACTGATGAATTTGTACATGGTTTGTCTTAAAAACACCACACCTTGAATATAAGTGAATTTGTCATTTAACTATTTTATTATTGATGTGTTTTCATTAATAACAATGAACCACAAACTAAGCATTCGTTTTAATGTAAGACCTTTCATTTATTTGTGTTACAATGCGGGTATACCATATCACCATTCGTTTTGTTAATAAAAGTTCTATGTTTAATATAAGCGAGTTTGTCATTGTGCTATTTTATTGTTATTGTGTTTTTTTATTAAGAGTACCTAATATTGAATCGACATTAAGTATTCGGTTTGTTCCCAGAAAAGGAAAGATCTAATGTTAAAGATAAAAATAAGCGCTATCCTGAGCGTCACATATATTTTCTTGTAAAATATGCGGTGTAATCGGTAACACTGTGTTGTCACAAGTTTATTAAACGGAGGGAAAATCGCCACATCCCTAGTGTAGCCTATAGCATAGACGTTTAAGTAAAATGTTGATAATTATGCAACATTAGTTGCTGCTAATGGACAAATAGACTCTCGCTCTCTTTCTGCTCTTTCTTTGCAATGACTGGAGTTTGTTATTTCTTATGTTGTCTATAGACAAGTTATAGGTTGACTTTTTGCAGTCAAGTCATTAATCTTTCCAATTAATTTTAATAAATAGATGAATTAATAATTGTTAAAAAAATGTGTTAAAAATTTTTACCCTATTTACTTTGCACACATTACTAGTCTTATGGCAAAGAACTAATCTGTGCAAGTTAATACATTAAAAAAATGTTTTATTCAAAATCTGAAAATTTGCTTCCGGAATGGCGTTCATCTCTGATGCCGTCAGTTTGACGGCTTGGGTTGAATATCCTTAACCACTCCCATCTCCCCTTCTCTGAATGTAATTCGGGCATAATGGGTGGAGCTAGAATGTCCAAACACACCCTAACCCTACCCATAACTCTATCCCTCCATCCATTTGACGTCCAGAAAGGTGGAGCTAGACGTCATTTGGCTCTGCAGTAAGCACCACTTGCCCTCCAACCGTCAATCTGCTATGAGCGAGGGATTGAGAGGATGTGCGCTAAAATAAAACCCCGCCCTCTATTCAATATTCCATTTCACTTGGAAATACATCACAACACTGAAGTAAAGTCAGTTTCAACATCCGGTTCACTGGCACTTTAACCCACCTAATTTTTTATTGGGCTCCACGCCAGGGGGGGCTGCAGCACCCTCAGCATCAATACTTCCCGCGGTACTGGCTGTATAGTCTGTAAAATAAAAAGTTGGTAATGTCTTAATTTTTTTGTACTCATCATAGATTTACCGTAAATTGAAATGATCAGTAAAATCATTAAACAATTCATGCAGATTTTACATTGTGCAGTGCTCATATTGTTACAGTCTAACATGTATATTGAACATATAAACAGTATCCAATGTCTTTGATGGTAATTACTGTCAGTTATTTAATTTCTGAACCTTTCTACAATTCCGGTAACACACAGACAGTAAAGGGTCTTATTTACCTGCCAGTGGTATGTCAAGACTCCATTCAACTTTAACCTCTCCTTTCTTGTGTTTTTTCTTTTTGAGGCATAATCCCACATTCATCACGCCATTTGGTAACTTTATATCAAATGTTGGATAGAAATGTTTCCACTGCTTAGTGCAACGAAGTTTTGTGTGCTTACAAAGGAAAGAGAGGGATAATGAGTTTTAAGATTGAAAGGCACTGTAACAAAACTCAATATTAGAAAAACTGTTTGTTACTGCTAAATGTATCATTTGCTTTAAGATGACACACAATGCATAGACAGTCTTAACTTAAAAAAAAACATTTGTCAGATTAAAAATTAGGTTTTAAAGGAGCAGGTGATAAGGTAAAGCAATATAAACACATGTAGTCATAACTTATTGATCATATAATTTCATATAAATCATTGAATCATCTCATTGTACCCATTTTTTGAACAATCTCCGTTTGTTTACAGTTTAACGTAAGTTACTCCAATAATTCGCTCAAAGCGTTGTGGGGTGTAGGAAAAAGGTCGATACATATATGCTAAAGTATTCTGGGGAGAGTGAGCGCTGTGTGTGACTGTAGGGAGAGCCTGGTGTGTCCGTGACGTGGTGTTGATTCACATCGTTTCTAGATTATTGTGCAAACTTTTAAATAAGATTAAATGAATGCAAACTTTACTGTTTTAATGACCAGCTAACATCAGTTCACTAATCATCATCAGCACATGGGAAAGTGTGAACAAGTACTAGTAGGAGAAATCACTCTTTCTGATTGTATTATAATAGCAGCCTGATTGCTATAAAGGAGGAAAGAAGTGCTTCCAATCAATGGTTACCTCCAAAAAAAGACGTGCAACCATTTTTGCTTTGCATCAAAGTGGACTCACATGCAAGGGAAATTGCTGGAAAGAATATGGCACCTGAAAGAACCATTTACAGGATCATCAAGAACTTTAAGGAGAGAGGCTCAACTGCAGTGAAGAAGGCTTCAGGAGATCCCAGAGTGTCCAGCAAGCACAGGACCATCTCCTCCTGAGGAGGTGAATCATGTCACCACTAGTGCAGAGCCTGCTCAATATTGGCAGCAGGTGGGTGTGAGTGCATCTGCACGCACGGTGAGGCCAAGACTTTTGCACAATGGCCAAGAATGGTAGAAAAGAAGTCACTTCTCTCCGAAAAACATCAAGGACAGACTGAAATTCTGCAGGAAGTACAAGGATTGGAAACAATTGCAAACATATTTTCTCTGATGAACCCCCCTTCCGACTGTTTGGGACATCTGGGAAATTTTCAGGAGAAAAAAAGGTGAATGCTACCTGCTTCCTGAGACCATCCATGTGTGAATGAATAAAAAATGGTATCAAAACGTCCTGCATGAGCAACTTCTTCCAATGATCCAGGAGCAATTTGGTGATGATCAGTACATTTTTTCCAACATCAAAAGGTGAGTGGATAAGCAGAAGCCCACAAATTGTGATCAACTTTGAGCACTAATAAGGCAGGATGGATTGCCATCAGCCAGGATTTGGCCCAGAAGCTGATATCCAGCATGCCAGAATGAACAGAGGTTATGAAGAAGAAGAGTCAACACTGTATATACTAACTCTGCAAATAGTGAATGTTTTTGCTAATAAAAGCCTTTAAAACTTATAATAAAACTAGTTGTCTGAGATTATTGGGCATTCTTGTGATAATTGAAATGGGCAGATACAGTGGTGGTCAGAATTATTGGCACCCCTGGTAAATATGATCAAATATGGCTGTAAAAAATAAATCTGCATTGTTTATCCTTTTGATCTTTTATTCAAAAAATTCACAAAAATCTAACCTTTCATTGAAGTAAAAGAATTGAAAGTGGGGGGTAAATCACATTATAAAATAAATGCTTTTCTCCAAAACACGTTGGCCACAATTATTGGCACCTTTTTATTAAATACTTTTTGCAACCTCCTTTTGCCAAGATAACCGCTCTTGTAGTCTTCTTATAGTTTTCTTCTATAACGCCTGATGAGTTTGGAGAACACCTAACAAGAGATCAGAGACCATTCCTCCATACAGAATCTCTCCAGATCCTTCAGATTCCCAGATCCATGTTGGTGCTTCTTCTCTTCAGTTCATCCCACTCATTTTCTATAGGGTTCAGGTCAGGGGACTGGGATGGCATGGCAGAAGCTTCATTTTGTGTTCAGTGACACTTTTTTGTGTTGATTTTGATGTTTGTTTTGGATCATTGTCCTGATGAAAGATCCAACCACGGCCCATTATAAGATTTCTAACAGAGGCCGTCAGGTTTTGATTTTTTATCTGTTGGTATTTGCTATAATCCATGATATGATGTATCTGAACAAGATGTCCAGGTTCTCCAGCAAAAAAAATAGGCCCACAACATTGAAGATCCAGCGGTATTTTTAACCGTGGGCATGGGGTACTTTTTATCCCTGTTTGCACCAAACCCATCTGGTGGATTTGCTGCCAAAAAGCTCTTTTTATAGTTTCATCTGATCATAGAACCAGGTCCCTTTTGAATTTCCAGTCGTGTCTGACAACTGAATATGCTGGAGTTTGTTTCTGGATGAGCAAGAAGGATTTTTCTTGAATCCCTCCCAAACAACATAAGGTGATGTAGGTTTTTTTTAATTTTTTTTAGGCTTTCTGACCCCAAGACTCAACTAATCTCTGCGATTCTCCATCTGTGATCCTTGGAGAGTCTTTGGCCACTCAAACTTTCCTCCTCGCCGTGAATTAGGACGATATAGACACACGTCCTCTTCCAGGCAGATTCCTAACGTCTTTAGTTGATTGGAACTTCTTAATTATTGTCCTGATGGTGGAAATGGGAATTTTCAATGCTTTAGCTATTTTCCTACAGCCACTTTCTATTTTGTGAAGCTCAACAATCTTTTGCTGCACATCAGAACTATATTCTTTGACTTTACTCATTGTGATGAATGATTAAGGGAATTTGGCCTTTGTGTTTCCTCATATTTATACTCCTGTGGAACAAGACATTATAGCTGGACAATTTCATATTCCTAGTCACCCTGGTGTGCTAAAAAATGTAAATATTAATGGGAATATACTTCAGAGATATTTTACTCATAAAAAATTCTAGGGGTGCCAATAATTATGGCCAACGTGTTTTGGAGAAAAGCATTTATTTCATAATGTGATTTACACCCCATTTTTAATTCTTTTACTTCAATGAAAGGTTAGATTTTTGTGAATTTTTCTGAATAAAAGATCAAAAGGATAAACAATGCAGATTTATTTTTTACAGCCATATTTGATCATATTTGCCAGGGGTGCCAATAATTCTGACCACCACTGTATATCAATACTTTGAACTATGATAAGCAATGCAGTAAAATAAATACATTTCATATAAACACATAGACACATATCAATAAGTTAAAATATTGAGCACAACACTGAAAACGATGCTATGGAGACCTTTATGAGAAGAACAGACATAAAGGTAGATAAACTACAGTGAAACCAAAAGTTACACCTTCAACATTTTCTCACATTATCACAGTTTATTCGCTATAGTTTAGAAAATGGTAATAAAATATGACCAGAACTCAGAGTTAAACTGTGTCAGAACAAATTCATCTTGATAATGTCAGATAATTTTGATAGAAAGGTATGTAATAGATTACAATCAACCAATCAGCTGTCAGCTGTTAAATTTAAGGACATGATTAGATAATACCAATTTAGGTCAACCAGTTATCAAGCAATGCTTAATTTTGTTCAGTCTGTGGTGTAAAAGGTTGCATTAGCAATTAAAGAAAAAACACTTAAGCAAAACATGGTCAGGTCAAAGTGTCTGAATAATTTCGGTCCCAAATTTATATAAATTTTACAGGTAGTCCACTGTATGAAGAATTTTTGGGTATAATATGTCACAGTTTATTTTATTTTGCTATCCTCACTTACATAAATGAACTATAGTGTCCTGCACCCACTAGTAAAAACTTATATCTGGTGTCTGAATAATTTTTGGTTTGACTGTATACAGGGCCGTGCACAGGTGGGTGGCCCGGTGGCTAGAGCCACTGCCCCTCTGCCCTCATCAGCTGAGGTGCCCCTCTTGCTCCCCTTCCCTCCCTCACCCCCAAAGTATTGGAGGATTCCCATAAAAGCGTTCTGTTCCGCTAAAAATCCACTAAATCCGCTCCGTGTTTTCCCGCTAGCTCCGCAGCATCGCTCACAGTCTGTGGCAGTGCTAGCTCTCTGTGTAAACGACATTTCCAGAATGTCGTCCCATTAACAGGTAGATTACAAACTACAATCCACATTACAGACAGTGGTTGATCCGCGGAATTAGTAATTTGGTAGTTTGTTTTTGTATTTTTGTCGGTAGTGTTTTGCTCCTGGTATTTTAATAGTGCTAACAACTTGTGCAAAATATCCACGCTCTTGGAAGATAATTAATTGTCTAATCAAATTATTGTACCTGATCTGATCTAATAAATAACACCAAATTTGCTGTTGTCGGCACACTTTGTAGACAAAAAACAATGAGTTCACAAAAAAGAAGACAGAATGAGAAAGAGCAAAGGGAGGCTAATGCCCGTTCAACATTGCAAATATGGATTCAAAGCTCCAGCATGCCAGCGGGTAAATCGTAATATAGAATATTTAGCAGACAGTTTTTCACACTTTAACTCCTGTAAAGTATATTTCCCATTAAAATCAATTGTCTGAGTCAATATTAGTATCTATAACATACATCATATTTATGATATTTTATTAAGACCATATTAATAGTATACACGATTAGAAAAGGTAATATACTACAAATGTTCTATCACTGATTCTTGAGATAAGGGACAAAACATGTCCCAAACACAAAACCCCTATTTATGTTAAAAAGTAAGAATATCAACACAATAAAAATACTTAAAAAGTTACATCTAAGGGAAATTTGTATACTCAGGACATTTATTGCTTTTTAAATAATTTCTTTAGTATTATTTTAAAAGCACACTCTATACTTGGAAACTCATGTAATCTGACCTGTCCTCAGCATTAGGTCACAATGTAAAACTGCCAAACAAAGTGTTTAAAAATGCAACAAATAAAAAAAATACACAGTTACATTAAAAGGCGGAGATCTTTAAGATATCAAACAATACAAAAAGTAAATATTGAATTATATTTTCCATTAAAAAATAGCTATAAAAGTTGTGTCCTCACTTTGCATCAATTCCGTCAGGATTTTTTATAATTCTGAATAAATCAGGCAGTGTCATGGGCAGCTTTAACTCTGAGGAGCATTTACTATTTCCTGCACATTGGATCTCACAGTCCTGGAAGTTATATATATTTTTAATATTTTAAACAAATATTGAAGTCTCTGTGGTCACATTAACATGTCAACTCCGTCATCGCAGTGTAATAGTTTCTGTAAATAGTTGTGGGATAAATCTTGCCATTTTGATAAGTTTATTAAGGCAGCTACAACTGAGGAAAAAAACTAAATTGCTCCACTGTACACGTGGTTAAGGTGGAAAAAAATTCAATTTTGTCAACTCAACGTCAGGTTTTATGTCTGATGGTTGACTCTCAAGTGCTCTCAAAAAGTCTGTATAATGTGATTTAATGGTTTTTTTTGCATATGGGGAATTCTTCTAATGCTGTTTCATGATTCTATACATATAGGGTGAATTCAGGGTGATTGGGACACTTTTTGCCATTGAGATGACTTGGAAAAAGTGTCCCATTCAACCTGAATTCACCCTACTGTATATTTGGCCTCAGCTCGACCTTTGTCAACACCGTCAGTATTTGTCAACTCTGTCAGTATTTTACACCGTCAGGTGAAGGTTTTTGTTAATTTTGAAAGAAATGTCTTGTTCTTTTTTCAGCTCATTGTGTAAAAATGTTAAAACATCAATGGAACTACATGATATTATATCTTAATTACCTAAGAACATTGGTGATATACGTTTAATATTAAAAGGAGGGAGGAGAATTTAGGAATATAGAAACTGGGTTGTTCATAATATTGTGAAAACAAACAAAAAATAAACAGAGAATGTATTTTATGACTTATCTCCTTTACTGAACCCAAATATTACATAACTGAAGACTTTACATTGTTTTTGGATAGTTTAAATTAAATTAGCATGCTTTTTAGTGTGTCTGACAGAGTTGACACAAATTAAGTTAAAGAGTGAATAAATATTAATTTTTAGAAAAAAATATGTAGAAATAAGCCTGTTCCCTTACATGGTTCATTATGTGAGACCTTTGTCTACAAAAATACCAATTTTTAATAATGTAGTGTTAGTTTTTATTTTTTAACATCTAAAACATGTTTTGTCCCTTATCTCAAGAATCAGTGCTATATGAGTTGTATCATAGTAGGGTACAATGGGGCTAAAGACACACCCTAAGAAAAAAAAGTTAATACTTGTTCAAAAAAATATCTTTAGCAAAGTTTGTACTATTTTCTGTTTATTTTGATAAATAAAATAATTCATTATTGTTTAATAAATATTAAAATATGTTAATATAAAAATATATTTTAAAAATACAGAAACATTTTTTTTAATGTTTCTGTTCCCATAATACTTTACAGTAGTAGCCTAACAAATAAATATATTTTTTATTATATGATATGATTATCATATTTTTAAATCTGATGGTTTCATTATAAATATGATCATGGACAACCAACTTAATATATGATATTTACCATCTGATTCTAACCATGTCATGTCAACCAATGGAGAGGTCAGCTAACTATTTATTATCATGTTAGTTATTGTGCCTTTTACCCCAAATACCATACTTTTACATAATCTTCCATTATTGAAAAACTGTTGCTTTATTTACTTTGAACAAAACTGAAAATCATTAACAAGACCTTTGTCTCAAAATATAAACAATAATTTTAGCGATTCTCATTTGCTACATAAATCTACAACATTTTGAAAAACATTAAATATGAGATCAAATTAGCGCAGAATTAACTTTTTGGAAGCATAATTACAACAACATAAATTGAATTAGCACTAAAGCCAAACAATTGTATTTACAATATGATTGTAAAAGGTTTGATGATACTCAACCCCCTTATAGTGCCCCTTTTTTTGGTTTGGGCCACTGCCCCTCAAAATGTCTGTTCACGGCCCTTACTGTATATTACAACCCCATTCCCGGAAAATTTTGAAATATTGTAAAATGCAATGAAATATTGTAAAATCAAAAATCTGTTATTTGTTCATTCTCTTTAACCTTTATTTTAACTGACAAAATTACAAACCCGATTCCAAAAAAGTTGGGACACTGTACAAACTGTGAAAAAAACCCAGAATGCAATGATGTGGAAGTTTCAAATTTCAATATTTTATTCAGAATACAACATAGATGACATATCAAATGTTTAAACTGAGAAAATGTATCATTTTAAGGGAAAAAAAGTTGATTTTAAAATTTCATGGCATCAACACATCTCAAAAAAGTTGGGACAAGGCCATGTTTACCACTGTGTGGCATCCCCTCTTCTTTTTATAACAGTCTGCAAACGTCTGGGGACTGAGGAGACAAGTTGCTCAAGTTTAGGAATAGGAATGTTGTCCCATTCTTGTCTAATACAGGCTTCTAGTTGCTCAACTGTCTTAGGTCTTCTTTGTCGCATCTTCCTCTTTATGATGCGCCAAATGTTTTCTATAGGTGAAAGATCTGGACTGCAGGCTGGCCATTTCAGTAGCCGGATCCTTCTTCTACGCAGCCATGATGTTGCAATTGATGCAGTATGTGGTCTGGCATTGTCATGTTGGAAAATGCAAGGTCTTCCCTGAAAGAGACGACGTCTGGATGGGAGCATATGTTGTTCTAGAACTTGGATATACCTTTCAGCATTGATGGTGCCTTTCCAGATGTGTAAGCTGCCCATGCCACACACACTCATGCAACCCCATACCATCAGAGATGCAGGCTTCTGAACTGAGCGCTGATAACAACTTGGGTTGTCCTTGTCCTCTTTAGTCCGGATGACATGGCGTCCCAGTTTTCCAAAAAGAACTTCAAATTTTGATTCGTCTGACCACAGAACAGTTTTCCACTTTGCCACAGTCCATTTTAAATGAGCCTTGGCCCAGAGAAAACGGCTGCGCTTCTGGATCATGTTTAGATATGGCTTCTTTTTTGACCTATAGAGTTTTAGCTGGCAACGGCGAATGGCACGGTGGATTGTGTTCACCGACAATGTTTTCTGGAAGTATTCCTGAGCCCATGTTGTGATTTCCATTACAGTAGCATTCCTGTATGTGATGCAGTGCCGTCTAAGGGCCCGAAGATCACGGGCATCCAGTATGGTTTTCCGGCCTTGACCCTTACGCACAGAGATTGTTCCAGATTCTCTGAATCTTTGGATGATATTATGCACTGTAGATGATGATAACTTCAAACTCTTTGCAGTTTTTCTCTGAGAAACTCCTTTCTGATATTGCTCCACTATTTTTCGCCGCAGAATTGGGGGAATTGGTGATCCTCTGCCCATCTTGACTTCTGAGAGACTCTGCCACTCTGAGAGGCTCTTTTTATACCCAATCATGTTGCCAATTGACCTAATAAGTTGCAAATTGGTCCTCCAGCTGTTCCTTATATGTACATTTAACTTTTCCGGCCTCTTATTGCTACCTGTCCCAACTTTTTTGGAATGTGTAGCTCTCATGAAATTCAAAATGAGCCAATATTTGGCATGACATTTCAAAATGTCTCACTTTCAACATTTGATATGTTATCTATATTCTATTGTGAATAAAATATAAGTTTATGAGATTTGTAAATTATTGCATTCCTTTTTTATTCACAATTTGTACAGTGTCTCAACTTTTTTGGAATCGGGTTTGTACAAAGAAAAGATTTCCAATGTTTTCACTGACCAACTTAAGTGTATTTTGTAAATATAAACAGATTTCGATGGTTTTCCGTCATTAATGAATATCTACACATAACTAATATTAATTAAGAAACTCTGATTAGCAAATTAGTAAGTAATAGTGCTGAACTGAACAGTGTATAGCTTTCTCTTTGTGTAACAGAGATTTGAGTTG
This sequence comes from Coreius guichenoti, assembly GCA_039654105.1. Classification (NCBI taxonomy): domain Eukaryota; kingdom Metazoa; phylum Chordata; class Actinopteri; order Cypriniformes; family Gobionidae; genus Coreius; species Coreius guichenoti. The sequence continues at coordinate 46,867,105 of CM077169.1, read as the reverse complement.
CATTCCTGATGCAGCGGCAAACTGTGTTAAGTGACGACGGTTTTCCAAAGAACTCCCGAGCCCATGTGGCTGTATTTAATACAGCAGCATGACGGTTTCTCATGTAATGCCATCTGAGGGCTCAAAGGTCACGCACATTTAACAGAGGTTTCCTGCCTCGTCCCTACATGTAATGGGATTTCTCTGGATTTCCTGAATCTTTCCGTAATATTATGTATGGTAGATGGTGAAACCTAAATACATTGCAATCTTGCATTGAGAAATTGTGGAATTGAGGAATTGTTTGATAATTCTCATGATATTTGGCAAAAAGACTGAGATGCTCCTTTTACACTCAATCACGATACCCTCACCAATTCACCTGCTAATTGTGAACTGTTTCAAAAGAGTTTAACTTGGATATTCTATAATCTTTTCACTTTTATTTTGCCTCTGTCACAACTTTTTTGGAGTGTTTTGTAGCCATCAAACAATAATATATATATATATATATATATATTTACAAAATATAATAAAGTTGGTCAGTGAAAACATTGGAAATCTTTTCTTTGTACTTTTGTCCGTTAAATAAAGGTTAAAGAGAATGATAGATTCAATAGGGTTGTATATAAGCTATTTGATACATGATTCCCCCATGATTCATTAGAAAATGTAAAGGAGAAAAAAAATGCATGCTTTGAGAATTCTCACATCAGTTGATAATGAAATCTTTGTTATGTTCACCATGCCTTTTTCTTATTCTAAACCATACTGACCGACGGTTGTATCATTGATACTGGCCTCTCTGAAAGTTCATGTTCCTCAACAGGATCACAGGACATGCTGTACTCACAATTATATGTGAGCATGCATTCACAAGCTGTTTGGATTTGTGTATAATCTTTATCACATTTTCTCACCTGAAAAAAAAAAAAAACCCAGAGAAAATGTAATGGAAATAAAAGTCAGCCAAAATAAGGTAAAAAATTTACACAAAAACATACTTCTCCGGGGTCCACATTGCGTGGTTGTAGAAACACATGCAGCCTATGTGATTTCTTGTAGAATAGCATCACTTGGCCATATGTCTTAGACCAATCACCTGTAAACCAGTTTTGTAGTTTCGAAAGTAGAAACTTTGATGTTCCTGGGATGCTCACTGTAACATGTGTGCTTGTGATATTTTGAGGTTTCAGAACATCAACAATCTGATTAGAGTAATGTGTAACAGACATGAAGTGGTAGGCATCCTCTGAAAAAAAAAAAAAACATTTCACAAAAAACGTATTTATTTGCACTTAATTCAGTATCTCTCATAATGTTCATAAGATTGCCAACTCACCAATGGAGGTCTCGCAGTGAGGTAGACTGAGCTGAGACAGCTCACCCTGAACACATTTGATATCATACAGGGGTCCTGCTTGGTAATGGTTGGCAAGGACTGGACAGTCGATGTCCTGAAGAACAGTGCTGTACAGCACCTCCCCTTCCCCCTTCATGTTAAAACCAAGCTTTGTAATCTCACAATGGAACCAGCCTGCATGGCTGCTCTGTAACCTATTTCAAAGAAATATCAAATATGAATGCAAACTGATACACTCAATAGCTTACTTCACCTGTTTATTGATATAATACCGTACCTGTATTTACTTTGCTCCTCCTGAAAGATGACCTCGGGAGTGAACAAATAATCTTTAACATCTAGCTTCTGTGTAAAAAAAAAGTGTTTAAGTGCATTGTAATTGTATTGTCAAATTAGACACAAGTAATTATAAAACCACATTTGCATTTGCAAAGAGATCATTTTAAAAGAAATGAATCAGTGACTTACCCTTAAAATGTCTGAAGGGGACTGAGAATCTCCATCTGAAATTTCTGGTAATACCAGATGCATTGAATTATTTGCCCTGATCATCCTCTGTATCCTCTCAGAAAGCTCTATCCTTTCTGTAGTTTCTGGTTCAGAGCCACAGATGTAGGTTTTGTGTCCACATTTTTCATGAAGCCACTCCAATACGCTTCTCTGAGCTCCAGTATATTTATTTATACAGTCTCCCTCTATAAATACTACAATGACATGATTCCAAAATTTCTCTCCAAGAAACTCTAAATTTTCAAGAATCTCTTTGGTCTGGTCTGTGAATTGGCCATCATGCAGAAAAAATGCAAGCAGAATGGCATGAGGCCCAGGAGTCAGACTTTCCCATCTAAGAATCCTCTTGGCATTGCAAATATCAATATCAACCAAGTGCACAATCTTCTTGTTCATTGAACCTTTGAAAATCTTAAGCCTACCACTGCCAATTTCGTCATAACTTCCCCCATCAAAAATCAGGTTTAGAACATACTTTTCTGTTTCACTGAAACTCATGAGCCAAATCCTTGTCTCTCTAAGAAAACAGCTTTCACCTAAGAAAAACAAACATTAAAAAAATCTCTATTAATTCCACATCTATGAGATATGACCAATGACAAACGACTACAGATGGTATCATAAAACATGACAATGTTAATGTCAATGACTAAATTACATTAATTTGGCATAGAAGAGTAAAAAGAGTGACAATGCTTTATTTGAATACACTTCTTTTGATTTTTGCATTAATGACTCCTAAAATGTAATAAAATTAATGAATTAATGAATAACTCATTAATATAGGTCAGTCTTATTAAACAATGTATTTTACAGTGCCTTTGTTTTCTATGGAGCTTGAATAAATGGATTTAGCAATAATAAATACTGAAAAAATTATGATTCAGAACAATGGCTTCTTTAAAAGAGTCATTTGTTTAGGTTTGACATGGATTTTGTAACGTCTGTTTCAAGAATATTTGTTTAAACCATAAGTTTTTTTTAATAAATATAACACTATACACTGAGCGTGTCATCTGCAGATCTCAGTTTAGAAGCCATCAACCAGTTAAACACTTTACAACAGGAAGACTGTGATCATGCACCTGCTGGTAGCCAAAATTGGGAAAACATCTGCACATTTAAGAAATGTCAAAATGGTTGTCAAAATAGTTAAAACATTCATATCACACTTGACATTCTTAATCACATTCTTAATCAATAGGTTTTAGATCATAAGAATTTTAACTAATTTTTGTACTTTTGGGGATTTTCTTTTAAGAAATTAAACTTTTAATTTTGCAGACCAGTGTATTTCAAGTAATCCAACCCCTAAATATAAAAAGTAAAAAATATATAAAAATTACATTTAAAAAAAGTATAAAAATGTATAAAATAAAATATTTACCGAAATCAAGCCCATTTGTTAGGGCTTTCTCATAAAACTCTTCAGCCTTGAGTTTTTCATTCTTCACTTCATGAATGAATCCTTGTATAGCACACGCCTCGCTGTCATTCGGGTTTTTCAACCTTTCAATACGTTTAATCACCTTCTTCAGGTTCTCCTCACACAACCTGCCTTGCTCTGATTCCGGCTGCAGCCTCAGACCTTGCATGAAATGATAGATGGCCAGTTGTTCAGATCTTTTGGTGTAGAGCTGGTATTGGCCATAGAAACAGTGAACTGTCTGTAGGTGTTGCTTCTGATTATTAGTGATTTTAAATGCTTCTTCAAAAAGTCTCTCAGCTTTGAAGATGTCAAATTGTCCGTAATGCAGTGCTAAATCTGCCATGGCAATAACGAAAGTGGGGTTTAGGGAAATCGCCCTGTCCAGATGATCGATGCACTTTTGCCGGTATTGCTGTATTTCATACGACTCTTTAACATCAAACTCTGTTTTGCCAGGTGTCCTGTATTTTTCCAGGGTTATTCTTTTGCTTTTGTAACACATTGCCAACTGATGGTGTATAAAGGCTGAGTTTGGGGTATCCTGCAGGGCTTCTTTCAGTAGAGAAATGGCATTGTCCATGTTTCCTGATTGGCGAAAGAATTTTGCTGCGTATCTCATGACATGTGGGTTTTCAGGAGACATCACCAGTGCATTTATCACCTTCATCAATGCAGTTTTGAGCATCTTTTTATCATCTCTGTTATGCAGCATTCTCAGTGCCAGCAACACTAATAGTACAGCATCATCTGGATCAAGCTCTATAGCTCTTTTGAGTTGTTTTACTGTTGGCGAGTCTGAAGGGTCAGAGGTCTCATCAGTTGTGCGGTACAGGGCAATAGCATAGCCTGTATTTAAATCGCTGTCATCAGGGTTCATTTCAAGGGCCTGTCTAAAGCATTCCTTTGCGGCATTGTAGTATTTAGAAGAGAATTTAAGAAAAACCCAACCCTTTTCTCTGAGTACCTCGATAGTATGAGTGAATCCTTCAGAGAATTTCCTATGGATTCTCTCTAACTGTTTTAAGTACTCTTGACATGTAGAAAAATCTTTCATATGATAATGCAACCAGGCAAGGTCTCCATAGGTAACAATAAGAACTTCATCACTGTCTTTGTATTGTTCCTTTGCGAGCCGCACTGATGTCTGCAGATTTGCGAGTGCTTCCTGCTGGTTGCCATAGAGATACTGAACAAATCCAAAGCTGCTGTACGCTCGTGTTACTCTTGCCTCGTCATATTCCAACTGAATCTGTTCCTCCAGACGATTCAGTAAATCACAGAGAACAAAGTCTTCTTCTTCTCTTAGAGACCAAGTAAAATGGCACTCCTGCTGCAGCAGTTTGGTTTTTAAAACACCTTCAAGACTGAAAAAAGAAGAAAAGCTGAGACAAATGACTTAAACACATTTTATTTATATGAGTCATGTACTGTAGCAGTATGTCACAGTGTACACAGGGTGTGAACCATGTCACTGATTCTTGAGATAAGGGACAAAACATGTCCTACACAAAAAAGCCCACTTTATGTTAAAAATAAAGAAATTCATCAAAATAAAACTACTTAAAAAGTTACATCTAAAGGAAATCTGGATACTCAGGACATTCATTGCTTTTATTTTTAAATAATTTTGTTAGTATTATTTTAAATACATGCTCTGTACTTGGAAAATACATGTAATTTAACCTGTCCTCCGAAAGAGGTCACAATGTAAAACTGAGTTTAGAAATGCAACAAATTCAAAAATATACATTTAAATTGAAATGCAGAGATTTGTAATATATCAAACAATACAAAGTAAATCTTGAATTATGTAAAAAAAATCCATAAAAAAGGTTTCAGGTTTTATGTCTGACAGAGTTGACTTGTAAGCTGATGGAGTTGACAAGTGCTCACAAAACTCTTTATATAGTGATATTGCATTTTTGGTAACACTTTATTTTAAGGTGACGTAGTTACACGTTACTACATGTACATATTAACAGTAAATTATGCATTTACTAACTAACTAACTCTAAACCAAACCCTAACAGTAACTCTATAGTAAGTACATGTAGTTAATTAATGTTACTCAGTACTTATTTGAGTAAGTACAATGAAACTACATCACCTTAAAATAAAGTGTAACCATTTATATATATATATATATATACACACATCTACTGTCACCATAAATTCAAAATTGATTATTCGTATGTTTTTATGGAATATTGCAGTTCCTATTATAAATAATTAATCTGTACACTTTTTTTGTTACAACCTGACACTTACATGAGATCACAGCAATAGCAAACCCTGATATAATGGACTTCATAGAGAGCAAACATGCCAGTTTACCACTGCTTAAGTCATGCAGGTCATGGCACAAATAAAATGTACGTAATTAATGTGGTTTAAAGACAGGTTACAGATCCTTTGGATTCACATTGGGAAGATTTCTGTTGCTGCTACAGGGCGGCACATAATAATGCTTACCATTACATTCAACCTAACATAAGCTTCTTGTATTCTCTGAGCTACAGCAGACCCAGAATGTACCGCTAAAAAGGAGAAAAACAAACCACTGGAAGGATGCAACAATCAGACCCACTTTATATTAGGTGGCCTTAACTACTATGTACTTACATCCAAAAATAAGTACAATGTACTTATTGTGTTCATATTGTTATAATTGTATTGCAAAACACTTTTGCTGATATTGAGGTGGAATACGGTAAAGTTAGGAACAGGTGTGGTGGTATGGGTAAGTTTAAGGGTAGGGTTAGGTGTAAGGGAAGTGTCAACAGTGTAATTATAAATGCAACTACAAAAATTAATTACAGATGTAATTACATGCAGGTATTTTTTTAAAATGTAAGTACAATGTAAAAACGTGTACACAATAAGTGCATTATATCAAATGATTAATTAAAATGTTAGTACATAGTAGTTAAGGCCACCTAATATAAAGTGGGTCTGATTGTTGCATTAAATATATAAAATATATGCATTAAATATATAAGTATATATAAATTGTTACACACACACACACGTGTGTATAACAATTTTTATATTTTACTGACATAATGTTGCCATACAATTTCTTAAATAAATCCACATTCAGATTCAAATTCTAAAGTAAAACGACTGTGAGGAAAATAAAGACATGTCGCACACAACAACTTGTGTAACCACGTTGGCCTATAGCCAACGTGTAATACCCTCTTCTTTCCTTTTCTTTTTCCCTTCTTTTATTTACTGTCTGTATCTGTTTTGAGCTATGGTATTGGTTGTTTATGGCTTCTTATAAACTGAATGTTCAAATAAAGCATTAAAAAAAAAAAAAAAAAACGTAAATAAAGTTGCTCCAGCTACTTATGCTGCCTTTACGTGCTATCGGAATCATCGTAAATACTAGTTTCCTAGTTAAAAAATTGGACATGAACGCCCTCTCAAGTCAGAGTTTAAATAAGATGATCTCGTAATCACGACTTCACAAGTGGGAAGTAGGAAATTTCCGATAGCACGCGAGGGCAGCATTTGACGTGTGTATGGTTTCCAAAAAAGTTACAAAGTGTACGTTTAAAAAGTGATGAAAACAAGTTCTTAAAGGATGATAAGGGGTACTGCCCCAGTGACAAGTTATTTACTGTACTCACATACTTAATGCTAACAGCTGACATGGTTTTTTTTGTTAAATTTGTTAATTCCACATTGAGGGTTGTTTCAACTTGTACAAAAACACAGAACACAGGATGGTTCTTCTGATTATATTCTCAAATACAAAATAATGCAAAACGCATTCATAATTACACCATGAGCAATAATTTCAGTCCCTCAGATCGTTTGAAAATCACGTTTGACAATTCATTTTGCGCTTGTTTCCATGATGCATACTATTCCTAAAACATAATTCAACATTAATTCAACAAACAAACCCACCTCATTTTGAGCCCAACTTCAGTATAAGCATCAAATTATGAAAATACCAATGGAGCAGGACGTTTTGGTGGAGTGTTATCAAATAAGTTTGAAGCTTCTTCCGCTTAGGGCCGGTAAGATTAAATTTGTACACATCATAGGAATAGTTGAGTAACTTTACCTAGGGTGGAGTTGAGAACAGTGGGGCTTGGCACTCTTAAAGGTACACTATCAAACATTTTTTTTGTTGCTCAAAAATAACAAAATGTAAACGAGTCAATACATCATCAATAATTCTTCCAAAACTAGTTTTTGTCTTAACCTGATTGACTATGACAAGCCTATTATAAGGGTTTAGACCAAGCTGGATGGTTTTCACGGGAAATTGCATACATACGTCATTCGCTCGTGATCGTCTCTTCAGATCCGTAAATGACGTTTTAAATTATTCCATAACATTTACCTTGTCAAACATTTTCTTAAGAAAAAATTTGATCTGATTTTGACACTATAAATGTTCCTTTTGTCAGAATGACACTGAAACTCTTTCATTTTTTTTTTTGGTCTTGCAGTTGTACTTTTCAACTCTGGAAAGATGTTAGTTTATCTCAAGTGCTATCTTACAAGTTTTTGCCAATGAATTTCAAATGTTTTTTTAAGCGGATTCAAATGCCTGCGTTATAATAAACATAATTCTCTATGTAGATTTTATATTCATAAATCTAAATTTCTGAATTGTAAACCTATTTTTGTAGTATTCTTACAATTTCACTCTCGCTCAACAAAAAAGCTTTCAAAACACGGCCTTCAAACTTTATATTGTATTCGATGTGTACTCTTTATTTGTGTAATTCCCTTTTATTTACTGTCTGTATCTGTTTTGAGCTATGGTATTGGTTGTTTATGGCTTCTTATAAACTGAATGTTCAAATAAAGCATAAAAAAAAAAACGTAAAATAAAGTTGCTCCAGCTACTTATGCTGCCTTTACGTGCTATCGGAATCATCGTAAATACTAGTTTCCTAGTTAAAAAATTGGACATGAACGCCCTCTCAAGTCAGAGTTTAAATAAGATGATCTCGTAATCACGACTTCACAAGTGGGAAGTAGGAAATTTCCGATAGCACGAGAAGGCAGCATTTGACGCGTGTATGGTTTCCAAAAAAGTTACAAAGTGTACGTTTAAAAAGTGATGAAAACAAGTTCTTAAAGGATGATAAGGGGTACTGCCCCAGTGACAAGTTATTTACTGTACTCACATACTTAATGCTAACAGCTGACATGGTTTTTTTTGTTAAATTTGTTAATTCCACATTGAGGGTTGTTTCAACTTGTACAAAAACACAGAACACAGGATGGTTCTTCTGATTATATTCTCAAATACAAAATAATGCATTTTGATTTGACACAAAACCATATGCAGATACTGCTTTACAGACAAGACACAAGGTAAAAACATATCCACACAAGGAACTAATTTTGGATCATTACTAATTTGCAACATGGGAATAGATGTGCATCATACCAGTCATTTTAAAAATGCTATATAAAAAGAAATGATAACCTTCACAGGCTTGAGACATCAGAAAATTGTTATTCAAGATTTAGGTTATTAAAATTTCCAATATGATGTACCTAGACAAAAGTGTTACATGGTCTTACATCAATGTGTACATACAGGCATATGATCATATACAGAACAATACCCATAACCATCAACTGCAAAATGTGGTTCTTTAATCTTACAAGATAAAAAATAAAATAAAATCAGTGGTAAAACTATTGGAACACAGAAACACCCTGCCTCTCTCTCTCTCTCTCTCTCTCTCTCTCTCTATACATCAGATGCAAATCTAAGCGTGCAGAGCTTCCTCGATAAATTTAACCTGCTCTATTTTGAAACATTCAACCACATCGTAGTGTGTGAGCTTTTTGGAGCGGACTAAACCACACATTACTAAATTCAAAAGTCAAACCTCTCATCTACAAGTACACAGAAAAAAAAAAAAAGATCAAGCATGTAAACAAATATTAAGTAGAAGATCTAAAAAGGGATACTTGCCACCAAAACTCAAAGAGCAATGGAGGGCCACAGAAATGTGGCTACCTTTAAGGTTGGCATAAATAGGGAGAGAATAAACTTTTACAGAGAGCAGGGGGGAAAACGGGGTAAGACTGGGAAGGATCACAAAAAAGGCATGAGGAATGCTGCTTAGGGAATGGGCCGTCTGAAGCGGCTGCGATGCTACTACTGTGTTCCCTGAGCGCCCTGGCTGCCTTGGGCGCCCTGCTGGTAGTTGCCATAACTGCCGTATTGGTTATAGTACTGGTTCCACTGGCTCTGGTTCTGGTAGTACTGCTGCCACTGCTGAGCGTACTGAGGGAAGTAAAACAAATGTATAAAAATACATGCATCAACAACACTAAACAGTGCCTTTCAGGACCAGAAATCTTTTATGGCTGTTGCGATTAAAGAGAAACTCTCGCAAATTCTCTTATCATAAACAACCAAGTGCAGATACGATGCAAGTAAGAGATTTGTTTGGTAGAGTAAACAACCTTCACTTATTGTAAGAGTTTAAACTTGTACTAGACTGAGTCATGGACCGCTTCAGTGATAGGGAATGTACTTTGCTCGCTTTCTGTATTTAATTTATTCCCAGTTTGAATAACTGTTTTGTTCTTTGAAGCTACTAAAACAACCAATATGAAGTCTTGATTTTCTAATGTGTACAAAGCAAACTAATGCATAAACGGTTGTTAGATTTTGTCTGTGGATTAAAAAAAATATGACGTACCATTTCCCCAAATGCAACGACGTTGATAATCATTATTATAATAATATCAAGAACAATAACTGATAATATTGATTTAGGTATACATTTTTTCATTTTATAATTTATATAGACTATTTTATTTAGGCAATTGTGTAAATACATAAGCAGCATGAAACAGTCTGTGTAAATAAACGTGCCATGTCAGATGCAGCTTCTGTTCCATCTTTGCAGTGTAAAGATGGCTTCTGTTGATGTTGATAAAATTTTGTTTTAGTATTCTGACTGATTGAAGTAATCCATTGTATTACAGTATTTGACAAAAGAGACAACACAGATGCATTTAATAAAGTATTCATAAATATTTGCCCATACAGAGATAAAAAAAATGCCCCTGGAAATCAATTTGAGGGTGCAAATATTGCCCCTTTGCCTGACCCTGGTGCCTGTATGCAGTTTCTACCACCGATGGTCTCACCTGCTGGTACTGCTGATTGTAGCTCTGCTGCTGCTGCTGCTGGTTGTAGGTCTGTTGTGTGGGCGCTGGAGTTTGACTGTAGCTCTGGCTGTATCCTGGGTACTGACTGTAGTTGCCATAGTTGTACCCTTGGTTGTAGTTGCTCTGGTTGTAGGGCTGGGTGTAGCCTTGATTGTAAGACTGAGGCTATAAAAAAAAAAAAAAGAGAGAGAGAAAATAATATGCAAGCAATAACTACAAGTCCTGCTGGATTCCTAAGCTGATTCTTGGGTAAATGTAAGCCCTGTCCTAGTACCTGTGATTGGTTGTAGCCTGCACTTGCTCCAGAGCTACTCTTGTTGTAGGAGCCCTGGCGGTTGTGGTTGTAACTGCCTCCAGACTGCTGGTTGCGGTTGTATCCACTACCACGGCCTCCTGAGCCTCCATCCCTGTAGTTCGATCCCCAGCGGTTCTGGTTGTAGCCTCCACGGTTGTATCCTAATGAATTAGTAGAGTGATTATCAACATCTAGTTCTTGTAGACAGTATCTAACCAGCAATGCAGAACAATAAGTAAGGAATAACAGTATAGTAAGCTGGTCATTATATCGCAAAATAAACCCAGACCAGGATATGATCAGGATAACTTGCATCACCCTAAAAGGGTTTCTTTGCGATAACACCTATATTATCCTGCTTATTACACAGCTACTCAATACATGGGCAAGAACTATTGATTTGGATATTACTTTATGATTTTGCCTGCATGTTCTCTTAAAGCTTCTGCTAAGAAACAATAGTCCATTACAATGTTCAAATCCTTATTCATACATGCATTAAATATTGAAGAACATTAAAAATTACAATGAATATGTAATATGGTGCATATATTTAGCAAAATGTTCCTCTTTAGAGTTAATTTTTCTAGCTGACTAACAAGTTTATGGACACTGGATATGGTTTTTCTGAGGTAAATGTGACGTTTTATTGACGTCTTTCCACGGTTGAAACACTGATTGAGCGATTCCATGTGACGATACGGATTCGGTAAGTTGTACTCTATCTTTTAACACACTTTCAGACGCTCATTCATGTTTATTTTGCGCTTTAACTGGTATTAAGGCGGAAGATCAGTTCATGTGCGCTTGAATTTCGTAATAAAATGGACGTAATTTGAAATCTGAGACTTTGTTTCATATCAATACTAACAGAGCACCAAGATTATTGCGATTTACTGGATGGGAGGCACGCTACAATGTTCCGTTCATTCATCAACTGAAAACAGGATGACTAATCGATTCTTGGGATTTAAGAATCAATATCGGTTCGTAAAAATGAGAATCGATTAAAATTGAAAAAAAACTATATTTTTTACCCAGCCCTAATATGTTTTTGAAAGATGAAAGTTCACAAAGTCTTCATTTATTTAATCAAAAATCAATAAATAAAAATATAAAAAGCACTAATATTTTATATTGTAATAATATTTCACAATAACACTTCTAGTTTCAAGTGTAATTTATTCCTGTGATGCAAAGCTGCATCTTCAGTGTGAAATCATTCTAATACGCTGATTTGCTACTCAATAAACATTTTTTATTATCAATGTTGTAAAGAGTTGTGCTGCTTAATATTTTTTTTGGAAACAATGATACATTTGTTCAGGATTCTTTGATGAATAGAACGTTTCTCTATTTAAAAAGCCTTTATTTTAAATAGATATCGTTTGTAACATTACAAGTGTCTTTATTGCTGAATAAAAGTATTATTTTCTTTCATTTACTAACCCCAAACTTGAAACGCACAGAACTAGCAAATTCAGCACACTTACCTCCTCGGAAGCCTCCGCCTCCAGAGCCGCCTCGGTTCTGGTAGCCACCTCTACCACCCTGAGGTCCACTACGATTGTCATAGCGCTGGAAGTTGCTACGGCCGCGGAAACCACCCTGGCGGTTATCAAAGCGCTTCTCCGGGGGAGGGCCTGCTTTACGGCCTTCTTCGTTGTACTGCTTGATGAGGGTGTCGGCTTCTTCCCGCTGAAGCTCTACGAATCGCACCTCGTCCAGGAACTCGCCGGCCTCGGGCACAACATAGTTCGCTGCGGGAGCAGAGGCACGCAATGAGGGACAGAACAGCCGTGCCGGCAAAAGACAAAGAGAATCATAATCAGCACCATACAATGGTGACAGCAAAAATACAGGGGAGGGGACAGAACAAGGAGACAGAGAGAGAAAAAGAGAGAGAACTGGATCATGTGGTGATAAAGGTAACATGCTCTAGGACAAATGTTGCCTTAGCTGTGTAAGAAAACCCTTGTCCCAGAGTAGGAATATGAGGACAATGTAGGGGGCCGTAGGGAATGAAATTAAACTAAAAACAGTTGCCAGAAAAAGAGTGTTATGAAAGGTGTCCACGCAAAATAAGTAGTAACTAGCTATGGGCATCTGTCCAATAATTTATTTAACATTAAATAGTACAGCCAATACAAACTGCTTGGTTGCTGAAGTGAATTGGAGAGCCTGAGCCAATTGCAGCAATTCTGTTCCTCAATCCTGATTATCTGAGCTGGTTTGCAGTGGTGAGGAATGGCATGAGAGACAATGCAATAAAATGTGGTTAACAGGGCAGGAAGAGATGAAAAAAAAGGTGAGAGGAGCTCTTTTATCTGGCAAAAAGGTTTAACAGAAGGAGGGACGGGTGGGTTCTTCCAAGTCTTAAAATAAAGAAACAAATTAAAAAAAAAAATAAAAAACAGCAAAAGCAGATCTGGTGTGTAGTTTTGAACATTTGTTTTGGTTATCCATGGCATTCCTACCTTTCATTTCTAACACAGCATGATCGGGAACATCCTTCCCTTCCTCATCAGTTCGCTTTAACGTTCGCTCTTTTAAATCCTCATCCGTGGGACAAATTACAATAGCCTTGCGTTGAAAACCTTCAAAAGGACGCATTTTTCGTCTCTGGGCTGATCCATATACATTTGTCTAGCAATGGTGACAAGAAAGAAGTAGAAGCTGTTCATTATTTGCTTTTGTTACGGCTTTGCGTTCCATAGGAGGGGAATTGGATTCCTGCAACGATGAAAGTGAGAGAGTTTTTTTTCATGTCTATAGTTACTGCTCTGGAATGACTAGCGGTTGTCTCTCACAACCCCAACTGACTTACCGTGAACCAGGCCGACACATGAGAGTTTATGAATGACTGACATTGTACAGGGGACCCTTTCTGCTTCCCTCAAGCTAGCGCTTTTAACAGAAGCCGCTCTCTTATGAGAAGCTTGTTACAAACAACTGGTCTATCAGTTTCTCACTATACTCCAAAATATTCAAGTTACAAGAATTTACATGAAATTAAATTCTTATGAGACAGCTTAATACAGCAGTCAACTGTTTTCACTTAAACTAACCAAACACAGTCATGCTCTTAATGTAACTACATCAATCATTTCTAAACATCAACGACAGATTTAGACATTATATACAAGGAAATCATCTTACATTTCTGAGGAATGTAAATAACCCTCACTTCTGGATTTCAAACACATGCACTGCCTGGGTCCCCTCACTTACCTTTACATACCCGTTGTTCAAAAGACCAGAATGCCCGACACGGACAAACATTTAGTACCAACCTGTTCATACTCACGGTCTCCTTAAGGACCCATTAGCATGTCCTTTGACCTTACCTACCTTACAACCTCTGCAACTGTTTACCTGCAAACTTCAAGCAGGTTAGTTTTTCCACTTACCTGCCATTCATTTTTAAAAACAACATTCAAGTAAAGTTCCAAGTTTATCTAATGAAAAGTTCTCGTTTTCTTTACAGTTACATAGCAACAGAAGGTGTTTTCTTACTCACCAGGCAGTGACTACTTGTTTTTCAACATCTTACTAATGTCATGGACTACTTGTACAGTGTGGCAAAATCTCTTTACAACAAGGCAATACATAAAGTCAAAAATATTCATTGTGACAACATACTATACTGCATTCTTTCACTGCTCGTTTTTAACGTTTATGCCAAACAAAACAAATCATAATTCAGCAACATGTTCAGGACAAAGAAATAAGGACTGGAAAAAAACAAGTCTTCAGGAGCACAATAGGCTAACCAACGCTTTGGACTAAGCTACAGAGAGAGCAGAAGTGCATTAATGAACATGTGCATCAGTGAGCAGCAGTGGATGGGGGGGGGGGGTTTGGGGAGGAGGGTTGAGAAGGAAGGGAAGAGCTTTAGCTGTGAGGACAGCACAGAGGCAGGCAAGTATGACAGTACCTGGTCCAGGATGTAGTTGCGCTTCTTGCGGGCAGCAATCTGGATGAGCCTGTTGAGACACTGCGTAGCCTGCTGAATAAGTACGTCCCAGCGTCCGGCATAGTTGCGCTGCCGACGGAGTCCCATGACCTGTTGTAAATGACACAAACTTTGTGTGGACTTCGAATTGGAGGAACTACATATTTCCAAAAACGACTTCTTGGTGGATGGCTTGAACAACTGCGCAACTCTAGCCCTCATGGTCCTGCAAAGTTTAGCTCAAACCAGTTAATCAAGGTATTGAGGATTACTAGAAAATTACAAGCAGGTGTGTTTGATTAGGTTCAAGCTAAACACTGAAGGACAATGGGTGTAAATGAGTTGCCCATCCTTGGTTTTAAAAACACAACTGAACGTGTATGGCTGTAGCAGCATGGCTTTACAATGCACAGGTGCTATAATAACAGCTTATATCCAGCAGTCATACCTTCATCTTATCCATGATAGCATTTGTGCCCAGAATGTTGTACTTCTTGTCTGGGTTCTCTTCTGCATATTTTAGGGCCCAGGTGGTTTTTCCACTACCTGGCAAACCAACCATCATCAGGATCTGAGTAGAAAACGTTGAGGGAACATTTTACAAAACAGGTATCAACATCCTCTGTCCACTGATCACATACAGCTGTGGCCAAAAGTTTTGGCAGTGGCACATTTTGTTTCGCAAAGTTTGCTGTTTTCTAAATTATTGTGCAGAGTGATCAGATGCATTCTAAATAATTGCAAAATCTTCATTGGTCAAAAAAAAAAAAAAAAAAAATTCACAAAAAAACTAATTTCACAGCTATTTTGGCCCTGACTCAAAATGACTAACATAATTTTACTTTTCATATAAAATTAATGTTGTCACAATATTTCTCTCAAATGTTAACTGTCAATTCAAACCTCGCATTCAGTTTTATTGGCAGGTCCCAGTGTCCCTCTGACTCGGTCGTCCAGGTGAAGATCCTGAATGAAGGTGAAGCCTTCTGGCTTGGGGAAGAAGGGCTCCTCTCTCTGTCCAAAGTTGAATTCTATGGCACAGTTCTTCACCAATACATGTGGGAAAAGAGCACGTCCGGCCAGTTCCTCTCGAGAGACATGGAAACATGGGCCCAGCGACTTGCCATTCTTGGAGAATGCCATCTCTACTTCCTCACCGCTGTCAAAGTCCTATGAAAAGCAATTCGAGTGGGAAAAAGAAAAGAAATAAGGTTAATACAGTGTCTGAGACCTTTTTTAAGATGCATTATGTTTAATGTAATATAGAAAATATGAGAAAAACAATTACAATATAGCAGCCAATGATATCATTTTCACTGAACTTTTCCCCATAGTCTTCAAATTTACAGTTGGAGGATTTCTTGCCAGTTCCTCCATAGCCAAAAGAGAAGGGTTCTTCGCCTATAATATAAAGAAGTTAATAAATTAAACTATAATGTTTATACAACAAAACATAAAAGGAAAAGCTACCACTGTTTGATTCATCACACTAAAGAAAAGGGCATTAGGTATCAGAAATGCCTTGAAATATGGCCATTTACCGAGTTGAGTGTTGCATGTATCCAAGGACCATCCAATTCTCACCACATGAGGGTCAGGCTCAGAGCTAGGAAGGTGCTTTACTGAAATTTCCTCATTTATCTAAACAAATGGACAGGAGAGATTTGTATCTCTACAGATATCTAAGGCAATCAAACATGGCACTGGTTTACAAAACTCGTATTAAATCGAATCTTTGTTACCTTCATTTCAAAGCACACACGTCCTTTGGTAACACCATAAGTGGCTCGAGCACCTGACCACAGGAAGGCAAAACCCTCAATGGTCAGAGGGTAACCGCTGTATCTGTCACGAGCCACTTTGAAATGCAGGTCACAGTTATCTAGAGACGAACAAACCAGAAGCCATTCGGTAATGTACTATTCTGTGATGTGAACGAAATACTGGATATGAAACTATCAACCACATTTTAAATAATTTTTTTGTGTCCAGGAACCATGGAAATTAGGGATGTTCTGATACCACATGTTTTCCAGAACGAGTATGATACTTTCATTTTTGGCAGTTGCTGATACAAGTACAAGTATTTTTACTCCATGTGTAATTTAAAAAAAATAAAAATAAATGTTGGCTAGAGAAACCAAAAGAATTAAATCATGAATCATGTTAGTTGCCCTAATTTGTTTAGTAAATTGATATTTCGGTAACACTGTTTTACAGTGTCCTTGTTACATGTACTTGCTATACTAATAACAGTAAATTATGCATAATTACATGCAAATAACCCTGAACCAAACTAATTGTAACCTTAAACTATTGGTAAGTACATACTGTTATTTAATATTGCTCAGTTCTTAAATGTATAATTACACATAACAAATTAAAATAAAGTTTAAATGATATTTCCTATAGAAATTTTCATGCTTAATTATGTCTGTTAAAATGTATCGGTTTCTTTTATCATTCTATCATATTTCATCTTTCGTTATATTATCAGAGTGCACATTTACAGCAATCACATGACGTTTTCCTGTAATAAAACAGGGAACCTCTCATTATACCTGAGTCATGTAACAGTTAATGTTTTTACTTACATATACTATTGTGTTTTAATTCAAATAATGCAGCCATTCAGACGTAAATATAAAATTCATATTTAAGATTCCATTAATTAGATGCATTTATGTCATAAATACAGATTTAATCTCAGATATCTCCATTCTGCACTCTGTCTGCTCTGTTGTCTGTTTCTTTGTGTGGACACAAACACTGTGCACCCGTCGCGTGGTATCGGAGCATTTTAATGAGAATGAATAAATGAGCACAGTATTGGGCATCCCTAACACCATGTCTACACCGGATGCGAGCGGCGTGACAAAAGACAATAGAACCTATTATAATCAGTGATGTTGTCTACACTGGATGCGGTAAACTGATGCCTTGTTCTATTTATGACGTACTGACATGAAAGACAAATGCTTTGCACGGGCACTTTGTCGCATCCAGTGTAGACAGCCTTTAGCTGTTGCGGCGCAACACGAGCGACAACAGTCGTGTCCGATGTAGACACGATGTAATGAAAATACAGCACTGCAAGTAACAGCTTCGTCACAACAACAACAAAAAAAACTCTCCTCCATTATACTCACAGGTGTCAATAACCACAAGTTTGTCATCAATGTCTTCCTCCTCTTCTTCAGCTGGGGGCTGTGGTGATCGTCCCCTACAACAACCAGAGAACTATGAGACTGAGCAATACAAAAAAATAAAATAAATAAATCCAAGGAGGCATAACTTACCTTCTTTCCTCACGATGCTCATAGTAACCATATCCTCGACTATCGTCATATGACCTCTTGCGACTGTATGATGAGTACCTATCATCCTCTGATTTAGCCTGTGCATCCCAGTCACCGGCCTGCTCAGCCTGCTGTGGAGTGTCCTCGTCGGCCTTATACTCAGGCTTCACCTCAAAACTCTCTAAAAGATTGGGATAAATACATCATAAGCTACATCAAATAAAAATGGTAAGACCACATTTAACTACTGACTTTGAATAATTATGTGCATTGTAACTCATTTGCATTGAAAGTTGGGACGAATGGCAATGACTCAAATTAAATACATCTGCTGTGGCATTAAACTAGCACATATTGCCAAGATTATAGATATAGAAAGATGGTTCACTCCTATTACTCATGAATGGGAGAAACTGCAACGTGCAATATGGTGGAATAGTCCCGCCTTCTAAAGTAAAAGAGCCAATCGCTGTTTGGTAGTCATTGCGTCACTGCAGCTGCCCTTAGAAGTTCTGGGGCCGTATTCACAAAACATTTTATCTTAGCACTAAGAGTTCTCCTAAACAGCAGTAAAAGTTCTTAGTTACGAGTTTTCTCTTAAAACCTGTTCACAAAGCTGCTGAGAGCAACTTTTACTAAGGAATAGAAAGAAGTCTTAAGCTAAGAGTAAGGGCGGGGTTGACCTCGTTGCTATGGATGATGTCAACACGCCTACTAACTATGACCACAATTATTGGCTGAGGGGTCTCTGTCAGTGATTTAATTACAGAAATATTTTGTTGAACGAGGTTTCATGTTGCTATATTCAAATAAAATGTTTAAAATAAGAATGTTGTCATATTCAAATAAAGATTTTAAAAAGTATGCCAAGTGTCACTAATTAAACTAGTATATGTTCAGCTAATTGTCAGCCTCTTACATGTCTGCATCTCGAGAGACTGCAGAATTCAAGCGAAAATTATGTTTTATAAAAGTTCGTGAGAAGCACATTCAAATGGTCTATCTAATCAGCACGAGAGAAGGTATATACACAGCCGAGAGCCGACTCACCTAGTTACCTCGACAGTTTTCTGCATCCCTCCGCCACCCCGTTCCTCACTCATGGTCTGCAATGCGGGGCAGAACTCTGGGTTTGGGCTAAATTCCAAGCTCGGAGCCCTCGATCCCCTCGGACAGTGCGCCTAATATGCTTCCTCATGACTACTCCTAGCGTTTCATGGATTTAGGAGCTAGTTTTAGTGCTAAAATGCTTTGTGAAATACTCTTAGAGCAAAAATTTAGGAGTCCTAAAATTAGGACTGACACGCCCATTATTTTTAAGAGTTTCTCTTAAATCGGCAAGTTAGGAGCTACTTTTAGCCTTAAGATGTTTTGTGAACACTGGTTCCCATAGAAACCTTAGGACTGCACATGCGCATTGGCTCGTTTAGCCTGAAAAATACGCTTTTTTAACGCCATTTGAGCATAAGAAACAACATTTATGGGACAGTTCATGTCAGATTTTGTTGCTGATTTGAAATATGTTATTTAATTGTGAGTTCGGCAAGCAGTTTTTGAGATTCCAGGATTCCCCCATTCAAATATACGGGACTTGGTCTTGTATGCCCGAAAAAGCTGCCCGGAGGTGTTGCAAATATGGCCGCCGAGTGAACAGATTTCCTTGACAGGGACTTTGATATTGCTAATGAACTAGTGGGACTGTGTGTGGTTAGTTAAAGGAATAGTTCACCCAAAAATGATTCCTGATTATTTACTCACCCCAAAGCCATCCAAGAGGTATATGACTTTCTTTCTTCAGCTGAAGAGAAATTAAGGTTTTTGAGGAAAACATTCCAGGATTTTTCTCCATCCACATGACCCCAGCCTACATCAAGCATGACCTTCCTAACATGCATATGTCACTCGAGAGGTCAAGTGGATTACTATAAAGCTGCCTAAAAATTGATTTTGGACTATTAAAAATGGACTATGGTGATCCCCGTTCACTTGCATTAGATGGTGGAAAAACTGTGAACTGTGTTTTCATCAAAAATCTTAATTTCTTTAAGGCTGAAGAAAGAAAGTCATATACATCTTGGAAAAATGAAAAATAAGGCCATAGGGGTGAGTAAATAATCAGGAAATTTCATTTTTGGCCAAACTATTTCTTGAATAATTAAAAAAAGTGTTTTTGTAATAAAACACTATGCTAAAGTGGTCCAACTATTAGAGAAATCACCCCTTGTGGTTTATACACTTGACAAGACTTACCAGACTCTTCCTGTTGGTTGTGTTGACTTGTGTCTCCCTCTGGGATCTGCCGTGATGCTGGCTCATCTGACTTCTGCTCCACCTGTGGCTCTGCATGTGAAGGAGTCTCCTCATCCTCCTGCTTCATCTCATCCTGCTTCTTATAGTGCTGCCCGGCTGCTTCCTCACGGTACGGCTTCTTGGCCTCAGGCTCCTGGTATTCATCCTGGTCGTAGGAGTACTGCTCTGTCATTTGTTCTGGCATCGCATCCGATGAATAATCACTTGTTCCAAAAGCAGGTATGGGGGTCTCGGTGCTGTCCTCGTTGCCTTCGTTACTCTCATTTCCCTGATCATCAAATCCACCCTGGTAGAGGTCTGTGCTGTTGCCATCATCAAATTGTGCCTTGGATTCTTCTCCAAAATCTTTCTCCCTGGCTGCAATTTCTGTGCAGAAATTAAGCAGAGTTAAAATGTTTTGTCGCATTAATGCCTTTTAATTAATTTACATGACTTCAAGTCATTCGCTATTACTCAAGGAATTTTTCTAATTATTTTAAAAAGAATGTATTCACAAAGAGAAATAAAAAACATTCAGTGTAACTATATTAGAGATGCTCATAATTAACTGGTTAATCGTTAACCTACAGTAAGAATTTTTACAGTTCAACACTATCGATCAAATGGTTTATAAAGTAATTTTTCAAGATATTTTGAAAACGTTTGCTGCATGGTTAAAAAGTAACACTACCCATATAAAATGTTTGTTAGAAAAAAAACATAAGTATTTTATTATTACATTCAGAAATGTAAAATACCAGTAAATAAAGCAAAATGTTTACAAATATTATAAACACTATAAACATTACAAATAAACAAATCCTTTAAATTTGATGGTATTCAGAACAGAACAAGAGTGAAAAATGAAAGTAGCTATATAAACTTCAAGCCAAAACTAATTTATTTAAAGAGAAACTGAAACAGAAACGGATGTTAGGCTCACATAGCCTACCTCTCTCATTCGGCACCGATCCAAATGTTTCCATATTTAGATGCAAAACTATAATTTTTTTATATAAACTAGGCTTCAAAACAAAACATCATCCTTCACATGCACAAAAATGTGCTTGGCGTAACACCACGGTGGGGCAGTGCTCATGCTGAACACCACAGATTGTACTACAAACTATTTAAATGGAACTTTTTATATGTTTGGTTGACTTTTATTTTGATAATGAACAGACTGCGCTGTCAAGTTAGCAATGCTAGAACTGATCTGTGTGTGTGGATGAGGCATCTGCACAATCACTTGAATTGTTTCCTCATAACAGCGAAACAACTTAAAATATTCTGTCATACAGATATAAGACATCATTCGAAACTGTAAAGGATTGACTTTTATTTGTGTACACTCACAATAAAAACAAAATATTGTGTTTTTGTAAAATAAAGAAAAGAAACGGGATACCTCTTTTTGCCATCTTGGTTTCCTTTCCATGAACTTGTTTTTGGAGTGCATCACAAAAATGAACAAACTCAGCAGTTTGAACAGTTTTTTTTCTTTCGTATTAATTATTTAAAGAACATATTTTGCATATTTATTCGTAATATATCATTTTATTTTGTTTTTGTGATGTGTGAATCCATGTTCTGTTGTTTATGCTGCTATTTGTGCATGTAAAACATTTTTTAATGGGTCATCTTAAGAAATATACAACATCACGTCTTTTTTTTCTTCCTTTTTCCAGGCTAGGAAATCACAGCTGTAAATTTGTTTTTGTTTTTTTTGCATTAATGTCTTCAACAACTAATTTCCATCACTTTTGTAGTCATTCAGAAATATTCAATAAGGATTTTAATTATTATTAATTACTATTTTAAGAGAATGTATTCACAAAAAAACAATGATTGCCCTTATTTTAAGGTGTCCTTATAGTGTAATTATACAATAAATTACTAAGTAATATTAATTAACAACATGTAGGGTTACGTTTAGTGTTAATCCTATATATAATATTAATATACATTTAAAATAGAATTTTTCAAAACATATCCATGACTTTTTAAAGATTCTTACTGAAAGAATTTAATCATTATTTACTGCAATTTTTAGTTTTCCACAAATAGAAACACTGCCCCTAAATTTAAAAATCAACCAGTGCTTGTTTTATTTCACAGAAGGATGTCCTACAGCAAAAGATAAACCCCCAATGGTAGTAATACACGTTGCCAGGCGCTGCTTATAAATAATAATCTCTCCTAATCTCTGTGAAGCGCATCTCCATTTGCAACAACAGCCTGGATTACTGCTTTAAAACATAGCCAGGTCAAAACATAAACGTAAAAACATGTATTACCGTCCTCCTGATCGTCGTTTCCCTCTCCAGACTCCCCGCCAGCCTCATAGTCCTGCTCCTGCTCGCCCGATGGTGCATCCCCCGCCGCCTCGGCCTCCAGTGCCGCCTGCAATCTGTCCGCCAGATCCGCCTTCAGCCCGCGAGTGTCCAGGCCTCGTCGCTGGAGCTCTTCCTTCAGCTCATTGACTTTGAGCTTTTTAACATTAAGCCCGCTCATTGTTCATGCACCCCTACTGCAGTTTATTCCAAACTGTGCGCCTGTACATCAGAGTAAACAAACGCGAGTCATTGATTGGTTACTGTACGCGCTCAGCGGATCTTCACAATCGCTAAAATATTAGCCCGCAAGCTAACTGGCTAAGAGAGGTAAAGGTCTTTGCAGCTAATATATATTTTCACTGAATTGTATTTAGTATTTAGGCATTAGTACATTAAATACAACAACATGCACAGACCAAATCCATTCTTTTAAGTGTCAAAACAATGTAGTGGCATGGTTAATCGTAGCCACTGACTCAATGCACACTTAGCATTCGTGATAACTAGCGAACTATGGAGTCAAGTAATGTGCGCGCAAAACCCACCCGCATCACATGCATCCTCTAAAATAACAAAATTCCAATTTAAGTCACTAACAAAACATAAATACTTCCTAGTGTTTGCAGAAAACAAAATATTTACCTTTATCTGTCAGTTTCCCTCTCAAGCAAATTGTCGTTACGGTTGTATCAAAAATGGAGGGTGACCGTGGTAGCCCACTTCCTCCGCCTCGCGAGGGTCTGAGCGCTCTCGGTCCCTGAAGCTGATTGGCTAAAGCTGCTGTCTGTCAATGGCCCGCTGTAGCCAATCATATTCGTCATACGCAGCCATGTCCCAATCAGCTCCCTAGCTTCCTAGGTCGTGAACCTATCGCAACTTCCGTTTCATGCCGACATTAATGTTCATATAAAAACAATGTAAATGTGTCAAATACAACAAATATCATTTTTATTCTGGGACTAAATCGTAGTATTTTTATTCTGGGACTTTAATAGAGTTTTAAAGTACTTTTTTTGTAATTATCAGAGAACGAAATATGTGTAGATAAAATTTTGTTCAACTAAAATAAAGTTGAATTAAATACATTTTGTTTTTGTCCCAGTTAAAATAACCATAAACTGGGATAAGAGCCAAAAATAAATGCTCTCTCAAAAGTCTCAGGGGTTTACAAAAAAAATCGACATATATATATATATATATATATATATATATATATATATATATATATATATATATATATATATATATATATATTACGAAAAAAGACTTCTCTACTCGTATTTGTTTTTATATTTTATTTATTATTTATTTGCGAGGGGAAAAAAGCGCCAAAACGATAGATGAAAGTGAGTCAGATCTGTTTGTGTCTAAAGCAAGACCAATCTTTGTTATGTTTCTTATCTTATTGATACATTTAGAACCAAAGGAATCTGTCCGCTTGTTGATTAGGACGATTGAACTGGAGCGCATCAATTTCGATCGATTATTTTAGTCTTGCAATAGGTTATCTATCTACGTAGCGTGACTTCTGCCTTGTTTTACAACAGGCGTGAATGCTGAATAAGGAAGTACAGTTGCTATGGAGAGAGATACTGGCGCAATCGCTTTAATTAAAGCTCTTGGGTGAGTAACGCTAAAATAAACAGCGATTTAAAAACTATGTATTATTCTTGTCAATATAATAACAATCACAACTGTTTTAATATTGCACAGGTATAAGAGCAGAGAGTGCTTGAAGAAATGTAAATGTGACGAATTGCCTTGCCCTTTGCTCACCTGGTTGGTCTCAGAGCTAAGAGAAAGTTTTCCTGATGTGCCAGGTAACCAAACCAAGACAAGTCATATACTGTATATCCTATATCCTATTCCACCTCTATTGATCTCGTTTTTAGTCGATTGTTTTCCATGTATCATATTTAAATTAATAGACCTGCACTTTTTAGTCTAATAATAATGTTTAGCTTTAATTCTAGGCCTGGGATTAAAAATTAAAACTTGACTTTTCCTACCTTTGATACAACATCTTGCACAACGTTGTTTTCTGCTGGTATTATGCATAAAATGTAACTGTGCTTAAAGCACGGAGAGTTGGTGGTGCAGTTCTGGTCGGGGAGTTGAGGGAGGTGCTGAAGGAGATGTCCTGTCCTCAAAATGCACTTGTATCAGAGCACCTTAGCCCACTTCTGCTGTTCAGAGTGACCGGTAAGGTAGGGAGGTGATAGCTGTTCTCAATTTGTGTATTTTTTAGGATTTTCTGTGAAGAGCTACTGTGCATATTATCTTTCAATTCACAGAGTATTTGGTGTCCGAGCTGATGGCAGTGCGTATGCTGACGTACAGAGAGACTCATCCAGAAGATGCAGATCACAACTGTGAGACAAATCACAAAGAGCAAAGAAAACGGGAGAGTCTTACTACGGGCAACAAAGATGAGCGTCAGGAAATCAGTCAAGTGGAAGAGGATAAAACTAACTGGAAAGAAGTAAATAAGCATCTGGCAGAGCTGTTCCAGACTCTTGGCTTAGAAACAGCCTGTCAGATGAGTGAAGCCTGTGCAGAGGTAGGAAACAGATCACCAGTGAATGTCTAGTAATTAGTACATTCAAAAATATGTAGGTTCCAAATGGGGATTTTCACAGCTATACTGTAGAAGAACCTTTTTAAAGGGTTAGTTCACCCAAAAGAGAAAATTCTGTCATTAATTACTCACCCTCATCATGTCATTCCAAACCCGTAAGACTTTCGTTCATCTTCGGAACACAAATGAAATCTCTTTGATTAAATCTGAGCACTTTCTATCCCTCCATTGACAGCTACGCAACTACCCCTTTGATGCTTAAAAAAGTTCATAAAGAGATCGTAAAACTAATCCATATGAATTGAACGGTTTAGTTTAGCAAATTTTCTGAAGAGACACGATCGCTTTATATGATGAACAGATTGAATTTAGGCTTTTATTCACATATAAACATTCATCAACTCACACATCAGTTGTGGTAAACGGAAGCTCAAGCATGTTCGCTTGATGTGCGAGAACCAATGAGGTTCAGTCTCGTGTTATGCAGCACGTTTGAGCTTCCACAAGAATCAATGAGGTTCATTCTTGCGTGTCAAGTAGGTTCGGTTGAGGAAAAAAAGTAAAGTTGAAAAAAAGGTTATTTTGATTCAAGATTATAAGGGCACATAAATTTGTCCATTTTGATTTCATGGTGACTTTAAACAAACCATTTTTTTCTTAGTGTGAAAAACATTTTAATAATCTAAAGAACGTTTTCCACCTATAAAAAAATATATATTTTTTGGAATTTAAAGGTTCCATGAATGATAAAGGTTCTTGATGGCACCGTAGATGCAAATAAAGAATGTTTACTTTCAAGAGTTTGTTAGAGATTTACATTTTTTAACAGCGACGTTCATTCAGGTGGAGTCACGGCTGACATCACTTCCAGAAGGTGAATTTCCAGAAGCGTTACTGAATGCCAGACTGAACTCTGAGCAATGGGTATGTATTACAGAGTTACATTTGACCAATTCCAGAACTCTATTCCAGAACAAATATTTTCACAATTATTTTTTTCACTCTTAGAAAAAGATTAATGACATCAACAGAGCTCTCTGTAAGGATTATGAGTGTCGGCGCCAAATGATGATCAAGCGTTTTTATGTCACGCTACAATCCTTTGCTTGGGGAGAGAGGGCAACGGTACTAAGATTTCTTTCTTTGCAAACCTTCAAGCATGTATAGTAATATTTGCTTCATCAAGCAAATTCTCCCTTTTTTTTTTTTCAAGGAGCGCAGTGCTGTGCTTTCTTCCATGCCACCCTTTTCACCTTCTCCTGAGTCCTCCGTCTCCATTGCTATGCTGTTGGCGACCAGAGAGGATGAGTCTCGCATTAGGCCAGTTAAAGCAGGGCCTTCAACAGCTGTTCACAAGGTGCCCTTCACCAAAGTTTTGCTTCTAATAGTAGCAATAATTCACTTTTTTCCCAGTATTGAGTGTATTCAATTTAGTGAGGAAAATTACATAAAAGATATAATGGGCTAGTTCACTTTCAATTAGTGTTGTCAAAAGTAGCGGTACTTCGGTACCAAGTCTGTATTGAAATTTAAAAAATGTGACGATACCAGCATTTCCCCTAACATTTTGAGCGCTGTCGAGAGGATTCTGGCTAACTTAAACACCTCTGATTGGCCATTGTGTTCACGCTCAACAGATACAATAAAATTTGGCTGGCTTTGCGGTAGAAAGGCAAAAACGTTTTTGAAATCATTGCTACTGGGCATATTGCCATCCAAGGCCACTCCTAGTGTTCTCCTATTGGATAGGCTTTACCAGAGTCAAATACTTTGCTTGAGTAGGAAATACTTCTTAGCAAACTGCCGCTCAGTCAGTTAATTAGGAAGAAAAGGAACGGGGTGCACCTTCTGCCCAGCTTCAATTTGGCAGGGAGTCAAAATTTTGGCACAGAAGCCTGTAGCCATAGTATTTTTACCATAATGCTGTTTAAAGAGTAGACAAAGTACAATAAAATTTTCAGTGATAAATCTACTCTTACCATAACTGTTTTGTTAATAACCAGGGCGTGACATAATACTCCTACTATCCACTTTGGTGGGTTGAATTTTACAAACCCAATTTCCAAAAAAGTTGGGACACTGTACAAATTGTGAATAAAAACAGAATGCAATGATGTGGAAGTTTCAAATTTCAATATTTTATTCAGAATACAACATAGATGACATATCAAATGTTTAAACTGAGAAAATGTATCATTTTAAGGGAAAAATAAGTTGATTTTAAATTTCATGGCATCAACACATCTCAAAAAAGTTGGGACAAGGCCATGTTTACCACTGTGTGGCATCCCCTCTTCTTTTTATAACAGTCTGCAAACATCTGGGGACTGAGGAGACAAGTTGCTCAAGTTTAGGAATAGGAATGTTGTCCCATTCTTGTCTAATACAGGCTTCTAGTTGCTCAACTGTCTTGGGTCTTCTTTGTCGCATCTTCCTCTTTATGATGCGCCAAATGTTTTCTATGGGTGAAAGATCTGGACTGCAGGCTGGCCATTTCAGTACCCGGATCCTTCTACGCAGCCATGATTTTGTAATTGATGCAGTATGTGGTCTGGCATTGTCATGTTGGAAAATGCAAGGTCTTCCCTGAAAGAGACGACGTCTGGATGGGAGCATATGTTGTTCTAGAACTTGGATATACCTTTCAGCATTGATGGTGCCTTTCCAGATGCCACACGCACTCATGCAACCCCATACCATCAGAGATGCAGGCTTCTGAACTGAGCGCTGATAACAACTTGGGTTGTCCTTGTCCTCTTTAGTCCGGATGACATGGCGTCCCAGTTTTCCAAAAAGAACTTCAAATTTTGGTTCGTCTGACCACAGAACAGTTTTCCACTTTGCCACAGTCCATTTTAAATGAGCCTTGGCTCAGAGAAAACGGCTGCGCTTCTGGATCATGTTTAGATATGGCTTCTTTTTTGACCTATAGAGTTTTAGCTGGCAACGGCGAATGGCACGGTGGATTGTGTTCACCGACAATGTTTTCTGGAAGTATTCCTGAGCCCATGTTGTGATTTCCATTACAGTAGCATTCCTGTATGTGATGCAGTGCCGTCTAAGGGCCTGAAGATCACGGGCATCCAGTATGGTTTTCCGGCCTTGACCCTTACGCACAGAGATTGTTCCAGATTCTCTGAATCTTTGGATGATATTATGCACTGTAGATGATGATAACTTCAAACTCTTTGCAATTTTTCTTTGAGAAACTCCTTTCTGATATTGCTCCACTATTTTTCGCCGCAGCATTGGGGGAATTGGTGATCCTCTGCCCATCTTGACTTCTGAGAGACACTGCCACTCTGAGAGGCTCTTTTTATACCCAATCATGTTGCCAATTGACCTAATAAGTTGCAAATTGGTCCTCCAGCTGTTCCTTATATGTACATTTAAATTTTCCGGCCTCTTATTGCTACCTGTCCCAACTTTTTTGGAATGTGTAGCTCTCATGAAATCCAAAATGAGCCAATATTTGACATGACATTTCAAAATGTCTCGCTTTCAACATTTGATATGTTATCTATATTCTGTTGTGAATAAAATATAAGTTTATGAGATTTGTAAATTATTGCATTCCTTTTTTATTCACAATTTGTACAGTGTCCCAACTTTTTTGGAATCGGGTTTGTATATCTAATACATTTTCAACTGTAGTCTTTTAAAAGGGCATCTGAAATAATAAACTAATTGCATTGTAGTGTTGTCAAAATATCGATTATAAAATATCTGAAACGCTCCCAATACTAATTTTCCACAGAATAGATACATAATACCAGCTGCGCTTTCTCTCTCTCATCTCTCCGACAGCGAGTTGACACACAAACCCGCCTCCCCTCACTCGTTTAATTTGCTCTGGATGAATATTGTTGGTGTTAAGGCCCATTCACACCAAGGACAATAACTATAACGATAACAATAGTTCTAAAAATCGTTCTCAATATTAAAGAATAGCAGGGTTCACACCACAGCTATAACGATAACAATATAGAGCAACAATATCGTTGAGATCTCTTTCAGAACGATTTTTTTTTCCCAACTGTTGAACGATAAAACACTGTCAGCCAATCAGAATCCATTCTAATTTAAGGGCTTGCGTATTTAAAATGACAGATGACATTGCGGAGAAGTTAATCGCTGAAGTCCAGAAAAATACACCACTGTTTGACAAGTCAAACCCCCTTTTCAAGAAAATGGATATATGGAAAACAATCGTTCATAAAATTACCTCAGGTATCCAGCGCTCGTTTCGACAACATTGTCTTGCTTCCTTTGAAGTTACAGCGAAAAAGACTAGGGCTGTGTCCGAAATCGCCCCCAATACCCTTAAATAGTGCACTATTTGAGGGGACAGCCATTTGTAGTGGTGTCCGAAACCATAGTGGATGTTATTGAGTGCACTCATTCAATCCCACAATGCACCGCAATAAGGAGTGTACAACTGATGTACGTTCAACGGCTATAGAATACCCATAATGCACTGTGAGAGTCGCGCAGTCTCGCTAGGAGATGGTGCCCGCAGCTGAATCAACCATCCATTAATTTCCCAAAACGCGCTGGTCCAGCGTAATAATATCATACAGGTATAAATTCATTTTTAATTGATTATTAATTTTTTTTAATTACGGTTTATACATGCTAGCTTCCATGGCAGAGTTCAAGGTAAATCTTTTCATTACTACTGGAGCTGGCAGTTTGCTACGTTTCAAATAATTTTTAAACTGCAACCAGATACTATGCTAAAGCGGCAGCCCTTTCGGCGCACTCAGTGTCTGAATTCACTCGCTCGTTTTCATCCACTCCTTCAAGTGGACTATATTAGTGGAGTAATGTAGGGAATAGTGAATGAGGGTATAGGGGGTGATTTTGAGCACAGCATAGGTGTTGTTTTTATTCCACTATATTGACTATGTCAGCTAAATTCACTGTTAGTAGATCAATTACACTAGCTAGATTTGCTCAACATAGCATGCTGAGGACATCTGCTGGTTAAAGCCGTGTAAATGCAACAAGAACAGCAAAAACATGTTCAATGACGTTATACACACGTTGAAACTGTAGCGCGCGAGCTTAGAATAATAATAACAGGCCATTATCGTTCGTTGATGTGGATGCTAATATAGTTATCGTTATCGTCCTTGGTGTGAACGGGACTTTACAGGGCTTGAATTTCGGTGTGGGATTGCGCATAATTGTACTCATTCCCACAGATTTTGTGCTCACACCCAAAGTGCATAAATCCACCTCTCAGTACTAAATTGAGTTCTTTTTCGCTGCTTATTATTGACCTTAAACAGTCAAATACACACAAAATAATGTCAAAATGCCGGTCTTGGCGAGTATTCACATAAATACAGTTAGTTATGTTTTAAGTGAACGTAAACAGTTGAGGAAGAAAACGCATGTGTAACAGTATAAAGGATCCGTGCGTCAGGTCTTAAAGTGACAGCAGCCTAATACACCTGCTGCCAAATTATGAGATAATATTAAAAATATATGGCAGTTTTTCCCCATGGTATTGATGTCAAAATTGTGGCCAGTGAAAATGCTGAGTGGCTAGTAACTTTGGAAAACCACTTGTGGCTGGTGAGCAAAAAAGTTAAGGTCAAGCCCTGTAATAATAACCCTCTGTCAATCCGACTGTCCGTGGGCGGGGATACAAAAATGTGAAAGTGCAATCTGTAGTTTTCAAAATCCCTGAACCTGTCAATTATGCGTTTTGCATCATCTAGCGGACTTTTGCTGACAAATAAACATGAATTTCTCAGTCCAGGTCACACGGAGAAAGAGTAAACATTGTTAATTTACATACATCTCCGACATTGTAACAATACAAAGCAGGTTGAAAATTGGCAAACTTTTACTTTAAGAACAAATTATGTGAAAAATTTGTTTCTGCAGGTACAAATGGGCAGTGTCCCAGACAGAGGGGGACGTCCAGGAGAGATTGAGCCACCGATGCCCAGCTTCACCGGCCGCAGTGAGGGAGGAGGTGGTCATTATAGAAAGAGAAGGCGAGAATATTCAGGAAAGAAGAAGAAAAATAAAGAAAACTAGAGGTGTTTTTTTTAGTGCTAGTTTTGTAACTAACACAACACAAAGAGCTTATGTTTATTTATGTTATGTTACATAAGCTTACGAACAATATTTCTCAGTAACATGAATGATCATGGACTATGCTAATAGATTAAAAAATGAATTCTTATTTAATGTTTCAAATCACTATTTGCACTATTTAATTTGATGAACAAAAATGTTCAAGTTCATTTCAATGAAAATGTACAAATATGAATGGCTACAAGCTGTATTTTCTTTTCACAACCAAGATCTATGATATTATTAAAGGCAGTTATGTTTCCTTTAAAACAACATTTTCTCTTTCAACTCTTTTCTCCTTGTTACATTACCCCTAATAATATGCATTATTAGTTTAGCATGCTATTGTTTTTGTGCATGTTTGAGTAGTTGTTGACGTGACATCTCAGGCAGTGACAGCAATGTCTCGCAGTTCATTCAATGAAAACTACTAACATTCTTCTAGTTCTTAATAATTAATATACATTTTTATGGCCTAATTTGAGATTTAATTGAGAGTACATAGAAAAAACTAGTTACAGCACCTATATGTATATATTATACAATTATATATAAATGTTAACCTATAATATTAATGTTGAAAATAGGTTTATTACCTATTTGCAGTTTTATCTCACTATGCTAAAGGGAGTTAATCGCAAGTTGGAGTGAAACTATGGCAAGCCGTTTTAACTTTTATTCATTCCCAGGATATGAATTCTTGATATCAATTCATTTTTCAGTAGTTAAAATGCTAATTCTTGATATCAGGAATTAGATTTCTACTAGTAAGAAACTATTAGAGCTCTCACTCTAGCTGATGCTGAAATCTTAATTCATGCATTAATCACTTCACGTCTGGATTATTGGAATGCTCTATTTCTTGGTCTTCCTAAAAAACTTATTGCAAGATTACTGTATATTCAAAACTCAGCAGCAAGAGTTCTCACCTCCACCAGGCGCTCAGCTCACATAACTCCTCTACTGCATGATCTTCACTGGCTACCTGTGGCATCACATATTCACTTTAAGATATTACTTCTAACATTTAAGGCATTAAATGGTCTTGCACCTCCATATCTGTCTGACCTACTCTTCTCCTACTCTCCTGCCCGGTCCCTCAGATCATCTGAGCTTGGTCTTTTGTCCATTCCTCGTTTTTCGGTTGTCCACTGTAGGTGGTAGGTCGTTAAGTGTTAATGCTCCTAAATTAAAGGAATTTGCTTCCCCTTCCACTTCGTAATATATCATCTTTGTCTACCTTCAAGATTCAGCTAAAAACATATCTATTTAATATGTATTTTGAATAATGTGGCTATATAAGGCATTGTGTATGTGGGTGTGCAAATGTATTGTATAGCACTATGTAAAGCGACCTTGAGCTATGGAAAGGCGCTATATAAATAAAACTTCTTCTTCGTCGTCTTCTTCTAGGAACAATGGCAATTTCTGATATCAAGAATTACATTTCAACTAGTAAAAACTATTTCTTGATTTCTGTAATTGTATTTTCATGAGTTAAATGTCACCATATAGGCTCCCATTCAAATTCAATTGTTGATATCAAGAAATTCCAATTTCACATATCAGAAATACAATTCTTACTAGAAAAAAATCATAATTTTTTATATCAATATTTACATGGTTACTAGTGCCAAATGTTTGTTCTTGATATCAACAATTAAATTGCTACTAGTGTCAATGTTCATTTTTGATATAAATAATTCGACTGTCACTAGTGTCGATGTTAATTTCTGATATTGTGAATGTTACTAGTAAGAAAGCCATTTTAGATATCTGAAATTACTCTCCTACTTATTGATATCAGAAATACATTTTCAGATATCAGAAATGTTGAATTACAGATATCAAGAGTTAACATTTCAGCTGGTAACTAGATGACAACATTTCAGCTGGTGACAATTGAATTCTTGATATCAGGAATATTATTTTTTACTAGTAACAAAGTAATTATTGATATAAAAAATTATGATTTTTACTAGTAAGAATTGCATTTCTGATATGTGAAATTGGAATTTCAACTTAAGAAATCAATTCTTGATATCAACAATTGAATTTAAATAGCAGCCTATGGTGACATTTAACTAGTGAAAATACAATTACAGATATCAAGAATTATAGTTTTTACTAGTTGAAATTTAATTCTTGAGTGATGTCATTGTTGATATCAAGAATTAAAAGTGGAAATGTAATTCCTGATATCAAAAATTGCCATTGTTACTAGTAAAAATCCTATTTCTTATATCAAGATTTAGAACTTTAACTAGTGAAAATTGGATTGTTGACATCAAGAATTCATATCCTGGGAACGAATAATGCCATAGTGAAACGGAAGTTGCGATAGTCTTTTCTCCCCTATATACATCCGAGTGAAACGGCTTCTCGAACAAGAAGAAATGTAGGGCGGGGCTTGATTTTGTCCATCAGGAACTAATTGGATGGTTGTGGTTTGTGATGTCATGTGAATGACAGGTTGTCACGCCCTCGCACCAGAGAAGAGGGAGGGGAAGTTATTTTGATATTTTGTTATTAGAGATTACGAGGGCATATTTTTATTATTATTTTAAATAATGAAGTGCACGGATAAATCATTTATTATAAATACTGCAGTATTCCATATTAAAATAATGGTCAATTTTGATTCATGGTGACTTTAAACTGAGAAGGGTAACACTTAGGGATAGTTTCAAAAAAATATTTATGTTATTGTTATAATATTCCTCAACACTTTGGTGTTTATTATTGATATGTTTGGCGTTAGGAGTTGTGGGCAGTAAATGGTTAACTGGAGTGTTTGGATTAAGACTTTCTGGTAACCAAGGACAATTCCGCGCTCACACACCCTGACAACATTAAAAAGCGCTGAAACTTTGCAACACAACACTGCACAACCGATGCACTTCATGCTTTTATATTTACACCCAATTTAGGACGGAAAATATGTCTTTGGAGTCGATGAAACGAACACTTTAAACTTCATTTTAGACTATAAGTGATACTGTTTTGTTGTCAGTTACACTATGCTGCTAATGCAACCGTATTTTTTTATGCGAGTCTTATTTTTTCCCTTACAATACTGGATCATTTCGATGTGTTTTTGAGTCGATTAAACTGATTTGATTCTATCCAAGCCATGTCTGGAATTCAGCATGCATCCAATCAAAGCATCAAGCCTTTTAAATCCGGCGAGGAATATCTCTACGCCATGAAAGAAGACCTGGCAGAATGGCTGGGAGATTTATACAACATAGACATTGACGTAAATAATATTTTGGAGATGTTGGAGACAGGTGCGCTTCTGTGTGCTCATGCTAATAACGTGACACGAGTGGCGGATGACTTTCAGAAGAAGAGCGGAGCCTCTGAGATCCAGATGCCCGCTTCTGGAGTCACTTTCGTCAGCTCTGCTCATCCAACAACATTCCTGGCCCGGGATAATGTGACGAATTTCATCAACTGGTGTCGAAAAGAGATGAGCATTCCAGGTATGTTTTATTATTTTACATGTAAATGTGACGTTTTATATTTGTCGAATAAAGAATTATTATTCACAAGAACATAAAAATAGCTGATATAAAATCACTTGTTTGCATTTCTGACACGTACCACTAGATAGTGCTGTGAGCTCACAATACTGGAGACGCTTTTCATTGCAATTTTAACAAACAAGAGGACACAATAACATACAAAACAATATTTTTAAAACATTAATAAGTTATGGCTCAATAGTTAACGAGAAATTGGAATCACTTTATTTTACAGTCCTGTTCCCCATGTACATACTATGTACTTATAGTAATTGCAATAACTGGGTAATAATAACTAGGTAGGCTACTAACCCTGAACCCACCCCTAAACCTAACCTTAACCCAAGTACACATACTGTAAAATAAAGTGCAACCGAGAAATTATATTAAAAAATCCTAATTTACCTATTGAAAAATATTTCCCAAGGTAAGAAAGGGAAAAAAGCTTTCACAGCACTGTCTAGTATTTTGTATTTAGTGAAGACGAAAATGAATAAAAGCATATTAAGAAAGAATATTAAACATAATATTCACAAAATTCTAGATGTTTTTATAGCTTTCTTATTAACAGACATTGAGATTGTATATTGTATATTTACATTTATGGATGTAAAACTTTCCAATAAATAAAATAAGGTTTACACAATTTGCTTAGATTAGATTGTTGTCATTAATATAAAACCCAAAAAGTATGTGTCTATAAGATAAGCAAAAATCACAAAACACATTTTGGACAATCAAGGGATTAACATTACTCCAGAAAGACAGTTTCAGAAGAAACTTCACAAAAAGAGCAGGATGTATCTTTTAAATTTCTGTAAAAAAAAATGCTTGACGGGATAAAATCTGAAGATATTTCTTTAACTTTATTTGTTAAGAAAAAATTCTGAAGGAGTGATCAAACATACGTCCACTTAATATGATCAAAAATGTTGTTTCATCAGTAAGTATTGATGAAAGACACTGAGGTAACAAGGTTAAAAAATAAAGACCTGATTTTGTAATTGGATTTTTGTACAGAGAAACAGATAAAACCAGCCACAATGCATTCAGGGTTGGGGGGACAAACAGAAATCATTGACTATTATTGTTTCTGAAGGGCATACAATACTGGGGAAGCTTGTCAAGTGTTGGGCTGTTTGCTCAAATGTAGTTTTACACATAAAACGTAAATAGTACATTTGATACATACATTTAAACACTCAGATGAGAGGAAGACTCCTGTCAAAACATTAGCCTTTACATGCAGCCTTATGGGGGTCATCATATTGAGATCACATGACCAATCGAATACTAGTCTTTACGATAATTAACCATGGTTTTATTACAGTAAAAGTGTAGTAACCATTTTGGTGAATTGATTACCATTTGTATGACCACAGTTTTAATAAAAATACCATGGTTAAACTAAAACCATGGTTAATTTGTGGTTACCATGGTTTAACTACATTAACTGTTTTTTTTATTGTTTTTTTTTATATGTAGTAAAGCATGGTTAATTTTCATAAGGGTATACTATTCTTCAAGTCTATATTGGAATACATTTAATATTGAATAGCACATTTCTGTATTGACCTCAGTAACTGAAAACTTTGCTCAATGCTGCATCCTACAAGGTGTAAGTCCAATATGACAGTCATATAGATCAGCACAACATAAACAAAATACCTTAAATTCTTACAGTTTCTGATTCTGTTTTCTGTTACCATCTTAAACTCTACCCCCATTTCAGATGTACTGATGTTCGAGACAGACGACCTTGTCCTGCGTAAGAATGAGAAGAATTTTGTGCTGTGCCTGCTTGAGGTGGCCAGACGGGCCTCTCGTTTCGGCATGGCTTCACCAGTCCTCATTCAGCTGGAGCAGGAGATCGAGGAGGAGATTCGCGAAGAGATGGAGGACTTGCCTGCTCATCCCAAACCACAGAGGCGCTTGATAAACATCCAGAACCTGGATGAGATGGTGCTGCATCAATGATTAAATTCACATGTTTACTGAAGTGCTGAGGGCATTTTAATCAAGAACTGAATCTAAAT
Source organism: Coreius guichenoti (assembly GCA_039654105.1). Classification (NCBI taxonomy): domain Eukaryota; kingdom Metazoa; phylum Chordata; class Actinopteri; order Cypriniformes; family Gobionidae; genus Coreius; species Coreius guichenoti. The sequence continues at coordinate 46,830,246 of CM077169.1, read as the reverse complement.
GAAGCGATTTTTGCATAAAATGTGGATTAAAATGACCTAATTTGGTTCTTTGCAGTCTTTTAATGATCCCTTTAGGTGAATCTCACAAAACCTGTCACAAAAAAGAATATATTTCATATTCCACTGCAAATTCAAATGAAATCAAAAACTGCATAATGAAAATAAAACTACTGTAGTACCTTTAATATTTTTGCATTGTAACATGTCTGACAATAATTGAGCACATAAAAGTTAGAGCAGAGGATAAAAACTATTTATTTAAATTGTAAAGAATTTTTTTAATAAAAAAAAAAACATGTCCAGATGATTATTTTTATTACCTTTAAAAAAAAAAAAATCATTACATTCATGAGAAATTAAAGGGAAATGTGCTAAATTGTAAAATAAATAAATAAATAAATTGCCAGTGGTCCTAAAACTGGCTCTATTTTCCGTATTAAAGATATAATATCTTATTTTTTTCATCACTGATGTCTAATCTCTAATGAACATTTGTCATAGTCGCTGTTTGTTGTTAGTAATTAGTAATTTAGCAGATACTTTAAACTAAAGCGACTTGCCTATAGTAAGTAAACTTGATGCAGGCACAAACAATCTGTAATTAAGTGCTTTGCTCAAGGGCACAATCTTGGCAGCTCATGGCTTGCTCCTTCCAGCGATTAAACCGCCAACCTTCTAGTTACCAGCTTTAAGCTTTAACCACTACTCCACCTGTATTACAAACCCCACTGTTATTCAACCGATATGGCATGCAAGAGGATGCCTTAGAAATCTGTATCTGAAATCCATCTGTAGCCTACCCATAAAATTCATGCATCTTTTTACCATTTAAAATGATTTGCAGGATAGGAAAAGAGGAGAACTTTGGATTAGCCTGTCATTTTGATTTGTGGGTGCTCTCCTTACTGATTTATGAAGGCTTTCAAAGTGGCAGGTTACATCTGCTTAGAATACTCTATCAGAAGTGTGTGGGTCATTCCAATAACGTTTTTGCATTTGTGTGTGTGTGTGCAGGTCCAGTTTCTGATAAGCCGGTGCACTTGTCCATCCCAGTTCCCCATGGTGAAGGTATCAGAGGGCAAATACAGGGTTGGAGACTCCAACACGCTCATATTTATTCGGGTATATAAAACCTCTTTTTCTCTTTCTGTCTATTTAGCGTGTTTCTAATTCTGCCTGTCTATGCTGGAAAATGTTGATCCATCATAATCATTAAAATATGTATGTTACTGTCTCAGAAGCTTTGTTGAACAGAAATGGAAGAGTATCTGTTTTGTTAATATGACAACATGAGACCAACTCACAATCAACTGCAGATGCCATGTGCTCATACATTTTTATTAAGACGTGTGTGTGTGTGTGTTTCTGTGTAGATTTTGAGGAATCATGTTATGGTGCGAGTGGGCGGAGGATGGGACACCCTGGAGCACTATCTCGACAAACATGATCCCTGCCGCTGCACTTCTCTCAGTACGCTCACAAATACACACCTACAGCTAAAATTTGCATCAGAAATTATATAAACAGTAAAAGGTTTGTGGTAGTTTATCACGTATCTCAACCCCAAACATTTTTGTGTGAACTACCCCTTTAAGATCGGTTTGGCATTATGAAGTACATTATGAGACATTGTAGTGGGATTATGCCTTAGTGGCATAATGTTTGTATAATCTCCACTAATATTTCATCACATATAAACACATGTACTGTAGTATATTAAAAGAACTTTAAAGCGCCCCTATTATGCTATTTTAAAGGCTCTTATTTTTGTTTCGGAGGTCTCCTACAATAGGTTTACATGCATCCAAGGTCAAAAAACACAAATTTTCTCATAATACACATTGCAGCATCACCTCTTTTCTCACCGTGTCTGAAACGGTTCGATCAAGGATTGTCTCTCTAAACCCCTTTTTCCCCAAGAGAGCCTACTCTGCTCTGATTGGTCAGATGGCCCAGTCTGTTGTGATTGGTCTACCACTTCTTTTTTTTCTTTCTTCTTTTTTTTTTATTGAAACAGAAGATTCAAATCATTGATTCCAGCATACAACAGGAATGCTTCACAGGACAGATATCACAAATTCTCAAACAGATTAACAAGTCAAACAAAACAAAAAGATACAACAACAACGATAATAAAAAAAATAAAAAAAAACAAGCTAAATATTTCTTCCTTTTCCATATTGACACATTCAAGATTAATAGAATTTAGTAAACATAGTGGGGACATTATAATAATAAAGAATTTCTCCATAACGTTTAACAAAATTTCATTCTTTTTATTTTTAATTAACTTTAATGACTTCTTCAGCGATTCCATCTCTTTTAAGAATAAATTGCATTTAGGTATACATTTTGCAAATTTTTGTTTATGGATATAATATTTACCATGCAAAATGTAGAAGTTCACCACATATTCAAACATTTTGCTTCTGTGTGTGAAAGAATATATAATATCTTTTAGAGATAATTTATAATTCACATTTCTTGGGGCAAAAAGAAAATAACTAACTTTAGACCAAAATTTTAAGGATGAATCACAACTGTAAAACAAATGAGCCAAGTCTTCCTCGTGTACAGTACAAAAAGAGCATTTGTTGTCAATGTCCATGAATTTTGATAACGAAGCTTTACATGGGTAGATTTTGTGAAGTATTTTAAAATGTACCTCTTTAACTTTATTCAGCATACAAAATTTATATGGATTTAACCATGCCTCTTTCCAATGGATATCAGCGATTTGTGCATTCCAAAAAAATTTCCCTCCAGGAGAGATTTTATGATTGGATTGAAAAATTAATCTGATATGTTTATTATTACAGGAATGAGAAAATATTTTTATACTATCGATTATTAACTCAGGAAGTTTCCTTTCGTTACTTCCAAAAGTGAGGTGACTTTTCATTAAATGTTTCAACCCATTTGGAATAGCTTTTACAACTTGCTGAAACTCTTTAAATGGAATGGGGATATTATAGATAAACATAAAATCTTCATAAGACAAAACATTTCCATTTTCATCAAACAAATCTATGACAAAGTATATATTTTTTTTCAAACCATTTGTATAAAAATAAAGATTTATTCCTAGAGGTAATGAAACAATGTTCCAGAGAAGCATTTTGTGTGGAGAAAAACTGTGATTGAAACCAATTTTCCAAGCTAATAACACTTGCTGGTAAAATTTGGATAGTTTAATTGGTAATTTCCCAGGCAGATAGTTACATCTCAGTAGAAAAGATAAGCCTCCAAGCTTTTTGAAAATGGACTGAGGAATAAAGAACCATAATGAATTTTCATTTCATATGTTAATATAAAAAAAATCCAACATCTCTAAGCCACCATCAACTCTTTTGCCTGATAAAATGTCCTTTTTTAACTTGCAAGGTTTATTTTTCCAAATAAAGTCGAGAAAGGTTTTATTAATTTCTTTGGAAGTTTTATCACTGACATAAAGGGAGAGAGCTGGGTAAACAAATCTGGAAAGACCCTCAGCTTTGGAAAGCAAAACTCTCCCAAACAAAGTCAGATCCTTTTGTAACCAGTTATTCAGAATATTTTTTGTTTTTTTAATTTTAGGCTTAAAATTCAGTTGTTCATGTGTATGTTTATTTTTAGAAATATGAATACCAAGGTATTTAACAGAGTCCTTTACTGGTATGTTTTCAACTAATAGATCTATAGAATCGTGTATAAATAATATTTCACACTTTTTAAGATTTAACATTAAACCAGAGGATTTGGAAAATTTGGATATACATTTCAGGGCCATTTTAACTTGCTTTTTATCTCTCAGAAATAAAGCAGTGTCATCTGCCAATTGAGAAATTTTTATTTCTCTATCAAATATTTTCAGTCCCAGAATGTTATGATTATTCAAAACGTGAACAGAAAGAAGTTCAGCCACTAATAAAAGCAGAAAGGGAGAGATTGGACAGCCTTGGCATTTGCCACGATGGATCCCAAATCTTTTAGAGGTTCCCATATTAAGAATAATAGAGCTATTAATATCTTTATAAAACATTTCTGTAATATCAGTAAAATTATTGCCAAAACCAAAAACTTTCAGTGAGTGGAGTAAGAAGCAGTATCAAAGGCTTTACAAAAATCTAACAACACAATAAGAGCCCCTAAATCAATTTGATCAGAATAGTCTAGAAGGTCAATTATAAGGCGAATGTTATTACTAATGTGTCTATTTTTCATGAAACCTGTTTGAGTTTCATTAATGATTTCATTTAATCCGGATTTTAATCTTTTAGTTAGCATACACTAGTGCAAACAATTTATAGTCTATATGTAAGAGAGTGATAGGTCTCCAATTATCTATATTTTGAGCATCTTTATCTGGTTTAGGAATCAGGGAGATTAATCCTTGTTTCATAGTTGTGACCAAATTCTTTTTTTTTAATACATTCATTAAACAATAAGAAAAGGGGATCTTCCAATACCTTCCAAAAGTGTTGGTAAAATTCAGTCGAAAGCTCATCTGGACCTGGACTCTTATCCTTTTTCATATATTGGAGAGCTGACAGTAATTCCTCCTTCTTAAGGTCGGAGCCACAAAGGTTTTTGAAGTCATTACTAATTAACGGAATAAAATCTTGAATGTTATTAGTAAATGATTTACAAAAGTCATAATTAAAGTTAGACTGATAAAGTTTTTCATAAAAGGAGCTGACAAAATCTAAAAATTAGTTTGGGATCCTTGCATAAGGTGTTGTTAATATATAATGCAGAAAAATAATTTATCCTAAAATTCCTTTTTTCAAGGGCAAAAAAATAGGCTGTATTCCTCTCTCCCTTTTCTATCCATCTAGCTCTTGAATGCACAAAAGCTAATATACAAGTCATCAAGTTTTAGTTTTAAGGACTGGAGTTCACTTTCCTGTGTTTGAGAGAGTGTCTGAACTTTCTAAAGAGTATCAATTTTGTTTAATAGTTCTGTTTCTATGCAATCTCTGTCTTTTTTTTAACTCCTTAGCTACTTCTCCTAATAGCGAATTCTCTGGATTTGAATTTAAATAACACCCATTTAGATGCATAATCTGATTTCTCTGACTTAAAGATATTGGTGGCTAAAGTTTCAATATTTTTTGTAAAAATTTGATCTTCTAAGATAGAGTTGTTAAGTTTCCAATATCCACGGAGGCAGCTGGGTTTACAAACAGTCTGTAAAGACAACTCAGTCAGAAGGTGATCTGAAAAGGGAGCATGATGGGAGATATCTTGAACATGTTGTAGCAGACTGGATGAAATAAGGAATAGGTCAATTCTCGATTTTAAAGACTTTGACGTATTGCTCCATGTATATTCAAATGAATTACTATTAAAGTAGTGCCACGAATCCACTAAAGATAGATCTTTGCATAAGGAATCAATAATATTAGAGCTTTGAGAGTGGGGTCTTACTTTCCTTGGAAACCTATCCATTAAATCATCAGGGACTTCATTAAAATCTCCCGCAATTATTAACTTAGCATTTGGGGTTGTTTTCAGCAACTGACATAAAATAAGAGAAATGTCAGTGAAAAAGGAATTATTCATAGTGTCTGAGTTAAACCCATAAATATTACAGATAACAAAGATGGCATTTTCTAATTTAACAGTTAGAATAACCCATCTGCCTTCAGGGGAGGACACAGAATTAACAATATCTTCTTTAAACTTATGAATTAAAATAAGAACACCAGCTGAATTATTTGACCCATGACTAAAATAAACCATATCGCCCATTGAGCTTTCCAAAATTTCGAATCAGAAGCAGCTGAATGAGTCTCTTGCAAGAAAATAAAATCTGCATTATAACGTCTACAAAACAGAAAAAATGCTTTTCTTTTAATGTCATCTCTTAAGCCCCGCACATTTAAGGAAACAGTGTTCAACTGGTTGAACTCGAATTTGTCCATTAACAAATAGAAGTATGATAAAAATTAGGGGAAAAGAAAGAAAAGGAAAATTACAACCACAAAGTGTATCGAACACCTAACTTTGAAGTTCTGTAACGCTTCAGAACAGAAGAAAGAAGGATCAGGGAATCAGTAGAATAAGGTCGAAAGCCCTTAGAAGAATGTCAACAATTTGAACTGGGCAAACGTGCAGAAAAACGTAAACCGAACCTGACACGCGGTTAGAACCTTATAGTCAGTTCACGGATGCTGTGCTGAATTGGCAGCGATTCTCTTGTTATTGATCACAGCAAAGGGACCACTGAAACCGGCCTTCCTTCCTTCCTTTCGTGCCGCCAGGACAAGGGGCCAAAGTTTATTCCGATTTTCATGTCGACAACACAAACCAAACTCTTCCAGGCCTCAGACATTGTTTGCAGGCAGCCAATGAAGAGCATAGGCTGGCATCATGCAAATTTGTTACAAACTTATGTAGGTTTGTGCAGGAAGTAAGACTGGAATTACTGACGACTCGTCTCAGGCAGTTCAGAATCTTCTTTCTTTTAGGAGACAATAACTCCATTTGTCCTGCACTTTGATCTTTGAAACTTTACAGACCTTTTACATTCACAGACAACTATATTACACACTACATGAAAGGAATAATTCAAAAAAGCATAATAGGGGCACTTTAAGGAATTGGATCAGTATATTCTGGAAAACCTCTTGTTTTATTTCTCTCTCATACATACATCAGTCCATAAGTTGACCACACGTCCAGCTACTCCGGTCCATGAGATCAAAGAGCGGTTGACCACACCACGACCTGATGCCCAGTGCGCTTCTCAGACCACTCTTATGCTGAGCCGAACTCAGTCCCCCCTTCAGCCAGTTGTCTGGACTCCTTCAGCCCCATACAGAGCCCAGAGAGGATGGCCCTCTCCCCCACGCTCCTCCTGTTCCCCCGACCCTGATCATCAGCCCACCAGCCGGAGAAACAGCCCCTCTCCTAACAAGTAAGTGCCTAGTTGGTTTGCTAAACAGTACCTAAACAGTTATTTAACTATTACGACAATAAATATGGTGCGTTTTGATTAACTATGAAGTTGGCATGAAATTTAAATTCATCCTATCTATTTCCTAAATGCATCTTATTGATAATATTGTGAACAATCATTTGTGCATGTTTAATTTTGAGAAGCAGGACTTCTCTATTCATGTCGTATGTATAAACCTCACCCCTTTCTTACAATCAACTGCAAGCTTGTATTCAGATCTGCCTGTATCCAATCAACAACCGATAGATAGAATCAGGTCCCCGCCCCTAGGCCCCGATATTCCGTTTCACTCGTATATACGTCACAATACATAAGAAAAGATCTGTCGTTACTTCTGTTATGTCGCAACTGACATTTTCTCCTGTATATACAGTCAGAACTTGTTGGAATGTGATTGGTCTAATTGAAATTCTTCTTCTCAGGCATAGATCTGGCTGACAGGATGATAGAAATCCACTTAAATCCTTGGATTTTCACAGACACTTGTTGTCTGGGACCCAGACAATGACATAAACATGAGTTTGTGTGCAAGACATAGAGAGGGACAGAGAGAGACAGAGACTGTGATTTTTATTAAAATTAATTTACAACTGAGCTCGCCCCTTCAGCAATTAAATAGTCACTAAGAAACAAACTTCATCATGACATCTCATTAGCAATGGCAAGCTTTTCAGCAAAGACTACTGCAAGGATGTAATTACAGAGGCTATTATTTCATATTATTACTATAGTCTCTATCATACACACATTTAATGATCACCAAATGCTGGCTATTAAATCGTAATAAAATTAGTAAAGTAACAAAAGGAGAGAGCAGTGGAATTAACCTTCATGCTTTATGTTAATGTTGTGCCTTGATTTTTGTGGTAAAGTACACTAAAGGCCCTGACATACTTCAAGCGAAATCGAAGAACAAACTGCCGTGACGTCATTTTGAACAAAATCAGGCCAAAACAAAGTTCGTTTGGGATTCGTTTTGGGAGTTCGAAACAGCTTGCCAAAGCAAACATTCCAGAAAAGTTTGCTACGGCTAGTAAACACCTTTGTACTACTATTGGTCCGTGGCAATTATGTAATAGGTAGGTGTGTGCGGAGGCTCCGCCTTTCACGTGGAAATCTTTTCCGGTTCAGTTCTCCTGTTCAGTCCGTCAAGGTCAGACGTCCGCGAGTGAAAACACTTGAGAGCCACTTTATAGTAGAAAATGAAGTTGTACTTCTGATGAAACGAGACACTGACATTGTTTTTAATGTTTAATGCTTTTCTTATGCTTTATTAAAAAAATGCTTGCTGTTTTCTCAATTTTGTTGTGTTTATTTTGTTATTGAGAGGAAAGCACGCAGCACATATTTACATATTCATCTAATCGTCGCTCTCTGCAGAGTGGGCGGCATCGGATGTTCGATAACAGTATAAACGTTGCTCACGTATTTCGAATTTCTTTTTACTCCTAAGCAAAGAACTTTGCCGTGAGTATATTGGGGCCTTAATTCTTAAAGGGTTAGTTCAAAAATTGAATTCTGAAAATTCATTAATTATTCACCTTCATGTCGTTCCAGACCCATTCATCTTCGGAACACAAATGAAGATATTTTTTATAAAATCTGAGCCAGTTCTATACTCTTCATTGACAGCTACGCAACTACCACTTTGACGCTTCAAAAAGTTCATAAAGAGATCGTAAAACTAATCCATATGAATTGAGCGAACCTGCTTGACACACGAGAATGAACCTCATTGGTTCTCGCGCGTCAAGAAAACATGCTTGAGCTTCCGTTTACCACAACTGATGTGTGCGTTGATGAATGTTTATATGAATAAAAGCCTAAATTCAATCTAAAAGCCTAAACTGCTCAATTCATATGGATTAGTTTTACGATCTCTTTATGAACTTTTTGAAGCGTCAAAGTGGTAGTTGTGTAGCTGTCAATGGAGGGACAGAAAGCTCTCAGATTTCATCAAAAAGATCTTCATTTGTGTTCCGAAGATGAACGAAAGTCTTACGGGATGACACCAGGGTGAGTAAATGATGACAGAATTTTCATTTTTGTGTGAACTAACCCTTTAACATGAGGGTTTTAGACAGTTATTTTTTAGTAGTTTGCAACCATAATCACTAATGACAGACTGTATCACTGTGCAATTATTACCTGAAATTATATTTATACAGATTGCATTTACACTTTCATTCCAATAAATCGCCAGTGACACTTACCTGTGCAAAATGCAAATCACCACTCACTTACATATTAAATGAGTGTTTGCATTAATTTCGGTCATATACTGAATTTTTAAAAAACATTGATGGATAACTCCAAATGTTTTCCGGCATTTTCTTTCTTTACAAACACCTCAATAAAGTAGGTTAATAGGGATTATATGTAAAGAAAATGGCAAACAAGTACTCTCTTTGGGAGGAGAAATTAGCAGTTTCGTGTAGCCAGACCTTCAGACTGACACCAGAGGGTCTGGACTCTGTCGCAGCTTTCATTGGTCAAGGACCGCCCAAGAGGGCATTTGACTGACATGTAACGCAACCAATCACAGTTCGTTTTGTTCCGTGTCATGTTTAGGGGCGTGAAAATGTAAAGTTGATGTCCCTGCAATAACAGACTGGCGTGCATCTATAAATTATTTATTTATTTATTAATTTTAATTTATTTATTAATTCATTTATTGTGCAAGTTTACTGCAACAATGGAGCCATGAACTTCACATACTTTAAAAAAAATTCAGTGTTAAGTTGATCCTGGTAAGCGCTCATTGTCACAGTTGTAAACACGACGGCGTTCTTCTTCCACGAGGGAGTTTGGAGTCCCGGCATTTGTTTCCAGGCGGACTGTTAAAGAACGCAACACACACGTCTCGCAGAAATCCTGTAGAATTCAACCAATCAGATGATGACTTCGAAACTCCTAAAGTGTTTCCAGAAAAGTGTGCCATATGCATCAGACGTTCAGCCAACGGTCCGTGGGTGTGACGTCTGAGGCTGAGACTAAGAAATTAGCAAAATGAGAGTAGTTCAGTGAAAAAAAAAGAGATAAATAATTGTATATTGTTGAGTAAATCAGGTGAGCAAATTGCAAAACTGCAGTGTCTGGTGTCTTTTTCAGAAGATAAAGCAGAAAAATAAAAATAAAAAGCTAATGCCAATAACTGAATACCAATAACAAAAATGCATTTGCATTTACATCCTAATTAAATGTGGTCGAAATCAGTCCCAGACCACCTCAAAATGTGAAAACGCAGAAAAACACATCCCAATGCCTGGTGTAAATGAGGCCATAAACTGAGAGTGGGCCTGCAAATAGGTTGTTTTAATGTATGTCCATGAAGTGTCCATTAAATCAAATCCCTTCTGATCTGATAAAATGGAGTTTGTATTACCATATGCTTAATCATGAATATTTGTGTCCCTGAATACATGATACTATTAACAGCTGTTGAGGAAGCACAGACTCACTGACACTGACAAGGCTCTGTGTGGGTGTTTTTTTTTTTTTTTCAGATTAAGGGAGAGACCGAGTACCCCATCTCATGTGTGCACTTGTGCTGACAAAAAAGAAAGCTTGAAAACAAACTCCTCCAGTAGGACAGGAAGAAATGCAACACGGACGTCACCAGCACCTCGCCTGACAAGCAGTCTTCCACGGGCCACCCCTCATCCTTCTACACCACAACCTGAGATACAGCGTCCTCAAACACCTCTAGTCCTTCAGAGAAACACCAATCAGATCCAACCCCAGCAAGTGCCTGAGAAGAATCTGGGTCAAACCTGGAACAAATCGCAGTTTGTTTCCAAACTTAGACAAAATTCCACTGTTGGAGTAAAAGGACGAGAGAACCAGGACAGAGCGCACCTTGTCTCGGACATGCAAGAAAGTCCAGCAAGGATCTTCCAAAGTCCTGCTAGAAATACACATTCATGTTCCAAACCTCCCAACATAACCATTCATGAGCTGGACACCCACAATGGGTGTCCCAAAAAGTGTCCACATTTCATCCGCACCATTTCTCCGTTTAAAGGGATAATAGGGGCCATCTCAGAAGCACAACACACCAGACCTAGAACACCAGCTAAGATGTCTCAAGAAGAGTCCCCAGATAAAATGAAAAATCTGGATGTAACTGAGAAAGGTCAACTTGACCAAGGAGCAGGTAGATCAGTCAGCAAAAAGGTACAGCACTTGGCTCTACCCATGCCGAACATTGTGCAGTCGCCTCTCATTAGCAGCTCAAGTAAATCTTCCAAAAGCTTTCTTGAGTCTCAGAAGTCTAAAGGACATTTGGGAGGTGAAGAGGGAGGAATTAAGACAAGTTATCTCTTCACTCCTCCTCCTCTCAGCCCTTATCAGGAAGCCAGCCTCTACAAGAGCCTAGAGGAGGAAATCTTGTCCAATCTACAGCAGCTAAGCATCGACTCAGAAACCAGCACTAGCTCTGATGAGAAGCATCACGAGACTCCTAAGAATTCGAGAGAGACTCCATCTGACCATTGTAAAGCCTCCAAAAGATCAGCAAGTCTTGATCGGGCAACACCCGACAGTGGAAACAGAGCTTTTGATGCAGTCATTGCTGAACTCTCGGGTGGCCAAAGGAAAATGGAGAAGGTGTCAGTTGAGAAGTGGATGAACACTCTTCCTAAGGGTCTCAGAGGCAAGGTGGTGGAAGACCACACTACCGCACATCACCTTAAGGTCTCTAAACCTTGTATGACCAGTTCTTGGTCCTCATTGGGATCCAGTATGGATTCAAAGGAGACTGCTGAACTTGTGAAGGTGCCAGCTGACAACTCGAATGTTGAGACTAAAATTCCCCCTGGCAAAGTATTAAATTTAGGAACCGAACATGTAAAAATGCAGAGAAGTTGTTCAATCAAACAAAGAAGATCCTTAAGGAAACCAGAGAGAGTGCCATCCATCTTCAAGCTGAAACTAAGACCCTGTGTGCGACCAAGACGTGACCACAGGTCCGACCGAAAGCCTTCAAAGATCCCAACACCAGTTTTCTACAAAAGAACAAGCTGCAAAGACACCAACTCTCAAAACCAGAGAGGAAATAATTCCCCACATGGTTCTTTCGGCACAGACAACTCTCGGGGAAACACTTGGACTAACCCAAAATCCCAGGTCCCAATACCGAGTGCAACAAAGTGCCAACGAGCAAACAAGGAACCACATCCAGATCAAGATCTGGAATCCTGGGTTTAACCAAAACCAATTTTGGAGTTTACTGAATATTTGACTGCCAATTCAGACAAGCCATATGTCACTCAGGAACTATTTTACTTGCTATTCAAAAATGCATTTTTTTTTCAGAAAGCCTTTAACATCATTTACAAAAATCACAGCATTTTCATTGGCGATTAAAGTCACCATACCCTAAATTAGATACTTTGGTGGTTTGTTGATTGTTTATACATATATTTTTAATGTACAGTGCATTTACTGTATAAAAACCTCATTGAGAACTTTAGTTTTAATGCCATAGCAATGAAGCCATGTTGGTTCTGTCAAATATTGTAAGGGATTTTTGTTGTTTTGCATTACTCTTTTGAATCTAACTAATGATTTTGTAATTGTTAACTGGGTGTTTACACAACATCGTTTTCAACTGAAAATAGAAAACTTTTCATGCGTTTTGGCCGTTCATTTACACGACAACAGCGTTTTGGGGGCCTGAAAACGCAAGCTTTTGAAAACAGGTTTCAAAGAGCAAGGTTTTGAAAATGATGCCTTTACCGTCTCCACATAAACAACAAAAATGTGAATTTGTGAAAATGGTGATGTCATGTTACATGTTACATGTTCACGCATGCGTCTTACAAAGTGACATCGCCAACTACTGGCCTGGCAGCATAATACAGCCTTTTTAGTCATTTTCGCGGATCCGTGTGAATGAACGTTATCGTCTGTTTTTAGTACTACATTGTTGTTGTGTAAACAAAAATGCACTGTGTCAAGATGTTTACTAGTTCCAATCTGTGTACTATGTTCAAGCTAAAGTGAAAGGGTAGTTCACCCAAAAATAAAATACTGTTATAATTTACTCGCATGTTGTTCCAAACCTGTAAGACTTTCTTATTAATGCAGAACCAAAAATAAGATGTTTGATCTGTTTTTGTCCATATTATGAAAGTCAGTGGGGTCCAAAACAACACTGGAGCCCAATGACTTTCATTGTATAGACAAAATAACAAATATCTCCTTTTGTGTTCCACAGCAGAAAGAAAGTCATACAGTTTTGGAGTGACATAAGGGTGAGTAAATGATGACAGAATTTTCATTTTTGGTTAAACTACGCTATATTCAGAGCTCTTTAACATAGAATTTGGGTTTGACTACTTAGACTTTCGATGAAGGTTTGCAAAGAGGATTGTCTGAATTGATATCCTATTATAATGAGCATTTCTCCTCAATGTCATGCTCGGGCAGTCAGGGGCCTGTAGATGTGACTGATCAGATGTTATTCTTCCATACAATCAGGTGTTCAAGTTGAGGGTGATGAAACTCGCCCCATTTAATAACAACTGATACACTGACATCTGAGCCACGTGAATGTTTGCCACATCATAATGCATGTGTACAAATTTGAATTTGTATATTTTTACCTTTTGTAACGTGCTGTAAGTATGTAATGACATACTTAATGATTTGTCCCTGTGCGCTGTTTATTCATATCATCTCCACCATTTCTTCCTTGGCGTTTCCAAGTCACCTTGTGCTTCAATGTTTTTGGCTGCAGGTTTTATAAATAACTCTTGGCACAAGTCTGGAGCTAATAATAGCTTCGTCAGAACTGCAGCCTGTCACACTACAGCAGCTGTGCTCCCTTGCAACTTTCTTCTCCTTGTTCCCTCCCTCCAACCCCAGTCCCCTTTCATCTCCAGACTCTTGTCAGTGGAGAGGAACACTTTGAAGATATCCTCTGAGGACTGTGAGAGCATGATACTGTGAGGACCTCAATTTTGAGGACTTGGGATAAAAAGATTAAATTCAGCTTTTTGGAATTACACTGAATCTTGTCCAATTATTTAGAATGACAACGTAAAACGTGCCTCCATTTGTCATGTTACCTGAAATTATTCTTTGATTGTTTAATTAATGAACATTAGTAAGCTTCAGTCGTTCCTCAGTGAGACACAACATTAAGCAATGCCTCACTGATTTATATAGTACATGCGAATCGCATCTTATTACTGAGTACGTGTAGTGCATTGTATAAACAGTAGGGCAGATACACTACCTCTGAAGAACAGATACTGATGTAAGTATTGATTTTGTACTCATACATCACACAGAAGAGAATACATTTTCAGTGTCCAGTGTCCATTTATTAGACTTATGTGCTCTTTACACGTAGACATTTGTATTTAACATGTATTTGATCAGACTGGGATGTGTAGAAGAAGCTGGTCTGTATATGTGGTGGGTTAAATTATTAAAGAAGGGAATATTTTTAGTCTTTTACTTGCCTCACACAAACATCGTCCAAGCCTCTGTATGACAAAGTGGGTTCCACAATGTAAGATCATACATTTATAACACATTTATATTTAAATGATATTTTCCTCTTCCCCTTGTGACTTGATCTAATGTGTCTACAGCATTTCAAAGTGGGTCAAATTCTCATACCTTGGCATTAATTACACTTTTGGGGATGCAGTATCAAGACATACCTTAAAGGGATAGTTCAAGGTCTGTCATTATTTACTCATCCTCATGGCTTTCAAAAGAAGAACTTTTAATAATTTACTAGTCACTCTTTTTCAATGAATGGAGACTGAAGATTTCACGCATCATGCTGAAACATACGACTTCTGCACCACTGTTGTTATTGTTAACTAAAACGAAAGAAAAAAAAAACTATTAACAATAATTTTCAGCAACTGAAATAAAGCTGACGAAAAATAAAATATATACATTGAAAAACATAAACTTACGGTGCATAAACGAAAGTTTACTAGGCAACTACCTAAAATAAATATGTTTAAGATGCAGTACTAAAATTACTAAAATCAAAACTGGAATAAAAATAAATTAAAGCTATATAGAAATATATAAACTAATAAAATGACAAAAGCACATATCAGAATTACTAGAACTGTAAAATTAAACAAATGAAAATCGAAAATATAAAAAAATAAAAGTTAATTCAAGTCATTCGGTTGCAGCAGTTGTCTATCAAGCACACACAGTTATCACAGCTCTTCCAGCTCACTGCAGGGGAAGATTATTGGTACATTTCTGTATGTTCATTTTACAAGCTATTGTATCATTTCAGAGCCATATGGATCATTTTATAACACTTTTATGGTGTTTTTGCATCCATTTTGAAGCTTCAGTAACCGTTCAATGTAACTGCATGGAAAAAAGCAACCACCACATTATTAAAATTTCTCTTTTGTATTCCACAAATGAAAGACAGTCAGGTTTTGAACAACATAGAGGTGAGTAAATTATGCTATTTGAACTATCCCTTTAAAAACACGGAAGTATAATTTGTGTTGTGTGGCATATTGCAGAAAAAGTGCCAGCGTACGGCACCAGAGCACACTTCTGCTTGCAGGTACTGGAAGATCCTTAAGCTTATAAGTAGGGTTGGGAATCGGAAATCGATTCCAATTCTGGAATCAGATACTTAAGGTCAGGAATCAGATACTGTTAAAAATAAAAATTTCGATTCCGCTTATCGATTCCTGTTTGCGCATTAACGAATCGATGAGATGCGAAAAAGAACTCAATTTGGCACTTTTTTCTGTGATGAGCACATCCAGAGTGCGCACAAATACTGAATTGAGTTCTCTTTTGCATCTTCTTGCGCTTGAACGGACAAATACATACAAAATTATGTCAAAATATCCTCTTAAACACAGTCGGTTATGTCTTAAAGGGTTAGTTCACCCAAAAATTTTGTCATTAATTACTCACCCTCATGTCGTTCCAAACCTGTAAGACCTTTTTTCATCTTCGGAACACAAATTAAGATATTTCTGATGAAATCCGAGAGCTCTCTGACCCCTTCATAGACTGCAACGTAATTACAACTTTTAAGGCCCAGAAAGGTAGTAAAAACATAGTTAAAATAGTCCATGTGACTCCAGTGGTTCAACCTTAATGTTACGAAGTGACGAGAATACTTTTTGTGCGCAAAAACAAACAAAAATAACGACTTGATTCAAAAATCTCTCCTCTGCCAGGCCAGTCTCCTACGCAATTCACGCAAGCACCACAACACATGCCAATAGTGAGCCGGCGTTTTGCCGTAAAACCCGTAAGTGCTGTACTTTGTGAATAGCCCAACAAAGTGAATAGCATAAGAGAGTGACAGGGAAGAGAAGAGATTGTTGAATAAAGTTGTTATTTTTGTTAGTTTTTTTTTCTCACAAAAAGTATTCTCGTCGCTTCATAATATTAAGGTTGAATCACTGTAGTCACACAGACTATATTAATGATGTCTTTAATACCTTTCTGGGCCTTAAAAGTTGCAATTGTAGTCTATGGAGGGGTCAGAAAGTTCTCGGATTTCGTCAAAAATATCTTAATTTGTGTTTTGAAGATAAACGAAGGTCTTACGGGTTTGGAACAACATGAGGAAGAGTAATTAATGACAGAAATTTAGTTAACGTAAACAGTTGAAAAAGAAAACACATGTGTAACAATATATTAGATCCGTGCAGCTCTTAAAGTGACAGCAGCCTAATATACCTGCTGCAGTCTCTCATTACTGTTAAAAAACAAAAGAAAGAAAAAATCACTGGAAAAGAAGAGAAAAAGAAAAGAACCTGAATTGACTGGAATCACTAAAATTCAAACAATACCTAACCCTACTCGTAAGCATAGAGGAGTGTCCCATGCTCTGTCCTGGCGGGAACATAAGCAATGATAAAAAGTGTACCAATGCAATATTAAAGCTGATTTTTGTCGCCTTCCACCAGCTTTTTGGCAGTTTCTAAGATAAAAGGCAGAGATGTTGGTTGTGCTCTCTCAGTCCAAAAGGGGAGACATCGATTTGAAGGCTTAGGTAATGAAGCAACAGGGACTTCCTGTTTTAAGACCACATCTGTCTGTCCACAGTTAAAATCCCAAATGTTAAGTTCCTTGGCAAGAGGGTTATCACAGCTCTTCCAGCTGCCCAAACAATAACAGAGCATCCATCGCCAGACAGATCCCATAAATCGCTTTACAATGGCCAATGCCGAAGTCCTCACATTAGGATGCATCGCTCTCTCCTGAGCGCCCGCTGGAAACGGATGGTGGCATGGACGTGCTTGCAGCGGGCACAACCCATGCTGCGGAGAGCCTCTCCGAACAACAGTAAAACGTGCCAGTTGAACTTGGCAGAGCACTCCACATATCCACACTTCCAGCTCTTTCGGACTAAGTCAGATACGCTGTGTCGGGGGATGACGCGACCTCGCTGCAGATCACGCTTGTTGCCGACTATTAGAATGGGCATCTCCCCAGAGCCCATGACTCTGTGGAAAGACACACACAGACAAAAAACTTGAAAAAGACTTTCAGTAAACGGTAAGAAGAACATTTTCCACTACAAAGAACATTTTTTTTGAACATTTCAATGTAAAGGTTCCATGGATGGAGGTTCTTTATGGAAGGTGCAGTGTGGTTCTATATAGAACCCTAGGATTCTTGACTCAATTTTAAAGAACCATTTATGCCAAAAAGGTTCTATATAAGAAGAAATGTCTTAAATGACTACATAATACTTTCATGTTTAATAATTATTTTCTAGTCATAAAGTATGTTTATGAGCGGTTTAATTCATAACATTTAGTTACAATTAAAAATGAATTAAAACAAAATTAATTAATTAAAACTAATCCATAAAATGATCCCATGATGGGAACCCCTAAAAGGTTCTATATATGAAGTGTCTGACAGAACCCTTTAAAGTTCTATATAGAACCTTTTCTTTTAAGAGTGTATTTGGATGATTTTGGATAACAAAACACATGGCCCTGTCCCAAATGGCACACTTCATTTGGACTTATGATCTTGTGGACTTACAATGGCTGTGCATGTCCATTAAGTCTATTAGACCATAGAGTGTCCCATTTGTCATTTTAGGTGTCAGAGGTGTGCTCGCGATCGCCCCCCTTGGTGGTCGATATGCCCTCGAGCCATGTTATTTTTAACTTGCTGCACCTGTGTTAGTAGATTACCTGCACATGATTATCATCGGCTCTGCTGGTTTGTGACCCTGCGCTAATTTGCGCTGCTCTTGTTAGATTTTGTTGGTCATAATGGAAATGAGCTGCTGCGTCTGTGTACTTTAATGTGCGCATTATCAGTAGATCAACCGCAGAACTTTCCACTCCCATCTGCACTCTTATGGCATTGCGGTCTCAAGCTAATTTTACCTGTTTTGTAAATCTGACCCTTGGTCTTTATTATGTGTTTGGTTGAACAGAATTCAGTAACAGACACATTTGGCTAAGACAGATGCAAAGATTTTACTATACTTTTCCCTGAGCATAAAATGTGCCTGTAATAACCTCAAAGCAGAGATGGGCACTCGAGTCGCATTTTATGAGACTTACAGTGGGGAGAACAAGTATTTGATACACTGCCGATTTTGCAGGTTTGCCCACTTACAAAGCATGTAGAAGTCTGTAATTTTTATCATAGGTACACTTCAACTGTGAGAGACGGAATCTAAAACAAAAATCCAGAAAATCACATTGTATGATTTTTAAGTAATTAATTTGCATTTTATTGCATGACATAAGTATTTGATACGTCAGAAAAGCAGAACTTAATATTTGGTACAGAAACCTTTGTTTGCAATTACAGAGATCATACGTTTCCTGTAGTTCTTGACCAGGTTTGCACACACTGCAGCAGGGATTTTGACCCACTCCTCCATACAGACCTTCTCCAGATCCTTCAGGTTTCGGGGCTGTCGCTGGGCAATACGGACTTTCAGCTCCCTCCAAAGATTTTCTATTGGGTTCAGGTCTGGAGACTGGCTAGGCCACTCCAGGACCTTGAGATGCTTCTTACGGAGCCACTCCTTAGTTGCCCTGGCTGTGTGTTTCGGGTCGTTGTCATGCTGGAAGACCCAGCCACGACCCATCTTCAATGCTCTTACTGAGGGAAGGAGGTTGTTGGCCAAGATCTCATGATACATTGCCCCATCCATCCTCCCCTCAGTACGGTGCAGTCGTCCTGTCCCCTTTGCAGAAAAGCATCCCCAAAGAATGATGTTTCCATCTCCATGCTTCACGGTTGGGATGGTGTTCTTGGGGTTGTACTCATCCTTCTTCTTCCTCCAAACACGGCGAGTGGAGTTTAGACCAAAAAGCTCTATTTTTGTCTCATCAGACCACATGACCTTCTCCCATTCCTCCTCTGGATCATCCAGATGGTCATTGGCAAACTTCAGACGGGCCTGAACATGCGCTGGCTTGAGCAGGGGGACCTTGCGTGCGCTGCAGGATTTTAATCCATGACTACGTAGTGTGTTACTAATGGTTTTCTTTGAGACTGTGGTCCCAGCTCTCTTCAGGTCATTGACCAGGTCCTGCTGTGTAGTTCTGGGCTGATCCCTCACCTTCCTCATGATCATTGATGCCCCACGAGGTGAGATCTTGCATGGTGCCCCAGACCGAGGGAGACTGACCGTCATCTTGAACTTCTTCCATTTTCTAATAATTGCACCAACAGTTGTTGCCTTCTCACCAAGCTGCTTGCCTATTGTCCTGTAGCCCATCCCAGCCTTGTGCAGGTCTACAATTTTATCCCTGATGTCCTTACACAGCTCTCTGGTCTTGGCCATTGTGGAGAGGTTGGAGTCTGTTTGATTGAGTGTGTGGACAGGTGTCTTTTATACAGGTAACGAGTTCAAACAGGTGCAGTTAATACAGGTAATGAGTGGAGAACAGGAGGGCTTCTTAAAGAAAAACTAACAGGTCTGTGAGAGCCGGAATTCTTACTGGTTGGTAGGTGGTCAAATACTTATGTCATGCAATAAAATGCAAATTAATTATTTAAAAATCATACAATGTGATTTTCTGGATTTTTGTTTTAGATTCTGTCACTCACAGTTGAAGTATACCTATGATCAAAATTACAGACTTCTACATGCTTTGTAAGTGGGCAAATCTGGAAAAACAGCAGTGTATCAAATACTTGTTCTCCCCACTGTAAGACTTGACTCGGGAGTCGACCTGAAATGACTTCAGATTTGACTCGACTCGACAAAAAAGACTCGTGAATATTTTAAAAACAACTCAAGTCTTTAATCCTTAACTATCGTAAATGAAAAAAATTAGCTTTATTTGAATGTTATAAGATCTGCTTCACATGTACGTGACATGGTAGATCGGACCCTTGTTATAGAATTTGATTACGTATGTCCGTGTATTGCGCGTAAACTCCGAAATGTCATAAGAGTCCCATGAAACATGACAGGACCCATCGTGCCATATGTTCTCACATTTGGATTTATTACCATGTCGGATCGGCTAGATGCAAAGAATGTGTGGAAAACAATTAAAGACACCGGAACGACATTTTATTAGACATCACATCCACAAAGGTTAGTCACATTAACTCACACATCTAGCTGTTTTACTGGTGTAGCTGGGTGGCTCTTTTGGATTGCCAGCCTGTTAAAACATGAATTAAACCTAACCTTTAAACCTAGCACTACGTTTTACTTTTATCAATCTTTTCGTAGTATATGTAGCTTTTCTCTCTGTTAATGTGTGTCTACGAGAGAGCGAGAGAGAAATATGTTAATCCATTTATTACTTAAAGCGCATATTTTAACGTATCGCAATCAGCATGCGTACAGTTTTCTATTGACTTGAAATAACTGGAAACATTCTGAGGTTTGATATTTTCTGATAATGTCTGTCATCAATAACAACGCTGTATAACAAACGTGACTGGCGCCATCTTGTGTCCACTCAGCGACTGTATTGAAAATGACTACTCGTCTTGTTGCCAGGACAATTGTTTTGTATTTTACATTATAATGGATTATAACGTAACAGGCTGGATGTATCCCTTACATTTTAGGACATAGATGATAGAAAGGTCATATATTTTGTATTTTTTTTTTAAAAAAAGAGGATTTTTGAATATGACATCTTTTTTGTAAGACATGAAATGACTTGAGACTCGACTCGGACTCGTGACAAAAGACTTAAGACTTGACTTGGACTCCAGATGAAAGACTTGTGAACATCTCTGCCTCAAAGAGAGGTATTTAACATAGTGTGTTTACACTCTCAGGAAAAAAAGGTACAAAAGCTGTCACTGGGGCGGTACCTTTTCAACAGGTACACTTTTGTTCCTTTTAGGTACTAATATGTACACTTTTAAGGCACAAAAGTGTATCTTTTGAAAAGGTACCACTCCAGTGATAGCTTTTGTACCTTTTTTCTGAGAGTGTAATGAACAGAACCACCATGCTGTGATTGTATGTCTGTGTCTATAAAGCATTTGATGAAGTGGAATGTCTTCTTTGAGAGGATCAATTTGGGCTGTAATTTCATCAGACTGATACAACCATTTGAATCTCTACAAATGATCTTTCTGAAAGGTTCTGTGTGGTCTGAAGCTCTCTTTGCATCTATTCAAGATGCTTTCACAATAAAGTGGCATATCATGCATCAACATACATATTGGTGTAAATCCATGGCAACATACTGAACACCAGCATTCATGTAAATGAAAGCTATTTTTCCATCTTTATAGAAAAAAGCCTTGGTACCTTTATCAAACTGAAAAACATTTTCAAATAAAATTGTATTGTTGTTGTTATTGAAATTAAACATAAAGCTTGTTTATCACACTTCTTCTTCTTCTGCAGGATAGACGTGGAAAAGATTAATAATATGCCTCATTTTTCCCTCATCCTTTCTTCCAAAATATAGTATCAAGTAGTGTTCTGTGATCGTTTTATATATCACATATTGCTTGTTTGGAGAGAAATTAGGCAAAATATAGACTTAGTGGTCACTTCACAGATGCAGGTGAAGATCTCGCATCACAACACTGAAATATTACATTTCTTTAATGGGCTTTGAAAGATGCGGATAATACAGAGACACAATAGAATCCTTTGATGATATTAGATTAGGCATCATTTTAACATTCCTAATCATGACTTCTCATTGAATTCTAATAATCTTCAGCTGATTGAAGGTGCAGAAATCAAGGGGATAGTTCACCCAAAAATGAAAATCCTGTCATTACCCTCATGTTGTTCCAAAGCCGTAAGACTTTTGTTCATCTTCGGAACACAAATGAAGATCTTTTTAATGAAATGTGAGAGATTTCCGTCCCTCCATTGACAGCTACACAACTACCACTTTGATGCTTCATAAAGTTCATAAAGAGATCGTAAAACTAATCCATATGAATCGAGCGGTTTAATCCAAATTTTCTGAAGAGACACAATTGCTTTATATGATAAATAGATTGAATTTAGGCTTTTATTCACACATAAACATTGATCAGTGAACATAAACATAAGATCAACTGAACCTGCATGACGCGCGATTACAAACCTCATTGGTTCTTGCAGAAGCTCAAACGTGCTGCGTAACACGAGAATGAACCTCATTGATTCTCGCACGTCAAGAGAACATGCTTGAGCTTCCGTTTACCGCAACTGATGTGTGAGTTGATAAATGTTTATATGTAAATGAAAGCCTAAATTAAATCTGATCATCATATAAAGTGATCGTGTCTCTTTAAAAAAATTTGACTAAACCGCTCAATTCATATGGATTCATTTTACGATCTCTTTATGAACTTTTTGAACATATGAAATAATAGTCCGAAAAATCTAATATTTTTAAATGTAACAGTTTATTTACCATCATATATTAGGATACAGGAGAATATGAAGCTCATACTTGAGGAAAAAACACCTAGCAAAACCTGCAATCCATTGAACGCACTGTGTTCTATCCCTCACAGTCTTGTTTTTATTCCTGTCAAAAAATAAATATGGCGCTACCCTGACTAAGGTCTATTAGTCAGAGAGAGGATTTTGGGCCATTGGTGTCTAGCAGCCTCACGTATGTATTGCATGTACAAACGGCTTCAGCGCAGCTCCACAGTGACAGGCTGTCAGGAGCCGGGCTGCTCTATCAACCTCTCGTCCTGTCTCCAACATCGAGCACAGATCCCGGAGAGCAGCTTATGTCTCGTCACTTATCTCTGTTTGAGATGACCTGTGCCTCTGACAGCTCTGAAAAAAGACAAATAGATTTCCAATTGTTCACTTCACAGAGGCTTTCCACAGCGCTGCACTGGGAGAGAAAGCCAAAAATAGACTTCTGCTGTGGAAAATACTGCGAATGAACAGCTACAGTTCTGTTGTGGAGTCATTTCAAAATTTAATCATTCAAAGCTAATCTCTTGTCTGATGTGTGTCTGTGTACTGATAAGAAGATTGGGTTGTAAACACAATTAGCCCCAAACCTCCTCAGACCCCGTACTGTCAGTCACCGGGTAACCCTGAATTGACAGAAACCACCAGTATTGTCCATCAGTCATCGTGTGTGACAGCTCTGGACTTTGATCCCTGACACAATCATTTCATTCTCAAACACAGCAGAGTCCCACAGCAAACAGAATTCATTTAATACTGCATTCATTTGTCATTCATTCTAACTCAATCTATTCTAATTCATTCATTTAGTCATAAATATTTAGGCGTTTTGACAGTCGGTCTGGAATGCTGCATAGCCTACATCAATTTATCCTCTAAATCCGACATGTGTTGTGCTTCTCGGACATGATCTGACTGCAAGGCTGGGACTATAACATTAACTTCACAAAATAGAAAGTGGCTGTAAGAAAATAGCTAAAGCATTGAAAATCCCCATATCCACCATCAGGGCAATAATCAATTAGTTCCAATAAACTAAAGATGTTACAAATCTGCCTGGAAGAGGACGTGTCTGTATCGTCCTAATTCACGGTGAGGAGGAGCGTTTGAGTCGACAAAGACTCTCCAAGGATCACAGCTGGAGAATTGCAGAGATTAGTTGAGTCTTGGGGTCAGAAAGCCTAAAAAAAATAATCAAACAACCCCTACATCACCACATGTTGTTTGGGAGAGTTTCAAAAAATCCTCCTCGCTCATCCAAAAACAAACTCCAGCATATTCAGTGGTCAGAAACGACTGGAACTTCAAAAGGGACCTGGTTCTATGATCAGATGGAGGTCCTGGACATTGTGCTCAGATACATGATGGTATCATGGATTCTAGCAAATACCAACAGATAAAAAAT
Source organism: Coreius guichenoti (assembly GCA_039654105.1). Taxonomy (NCBI): domain Eukaryota; kingdom Metazoa; phylum Chordata; class Actinopteri; order Cypriniformes; family Gobionidae; genus Coreius; species Coreius guichenoti. The sequence goes on along the minus strand of CM077169.1, from coordinate 46,806,027 downwards.
CAAAACCTGACCGCCTCTGCTAGAAATCTTATAATGGGCCGTGGTTGGATCTTTCATCAGGACAACGATCCAAAACAAACATCAAAATCAACAGAAAAAAGTGTCACTGAGCACAAAATGAAGCTTCTGCCATGACCGTCCCAGTCCCCTGACCTGAACCCTATAGAAAATGAGTGGGGTGAACTGAAGAGAAGAAGCAGCAACATGGATCTGGGAATCTGAAGGATCTGGAGAGATTCTGTATGGAGGAATGGTCTCGGATCTCTTGTCAGGTGTTCTCCAAACTCATCAGGCGTTATAGAAGAAGACTCAGAGCGGTTATCTTGGGAAAATGACGTTGCAATAATTGGGTGCCAATAACTGTGGCCAACGTGAACTAGAGAAAAACATTTATTCCATAATGAGATTTTCCCCCCACTTTCAATTGTTTTACTTCAATGAAAGGTTAGAATTTTTTGAATGAAAGATCGAAAGGATAAACAATGCAGATTTATTTTCACAGCCGCCTTTGCTCATATTTACCAAGGGTGCCAAGATTAGTAGAGGGCACTGTATGTAATAATCATTGGCAAAACATCCATGCATTTAAGGGTTAAAATGTTGTCTAGGTACTGAATGTTTTGCACAGCTACTGTATATGGACACTATTAGGAATGTTAACAGAGCTCCATACAAATTTTATCTGAGATCAGGACAGCTATTGTTTTACCAAAGATTAATTTACTGTCTCTCTTGCAATTCCTCACTCGAACAGGCTCTGTCTTATTACAGGAACGATTGACAGTGAGCGCTCTCACTTCGTTTGGTTATTAGCAGATCAGATCAGATCAGTGAATCGAACTGGCTCATTCTCCTCCTATTGTGTGGTAGATGCTGTGAGGCAGTGTCGGGCCAAGGTGACTTAATTGTGTTCTGCCGGGATCAATAAAACATGAATGTTTGTCACTGGAACTGCCTGTCTCACTGCTCAGGCCTTGACGCAAGTGAAGCATGACAGCTGAAGCCATTGATTTCGCTAAATCTGCCTGTGAGTGACAGACACACCGCTGACGTCCACACTGACCGTTTAAGCCAATCGGTGACTGAGCTGAATTTAAATAATGATGGAGCATCACTGTTACTGTGTGTATTACTCTGGTACACAGGGAATTTGAATTCCCTATCCTATCATCTTTTTCTCTCTAGCAATCCACACATATCTTTACACCTCTTTTTTTACCTATTATTTAATTTTTTTTCTCATTTTAAGCATAAATCTAACAAAACCCTAACTGCAGAAGAATGTATTAATGTATTAAATATATATTCTCTGAAAACAAGTCAATATTATATTATAAGTCAAATTTATTTATATAGGGCTTTTCACAATACACATTGTTTCAAAGCAGCTTTACAGAAAATCATGATGTTAATGTTAATAATATCTTAATGCCTTATAATCGCATTTAGTATATGAGAGCTGGGTGATAATGTACTTTACATTTTGTGATAATACAAACAATCAAGCAGTTGATATATGCTATATAATATATATCGGCCTACATGAATATACTGTATGAATGCAGATAAAGTTAGACATACATATCCAAATTTATATAAAAAGGTGGGTGATAATATAGTTACATTTTGTGATCAAGATCAGTAAATTGAGATTTGCTATATGGTATATAGTATATTGAACAGGATGAAGATGTCTAAATTTTTCTTATTTTGTTTAAATATAATTTTTTTTCATTTAGTACTGCCCTTCAGAAGCAACAGAAGATACTTACATGTTTCTCTGAAGACAAATTAAGTACAATTTACCTTAATCTTCAAATTCAAAAAGTTTTCACCCCCCGGCTCTTAATGCATCATGTTTCCTTCTGGAGCATCAGTGAATGTTTGAACCTTTTTTAATAGTTGTGTTTGAGTCCCTCAATCGTCCTCAGTGTGAGAAGATGGATCTCAAAATCATACAGTCACTGCTGGAGAGGGTTCAAATATGCAAAAGATGCTGGAAAACTGAAGAATGTGCAGGACCTGGAGGATTTTTCTGAAGAACGTTGGTCAGTTTAACTGCTCAGGACAAACAGTGGACTCATGAACAACCATCACAAAACAAAAAAACAGCCGTGGATCATTCAGGTAACGACACACAGTATTGAGAATCAATGGTTCATAAACTTTTGAACGAGGGTCATTTTAATACAAATTTTTATGTAAAATATCTTATTCAGGACAGTACTAAATAAAAAATAACATGCATTTTGTATGATATCTCTTATTTAGTTAAAATTATTCACATTTTCACAGATTCCGCAAGCGGTTCACATACTTTTTCTTGCAACTGTATATATAGATACATACAATATATATTTATGTATTTACAAACTTTTATATTAGATGAAGTTTGACAGATTAATTGATTTGACAGCACTATTTTTACTGAATAAAAATGCTGATTATGAAAATGGTTTCTTGCATTTAACTAATTTTTTTGTTCATTTCAAGTTATTTCATTAGAGCTAGAAAAAAAGGCAGTTTGTTCACACAATAACGTGATAATTAATTCAAGCAGCACCTTGCCAAAAGTGTTGACATATGGATATCAACAAAAAGTGTTGACATATGGATATCAAGTCAAATAGCAAATGATATCAAAGAGATATCAAACAAGCATTAGTACACAGCCAAAACAGCTACAATTAGGCATCATCATCAAACCTGCTCGGGGTACAAAGCAAAAAGTCTCTGAGGCTTTTGAATGGGCTTTTGATGATGACCTTTGCAATCAGCAGAGGAGAAAAGAAGACATTTCTGCTGATTTGGATCCACATGATAAAGAAATGACCCAGTATGCTGGCAGCCCATGATTACAGAAGGGTCTCGCTTTTTGATCGTAATTACAGCAACCATCAAACATTGAAGAAAAGAAGGGTTGAGAAATATGCGGGAGATAAAGCAGCGCAGAAAAAAAAACAGGGAATAGACAAAAAATAGAGAGAAGGTGTAATCAGATAAAGCATAAGAGGAAGAGAGAAGGGTGCAAAGATGTAAAGGTGTGAAGGAATAAAAAGATAACTAAGCAAATATTCCCATCACGTACCTGGTCTCTAAGATCTGCTGCCGCATGGTCTTGACATACTCAAAGCTGTCGAAACAGCAGATGTCGTAAACCAGAATGTAGACATGAGCGCTCCGAATGCCTCGACAGCAAACATCTGACCATTCCTGCACAGACAAAGAGCACATTATCTTGCAACACAAGACCTTGAGCGTGTGAAAAGTCAACTGTATCATATTTAATATGCAAACTGCCTCTAAATGATAAACATGATCAAACCTTTGCTAAAAACCTGTTGTACACAATCAACTACATGCCATCTGTCATCTGATTGATAGTTCATACACTGTAAAAAAAAAAGTTGCTGCCTTAAATGTTTAAGTACAATCAACTTGGATGTTTAAGTCATTTCAACTTAAATTACATTTAACTGGTTTAAAAAATGTTGAATCTTGCGTAACTAATAAAAAATAGAAAATTACTTAACTTATTTTGATGAGTTGAAGCGATATTAAAACATGTTGTCATAACTTATTGATCATATCATTTTTTATATGCCTTTTAGTATAATTCTAAAAACGTCCTCCTTCAGGTCCTGGTACATGTATCTTTTTGCTGTGAAATCTTTACTGATTTTTATAAAGTAAAGATAAGAGTTTCTTTTATATTGTTCGTATAAGATGAACACTTACTGAACTCAAGCAACTTAAGTTTACTTGATAATCCAATTTTCTAAATATTGGATTATAAAAAAAATTCTAATACTCACGTTAAAACGTGAGTATCAAATATGATACATCAGGCTTTTGAGGAACCTATATCTCTCAATCATAATTGTATTGCATTGCATTATATGTTTTGCCCCCTGCAATAACAGAGCTTTTATCATAAAACTAGGCATTTAAATATCATCTTACTAAGACCTATTATTGGGAGATATAGAGTGACAGCTGATATTTATATGCATTTTATGTAAGCAGTCTGCTATACTGTTATATATATATAAAAAAAAAACATTGATTTACACTTCAGTCAGAATTTCATCTAATATTTGGACCGTATAAATATCAGCAACTGCACCAAACTGCATATTTCTGCTCAGTTTGGGCCTCTGAATAAAACAGGTGTTTTTATATTTGCTCCTCAAGTATGAGCTCCATTCTCACAATACTATATGAGCCATAAAAGCCTGATGTATTAAATATGATAGTCAACAAAAACCAATATGCAGACTTTTTAAAATTTGTTCAGTAAACCATTTCAAAAAAATTCTGACCTTTATTTCATATGACAGACTTTAAAGGGTTAATACAAGTGCTCAACTAAAACAATAACACTAAGCATAAACAAAACATAACATTTTCACTCTTGAACCTTGAGATTCATATTACTCATGTTCAGATGATTCATTCAGAACCTTTCTGTGCTGATTAATATGTGCTAGTTATAACTGAAGGAGATAGGAGTGTAAAACAAGAGAGATGACGAGCTCCCTATTCTTTTTCTCTCCATTTGTTTGTATATATTGGCCATGTGAAGAATGATAGAAGGCACTCTCAAAGTTTAGCACTTTACAAACAAATTATGTTTTAATAGAAGGTGCTTTTTCAGATAAAATCTGTTACTGTGGCGAATTGAAGAAAGAAAAACAGTTGTCTAAGGCCCTGTTTACACATGGTATTAAGATGCATTTTGTCTCTTTTGTCCACTTTCAACCACTTCTGTCCTGATTTCTGCGAGGGGAGGGTCTATGGGCGGGTAAATGTATGGGATTTTTCAGATCTTTCGATCTATAGGACGAAATAATCTCGCCCAATTTACATACAGAGACGACGGAAAAACATACAGAGAGCATCAGCTTTAGTTTTTGCTCTGACAGCCACAAGACCATGTCGAACGCGTACGTTTTTCGTCTTCGAAGCAAAGCTGGGTCTCCAGCCAAAGTTTAAATCCGTCTGTCTAGCGCACTTCCCATAATGTTTACACATTAGGTCAGTAGGCGGAGATTAGGTGATCTTTTGTGGCTGTTTGAACACATTCGACCACATGAGCGTTTACACTACGAAAGCAATCCGGTCAAATGCATTTTTCCTTTGGAAGTGGTCAAAAGTGGACAAGCTTAAAACTTTTTAGACCCCGTTTACATCAGCGTCGTCCACTTGTGATCGGCGAAAACGCATCTTAATACCAGGTGTAAACAGGACCTAAATCACCTTGCTAATGATAGTTAAAACTAACTGCTAGTTCTCTGACAGGAAATTCCAACTGAGAATATAATTATAAATGTAAAGTTATGAAAGAATCCTCTCTTCCTATTGTCACTAATTAAAGCACTGAATCATTATGACAGCACTGAGAAAGAAAAGTGAGCTGAAACAAAGGCCTTGCTGCTCAAGTGGCTCTTTTATCCTTTCAAGCTGTCTGAAATCAAGTGTTACACTAAGCCATAAGCTCTCAGGCTACTGGTTCATTATAAACCATTCTGCAATAAATTCAGAGAGCCCGACACTGTTGCTGATCTGAATATCTCATAATTGTATACCATGCGGTTTTTATATAATGAAAATTTTGCATGATTATTACATAAATGTACGAGTAAATGAAGTGTTTCATTGCAACATATGTATCTGCCCCCTTGTTTTAAAATGAAATACAGTGTTTACATGATAAAAATGTCCAGGACTACAAATCATAATTAAAGGCACACACTTACCAGTTAACTAAAAATTAAGTCTTAAATGATAGAGATTACACTTCATAAAAACTGTGATACTTTTTGTACTGTGTGAACTTCATTGTCACTACTGTTATCTGAATCGATTCCTACTGTAAATGTATAGGAACACATGTGACTTCCATACACTCACATTGAAAAGCTTGTCACATAAATATGCTAGCAACAGTTACCAAAATAGGACTGGTCACAAACATTAAGGCGTTTTTAAGAGTCAAATTAAATTATTGTAACGCTTGGTTAGAGGAAGACATGGTGAAGCAAAGCGGATCTATTTAACAGCGTAACTTTAATAAACAAAACAAAAGACAGTGATCCAACCCAAAAAAAAAACGTCCACATTTGTCAACACCAGACAAAGAGTGAATTAAACTGAGGGCATTATATACACAACAAACCAAGGATCAAAATGAGGAACAGGTGTGTGAAATCAATATAACAATGAGTAACCATGACAACCAATGATAAATGTGCTAGAAACCATGACAACAGAAAGGAAACACAGGAAAAAATGGAGACAAACTAAAGCTGAGTGCACACTGTAAGATTTATAACAGTCCTTTATGGCTGTTGCTTGTACGAACATGATTAGGGTTGCCACCCGTCCCGTGAAATACGGAATCGTCCCGTATTTACAGTAAATGTAAATACGGGACGAATCCGGTCAAATGCACTGATTTGTCCCGTATTTTACATAGGTCCACACATAGTTCAGTAAACGCATAAGGATTTTGCAGTGTGGAGAATAGTAATAGCAAATATAAAGAACTCAATTTCACAATAAGTAATACAGAAGCTCATTTGGCTTTGTTGCCATAGCGACGGAGTCTCAAGAACATGCACTGTAAACTTGCGCGTTTTTTTAAAAACATGACGAGCTCGCGTCCACCGTTTGAACGCAAGAGGATCTCCAGATATAGAAAAAAGGTATCAGTGGGTCTGTCCAGTAACTCATGATGAACCTCAGGCGAACTGCACACTTTGCAGAGAAGCATTTCAGTTGCTCAGACTGTCTGACTTAAAGCAGCATGCGGTGACAGACACATCCCTGCTTCTAGAGGTATAGGCCTATTGTTTTTTAATTGATAATATATTAATATAATATTCCATACATTATCAGAGCTTGGCAGACAGAATTATTATATTTTTTAGACATTAGACAGCTTAATTAATAGATTATAGCCTAATTAATGTTATTATTAATTTATAATTTAGCTAGGCTATATTAATCATACATAATAAATAATACTGTCATATAAAGGTTATGACATTTAAAAAAAATATTTAGATAAAAATGGGACAAATAATGACATAATAATATAGTCATAATTTAAGTAAATTAATAAAAAAAATTACATTTTTAAATTTAAGAATTGTCAAAAAAGTGATTACTGGTTCAGAATGACTGCTTAAAGGGACAGTTCACCCAAAAATGAAAATTCTGTCATCATTTACTCACCCTCAAGTTGTTCCAAACCTGTATAAATGTCTTTGTTATGTTAAACACATAGGAAGATACATTCCTACTATGGAAGTCAATGGTGCCCCCAAAGCAGCCTGGTTACAAACTTTCTTACAAAATATCTTCTTTTGTGTTCTGCAGAACAAAGAAACTCATACAGGTTTGGAACATCATGAGGGTGAGTAAATGATTTTTATTTTTGGGTGAACTATCCCTTTAAAGTGCACCAAATAGGCTATTAAAGAGGTCTTTAGAAATAAATAAAATAATCAAATGTAAAATAATATAAGATGTGTTCTGTTGCAAGTTCACATACTTGATCTCATGTTTTCTTATGGCTTATTGTTGAGCTGTCATTGTTGAAATAGTCAGTTCATGACTTATTCTTTATTTATGTCCTTGAAGTCCTTGATGCAATTGTTTTTGGGTTTTTTTGGGTGGGGGGTCTGGGTGTCGTGAATGGGTGTCCCTTATTTTGCCACACTGAAGGTGGCAACCCTAAACATGATCCCCGCTGTAAAGCATGTCACACTGTAGGATCTCAGTTGTCATTCATGTCAGTTTTACATCATCAATCAATGACACGTTCTGTGAGCTGCATTTACATGTGAGATAGAAATGGTGGCTGCTAGCAAACAAAAACAATCTCTAGCGTTCATTTTGCTCATGGCTTTTCTTAAAAAGACGTGTGTGTGCGGAGCAAGTGGTGGTTTGTTGGTGTCTCACTAATTGCATCATCAAGTTCTGCTCTCCTATTGGTTTTTGATTTGACAGTTGTTGTAGAAGTCACACGGCAGGACTGTGCCTCAAAACGTCTGACACTGTCAGAATTTCGTCAGAGGTAATATTTGATCGCAATGGTCGTTAATCGGCTGTCGGTGAACATGTCAAACTAGCAATTAAAGACTTCAGATTTTGGCCCAGGATCAGAGGAATCTTTTAGGATTTTCAAAATTTGTCTCAAATGGCCAAATTGTGGCCAAAATTGTACAGTGTGAACCCAGCTTAAAGGTGTGGTATGTATGATTGACAGCTAGTGGTTGAAATAGGTACTGCAGTCCAAATTCAAAATACTGGAGATCGTTGTTTCCCCCGCCCCCTCAGACTCAACGCTCACACATGTTGCCAGCTTGAGGACACGCAACAGAAGCGAGCAAAATTGACAATGAAAGCCACACTGTAAGTTGATGAGCTGATTTATCCACGTTTTAATATGCTCTCGTTCTTTTTTAGATGGATGCCGAGGCTTTTTAGGTCGGGTGGAATCTGCGATCTCTGACCCAGTTTGTTTGCTGGCTTCCATGGCAGCAATACGCTGTGTTTTCCGCCAACTGGCAACCTGTGGTGGCGAAATACTACTGGGTAAACTGGCGGCGTGCAGTATCGCACAGACCAAAACAAAAACAGACATTCCGACACGGAACGCACATTTCAAAGAAGAATAACTGGCTGTAGCATTGCTTTTCTGAGAAACAAGTAGGTGAATTTAGCATTTTCTTTACCTACAAGTAGGTGAAATATTAGCATTTAGCAAATGTCTGCAAACATATTATGGTATTTTTATGCTTTAGTAAAGTGAAAAACTTACATACAGCACCTTTAAGGGTACATATTTAAGTGTATGTTAGTTGTGTTTTAAATCAAATATAAAACAGACATAACTATCAAATTCGTCTCTTCACCTATAAATTCATTAATAGACACATATGTATATATACATGGACAGAGTATATTAAGTGTGTTTGAATCTGTGCACATACTGTAAAAAAAAAAAAGAATTCTCAGATGTCCTGACATGCAGGGAAAAAACAAGACTGTGGCCAGTCATTTTCAGGCCAGAACAGGTAAAAATAGATTCTTACAATAACAACTACATTACCACCTTTTACAGATTTCTGCAACTCTAGAGAAACACAGGGTCATTTTCTCAGGGTCTTTTTTCTCAGACTTCAACTGAGGAGATCTCATTAGTGATTTCCTATGCTGGGTTCATCTGGGTACAAGGGCGTAGAAATTAATAGGGAAGCTACGGACATGTCCCTACCAACATCGAGCAAAACTTAATTATCCCTAGCAATAATTTTGATCAAATAATTAAAATACATGTAACCACTGTTGTTGTAATTTTGGACACATTTGAAATGGGTCCACTGACAATCCCCGAGAAGACAAAGTAAATGTTAGAAAACGGCACTCTTAGTGCATTTAGTGCATGGATGGATTAAAGTAAGTGTTTGAAACATAGCCTACAAGCACAGTTCAACTGAATGATAAAGTTTACCCTCTTTAAATTAATGTTAAACTGAATGTATGAAGCAAACTGTTAGCTGAAATATCCACAAAATTAAAAACAATAGAGTAATATTTTTGTAATATTTTTATTACTGTAAATAAAGTGGTAAATTATGTTTTTTGCGCAAACAAGGCACTCGCATCGCTTCATAACACTGAGGTTAAACCACTGAAATCACATGGATTATTTTTATGATGTCTTTGCTATCTTTCTGGGACTTGAAAGTGGTTGTTGCGTAGCTGTTAATGGAGGGACAGAAAGCCCAATTTCATTAAAAAGATCTTCATTTGTGTTCTGAAGATGAACGAAAGTCTTACGGGTTTTGAACGACATGAGGGTGAGTAATTAATGACAGAATTTTTATTTTTGGGTGAACTAACCCTTTAAGTGCTCTATGTATTATATAGGGTATTGCATATACATTATGTACTCCGATGCTGATGAGAGATGTTAACGATTGCACTATACACAGAGTAAAGATAAAGTTAAATTTCAGTTAAACTGCCTTAATTGAAGTCCTATATAGACTAAAAACATTACTGTCCATGAATAAAGTTGTTTTCTTCACTGCTTTTATGTTCCCACCACTGTCAAAATCTAACCTATGCCCTTGTTGGGTACCTCAAATGTGCTTTCTCTAAATGTGCTAAACTTTGTCCCGACACAAGGTCAGGTCAGAGTAATATTATTAGACCCCGTACAGTGTTGTGGTGGTTACCGTACCTGCAGAGAGCTGCCAGGAAAACTGCTGATGGCTGGATAATCTGTGATCTGAAGGTCATGCACATGACCATTGAGCACTGCGGCAGAGAGATGCACCCGCCGTGTCTTACTGGACACTGCCACCTCACTGTAGTCATTGTGAAGAAAGCGCTTCACAATGGCCGTCTTGCCCACCCCCTGAGCTCCCAGCACCGCAATCCGGAACTGAGGGGACATCGTCCTGTTTCCGCCACGCCCCCGGTGGGCCGCCCCACCCTCCCTGCTCTCGCAAACAGCTGGCCAGTGCATTCAGAGTGACACATGGGCAGCACATAGTCCTGACTGAAGCGCAGAAAGCAGTGGTGGCCACAGCACAGTCCCATTCATAGGCCAGCGAAACCTGCAGAGAGAAAAGTGAAACAGGAGAGAGATGAAAATGCCAATCAAGAGTCCAACTCAACTTTGACAATATGTCTATATTTTTGTAGTAATCTAAACATCTATTGTGTTTATATATCATAGATATACAGTGGTGGAGGAAGTACTGAATCTCAGTACTTAAGTAAAAGTACAAATAACCAGAGATATATTTACTTTAGTAAAAGTAGAAGTACCACAATGACAACCCTACTTAAGTAAAAAGTACCTGATTTTAAATGTACTTTAAGTATTAAAAGTAAAAGTACTTGCATAACAATTTATTCTCTTAATGTCTATATTCTAATTTAAAAAAAAAATAAAAAAACAAAAAACAAAAAAAAAAAACAGTATGGGCTGTGGCATTGTAATTATGTTAGTTTTGGGTTAATGTAATTGTGCTTACCATCTGTGGCCCAGTTTACATTCTGACTTACAATTCTGGTTATCTATCAGGGTGATCTGCAGAGTTAAATATCATTATTCTGAAGCAATATTCTCACCAGTGTTCTATCAGCTTTGACGTATTTAAATCTGCATATTTATGATATTTTTACCTTTTATAAAGGGCATTTTTTCCCTAATCTTATTAAATATAGGCTATGCTTCAGCTTTCCTTTTATATTCTTAAATTTGATCAATAAATAAAATTAGAATAAGACACTATAGGGCTGTTACCAATCAAATTAAATAATTTACGCTGAAAAATTACAACTGCATTAAATAATGTTGTGATATTGTTTTAAATATTTTTGAATATACAAATAAGAAATGTTGGAAAGAATGTTTAAACATGAAACTAAACTGCCAGTAGGTGGCGGCAGGTCTTAATGAGTGAGTCATTGAGTCGATTCGTTCAAACGGCTGATTCGTTCAAGAATGAGGCAGTCGTTTATTAACGGGTCATTGAATCTTTGATTCATTCAAAACGCTGAATCATTCAGTAGGCCAACACTGTTGCTGTGAGATGCGTTATGGTTCTGATGTGATCTTGGAAATATTTTCGCTGCTGAACAAAAACAGTCAATATTGCATCTAAAATGTAAGTGACTTAATGTTAATTAATTGTTTATGGAACTGTCATATGAAATCAGTGTCACATTTTCAGTCGTGATGGTCTTCAGGAAAACAGCACTCTTGGTTGTGTTATGTTGCTTAACTGTATCATGTTATAATTATAAAAACTCCACAATTTGTAAAATTTTAACCGTGTATGTTAACTGAGTTTCTTTGTGTGAGAGGCGCTCATTTGTCTTCGATTTCTCCTCATGAGGCTGCGTGAGCCTCAACAGTGCAACTTTGTTACCGTCAGTTCATTACATTATATATTATTATCCACTATCGATCGCCACTTACACTAAATGAATGCAGAATCATTCTTGCATTTTGGTGATTCCCTAGTTATTTTTGTTATTTACGTTTTAATCAGCTTGTCCGGTCGGACAAGTTAAATTCTCTTTCTCAAGCATTAATGTCGAGCCCTGAAACTGATCAGAAAATGTAACGAAAATGTAACGGAACGTTGTAGAAATGTAGTGGAGTAGAAAGTATAATAATTGCTGCAAAATGTAACGAAGTAAAAGTCAAATGTATGCACTATTGATTCTACTTCAGTAAAGTACATATACGTGAAAAATGTACTTAAGTAAAGTAACGAAGTATTTGTACTTCGTTACATTCCACCACTGTAGATATATCACAATGTGTTCATGATATAAATCACTTAAATGGGGTCAGGATGATTTAAATGGAGCAAAGATATGAATAGAAATTGTCACACATAGGCAAACGACACAGGCAGCAGCACCTTTGTGTGTGAGCTATTCTTATAGAGCTGCTGCAGGGGGTAGGATGCATGACGCTAATCCAACAGTTTACTATGAAAATTCTGTTTTAAGCGATTAGACTAATATAATACGACACAATGCTTATGCAATGTATTCTCTGCATCCTATAGAATAAAGACACACGTGTCATTTACTTGTTCATTTACTTATATATAAGCGCTAACTTCCTTTGTAAATGTCTACCCTATCTAGAACGCATGACAGTTTATCATTCCCATAAAGGGATTTTTAGATTTGAAGCGCGCGACTGTCGGTGCAAGCGTATCGCGCGCTCAGCAGCAATGACTTACCTTATGCGCAGGTGAGAAGTTGCATTCTTCGCGAGGTTCGGGCTGCTGAACACCTGCGCGATCTTTCTCGTCGAGTTCTCACTCTCTGGTCGCATTCAGGTGCAGAAGTAACCCTCAAACTGTCCTGGAGGAATATCCTGCTCTTCTCGCGTCATGTAGACCTCGCGCACTGCTCGGCGCGCGTATGTTCGACCGTGTTGTTAACAGACCGATAAATCAACGCTTGCGCGTAAAATCAGAGTGGTGGACGCGCCGAGCCCTCGCGCCTCACCGGGTCAACGTCACAGGTTAATTGAATTTGGAAAAAAAGCTGAGAGCTCCGCTTTGGCTATGGCAAGCCTTTTTGACATTTATTGCTTAAAATAAATGTCTGTGTTACTAATCCTTCTCTTTTTAACTAACAATTTATCCAGTATTGACTATTTTAATGTCACTATTGTTGAATTATTAATTAGATACTAGAACGTTTTCTAAAACCAACAAGTAGGCTACTTATAATAAATATCTTAATACGTAACTGGTAATAATTGATATTTTTGATTCAGGAGCAGTCTGTTTCTGTGCCATATTTCATTTCTTACTGGAATGGTTTTGTGAGTGATATTCCCTGGAATAAAATTTGTATATTACCTCATAAATACTTAACTAACAAAGTGAGTTAAATTGTCTTTAAATTGATTCAGATTTTACCCAGATAAGTGCTCTCTCTAAAGACTTAAGAATGATAATACCTTCTGCTCTTTTTGTTTAGAGAAGCCTGAAACTTTTTTACATTTATTTTGGAACTGCTCTCACACAGTGACATTTTGGTGTGACATTCGTGATTTTATCAAATGTTATGTGAATCCTAATTTTGAATTTACATATAGAAATGTAATTTTTGGATTTGCTTAAAGACTTGGCACTTAATCTTGACTGAAAAGACTGAAGGACCCCGGATCGTTGTTCTATTGTTATGGTATGACAATGATGAGAACTGTTGCTACTGTCTTTCAAGCGTTTAATTAAAAAAAATAAATAAATAAATAAATCATACTCAACACTATTCACGGAGACTAATGGCATAATATGGGCTGCGTTCACACAGCCGGAATATGGTTGTCAGTACAAAATTTTGTGCTTAAAGTCACCATGAAATCAAAATAGGCAATTCTTGTTTTTTTACTAAATATTGCAGTATTTATTATAAACGATTTATCTGTGCACACCATTATTATTTTTTAATTCATGTGCCCTTATAATCTTTAATCAAAATAACTTCCCCTCCCTCTTACAGCTTCATCTCTTCTCTTCTCTGATGACGTGTTTACTGGCACGAGGGCGGGACAACCTGTCACTCACATGAGATCCACCAATAGCAAACAACTACAACCATCCAATCAATTCCCAAAGGATATACATAAAAATAGGGGGAAAAAGTCTATTGCAACTTCCATTTCATGCTGACTTTAACATGATTGCACTCAGGGCTTGATATTAACATCCGCCAAATGCGGGTGGATTTCAGCAGTGGCATCTAACGCAGTCACTCTTACTAGCCACTTTGGCGGGTTGAAATGTAGCCTATATATAACATATACATTTTTCAATTGTAGTCTTCCAGTATTTCCAATTCTCATTTTCTGCAGAATAGATACACGACACCAGCTGCGCTTTTCCTCTCTCTCTCATCTCTCCGATAGCGAGTTAACACACAAACCCGCCTCCCCTCGCTCGCTCGTTTCATTTGCTCCGGATGAATATTGTTGGTGTAACAGGGCTTGAATTTCGGCTTGGGATTGCGCGTATTGTGCGCAATTTTACTCATTTCCGCAGATTTTGCAAAGCCACCTCTCAGTACTAAATTGAGTTCTTTTCGCTGCTTATTGCACTTAAACAGTCAAATACACAAAATAATGTAAAAATTCCGGTCTTGGTGAGTATTCACGTAAACACAGTCAGTTATGTTTTAAGTGAACGTAAACAGTTGAGGAAGAAAATGCATGTGTAACAGTATAAAGGATCTGTGCGTCAGGTCTTAAAGTGACAGCAGCCTAATATACCTGCTGCCAAATTATGAGATAATATTAAAAATATCTATTATGGCAGTTTTTCCCCATGATACTGATGTCAAAATTGTGGCCAGTGAAAATGCTGAGTGGCTAGTAACTTTGGAAAACCACTAGCCACAGTGGCTGGTGAGCAAAAAAGTTAACGTCGAGCCTTGATTGCGATCACACATTTTGTTTTTTATAAGCATGTCAACCACACTGTATATCCAAACTGACACCTTCAAATTTGTCAGGACTTACAATTTCTGCATTCTTGGCAAACATGCACTGTAGGAATAAAACCACACTGTACAGCTAGTTCCTTTCATGTCATATAATATTCCTATGTTAATCATGATGGGTTTCGTTTACTCAAAGAAATGGAGAAATGAGTTGCACTCATCTAAAGTTGCTGTGGGTGTGAGCTGCGAGGCGTACGGCTCAAACATACCCTCTACACTCAGTTAAAAGACGTTGTTGGTTATGTAAAATATCTGCTGGATGAACTCATGCCTCGATTGGACACATTTATTTAATAACACGCTCTCAATTGTAATAAAACATCCCTCATCACTCAACATAATATCACACATTCAATACTGTATCTTACCCATCTTAACCCTACCAGCTAGTTTTAGAGAATAAATGTTCAAATGGCTTGCCATAGTTGTCAGCAGCATTATCTGTCTCCTTGCGTAAATACGTTGCGCGTCATGAGCGGTAAATACCAGAGAGTAAATACCAGCACGCGTTTGAAGAGCATGCGTTAGGAAAACTCATCCCTGACATGCTGCACTTGAACATATCCGATATTACCTTAAAATCAATGAACACAGAAATCATCCCCCTCTAAACGGCTTGTTGACTCTGTCGTGATTGCCCATTGTCATTGCTATCTGAAAATGTACACTCTTCTGTATCAACCGACTGTTGAGTACCGCGACTGTCTCTTAGCAACCTAATCTTTTCTTCTGTTGCTAAGTAACCACGTGGTTCTTACCTGTTCGCTTCACGTCATTCACACAACCCCAAATTCAGAAAAGTTGGGACATTTTGTAAAATGCAATAAAAATCAAGAAAATGTGATTTGTTAATTTTCTTTAACCTTTATTTAACTGACAAATGTACAAAGAAAATATTTTCAAAGTGTATTTTATAAATATAAACAAATTTTGATTTTGATGGCTGCAACACATTTGAACAGAGGCATGTTTAGCACTGTGTCACTTCACCTTTCCTTTTAATTACACTTTTTAAATGTTTGGGAATTGCGGTTACTAATTGTTGAATTTTTGCAAGTGGAATTTTTGCCCAGTCTCCCCTGAGACAAGACAGCTCCTCAACAGTCTGAGGTTGTTGTTGTCCGATTCTCCTTTTCATGATGTGCCATACATTTTCAGTAGGAGACGGATCTGGACTGCAGGCAGGCAGCCAAGCACATCCACTCTATGGTGTGTTGTAGCACGTGCTGAATGAGGCCTGGCATTGTCTTACTTCCCAGAAAAGATGTCATCTTGAAGCCATTAAACGTCTCTGTACAATCCCATTATACGTCTCCACATCAATGGTATCATCACACATATGCAAGTCACCCATACTGTTTGCACTGATGCGCTGGTATACCATGACAGATGTTTGCTTTTGCATCTGTTGCTGATGAAAGTCTGTTTGGTCTCTTTCGTCTTTGGGACTGAGAACTCGATGTCAGTTTTTTCCAAAAACAAGCTAAACGTGGACTCGTCTGACCACAGCACACATTTCCACTGTGTTTTGGATCTGCTGAGATGAGCTCAAGCTCAGAGAACTCTTATTTCTGCATTGAACTGATGTATAGCTTTCTTCTTGCATAACAGAGGTTCAAGTGGCATTTCTTGATGCAGCGGCAGACTGTTAAGTGATAATGGCTACTCCCGAGCCCATGTGGCTGTATTTAACACAGTAGCATGACGGTTTCTCATGTAATGCCATCTGAGGGCTCAAAGGTCATGCACATTCAACAGAGATTTCCTACCTACATGTGTAACCCCTCAAGTCTTACTCGCCCCGCTCTGTGCGGGCCTCGAACCCGGGTCGCCGCCATGGGAGGCGGGCGTGCTAACAAGGACGCTAAAGACCACAGTCTCTAGCGTCAGTCGCTAGTGCGCCTCTTGAGGCCAGGAGAGTGAAGTTTACGCACACAGCTCTTGCTAGCTGACCTCTATTACACTCACTCCCCTAAACCTCACTCCCATCCGGGTCACGGCACCAATGTAACCCCTAAGGTCCTACTCGCCCCACTCCGTGCGGGCCTCGAACCCGGGTCGCCGCCATGGGAGGTGGGCATGCTAACAAGGACGCTAAAGACCAGTCTCTAGCGTCAGTCGCTAGTGCGCCTCGAGGCCAGGAGAGTGAAGTTTACCCACACAGCTCTTGCTAGCTGACCTCCATTACACTCACTCCCCTAAACCTCACTCCCCTAAACTTCACTATCATCCGGGTCATGGCACCAATGTAACCCCTAAGGTCCTACTCGCCCCACTTCGTGCGGGCCTCGAACCCGGGTTGCCGCCATGGGAGGTGGGCGTGCTAACAAGGGCACTAACTACCACAGTCTCTAGCGTCAGCTGCTAGTGCGCCTCATGAGATCAGGGGAGTGAGGTTTACCTGCACAGCTCTCACTAGCTGGCCACTGTTACACATGTACTGAGATTCCCTGGATTCCCTGAATCTTTTCACAATATTATGTATGGTAGAAGGTGGAAGACCTACATTCTTTGCAATCTTGCATCAAGAAATGTGATTTTTGAATTGTTTGACAATTCTCATGATATTTGGTGACTAGTCATGACCCATCTTTGCTTGCAAAGACTGAGATGCTCCTTTTACACTCAATCACGATACCCTCACCAATTCACCTGCTAATTGTGGACTGTTTCAAAAGAGTTTAACTTGTACATTCTATAAGCTTTTCATCTCTGTCCCAACGTTTTTGGAGTATGTTGTAGCCATCAAAATCAAAATTTGTTTATATTTACAAAATACACTTAAGTTGGTCAGTGAAAACTTTGAAAATCTTTGTATTTTTGTCAGTTAAAATAAAGGTTAAAGAGAATTAAAAATCCAGATTTTATTGCGTTTTTCAAAATGTCCCAATTTTTCTTGATTTGGGGTTGTACAGTCAGTGGCTTTGTGACAGGACTGCAGCTCAGCACTGTTTAAAGAGAGCAGGGTTATGGTTAATAATCAATCCCATTTATTGTGCTAATGACTGAGCTTTTTCAGGCCATAAAAGTCTATAACTACGGGTGGCAATTACATTAGTTATGTTTAAACAAGAACACAACTCCAGTGGACTGAATCCACAAATTTCTCAAAAAGACTGAAACAAATCATTAGGTTGATTATATATAATCAACCTTATAATCCCTATTAGCAGTGTTTACTGGAATGCTTCTAAAGCAGGTAAATACTACAATTATTGTCTGTTAAAATGACGGAAATCACTTTGAAATATTATCACTAAATGTTCCAGTTAATGAACATTCTTGATTAAGGTGATTACAGTGATTAACACATCCAAAATATTGCTGTGGTAATAAAAAGTTTATTCTTGGTCTGTTGTGGTAATTTGTTAATGCTTTTACACTTTTAAATTTCCTTTTAATCTTCGATGGTTGAAGGCGAGTAAAATCATCCCATTGTACCCCGTTTTTGAAAATGCTTATTATTGCGTTCATAGAGCGAACCTTTTGCTGATTTACGGTTTAATGGAAGTCCCATAATTCGCGCAAAGCATCATGGGGTGTAGGTGGATAAAATATGCAAAAAGTAGGTGGCCTACGTGAAATGAGAATGTCCAAAATACCAGGATGAGCTTCTACTTCCACTGAGTTTACTATCCCATTAGGCCACAGGAGAGAGTCATGACTCCGCCAATATGGCAGATTCAGTATATCCAGATTGTTACACGCATGTAAATAACATACTTTTTTAACAGTGCCAAAGTAAGTTCTTCTTTAAATGTAGACTAGCGTGACAGAACGCCATTTAGGACGCAGCGAGTCACGAGTTTGCTCCTGTATAAATCCGTATTTTTAATTGAATCTTTTGAGTGAACTGTTGAATGACTCACTCATAAGTCATATTAAGTTAAATTTGTCGCCACCTATAGGCATAATGAAATTACAGGAAATTAACGTAAGGCTTGGTATTTTAATGTGACTTATTACCAGTGTTGGGGAAAGTTACTTTTAAAAATAATGTGTTACAATATTGTGTTACTCTCTAAAAAAGTAACTACTTGCATTACTTAGTTACTTTTTATGGAAAGTAATGAGTTACGTTACTTTTGTGTTACTTTTTCTCTCTTGGGCTGGGCTTGCTTGGTTGTTTTGTTTCTTAATAAAAAAACAACAAACAAAAGTTCTATTTTTTGGCAAACATAAAGGGTATTTCACAGTGAAATGAATAAGCCTCAGGCTGAAGGAAATGCAAAATTACGCCTGAACAGTAGAGGGCGCAGCTCAAACAAACATTCAGCTGTGCTGCCATTCTGGATCGCAGAAGAACAGGACACAGATGAAGAAAGTTCAACACTTTTGCAATAAAAAAAATGAAACATAATATGATGTTTAACTAAAGTCATTTTTGCTTATTGGTATGGTTGAATTGAATTATTGAAGGTCAGCAAAAAAGGCATTGGCTAATAAAGTGAGATTAAATACATAGGTTTTTTGTGTTATTTAACATATTTAATTATTGCAGGTTTGCGTACTATTCTGAGCACACACAACACCTCATGGTTGATCTGAAGAGGTGTCAGACAAACAAAATGGGAAAACAAAGTAACTTGTGTTACTTATTTGAAAAATCTACTGATATTGTGTTTAAAAGTATTGCATTACTTTACTCATTACATGAAAAAAGTAATCTGATTACGTTACTCATGCTACTTGTAATGCGTTACCCCCAACCCTGATTATGAAAAAGTTACCTCTTTATTTACAGAAACTTGGACTGTCAATAGATTAAAATAAGCACAATTACTTTTGTGATTCCAGAAGTTTCAAGAACCGAATGCTCTTCAGGGTTCATACTCTTATTCATGATTACTGGATAAGGATTTTTAAACTACACTACCAGACAAAAGTTTATGAATAATTACGATGTTTTTGAAAGAAGTTAACTAATGCTCACCAAGGCTAAATTGATTTAATCATAAAATACAGTAAAACCAGTATTATAATTTAAAAGAACCAATTTCTATTTGAATATATTTTAAAATGTAATTTATGTATTTATTAAATGTATTTATTTAGCAGGGATGCATTCAATTGATCAAAAGTGATAGTAAAGACATCTACAACGTTACAAAAGATTTCTATTTCATGCTGTTCTTTCAGACTTTTATTGTCATAATAAATCTAAATATTACTGGTTTTACTGTATATACACTCACCTAAAGGATTATTAGGAACACCTGTTCAATTTCTCATTAATGCAATTATCTAATCAACCAATCACATGGCAGTTGCTTCAATGCATTTAGGGGTGTGGTCCTGGTCAAGACAATCTCCTGAACTCCAAACTGAATGTCAGAATGGGAAAGAAAGGTGATTTAAGCAATTTTGAGCGTGGCATGGTTGTTGGTGCCAGACGGGCCGGTCTGAGTATTTCACAATCTGCTCAGTTACTGGGATTTTCACGCACAACCATTTCTAGAGTTTACAAAGAATGGTGTGAAAAGGGAAAAACATCCAGTATGCGGCAGTCCTGTGGGCGAAAATGCCTTGTTGATGCTAGAGGTCAGAGGAGAATGGGCCGACTGATTCAAGCTGATAGAAGAGCAACTTTGACTGAAATAACCACTCGTTACAACCGAGGTATGCAGCAAAGCATTTGTGAAGCCACAACACGCACAACCTTGAGGCGGATGGGCTACAACAGCAGAAGACCCCACCGGGTACCACTCATCTCCACTACAAATAGGAAAAAGAGGCTACAATTTGCACAAGCTCACCAAAATTGGACAGTTGAAGACTGGAAAAATGTTGCCTGGTCTGATGAGTCTCGATTTCTGTTGAGACATTCAGATGGTAGAGTCAGAATTTGGCGTAAACAGAATGAGAACATGGATCCATCATGCCTTGTTACCACTGTGCAGGCTGGTGGTGGTGGTGTAATGGTGTGGGGGATGTTTTCTTGGCACACTTTAGGCCCCTTAGTGCCAATTGGGCATCGTTTAAATGCCACGGCCTACCTGAGCATTGTTTCTGACCATGTCCATCCCTTTATGACCACCATGTACCCATCCTCTGATGGCTACTTCCAGCAGGATAATGCACCATGTCACAAAGCTCGAATCATTTCAAATTGGTTTCTTGAACATGACAATGAGTTCACTGTACTAAAATGGCCCCCACAGTCACCAGATCTCAACCCAATAGAGCATCTTTGGGATGTGGTGGAACGGGAGCTTCGTGCCCTGGATGTGCATCCCACAAATCTCCATCAACTGCAAGATGCTATCCTATCAATATGGGCCAACATTTCTAAAGAATGCTTTCAGCACCTTGTTGAATCAATGCCACGTAGAATTAAGGCAGTTCTGAAGGCGAAAGGGGGTCAAACACAGTATTAGTATGGTGTTCCTAATAATCCTTTAGGTGAGTGTATGTATACATGCACACTACACTTCATATTTATTATTTTAAGGCGAATCACACTTTTAACCGTAGGAAGATTGGTTCTTGAATATAAAATAAACATGACAGTTGTTGAAGTGTTACAAATTAAAACAAGAATTTTAAAGCTTGTTTTGTCTTATTTTAAATCATTTTTAAACCATCTTGGGGCCCCCTAAGAAGTCTCCCGACTCCCTGGTTAAGAATCACTTAGCAGTACAAAACGCAAGAATGGAACTAAGCGGAGGGGCCTCAAGACAGGTAAAGTAGTGTGTGTATGCTGCATACGTAGACAAGCCATTAGAATATGGTTCAAACTGATCTCAAGAACGCACCTCAAATGCCCTCTTAAATCTCATCACTGCATGTGACATAAGAGCTATTCAGTATTCAGTCCGGGCGCTCTTGCAGACCTGAGTGATTACGACACGCCTGTCACCTCCAGCGCAGAGCTGATCTCATTGAAAACGACACCTATCTATCATCCATCCATCACTAGTGTTAGAAGTGCATTTATTTTATCAAAAATACCGTAAAAACAGTAATACTGTGAAATATTATTACAATTTAAATTAACTGATTTCTGTTTTAATATATTTTAAAATGTAATGTATTCCTGTGATGACAAAGCTGAATCTTGAGCATCACTACTCCAGTCTTCAGTCACATGATCCTTCAGAAATCATTCTAATATGCTGATTTGGTGCTAAAGAAACATTTCTTATTATTATTAATGTTAAACAGTTGTGCTGCTTAATATTTTGGTAACACTTTACAATAAGGTTTCATTTGTTAACATTAGTTAATGTATTAACTAACATGAATTAACCATGAGCAGTACATTTGTTACTGTATTTGTTAATCTTTGTTAACGTTAGTTAATAGAAATACAGCTGTTCATGGTTTGTTCATGTTAGTTCACAGTGCATTAACTAATGTTAACAAGATTTTAATGAAGTATTAGTAAATGTTGAAATTAACATTAACAAAGATTAATAAACGCTTTATAAGTGCAGTTCATGTTAACTAATGTTAACTAATGAAACTTATTGTAAAGTGTTACCAATATTTTTGTGGAAACTGATTTTTTTTCAGGATTCTTTAATGAATATAAAGTTCAAAGGAACTGCATTTATTGTAAATATAATTTTTTTGTAATATTTATTAAGTTCATAAACTGTCTTTTATTTATCAATTTAATGTGTCTTTGCTATATAAAAGTATTAATTTCCTTTTAAATCTTACCCCAAACTTTTGAATGGCAGTGTATCATGATTAAAAAAAAAATAATGTATTAAGACTAAAACTGTTTTCAACATTGATTATAACAAGAAATTATCTTAGAATAATTTCTGAAAGATCAAGTGACACTGAAGACTGCAGGTATGATGCTGAAAATTCAGCTTTGTCATCACAGGAATAAATGAGATTTTAAAATATACTACAGCAGAAACCAGTTAATTTAAATTGTAATAATATTTCAGTGTTACTGCTTTTAATGTATTTTTGATCAAATAAATGCAGCCTTGGTGAGATTAAGTGTAGTGTGTGTATGTATGTATATACAGTATATTTGTTCCTATATACTATTTTTAATATTATTATATTATCTGCATTTGAGAAAGAGGTTCATAATGATAAAACATAATGCGGGTGCATGTTTTGGAGGCCAACACTGCTGACTTTATTTTGAATTACAACTATCCATAAAATAAACCTGGAGAAATTTGATCAGACTTTTTGTTGAATTTGTGCATGTCAGACTTCACATTTCAGACGCACATTGACAATATAAACCATAATCATTAAAACTCACATTTGCACATATAAAGGTTAATGTATTAATATTTCACCTTCTTACACAAGTGTTCTACTGGCAGATGTTTATTGGACACTGCTTACATGCAGGTTCACAGGCACATTAGCAACTATGGCAACAAAAAAGGCTCACATTTAGTCACCAGCACCACCATGAAGACTAATAAAATTTCAGGGGGGAAAAAATCTCTATTCAACAGTCCAAAAGTGATTGATCCTTGTGACGCTGAGTCTACCTTGATGAATTTTTTATTGCATCCATATGTTAGTGTATTAGTTGTAAACCAAAGCTGAGCGAGGTTGTGTAATAATGTTGAACAGATATTTCTAACACTCCAAAGAGACCAAAAACTACCGCACAAAACCACTCACTTTCACAAGCACAATACATCACATATGGATGGATTCAGTCTGGGAATGAATATCAGATGACCCACTTATACAAGATTGATAGAAAACATGTTTTTCTGTAATCACATTAAGTTGATTAATAGCAGTTTCAACGATGTAAGATATTGATGGCGTGTCGACATGTTCAACAGCGGTTAAGCTGAACAAGATAGACAAAACATTAAAAGGAATGTGACGGTTTATGTTGGTCAAAGCATGCAAGGCTAATATCAGATAGCTGGCAATGTTGTACAATCGGAGAATGCATGATGTATATCAAAAAGTGTTACTACCTTAGGGGATATAGTGGTTTTTAAGTGGTTACCATTAAAACAGTATAACTTTCGAAACTACGCCAGACACCTACTTCTGTTTAAAGATTCAACTTGTACACTTTTTCCTTCTTCGCATATGACGACAAATACATGGCATGGGAAGGTGAAGCACTGACAAATGCATTCAAACAATTAAAAAATATAGCGGTGTTCCAAAATTCCCTTCGACACTATCAACAACATCAAGACATTTGGCTAGAACAGAACATGTGTGATTCACACATACTGGGCGCACTGAGTGAACTGGTACCTAAAGATGGATTTAAAATAATAATGGTAGAAATTGGAGAGCTGGATCCTGTGCCACAGAGGCGGTGGTGGCTGGTTGGGGAGGAAGGGACAAATATGTAGAGAGAAAAATGGACGATAGAGACGTTCAATTCTTCAGAATGGCATCGTACATCTGGTACACGTACTGAGAGACCTCTGGAGCCCTGCATTTCAGAGACAGCTGAAAGAAAAAAGAAAAGCTATTTAAATGTGGAGTGCTCTGATAAAAATGTGTAACAAAATGCTTATTTGGGTACATAGTCATACAAAGTAAAAAAAAAAAAAAGGTATTTCAAAACATTGACATTTATTAAATTTAAACGAAGACAAAAATGGTCAGTTATGGTTTCTAAATGTCTAATTAATTTCAACTGTTAATGCTCTCAGCGGTCACAATGTGGTCAACACAAATGTTTATTTTCTATTTCTAAAGGACACATATTATGCTATTTTTCAAAGTTTTAATTTCTGCTAGAATAGGTTTTTTTCCACCTTTGAAATGTTCATAAAACCTCATTATTTTCCATATATCTGACATTGTTGCAGCACCTCTTTCCCAGTCTGTCAGTAACTCTCTGTTTAGTTCCTGTCTCAGTGAAGCCCCTCCTTCCGAAAAATGCAATGTGCTCTGATTGGTCGGCTGGACCAGTGTGTTGTGATTGGTCAACTGCTTCAAGTGTGTTTTGAAAAACGTGATGCCCCTTAGCATAACCGTGAGTTTCAACACACTACTAATGCACCTCAACCAGGCTTCATCCCTTTATTTTGCGGATGCCCTGGGCGAGAATTATTTAAATGAGGAATATTGTGCCTGGTTCGTTCCCTGAAAAAAACTCAAGACTACAATAGAGGCGAGTTCAGAAACAGTACGCACTGATATAGAGAATAACTCCCTTGGGAGTGACTTTATGCTTTGTAACTTTGCAGACCTTTTTCATGCTCAGACAGCAACATTACACACTGAAGAAAGTTAAGCATATTTTCTTGGGTCATATTTGGGTCATATTTTCTTTTACTTTGCATAGTTTTCTACCAAATGATGGATGAATTTGCACCATAATATTGTAATGTAGAGTTTGATTGGAAACACGGCCTGTGATGACAACAACAAAAGACAGTGGAAGTGTTTTCTTTTTTTAATCTTTATCATTGTTTTTTACCCTGCTGTCCATCTCCCTGTCAAAACAGACCTAAGTCTATTTTGGGCTTGTGACCCACCAGATTAGACTCACCACATGACAACTTTGATGGGCTATTTTCTCCTTGATAGATATATATATATATATATATATATATATATATACACATATGCATATATATGCATTTATATGTGCCTAAATGCAATAATATTTGCTATGAGTGACTGCTTAAAGAGGCTTGTCCTTGTGCTAGAGTTACAGTTTTTCACTATGAGCCCTTGAGTGAAGTTAAAATGCCTATTTGAAGGACAAATAAAATGCTATCCATAAAAGTGTTAGAATTAATGTTCCCTTTAAGACCAGGAAAAAATAAAAAATCTGCACAGACTAAAAGCTAGCAATTCTTGAAGTCAAATGGAGTTAATCTGCATGTCCAATGATTTTCAGATTGAAACGGCAAGGACTGAAATCCTAAAACAATATGGATATTAAAGGGATAGTTCACCCAAAAATGAAAATTATCCCATAATTTACTCACCCTCAAGCCATCCTAGGTGTATATGACATTCTTCTTTCAGATGAATACAATCGTAGTTACATTCAAAAAATGTCCTGGCTAATCCAAGCATTATAATGGCAGCCCAAAAAAAGTGCGTCCATCCATTATAAAAGTAATCCATATGGCTCCGGGGGGTTAATAAAGGCCTTCTGAAGTGAATCGATGGGTTAGTGTAAGAAAAATATCCATATTTAACACGTTATAAAGTAAAATATCTAGCTTCCGGCGGACAGCCTTCCGTATTCAAGTTACGAAGAAAGTGTAAACCCTCTCACAGTTCAAAACACTTACGCTACATCCGACGTCATACATCGCGCCAGTTACACTTTTTCCGTGAGTTGAATACGAAAGGCGGTCCGCCGGAAGCTAGATCTTTTACTTTATAACGTGTTAAATATGGATATTTTTCTTACACAAACCTACACATAATTTGAGTAAAAAAAAAGTTGAACTCAGAAATTTGCATGAATTACAAAATTTCCCCCATTTGCTTTAATGACAGCAGCTCTCATCTCAGCATGATCTGAGATAATACTTTTTGTACTTTGAGCTTCAACAGAAGCATGAACATTTGACCGTCTGTACAAAGAGCCACACGATCAATCTCAGTAGTTACTTTAAATTAGATTTTGAATGTGAGTCTCAGACTTTTGGACTCCACTGTATACATTTATTTCTGTTTGTTGTTGTAAAAAAAAAAAACAAAAAATAAAAACAAATGGCATAACATTACAAGAGTCTGTGTTTTTCTGCTCAGGTGGCCAAAGAACTACATTCACCCTGAATAGCAAATTTAAGGGCACAATAAAAAAAATGAACACTTTTACCCGAAAATGAATACTTTTGCTCTTTTGGCTCAGCTCTTGCAGTCAATTCCCACTTCCCTTTAAATGTCACTATATTCGGATTGACCGGAGATAAATCTGTGACTTTTTCTCCAATTGATTGCACTGAACTCGGCCACCAGGAACATAATCCCACGTACAGCAGGGCTTGTATTGGTTACCTCTACTTGAGGAATGTGTTTCCAGAGATCTTGGCAGACAACAGCACTCCATCACTGGCTGTTAGGTCAAACTGCGCTGGCTCGACTGAATCCAGTTATCATCTGTTCAGATCGGAGCCAGCTGCTGCCAGAATACTGAGGGCTGAAGTCTCATTAAAAATCAATTGTCTGGGATCAGGTAGGGTTTCTGATCGCACTGAGCCATCCTGGCCTCAGGGGGCCACAGGCAATCAAGCTCAGCAGAGGTGGCTGTCTGAACAGATGCCTTCTGAATAATAAAGAGGGGTCTATTGCTAATCAACAGATTAATCTATTTAGCAGCCTCTTAATTTGGCCACCAACTTCCCAATGGAAATTTATAGAGTCCGTGGCAGATGCCTTGCTGGCCAGTCAGTCGGGATTGGTTTTGTATGTTTTTGTCCGAAGGACTAAGGTGAGAATAGTCTCAGCCTCAGACTTCACACCCATGGACTGCTGGCTGAACGTCTGATGCATATGGCACACTTAATTGGAAACACTTCCGGATTTTCAAAGTCTTCATCTGATTGGTTGAATTCTACAGGATGTCCTGATTGGTTGAATTCTACAAAGCCGTCGTGATGTGCCGTTGTGTTTACAACTGTGACAATGAGCGTGCATCAGAATCAACTAAACGCTGGATCAAAACTATGTGAAGTATGTAAAGTTTGATGTAAAGTTTGTTTGTATGTAAAGACTCTTTAAAATACGTCCAAGAGTTTTACACACCGGTCTGTTATTGTAGGGACATCGATGTTACATTTTCACGCCTCTAAAGATGATGCGTAACAAAACGAACAGTGATTGGTTGCTTTACATGTCAGTCAGACGGCCTCTGGGTGTCCCTTGGCCAATGAAAGCTGCTATGGAGTCCAGACCTTCTGCCGTCAGCCTGAGGGTCTACTACGCGAGGCCAAGGTAAGAATGCTTATTCCTCACTGGAAGTGGAATCATAAGTTGAAAATAAATCACTGAATTATTTAAACTGTTCCAACAGATGCCATTTTATTATTTCCATCCACCGCCAACTATACACACAGGATTGTGCGAAATCAGAGGCAGTGAACGATGCATCTATGCTAGGGATGTGCACCACAATTATTTTCATTAAAGTTTAAATGGAAATTTTGCAACTGATTAGTCACTAGTCTAAACCTCCCCCACCTCCGCCCGCCGAAGAAAGTCTGTAGGCCTATATGCAATCCATTAATATATAAACACTCAAATCCCATACTTAATGCCGCTAAAATAGGTCAGATACATGCAATGGGCTTACCTTGCATTATGATCATTGTATATTAAACTTAAGCGTTCACTTAAGCAACATTAGCAATTATAGATATTGATTCAGTTGATCTGAATAAATATAGGCAGCGCAGGACTAAGTTCAAACACAACAGCCTATTATAAACTGTGCAAATGACGGGCGGCAAAAAATTGCAATAAAAGCTTGCCGTCTACTGAAAACTATACATTATTTAAGCGTATTCTCTTCATTAGGATGTTGATATAGCAACTGTTCAAGTAAGTTTCATTCATAATTTTTCTCCTTTAATCCGATAGTTTTATACAGTATTGTCCCTCATAACGGGTAATATAACAAGCCTATTAGCAAGCTTAATTGTTATATACTAGTTTGACATGAAAGAAGAAAATGAAAAAAAAAATGGTGTAGACTGTCAAAGTACTCCCTCCGCTCATCTTCCGAGTGGACATTTCTCTGAACCCGCACGAGTGAAAACAAACGCATGCAAAATCTGAGGTAAAATGAAATTATTTTGTTTTCCACTCTAGATATACTAGATATACGTTTCAAAATAATATATACATTTTTCCACCGAAATTACCCGTTACAATTTGTCCCAGGAACTTTTTTCCCCCAGACCTGTTGCTGTCTGCGTTTCCATCGCAGTCTAAAGTACCGTGAATATTAGGCTAGTCTGGTAACGTAGGACTGTGCACGACTTTCCAGTTCCCACTGGATTTCGTCCTCTACATATAAGCTTAATAAAGCCTGAACCTCGTCGTCGGTCCATCGGCCGTATTTTTTAAACTGCATTGTTGATTCGAATAGCAAACAACTCTTACTGCACGCACCGCAACAGACTTTTAAAAATGGTGGTTGAAATATCTGCCCATCTGCTGCATACACACATTTACACATTACTTCATGCTTAGCAGTCACTTGTGAAGATCTGAAGAGGGATTTTCTTGTAATTTAGCTTAAAATAGCTTGTCATAAAGCCAGTTTTATCCCAGTGCTTTGTGTTTAACAAACAAGCATTAAAACTGTAGAATATGATGCTGTAATTTGTCTCGCCCTTACTCATATGATTATACCAAACCACTGTCAAATGTGCAGCTGGAGCTTATCAATCTCTAGTGTCATGCTGTTGCCAAGGAAAGGTTCACTGCAGGTGCTCAACTTGTGTTCTGTGCCTCACTGAGCAAAAGACTATTTCAATTCACCAGGCAGAGCACCGAGTAGACCGCTGCTGTTTGGCACCACATGAATTATAAAAACTTGTACGTACAAACTTTGAATGGATGATGAGCATTCATTACCATACGTTGCATCTCAATTTCAAAAATGCAACCAGACTTGATACCCGATGAGAGGTTTGTGAAGAATTGCTGATATGAGTTATAGAAATATACAATGTGTTTATATGTACCCGCACTTAAAGAGATAAAGGTAGGGTAGGCAATGTTTTTATAAAAAAATTGTTATATTGGGTGAAACTCTCTTCACATCCTGATACCAATTAATAACAGAAGTGGTCTAAATATTAAAAAAATGGACATGTGTGTTCTGTGGAAGTCTCAGGACCAAAAAATGCTTACAGAGCTCTTACTTGTACCACCTGACTGCTGCAGATTGATGCGCGGAGATTTGGAAATACATATGTTGACAGGCAGGTAGGACATCCTATCACTGCATTTGGTCCGAGAAGTCAGGTTGTACAAGTGAGAGCTCTGTTAGTTGTTTTACGTTCATTATTAGTGTAATGTTATGTATTTTGAGACATGAGGTAATTTAACGGCGTCTCTTGTGACGCTTTGCAGACTCTGCTCTGGCTGTGTGCGTTCATGTGTTTTGGAGGAGGCGTGGCTTTGGAGACGCTCTAAAGGGAGGCTAGGATCTAATCCCTTCAAAGCTAGCTCACTATTGTTAGCATCTCCAAAATTGCCTACCCTACCTTTAATGTTTTTAAAAAAGTGTAAAAACTAAAATGCCTTTTAACTCTTTCCCCGCCATTGACGAGCTTCTCTTAGTCTGACAAAAACGTAGTTTTCTCAGCTTTATGTTTGAAATATTGTTTTATGAAGCTTTTTTTATGATTTTTTTATAAAAAAGAATGAATGAAGATAGAATAAAATGTATAAATAAAATTTAAATTAGAGGCTGAGCTCTTGCTTTTGATATATTGACTGTTTACATATTCATACAACAAAATATTCTGGGGGGCATGAAAGGTTAGTAAATATCAAAAATGCTGCCAATAGCTGACAATAAAATGCTGGCGGGGAAAGAGTTAAAGTGTTCATTTTTAAAAATGTATATCTCATTTCACTTTCGAGATAGAGTTCATGTGATAACATCTTACATGATAAAAGTACATGAAAACCTACTCCATTAAAATCTGTAAGCAGTTATCACATTCTGCTACTGAATCTTTTGCAGCATCACATCAAAAGAAGTGTCTGCAGTCACCAAAGTTGAATGTGAGAATACAAAAACACTGGGATACCACAGAATAATACAAAAACAATATAAAAATAATTTCAAATGGGTTGTTCTTATTGGCTGCACGCAACTAGCATAGTCTGATTCACAAGTGAATGACTCTTAAGACCTGGTTCTTTTAACTCTTTCCCCGCCAATGACAGAAAATTACATAATTTGTGAGACAACATTTCCTGCCATTGACAGAATTTTACAGCTTTCTGTGTTTTCACTGTTATACGGTAGGGGGCGCTATTACATATCTTCTGAAAGAGTACTGAATCGCCTGATCAAAACACAGGAAAAGAAAAAGCAGAAACAAGCAATATCATATGTAACTATATGCATATGTAAAATAACACGATCAACAGCATGTAAATCAAAACTAACGTTACTGAATGAAATGTCGACCAAGGACGAGATATAGGACTGTGAAGCTTTGGGGGTGTTGATGGACTCGATCTACTCCATCTGTGTTTTGATCATCGTTCTGAATCTGATCTGGATGTAGTCTCTGACAAAAAATGTGATTTTCTCAGCTTTTTGCTCAAAAATTTATTAAACTTGCCCACATTCAAGTGTTGATAAAAAAGAATGCATGAAGCTAGAATAAAACCGATTTTTTTTGTTTAAAAGCAGAGTCTGCTCTTTCTTTTGATATATTGCATGTTCAGATATTTATACTACTAAATATTCTGGGGACCATGACATTTTTGTGAAAATGATTAAAAATGCTGGCGGTGGCTGGGAAAGAGTTAAAAAAAATTAGGCCAAATCACTCAAAGGTCTTTGAATCAGTTTAACAAATTACTCGCTGAATCTGTGAAAGCGGTTAGTAAATAAACATCTGATTCACTTATAGAGTGTATGTTCTCTCAGAGGCTGCCACACTCTAAAAGAAAAAAGTAGAATATAGTTTACTAAACTTGACGACTCAATACACAATCACAGAGGAGAGGGCTGCCACTTATTGAGATTCTGCTTATGTAACAGCGTATATCCAATGTCATACATGTCGCTGTTTGTAAAGATAATTCAGGAATGTTAAACAGCACTGACACAAATTAATAATTATTTCTGACATGACAGAATCAAAGGGCACTGGGGATTCGCGAGCTAAAATGGGGATCAATACTCTACCTGACGGCGACAAGCCGTTTCTGAACACTTCACACTGCTCTTGACCTTCCTGTTCATTTAATGCATTAGGCAAGAAAGTCAAGCAGAAAGCATGGCTTTCAGGGTCATGAATTTGATCTGATCTTCAGAGCACTGAATTACCTTGAATGTCCTTGAATATGTTCTGGACAATGTAAAAAGCATTTGGTTTAAAGCAAGATTTATTTATCTCTTTTGTGTTAAACTGGCAAGCATTCCTCGAGTTGGACTTGTTTGAATACACAATTGTTGAATCTTCGTGCTGTGAGTGATTACCGTGTAATTGGGATTGCCAGGTTGTATGCGGAGTTCGGCGAGTATCCAGATCCCGTTGGTGAGCTTGAGTGACTGATACAGCATGTCCTGGCCTTCTACGTTCCTCTTGGCGATGGTGTAGACATTGTTGTTCTGCAGTTTGCCTGACACCGTATCTGCCAATACCAAACACATGGTTACCCAACAAAACATTCACAGAAGTCTCTCAACAGACTACAGTTATCAGCAGAAAAGCTACAATCCATCCAACTAAAAAACCCCATGAAAAGGTCTGATGGGCACTTGTATTAAGTATTCCTTGAAAAGTAAGTACAAGTACTCCCTATTGAAACAGGAAAAGTACATAGCAATACACACACACACATACATACATACATATATATATATATATATACATACATACATACATACATACATACACATATATATACACTCACCTAAAGGATTATTAGGAACACCTGTTCAATTTCTCATTAATGCAATTATCTAATCAACCAATCACATGGCAGTTGCTTCAATGCATTTAGGGGTGTGGTCCTGGTCAAGACAATCTCCTGAACTCCAAACTGAATGTCAGAATGGGAAAGAAAGGTGATTTAAGCAATTTTGAGCGTGGCATGTTTGTTGGTGCCAGACGGGCCGGTCTGAGTATTTCACAATCTGCTCAGTTACTGGGATTTTCACGCACAACCATTTCTAGAGTTTACAAAGAATGGTGTGAAAAGGGAAAAACATCCAGTATGCGGCAGTCCTGTGGGCGAAAATGCCTTGTTGATGCTAGAGGTCAGAGGAGAATGGGCCGACTGATTCAAGCTGATAGAAGAGCAACTTTGACTGAAATAACCACTCGTTACAACCGAGGTATGCAGCAAAGCATTTGTGAAGCCACAACACGCACAACCTTGAGGCGGATGGGCTACAACAGCAGAAGACCCCACCGGGTACCACTCATCTCCACTACAAATAGGAAAAAGAGGCTACAATTTGCACGAGCTCACCAAAATTGGACAGTTGAAGACTGGAAAAATGTTGCCTGGTCTGATGAGTCTCGATTTCTGTTGAGACATTCAGATGGTAGAGTCAGAATTTGGCGTAAACAGAATGAGAACATGGATCCATCATGCCTTGTTACCACTGTGCAGGCTGGTGGTGGTGGTGTAATGGTGTGGGGGATGTTTTCTTGGCACACTTTAGGCCCCTTAGTGCCAATTGGGCATCGTTTAAATGCCACGGCCTACCTGAGCATTGTTTCTGACCATGTCCATCCCTTTATGACCACCATGTACCCATCCTCTGATGGCTACTTCCAGCAGGATAATGCACCATGTCACAAAGCTCGAATCATTTCAAATTGGTTTCTTGAACATGACAATGAGTTCACTGTACTAAAATGGCCCCCACAGTCACCAGATCTCAACCCAATAGAGCATCTTTGGGATGTGGTGGAACGGGAGCTTCGTGCCCTGGATGTGCATCCCACAAATCTCCATCAACTGCAAGATGCTATCCTATCAATATGGGCCAACATTTCTAAAGAATGCTTTCAGCACCTTGTTGAATCAATGCCACGTAGAATTAAGGCAGTTCTGAAGGCGAAAGGGGGTCAAACACAGTATTAGTATGGTGTTCCTAATAATCCTTTAGGTGAGTGTATATATATATAT
The DNA here is from genome assembly GCA_039654105.1 of Coreius guichenoti. Taxonomy (NCBI): domain Eukaryota; kingdom Metazoa; phylum Chordata; class Actinopteri; order Cypriniformes; family Gobionidae; genus Coreius; species Coreius guichenoti. The sequence continues at coordinate 46,772,184 of CM077169.1, read as the reverse complement.
ATATATATATATTTTTTTTTGTTTTTTTATTTATTTATTTATTTATTTTTTTTATAAATAACCTGTTTGTACCATGGATGAAAGCAATAGAGACACTTGTGGTTGGGAAAGTAATAAAGTATGAGCATTATTTAGCACAACCAAAGGCACAAAATGAACCGAAATTTGCTACTTGCTATGTCCTAATTGGAGGCAGTCGGTGTTTGGGAAGTTGACATGTAATTTTACTGTCCTCAAAGAAAAAGGCCATTAATCTTTTGTTTCTTTCATCATTTGGCTGGAAAAAAAGGCTTTGTCTACAACAATACAATAATCTATTCAAAATAATTTTGAAAACTTGAAATAAAATTAAGATAAATTTGACCAATTAGTCTCTCACACACACACTTATATGCTTATATGGAACTACTTCCAAATTCATTTATTCAGTCCTGCAGTGTTACAGAAATTCAGAGATTTTCCACATAATATTAGTCCAAATAATTTACATAAGTGGTGAAAATTATGACCTATTAGATCATCTTAATATACACCCTTTCCCTTATACAAGTAAGATACACCGATCAGGCATAACATTATGACAGGTGAAGTGAATAACACTGATCATCTCTTCATCACGGCACCTGTTAGTGGGTGGGATATATTAGGCAGCAAGTGAACATTTTGTCCTCAAAGTTGATGTGTTAGAAGTAGGAAAAATGGGCAAGCGTAAGGATTTGAGCGAGTTTGACAAGGGCCAAATTGTGATGTCTAGACGACTTGGTCAGAGCATCTCCAAAACTGCAGCTCTTGTGGGGTGTTCCCGGTCTGCAGTGGTCAGTATCTATCAAAAGTGGTCCAAGGAAGGAACAGTGGTGAACCGGCGACAGGGTCATGGGCTCACTGATGCACGTGGGGAGCGAAGGCTGGCCCGTGTGGGCCGATCAAACAGACGAGCTACTGTAGCTCAAATTGCTTAAGAAGTTAACGCTAGTTCTGATAGAAAGGTGTCAGAATACACAGTGCATCGCAGTTTGTTGCATATGGGGCTGCATAGCTGCAGACCAGTCAGGGTGCCCATACTGACCCCTTTCCACTGCTGAAAGCGCCAACAGTGGGCACGTGAGCATCAGAACTGGACCACGGAGCAATGGAAGAAGGTGGCCTGGTCTGATGAATCACGTTTTCTTTTACATCAGTGGATGGCCGGGTGCGTGTGCGTCGCTTACCTGGGGAACACATGGCACCAGGATGCACTATGGGAAGAAGGCAAGCCGACGGAGGCAGTGTGATGCTTTGGGCAATGTTCTGCTGGGAAACCTTGGGTCCTGCCATCCATGTGGATGTTACTTTGACACATACCACCTAAACTAAGCACTGTTTCATGGAAACGGTATTTCCTGGTGGCTGTGGCCTTATTAAGCAGGATAATGTGCCCTGCCACAAAGCAAAAATGGTTCAAGAATGGTTTGAGAAAAACAGCAACGAGTTTGAGGTGTTGACTTGGCCTCCAAATTCCCCAGATCTCAATCCAATCGAGCATTTGAGGGATGTGCTGAACAAACAAGTCCGATCCGTGGAGGCCCCACCTCGCAACTTACAGGACTTAAAGGATCTGCTGCTACCATCTTGGTGCCAGATACTACAGCACACATTCAGGGATCTAGTGGAGTCCATGCCTCGACAGGTCAGGGCTGTTTTGGCAGCAAAAGGGGGACCAACACAGTATTAGGAAGGTGGTCATAATGTTATGCCTGATCAGTGTATACTGCATGTATAAAAGCTTTATGTTAGATTTTTTTTTAATTATTTTTTCGTCAATTTGTCAACTACACAGTTAATATGGGAAAAAGGGACATTCTCATTCTGTAGTATATTTTATTGGACAAAAACTTTATGATCAATAAAAAAAACAATACAACAATAATTTAACCTCTTCCTAACATTTGAAAGTAATCTACTGCATGCAGACTAATGTCTTAAAACAGCAGATATATTTACACATCATACTATAACCCTGAGTGATGCTGTTCTGGAATCAGACACTACTGAGCCATATCACTGCACTGTGGGAGCATCGGAGAGCGTGGAACGAGAGAGAGAGGGAATGATGAAACCCCTGGCAACGGAAATAGATAAGCGCTAAAAGACAAGGACGGGCCGCAAACAATGTAAGAGCAAAGTAAAGGGGCACAATAAAACGCAGTGAAGTGTTTGAAAAGGGAGAAAGATGGATTGGGGAAATAAAAAGGCATAAGGGTGATGGGCAATGAAGATGGAAAACATTTATACACAGACGGAGGGAGGTCTGAGGACAGTGTCAGTCAGTCAGCGGTTATATAAGCCACAGAATCAGGTGATGACAGCCAGTGTTACCAACATGTGGAGTGTGCGGTGACTCACTCCAATTCACACTGACTGACTGCACACACTACTGCTGTCAATCCTGTGATTCTGCCTTCACAATACACAGCACACACACAGAGCTCCTCAAGACAGGATGAGGAGGGACCAGCGTAATATTAATACAGTCTGAAGGAAATGCAAAACATGCTGCCACAATGCTAGGGTGTTATGGGTGTCTGCTATGCGGTTGCTTAAGTGACTGTTAGAACATTGCTATGCAGTTGCTAGAGTGTCTGGGTGGTTACTAGGAAGCTGCTCAGAAGAGTGCTTCTGCATTTCTATGATTTTTTGGTCAAATATGGGATATTTTCAGCCGTTTTATCATCTGCCAGGTGACAATCCAATGTCTAACCACTTAAAAAAGTAATAGCACATCTCTTCTCAACAAGCTGAATGATTTGAGGTATCATTCATGTCTGTAGAGAATTACAAGCTAATGTTTATTACTGTGGGTTAGGGATTTCAACAAAACCAAGTTATAGTGATACTTGTCACCGTAAGCACCACTACACGAGTGTATTTTATGCATAACTGATGTCATTTGCTCTCACAGCGAGAGAGTTTCTGCAAGTAATTTGTTAACACAACTGGGAAAAGAATTTAGAATATAATTGTGCATTGTAATGAAGGCCTGTTTATCTTCCAACCACAGATTCAATTAACTTCATTTAATGTACTACAACAATAAAACCGTTCAAATCTTTGAAGTCAATAAGATGATGAAAGAAATGAATACCTTTATTCAGCAAGGATGCATTTAGTTTATCAAAAGTGACAGTAAATATATTTATAATGTTATTAAAGATTAATATTTCAAAGATATGTTGTAATATATAATAAATAAATAAATATATTATTTATTTATTTATTTATTTATTCAAAGAATCCTGAAAAACGTGCATCATGGTTTACACAAAAATATGAAGCAGCACAACTGTTCTCAACATTGATAATAATTAGAAATGTTTCTTGAGCAGCAAATCAGCATATTAGAATGATTTCTGAAGGATCATGTGACACTGAAGACTGGAGTAATGATGCTGAAAATTCAGCTTTGTCATCACAGGAATACATTTTCAAATACACTAAAATGGAAAACAAATATTTTAAATTGTAATAATTTTTTACAATATTACCGTTTTCACTGTTTTGATCAAATAAGTGCAGCCTTGGTGAGCAGAAGAGACTTCTTTAAGAAATAAATTTAAAAAAAAAACACCAAGCCCAAACGTTTGGACCACACACCCACCCACACACCCACACACACACACCCACACACACACCCACAGGTGGGTAGAAACTGATTATGGATTACATAATCAGATTACAAAAATTAAGTACTTGTAATTGAATAATATTACATTTTAAAATTCTCATAATCAGACTATAGTTAAATTTTTATTGACTACTTTTTTTATTTTATTTTTTCAAATTTTCCTTTCTAAAAAGCCTATCACTTACATGTTCGTAATTAAAGTCTTCTCTTTGTGGAAATGCACACACCAGCCAGTAGTCAAGTGGCTATAATAACATTTTATAAAATTGAGAGGCAACAGCACTTTACCACTGAATTTACAGAAATCATTTAACTTTTAAGGATTATTTTCTCAATATTGCATATATGATCAACTGATCACCGACGAACACATTTTTAATTATTATTCAAATTATAATTTAACCATGTATTACTATATTTTTGGAAGGTTTTTGTCTTTCAAAGACATTAAAATGCACAAATTCATGTCATACAGGTAATGCAGGAATTAAATGAGTTGGGTCAAAAGTAATCTAAAAGTAACAAAAAAAAGTCAAGAATACGTTACTGAAAATGTGTAATGTAACAGATTACACTACTAATGTTATTAATTTTCTCTCTCTCTCTCTCACACACACACACACACACACACACACACACACACACACACACACACACACACACACACATATATATATATATACACACACACACACACAGGTTCCAAATAAATGCATTCCTAGTTATATACAGCTAGAAGTAACCCATGCCCTGTCTACACAGGAAGCTGTGGTATGAAGTATTTTGATTATTCTTGATCTCTGTAAATGTACAGGCAGCAATTCTGCAGCATATCAATGAGATTTGTAAACGGTTGTAAAACATTAACGCTGAAAACTAATTAGAGATGTTTATTTTCTGCTGATTTATGAGCTGAAATTATTCATCATTAGGAATCTGTTGATCCACGGACATGAACGCATCTCGTCCTCCTGGACACAAGAACTGTGGCTGCATCCTGATAAAGAACAAATCAACCAGTCTCAACAACAAAACACTAAACACCTTCCTACTAATTCAATTCTACGGGGAAAAAAATTCAGTCATTTACAAATAACAACAATGCACACGGTGTGGGGAAAAGGCATTTGGCTATATCTTGCCCTCGCTTGTGTGCTCCATTACGTGGACATTGTTATTCAAGTCATGGCAAGCTAGAGCCAATCAGCACCTCAACAATAGCAGTCGATTACTCTCTACATGGTAATAAACACGACTGAAACTGACCTGCATGGCTTCTCCTACCAAAACAAGGCATCAGAGGAAGAAAAAAAATATATATACAGTGGGGAGAACAAGTATTTGATACACTGCCGATTTTGCAGGTTTGCCCACTTACAAAGCATGTAGAGGTCTGTAATTTTTATCATAGGTACTCTTCAACTGTGAGTGACGGAATCTAAAACAAAAATCCAGAAAATCACATTGTATGATTTTTAAATAATTAATTTGCATTTTATTGCATGACATAAGTATTTGATACATCAGAAAAGCAGAACTTAATATTTGGTACAGAAACCTTTGTTTGCAATTACAAATTACATTTGCAATTACATACGTTTCCTGTAGTTCTTGACCAGGTTTGCACACACGCAGGGATTTTGGCCCACTCCTCCATACAGGCCTTCTCCAGATCCTTAAGTTTTCGGGCTGTCGCTGGGCAATACGGACTTTCAGCTCCCTCCAAAGATTTTCTATTGGGTTCAGGTCTGGAGACTGGTTAGGCCACTCCAGGACCTTGAGATGCTTCTTACGGAGCCACTCCTTAGTTGCCCTGGCTGTGTGTTTCGGGTTGTTGTCATGCTGGAAGACCCAGCCACGACCCATCTTCAATGCTCTTACTGAGGGAAGGAGGTTGTTGGCCAAGATTCGTGATACATGGCCCCATCCATCCTCCCCTCAATACGGTGCAGTCGTCCTGTCCCCTTTGCTGAAAAGCATCCCCAAAGAATGATGTTTCCACCTCCATGCTTCACGGTTGGGATGGTGTTCTTGGGGTTGTACTCATCCTTCTTCTTCCTCCAAACACGGCGAGTGGAGTTTAGACCAAAAAGCTCTATTTTTGTCTCATCAGACCACATGACCTTCTCCCATTCCTCCTCTGGATCATCCAGATGGTCATTGGCAAACTTCAGATGGGCTGGACATGCGCTGGCTTGAGCAGGGGGACCTTGCGTGCGCTGCAGGATTTTAATCCATAACGGCGTAGTGTGTTACTAATGGTTTTCTTTGAGACTGTGGTCCCAGCTCTCTTCAGGTCATTGACCAGGTCCTGCCGTGTAGTTCTGGGCTGATCCCTCACCTTCCTCATGATCATTGATGCCCCACGAGGTGAGATCTTGCATGGTGCCCCAGACCGAGGGAGATTGACCATCATCTTGAACTTCTTCCATTTTCTAATAATTGCGCCAACAGTTGTTGCCTTCTCACCAAGCTGCTTGCCTATTGTCCTGTAGCCCATCCCAGCCTTGTGCAGGTCTACAATTTTATCCCTGATGTCCTTACACAGCTCTCTGGTCTTGGCCATTGTGGAGAGGTTGGAGTCTGTTTGATTGAGTGTGTGGACAGGTGTCTTTTATACAGGTAACGAGTTCAAACAGGTGCAGTTAATACAGGTAATGAGTGGAGAACAGGAGGGCTTCTTAAAGAAAAACTAACAGGTCTGTGAGAGCCGGAATTCTTACTGGTTGGTAGGTGATCAAATACTTATGTCATGCAATAAAATGCAAATTAATTATTTAAAAATCATACAATGTGATTTTCTGGATTTTTGTTTTAGATTCCGTCACTCACAGTTGAAGAGTACCTATGATAAAAATTACAGACCTCTACATGCTTTGTAAGTAGGAAAACCTGCAAAATCGGCAGTGTATCAAATACTTGTTCTCCCCACTGTATATCGAAGCCTGGATTTGTCAAACTACTGCTGTTTTTGTGTGGCACTGCATGCGTCGATCAGCCTGCAAGTGCTTTATAGTCATGGATAAATTTCTGCATCTGTGTGGTGTGTGTGTGCTTGCTAAAATGTGAGCAGATGAAAGCAGGGGAAGTGAGATTGTCTGACGTCTAGTGATTAAGGCACCTCCGGTCAGTCAGATCAGTAATTTCAGAGACTGAAACAGGCTCTCTGTGCTGGTCCCTGTGTTCGACACTCCTCCACCCCCCACGTCCGCTGCTGTATGCTCAAACTGCCAAATTGTATTCATCAAATTGATGAATACAAATAGCAAGCTGATAAGCCTTGAAATAAATCAGCTCTGTCAGAGTCCACGCACACAGCCAGCCATGTTTCACGGCATTTTTACATTGCCACCAGACTAAATAATTAACTATGAACAATAACAAAATGGTGGAAACGCTTTTTCCCCTTCCATTGGTGTCAAGAGACTCTTTCTGCTTTCTTAAATTTGAAATCTCACACAGTACACAGTGGAGGTTGTAGTAAAGATTTGAGCAAACAAGTCAACAACTGTTGGTTTAATATCCAAGCAAAGTGAAGTCGCAGTCATAAATCAAGAACAAATGGTATTCAAAAATATTTGGGACTATGGTGAGCCTTGTGCAACAAGCTTTAATACTAGGGGTGTGAAAAACACTATAGTAAGATTAGTACGTATTACACTGAACTGTCTTTTTCAGAATACAATTCTTGACCCTTTCTCGAATCATGATCTAATTTGATATCTCATGATGCACTTTATAATTTAGTATAGAATAATTGCACTTTTAAATCAGAATTTATACCCCAGTAAACATGTTGAAGCTGACTTTGTGTAAATTGATTGCTATATATCTTATTTGATTAATATTTAAATAACTTACATCAAATAAATAACATCATTGTTGATTTGTATATTTGTAAAAAAATAAAATAAAAGGTAACACTTTAGTTTAGAGTCCAATTCTCACTATTAACTAGTTGCTTATTAGCATGCATATTACTAGGATACTGGCTGTTTATTAGTACTTATAAAGCACATATTAATGCCTTATTCTGCATGACCATATTCTACATCCCTTAATCCTACCCAATACCTAAACTTAACAACTACCTTACTAATATTAAAGCCAAAATATGTAATTTTTAGCCACTAGATGTCGCTTATTCAAAACAAAGGTGTAGCTTGATGATGCCTGGATTTCGCGTCGCTTTTATTATACCGCAGACGGACGCTTCTTCCAGTCATGCGTTTTATCATATTAGATACATTATTTGAGTGTGTTGAAAGTTACGTTATAATGCTACTCTGTCCGTTCGCTCGGCGGCTACAAGAGATACTTGTTGCACACTGCAGTAAGGTGGAACGATATTAGGCATGGTAAAATATGGTAATTGCGGACTAATTGTGTTGAGCTATATAACAATGATTAGTTTTCTGTCCATAAATGTCTCCAAACAGTTGCTCACCTGTCTAATAAAACACATAATATATTAAAGCGTCTTTGGTGTTTCCATGGTTTCTACAAAATAAAACCGGAAATTGCGGGTATGATGTCATTGATAGGCAACGCACAGACACGGTCCGTGTCCTGGTTAAAATTGCTTATTTCTCTGGATTTAAACATTCGTGGAAACATCTGGGATAATGTAAGTACACACGATATATAACATTTTTCTAATGGTTTTTAGATATTTTAATCCAAAAATCTTACATATTGTGCCTTTAATAAGCAGTAAATAGGCAAATTAATTTATTGAGGCAAATGTTATAGTTAATAGTTAGTTAATAGTGAGAATTGGACCCTAATCTAAAGTGTGACCAAAATAAATATTTCAGACAGACTGGTTTGTGTATTGGTTTTGAGTTAAATTGGTTTGAGTATTTGTGCTGTGAAAAAAAAATACAAGTGTCTCTCAACCACAAACACATTGTAGCAGGTTGCAACATGCTGCATCAGGTGCCAGTTCGGGTACAAAGATGTATGAGTGCTCTGCCAAACAGAGCAAAGAGACCTTTGCAGTTACCCTGCTATTTGCAAACTGTCCTCTCTGCTAAATGCCTTGGATTCAAGGACCACTGATCCATACGTTGCAAAACCCCTAAACACAAACTCGAGTTATGAGTAGTGCATGTTGAGGACTAGATCATCTCACCTGCGTTTAAGTGGCATTCTTTGATCTGGTACTGCAGCTCATTCTCATTTGGAATGTCCTTCCATGTCGCCAAGAATACCTGACGCTCTGTTAAAGAAATGTTAACAGGTTATCATATGGGATTGGCCAATCAGTATCTAAAGTGTGTTCAATCCTAGCTACATCTCATCAATCCACTCTTTTATTAGGCCTAAGCTCAATCAAAACCTCACGGAGTGCTGTTTTTAGAGCGAGCATGTGTGCGCAGAGTGCTTGTACCCATTTTGCCGTCCTCCACGAAGAAGACGCTGAGAGGGATCAGCGTGCTGAAGTAGAAGACATCAATATTGTTTTTCACGGCCACCTGCGGTGAGAAAGGTTGAGTGGTCAGACTTTTAAATACACTCCACCATTTAAGGGGACTAAAACGCCTCTGCAGCCTGACTGCATTTTGATACCATACTCATTTTTCAAATGGAAAAAGCTTTCAACTGCACAGAAAAGGAAAAAATAGGAGAAAGGAAACAAGAAGAAAGGCACAAGAGCAGAAGAGAGGCTGGTAGAAGTCAATGGTCGCGCCCCGTTGATGAGTTCTTTCATATTTTACACCATGTAAATATTATTAGACTCTGAACAAAGCCATGGAAATCCAATGAATAAATTATGGCATAATTGAGCCCTATTTTTAGACGCCCAGTATATCTATTTTCTGGATTAATTTACGGGAAAATGTCTTTTTCATGTTTTGGCCAACAACTGACAAATAGCTAATATTAAAATTCAATATTTTGTCCAAATAAAAAATATATAATTTTAAATGTTACAGGTAAATTTAGGCATTACAACATTATAATGTACAGCGTTAAAAATATTACATTTTAATAACACGTTATTAAATTACTAGCATTTTTGACTAACTTTAAGTGTAAGATGATGGCTAATGTAATCTTAACACAAAAAAAAAGGAAATTAGCATACACAGTTAAATATCTAATATTGGCCACTGGCGATAAATTAAAAACATATCTCTAATATCATCCAATAACCAATATGGGACTGATAAATTGTTAATGCTTACCAATATTTAATAGTCAAAAAATAGAAACATATACATGGATGAATTGCACACAATAAGATCTATAACATGCATTTACAAAATAGACGGTGAATTGACCTATTATGCCTTTTTTCAAAGTCTTGATTTTTGTTTTTGTGGTCTATTTGACTAGGTTTTCATGCTTGAATGTTCAACAAACACATAATTTTTCTCATATTTGACATTGTTGCAGCACCTCTCTTCCCAGTCTGTCAGTAACTTTCTGTTTAGTTCCTGTCTCTATGAAGCCCCTCCTTCTGAAAAGCTAAATGTGCTCTGATTGGTCGGCTGGATCAGTGTGTTGTGATTGGTCAACCACATTGAACGTGTTGTGTCATGTCCCTTACCATAACCGTGAGTTTCACACTACTAATGCATCTCAACCAAGCTTGCCCCTTTTTTGTGTGAGCCCAAATTATTTAAATGAGGAATATTGTGAGAAAAACTCAAGACTACAAACAAGGTGTTTGTGCTCACTGATATAGAGAATAACTCCCTTTGGAGTGACTTAATGCTTTGTAACTTTGCAGACCTTTTTCATGCTCAAACAGCAACATTACATACTAAAGAAAGTTGAAAATGTAAAAAAGCATAGTAGGTCCTCTTTAAATTTTATGGAAAAGGGTGGCCGGTACACTCTTCAAATTTCTCATTTTGTGTTCCACAGAAGAAAGAAACTCACATGGGTTTGGGTGAGTACATGACAGAATGATATAAAAAAAACACCTGTTTAATTAACATGGACATGGTCAGGTCACAGCGTCACCCAACCACTCAAAGGGCATTCATTTACTCTTCAGCTCATTAGAAGGTTGAACTCATTAACACAAGCCATGAACATATGGTGGGACATCATGCTAAAGGAAGGAACAAAGTCAGAGCACACTCAGCTGGACATCCATCTAAAGATAAACCGACACTCTGTAGTAAAACTAATGAGGCAGAAACATGTCGATATACATCATATGAAATGATGATGATTCATAATGACATTTGTATCTGATTGATTATCAGCATTAGTAGACTAGATGCCATGGGCAAGTACTCATTATCTAGAGTGTTTTAAAGGCATAAAATAGAATGTTTTGCAGCTGCTGTTCACCCAAATGATCTCAGTAACTAATGAAGCACGTGGGGACAACTGACTCAAATAATCAAAGAAAAACATGCCTGCTGTGCAGTTGAAAGCTTGGAGGTTTGAATACACAGGGATCTCATTTAAACATTAACGGCATATTTGTAATGGTTTATTTCCTGTGGGATGATTAATGCAAAGAAGGGACCTCAGGAGGACTCATGGCCGTGTGTGGGTGTGTATGGGGGCGTGAAAGTATGCGGCAAAGGGTAGTAATGCATCGTACCTGTAGGTTGTTTAGTGGGTCCATTTTCATCACAGGTCCGATGGTGTTGAGAGGGAGGGAGATGTCGATGCTCTGGCTGGGCATCAGTGGAGTGTGAACGGGGAGAGGTGTGGTGGGGATCACTCCAAAACTAAAGACAAAAAAAAAAAAAAAAAAAAAAGACTACATATGATTGGTGTCTCATAGCTAGGGTGACCAGACGTCCCATTTTCCCCGTATTTCAGCTCTATTTTTAGTGTCCCGAAAAAAAAAAATTTCTTCTTTCCTACGTTTTTTTGTCTTTGCGAGGTGATCATAAAAGCGAGTAGTGGTCTTCTGCCATGCGAGAATAGCCTAAACAAAGGTAGCCAATCTCGTCATAGTATATTTTGGTGAACAAAATTACCATCCAATCACAATTCGTTATCGATTAACATGCAGTTAGTAAAGGCAGGATATTAGAGAGCACGGAAGAGATCAAGTCAGACGGGAAGATGTCAAAGAAGCATGTGTGTACATTTAACGAGGATCTTCAAAAAGAGTTTATCAAGTTATTATGTGCAGTAAGAACACGTTGTACTGTAAAAAACATTATTACATTTTAAAATTTTAATCTATTTTAATACATTTTAATGTCATTTATTCATGTGATGACGCAGCTGAATTTTTTTCAGCATCATTACTCCAGTCTTCAGTGTCACATGATCCTTCAGAAACCATTCTAATATACTGATTTGATGTTTAGGAAACATTTCTTATTATTATCAATGTTGAAAACGGTTGTGCTGCTTAACATTGTGAAAAACATGATGCATGTTTTTCAGTATTCTTTGAAGCATTTATTTGAAATGGAATTTTTTTGTAACATTATAAATATCTTTACTCTGACTTTTGTGCGTCCTTAACAAATAAAATAATTAATTTTGTTCTAAAAAATTAAAACTTTTGAATGGTAGTGTATATTAAATATGTTGTTAATATATATATATATATTTTTTTTTAACAACATTAATTTAAAAATTTATTAACAAAAAAATCTATATACAAATTATATATAATTTAGTATATACTAAATATATTAAATAAAATATAACTAAATATAGTGGTATTATTTATTACAAGTCAATAATCACTCATAAATATAAAACCTTAATTTTGGAGCCTGGTTACAGGAAAATATGCCACAATGATTATCACCAACTATTATCACAATCACAAGGACAGACCTGTTCTTGTTGAACTGGATGGCAAAGTCAGTCATGTGCTGCAGGGCTTTATTGGTGAAGCTCATGTCCATGTACATGTGCCCCTGACGCCGAGAGAACGTTCCAGATATCTCCAGTCCTTTGGCCTTGACTGCTGGCAGCCATACCTTCAAAAACCAAACCAATAAGTGTTCAGTGTACCTCCCCCATTTTACAATTTGTCTACTGATTAAATCAATGCTATGAGGCGATCTAAGAGGATAACTAGTCATTCTAAACTGAAGGACACTTAATAGAGGACATCTGACATCCACCTACACTCACTCACCCAGACACTGTTGCTTACAAGAACTGAGCTGGCATCCAAAAAGAAACAAAATCAGATAAAAAGAGACAAATGAACACATATATAAGTAGAATGACACACTCAGGTATTGGATAACTCCACAAGGTAGATCATAAAGTATCCTAATAACTGTGCTCTGTCCTACTATATTGACCTACTCTGGCTCTAATGGAGCTTTTATTAATGATTCCCGAGACTTCATTCCCCAAGGAGCTGTTCTGCACGACTGTATTTATGTAGCACACGAAGTTAATGCTCATGCTGGAGAATGGGAACATACTGGTCTTTACTTCTTGTACTCGCAGGAAAAGGCCCTTCATTGTAAATGGCTGAAATGGCTGCTGGGAATATGTGACCCAGTGTATTCTGGGATTTGTCAAAACCAGTTGAGCTGCCCTGCTGTTTAGTGTCTGCATACAGCAGAATGAAACCGATCCAAATAACTGACTAAACTTAAACAAATATAAAGGCACAGTATGTAAGTTTCGCCGCTAGAAGTTGCTTATTCAAAGATCAGAAACAAGGGAGAGGGGTTATGGTTTAAAGATAAGCGGCGAGTAGTACTCACAGTTTTAGGTGTCACATATCCTCCTGTAGCAATGGACATTCCTGAGGACAACTCAAACAGGTCATTGAGCCCGCTGCTGAGAGCAGCAGGTGTAGGAGACGGCGCAAAAGTGTTGGGCACCGATGACGGGATGAAGTTTTGACCCACCTGCAGGACACACACATAGAGATCGCAAGACTTAGGAGTGTTAAAGGGTTTAATCTACTCCTGCAAGTGTTCATGTAACCCTATAAACAACAGTAACAGGAGTTCTACATGTAGGTAATACCAGTGGTGCAGAATCTGAGGAAAATTAACTGTATTTTGATATTAGGGACAAACTACATAAGAGCAGTACAAAATACAAACAAGAAATATAGGTACCAAAAATATCCAGGGTCATTCTGTGTCAACAAAACAAGAGGTACCTGGCACAAATGTTTTAATCTGGTAGAAAACACAAATGAAGAAGAAAGCCCAAATATTAAACGCCATGGATGAATATTTACTACGTAATCCAGTATTTTGTAGAAGGGGGACACATTTTTGACTTTAGAATGATAGAAGCATCATTATTTTATTATTACAAAGAGATTGGTAAGTCTATTTGTAAAATCAGCCAACTTTAGCAATCCTTGTTGTATTATATGCCAATGGCGACAGTTCAAAAATGGTCAAAAGCACTTTTCACAGAAGTATCTTCCAAAGGTTTGCATGCCTGTAACTAAAGTATTAAAGATATCGAATAGCACTTTACTTTATGTTTAATGCATTATAAAAGTATTATTAATGCATTAATTATGCACTTTATAATGCATTGTATGGTCTCAGGAATAATTTTAACCACAGTTATAATCCATTATAATACACCTTTAGAAAGTATAATGCATTAAAACACGACAAACAACCAATTTCAGATGTAACAAGGAATCTGTGAATATTATAATGCATTTTAACTTTGCTTACAAGCATTTATGAATAGATATATTGCATTATAACATACATTATGAATACCTTTATAATGCATTATACATCAAGGCTTTAAGTAAAGTGTCACCGATTCTTGTTCTTAAACTTTTCTTTAGATATTTTCATTCTTAAGGCTTTATATGGTCCAATCCCAGAAATATGGGGATCTCAATGTGGCTCCATGAGTAAATTGTTAAATTGTACACATTTTCAGTGGTCAAACACCAACTTTGTTTACAGCTGAAAGACTCTTTTCCCCCTCTTGTATTTTGGCTCCAAATCAATGAAAATCATAATTTTAACCACTCTATACAAAATAGTGGATTACTCAGTAAACATTCATCAGTGGCATTGAATATTTTGGCTTTCATCACTATTTATGTTTGTTTTTCATAAGAAGAAAAAAATATTTTTTCTTTAGTTGAGAAGTTTTCAAAAAACACAGAAAGACCCTTCAGTACTTCAAAGACATCTTTAGAGAAGTTAAACATCTTATCTTCTTAAAGCAGAATGGAGTTTTTGTGCATGCGACAGAAAAAAAACAGAGCAGGACACACAGCTACGTGTCTATTCTTTACAGGCTATTAAGAATAAATTAATAGTGCACAGCATGCTGAGTGAGGACAGACAGACACGAGCGGAGAGAGAGGAGCTCACTTACTGCAGGACTGCCCCCAACACCTCCTCCCAGATCTCCCCCGAGCTACAACAGGGAACAGAAGACCCATTTCCAGGCCCACAGACAACATGAGAGAGACAGAGAGAGATGTAAAGGATCCATTAATAACAAAGATTTCCTGTTTACAAAGGAAGTGATTAAACAACCATTAAAGCCTGCTATTTTGACCTCTAAAATCAACCTCAAAATGTCATCTATGAGACACCCCCTGCCATTTAATGCAGCTGTTGTCCAAGACTGAGACAGAGGCGTCCCTGTGGGAAGTAAGAGTTGAGCGGCGTTTCAGTGTTACAGGCGTTTACTGCTGCTGACCCCTCATCACAGCAGTTAGGACTGAAGTTGAGCAGTGATATTTCATAGGCTGAAAGCAACAATTCTGCTTGTGTGCGTTAGCAGAAGTCGTGGAATTTAAGGAAAAATTGTTTTGTGAGTGAAGTTAATGCACTGGATGACATAATCCTGAAATACTGAAAAAAAAATCCATAAATCCACAAGACTTTCTGAACATGATGACAATTTTGAACACGAAGGGCCCTATTTTAACGATCTAAGCGCATGGTCTGAAGCGCATGGCCATGCAAGTGCACTTAGGGCATGTCTGAATCCACTTTTGCTAGTTTAACAACGGGAAAAATGGTCGGCGCGCATGGTCTAAAAGGGTTGTCCTTATTCTCTTAATGAGTAATGGGTGTGTTTTGGGCATAACGTGCAATAAACTCCCATTCCCTTTAAAAGCCAGTTGCGTTCATGCCATGCCGGATTCGCTATTTAAATGGTGGAATTTGCAAGCGGAAAGACTGAACACTTCTCTAGCGAGGAAACGGATCTGCTAGTCCAGTGACGCCTGCTTGCACGTCATTACTGCAAATAGGTAGGCTAATTCCGATACACGCAATGACTATCCATTATGACATGTAGGCAGTTTTATCTTTATGTACACAATAATAATCTTTTACATTTTTACATATTTAAAAAATGCATGTGCGTCCCTGTGTGTAATAAGCAGAGTGTACACACGTTGTGGACCCGCCTATAGGCGCATATTACTAAAGCACTCATTAAATAACAAAAAAAAAAATATTGCGCCATTGACTTTAGACCAGGTTTTTGTTGGTCAATGGCGCAGTCTATTTCAGTTGCCTCAAAATAGCAATGCGCCTGAACACACCTCATTTTCAGACCAGCACACCCATGGGCGCACAAATGCATTTGCTATTTAAACATGTGGCGCAGGACGTGAAAACGATAACTGCGTCGGGCTGAAACTAGCAAAAACACTTGCATCGTGTCGGGTGTATGATAGGGCCCTATGTCCATAACCTGACGTCCTCCGTACAGCTGAACAGCATAGAGGGAAACAAGATCAGATGTCTTTGACAGTAAATACTTGCATACTTACTATGTTTCTTTATAAAAAAAAAAAAAGGTCCTTACTTTTTCATTTGTTTGAATCTAATGTCCATCTAATGAAAAATACAGTTAAAAAAAACCTCTCTTGGCCAACTTAAAGAGATAGATAGCCTTTTTTTTCCTGATACAATTTACAAAGTATTTTTAAAGAGCTTCAGGTTTCCTGTGCTTGTTTTTAGGGCTGCACAATTTGGCCAAAAATTGTGTGATTATATATCAATATGACTATATAATACTACTACTACAACAAATAATAATAATAATAATAATAATAATAATAATAGTTATTAATACCATTCCAAAAATAAAATATTAAACAAAATAAGAAATATTACTAGTAAAATTATATAAAAATAACTTTTTACATTGTAACTGTAAAATTACAATACTTGTGCTTTAATTTCTTCATTTTCAAACGTTAAACCACTGAGCTTTTATTTTTGTGGAAAAATGTATAACCTTTGTTGGTAACAAGTTTATAAAGGCTTCTTAGTAAAAATATGGCGAAATTTTGTGTGTTGCATTTTCAAAGGCACGTTATAAACGACAAACTCAAATCTGGTGAAATGTTTGCAGCGTGTTGTTTTTCCAAATCCACGTTATAAGCGACACAAACCCACAGTGTTTAGAGATGGAGATTGCGTAAAGCAGCGTTTACTGCGAACCGAGAGGCTCTATGAAACACTGAAAACATGGTTATCATAAGCTGCTTGCATGTAAATGAACACGTGCCTCACTCTGAAACAAACAGCGTATGTATTTATTTCAATAAATCGCAGCCTTTGCATTTTGATAATCGCACAAAATCAGAGCAAGCCGACCCCTTTGTCTTCTTCCTCACCCACAAACGAACTTTTTTACAGTGAACAATTATTTTTATTGAGTAGTCAGTTCAGTATGAAGAAGATACAACATATTAGATTGTAGCTGTTAGAGATGTTATTTAAGAAGAAGAGTTCGGGAGTCAAGACCATATCCTTATCTAACAGGAATGATATGTCATGAGCAAGCTGAGACCAGAAGAGAAAAAGTAGGGCATTCCCCAAAAAAAATGTAAATATGTACCAAGTGCCCTCTGCGGACATAAATTACAATTTGGGGAAGGTGACAGATGCATATAGAAGCGTTTTAAAGGGGACAGATAGAGTCTATGTAGTAGTTTCCAATGGATCATCTGATGATTTGGGTTTTTTGAGGATGATGTAATTGTCTCCCAGATTTGGTCAGAAAATAAAGTTTGTGCGTCACCACTGATATCCTACGATTATGATTTTATTTTGGTTAAGCACTGACTTCCATTGTACAGACAAAAAAAAAAAAACTGAGACATTTCTTAAAATATCTTCTTTTATGTTCCACAGAAGAAATAAAGTCTTACAGGTTTGGAACGACATAAATGATGACGGAATTTGAATTTTTGGGTGATCTCCCTTCACACTGTGTCCTAACCAAACACAACACGATAAATTGACATCTCTTCCTCTTCAGACTTTTTGGTCTAACCCATTGCGATTGGGACAAGCGACGCTACATTTTGTTGGTTTCTTAGATTATATTTGTGCACCGAACATCCCCGCCCACACTGAAAAGTCATTGAACCGAAGTATGTTAATCAAATACGGATGAGAGAATGATGGAAATTTAGAAATATTGGATATTTATTAAGACAAAACCCTCAAGATCCACAAGGAAAACTACAACAAGGGTTCCCCCTGGAGACGCATCATGGAAGTCATGAAAACTCTTGTGTTTGAATATGTGCAGTGAGTTTCAAGTGTGAGAGTGTGTGCAATCAGACACACAGTTCTGAATGCCTGTGATTATTGCTTAGCAATAAAATATACATTTGCATGAGAAATCTAACTATTTCTAATTGAAAACATAATAATCTATAGGGAAAAGCAGGGCAAGGCTATTTTATCTAGTGGTATTAATCGGATAGTGAAAATTCTTTATAAAACAGGTATTTGAAAAAATAAGAGTGTTTTGGTGATATCGGCCAAAAAGGAACATTTCAGAGGTGAACCGAGTTATTACATTTTGAAGAAAGACAAATATGTCTTTTCATTTGGAATGAAGTTCACTGATTCATTGTGCACATTAATTAATACACATTAAAATCTGATTCCATGACTAAAGCTCTGTAGATTCTTTCTCTAAGCCCACATTCCTCTTACTAACCTTCAGCCATACGCTCACCTTGATTTTCATGGCGAGAAAACGGGCATGATTAAACAGCCTTACAGCTTCATACTCAGCAGGACACAAATCTCAAGCTGAGCCATAAAGTGCAACAGGCATGGTTTAGGGTTTGGTAGAATCGGAAGGTTTTGCCAAATGCAAATATTTTGCAACGAATTACAAAACAGTTGATGTCCTCTGATTCATAATGTGATTCAAATTTAGACATACGCAGTGCCCCAGACATGCTAAATGTCCATGTAAATCTAGCTAAAGAGGCCGTTGAGAGTGCAAGTTTAAAAATGCATCCCTTAGGGTCCTGAGTCTGCAGTGTTCATCTCTATGAAACACTCTCACGACCTTGAGCAGTCAGATGGTTCCGCAGACTGTTAAATGTTTAACATTCCTCGACTCTGAACATCGTCTCCTTGACAGAGAGATGAGGAACACACTGGTATTTTACTGGAATGACTCAGCAGGAGCATATTCATTGCATTGAATACAAAGCTTTGTGCCAGTGTTAAGCTACGAGTTTGGACTAGGTGTTAAATTAGGTGGAATTATTGGCAATTTGTTTGACAATCCAATCCATTTCACTTCCTGTATACTCCAGTCCATTTTGAGTACTGGATTTTTGTTCGATTCCATCTCCACTTAGGGAATTTGTTCAGGTCAAAAGGTCATTACATTCAGCATTAAGCCCCTGATATATTCACGGCGAAGTTCTTTTTCGTTTTTCGAAGTTTGAAATATGTGAGCAGCGCTTGTTAAGTCTGACGTCACCGTTTCTGGGTTCAAGCGCTCTATTAGATACCAAAAGCAAACAACAAACGGTGCTAATATACACTCACGGTGTGCTGTAATACTACCAAAAAAATCATGATCCCAACTTTTATCTCCATAGCGAAATCTCAGTTGGCCAGAGTGATTCGTCTTTTATAAATCTTTAAAGTATTGGTATCCGTGACACCATGAGCTCAGAGACTGTAGTCTACACTGTAACGTTTTAAAAGCTTAGCTTGAAAGTGTGATGTGAATAAATAGTGCTCATAAATGGCTGTTGAGATAGTATTCTCAAATGAAACAAATAGAGGCTTGGATCCGGAAACAGTATTCCCTACGTCACGACTAACGTAGGGAATAACTAATTCGCCTAACACTTTTCTTAAAGGGTTAGTTCACCCAAAAATGAAAATTAGCCCATGATTTACTCACCCTCAAGTCATCATAGTTGTATATGACATTCTTCTTTCAGACGAATACAATCGGAGTAATATTAAAAATTGTCCTAGCTCTTCCAAGCTTTATAATGGCAGTGAATGGTCGTCTGTCGGAAGCTAGTTATTTTAGTTGATCAAATTTTAAATATGGATATTTTTCTCACACAAACGCATCGCTTCAGAAGGCCTTTATTAACCCCCCCGGAGCCGTGTGTATATCTTTTATGACGGATAGATGCACTTTTATGGACTTCAAAACAGATCAGCCATTCACTGGCATCATAAAGCTTGGAAGAGCCAGGATATTTTTTAATATAACTCCAATTGTATTTGTCTGAAAGAAGAAAGTCATATACACCTAGGATGACTTGAGGGTGAGTAAATCATGGGGTCATTTTCATTTTTGGGTGAACTATCCCTTTAAGGGCAGTTTACATGAAACGCATTCTTGTGTTCAAAAACAGCTAGAAAGAGCAGAACACATCTCTTGACATCACTGTAGCAGGACATTCAAAAAATACACAATGCAATGGCCAAGGACGTCTGTCTGAATGGCTGTAGTGGCGTTGCTTTATGGGGGGATGAATTTAAAGACACAACCTCTCCTGTACAGCGCAAACTGTCAAACAGCTAAAGCACAGCACAATAATTAAAGCACCACAGCTAAACAGAAAAAAATATAATAATAATAATAATAATAATATACTACGTTCAAAAGTTTGTTGTCGGTAAGATTTTTTCATGTTGCATTTATTTGATCAAAAATACAGTAAAAACAGTAATATTGTGAAATATTACAATTTGAAATAACCGTTTTCTAATTTATTACATTATACAATGTTAAAACGTATGCCTGTGCTGCAAAGCTGAATTTTCAGCACCATTTCTCCAGTCACATGATCCTTCAGAAATCATTCTAATATGATGATTTGCTGCTCAAGAAACATTTATTATTATTATTATTATTATTATTATATAAATTTTGTAAACAGTTTTGCTGCTTAATATTTTTTGTGGAAATGGTGATTTTTTTGATGAATAAAACGTTAACAGAAAGAACAACATTAATTTGACAAATCTTTTATAACATTATAAATGTCTTTACTGTCACTCTTGATCAGTTTAATGCATGCTTTCTGAATAAAGGTTTTCTTTAAAAAAGAAATTGAACGGTAGTGTATAAGTGTTTGCAAATACAACTGAACTACTCATTCGGGATTCAAATGATCCGGTCAGAGTGAGCCTCCAGTTAACAATTCACTAAATTCACAAGTCTGACTCAAAATGAGCCAAGAACAGGAGATCCTCTGAGCTTGAGTGTGTGCCCAAAAAGTAAGTTCAGGCTTTCAGTTCTTTGTGAGCTAAATCTGCTGTTAAAGGATGAGCTGTTTAAGCCCATGGTATGAAATGCTTGGATGTGGACATGTCCATAATTGTGTATTACCGTCTGAACAGGGTAGAAAACTAAACATAACGTTAAAATAAAGCAAATTAATGCCCATGCATCTTCCCCGCTGCTGTAGCGGTTTCAAATGATGTAAAACTAGTATGTTTGCATAGCGCTCTTCTGGAAATGTTAACACATTATGTGTGACATTTTTATATTGTATGTTTATATTTGTCATCAACACATTTACACAGTTTGCTTTTCCTCATTTTTTTAGACTATGTCATACTGTGTTATTTTTATTTGTTTACCCATGTGAATTATCAAGAGTAGTTATCAGTTTTGGTAATAAAACATGGTCTTACTTGCAGTTCATATATTAAGTATCTGCATAATCTTCATTATTGACTAGTGCTGCCTACTTGAAAATTCATAATTAATTTCATAATGATGTCAGACTGAGACTGATGCCATCAAGTGAAGGAGTTAACGAGCAGTGAAACTCAATGACTCTTCACTAGTCTAGAGATGGGATCGCAACACCTTTCCTTACAACACGACTTGAGCTAGAACGCCTGTCTCTCGATCCTGGTTTGTTCAGGGCACCCGTGCAAGGTTCTGACATGGTAACTCCAATTTGGAGAGAAGATTGCGCTGAGTAGCAGCACCTGCGCTGGCCAGATATAAACGCTTCACAGGTGCCATGCTGGAGGTGCTTCCTCCTGCAGCAAGATGCCTGCTTGACAAATCCAATTATTCACGAGGAAGAGGAAACAGGCCTTTTGTGGCTCCAGGACAAAAGATATGGACAAATTGTATCTGGATGTGAGGTTTCTGGCATATACACGCAATATTTCCCACAATATTCATTTAAGGGATAGTTCACCCAAAATGAAGATTCTGTCATCATATATTCACTCGTGTCATTCCAGGCAGTATAATTTTCTTCAGAGTGCAAAAGAAGGTATTTTGCTAAACGAAGGTATAATGCATGAAACATTATACCTTCGCTTAGCAAAATACCTTCTTTTAAAGCTCAACAGACCCCGTCCACATTCACTGTCACTGAATGGAAAAGAGCAGCTAAGGCTACATCTACATTAATCTGGATACATTTGAAAATGGCGTTCTCATTTCAAAAAGCTCTCCGTCCACAATAGCGTTTTCCAAAAGCTTCACATCCACACTGAAATGCCGGAAAATGTCAAATTAACCGTATTGTGCATAAACGCTTACTTAGATTATACAGACGGAACAAACATAATATAGTTCTCATGCACAATACCGGTATAAACATGGATATCTATCGGTACAATATGAGTCACATGACTAAAAATGCGTCATCGCTTTCACAGTCCACACTACAGTGCAAAAAAGGCATTTTCAAATTTATTGTTGACAAAAACACTGCCTCAGTGTGGACGGAAGGCCAAAATGTAGAGAAAAAGATGCGTTTTCAATCGAAAACGTATTTGTGTACAAGGCCTTAAAGGGATAGTTCCCCCAAAAATGAAAATTTCCCCATGATTTACTCACCCTCAAGCCATCCTAGGTGTATATGACATTCTTCTTTCAGACGGATACAATAGGAGTTACATTAAAAAATAATGTCCTGGCTAATGCAAGCTTTCCATATTCAACTTACGAAGAAAGTGTAACGCCTCTCGCAGTTCAAAATGCTTACGCTACATCCGACGTCATACATCATGTCAGCTGCGCTTTTTTCGTAAGTTGAATACGGAAGACGGTCTGCGGGAAGCTAGATATTTTACTTTATAACGTATTAAATATGGATATTTTTCTTACACTAACCCATCGATTCGCTTCAGAAGGCCTTTATTAACCCCTCGGAGCCGTGTGGATTACTTTTATAATGAATGGATGCACTTTTTTGGGCTTCAAATTTTGGGCTGCCATTATAAAGCTGGGATTAGCCAGGACATTTTTTAATATAACTCTGATTGTATTCGTCTGAAAGAAGAATGTCATATACACCTAGGATGGCTTGAGGGTGAGTAAATTATGGGGTAATTTTCATTTTTAAGTGAACTATCCCTTTAAGGTGCATTCACACTACCAGCGACTGGCGGTGAGGTCTCTAGTGGGCGTTCCCCCTACTGGTTGCCTAGTTTTCTTGCCGCAACAAACAAACATTTTGGAAGGAAAAGTCTAAATATAAATGGAATCAGTACATAAAATGCCTAATATTAAAGATGAACGAGAAAAAGTGAGTGCTCTTTGCCAATGCGGCTATTTATCTGCAGCAAAAGGGCAAATGCCGATCTATCTGTGCTCACAAAACCATTCAGGCTCGGAGTCAGCAGGGCGTGTACTACCGTATGTACACAGAGACATGTCATAAATTATAGGACAGTTGCTGACTGCTAAAATGAGCTTCTCCATCTTTCCTCGGCACTGAAGAGCGATGGATTACGCGACCTCCACTGACTTCACTCCTATTGGTTGTCACCAGAGGGAGACTGTAGTGAAGTATTTTTACTCTGATAAAGTACAGATGCTTGAAAAATGTACTTAAGCAGAGTGTTTTTCATTGGAAAACTTTTCACTTTTAAGTGGATAGCGACAATACACTCATCGGCCACTTTATTAGGTACACCTGTTCAACTGCTTGTTAACAAATATATAATCAGCCAATCACATGGTAGCAACTCAATGCATTTAGGAATGTAGACATGGTCAAGACAATCTTCTGAAGTTCAAACTGACCATCAGAATTGGGAAGAAAAGTGATTTAAGTGACTTTGAACGTGACATGGTTGTTGGTGCCAGACGGGCTGGTCTGAGTATTTCAGAAATCTACTGGGATTTACAGGCACAACCATCTCTAGGGTTTACAGAGAATGGTCTGAAAAAGATAAAATATCCAGTGAGTGGCAGTTCTGTGGGCGAAAATGCTTTGTTGATGCCAGAAGTCAGAGGAGAATGGCCAGACTGGTTCAGCTGATAGAACAGTAACTCACACCACTCATTACAATTGCCAAAATTTCCTATTTAAACTATTTTTGCTTTGTTCAAAGTATTGTGAGAGTATAGTATTATGAGATTGTTATATTGTACCGAACTGAATCAAGACATGACAATTGTTACACCCCTAGTTTCGAATGACTTGAAAGTAAATAATGATGACAATATACATTTTTGGATGAACAATTCCTTAAATGTAAATGTTGGGATCGTGTGCTGGATTTTGTTTCCATATTGAGTCTTGGCAATAGCCTATGCCCTATGCACCTATCAATTATCCCCAGATTGTTTATAATATAATATAATATAATATAATATATGGCAAATGTTTCTCAGTGTGTTCACGTTGTCCTTTTAGAGAGCATGCACATCGAGATTTGCACACATCACAAACAAAAATGTAAATCTTCACTTTGCTTCCCTCAGGAGCTGTGTATGTGTGAGTTGAGTGGAAGATTTTATGTGGGTTGATAAATGCGTATAAGGCGGCAAGACATTCAGCCCTGGGGTTCTGGTGCTGTGGTTGCAGTGAGTTTAGGAGAGGGCCTGTGGCTGGAATAATATAACACTTTTGAGCTCTGCTACAGACTCAGAACACTCCATATACACAATCTCTCCACTACACATAAAATTTAAAACTGGCATTAACATTATTATGTAAATGCATGAGATATGAGATATAGTAATATAATAGAAAAGTAAATTAGTGATATTGATCATTTGTACACATGGTCAGGTGTTCTTGCTTCCATTGAAGCTTAAGAGTGTATTCACACTTGGCAGGTTTGGTTCACTTAAAACAAACTCTGGCGTGATTGCTCTGTTAGTGGGGTTCATTTGAATAAGTGTGAAGGCTGCTATCTGAACCCTGGTGCGCACCAAACAAGCAGACCAAGACCCCTGAAAAGGGGAACTCTGGTGCAATTTGACTGAAATATGAACACAACATGGACCAAAAACATCTAAACGAAACAAAAACAGGATGTGACGTCGATGCGATTCTAAAAAGGACAGAATGGTCAAGGATACCTTCTCGTCATACTCGTGATGTTGCCCATTACAGTTCGGTACAGGCGTTAGTTCATGTTCTTGAAGCAGATCTTCATTTGTGTTTGCAACAGAGGCCCTGTTTACACCTGTATTAAGATGCGTTTTGGTCGATCGGATCACAAGTAGACGAGGCAGACACGTTCCCATTTACACCTGGTGTTTTAATCCATCTCTTTTGTCCACTTTCAACCACTTCTGTCCTGATTTCTTCGAGGCGAAGATAGGGTAAATGGGCGGGTAAATGTATGGGGTTTTAACGGGACAAAATAAGCTTGAGCAATTTACATATGAATGCGCCCGGACACGACAGAAAAACATATGGAGACCAGCAGCTTTAGTTTATGCTCTGACAGCCACAAAACCAGCCGAACGCTGTGAGTGTGTGTTAGAAATCAGGAATGGTGAGAGAACATTGTGCTTGGTACGTTTTTCATCTTCAAACCAAACTTGGGACTGACAAAGCTTAAATCCCGTCTGGCTAGCGCGCTTACCATAATGTTTACACATTAGGTCAGTAGGTGGAGAGTAGGTGTCTTTTGTGGCTGTTTGAACACATTCGACCACATGAGCGTTTACAATCCAGTCAAAAGCGTTTTTGATTATCTCTGGAAGTGGTCGAAAGTGGGCAAGCTCAAAACGTTTTAGACCCCGTTCACAGCTGTATTTAGCGCCATCCACTTGTGATCCGAACGACCAAAACGGATCTTAATACCAGGTATAAACAGGGCCAGAGGAATTCCGGATCCTTTCGACTCCTTAAGACATTTTATAAGCTCTTCACAAATTCTCAGCTGGTAAAAATACCATCACTGCTCCATTGTAAAATATTTGTCAAAAAAGCAGTTTTGTATCTTTAGGTTTGGTGTTAGCACTAAAATGTATCATTTTCTTTTTTGGTCCGAACCAAAAGAACTATAAGTGTGAACTAAGATGCTTTTTAGATCTTTTCAGTACATTTAGACAAACCAAATACTAAGACATTCTTTTTATTTTAATTACTTGTAATGATAAGAACTGAACTGAAATTGAAAACAAATTCAAAACAGATGCATTTTCAATAGTAGTCTAGTGTAGGACAGGCACATTTGAACTGTCTATATAGCTTGTTTTCCATTATATGTACACTTAAAACTGCATAAATAGTCGTGATCAGCCTTCAGTTTCCAACATTATATTCCATGTTTGGATTTGCAAGCAGTACTCAGCATTGTGTCAATAAATGATGAGCGCTTGATTGGAATCACATTCACAATCACATTCCCCTTCCAGTTAAGAAGAGCTGACCTTGCTGCTGTTTCACCTAGCGATTCTTCACTTTGCCGTTCATTGTGGTCAGGCAGAAGCTTGTGAGATGTGGTGGCCATGGTAACGAGTGTGGTTATTGCTCAAATATGAAATATACTGCTGCAATCATGTCACACTGACCAAAGTGCCCTGAAACCCCTCAACCACACCTGCACTAGTGAACACACTGCCCAGCCTGAACACAAACCACCAGAAAATTAGTCAACATGAATGAAAACCCTAGTCATTCTGACAAGAGCACAGCTGCATGGGCATCACGGAGGACATGTTTGCAAATTTAAACTCACTCTTAAAAGGAATATAATTACAAAACCTCTTGAAAATAAAATGAATGACTAAAACTTAAAACTAAAGATGCACCGGTCGACCAGCCATAAATTGTAACCGGCAGGTTTTTAGTTTTATCTTGACCAATCTCTATTCCGGACTTGCGTACAAAACTGCATTGCAATAATTTCCCAAAATGTCATTTGTGTGGAAATATTACAAAGTATGTACGGAATATAGGAAGAAAAACATAGCGATGCTCGAAATATAGGTAGAAAAATATATTGAATTGGGGGTGGGGGTTTATATGAATGTATCTCTGAAGGGAACTGACATTTTGATGCATTTTCTTTTCTCTTACCTCTGTATAAAGTAGTGTTTATAATCGTAGTGCTGCTTTATGTACAGAGGTACCCAAAGAAACAGCTGCTGTTCCATAAGCGCCACCTACTGTCAGAGTGAATTTGCATTTTCCTTCAGTCCGTCTGCTGTTTTTGTTTTGTGCAGGTCTGTCTTACGTAGCATAATTTCACAAATCTATAGTCAGACCATTCTGTTTTTGTTTTAAATCTTGAAATTATACAATATAATTCAAATCAAAACTGCTCATGCTACATGTGTGTATCATCTTGATTAAATTCAGTGGTTGCCTCTAATTTCAAATGGCTACAGATATTCTTTGTTTGCCAGTTGGCCTGTTGTAGAGCAAATAAACAAAAATAAATTTGATTAAAAAAAAAAGAAAAAAAAAAAAAATTCTGCAAATTAGCTTGTAATCGGAATCGGCCATGAAAAATCATGATTGCTGCATCACTAATTAGAACATTTCCATTGATTTGTCTAAAAAATTAGCACTCCCTATTTACAAGTGAGTAATCATAGTTTCTGCTAAAATACCATAGTTACTACAGTACAGGTGTTAGTACTGTAAAATCATAATTAATATATCTAAATATATCTAAATTACGGCACATGCTTTCAATGCAAAATGCTGAACAGTTAGTTCATGCGTTCATGACCTCAAGGCTAGATTATTGTAATGCTCTACTGGGTGGTTGCCCTGCTCGCTTAATAAATAAACTGCAGCTTGTCCAAAACGCAGCAGCTAGAGTTCTTACTAGAACCAGGAAGTATGACCATATTAGCCCGGTTCTGGCAACACTGCATTGGCTCCCTATTAAACATCGTATACATTTTAAAATCTTGCTGATTACTTACAAAGCACTAAATGGTTTAGCTCCCCAGTACTTGAGCGAGCTCTTAACTCATTATACTCCATCACGTCTATTGCGGTCGCAAAATTCTGTCCAGTTGATAATACCTAGAATATCAAAATCAACTGCAGGCGGTCGATCCTTTTCCTATTTAGCACCTAAACTCTGGAACAGTCTTCCTAGCATTGTTCGGGAAGCAGACACACTCTGCAGTTTAAATCTAGACTAAAAACACATCTCTTTACTATGGCATACACATAAAACATTTTTAATTTCTATTATTCAAATCAGTTAAATGATTGTTTTAGGCTGCATTAACTAGGTCAGCCGGAACCGGGAACACTTCCAATAACACCTGATGTACTCGTTACATCATAAGAAGAATGGCATCTACGCTAATGTTAGTCTCTCTGTTCATCCCGAGGTTAACTGCAGTCGGCCGGATCCGGGCCGTATCCAGACCAGATGGGGGCCCTTAGCCTGGACATGACGACCATATCCCTGTAGTGTCTGTAGAGACCGTGTCAATTAAACTCCCCCCTGTAAATGCCGCATCGACACGACATCCTCATTAAACCCGTCCCCGGCGTGACGACTCCAATCTTTCGAATAATCCTACGAATATCTATTGATCTAATATGACTTCTGACCTGTAATGTGCCAGAATCATAATCATACACTATTAGTTCGTCGGCCAGAGGAGAACTGGCACCCCGACTGAGCCTGGTTTCTCCCAAGGTTTTTTTCTCCATTCTGGCCCTGAAGGAGTTTTGGTTCCTTGCCACCGTCGCCTTTGGCTTGCTCAGTTGGGGACACTTAAATTTCAACTATATTACTGATCTGCCCGCATTGACACTATATGATAATTGAAATGAGCTAGATGACATCACCGTTTTCACCAGAGCCGAATCAAATTCCGTTGCATTATTTTCCTGTTACCACTGTGAAGCTGCTTTGAAACAATTGCCATTGTAAAAAGCGCTATATAAATAAAGGTGATTTGATTTGATTTTGATTTAATATGGCATCCCCTTCATTCATTTCTGTCATTGTTTTCTTTTTATGACAGAATTTATATTTTTCTCGTTTTCCCTATAAAACAAACTGTGTTTTTAAGCTTAAAACACAAAAAAAACTGCCTTTGAGTTAAGAAAAATAAACTTAATTAAATATATATTTTTCCAAATAAAAACAAAAAAACTCATTATCTTACAAATTTTGGCTAAGTAAATGTTTCATGTTTTAAGGCTGTTTATATATTTACTGGAAAAATACTGAATAATTAGCTGATTTTTGCAGTGCAGTTTTACTGTAGTAAAAGTAACCGGAGTAACCACGGTACTCTGATGGAAAATATGGTCACCACTGTAAATTGTTTTAAGGGTTGGTGGACATTAAGATCTTAAAATTAAAACCACCAACAAAAC
Organism: Coreius guichenoti; assembly: GCA_039654105.1. Classification (NCBI taxonomy): domain Eukaryota; kingdom Metazoa; phylum Chordata; class Actinopteri; order Cypriniformes; family Gobionidae; genus Coreius; species Coreius guichenoti. The sequence continues at coordinate 46,742,782 of CM077169.1, read as the reverse complement.
ATATAATTATAATTCAAGAACACGCACCAAACTGTCAAGACCACCTCCAAGGAGATCCACAGCGCCCATCTGCATGGAAGACACCTGGGGCACGTTGACAGGGGGACCAAGGTCCAGATTAAGCAGGTCTCCCAGGAGGTCACCCTGAGATGGAATAACTTGGGGTTGATCGATGGAAGCAGCCGGGCCGGCACTGACTGGACTCTCCCCGGTGTCGATACTGCAAAAGAATGATGATACACACTGAGATGTGCAACACTAAGTGAAACTAAGTAAACAAAGGATGGGGCCGACAAGCCCTTTTTTCATTGTTTGATGGAGAGGACAACGTGGGTTCTGTGTGCCACTACTTTCGATGAGTCCCCCATTGTATTACTGGACTGAGACTGATTCAGAAATAAAACAAATAACAGGGATGCCAGACCTTTTGGACAATGACTTACCATGACTATGTGATTTTGAGTGGTTTTGGATTATTAGATTATGGGCCAGATTTACTAAATAGGGCAAATAAGCATGAGCCGTAATCCCATAAAAGGTTCTGCGGTTGATCTACTGATAATGCGCACATTACAGAACACAGACGCAGCAGCTAATTTCCATTTATGACCGACATCTAACAAGAGCATCGCAAATTAGCGCTTCCTATGGCATTCTAAATAAATGAATATGAGTGGTGAAAATGTTCTCTCTTTTACCATGCGCTGTCTGTTCTCTGTGGTTCCTCCTCCTACAGCAACTATCCCAGCCAGGTCAAGCACTAAATGCTTTTTTTTTAGGTGATAAATAGTCTCAGCCTCAGGCGTCACGCCCACAGACCGTTGGCTGAAAGTCTGATGCATAAAGCCTGGCCGGGACACACCAAGCCGACGTCAAAGAACTGGCGGCGACAAAACTGACTGCGTTGTCCCCTCTCATCAGCTGCGTCTTGGCCAAAAACTACGCTTGAACACACTAAAAGGACTAAAGGAGACTGTAAACTCGCATGTGCGTTCTGTGCTTGCGTGCAAGTAAATATCTGTCTATATCAACAGGTATCAATAGTCTATTTTCATCATTCAAAAACCATTCAATCATTCAAACCATAAACAAAGCATTTTGAATATTAATCATGTTGATCACTTTCTTCATTCCAGTCGGCTCATGTTATTATGAAAATATTCATGCATTCGAATGCTCAGGTAAAATGATGGAATTAAATTAGATGATGGAATAAAATTATAACAGCCATTTTTTTGTGTCACATTCTTTAACGGCCCGCCTGGAAACAAAGCCAAACCCCCTCAAGGAAGAAGAAATCCGTCGTGTTTACAACTGTGACAAAGAGCTTATCCGGATCAGCTAAACACTGGAAAAGGATCTGAAGTTCATGGCGCCACTGTTGCAGTAAACTTGCACAGCATTCTTGAATGAATAATTTATTAGATGCACACCAGTCTGTTATCAAAGGGATACTGACTTTACATTTGCATGCCCTTAAACATGACCCAGAACAAAACTAACTGTGATTGGTTGCTTTACATGCCAGTCAGATGGCCTCTTGTGCTGCACTTGGCCAATGAAAGCTGCGATGGAGTCCAGACCCTCTGCCGTCAGTCTAGGCGTTAAACAATGCCGCAAATACCAGTAAACTGACTACCTTAAAACAATAATAAATCACGTTGAATGATTTAAAAACTCCTCCCATAAATTTCACATATGAAAGGGAAACTGTAGGAGTGCATATAAGGTCAGATGCAAAAAACAACAGTCCCCATGCCTTCCATCACTAATTTGTCACTGCGTGTCTTTAGTAAATCCCAACAGTAGTTGTTTAAAGCCAAAAGAGGGTTTGCACTGGTGCAATCTGTTAGTAAATCTGGTCCAAAGACTTTTTAAACCATATTACAGAGCTCACACTTAAATAGAGCAATTTCTAGACATCCAATTAAATATTTAAGAGGTTTAGCTAGATCTTGTTTTAGCCGTCTTAGTACCTGCCGTGCTGGATAGGCAGATGTTTGCGGTGAATGCCGTGGCTTCCTTCCACAAAGGCATTGGGAGGTTTGTGGTAGACGGAGGCCAGCGAGCCGATGTGGCAGATGAGCTCGTCCAACAGGGTAGGCTCAATCAGGTCCGTCTCCTCTGAGATCAGAGGCTTCTCAGACAGCACGACCTCTTTAGCCGTCACAGGGTCGGTGGACAGCAGACGCCAGTAGATGTAGCCACGATCACGCAAGTCAGGGTTATCAGAGTCCTGAGATGGAAAACGAGACCAGGTTGAAAGGAGAGGAAATGTGACACTGACAGCCAGACGCTGAGCTCCTTCTGAGATGTGACACTATGATGTGATATTTGTTATGATGTGAAATGCAAATGTGTGTGTGCTGATGCCGATACAATGTTATATGCAATGAGCATAAGTTTTCAATTGTCTTTCATTATAAATAGATTTGAAAGCATGCATCTTACTTTGATATACCCAGCACAAACATTTGTTAACTGCATTTTTATTATGTGGTGGACTAAAGGCCAAACAAATATATCTGACATTTTCAGCTGGAAATAAGGATGTGCACCACAACTAATTTCCATAACATTTAAATGGAAGTTTGGTAACCAATTAGTCGACTATTCTTAAGAAACCCCTAGAAGACAAGAAGTCAAAAAGCTGTCTGTATAAGTGATCGTATCGGCCAATACTTCTTCAAGTGATCGGCCCCAAAAATCCTGATCGGAGCACCCTTAGTTGTAGTGTAACACTATGGTTTGTAATGCTCAAGCACATCTCACCTGAGTGGCCAGACTGAGCACTTGCTGAACCAGCTCTTGAGTTTCTGAAGGCTTCTTCAGGAACAGCTTCACTATGGCTGTCAGGAGAGTCAACTGGACCTGAAAGCAACAATGCAGTGGATACTGAATCAGGTGAAGTCCCTGCTTTTAAAGAAACTATTTACTATAACTGTAAACAAAACAAAGATCGAATTGAAACTAAGCAAAACAAAGCACAAAACAAAACACACATTGACCTGGGGGGTTTTCCAGAAAACAAGCTTAACTTACCAATCACATATACCCTGAACTCTAGTTAACCTAAAACTTGCTTACTCGAGGTATGCAGGTTCCAAAACCGCAGTCTGGAGTAAGTTCAGCCAACCCGGAGTATGAAACTCAGAGTTAACGGTGACCATATAAAGACATTCTCAACCGAGTGCGGAATCCAGGAGTCACCATAGAAATGAATGCTAAGAAAAAGTGTGTCATACTTCTTTCTTCTTTTGTTTAATGGCGATTTACATTCTTCGTGCATATCGCCACCTATGGGGCAATTGTGCAAATTTTTTTTGTTATCTTATCTTTTAATCTTCAATCAGTCCCAGTTCATTCATTTTTTATTACTGTGAACAAGAATTATATTGTTTATTTGATGCTAATTATAAATTAAAAAAGTAAGACTGATTGAACTAAAAAACAGATTTGCAAAGATAACATGGCTGTATAAGTAAAAAAAAATGTATGTGTAGCCATTTATATACATCCCGTTGCCAAAAAAACAACAACATTTTGAATGCAGATCCACGCTGTGTGAGATGAGAATAAATGAAATAAATAAATATTGCTTTATGTTATAATAGTGCTTTATAATTTAAAAAGAGTCAACTAACCCTGGAACATAACCTGCTCCAGAGCGAAAGTTGCTATGGCTTATTACATACCCTGAAAGCGATCTCAGGTTTTGGAACTGAAAGTTGAGGTTATCCGCTTACTCTGAGCATAACCTGTTTTACAATCTAAAACAATAACAATGTCAAACCTGAGTGCTTTCATCATGGAAGCCCTCGAGGAAACTCTCCAGGAGCTCATCAGCATTGTCGATACGCTCTGCATATTCACCCACAATCCAGATCATGGCTGCTCGAGCGTCGGGCTCATCCAGAGAGTCCAGGTTTTCACACAGAGTGGCAATTATGCTTTCATATCTGTGCAGATAAAAGAGAGGTGATTGAGCAGGCAATTAGTTAGATTCTCTTTCATTCTACATGGATCTATTTTTTTTAACAGACAAACTGATATATACTCTGTTCCAAAACCTAGTGAGTTGTGTACACAGCATTTTAAGGATCACAGGTGGGCTTCTTACATAGAGGCTGTTCATTTAATAATGCTGAGATACCTCATTTTAGTCTAATTCTAAAGACCCCGATATACTTCAAGTGAAATCAAAGAACAAACTGATGTGATGTCATTTCGAACAAAATCAGGCCAAAACAAACTTTCTTTGGAGTTTATTTCAGGAGTTCGAAACAGCCTTCCGGAAAAGTTTGCTACGGCTAGTAAACACCTTTGTACTACCATTGGTCCGTGACGATTACGTAATAGGTAGGTGTGCACGGAGGCTCCGCCTTCTTTGACGTGGAAATCTTTTCTGGTTCAGTTCTCCTGTTCAGTCCGTCAAGGTCAGACGTCCACGAGTGAAAACATGAACACCCTGGAGAGCTGCTTTATAGTAGAAAATAAAGTTGTACTTCTGATGAAAAGAGACACTGACACTGTTTTTCATGTTTAATATGGTAAAGCTGCTTGATTTTAAGTAATCTATTATATAAAGTGCTATATAAATAAACGTGACGTGACTTTACTTGCAACCGAATTGCAGAGCTTGTGCAAAAATATCCACGTTGCTTTAATCAGATGCTTTTCTTATGCTTTATTAAAATGCTTGCTGTTTTCTCAATTTTGATGCGTGTTTATTTTGTTATTGAGAGGAAAGCGTGCAGCACATAGTTACATATTCATCTAACCGTCGCTCTCAGAAGAGTGGGCGGTGTCGGATATTCACTAACAGTAAGCTGGTCACGTATTCCAAACTTCATTTTACCCCTAAGCGAAGAGCGAAAAAGAACTTCGCCGTGAGTATATCGGGGCCTTAAGGCACGTATTCTTTACAGAGAAGACAAATCCCAGAATGCGTTGTGACAAGCTCAGTGAAAAAAAATAAAATGAAAGTGCTGGAGGAGACCAGATAAACTGTGATTTCATTCTGTACTGAAAAGTACCAATAAAAATAGTTCAGATGAGAGTTATGGACTGACTTGTTGGGGTATTTGCGGAAGATGTCCCTGATGACCACAATGGCCTCTTGCACAACATAATTGACTTTGGTCTGGATGAGGTCCAGCAGGGTGCTAACACAACGCTCAGCTGATTGCTGTACACACAGATATGAGAGAAAACTTAGTCACAGCTATAAATGACAATGATAAAACTCATCAAGGCACTACAGCTCTTTGAACACAATATGCAATAAAAAAAAAAAATCAATAAAAATCGCTTGTGCTTAGGAACTTTGAATTAGGAATTTTGATGTTCAAAAAAGCAAGCTAGATTGCAGAGATTTATCAGACATTTCTATAGGGAATACAGAATAAAATGTAGGCATTTAGGGATGAATAGCGAGGCAAGAATTACCTCCACTTTGATGGCACAGCGGCCGATGGCTCGAACGGCTTTCCGAACAAAGTCTACATCCACCTCAGTGGCATACTCCTTCAGTTCAGCCAGTACCTACAAAATCAACATCATTTTAAGTGGATTTCTATAAAAACAGACTGTGAAAGGCTGAATGACCTCCACAAGAGAAAGAACAGGGAATCGATAACTCACGAGGTTATAAGCTCAGGGGGAAAAGTGTGAGAAAAGTCTTATGTTAATGTCTAACAAACATACATTATTTATATATATATATAAAAATATATATATATATACACACACACACACACACTGATCAGGCATAACATTATGAACTTTCTAATATTGTGTTGGTCCCCCTTTTGCTGCCAAAACAGCCCTGACCCGTCGAGGCATGAACTCCACTAGACCCCTGAAGGTGTGCTGTGGTATCTGGCACCAAGATTGTTAGCAGCAGATCCTTTAAGTCCTGTAAGTTGCGAGGTGGGGCCTCCATGGATCGGACTTGTTTGTTCAGCACATCCCACAGATGCTCGATTGGATTGAGATCTGGGGAATATGGAGGCCAAGTCAACACCTCAAACTCGTTGTTGTGCTCCTCAAACCATTCCTGAACCATTTTTGTTTTGTGGCAGGGCACATTATCCTGCTGAAAGAGGCCACAGCCACCAGGGAATACTGTTTCCATGAAAGGGTGTACATGGTCTGCAACAATGCTTAGGTAGGTGGTACGTGTCAAAGTAACATCCACATGGATGGCAGGACCCAAGGTTTCCCAGCAGAACATTGCCCAAAGCATCACACTGCCTCTGCCGGCTTGCCTTCTTCCCATAGTGCATCCTGGTACCATGTGTTCCCCAGGTAAGCGACGGACACACACCCGGCCATCCACGTGATGTAAAAGAAAACATGATTCATCAGACCAGGTCACCTTCTTCCATTGCTCCGTGGTCCAGTTCTGATGCTCAGATGCCCACTGTTGGCGCTTTCGGCGGTGGACAGGGGTCAGCATGGGCACCCTGACTGGTCTGCAGCTATGCAGCCCCATATGCAACAAACTGCGATGCACTGTGTATTCTGACACCTTTCTATCAGAACCAGCATTAACTTCTTGAGCAATTTGAGCTACAGTAGCTCGTCTGTTTGATCGGACCACAAGGGCCAGCCTTTTGCCTATTTTTCCTACTTCTAACACATCAACTTCGAGGACAAAATGTTCACTTGCTGCCTAATATATCCCATCCACTAACAGGTGCCGTGAAGAAGAGATAATCAGTGTTATTCACTTCACCTGTCAGTGGTCATAATGTTATGCCTGATCGGTGTGTGTGTGTATATATATATATATATATATATATATATATATATATATATATATATATATATATACACACACACTCACCTAAAGGATTATTAGGAACACCATACTAATACTGTGTTTGACCCCCTTTCGCCTTCAGAACTGCCTTAATTCTACGTGGCATTGATTCAACAAGGTGCTGAAAGCATTCTTTAGAAATGTTGGCCCATATTGATAGGATAGCATCTTGCAGTTGATGGAGATTTGTGGGATGCACATCCAGGGCACGAAGCTCCCGTTCCACCACATCCCAAAGATGCTCTATTGGGTTGAGATCTGGTGACTGTGGGGGCCATTTTAGTACAGTGAACTCATTGTCATGTTCAAGAAACCAATTTGAAATGATTCGAGCTTTGTGACATGGTGCATTATCCTGCTGGAAGTAGCCATCAGAGGATGGGTACATGGTGGTCATAAAGGGATGGACATGGTCAGAAACAATGCTCAGGTAGGCCGTGGCATTTAAACGATGCCCAATTGGCAGTAAGGGGCCTAAAGTGTGCCAAGAAAACATCCCCCACACCATTACACCACCACCACCAGCCTTCAACAGAAATCGAGACTCATCAGACCAGGCAACATTTTTCCAGTCTTCAACTGTCCAATTTTGGTGAGCTCGTGCAAATTGTAGCCTCTTTTTCCTATTTGTAGTGGAGATGAGTGGTACCCGGTGGGGTCTTCTGCTGTTGTAGCCCATCCGCCTCAAGGTTGTGCGTGTTGTGGCTTCACAAATGCTTTGCTGCATACCTCGGTTGTAACGAGTGGTTATTTCAGTCAAAGTTGCTCTTCTATCAGCTTGAATCAGTCGGCCCATTCTCCTCTGACCTCTAGCATCAACAAGGCATTTTCGCCCACAGGACTGCCGCATACTGGATGTTTTTCCCTTTTCACACCATTCTTTGTAAACTCTAGAAATGGTTGTGCGTGAAAATCCCAGTAACTGAGCAGATTGTGAAATACTCAGACCGGCCCGTCTAGCACCAACAACCATGCCACGCTCAAAATTGCTTAAATCACCTTTCTTTCCCATTCTGACATTCAGTTTGGAGTTCAGGAGATTGTCTTGACCAGGACCACACCCCTAAATGCATTGAAGCAACTGCCATGTGATTGGTTGATTAGATAATTGCATTAATGAGAAATTGAACAGGTGTTCCTAATAATCCTTTAGGTGAGTGTCTATATATATATATATATATATATATATATATATATATATATATATATACATACACACACACACACACACACGCACTACCAGTCAAATGTTTGAGAACGGTAAGACTATGTTTTTAAAGAAGTCTCTTCTGCTCACCAAGGCTGCATTTATGTTATTAAAAATACAAAAAAAAGCTGTAATATTGTGAAATATTATTAAAATGTAAAATAACTGTTTTCTATTTGAATATATTTTAAAATGTCATTTGTTCCTGTGATGCAAAGCTGAATTTTGAGCATCATTACTCCAGTCTTCAGTGTCACATGATCCTTCAGAAGTCATTCTAATATGATGATTTGCTGCTCAAGAAACATTTCTAATTATTATCAATGTTGAAAACAGTAGTGTAAAACATTTTTTTTAGGATTCTTTGATGAATAGAAAGTTCAAAAGAACAGTATTTATCTGAAATAGAAAGCTTTTGTAACATTGTACTACCGTTCAAAAATTTTAGGTCAGTAAGAATTTTTTTTTTTTTTGGGGAAAGAACTTAAAGAAATTAATACATTTATTCAGCAAGGATGCATTAAATTGATCAAGTGACAGTATAGGCATGTATAATGTTGCAAAAGCTTTATATTTCAGATAAATGCTGTTCTTTTGAACTCTCGATTCATTAAATAATCCTGAAAAAAAAATTGTACACAACTGTTTTCAACATTGATAATAATAATAAATGTTTCTTGAGCAGCAAATCGGCATATTAGAATGATTTCTGAAGGATCATGTGACTCTAAAGACTGGAGTAATGATGCTGAAAATTCAGCTTTGAATCACAGAAATAAATTGCATTTTAAAACATATTCAAATAGAAAAAAGTTATTTTGTAAAAATATTTCACAATACTACTGTTTATGCTGTATTTTGGATCAAATAAATGCAGCCTTGGTGAGCAGAAGAGACTTCTTTAAAAACATTTAAAAAATCTTACTGTTCTCAAACTTTTGACTGGTAGTGTATTTTTTTTTTTATAGTGGAAAAGGCTAAATAATGTAATCAGGGCTTGACATTAACATCCACCAACCAATTTTATATATAATATATAAATTTTTCAATTGTAATTTTTTAAAACGGCATAATAATAAAATAATAAACTAAGCGTTGTCAAAAATAGTTTTTTCGATACATATCAATACTGAAATATCTGAAATGCTTCCAATACTCATAATCTGCAGAATAGATACATGATACCAGCTGCGCTTTCTCTCTCTCATCTCTCCGACAGCGAGTCGACACACAAACCCGCCACCCCTCACTCACTGAATGTTGTTGGTGTTACAGGGCTTGGATTCCAGCGTGGGATCGCGCGTATTGTGCATAATTTGACTCATTCCCGCAGATTTTGTGCTTGCGCACAAAAAGCTGCCTTACAGTTATAAATTGAGTTATTTTTCGCTGCTTATTGCGCTTAAACAGTCAAATACACATAAAATTATGTAAAAATGCCAGTCTTGCCGAGTATTCTCGTAAACACAGTCAGTTATGTTTTAAGTGAACGTAAACAGTTGAGAAAGAAAACGCTTGCGTAACAGTATAATGGATCCGTGTGTCAGGTCTTAAAGTGACAGCAGCCTAATATACCTGCTGCCAAATTATGAGATAATATTAAAAATATCTATATGGCAGTTATGTCGAAATTGTGGCCAGTGAAAATGCTGAGTGGCTAGTAACTTTGGAAAACCACTTGCCACAGTGGCTGGTAAGCAAAAAAGTTAATGTCAAGTCCTGGACGTAATACAAATATAACAAAGATAGAATGTATTGCAACGGAATGCAACGAAGCAATTAGTTGTCAGATGCAGTGTAATCACAGCTGTCAATTTATGCCAGGCAGCTCAGAGCTCAATAAGCTTAAGCATGTGCTTTAGTTAAACACAATGACAAACCGTCACTGAATAGAAAGTGTAAGAAACCATGTTCTTTTTAGGCACACTTCTAAGCAATATGCAATTGGAGGAACAAATTGACGATGCAGCTCTACTGAAAGTTAATTTGTTATCTTAGCAACACAAATTGTGCACATTAAATTCAACTAAGAAATTAAACCGCAAAATAAAAGTGTGTACATATTTAGGTCTTTCATATTCGTACATAAAGGACAAAATCAAATAGTAGCCCATTTGCACATCAATTAATATTACAGTTTTATGTAACATTCAGCTGAACATGTACTTTTTCATTTGAAGTAAAGTGCTGATACATTTCCCTGTTAATGAAATCTACATCTCAGGGGAATGCTAAATTTTTTCGCTAGCATCACAGAAAATGTAGGACTGTGTGATTTAGGATCTGTGAAAGTGAGAGTGTGATCTCTACATTTACATAAGTGACAGTGAAAATAATTGAAAATAATGATGTAATTAATTCAGCTTTAATTAGTTGCAGAATAACCTCTATTATTTGAACTTTTAAGGCTCTGGATAAGCTGACTGCCTCTGCCTACTAATGAGAAGCACTGACTACAAGTTGTGTCTCTTATTTCAGACTATAACAGATAATAATGATGTACTACACTGTTTTCTTGTTGAATATCCTGTTCTCAGAAACATTGTGTAAGTAAAACATACTGACTTGAAAGCTAATAGTTAAACATCTTTTGAAATACCTGGGCAATGTTGGCATGAGAGGCCAGGCGGATCATAATGTCCAGTTTCTCCAGCTTGACGTAGATGGGGTCATTGTACTTGACAAAGAACACTTTGATCTCTTGCTTCAAGATCTCAGGCCTGCAGGTAGAGAGATCACTGTCTTAGTCTCAGTCAAAACATTCAGAATTGCCAAGCAAACAGACAAATAGACAATACTGCCATCTAGTGACTGCATTTAGTCATCTACGTCAGAGAGAGTGATTAGCACATTCCAAACTCTTAAACTAGTGCCACAGAAAACAAAAAGAACTGAAAAATAAGGACAGCAGTCTAACCGTTTCTGCACAATAAGGTTAATGTTCCTGAGGGCCACATATTGGACCTCTGGTTCCCCAGACAACAGCGTGACGAGGGGAGGTGAGAGCTTCTTCAGAAGAGTGTTGTAGTAATCGGAGTCTTTGGGCAGGAGCTCCAGAAACTTCATCAGTACCTTCACCGCCGACAGCACCACAGCCGAGTTAGCATGAGAGAGACGTGGAGTCACACGCTCACAGATACTAAAAGAGACAGGAAGAGGGAGTTATGCTTGATAGGTTTTTCATCTGTATTAATCCTGGTACTCTTGAATTGAGGATTTTGAAATTTGTATTTGGAATATGTTGATTACAAAATTTGTTATTAACAGTTTAAATCTTCCCCGTATACATTAGCATGTTTTTGACAATATACAGCAAAAAGTAATATAAAGTGTGGAGACCATCAAGGTTCTGTCCTAGGCCTTACTTTATTTAGTCTTTATGTTACTTTCATTTGATATTATCAGAAAAAACATAATATATTTTATTCCTGTACTGGTAGTAGAACAATTGCACATTTCACAAAGCTATTTCAGCCCTACAGACAATATTGGGCTTGAGGGCAAACATTCAGAAAGAGAATGTTGAACCCTTGAATCATACCTTGGGTTGATTAAGGCTATGTTTACACATTAACAATGTACTAAAAACGGAAAAGGTTTTCTTTTGTGTTTTTCGCGTACAGACGACAGCGCAGTCAAAATCATCCCTGTTCCCAAGGATCCACAAAAATAACTAAAAAAGCTGTATTAGGCTGCCAGGCCAGTAGTTGGCGATGTCACTTTGTAAAGAAACAACGTGAATGAAAGACTGAACAAGTAATACGCATGCGCATGACGCCACACGTTTTTTGTAGTTTACACCGAGACTGTAATGGTATCATTTTCATAAACTTGCATTCTGAAACCCATTTTCAAAAGTTTGCGCTTTCATGACCCCAAAACACCACTGTCATGTAAATGAACGGCCAAAACAGATAAAAAGGTTTCCATTTATAGCTGACAATGGTGTCGTGTAAACGCCCCCTAAATCAAACCCTGCATTAAAGGTGCACTGCATAAATTTTAGCGGCACCTAGTGGTGAGTTGCGAATTGCAACCGCCCACAGCTCACCCCTCCCTTTCGAAGCACATAGAGAAGCTACGGTGGCCGACACAGGACAAAGATGTCATCGTCTGAGACAGAAGAGAGTAGCTAGCGCTCTGTAGAGCAGTTTGTCCGTTTAGGGCTACTGTAGAAACATGATGGCGCAAAATGGTGACTTCATTGTAAGGGGACCCGTGGTGTATGTAGCAAGAAATGGCTCATTCTAAGGTAATAAATACATAACGGTTCATTATGTAAGGTCTTTATACACCACTGAAAACATAGTTATGTATATTATATTGCATTTCTGTCAATAGATCCTCATAAATATTACACACTGCACCTTTAAAAACCAAAGCTGGTTTGATCTTCCTAGGAAAATCTTGTGAAATCTATGCAGCAATTCATAAGCACTTTGCATGACCTGTATTGCACTATTATGCATGCTGCTATATAAATTACATATGAATTCTATGAATGGAATCAAAGAAGTGTTAGACCTAAATAGAAAAAGCAAGCCTCTATTTCCTCTCAGAGGTTTATCCCCCAACAAATCTGTTTATCTCTTAATAAATACCATGTGAATAAAATGTCATATATCATCTTAAAATAGACCTGTGAGAAAATGAAATTAATAGTAACATACAACTCACTCTAAAGCAGTACTAATTAATTGTATTGCTGTTCTATTCTCAATGTCAACAATCACTTGTTGACATTTACCAGCTAGAAAATTGCTCTGACATGCCTGAACTGAACCTGTCAGAGCAGACAACACAGGTTTTTACAGCCTCTAATCCACTTCAGTTTAAAAAAAAAAAATGCAAATTCATGCTAAAAGGAGAGAAAGAAATATTGGCTGTAATCTAATTAACAACTCCAGACCTTTAAAGAAACCAGATTTCAGATGATGTTAGATGTTGGCTGCCACATTCACATCTAAACATCTAAGGTCTAAACATATCTGTTTACCTGTACATTATCCAACTATGCACTTGGCACACATTAGTTTTAATTCATTTTTTAATTAAAATAATTCCTTTTCATTTATTTTTCGTATTCATTTTTATGTTCTTATATGAGACAGATCTCATCTCATACAGAGATTAAGCCTAGTCCTAGATTTACATGGCCATTTAAACCAGATTAACAAAAATCTGCTTTCTCTGGATTTAGTCTAGTAAACTGTCTTAATAAACTGATTTCCTGGAGGAAGACTATAGCTACTCCAGAAATAAATTGTGGCTTGTTTTATAGGCAACCTCAGTCGTGCTAATGCAGATTAGCACAGTTGGTTTTAAATGAATCTTGTTTAAATTCAGGACTCCATAGTCTAAGTTTTAGTAATTTATACTTAATCTGTGTTTCAGAAAGCCAATTTACCTTAGCCATGATTAACTATTCTAGATTAAGGCCTATTCCTGTCTTAATTTAAAACCTGTCCAGGAAATCACCTCATTATGGCTTATTTAAAACACTTCAAATTACTAACATTAAATCTGAGTTTGGGTTGCTTTCACATGCATTTGGGAACGCAACATGCACCAACCATCTTCCCATACTTGTAAAGAGAAGTGCTTATCAACAAAAAAGAAGCTTTAAAGGGATAGTTCACCCAAAAATGAAAATTGTGTCATTTACTCAGCCTCAAGTCCCAAACCTGTATGAATATTTTGAAGAATGTCGGTAACCAAACAGTTGATGGACCCCATTGACTTCCATAGTATTTTTTTTCCTACTATGGAAGTCAATGGGGTCCATCAACTTATTGGATACCGACATTCTTCAAAATATCTTCTTTTGTGTCCAGCAGAAGAAAGAAATTCATACAGGTTTGGAACAACTTGAGGGTGAGTAAATGATGAAAGAATTTTCATTTTGGGTGATTTATCCCTTTAACACTAGAACCGCCACGGGGTAAAACGGGGTTACCCATGGCTGTTTTTCAAATGTACATGACAGATTTTCAATAAAATATCCAAGACAGCTATTTGACTTTTACTAAAATTATTTACAATCCCCTGTTGTTAAAAATTGTTTAGATAAAACCAGATTTAAAAAAATGGGGCATTTATACCTATAAGCGACAGCGGGTCAAATTTACCCCTATATAATTCCTTTATTTTCGCGCTGTATTTGAGCAACGTGTAGGCTTACTGTAGACAGTCACACAATGCACAATCAAATGAAGATGTTTTAGCCTATTTATAAATGTCCAAACTTTGGATTAATTATACATTTTTGTTTTGCAATTTTTAACTTGTATTGTTTGCTACTGTGTTGCTATTTATTCAAGTCTGCCCGTTTCCTGAAAAAGAATATTTCCAATCTATGTAATGAATAAAACAATTTTCATGATTACCCCAAGTTTATTGGTGTTGTTCTCTTATTCAAATTCTAAATGATATAACTAAACAAATAATTTAATAATTAATAATTAAATAGGTAAAACTGTGCGCTTGAATTTGTCGTTGCACATGTCCTTTGTCATACATCCTATGCAGTGCGGTGAATTATTATTGCTCTTTATTGTCTATTTAGAGTATTTTAGTAATTTAATGTTAGTTAAATCTTAATATGTGATTAATGACATTTTATTATAATATTACACCACCCAAATACGTATTTATTTCCTTCTAATTCTCGTTGTCATTGCAGGCTGGTTTAGCCTATATTCACCAAAAAGTGGTTAGTGTAGCCTGCTTAAAATAACATAAAACAACAGGACAAAAACATAGTTGATGACTAAAAATAATCATTTAATGACTCTATACATTACTTTGTGAAGACAGTGGCATAATACAGTGACATATTACGTTTTTTAGCCGTATCAAAACAGTAATCAACTGCATGGGTAAATTTTACCCGCTGGCGGTTTTAGGTATACAACTACCCCTTTCGGTTCTAGTGTTAAGGGCTTCATGCTGTTTTTCAGCTGGTAAAAATAAGTTAGACGGTTTAACGCTGGAAAATGAATGCGACATTTAAGACAATCATGAATATCAGTATTGTTATTTTATGCCTTGACTGGTAAATAAAATTACTATTATTATTATTATATTTTTCTTAAAATCAAAAATATAATATATTTTTATTTTTACAGTGAAGCATTACAATAGTAATTTCATATTTCGTTTTTATTTAGTAATTTTTATATTTTTTATTAATAATTATAATTATTATCTTATCTTATATTGATTGGCTATGACCACACCATTTTGGCCAAATTTTGCAGCCCTACAAACAATAATTTTTTTTTTTTTTGCAAACTTCATTCACTCTCCTTAATCTCCATACACCTAAAAAGAGATAAAGAAACCTAAGAGGATCATTATTCCCTCACCTCTGGGCCTCGCGCTCGTCTTTGGGGTTGTAGTTGGAGAGGCAGTCCAGGATGAAGATCTGGCCCCACTCAGTGCACTCGTTGAGGGCCGTCAGGAGCTTATTGATGTTCTGGGGATTCAGGTCCAGAAGGTTGCTGTTGGGGTGAGACTCGCTGATCTCAGACAGAGCAGCAACTGCATTTGCCACAACCTACGAGAAATTCAGATATTAGTAAAATATTGTGAATGTGGAGGTATGCATTCAGTGAAATTTGATCAAAAGTATCTAACCATGGGGTTGGAGTCAGCGATCAGGTCCCTGAGAGAATCCAGGAACCCCTGGTCCTCCACCATCTGGGCGTTGATGTCATGAAGTTTGGCCACACACACTGCGGCGGTCTTCCTCACATAGGGGTCTTCATCCTTCAGACACTTTCGCAGAGGCTCGCACAAGTACTCAGTAATCTTATCCACACGAATACAGCCCATTGTACGCACAGCCAGAGCTCGGATCAGTGGGTTTGGATCCTCGCAGTCCTAAAAAGGGAAAGAACAACTTCAGACAATCTGGTGGAATTTCATAAACACTAGCTGCGTTTACACGGACCCTAATAATCTGATCGTAACCGGACTAGTAGCACAATCGGAACAAAAATAGTCAGATGTAAGATGTAACCACATCAATCAGAATGAATTGACCAGATCTGATTAAACTTTCATTTGGATTGTAAGGGGTGGTTTATTCCTTTTGTAATCCGATCGAGAGGACATATAAACACTATTAAATCAGATTGAAAATCAAAACTGGAGAGTACTGCGCATGTGCAATGACATAGAAATAGTGTAATGATGTATGACTCGCGGAACGAGCGGTTCTTCCTGTTGAAGTAAATGTCATAAACGAGTGTCCTGTCATTCTGAAATTCTCTTTCCACTCATCGTCTGTGACGTCCCACCAGTCCTTGTTTCGGACTCTTATCGTCAGACGCCTTGTTTTGGGTGCGGGAATGGGCGTTTTTACTGTTTGAAAAATATAAGCAGCACGGCATAACGGTTCATATGCTCGACGTCGAAATAGGGACCGAAATAGAAACATATTAAGTCAAACAAAGAAAAGGAGGATGGTTAGCATGCAACAACAGCGGGGAAACTCTGTAAATACGTGCAGTGCGCACACTAAATGAAAGATTAAATCCGATCAGAAGCTTATGACATATAAACTCGCACATCAACTCGATCACTTTATTTAGCGTTCATGTAAACACTACGCTCGGATTCATCAATCGGAATGAATTCATTCAGATTGAAGCAAAAAGTGTCCATGTAAACATAACTACTGGCGTCTGATCAGATTGTTCCAAACTTAACTATTAACAGCAAGTCTTACCTTTACAAAGCTGTTAACGGCCATGATGGCCATGTCAGGTTGACTCTTGGCATAGTTCATAAGGTACAGGTAAACCAGTTTCTTCAGCTCCAGGTTATCGGTCTGCATGCAGTTTACCACATCTGGAAACAAGGAACTAAAGAAGCAGTGAAAAGATATTAGCTTAATTCAAATGAATTATCTTTTACATATTGTGGGAAATGAGAGATTATCTTTGATTGTGTAATGGTGATAAATGAGCCGAAGCACCTGACATCCTTGCCCACTGTCATGGCTGCGATGACTTTCTTCACTGCCTCTTTCCTCTTCTCCTTCTTCTCATTGTTCAGCTCGGCCTTCAGCTCAAAGATTTCACCTGAAACAGAGAGTAACATGATTAGTGCTCATCTGATCTGAGGTTTTCAAAGGCTAATCCTGATACAACTTCTACAGAACACAACAGAAGCATTAAAGTTCCCCGATTATGCTTTTTCGGATATTACCTTTTCACATAGTGTGCTATATAGCTGTTTGTGAATGTAAAAGGTCTGTAAAGTTTCAAATATCAAAGTGCACAATAAATGGAGTTATTGTCTTTCAAAAGAAAGAACCGATTCTGAACTGCCTGAAATGAGTTGGCAATAATTCCAGCCTTCCTTCCTGTTCAAACCTACGTAGGTTTGTAACAAATTTGCATAATGCCAGCCTATGGTCTTCATTGGCTGCATGCAAACAATGTCTACTTTGACCCTCAAACACTGTAGTTGTAGCTGAGGCCTGGAAAAGTTTGTTTCATGTTGGTGACATGTCGAAAAGACGCTGTTTTCTGTGCTATGAAAGCAAATCCACTTTGCATCTACTTCCAAAAGATAAGGGCTCGCGCTCAAATATAGTTTTGATATGGTAAAACCGCCGCCATCTTTACAGTTCATATCACTGTGCCGAGGAACCTCAGGAGCTGAAATTCGGATATGGTAATGGCCGTTTTATTTCCGACAAGTGCTGTAAGCGGTAGACCAATCATAACAGACTGGTCCATCCGACCAATCAGAGCAGAGGAAGCTCTCAAAAAGGAGGGGTTTAGAAAGACCGGATTCCTTGATCGAGCCATTTCAGACACTCTGAGAAAACAAGTGAGGCTGCCAATGTATATTATGAGAAAATGAAAGTGTTTTTGGACCTTGGATGCATGTAAACCTGTTGTAGGAGACCTCCGAAACAAAAATAGGGGCACTTTAAATTCACAATTATTTTACACACTAGTTGAAAATTAATTAGCGCTATCAAATCGATTAATCACATCCAAAATAAAAGTTTGTGTTTACATAATATATATGTGTGTACTGTGTATAATTATTATGTATATATAAATACACACACATGCATGTATATACTTAAGAAAAAATTGTTATATTTATATATAAAATATTTATATATAATATAAATTATATAAATATATATACACATGCTAATATTTCTTAAATATATACATGCACGTGTGTATTGATAAATACATAATTATACACAGTACACACACATATATTATGTAAACAAACTTTTTTTTTGGATGTGATTAATCGATTTGTCAGCACTAAAATTAATATTTACTTTAGTCAAAATATTTGATTAATGTTTTTTTAAAATAGCAACATTTTCACTTTTAAATTAATCAGAGATGATCACTAGAATGTTCTTCTTGATATGTACAAAAAATCGATTTTATGATAATCAAAATTATGATATTACATTGTTACTTAATACCCCTAAAAATCACCTGAAAATTCAATACTTCATATTAAATTAAAGTATGATCTAGAAACATCATAGATCACATTTGGTATCATAATTTTCACATTGTTACTGTATGGTATCCGCATTCAAATCGGTATCAACGCTGCTTGTACGCAAGGTGGTGGCATGGGGTAATTTTCGCCCTGTGAGTGCCTGTTTGCAAACTGGAAAAAGCAAGGAACTGTGTGTGTGTCCTCTTCTTATACTGTAGGTCTTTGACAGAAATGAGTGCACATACACAGAGGCGTCATGCTCATACCGCTCAAACCGAGGGGCACGTGCCTCCTAAGATTTTGAGCCAAATGGATTTTCAATGCAACTTCCAAAAGACAAAAAAATTAATATTTTAACATTTGATAATTAAGTTCCATGATTATTGTAGGTGCGAAATAATTAGTGCGCCAAAGTCATCGCCTTTTGAAGTCAAAATATGTAGCCACGGAGTGTAATTTTGACCAAGGAGTTTTTGTGTGCTACTGGTTGGGGAAATCCGTCCTCAGTTTTACAAAATATTTAATAAAACACAAAAGTTTTAGTATTTTTATGAGATATGTATTAAGCCTATATTAAACGTCAGCATTTTGTGAAAATGGTGCATTACAGAATCTGTTTCCAAGTGTGGTGCATTAAAAGGACTACAGAGAACAGCCTCTGATTCCCAAAATGCTCAAACACAAAGATAAGGTGCAGTTTAGCCTTGTGGTGTCCAATGCTGATCGGTTAAAATTCATTTGTTCATTTTGTTATAAACTACAGAATACGTGGAAGACTGAATTGATGCAGGCCTTCTAATATTTTTAATATTCTGGAACAGCAACAGTAGGCATTAATAATGTATGTTCTTGCTTCATCATTTAAAAGTACATAGTAATTATTTTATTTGGGGTTTTTTCCCATGAAACAAATTGTAATCAAAAAGTCAGTTCTGCCGTTTTCTATACATGAAAATGCAGGGCGATCACTGGCAGTTGAGTTCATTTTAGGGCTGGACGATTAATCGAAAATTAACCGAAACCGAAATTCAGAACCTCTAACCGACGTAATTTTCATTAAAATTACATTAATAATGTATGTTCTTACATACATTATTAAAGCAGCGTTGATAATGATTTGAATGCGGATGCCATACAGTAACAATGTGAAAATTATGATACCAAATGTGATCTATAATGTTTCTAGATCATATTTTAATTCCAGCTATGCCATGTCGGTTATTTCGGTTTTAGTCACGTGACTCCGCCCCGTCAGTCACATCAAGTGCAGTTTGCAGGCACACGGAAAGATTCAGGAGCAGCTACCTTTGTTTATACAATCTGGATGCTCAGAATTACTATGGTAATTGCATGTTTTACACAGTTTATACAGGTAAGTTAATCGCCGTTCTTATATGCGCGCGCAAGCCCGAAGCCAGATCACTTTCACTTGCGTCCTCATGAAGTTTGTCAATTAAATGCGTTTAAAGGCTTGCCAGTTTGAACATTCAAGCGATTTTACACTATTCAAGAACAACAATATGGCAAACATCTCTGTTCAGTGCTCGTGAGCTTTTTTCTGTGACACAGAGAGCAGAGTTGTGTCGTGTCTCCGACAACGCGCGTGCCCTGAACAGTGTTGCCAGATTGGCTCAACGATTTCCAGCCCAAAAGCTCACCAAAACCCGCCCACTCCAAGAAAAAACCGCCCAAAACTTTAACTGTCAAAATAATGTGATATAATTTTATTGCCATACCAATCAAGGTTGTTAAGTACCATTTTTATCTCCTTAAAACATAATGTTGAATAAAAAAAAAAAAAAAAACAATTTCCCAGGAAACGGATCAAATATGACTAAAATGTCCAGGTGGAAACTGTCAAAACGGCAATCCCTCAGAAAAACACGTGCATCATTTTCAATGTCAACAGTAAGAATAAGCCAATTTAAGTGCAAAAAAGTGCCCAATGTAAGAGATCGGAAAAAGCAACGTAATTAACCGGCATTTCACACATGCACAAACCACTGCCAAAATGTGTCATTCATTGATACTGTACGATAATCCGCCAACAAAAAAATAACAACAATGCGCTTACCTTTGTGTTGCGCTTTGCTTTGACAAAACTACAGTAATGTTACGTCTTTCGTGAAGTACATAGAACACGCACTTAGTACAGTCAAAACCGATTAATTGTTAATTCAAACCTCTTTCAGCAGCTCTCGTGGTTGCTAGCTGCAGATGTCCTGACTCCTGAGTTTATGACGATGGACAGGAGTCATGGTTATATTTATAAAGAGTCTTCGAGTCACTGGTGTAATCTACGTTTGAGAGTTGGATCACTCTCCCACTCTTTACTGTAGATACAACTTAATGTATATGTATGCCACTTTGGCATAGCGATCACTTGAATATACAGCTACAAGTTATCCCGCTAAAAACCTGGCTGTCAGTCATGAATGAGCACGTCTGCCTGCTGATCGCTTATTGGCTGAAAGAGCAGTCATGATTACTGATTTTATGGAGTACATGCACACTTGAGTTTTGTTTATTAAGCAATTAGACTATACAATTTAGATTTTTGAAAACCGCCAAACTGACCCCAAACCAGCCCAAATTTTGTCCACACGCCCAAACCCACTATTACCCACACAATCAAATTCAAAACCGCCCAATCTGGCAACACTGGCCCTGAAGCCAGATCACTTTCACTTGCGTCCTCACAAAACTTTGTCAATTGTATGTGTTTTAAGGCCTGCCCGTTTGAACATTGAAGCGATTTTAGACCATTGGATGTGTATTATGTTGAACTAATGCCTGATATATTGTGACACACGAAAACTCATACAGACAATAGCTTGCACATCACGCGAAGATCGCACGCAGAGAGGAGCGCAGAAACTCATTGTCAAAGCTGTCCTGTGATTTATCACTAAAGTAGCTTAGAAACTCAACCGTTATAGCATAGATTTGTCTACCTTTGAAGTAACTACAAACCACAGCTTCATAATTAATAGAGACGGTATGACTAATTCACACAATCACTCTCTCATTAATGCATTCAAATAAATGTAATGTAGGCCTACTGTGCTAATTTATCTGTATCTGATGTACAACAAACAGATATCTGTAAGAAATGTTACGACCCATAGACAATAACTGCTGAAAGTGAGCTGTTTCCTTCAAGTATTTTAAAATCACAAAGAAATAAACAAAATATCCCACCTTTAATAGTTGAACATATTTACAGTACAAACCTTATCAGTGAACTATGAGGGCAAAAAAAAAAAGGAGCAAAATAATCGTTCATTAATCGTAATCGAGGCAAAATGTTCAATTAATCGAGATTTTGATTTTAGGTCAAATCGTTCCAGCCCTAGTTCATTTGCAATTTTGCTTGGTTCATTATAAAAAAAAATATTGTATTATATCAGGATTTGAATCTGGCCCTTATGCATACTACAAAATTACACCACTAGACTATACCATGACTCACAACCGTAGGTCTAAATCTGTGAGTAAATTGTTTGGGGGTTTTAAATAATTTCAATTCATCCCATAACCTAAATTAACATATTTAAGGAGATCTTAAATTGACTTGCCTTTTTTGTTGGTGGTAAAATACTTGGAGTCAGTCATTCTGACAGCTTTTCAGATCTGAAGAGAAGGAAATCATTTAAAGTAAATATAAAGCACATTTTAACAATGTAACAATCAACAATAATATAATCTCAAAATATATTTGATTGCCAACTAGCCATTTTCATTAACGGTCATGAAATTAGAAAACCGATCAAAATTTGAAAAATGTCTGTAATTCCCAATTTACACAGGAAACCATCAGGGCCAGTTATGTAGACCATTTGCTACATGAACAGACAACAGCACAGTAACATAACCACAGTAACAAGACATTACAAAATAAAGAATATATGTCAGAAATAATATTTGCAGCTGCATCTCACAAATTTATTGACTGTTAAGTTTATTAATTGGGCGTGACCCAAAATCATCCAGCTATGCTAAGCTAGTGAAAACCTTGGAAGCAGGATTTTATCGACTGATTTACAGGCATCTGTCCTGTCTAAATTATAGTGCAAACAATTGATAAAAACACAAAAACATAGATACGCACAAGGGATGTAAGAATCGAAGCGATTAATATTTGGTTATTATTGGTGCTCTTCCCGGCGGGGAGATGGAAGATGCGGTTTTTGCCACAGCTTGGTCGGACGCTGGAAGATGGAGCGCACCCGGAAAAACAAAATGAAGAGCGGAATCAACAAACGAGAAGCATGTGTAAGATCGGAACCACACAGATGTTACACCGGATACAGACGACGTTGACCATATACATATAAAATACAAAATATTAAAATAACTTTAATACTTATTGAGTTACAGTCATGCAAATTTGGGCAAAAAAGTGTTTTTTCCCATTTTTGAACTGTCACCCTTGGTGTATATAATGCAATAAAGATAGCTAACGTCATCAGATTTTACTAATAGACTTAACTATCTCTGTTTAAAAATAAAATAATGATGCTGCCTACTTTCTAAAGTAATTTTTGGCTCAAAATCTCAGGTGAAAATTGTCATTTTTACCCCCTTTTCAAAATAGTGGATAACTCAGTAAAAATAAATTCTTGGCATTTCATATTTTTACTTTCTTCTTTATTTATGTATTTCTTTTAACAGAAAAAAAAATTAAAAATCAAAAGTTTTAGCCGAGGACCTCTGGTTGAGTTGACACGGAATGGCCCAGTACAGTTTTTGTCTGGTAACCCTTCCTTGGGTCCTTAAGTTAACAGCTTTCCATAAAAAGAAGAGTTAATGGCCTTGATTGTGCATTATCATTCAACACACTTAATAATGGTGGAAAAACAGTCTTTTCAGACAAACAGATTTGTGAAATCTCTCAGCAGTTTATTTTGCTCTTTCAGGAGTCTTCATACATGCTGTAAAATAATAGTGATCTAATCCATAAAAGACTCGTAATTTATAAAACTGGCCCCAGATAGCATATCCGGGTCTCATCTCATCTATGGGACATATGGCTCAGTTTTGGCAGCAGTAAAGGTCATATGAGGCCGTACCTGGCCCCCACACTGTGGGCTGTATAGGCTATCATTACAGAATATATTGAGCTTATTTGTATTAATAAAAAAAAAAAAATTATAGTTTTATTAAAATACAAAAGTCTTTTGTCTGTATGGCCGACCATCAAATGAATGTCTATATGTATGGAGACAAAAGAGGCTAATTGCTGTCTAAACAGTCGGCCATTAACGTCGTATTTGTGTATGTATGGAGACAAAAGAATGTTTTTAACATTGATTGCTGTCTCTGACTGACCATCAACATATCTGTGTACGTATGGAGACCAATTATGCCAATGCCATTTATTTAATGTTATTACATAAAAACATGTTTTAACACCATAAAATACTGTGTTGTTATTGACAAAAGAATGACCAAGTATGTGAGATACATGTAAAAGTAACTATAATAGCTTTATAGCTCCTGGATCGTGCTGCAAAGTGGCGTTTTGAAACTCTGTGGCAGTTTATGGAAAGTCTCTAGTCCAAAAAATAAAATTGCAGGCCAGGAACCTCAATTTTTGTTGTGGAAACATCTTTTTTTTTACTTGGTTCCACTGTATTTCTTTGTGTCTCAGGCACATTTATTATTATTTTAATGATACATTATTTTCAGCAAAAAACATTTCCATTCCAACATTCTTCAGCTTCTGTAACTTTCATTGCTTCCCTTATGAAAAAGAAGTTTATTCAAGTGTGCTATTAGTTTACTTCTTTTAAACTAAAAATAAGAAATTATACTTTGTCTACTTTTTATGAACTATATACTGTACATGTATATACTGTATATGATGTACTTCTCAGAAATATACTTCAAATTGCACTTAAGTATACTTGACTTATACTGACAGAAAAGTCTAAGTATATTATATTACTTGTACTCCAACGTTTGATCTAGATATACTTAAAAGTATAATTAAGTATTCTAAGTATACTGTTGTAGTAGTGTTTACTCTTTTGATTGAGCAGCCTATTAAATATACTTTTTTTCCCACATAGTTTTACATACAGTCTTATGAACTTACATTGTTTGAAAATATTGATTTATAAAGAAAGCAGATTTGTTCTTAATTCTGAGTATCTGAATTTTTGTGTAGGCTAGTCCACTGGTGGTCGTATAGGATCAATGAATGAATGAGTCCACTTAGTGTACATAGGAATGTACTTAAAATATACTTTTTCCCCGCAATTGACTGAATTTTCCGGATATATGTTTTCACTGTTATACGGTAGGGGGCGCTATTACGCATCCTCTGAAAGAGTACAGAATCTCCTGATCAAAACACAGGGGAAGAAGAAGCAGAAACAATTGATAGAAGATTGCTCACGCAAATGTAAAACAACGCGACCATCAAACATTAAACAGCATATAATGTTGAACCCATGAAGAGAAAACGACTGTGAAGCACTGGGGGTGTTGATGGACTCAATCTACTCCATCTGTGTTTTGATCATCATTCTGAATCTGATCCGGACAAAGTCTTTGACAAAAATGCAATTTTCTCAACTTTTTGTTGAAAATGTTGCCTTTTTTGAATTCAAGTGTTGATAAAAAAGGATGCATGAAGGTAGAATAAAATGTGTTTAAAATTAGTAAAAAGTACAGTTAAAGGTATTTCAAGTATAAAAAAATAATACCTAAATAGGAACATAGTAGTATACTTACAATGCAAAAATAATATATAAATAGGCTAGTAAACTATAAGTATGATGTTGTTCACTTAAAGAAAACTTACAAGTATACTTGCAGTATAAAATTACTAAACTAGTAGTTTACTGAGAGTATACTTCAAACTACTTTCATAAACTAAAAAATGTACTACAATAGATATCAAATTTACTATTATATATTTACATATATATTATATACTATTTATAAAATAGTAAACTACTAGTGTACGTATAAGTTCACTTGTAGTAGAGATGCAGTACAAATGAGAAACGTAGTTGTGTACTTAAAGTTTACTGTTACACTTATAGTACACTTAAATGCATACTTTTTATATACTGAAAGTGGGCCAATTTAGTCCCAAGCAGTATTGAAATAGTACACTTACAAGTTTAGGGGAGAGCGGGGCACAACCTAACGCGGGGTTAGTTGTAACACACATGGTTTAAAATTTTCCACACATGCCAGCATGACGAAACTTAGTGTATTTACTAGTTGTCATATCAATACTATATAGAGAATTTTTTTTTTTTTGCCAAAATTAAAAAATCTTTGGAAGATATCACTGAACATTTATTTAACCATAGCAAAAGTAAATTTCCTTAAGTTATTTTTTCATCTCTGTTTTTTTTGTGTTTATTTAAAATTAGACAAATCTGATATTATTTTAATCTTATATCTTTTATTTAACAGTTGAGATCGTTCTTTAATGCTGATCTAACCAGCAGAAGACACGAGCCGGGTTTAAATCCCAGTTGCACAGGTGGGGCATGTTATAACACTGCGTTACGATGTGCCCCTATTAGAACTATGCTATTCTATTATATACTTTTATGAATTCTATTGAGAAACCATGGAAAAGAGGTTAATAAAGACTGAGGGTTATTAATTATTATTTTGTTTTTAACTATGCTGTATAGCTGTTTTGCGGTGTGTTTGTTGTCAAACTCAAAAATTTATTTTTAATTATTAAAAAATGCCATTATTTTATTTGAAAAAGTTAATAATTGTATTTTATTGACAAAATATTTTAGTTTGTCTTGGATATTTTTTTGATTATATCAGATAACATTTTAAGCTGTCATTTGGTCATGTTACATTGTGCCCCTCACGTTACAACACGCCCCACCTATGGGGCATGTTGTCACATTTCACTTCCATTCTTTCGTGTTAAATCAAGAAAAAAGTACACTGTATTAATGAAACAAAACCACATATTTGTACTAGACGTGTAAAATAAATGTGGGAAAAAATAAATACTCTGAACCCCAAGTGGATTTACACAAACTGAGAAAGTCAAAAAGCGTTAGGTTGTGCCCCGCTCTCCCCTACTACTAGTACATTGATATTAGTATACTTACTACATAAAGTAGGCCTATACTTAAAAATGTACTTTAAAATTACTTAAGTATACTTCATAAAATGAACTTGAAGTATACTTATTTTTCGTAAGGGTTGCATAAATTCTGAAACTTAAAAAATAAAAGATACCACAACTGTGCAAATACACCAAACGGTTCATGAAAGTGAATGAATGACATTTTCATGGTTCGGGTTCAAAGGGGGGTGTGATTTAAGTGGCCCGCCATGAAGCCTCAAAAGCACTGGTGTGGGAAGGACGCAGCCTCACTAGGATAGATACATCCTTCCGTTTGAGAAGAATACTGAAGCGTCGTTATCAGAGTCAAAACGCCGAACGGCACCGTGTGTTCCTTGGACACGCGCCACGACTTTGCAGTGAATTTGTAACAAAAAACAATATCGTGTCTAAAAGGTAAGTCACTTAATACACTTCTTGTTTATCGAACTGTTGTGTATAATTAGTGTCACATTTTCAACCGTGCTGATCACGAAAAACACGTTTGCTCCTGTGAAAGTCTTTGTGTGGTATTAGTTGACTTATGTTATACATATTAGTCCGTACTCATTAAGAACTTATACAGTGGCATTTGTGCGGTATTGAATTTTTGGTGTCATTTTAACCACCATATCGTTATTGTGTGGTTGAAAAAGTGAGGAACCAGAACCACTCTTCCACAGTAAACAGTCGCGTCTGTATTACTTCAGAAATCCGTGTGTGGCGCACTTGAGCATATTTTAGTTTGCATCCAGAGGGATTACGTATAAAACTGGGGAAAACTCTAGTTTTATGTTTCTAGTTTCAATGAAACACTATAGGGGATCACTCGGATTGGGCCTTATGGGGGTTTAAATGAAGACGAGAAAAATGCTTGATCACGGACAATGTCATGTTTAATTGCCTCCATGGATTTGCGTTTCTTGAGGGAAATGTTTGTATGCGATTGTCAATTATTTTGAAGCTCATTCTTACAGAAATGAAGTCCTTGAAAGTTTTTGAAAATGTAGAAATGCAGAAAGTTTTATGTGAGGGTTGTGTTTTTGTGTACGGGATAGAATATGCAGTTACAGTACAAAAATCCTAATGTCTATGGAAAGCCCCCATAAAACATGGAAACCCCACACGTGGTCTATTTACAATGAATAAGCTTAAATACGTAGAGTTTCATTGACGCAGCAGTATTTTTTTTTTTATCACTGTATATCCAGCTGCAGGCCCGCAGAACCAGCAGTTTCAGAACCGCAGCCACAGAACCGGAAGTGGGGGCGGGGCTTAAACAGTCGCAGTTGCGCTGCACGTTATTTTCTTTTGATAAATATAAGCTGTTTTCACATGGATTTTGATCGGATCTCTGTCTACAATATTTAACAACAATGCTTTTAAATAAAGTCACTTTTCTGTTCATATAATATGCATAAGATATCATGATGTACAATGAGCACAATTTTAAAACATAGCCTATTGATCATGCGTAATGTCAGTGAATTGATACAAACAGTAGTTTATACTTCAAGGATATAGGCTACAACTATACACCGTTTTTATTAAAAAAAATATGAATAAATGTGTAACATGTTGTAAAGTGTTTCCCATTTGACTGTATATTTGATCGTGTTATTTCCTTCATGTTCATGTTGTTACAAATACTTAGACACAAGTATGTGACGTAATAACCATTTTTAATAACCAAAGCCTTGAACAAGTGAAACGTGTGTTTCTCTGTATGAAAACAAATAGGACACTTAAAAATATTTCTAAAATAATAGGTTTAAAACATATTTAAACGGCTCATAATAAAAATAAAAACATGCAAACAACAAATAATCATCTTAAAACACAAAAACTGTTTACTCTTAAGCCCCTATCATGGCATTTCTGCAGAAAGACCTCAGTCTTTTCATCCCTGAAAACGAAATGAATATGCTTTATTAATTAATAATTATTTAATATTAACATGAATAATATCTCTTGACAAATGCAAAAAAAAGCTTTAATGATAAAATGTGAAAGACGTAAACAGATTCAATATTTTTAGCAGATAAACACATTTATATATTTAAAATCATTTCACTTAAAATCATTTCATTTAAAATATAGATCAGATCTTTTTACAGAGCTGTGTGTGTGTGTGTGTGTGTGTGAGAGAGAGAGAGAGAGAGAGAGAGAGAGAGAGAGAGAGAGAGAGAGAGAGAGAACATAATCTGATCCACAGTATCCCTTGGTCTGATAAAAACCTTTTCCTTAAACTAGATTTAGATTTAGAGAGGAGATCCCCACAGAGTACCCTGTGATGGAATGTAGAAGGAGGTGCCGACATGTGACCTACAGACCCAGCCGGTGTCATGAGAAATCCTGTCCCCCTGTGAAACAGTGTCCGCTTAGGACCCCAGAGCGATTCTATTGGCTGAAAGAACTTTTAATGGGTTATCTGTTCAGAGCCTGACTACAAATCTTACAAAATCAAATTTTGATTTTTGTTGTTTAAACTGTGTTAAAATAGTCTTTAACGTCTTGCAAATCATATGTTTCATATACTAGTATATAACCGAAGCTATAAGTTGTAAAATCAAGCATATCTCGTTCTTAATGTTTTTTTAGTTAGCGTACGTTCTGGGATAGCATACAGCTACCCGATTAGCTTAGTTTATACACCACGGTTGCACTTACCCTACATCTTAAAAGCCCTAGCCCTGCTTTAATGTTTATACAATAAAAAAAAATATTTTGTGCACCTGTTCTGTATATTATTGTTTTTTTTTTAATTCTTTATTATTTACATTATAGGTACATTACTATGTTATGATTTTGTATTGGTATTATTACTTAGTTGATCAATTTAAATAATTTACAATATGTTATTGCTCCCATTATAGCAATCAATTACATATTTCAAATAAATGTCGTTTGTGTGTACTTAGTATGACAATGAATTCATAGTTTATTTTTAAACAATTGCTTGTCCAGAACCATGTATTATGAATTACTGTATTATATTCTGAATTGATTTCTGTTAAGTTTATCTGTATTGTATATATTTCTCCAATAAAAAATACTCATTTTTTTATTGTATTGTATGTTAAATACTGTATCATAATTATTGTTAGTTTAATGTAATATAGTTTAAGTGAAACAAATTACATTTAGATATGGTTGTGCTTCCAATTTGTTTCATTTATCAATATACAAGCAGTTAGTAGTTAATAATAACAGTGTAGTATGTTCATTTATTCATACAAAATGTAAATAACACATACAATACAATTAAATATTATGTAATTTGTGAACCACAGTTATTATTACATACAACAATAATTACGTTACTTTTATGCAACAACTGAGTACAACATGTAGAAATACAAAGGTAAATCAACTGAATTAATAATAAGAGTTTAGAGATATTATATTATTTTAACAAATGTTGGTAAGCAATATTGACAATACCATTGTAAGACAAATAGAGATTTTCACAATACATAACATTTCAAAGTATCTACAGAAAAATCCTACACTGGGGCCAGCAGTTCTCCTCTAACTGGTCAGTCTGAACATTTGGAACAATGTTAATGGTAATTAGCTGTGTTACTACATGGATTCAGCTTTAAAGGTTAATTGTGCTATGCAGTAAGTAACATTTTTCTGTTGCCTAATGATGCATCAGTGGCAGTGGTCAGTGAAGAGTCCTGATGTGCATCATTGCCAGTGGTCATTGAAGAGTCCTGATGATGCATCAGTGGCAGTGGTCAGTGAAGAGTCCTGATGTGCATCAGTGGCAGTGGTCAGTGAAGAGTCCTGATGATGCATCAGTGGCAGTGGTCAGTGAAGAGTCCTGATGTGCGTCAGTGGCAGTGGTCAGTGAAGAGTCCTGATGATGCATCAGTGGCAGTGGTCAGTGAAGAGCCCTGATGATGCATCAGTGGCAGTGGTCAGTGAAGAGTCCTGATGATGCATCAGTGGCAGTGGTCATTGAAGAGTCCTGATGATGCATCAGTGGCAGTGGTCAGTGAAGAGTCCTGATGATGCATCAGTGGCAGTGGTCAGTGAAGAGTCCTGATGATGCATCAGTGGCAGTGGTCAGTGAAGAGTCCTGATGTGCGTCAGTGGCAGTGGTCATTGAAGAGTCCTGATGTGCGTCAGTGGCAGTGGTCAGTGAAGAGTCCTGATGTGCGTCAGTGGCAGTGGTCAGTGAAGAGTCCTGATGATGCATCAGTGGCAGTGGTCAGTGAAGAGTCCTGATGATGCATCAGTGGCAGTGGTCAGTGAAGAGTCCTGATGTGCGTCAGTGGCAGTGGTCATTGAAGAGTCCTGATGTGCGTCAGTGGCAGTGGTCAGTGAAGAGTCCTGATGTGCGTCAGTGGCAGTGGTCAGTGAAGAGTCCTGATGATGCATCAGTGGCAGTGGTCAGTGAAGAGTCCTGATGATGCATCAGTGGCAGTGGTCATTGAAGAGTCCTGATGATGCATCAGTGGCAGTGGTCAGTGAGGAGTCCTGATGTGCATCAGTGGCAGTGGTCAGTGAAGAGTCCTGATGATGCATCAGTGGCAGTGGTCAGTGAAGAGTCCTGATGTGCGTCAGTGGCAGTGGTCATTGAAGAGTCCTGATGTGCGTCAGTGGCAGTGGTCAGTGAAGAGTCCTGATGTGCGTCAGTGGCAGTGGTCAGTGAAGAGTCCTGATGTGCGTCAGTGGCAGTGGTCAGTGAAGAGTCCTGATGATGCATCAGTGGCAGTGGTCAGTGAAGAGTCCTGATGTGCGTCAGTGGCAGTGGTCAGTGAAGAGTCCTGATGTGCGTCAGTGGCAGTGGTCAGTGAAGAGTCCTGATGTGCGTCAGGGGCAGTGGTCAGTGAAGAGTCCTGATGTGCGTCAGGGGCAGTGGTCAGTGAAGAGTCCTGATGTGCGTCAGGGGCAGTGGTCAGTGAAGAGTCCTGATGTGCGTCAGTGGCAGTGGTCATTGAAGAGTCCTGATGTGCGTCAGGGGCAGTGGTCAGTGAAGAATCCTGATGTGCGTCAGTGGCAGTGGTCAGTGAAGAGTCCTGATGTGCATCAGTGGCAGTGGTCAGTGAAGAGTAATTTAATTACACTGTTTATTTTACATGTGTAACTGTGGTTCCCTTTCAGTCGGTCACGTCCGACGTACGTCGGACGTCACCGACGAATTGGGATCACTTCTGGGAGCCCCTATCAGCTTCGAGTGTATAGAGAACGGGCCAATGGCCATTGGCGTGCGAGATTTGCATCTAGCGCTCCGCCCCGCATCGCGGGTATAAAGCGGAAGCGGATGCCACGCACATTTGTCATTCACTTCGGAGCCAAACAGGTGTCCATGGAAGACTGTTCCTGCTTCAGCAGAGAGAAAGAGAGAGAGCGAGAGAAGAGGCTTTTGTGCTGGGGAGAAGGCACGTGCAGTGACAACCGCGAGCTCACCGAGATCGGTGAAACAACTGCTGTTCTTACAGCATCCCGATTGGTTCGGTGGGGGCGTTCCACGGTGAGTGCATACACAGGCTGCACTATTTCCTGTGTTTGCCGCGGTTGTTCCCTGGGTGCTTCGGCACGTTAAAAGAGCTTCTTCTAAAAGAGCAACACGGGTGTGACACTGCGTCTTTTTCAAGATGTCATTCCACCCGTGCGTTTCTGGATGCGGTCGTTCCCTGTCACCAGCTGACGGTCACAATCGCTGCCTTACATGTCTGGGTATTCAACATGCTGAGGCAGCGTTTGTGGATAGCTCGTGTTCCCATTGCGGGAACATGACTATCTCGGCGCTTAGGTCGAGACTCGCCTACCTTCGGGAGGGTGGAGTCCCCTTACCTATGCCCCGATCTAGTGCTATTCCTGCCCAGAAGAATAGACCTACTTCGGCGAATAGCCAGGGTGACCTGAGGATCACGTTTAGGGCACACACGCCGAGCCAGCCTCCGTGGGCCCCTAAACCCTCTGAAGTGCCGCAGCCGGTTGAGCTTCCGGAGGAAGTCACTGGCCCCTCTCGGGGTGGTCCAGCGGTGACCTTTGGAGCTCCAGCAGACGATAGGATGTCGATCGCTGCATCGGAGGGGGAGTTTCAGTCCTCGGAGGATGAAGACTCGGCTGCGTTGCCTCCCTCTGGGAGAGTGGCGTTGCTCGAGACAGACCCCGAGCTGACGGCTATGCTTTCCCGGGCCGCCGAAAAGGTCGGGCTCGTGTGGAACCCTCCACCGTGTCCCGAGCCTTCTAGGCTGGATGATTGGTTTCTCGGGGCGGCTCGCGCTGGTTCTCAGCGTCCCGCCCCGGTGCCTTTCTTCCCGGAAGTGCATGAGGAGCTCACGAGGTCGTGGACGGCACCTTTTTCTGCCAGAAACCAGCCGAGTGGCTCCTCCCTCCTCACTACCCTCAACGGCGGGCCAGCTAAAGGGTACGTGGGGATCCCGCCGGTGGAACGGGCTGTTGCGATGCAACTGTGTCCGGCGTCCGCTTCCACCTGGCGTGGAGACCCACGCCACCCATCCAAGGCCTGTAAGTTCTCCTCCAGTCTAACTGGGAAGGCTTACAAGGCTTGTGGACAGGCTGTGTCTGCCTTGCATGCCATGGCGTTGCTCCAGGTACATCAGGCCCAGGCACTCATGGACATGCACGAGGGTAGGCCTGACCCAGAGCTCCTCCGGGAGCTCCGGACGGCGACGGACCTCGGCCTCCGGGCGACGAAAGTCACCGCCCGTTCCATTGGTCAGGCGATGTCCACTCTTGTGGTCCAGGAGCGACATCTCTGGCTCAACCTGGCCGATATGAGGGAGACCGATAAGTATCGGTTCCTGGACTCCCCCATTTCCCAGGTTGGGTTGTTCGGCGACGCGGTCGAGAGCTTTGCCCAGCAGTTCTCGGCCGGCCAGAAGCAGACGGAGGCCATTAAGCACATCCTGCCCCGGCGGTCAGCTGCTGCCCAGCCGCCGGCCGCAGCTCCTCCGCCTGCTCGTTGCCGAGGGCGGCCGCAGCAGCCCAGCAGCAGCCTCCACCAGGGCAACGGCGTGGAGCCGGCCGCGGGAAGGCCGTCCAGCCCGCTCAGGCCGCTGCCAAGCCAGGTGGCAAGCGTCGTCGCAAGAGACCCTGAGACAGGCCACCCAGAGATGGAGGAGACAGCTCTTCAGGAGGTGGTGACAGCACCGCTCCTTCTCCCGGCCCTCTGACAATACCAATACCCGGAGAATTTTTCGTTCTTGTTTGGTTTCTGTTCCACCACTGGCCTTCGTGCCCGTGGTACCCAAAACTTCAAAGAAAGAGCTGTTTCTAAAATCTCTGGGTGCCAAGAGAGCGCGCTTGGCGGTGTACGACGCTCCCATGCCTTGTCACCCTCCGGTGCCTCTCTTATCGCCAGCAGGGGGTGCTGGCTGTGTCCAGGACGCACACAAGAGGCCTCCGCACACCCGTGCACCCCCTCAGCGGAAGCAGGTAAGTGTTGCATTGCACACTCAGACCCCACTTCGGCCGCTATGCCGTCCGAGTCGGGTCCCTGCACTCCGCTGCGCTGCCCCGCTGCGGGTACGTCTGTGGTGCCGTTGGTCCCGCTGGTTCGGTCGCTGGGAGCCAGGCTAGCGCTCCCCAGCCCATCCCGCTGGCTCATCCGTACTATCAGACTCGGCTATGCGATTCAGTTCGCCCGGCGGCCCCCCAAATTCAGGGGCGTTCACTTCACCTCCGTGTCGAAGGAGAGCGCCCCCGTGCTACGGGCGGAGATCGCAGTCCTACTGGCGAAGGACGCGATAGAGCCGGTCCCTCCAGCCGATATGAAGACAGGCTTCTACAGCCCGTACTTCATTGTACCCAAGAAAGGCGGCGGGTTACGGCCAATCTTGGACCTGCGGTTCTTGAATCGGTCCCTTCACAGGCTGCCGTTCAGAATGCTAATGCAGAAACGCATCTTCAGGTGCATCCGTCCCCAAGATTGGTTTGCAGCGATCGACCTGAAGGACGCGTACTTTCATGTCTCGATTCTCCCTCGACACAGACCGTTCCTACGCTTTGCGTTCGAGAGACGGGCATATCAGTACAGAGTCCTACCCTTCGGGCTGTCCCTGTCGCCCCATGTCTTCACGAAAGTCGCGGAGGCGGCCATTGCTCCCATGAGAGAGCGTGGTGTTCGCATCCTCAACTACCTCGACGACTGGCTGATTCTGGCTCAGTCGCGGGCGCAGTTGTGCGAACACAGGGACATGGTGCTCAGTCACCTCAGCCTGTTGGGACTTCGGGTCAACTGGGAAAAGAGCAAACTCTGCCCCGTGCAGAGGATCTCTTTTCTCGGTATGGAGTTGGACTCGGTCAATCTGACAGCGCGACTCACAGAGGAGCGCGTCCAGTCGGTGTTGAACTGCTTGAATTCGTTCAAATGCAGGACAGCGGTACCACTGAAACATTTTCAGAGGCTCCTGGGGCATATGGCATCCGCAGCCGCAGTGACGCCGCTCGGATTGCTTCATATGAGGCCGCTTCAACACTGGCTACACGACCGAGTCCCGAGATGGGCGTGGCAGAGCGGCTCGTTCCGTGTCTCAGTAACACCGAAGTGTCGCCAAACCTTCAGTCCGTGGTTGGACCCTACGGGCAGGAGTTCCCCTAGAACAAGTGTCCAGGCATGCTGTTGTCTCCACGGATGCCTCATCCACCGGCTGGGGGGCCACATACAACGGGCTTGCAGTTTCGGGTCTGTGGACGGGGCCTCAACTGCAATGGCATATCAATTGCCTCGAGTTGTTAGCAGTTCGTCTTGCGCTGGGCCGCCTCAAAGGGCCGCTACGAGGCAAGCACGTTCTGGTCCGTACAGACAACACTGCGGCCGTTGCGTACATCAACAAACAGGGTGGTCTACGCTCCCGCCGCATGTCACAGCTCGCCTGCCATCTCCTCCTCTGGAGTCAGAAGCATCTGAGGTCGCTTCGTGCCACTCATATTCCGGGCCTGCTCAATCGTGCAGCCGACGAGCTCTCACGACAGCAAGTGCTCCCAGGAGAGTGGAGACTCCATCCCCAGGTGGTCCAGCTGATCTGGAGTCGCTTCGGGACCGCACAGGTAGACCTGTTTGCCGCCCCGGACACGTCTCACTGCCAGTTGTTCTATTCCCTGACCGGGGGGACCCTCGGCTCGGATGCGCTGGCACACAGCTGGCCCCGGGGCCTACGCAAATATGCGTTTCCCCCAGTGAGCCTTCTTGCGCAGACACTGTGCAAGGTCAGGGAGGACGAGGAGCAGGTCTTGTTAGTTGCGCCATACTGGCCCAACCGGACCTGGTTCCCGGAACTAGTGCTCCTCGCGACAGCACCTCCTTGGCCCATTCCTCTGAGGAAGGACCTCCTGACTCAGAGACGGGGCACCCTGTGGCACCCGCGTCCGGACCTCTGGAAACTCCATGTCTGGTCCCTGGACGGGAGGTTCTAGCTGGCCTACCACAGACTGTGGTAGACACCATCACTTCCGCCAGAGCCCCCTCTACGAGGCGCCTCTACGGGTTGACGTGGAACCTGTTCGTCGAGTGGTGTTCTTCTCGACGAGAAGACCCCCGAAGATGTTCGATCAGCTCTGTGCTTTCCTTCCTGCAAGAAGGGTTGGAGCGAAGGCTGTCTCCCTCCACCCTCAAAGTGTATGTTGCCGCTATCGCCGCAAATCACGGCATGGTTGATGGTAAGTCCCTAGGGAAGCACGATCTGGTCGTCAGGTTCCTGAGGGGGGCGAGGAGATTAAATCCGCCTCGCCCTCACTCTATACCCTCTTGGGACTTATCTCTGGTGCTAACCGCATTGCAGAGAGCTCCCTTTGAACCTTTGCAGTCAGTAGAGTTAAAAATCCTGTCTTGGAAGACAGTACTCCTGACTGCATTGGCTTCCATCAAGAGGGTAGGGGACCTGCAGGCATTTTCAGTCGACGAATCGTGCCTGGAATTCGGGGCGGGTAACTCTCATGTAATCCTGAGACCCCGGCCCGGATATGTGCCCAAGGTTCCCACCACTCCCTTTCGGGACCAGGTGGTGAACCTGCAAGCGCTGCCTTCGGAGGAGGCAGACCCAGCCCTGGCTTTTCTCTGTCCCGTTCGCGCTCTGCGGACTTACGTGGACAGAACGCAAAGCTTCAGGACCTCAGAACAGCTCTTCATCTGTTACGGAGGCCAGCAGAAGGGAAAGGCTGTCTCCAAGCAGAGGATGGCTCACTGGATAGTGGATGCCATCGCCTTGGCGTATGAAACCCAAGGCGTGCCCTGCCCGCTTGGGTTGAGGGCCCACTCCACCAGGAGTGTGGCCTCTTCCTGGGCGCTGGCGCACGGCGCCTCGCTGACAGATATATGTAGAGCTGCGGGCTGGGCGACACCTAACATGTTTGCTAGATTCTATAGCCTCCGTGTAGAGCCGGTTTCTTCCCGTGTGCTCGCTTCAAATAGGCAGTAACACCGAAGGGCCCGTTCTAGTGTCGGCTTGCTGCACCATTCCCCTCCTCATGGACCGGATATGTGCGCTGATATGCTCCAGTCGAGTTCCCCAGAACGGCGAACCCTGTTGAGTCCTCCGCAACCCGCGGCAGTCAGACGTGGCGGAGCGTCTGACGCCAGGTCTAACACTCGTATGCATTGGTGGAACTTGTGTTAGGCTGGGTATCCATATGTTGTGACCCCTACGGCGGTCCCATATGTGTATTTTCCACGGTACGCTCCCTATGGCAAGCCCCTGTCTTTCCCTTGGCAGAGCTCGCTCTGCCATCTCTGTGCGGTGTAGTCTCCCGCCTGCATTGGCCGGGGCCACCCCTGGGACTTCCGTATGTTGTACTGCCCACGGCCAGTCCATACGTCTATATTCCACATGATACCTCCCTACGGGTAGGATGTGGCTTCCGCAGCGGCCCCTCGGGGCACGCTTTCCCAGCGTTATCCAATACTCTGCTGAGTGGGTCTTGCGGAACAGCAGCAGTGACTCTCCCTGCGTAAGTTCCCCGCCCCAAACAGGCGGGGGTCTGAGGGGCTTTCGCTGGGCGATGGAAGTGGTAGTAACTGTGGCGTTTTCCATAGGGATCCCAATTCGTCGGTGACGTCCGACGTACGTCGAACATGACCGACTGAAAGGGAACGCCTCGGTTACGTATGTAACCCTCGTTCCCTGAAGGGCTTGCTAGAGGGCTTTTAGCTTGCTAGAATAAGCTACAGCAGCTCGATTAGCCATTAAACGAAACATCGCGATAACAGCTTTTGATCAGGCATTTAAAACAGCTACCACGTTGGGTCCTAAGCGGACACTATTTCACAGGGGGACAGGATTTCTCATGACACCAGATATCAGAGTTTCAAAAATGACCCTCAGGACTTCAATTATGACATGTCAAAGTTTAAAATCAATCAATCTTCAAAATGAGACCCAAATGTCATAGAACAAGACTGAAAACCCTAATTTCATAAGATCAGAGACCCCATTCATCTCAGCACGATACCCAAGGTCAAAGGTGATCGCATAGGGGAGGGTAAGAGGTCACCGACATCATAGACAAGAGGTCAAAGGTCGTCATCAATTAAATTGACATTTGCTGGGGGGTAATGACTACTATTAACATTTTGTGATAACTATGTATATGTCCCTAACAGGGTGGAATATCTTAACAGCCTGAACAATCTACTCATAATTATTATTTTTTGGAGTCCCTGAGCTTGACCAATATATATTCCTAATAGTTAAACATGTCACTATTTTGGTAGAACGCTAAAAACGTGAAAAACTGGCTCAACTGGCTTTTAAAGGGAATGGGAGATGAGACTCTGATTGGTTTATTGCGCGTTACGCCCAAAACACACCCATAACACACCCATGGCTCATTAAGAGACTAGGTACAACCCTTTTGGACCATGCGCCTGGCGTGCCGACCGTTTTTTCCGTCATTAAACTAGCAAAAGTGGATTCGGACACCCTAAGTGCACCTGCGCCATGCGATTCAGACCATGCACTCAGATCGTTAAAACAGGGCCCTAGGACTGTTATGTGCTCATATTTATATAGGCGACATGTACATCCAGGGCTCCAGACTGCACCTAAAATGGATGTATTTGCGACCAAAAGTATTAATTTGTGAGTGATATTTTTGCTTATTTAAAATTTTGCATGTAAATTGTATTGTTTGTTTTTACCTGGGTGTTCTGTGACGATTATAGCCTATCAAGTCTTATTTTTGTGTTGTCGTAATACAATGATTATGATGTGCGTTTCACTCACTGAGTTCGAGTGCCAAAATACGCATAGGGTTATCGGACCTTCTGAACATATACAAGCAGTAGGCTTTTTTTTAATGGAAAATCAATAAATTATGAATAATTTACTTACATTGTGATAATAACATGTAATCAATAAAAAAGTAACTGTAATCTGATGATGAGTATTATAAAATGTAATGTAATCTAATAACAAGTACTTAAGGTTTGGAATCCAGATTACAAATAATCAGTTTCTACCTAGAACTGGTTAAGACATACATGGCCACTTTGAGCATATATTGGAGTAGATGTGGTAGGTCCACTGGAGAGGAGCCAGTCAGGGAACAGATTCATTCTTGTTATCTGTGACTATGCCACTAGATACCCTCAGGCTTATCCTCTCAGAGAAATCACTGCTAAGCAGGTAGCAACTGCACTTCTCAGACTCTTCACACAAGTAGGCATACCTAAGGAAGTCCTAACAGATCAAGGACCAAATTTTCACGGCCACACCCTTCACCAGGTTTATCAACTCTTGGGAATTAAGAGAGTAAGAACCACCCCATATCATCCTCAGACAGATGGCTTGGTTTAAAGGTTCAACAAAACCTTGGAAAATATGCTGAAAAAGTTTGTTTCAGAGACTGGAAAAAATTGGGACAGGTGGCCCACCAAGGTCACGAATCAGCATTTCTAAGCTCCAGTTTGTCTGTCAGATGGTCATTTCATCTCCCCTGGGTGTCAGTTGCTCACCTCACGAAAGTCAGAACCTGTAACAAAGGATACTGACACACACACCGATACACAGCTTCTTCAAGGTTGGAGTTGGTCGAGCTCTAGCTCTGATCAGGAAACTGAAGACCATTATGATGCCAGCTCCAGGCGGCTCACTAGATTTTGAAATTAGAAAATCAATAGCGCAAGGGGCATGTTTAACTACTAAAAAACTTGAAAGAATGAAACGTCTACAAATAATTTCATGATAAAACGCTTATCACTTCTTGTAGACAAAAAAAACAAAAACCCAAATGAACTGGTTATGTACTTTTTCTAGAACTTTCTTGATTTTCACATTTTATATAAATTTGAGAACAAAAAAAGCCTAACATAGAGAAAATTAATTGAAATTGAAAAGGTAATTCTAAAGGCCCTTTCACACAAAACATGAACCGAACCAGTGTATTCCTATGGAGCCAGGCACGAATATTATCTTGCCAATAAAGCAACACTTTTTTCAATTTTTTTTATTTTTATTCAGAGTGTTTTTTTGCCCTGCAAGCCGGCTGCAACTGGCAGGGAAAACGCTTGCTCCTACAACACCATATATGCCCGGAATAACTCTTTCTATGCTAAAGGGTTAGTTCACCCAAAAATGTGTGATTAATTACTCACCCTCATGTCATTCCAAACCCGTAAGACCTTTGTTCATCTTCGGAATACAAATGAATTTTTAATGAAATCGGAGAGCTCTCTGAACCAGCCATAGGCAGCAACGTCATTGCAACTCTCAAGACCCAGAAAGGTAGTAAAGAGTAAAGACATTGTTAAAATAGTCCATGTGACTACAGTGGTTAAACCTTAATGTTATGAAGCGTCAAGAATACTTTTTGTGCGCAAAAAACAAACAAAAATAACTACTTTATTTTACAATTTCTTGACGTTTACACCGTCAACAGTGTAGGAGTCTGACACAGATGAGAAGAAATTGTTGAATTAAGTCGTTATTTTTGTTTGTATTTTGTGCACAAAAAGTATTCTTGACGCTTCATAACATTAAGTTTGAAGCACTGTAGTCAATCTATTTTACCAATGTCTTTACGCTTTACTTCCTTTCTGGGTCTTGAGAGTTGCAATGACGTTGCTGCTTATGGATGGTTCAGAGAGCTCTCCGATTTCGTCAAAAATATCTTCCTTTGTATTACGAAGATGAATGAAGGTCTTACGGGTTTGGAATGACATGAAGGTGAGTAATTAATGACAGAATTTTCATTTTTGGGTGAACTATCCCTTTAACCAGCGCTTCTAAAGCTGCAGTAATGCGATGACTTTACCATTTGGTGATTAGATCCATTGTTTAGAAAACGGAGCTTATAGCACATTGCAGTTTCTCTCATTCATAGTAATACTAGTGAACCATTTTGGTATATGTAGTCGTTTGATGCAACCTGTCACAAAGTTAGTGGCTTCTCTGATAAAACCGCAATTTTTTTCACTGTAAACTCCAACTATAGCTCACTCCAAAAAGCCAATTCATTAAACGATAAGAAATTCTTTATAAAAGCATGTTATTCAACATACTGAAGCCTCTCTTCCATTGGCATCCATTCAAAAATGTCCTCTTTTCTCCTTGCCAGTGTACCATCACATTACTCCTTTTATTTAATTTTTTTTTTGTTAACCTTGGGTGCTCACTCTTGGAGAGGCCCTGCTTTCTTCGACCATCTGCCTGTAACTTCTCTCACTTTTTCGCATCATTTTTGTGAAAGACGTTTCCCCACTCTTATACTAAAAGTAATGTAAAAAGGAATGGGAGACAGGCTGCTGCTGTATTTTTTTTTAATAATGCCAATCATGCTCATGTCATCAAAGATGCTCATAATCTTGCACAGCAGTTTTTGCATAACAGACTATCCAGATTTGATAGTATTAACATGACAATAAACTTTTAAAGGTTTAGTTCACCCAAAAATGAAAATTTTGTCATTAATTACTCACCCTCATGTCGTTCCAAACCCTTAAGACTTTTGTTCATCTTCAGAACATAAATGAAGATATTTTTAATGAAATCTGAGAGCTTTCTGTCCCTCCATTGACAGCAACGCAACTACCACTTTGACGCCTCAAAAATGTATTCGTTTAAACTATGTATTCATTTAAGGCAGAAATAATGAGCTCATTGAAGTAATGAATACATGTTAACAAAATGATTAAAATATATAAAAAATTCAGCATAGGTGCATGTTGATTCAGAGTTTGCTTCATCTGAAGTTCTCACAGGAGTTGAAGTCAACTCTTCACAGGGTTATATGATCTGTTATGTGATCAGATTTAATTTAAGCTTTTATTCACATATAAACATTCATCAACTCACACATCAGTTGTGGTAAACGGAAGCTCAAGCATGTTCGCTTGACGTGCGAGAACCAATGAGGCTCATTCTCGTGTGTTTTGTAGCACATTTGAGCTTCTGCAAGAACCAATGAGGTTTGTTCTTGTGTGTTTTGTAGCACATTTGAGCTTCTGCAAGAACCAATGAGGTTTGTTCTTGTGCGTCGAGCAGGTTCGGTTGAGCTTCTTTTTATGTTTGCTGATCAGTGTTTTTATATGTGAATAAAAGCCGGAATTCAATCTATTCATCATATAAAGCGATTGAGTCTCTTCAGAAAATTCGGACTAAACCGCCTGATTCATATGGATTAGTTTTACGATCTCTTTATGAACTTTTTGAAGCTTCAAAGTGGTAGTTGTGTAGCTGTCAATGGAGGGACAGAAATCTCTCAGATTTCATTTAAAAGATCTTCAATTGTGTTCTGAAGATGAACAAAAATCTTGCAGGTTTGGAACGACATGAGGGCGAGTAAACAATGACATCATTTTCACTTTTTTGGGTGAATTATCCCTTTAAAACAAAGATCTTAAATTTGGGGTTTAGTTTTAATTTGTTTCTCTTTTGGGGTTTTTTTTTTTTTTTTTTTTGATGGTAGAATGTTTGTTTTAGACCCGATGGAAGTGAACAAGAAAGGAAAAACAGAAGCCAAAAAATCTTTCAAATGCTCTCATTGTAAAAAACATTTCACATGTAAAACATACCTTAAGATTCACATGAGAGTTCATAATGGAGAGAAGCAGAAACAAAAAAAAGCCATTAGGAGGCACCTAAAGATCCACACTGGAGAGAAGAGTTTTACCTGTGATCAATGTGGGAAGAGTTTTGCATTCAAAGAAAACCTTAAGGCGCACATGAAAATCCACACTGGAGAGAAGCCACACACATGTGATGAATGTGGGAAGAGTTTTGCATTCAAAGGAGACTTTAAAAAACACATGAGAATCCACACTGGAGAGAAGCCACACACATGTGATCAATGTGGGACGAGTTTTACTAGCAAATTAAGCCTAAAGAACCACATGAAAATCCATACTGGAGAGAAGCCGCACACATGTGATCAATGCGGGACAAGTTTTGCACAAAAATCTCAACTTAAGATACACATGAGAGTCCACACTGGAGAGAAGCCGTACACATGTGATCAATGTGGGAAGAGTTTCTCACAAAGAGTACACCTTAAGGAACACATGAAAATCCACACTGGAGAGAAGCCGCACACATGTGATCAGTGTGGGAAGAGTTTCACACAAAAAGACCAACTTAAGATACACATGATGAATCACACCAGACAGAAGCCGCACGTATGTGATCAGTGTTGGAAGAGTTTCGCGTTAAAATCAACCCTTATGTTACACATGAGAATCCACAATAGAGAGAAGCCGCACACATGTGATCAATGTGGGACGAGTTTCATGCTCAAAAAAGAACTTAAGGAACATGTGAAAATCCACACTGGGTATAAGCCACACACATGTGATCAATGTGGAAAGAGTTACACACGAAAAGACCACCTTCAGAGACACATGATAATCCACACTGGAGAGAAGCCGTACATATGTGATGGAGTGTGGAGTGAGTTTTGCACGAAAAGAAAGCTTAAAGAGCCACGTGCTGATTCACACAGGAGAGAAACTGCACACATGTGACCAATGTGGGAAGACTTTCGCTCGCCAAGGAGATCTTAAGTTACACATGATGATCCACACTGGAGAGAAGCCGCACACATGTGATCAATGTGGGAAGAGTTTTAATACCAAAGAATACCTAAAGCTGCACATGAAAATCCATACTGGAGAGAAGCCGCACACATGTGATCAGTGCGGGAAAGGTTTTGTACAAAAAACTAACCTTAAGAATCACATGAAAATCCACACTGGAGAGAAGCCGTACACATGTGATCAATGTGGGAAGAGTTTCACACATGGAAGCACCCTAAAATTCCATCTACAAACTCATTCTGTAGAATTGCAATTTTACTGTGATCAATGTGGTAAAGGTTTTGGTTTGGAATCAGGCCTGAAGAACCACCTGAAAGTTCATGCTAAGGAGAAACTTTATTCGTGTTTTTCATGTGAAATGAGCTTTAGTTACCTGGCTGCTTTAAGAATGCACCAGAAAAGACACAGCTCTGTAAAGCTTTATGTGTGTTTTGAGTGTGGGAAGTCATTTTTTACAAGTTCCGAACATAAACAGCACCAGTTAACTCACA
Source organism: Coreius guichenoti (assembly GCA_039654105.1). Taxonomy (NCBI): domain Eukaryota; kingdom Metazoa; phylum Chordata; class Actinopteri; order Cypriniformes; family Gobionidae; genus Coreius; species Coreius guichenoti. Next base: position 46,698,652 of record CM077169.1, on the reverse strand, counting down.
CTGGAGAGAAACCGTACAAATGTTCACACTGTGACGAGATTCTCTCTGTTAGGAAACATGAAAACACATGAGAGGATCCATACTGGAGAGAAGCCACTTGTCCTCCAAGTGGGAAGAGTCATACAAAAAGTAGGAAACAACAGTAAACTTTCCATATAAATCTGTCCTAACAAATGAGAGGACACAGAAATATCATCTAATGTTGTCACAGTGAGCAAAGTTTTCATGCCCAGCAGTTTTGAATGTAAACTACTTATACCCTCAAAGATGGAGTTCATTCCAAAAGAACAATATCTAAGAAGTTTTATTCTTAAATATAATTTTGCTTTGTTATACATTTTATCATTACTCTGTTTTAATTTTCTCATGCATACTCTTAATTTACTCTCTTTTATGAAAGGTATTTACAAAATGTTCTTGTGCTTGCATGTATAGTTCAGGAAGCTGAAGAAAAGGCTTTTAACACTTTTAACGACATCTATCTGATAGTTATTTGTTAACTTGATTGTCATTGTTGTGCTCGGACCATCTAGCTATTTGTGATGTTTACCATTTGCCAAGTAACTTTGCAACTAGTAATCGCTTCTTTGGTTTGGTCATCTGTTAAGTCAATAAAGAGAGAGATCTTTCTTATGTGTTCTCACAAGAAATCATTGATTAAACTCATTAAACTTTTTTTTTTTTTTTTTAATCTAAATTGTCCAATTTTATTGTTTGCTGATTCTACATGCATAAAGAATAAACAACTTTTTAATTTTAGTCAGGGGCAATTCTAGGATTTCATCCAATTTGCAGCAGATGACCTCGAACTTTTATCTCTGAAGAGCCTAAAGCGAAATCGTATGATTTGTGACATCATTTTGCACAAAATCTGGTTGTGGAGTTAGTTTCCATATTATAAAAACTGGCAAAGGTATACAGTGAAGACCAGCATACATATGTCCTGAAGGGACACGGGTTGTTGACATGGCATTTTCACTGTCACACAAGATAAAAAATAAATATAATTCGTATTGTCATCATTTAAAATGCAGTAAATGGTTAAACATGTCTTTGTCTTACATGGACCTGTTGATATAAAAACTGCTTTGTCTTATGGTGTGACTCAAGCATGGTTCAATAAATTACAACCTTTATAAATTAAAAAGAAACGCATACAAATGTTAATAAATACCTCAGACATAATTTTACAGTTGTCTATTTTAGTAAATGACAATCATTTTTTTTTTCCATCCATATATTTCTAAAAGCGTAGGAACTTGATACATTTTGTCGCTGAAAACCATGTCCTCCGGTGTGACACCATATCCTGATTTTAAATCGGGCAAATCCACTGACAAGTTTAATTAGTTGAAGGACCCCATTCAAGGTCATGTTACTGAAGCCCATGATATGTGCACATGGTAAGATTTTGTCTCAGAATTGTTTAAATATTTAACTTTTTTGGAACCACTATAAAAGTGTTTGTGAAGATGTCATAAGTAACCCCTAATTCCTGTATAGGCCCTGTGTTTGTTTGGTTTATATTATTTGCATAAATGTTTGTTTCTTATTGTTTGTTTAAATATGATTTGGGGTTACTTTTTCTGGTCTAAATGTGCACATTAGATTAGAGAAAAGACACCAAGAGTTTTTAATTTTTCTTTATTTAGAATGTATATATTAGCATTATAGTAACATTTCCAGAATTTACCTTTGTCTCTGGGTTCATGGCTGCAGCATGGTTCCGGGGGTGGGGTTTAAGAGGAAGTGCGGCCTTCCTATTCCTCATTTTATGCCATTCTGAGGGATTCTGGGTAGTGTAGGCATAGCTTATTTCCCAGTGGGAGCAGGGGGGTCATTGTTTCATTGTTTTTTTTGTTTATTTTGTTAAATGTACTGTATTGTTTATTATTTGTATTTTGTTTCTTGTAATATTTATGTTAATTTTTATGTTTATTTTCAAATGTTAAGGTTTATTTATGCATTTATGTGTGTATGTATATACCCTGTCTATTCCCCTATTATGAAATGGTTGAACCCCTGAGTATAATAGGATTCATCTTGTCTGATTGAATCAGTTCTGGTGAGGGACCTCTGTGAGGAAGGTCACCTTTAGTGTCTCTGTTTTATGTTCTTTTTGATTTGTTGTTGTTTTTTTTTGGATTGCAAGTTTGAAGTCAATAAAGCTTTTGATTGATGGCAAGCAGTGTCTCCTGCCTTTGCTCTGGTCATGTCCCCACAGTGTTAATTTCTGTTGTCCTTTGATGCGACACCCCTATATTCTTAATTCTTTCTGTGTCACACCATAGGACACATTTCAGTAAAGATTTTCAAAAAAACAGTGAAAGAATTGACAAAGTTAGTGACCCCTTATATTTTCTCAAACATCAGACTTCACACTACATAACAATATGCATTTTTTATTCAAAAGTGGTGTTTTACAAAAAAATAAAAAACATTTTATACTGCTTATTTGTCAACTACCCACACACCACTTGACCATGCCCAAGAAGAGGCCATTCCTTTTGTGGAACGGGCTGAAGGGGTGGATTCTTGAATCCACTGCCGCTTCAATGTATATCCTTTTGATTGGTTGGTAATCAAGTTATTAATCAATGTTTATCCTTCTTAATATTATTATATATAATAAATGATTTGAATGACTTCTTCAAGCTTATGAGATTTAATTATACAATTACGTCTTCTCACTGGAACGTGCTCCTTGTTTTTTGAGAGGAGCATCCAACACACGTTAAAACATTTACTCTTCTAGCTGACCATGACAGCCTAGGTCACTGGGGTCATTCAGGCATGCCTCCTACATGACCAATTCACAGTCAAAGCATTTACTTTTCATCTTTAATCACTAGAGAATAATGACGAATATTGTCTGAACCTCTTACTGACCCTAGTGAAAAATAAATATACTAAAATATATTTGAAATACATTTATTTTATGCTAAATATACTACAAATATATTTATGTACTTAATATAAATACCCTGCAATTGTACTTTGTGTACTAAATTGGTATACTTAAAGTCTGCTAAAATTGGAACAAATAATTTTGTATTTAATGCACTTTAGTTATCCATAAATAGTGCTGAGGTCCAACTAAAGATATACTTGAGTATATTTGATTGTGCTAAAGTGGAACTAGCAAGTATACTTTAAGTGCACTTTAAATATCTTGCATTTAAATTATACAGTGATTATACTATCCTTAGTAATAGTGATTTAAAACACATTTTATGCTTAATATTAAGAATTATGTATTGTGCAATAAAGAAGAACAAATAAAGTTAATTATAATATTTATATCAGTAAGTCTCAAGCGATATGTCAGTAAATATGGGTTTGTAGTTAGTATGAAATAAATGTAGGCCTATTTTTAATACTTATTGGCATTGTTTTTTTTCACTAGGGCAGATTCTGCATCCATTGCCTCATGACGTTTTCTCACTGCCACGCAACTCGGAAACTCTTAAGAAAATAGAAAGCTACCAATGTGCTGATGTTCATGTGCCTTTTAACTCATGAATACATTCTTTCTGCCTTGACTTGAAAACACCGTAACTGCCAAAGCCCATTGGCCTGCCCCAACGTCCTACCATTGGTTAACCCAGAAGTTGACACGTCAGACCGCTATGCTTGATCTATGTTTCGAGCACGCCATAAAGCCAATGCCATCACACTCGCTAGAGTGCACACTATTGGGAATGTTGCAGATTTGGCACATTTCTCAGAAGGAAAGCTTTAGAGTCGAGAAACTCATTGCAGCTAAACACAAGTCTCACCATCTATTTCAAATCTGAGAATGATGAAATTATTTTTAGATGATGCTATGTATTTTTTTTTTTTTTTTTTTGTGCAAACCAAAGGAAATGTGAGGTATGAACTGAAACCTCTAGTTTGTTTCTGCTAACAGGTGCTGTAAGGGCAGAATTTCCACAACTTTTGCCTACAGCGCAAATGTAACAATGAGCAGTTTGCAAATAAAATGATTTAATTTGTTAAATATTTAAGTACTACTTCAGTAATTTATTTTTGTTGAATCCTCTGTTGACCTGTTATGATTAAATGTACAATTCAATGAACTGTATTTGAGTTCTACTTGTTCAGTATAAAAACAGTAAAGGCCTGGATAAAAGTTTACATGAAATTTGTTTTGAGTTGCAAAAAAATAAATAAATAATAATAATCATGAAGTAAGTTTTATAATTATGACCTTAACCGTTTCAATAATTTGCCCGCACTTTGAATATCAGGTAGGCTATTGTTTCATTAAATTCAAATTTATTTCTAGCACTTTCCACAATTTGCATGGTTGCAAAACAGCTTTACATACATATAGAAAGTAGTTACAAAAGTTAATATATGTAGGCTAATTATGACAAATAAAGAAAACAACATATAGTCAGTTTGAAATGGTGGAAGAAATTCACGTACCTGATCAGAAGTTGTATTACTTTAGTGTATTCACACTCCAATGCACCTGTACTAATACACTTTTCCCATTAATGGTACTTTAATGGCCCGTTGCATTATGTTTATTAAAATTATTCTGACCAGTCGTCAAATATTAAACAAAAAGCTAAAAAAGTTAAAATGTCAAATAAATTCAGAAACGTTAACTGCATTGAAATTAAATAATTTCAATTCATGTGTCACATTTAAATCAGCAGCGTAATGCGAGATCGGCAAATAATTCGATTTTTGCGTTTTCCATCAGGAGCAGTTGTGCAGTGAGTTGAAGCGTGCAGGGACAATCGGCAGAGAAATGTTACGGATGGTTTTATTCCATCCGCACGCACTGAAACACTAGCAGTTCTGCACGTTCACATTCTTCCACCAACGAACGGAACTGTCTGTGTTTTAGTGGCTTTATTTCTTCAACAGCTCCAAGTTCTATGCAGGCCGTTTTGCGTTTATTTTCATGCACCGATTACTGCGCCTATATTGAGACTTTTCTCTGCGATTCACAGTATTTAAATCTATATAATTTGTCCTGTCGTTCATGGAAAAATCTGTTTGCTTATAGAAGCACTTACAACAGTATAGAAAGAACACAAAGTAACCCCAGTTTAGCATTCATGTCTGCGTGGTGGCGTAACTGGTAAAGCGAGTGCACTTGTTTGGCAGCGACCCGGGTTCGATTTCAGTCTGTATTGGTTCCTACATTCAGTGTACGTATATCCCATTGTCTCACTGATGTTGGCTGGATAAGCAAGTTAATGGTTTACTGGGGGGTCTATAAAATGTCAGCAAAAGGCAAATTCATAAGCTGAGCTGTTATTTATAAAGATTACTTTATTGTATCATATTTGAAGCACACTATAATGATGCCATTAGCACACTTAAAGTTTACTTGGAATGCCATTGCAACGTGTTTTAAAATCACTAAAAGTTTGTTAGCAGTATAATATTAATATATGGTCAACACTCTTACAGTGTAATTTAATTGCAATTGTAATGTCACTAAAATACATTTTTAAGTTTATGCTGAGTGAATTCTGCATTTCAAAACCTAAATACAAGAGTATATTTAAATTTAAAAGTATACTTGGAATAGTTCCACTTTAGCACAAATAAGTATATTTATTACAACTTTAGTTGAACTTTAGCACTGCTTTTGTACAACTAAAATGCATTTAGTACAAATTTGTTGTTCCAATTTAACAGACTTTAAGTATACCAATTCATAGCTTGTCACAAATACATTTAGTTATACTAAAGTAGATACGAATAAATTGTGCTTAAGTATACTATTTTTTCACTAGGGGAGTTACAGGTTCAGACTTTCGTGAGGTGAGCAACTGGCACCCAGGGGAGATGAAATGACCATTTTACAGAAAAACTGGAGCTTAGAAACTCAGATTTGTGACCTTGGCCCATATGTGGAAAGTTTCTACGTTTATCTATGCTTTAACCAATCAGAATCATTCAACCTAAAGGGATGACGTAGTTTAGGGACCTATGTTAGAATATAATTGCTGCTGTATTGAGTGTGTACGCAGAGCGGCCTACAAGCTCCTTGTAGTGTTGAAGCTGACTTCTGCTGATGAAACTGCAAACTATTCTTCAGTAAAATTTTCTTCAATTGATTGCATCTCCTCTTCTGGTCTTGATTCGTAATATATAGTCCTGGGTCTTAACTATAAATTCCCCTTCAGGGCTTTCACTCCAATGGGGCATTGCATGCCACGAGTCATATGCCAAGGCAATTATGTCTACGATCCAATGAGACAATCTGTGATAGCCACTTTCCTAATGTATACCTGTCCCAGCGAAGCGCAGTTCAGATAAAAGGTTGGAGCTGTCCACGACACCAGGGCAGCATGGCAACTGTCTGTGATGACAATGCGCATGCACATCTCCTTCCTGGGGACTAAGATCAACTCAGGGACAATGCAGGCGCATCTCTTCTCAGTGTCCAGGTTGGGGGATTCCCTCCCTCTAAAAACATTTTGTCTGGCAGGCTTTTGGGCTTGCGTTTGGGCCATGGACATTGCAGCTTCACTGTGGGCTCAACTGACTTCTGTGGAGCCTGTGCAGTGTTGGTAGGAAGCTTGGCTGGCCGCCATGTACGCTTTTGCCCGCCATGTTTAAGGTGAACCTTGGGGCAGAGGTGCATGGCGAGAGTTTCCTCTAGAGGAGCCAGCTTTTCTCATCCCTTATCCCTGCACCATCCAGCATTGAAAACTCTACAGCTCCAACTCCCCAAGGTCAAAGGTGGTATGGCTCTACCATGCTTGGAAGATTATTATAGAGCAGCACAGTTACGTTCTCTGGTTTGTTGGTGTGACCCTGAATGTGATGCAAAATGGAAGGTCCTAGAGCAAAGTCAAATAAGCATACCTCTCCAATCTATACTGGGTGAAAAAACTCTCCTGAAGAAACATCTGAACAAATTAACTAATTGGATGGCAGTCCCTTTTAACATCTGGCACAAACTACTTAAAAATAAGGAATTTGAAAGAAATGTACGAATATTACGTTGGGTGAAATATGATACAGAATTACACCAGCTGGTCTGGACAGTAGATTCAAGCACTGGACGAATTCAGGTATCACCTCGTACTGTATAATATCCTCCACTGACAGTTTGGATACCTTTAAAAAACTCATAGATACATACAATTTAGGGAAGGAAGATTTCTTCAGATACCTTCAACTGAGACACCACTTTGATAAACGTATTAAAACTACTGGAGAGAAGGGAACGGACCTGATTAGAGTATTCATCGACGCATATAAGGGTAATACTAACAGAAAACTGATTTCCAGGTTATATTCATGTTTACAGTTGGACAGGGGACTTTCAACAATGTATGTAAAAATGAGGTGGGAGAAAGAAGCTAACAAAGATAAGCGAAGATGACTGGTTGAATATATGCAGGACACAATCTACCACCTCTAGCTCAGGTCTGTGGAGGGAATTCACCTGGAAAAACACTTTAAGATTCTTTATAACCCCCAATATAAAAAAGTCACAGAGCAACAATCCTGAACAAGGTCAGTGTTGGAGAATCTGTGGTAACATGTCTGCTGGTCATTTTCATATCTTTTGGGAGTGTCCTATTATTTCTTTGTACTGGGTAGAGGTGGTGAGGACAATTAGGTCAATAACCGGCTTAGAGCTTGAGTTTAATTTCAGCGTTATGTATTTAGGAAATCTACCAACAGGGCTGAGAAAGACAGATAGATATTTGGTACAAATACGTTTAGCAGGTAGCAAGAAAGCAATAACTAGGAAATGGTTAAGTAAAGAGTCCCCGACAATTGCCGAATGGATAGAAATAGTACGGGAAATTTATGTTATGGAACATTTGACTTTCTCTCTGAGACATGCCAGGAGGAAATGTGAAACATATTGGAAAAACTGGATATCTTATCTGAACACAAATTGAGATGTATATGTCTTGTATGGGTTTTTTTTTTTTTTTCTTTCTTTTTTCTCTCTTCTCTGTTTTACATGATGTTGAGCGTTTCTGTTAATCTATGACAATTTTGCCTGCTGTTCCCTGGTCTGTCTGGTTCTGTTCTGTTAAAAAAAAAGTAAAAAAAAAAGTAAAAAAAAAAAAAAGAAAACTCTACAGCTCCTGATGCGTTGGCTTTAGCAGTATAAGGCGTGGATGGAGGATCCAGTCATCTAAAGCCTTAAGTATACTCTCTCCATCGTTTTTGTTCTTGTTCTAGTTCTAAACTTTGCATGCAATGGCAGATCCGCTACTTCTCTTCTTATATCCTTCTGAGTGAATGCCCTGTAAATGACACTGCTCAGTTCTGCCCTTTAACGTCTGGTAGAGTATATAAAAAGTAATTGTACTGTACTGTGCATGTCAAACTTGTCCATTCCGTGCTCATCCGAGGTTCAGTATACTTTAAAAAGCTGTGTGGAAAATTAAATATAACTATGCCTTAAAGATAGGGTAGGCAATTTTTTTATGAACAGTTTTTGTTATACTGGTTGAAACTCTCTTCACATCCTGACAGCAATCAATAATAGAAGTGGTCTAAATATTAAAATTATATATATCTCCTGTGGAAGTCTCAGGACCAAAAATGTGCGTCCAATCATTGCATTTGGTCCGAATGCAATGATAGGATGTCTTGCCTGCCTTTCAACATACAGTGGGGAGAACAAGTATTTGATACACTGCCGATTTTGCAGGTTTGCCCACTTACAAAGCATGTAGAGGTCTGTAATTTTTATCATAGGTACTCTTCAACTGTGAGAGACGGAATCTAAAACAAAAATCCAGAAAATCACATTGTATGATTTTTAAATAATTAATTTGCATTTTATTGCATGACATAAGTATTTGATCACCTACCAACCAGTAAGAATTCCGGCTCTCACAGACCTGTTAGTTTTTCTTTAAGAAGCCCTCCTGTTCTCCACTCATTACCTGTATTAACTGCACCTGTTTGAACTCGTTACCTGTATAAAAGACACCTGTCCACACACTCAATCAAACAGACTCCAACCTCTCCACAATGGCCAAGACCAGAGAGCTGTGTAAGGACATCAGGGATAAAATTGTAGACCTGCACAAGGCTGGGATGGGCTACAGGACAATAGGCAAGCAGCTTGGTGAGAAGGCAACAACTGTTGGTGCAATTATTAGAAAACAGAAGAAGTTCAAGATGACGATCTTGAAGTTCAATCTCCCTCGGTCTGGGGCATCAATGATCATGAGGAAGGTGAGGGATCAGCCCAGAACTACACGGCAGGACCTGGTCAATGACCTGAAGAGAGCTGGGACCACAGTCTCAAAGAAAACCATTAGTAACACACTACGCCGTCATGGATTAAAATCCTGCAGCTCACGTAAGGTCCCCCTGCTCAAGCCAGCGCATGTCCAGGCCCGTCTGAAGTTTGCCAATGACCATCTGGATGATCCAGAGGAGGAATGGGAGAAGGTCATGTGGTCTGATGAGACAAAAATCAAATCATCCATAATCAAATTCTATAACAAGGGTCCGATCTACCATGTCACGTACATGTGAAGCAAATATTATAACATTCAAATAAAGCAATTTTTTTTTTCATTTACGATAGTTAAGGAAGTCTTTTTTGTTGAGTCCAGTCAAGTCTGAAGTCATTTCAGGTTGAGTCCCGAGTCAAGTCTGAAGTCTCATAAAATGCGACCCGAGTGCGAGTCCACTAACTCGAGTGCCCATCTCTGGTTTACGTTCATTATTAGTGTAATGTTATGTATTTTGAGACATGAGGTAATTTAAAGGCGTCTCTTGTGGCGCTTTGCAGACTCTGCTCTGGCTGTGTGTGTTCATGTGTTTTGGAGGAGGCGTGGCTTTGGAGACGCTCTGAAGGGAGGCTGGGATCTAATGTTCAAAGCTAGCTTGCTAATGCTAGCATCTCCGAAATTGCCTACACTTAAACGTTTAAGTGTGAGTAAACCTGCTCGACTGGGGAAGACCAGTCCAGGCCGAGCTCCTGAACTGCCCTTGTAAGGGGCCGTTCACACAGAATGCGTTTTTCCATGCCACTGTGCTACTTTTCTATTGTTTTTCAATGCAAACACGCTAGACGGACGTCACTGTTGTGCTCACGCCTCGCGTCATTTACAACGTCTCACGCATGAAGCGGCATTCTAAAAATGCGGTGCTCAAGTTAAAATAAGTTTCTAGATCTTGAGCTTTTTTCATTCCACTGACCTGCATCTCACGTTTTTAAAAAACGCATTCTGTTTGAACCAGCCCTAAGAATGCAAAAGAGCTCAGCATCCACTGTGGATGGTAGCTTATCTGTCTACTCGTGGAGGGGACATCAGAATCTTCCACTGAATGGGATGGCAGGGGGGTTTGGGAGGCTGAATCAGCCATCATAGAATGAGGACTTATCTAGAGTGCAGCGTCCCAAGTGTCATGCTCTCACAGTAAAAGCAATCAGTCTCCATGTGAGGTGAGCAGCCCAGAGAGGTGAAGCAGCTCTCGTGCCCCTCAGACAGCTGTTGTAAATGATTGCACTTTTTATATGAAATTTGCTCCCCCCCCCTCTTTTAAACGGCGTTCCTCTGGAACATGGCAGAGGATCTATAGGCTCTTGCAGTGAAACCACTGGTTAGTGCTGTGAGGTGTGAGACTACGGCGGGTTCAGGATGCAGGATCAAGTGTAGTCCTGAAGGAGAAAGATTCTGTTTATAAGAAGGTGCCTTATGAGGGAGGCATTCGTGCCACACAAGGCAGGCGTGAACCACACTGGCCAATTATATGCAAATTGGTGTTATGATACTGGGCTTCAAAACGCAGCAGCACTTCTAGTATGCTTCTAGAAGTATGACCATATTAGCCCGGTTCTGTGAACACTGCATTGGCTCCCTATTAAACATCGTATACATTTTAAAATCTTGCTAATTACTTACAAAGCACTAAATGGTTTAGCTCCCCAGTACTTGAGCGAGCTCTTAACGCATTATACTCCATCACGTCTATTGCGGTCTCAAAATTCTGGCCAGTTGATAATACCTAGAATATCAAAATCAACTGCAGGCGGTCGATCCTTTTCCTATTTAGCACCTAAACTCTGGAACAGTCTTCTTAGCATTGTTCGGGAAGCAGACACACTCTGTCAGTTTAAATCTAGACTAAAAACGCATCTCTTTAACCTGGCATACACATAGAACATTATCAATTTCTATTATTCAAATCAGTTAAATGATTGTTTAGGCTGCATTAACTAGGTCAGCCGGAACTGGGAACACTTCCTATAACACTCAATGTACTTGTTACATCATAAGAAGAATGGTATCTACACTAATATTAGTCTCTCTGTCCGGCGTGATGACTCCGATCTTCAACCAGATGGAACTGGACAAATATTCTGAATGTTCCGATCCAATCTGACTTCTGACCTGAAATGTTGCCTGAATCATAATCATACACTATTCGTTTATTGGCCAGAGGAGAACTAGCCCCCTGACTGAGCCTGGTTTCTCCCAAGGTTTTTTTCTCCATTCTGTCACTTGATGGAGTTTTGGTTCCTTGCTACCGTCGCCTTTGGCTTTTGGCTTGCTTAGTTTGGGACACTAAATATTCAACTATATTACTGATCTGCCTGTATTGACACCACATGAGAATTGAACTGAGCTGGACGATGACATCACTGTTTTGTCCAGAGAGGCTGTCCAGCGGAATCAAATTTTGTTGCATTATTTTCCTGTTACCACTGTAATGCTGCTTTGAAACAATCTGTTTTGTAAAAAGCACTATATAAATAAAGGTGACTTGACTTGAAGGTGACTTCAGAGATTGGTCGGAGTAAGGGATTTCCCCATAGTGCAAGCTGCTGACGCAATGTTAAAAGAACCGTAATCAAAAGGGAACTTATAATATCAATCATATATTTATACATTTCTAAAAGAGTAAATATGGATGTGAGCATTTCAAAGAACATTTTATATGCATCCAAGAGGATTCTGTTCACTATTTTTAAATATTGCAGAGTATCTGATATTGCTTTTCATATCAAGTATTTTGTTTTGTACATTCTGAGATGAAACAAGTTACATATAGGCTACTGTATGCAAATGTATACTTTGTATACGAGTACATATGCAGGCATGTGCTGTTAAAAAAATCAAAACCCTTTCAACTGCATTTATTATTTAATCCCATAAGAATATAAAAAGAGGTAGTTGTACAGTCACATTAATAAACGTTGCAAGAATAATTTTTTTTAATAAATCGCAGATCTTTTACGTATTCCTTGACATGTTTTTATCATATGGCTTTGTTTTTGAGTTCATGGAAAAAAATAAATGAAATAAATATGAAAAAAATCATACAAAGAGCCCATATTTTTATGTGCATATATAGTGTTTCCTAGTAACATTATTAACTGTACGATACAATGGCACTTTTATCTTTTAAGAATAAAAAATGCATCAAATACACAAATATTTATTAAACATCCTTAATATAAGCTAAAAATCTTTCCAAGAGTTGTTTGACAAAAAAAGCAAAAACTAGATTGCTTTGTTCCGTTTTAATTTTTATTTTGAAAAGTAGTTTTCTTGATAGTTTTAGAGTCCTTTCATTAGAAACAGTGGTCAATAGAATAGAATGTTTTATAGAAAACCATATTTTTCTCTTATCCTCTTCACACCCCAGCACAGTAGGTGGCAGTGTGAACCTATTTTGTTGGCTTAAAAGCCGCCAGTGAGACAGTACCGACAGTAACAGGAACAAGCATTGACAGTTGAATCGTGCATTGTTTTTCTGCACTGTGATTTTCTGCCTTAATAGTCTTGTTTGATAAAATGATAGAAATTAATATTATCAAAAGACTCTTGGGACTAATAAAACACTTTTAAGAACGCTTTATTGTTGTCTTAACTGTCAAAGTTCGCAGTATGGCAGAGCGAGGTGCACATTTAACCACAGCGGCTCCAGCTGAAGACAGGCCGTCTATATTTGAGGTTTTAGCGCAGGACTCTTTGATGGGTGCTGTCAAACCTGCATTACTGCATGCTGTGAAGGTATGCTTACGAATTTACTTGTCTTGTACTTCATTTGCCACCATTTTACAGACATATGTAATTTACCTGACATTATGGTGATGGTGTGGTTTCCATTAAGAACTTGGGCTGTGATTTATAGTATACTATGTTTACTGTGTACTGTAAGCAGGTGTTCTGGGACTTAATTCAGCTCGTTTGCATGAAATATCAAGACCCATATTTTCCATAATAAGCAGTATACAACCTAAAGAACACTGTGCTTGGAACCTGTATCCCACGATAAAGTGTGTCCAACTTGACCTTTCATTTCCAGTGTGAAGAATGAACCAGATGTATTTACTGTTTACTATCTGATTGGACTGCCTGAAGCATTTTACACAAAATTGAATTTTAAAACACAAAATACCATTTTGATTTGTGAGATTGGCACAGGTCAGGGGTTTTCAATCTTTTAGAGGCCACTCACCCCCAAATATGATCTTTTTCATGCCGTGGACCCCCATGATATAATTGAAAAGGCATATATAGCTTCTTGTATAAAAACCCAATTTATACTGTGAAAAATTATTATAAATATGTCTAATATATGTTTTAGAAAATATTTAGTTTCTACTCGTTATAGTACTGTACTGTTAGATTTATTTACTCACTTAGTTTAGTCTAAAATGTATTTTAATTTATTATTATTGTTTTAATTTTAATCCTATTTATTTTTACAGTTTTTCTCTAAAATTTCCAGTAGATCCCAGTTTGAAAACCCCTGGCATAGGCTAGTACACTTCGATTCATTGAGTGTTGCATACTGTTATTGTTTTACATATTCAAAAAAAAACTTTCCAGTATTTACTGTGCTGTCACTGAATGCTCCTGATGTAAATACCCTGCCATTGTCCACAGATCCTTGCTACATCTAACCCTGCTCGCTATGGATTTCTTTGGAGGAGGTTTGATGAGATTTATGCCATCCTGGATATGTTATTGCAGCATCATTTCCTCTCCCACACCAGCGCCTCATTCTCTGAGAACTTCTATGGCCTGAAGCGTGTAGGAGCAGACGGCACACATGCTGCCCATCTGGGGCTCCGTCGCAGACAGCACTGGCGCTCCTTGCTCCTACTGGCCCTCCTTCCTTACCTGCGCACCAAACTGGAAAAAGTCCTGGCTCAACAGAGAGATGAAGATGATTTCTCGATCCGCTTGCCGCAGTCCTTCATGCAGAAGCTGTACAGGGCTTTTCTGGCTGCATACCCCTTTGTGTGCATGGCCTGGGATGGCTGGGTCTTTTGCCAACAGCTTTTGTATGTTTTTGGCAAAACACGGACACATTCTCCGCTTTTGTGGCTGGCAGGGGTTAAACTCTCATATCTCACGGCTAATGACATCCGCAGCCTGGATCTCAAGCCATCAGGCCCGGCACTGAGCCCCAGTCAAAGGTGAGTCTATCATATGTGTTTATTTTGAGTTTATTTTTGTGTTTTGTCTGGGTAATATTGACACAAATTTCACGATTCGATTTCGATTCACAAGCTTTCAATTCGATATAGATTCATTTGGATATACACTATATTGCCAAAAGTATTGGGACACCCCTCCAAATCATTGAATTCAGGTGTTCTAATCACTTCCATGGCCAAAGGTGTATAAAATCAAGCACCTAGGCATGCAGACGCTTCTACAAACATTTGTGAAAGAATGGGTCACTCTCAGGAGCTCAGTGAATTCAAGCGTGGTACCGTGATAGGTTGCCACCTGTGCAATAAGTCCATTCGTGAAATTTCCTCACTACTAAATATTCCACGGTCAACTGTGGTATTATAACAAAGTGAAAGCAATTGGGAACAACATCAACTTAGCCATGAAGTGGTAGCCCACGTAAAATCACAGAGCGGGGTCAGCGCATGCTGAGGCACACAGTGCACAGAAGTCGCCAACTTTCTGCAGAGTCAATAGCTACAGACCTCCAAACTTCCTGTGGCCTTCAGATCAGCTCAAGAACACTGCGTAGAGAGCTTCATGGAATGGCTTTCCATGGCCGAGCAGCTGCATCCAAGCCTTACATCACCAAGTGCAATGCAAAGCGTTGGATGCAGTGGTGTAAAGCACGCCGCCACTGGACTCTAGAGCAGTGGAGATGTGTTCTCTGGAGTGACCACGCTTTTCTGTCTGGCAATCCGATGGACGAGTCTGGGTTTGGCGGTTGCCAGGAGAACGGTACTTGCCTGACTGCATTGTGCTAAGTGTAAAGTTTGGTGGAGGGGGATTATGGTGTGGGGTTGTTTTTCAGGGGTTGGGCTTGGCCCCTTAGTTCCAGTGAAAGGAACTCTTAATGCTTCAGCATACCAAGACATTTTGGACAATTTCATGCTCCCAACTTTGTGGGAACAGTTTGTTGATGGCCCCTTCCTGTTCCAACATGACTGCGCACCAGTGCACAAAGCAAGGTCCATAAAGACATGGATGAGTGAGTTTGGTGTGGAGGAACTTGATTGGCCTGCACAGAGTCCTGACCTCAACCCAACAGAACACCTTTGGGATGAATTAGAGCGGAGACTGCGAGCCAGGCCTTCTCATCCAACCTCAGTGCCTGACCTCACAAATGCGCTTCTAGAAGAATGGTCAAAAATTCTCATTAACACAGTCCTAAACCTTGTGGAAAGCCTTCCCAGAAGAGTTGAAGCTGTTATAGCTGCAAAGGGTGGGCCAACTCCATACTAAACCCTACGGATTAAGAATGGGATGTCATTAAAGTTTATGTAAAGGCAGGCGTCCCAAAACTTATATAGTAACAATATAGTGTATATCAGGTACAGTATACATGCATGGCAAATTCTCTCAAAGAAAAAAATCTCTCAACTAATGCTATAGACCAGTGGTTCTTAAACCTGTCCTGGAGTACCACCAGCCCTGCACATTTTGTATGTCTCCCTATATCTGACACACCCATTTCAGGGCTGCGTCCGAAAACCTAGGCAGCTGAGTTGTTGCCTCGCTGCCTTATCAGACAATGACTTGTAAGGCAGCGTTTGAGCATGCAGGTACCTCACGAAACTGATTTTCGGACAGACTTCTAAGGCAGTGTAACAGTTTAATGATGTACAGCAAAATAGAGAGAGCTTTGGTGAGAACTAAAGTATTTAATTACTACATTAGTCATTTCTCGCTAGAAATGACATCAGAAGTGGAAAATGTTGGTCAAAAATTTACATTTACACACTAACTGACCAGCAAACGCAACTTTCGGATGCCATCTTTTTTTCTACCTCAACTGTCACAGAATAGAACGCATAGGATTGTGGGATACCAAAGGCAGCGAAGGATACATATATGCTGCCTTCAAAAATCAATCAGATGAAGGTATCTCAGGAGACAGGAAGTGAAGCTAACATTAGATTCGGACGTGCCTTGATGTCTTCCTACCTTGAAATGTGTCCTCCGAAGGCAGCATTTTCCAGGTTTTGGACACAGCCCAGGTCTTGCAGTCTCTACTAATGAGCTCGTTGAATCAGGTGTGATAGATGAGGGAGACATACAAAATGTGCAGGGCTGGTGGTACTCCAGGACAGGTTTAAGAACCACTGCTATAAACTATACAGGGAGTCAGTAGGTACATTAATATTTGTAATATAACCAAAAGTAACCAAGCTGATTTATTGGATGGGAGGCGCTACATTGTTCTGTTCATCAACGGAAAACAGCATAGACTAAAAAGATTGATACTTAAATAAACTTCCATAAAGCTGGAAGAATCAGCAAGATTTTTCTTGCTACACTGACTTTTTTTTCTCAAGGTTTACCAAAAGATAAAGATGCTTAATCTTAACAAAAATATCTTTATTTTCAGCTTTGTTGAGAAATTTCAGCGTCTGGTGTCTACAGCAGTTGGCGGTGTGGCTGTATCTCTTTCAACCAGCCTTTCGATTGGAGTGTTTTTCCTGCAGTTCCTGGAGTGGTGGTATTCATCCGAGAACCAGAGCACCGTTAAGTCCTTGACCTCCCTTCCGACCCCTCCGCCGCCTCTCCACCTTCACAGCCAGGAGACCTCACTCACACACATCAAAGTCTGCCCACTCTGCAGGAAAGTGCGCACCAATGACACTGCCCTTGCCACTTCAGGCTACGTGTTTTGTTACAAGTGTATATATGTGTATGTCAAAGCCAACCACAGGTGTCCCCTCACCGGCTATCCTTCAGGACTGCAGCACCTCATTAAAATATACTCACCCGATGGATAGACTGCTCAAATACATTTAATTTTTTTCAATGCAAAATCTTTTCTTAATGCAAATCTGTCAGATTTTACATAATCATTGCACATTAAGGTGAACCTATTGTTATCCCAGGGAAGTCTAAAATTATTCAAATTAATAATGTGGTTATGGTCTACTAATTTTTTTAATGTGTAAATATTAAATTTGTAAAGATATATAATCCCTGCTGATCATCATTGCTGACTCTTATTTATTGTTGCAGTGCAAAGGAAGTAGTAATAGGTCTTTTCTGTATTGTGGCGTACATACAATGGATGTTTAGAAAAAGAAAAAATAATGTAGGCCAGAGATTTGGTTTTATGCATTGGTTGGTTTTTGAGATGTGGGCATTGTGAGTGATGAGATACTTAGCAGACTATCATCACTGTGGCTGGTTGTCTAAGTGGTGTCCGCAAAATAACATAGGGTTCATAGACAATTGGAAAAGCTTTTGGGGCAGACCTGACCTGTTGAAAAAAGATGGCATCCATTCCTCCTGGGGTCTCCTTCTCTCTATTAATATGGCACATAGTCTTAGAACTAAACCTTGACTAACTGGGGCCCAGGTCAGGAAGCAGACGGACTGGCTTAACTGACCGCCTGCTAGCTGTCTCACGTCACAAAAGTCAGATAAATCCCAACACATAGAGACTCTTTCACCTAGATATCACATAGAGACTGTGTCTGTTCCCCGATTTAATAAATACAAAAAAACATCAAAACCATTCAATGGTAAAAATTTAACTGATGTCCAAAAAATAAATAACAGATATAATACAGATGAACAAACGATAAAGCTCGGGCTGCTGAATATTCGATCCCTTTCCCCAAAAGCGCTTATTGTTAATGATATGATTACAGATCATAACCTAGATGTGCTGTGTTTGACAGAAACCTGGCTAAAACCTGACGATTACATTACTTTAAAAAAAGTCCACCCCCCAAGATTATTGTTATAAACACGAGCCGCGTCTGAAAGGTAAAGGGGGAGGTGTTGCTGTAATTTATAATAATATCTTCAGTATTACTCAGAAGTCTAGTCTCAAATATAATTCCTTTGAGTTTTGGTGCTTTATGTAACGTTATGTAGTGTAATTGATAAATCCCGTTTGACATTTGTGCTGGTTACTGTATATAGGCCACCAGGGCACCATAAAGACTTTACCAGAGAATTTGCTGATTTTCTATCAGAGTTAATACTGGCTGCAGATAAAGTACTAATTGTTGGTGATTTTAATATCCATGTAGACAATGAAAAAGACACACTGGGATTGGCATTTAGAGACATTCTAAACTCTATTGGCATTAGGCAACACGTGTCAGGACCCACTTATCGCCGTAATCATACTTTAGACCTAATACTGTCACATGGAATAAATGTTGATACCGTTGAAATTCTGCAGCAGAGCGATGACATCTCAGATCATTATCTAGTATCATGTATACTTAATGTAGCAAAGGCTGCAAAGCCGTCCCCTCGCTTCAAATATGGCAGGACTATCACTGCTGCCACTAAAGATTGCTTTGTAAATAATCTTCCTCATCAGTTTCATCTCCTCAGCATCCCAGATAGCCTAGAGGAACTTGATGTTGCAACATAATTGCTATTGACTCTCTTTTTTCCAGCACTTTAGACACAGTTGCTCCCCTGCGCTTAAAGAAGATTAAAGAAAATAGTCCAACGCCGTGGTACAACGAGCACACTCGGGCCCTTAAAACAGCAGCCAGAAAAATGGAGCGCAGCTGGAAGAAAACAAAACTGGAGGTTTTTCGCATTTCGTGGAAAGAGAGCATGATTGCATACAGAAAGGCCGTAAAAACTGCTAGATCTGCTTATTTCTCGACTCTCTTAGAAGAAAACAAACACAACCCTAGGTATTTATTTGATACAGTAGCTAAATTAACCAAAAATAAAGCTTCAACTTCTGATGTTTGTAAACAGCACAGCAGTAATGACTTTATGAACTTCTTTACGTGTAAGATTGATAATATTAGGAAAAAAATTATAGCCATGCAGCCGTCTACTACAGTATTGCATCAGACAGTGCATTGTAGTGTCACTGAGGAAAAATTACACATTCACTGCTATAGGAGAAGAAGAATTGGCTAAACTCGTTAAATCATCAAAATCAACAACATGTATGCTCGACCCTATACCGACTAAGCTACTAAAAGAGATGCTTCCAGAGGTCATAGATCCTCTTCTTAATATCATTAATTCATCCTTGTCATTAGGATATCTACCAAAAACTTTTAAGTTGGCTATCATTAAAACACTTATTAAAAAACCGCAACTTGATCCTACAGAATTAGTCAATTACAGGCCAATCTCAAATCTACCCTTTCTGTCAAAAATACTAGAAAAAGCAGTGTCCTCACAACTACGCTCCTTTTTTTAGAAAGAAATGGTATCTGTGAGGATTTCCAGTCAGGATTTAGACCGTATCATAGTACTGAGACTGCTCTCATCAGCGTTACAAATGATTTACTCTTATCATCCGATCGTGGTTGTATCTCTCTATTAGTGTTACTCGATCTTAGCGCTGCATTTGATACTATCAACCACAACATTCTTTTGAATAGATTGGAAAATTATGTTGGCATTAGTGGAATTGCATTGGCATGGTTTAAATCATACTTATCTGACCGTTATCAGTTTGTAGCAGTAAATGAAGAGATGTCACACCGGTCACAAGTTCAGTATGGAGTACCGCAAGGCTCAGTGCTAGGACCGTTGCTTTTCACCCTGTACATGCTACCATTGGAGATATCATTAGGAAGCATGGCGTTAGTTTTCATTGTTATGCTGACGATACTCAGCTCTATATTTCTTCACGCCCTGACGAAATTTACCAATTCACAAGATTAACGGAATGCATAGCTGATATAAAAAATTGGATGACTAGTAATTTCCTGCAACTTAATTCAGAAAAAACTGAATTTTTAAGTATTGGACAAAAAAACTCCACAATTAGTAACCTAGAATACTGTCTAACACTTGATGGCTGCTCTGTGAAGTCCTCGTCGTCAGTTAGGAACCTGGGTGTGCTCTTTGATACCAATCTTTCATTTGAAAGCCACGTTTCTAGCATCTGTAAAACTGCATTCTACCATCTTAAAAATATATCTAAATTACGGCACATGCTTTCAATGCAAAATGCTGAACAGTTAGTTCATGCGTTCATGACCTCAAGGCTAGATTATTGTAATGCTCTACTGGGTGCTTGCCCTGCACACTTAATAAATAAACTCCAGCTGGTCCAAAACGCAGCAGAAAAGAATGGCATCTACGCTAATGTTAGTCTCTCTGTTTATCCCGAGGTTTACTGCAGTCAGCCGGATCCGGGCCGTATCCAGATCAGATGGTGGACCTGTGCCCAGACATGACCAACGCATCCCTGAAGCGTCTGCAGAGACCGTGTCAATTAGACTCCCCCTGAAATTGCCTCATCGACACGGCATCCTCAGTAAACCCGTCCCCGGCGTGATGACTCCGATCTTTTCGAATATTCCTATCTAATAATTTGCCTTATCGACACGACATCCCAATATACCGTCTCCGGCGTGATGACTCCGATCTTTCGAATATTCATATCTAATAACTGCCTCACTGAAACGGTATCCTCAATAAACCCCTCTCTGGCGTGATGACCCGATTTTTCGAATATTCCTATCTAATAATTGCCTCACCGAAACGGTATCCTCAATAAACCCCTCTCCGGCGTGATGACTCCGATTTTTCAAATATTCCTATCTAATAATTGCCTCACCGACATGGCATGATGGCCAGAGGAGAACTGGCACCCCGACTGAGCCTGGTTTCTCCCACGGTTTATTTTTCCCCATTATGTCACCTGATGGAGTTTTGGTTCCTTGCCACTGTCGCCTTTGGCTTGGCTTGCTCAGTTGGGGACACTAAAATTTTAAACTAAATATTCAAATAAATTTTACTGATAAATTACTGATCTGCCCGCATGGTCACTATATGATAATTGAAATGAGCTGGATAACATCAACGTTTTCTCCAGAGCGGCTGTACAGCCGAATCAAATTCTGTAGCATTATTTTCCTGTTTAACACTCTGAAACTGCTTTGAAACAATCAGCATTGTAAAAAGCACTATATAAATAAAGGTGACTTGACTTGACATTGTACTCAAAAGTGAAAGCAGATGAATGTGAGCTTGCGGGTGGGAATTATTACCAATTTATTACTACTAAAAATGGAAGTCGTTTTTACTGGATGGTCCAGTTATATTTTGATTAAACGTTATGAGATCAAGAACCATTTTTAAAAATGAAACATGCACAGATGAATTGATCACAATAAGTCAATAACATACATTTAGAAAATTGTGAATTTTAATTTCATGCTGACTTTTATTCGAGTGTATTTTGTGCATTTTCCCATGTTTTTTTTTTATCATGATATTAATTCTTTGATTTTTAGAATAGTAATTCCAACCATTTGTTTATTGAACCCAAACAGTTTTAGAAGAGCACAGGACATTTTCTGATACTGATGCCAGCTGATCAAACTAATTCAGTTCATATCATGCTATTTTCACACAGTTACATTCAAATTGAATGGTTTCATATATAGCAACAGGTTAGGGCTAATGCTGAAGTTTACAGTGTCTGCCATCTGTTTCAGCTTAGTAACAGCAAATGTGTAACGCCTCCCATCACAGTAATTTACAGCTGACTAAAACACAGATTAAACAACACGCTTGCCAAGGGGCCACTGACCATTTCAAACTGTAAAAGGGGCCCCAAACTGAACAAGTTATTTTAAAATGAAGTCTTAACTGGCTGACTAAGAGGAAAAAAAGATCAAATATGGCCCGTTCACACACAATGTGGTTTTGCATTCCACGTCGCTATTATTCCGTTGTTTTTCTACGTAAACAAAGCTGCCATCATCTGGAGAGTTTTCAAAAGCTAAAGTAGCCTTCACATGGTTAATTCATTAATGCTCTCTTTTCCCCTCTAACATATGTTTATTTTTTAATAGAAATTAGTCACAAGTCAATAAATACATGACTGGTTTGGCACTATGCTACTTTTCCATTGTTTTTCCATTTAAATGTGCTAGACTGGCATCATTGACTATAAAAACACTCAAGTTAAGAGTTCAACTTTCAATAAATAGATTTCTAGACCTTGCATTTTTTCTTAATTTCTACTGCCCTGTATCTCGTTTATACATGAGAAATGCAGGAACAAGAAAAACAAGTCTCAAGACACGAACGCAATCAAAAACATCCATCTAGTGACTGTTTAGTGGAATACAAGGGGAACAGCCCTTTACTGCATAAGGCTGCTAAATGAAACGTCAAGGCCTGAATAGTGTTTAATAGATACTCTGTTTTCAGTGTTAGAGGACACTCAGTAAGCAAAGGCATATTAAATGAAGCACCACAATGATCACTGCTTTTATCAGTGGCCTGAACCAAGCTCCAACATAAATCACATTCCATACTTTGATGCAAAAGTATTTGAAAACCAGAAAAAAAAATCCAAGCCTGTGTATCTTCAGAACATTGTGGGGCTCTTGTTTTTTTTAGATAAATAGTTTCTGGAGATAAATGGTAAAAAAAAAAAAAAAAAAAGTTGGGCTCTTGTAACATACTTTATCATTAGGAAAAATATTTAAATAACCCATGATTAAACATGAAAGTATTAAGCAATTTAAGACAGTTCTTATATAGAAGTTCTTAATTGAACCAAGAACCCTAGGGTTCTATATAGAACACCACTGAATTTTTTGCAGATCATCAAGCGCTCAGTTTAAACCAGAGCATTCATAGAACTGGTAGATTGATATTCCAGGTCTAAAAATAGGGCCAAGGAATTTTCCCAGACCTATGAGACCCTGCGTTGAGTTTACCCTGCCTGAAAACTTCCTGAAAGACTGCTGCATTTATTACAGAACTTGTGCTACCAGTTAAGAGAGCAAAACAAGAAAGTTCTCGTTGTGTTGGTTCCTACCTTTCACTAGTATCAGTAATGCAAACTGGGTCTCTGCTCAAACTTCCCCAAGAATGACCTACAAACTTGAGATTAACAGCTCAGAGAGAAGATTAAACTCATTCAGATCTTGGTCAATGATGCCAAAGGGCAGCAATACCAAGTCAGAAATGTTCTTTCACTCATCATTGCTGCTGGGATCTTTGCTAAACTTTCAACAAGTCAACAGAATCGCTTGCCATTAAACATCTACCAAATTTTGAAACTAACCTGAAAAACACTTCAGCCAAAACTTGAATAGCCTACAGTGGTAGGATCTAGGACGGCATCAAAAGAACTTACCAAAATATCTGTATTAGGCTATCCAGTTGACAAAGAAGCCAGTAAATGTTTAGTTTTCAGAAGCTGAAGTTGCCTTCACTTGCTTAATTCGTAAATTATAGGGGTCGTTCACACAGAACGCGTTTTCCATTCCACTGCGCTACTTTTACATTGTTACATATAAACACGCGCTAGGCTAGACGTACGTTTAACCGTTGAGCTCGCGCCTTGCGTCTTTTGCCGCGTATTCTAAAAATGCGTACTTTTAAAAAACGTTGCGCTGACCTGCGGCTCGCGTTTCTAACAGCAAAAAACACGTTATCTTCTCCCTTAAACATAGGCTTGTTTCTTTATAGCAAATATTCATAAGTCAAATAGGCTATTTGCTTGGTTGGTACTACACATTTGAATTTGTTCTAAAGCTTTAAAGAACTTGGAAGCCTGTCTAAAAATGGTGCCCTACAGCAGTATCTTTAAGCAAAAACCTCTGTTTGTCAAGTCATTGACTGATTAGGCAACGAGGGAACTGTTTTTGCCTTTCAACCTTTATAGTTTGTCTAGTGGCTATAGGTCTTTACTGCACACCTGTTCTCACTTCATCATCATTAGCCTGTGTCACAAGGCAGCTTCACTTGAATTTCTAATCAAGCCCAAAGGATTACTATTAATTTAGAGAACTAATTAATGTCACCGAGTTCAGAAGAGGTTGAAGCAGGTTGTTCAACACTTGGCTGCTAATTCATTTGGTTAAGACGCTTGTGACTCATCAAAAACAGTCACAATGAAACTAGAAATGAGATGAGAGCAGTGTTTTTCAACAGTTCAGCCTTTATTAAATGAATCAAACGTCAATTTTTGTAGCCTCCTGGCAAAACATGGACTTTAATGTGAGGAGGCTCAGGAGGGTTTACATAGATTGGCTATGTGTGCAATGCAAAACTAGCACATGCTCACTGAATAATAAAAAGGACCATTTCTTCTTAGTGTAAAGAACATTTTAATGATCTAAAGAACCTTTTGAACTCTTCATGAGAATAAAAGTTCTTCGTGAAACCAATAAAGAACCTTTATTTTATAAAAATATTTTTTTTATTTTTATAAAGCATAAAGAAACAGAACGGTGAACGAAATTCTAGGTCTAATTCTAGTTGGGAAATAATCATTTTGGGACTATTTGCAAGTAATATTTGCATTAATTTGCGTCAAATATTGTTAGTCTCGAGATTCCCGTTAGTGAATAAATACATAGATCTGCTATTAACACTAATTCATTAGTGGTCTGGTGGCAGAATTTTTGTAAACCGTGTCAAAGGTTCCAGGCTCTAATCTAAAAAATAATTTTTTCCTTATCAATTAAAATCAAAGATGTTCAATGATTGTATATTAAGAGCAGGGACACGTTTGTGTGGATTTTGTTTTGTGATTTCACCGGAATAGAGAATAGAGTCTCCGCAACGGCATTAAGCGATTGACGCGCTCGACTCCAAGTCTGTGTGAAGACTGTGCACGAGCCAAAAGAGAATGTAAACCCCGCCTACTTTGATTTGATTGGCCATCTCAATCATTTTGACATTGACGAGCGCCGTTAGACCGCTGAGGCAGACCAGGCTAAAAATGTAACTTTAAAACCTTTTTGTCATCCTAACATACAGAGCGCTGCGTAATGAAGTGCATTGAAAGAATTTCAAATATTGGGGGGGACAATTTGGCCATCTCTAATTATTGGGGGGGACTTGTCCACATCAATGTCTATGGTGGTTACGGCCCTGCTTTAAGGAACAAAACTGGTTCTTCTATGGCATTGCTTTGAAACCCACTTTTGGAACCTTTATTTTTAAGAAGCTTGACTTCTTTTGTGTTCAGTCTAGCATATAACAAATCTTATCTCTTTGCAGTCCAATTAAATGAGTAAAAAATAAAAAAAAAAGATTCTGTGGTAAATATTACTTCCAATGCAATTATCATGCCAAGAAGCTGAGAGCATTGTGGGAAACAGTGTGTTATCTGGGTGTTCTGTGCATGTAGAATGCTAAAAGTATCCACAGTATACTTTGAAATGCATAAACATCTGTTCCAGATACAGATATTAAATCTTTTGCTATTGGTAATAATATAATCCTTGTATTACAATATCCTTATTTTGGATAACTTGATCTCATTTGAAATGCTTTTCTCAGCCAGCTTGTCGGCTTATCATCGATTGCAGCCTTGGTTCATGTGCACCTGCCAGTCACAGCTGAGAAACCTCCACTCACCACTCACTCCCAGTGAGTCACCACTCACTCCCATTTTTCTTACAGTAATAGTGTAATTTTCCACTGAACTAAGGTAAAAAAAAAAAAAAAAAAAAAATCTCTGTAATAATGTTTTTCACTAAACAAAGGCAGAACAAAAA
This sequence comes from Coreius guichenoti, assembly GCA_039654105.1. Taxonomy (NCBI): domain Eukaryota; kingdom Metazoa; phylum Chordata; class Actinopteri; order Cypriniformes; family Gobionidae; genus Coreius; species Coreius guichenoti. The sequence goes on along the minus strand of CM077169.1, from coordinate 46,672,752 downwards.
AACTGCATCATTGAAGTTTTTTTTTAATAAGATATTAGTTGCGTCCCAAATGACGTACTCATGCACTATGTACACAATCATGCAGTGTATGAATTTAAGGTTATTATGGTCATTCAACATCAGAGTCTGATAGCCTACGTATCTAAACCTGCAACAGTTGAGTGTGTGAAGCGTCCAACATTCCACACAAAGGCTGCATCCCAAATCGCATACTTCCCTACTATATAGTAGGCGAAAAACAGTATGTGACAAAATAAATATGTCCAAATTCACAGTACTCATAAGAAAAACACCGGGATGACCTCCTACTTCTGGTGAGATTCTGAAGTGTGCATACGATGAGGCATGGGAGAGAATTTGTGAATGGCAGTGAAGCGACACAAGTGTCACATAATAATGACAACATGGCAACTGTAGATTACATTCACATTACACACATTTATACTATATAGAACGTACTTTTAGCAGTCGTGAAGTAGTTATTCAAAATAAGTACCTACTCAAGAGAGTATGCAATTTCAGACACAGCCTTAGTTTTTTCGGTTAATTGAGTGTGTCATCCTGGTATTTAAAGTGCACTTTTTCAGTGTGAACGCTACTCGTACTAATTTATACTACAAAACGGCATGGATTAGTGCACGCATACTGGGGCGCACCTATTGTTTTTTATCCTGGTAATGAAAATAGATTTTAGTGACATTACCCAAAGATTTTTACATTCACCCTTTGTCTGCTGATTCAGTCATTCCTTGTAATAAAATAGTTTTTTCTTGAATGGATTTCAGAGGCATGCCAAACTTCCATTGGACACAGAAATGACAATGTTTTGAAGTAAACAAAATAGGCTGTTTATTTGACATAAATTAACATACAAGTACATACAGTGTGAAATGGCCATGCGCAACATAATGTTTCGATAATAGTCGGCTACATGTTCTGGACACAAAAAAATGTCTCACACTAGATATTCACTTGCACAATGCAACAGAAGTATCAAAAATGATACTAAAAGTACTTTTCCACACACACACCAAAGCAAAGTGCTTTTTTAAAAGCCCCTTCAAGCGGAGTACACACAATTTTGGTCAAGTTTCCTTGTGACAAGAGTTGCGCTTCACTATGCCTTATTACAGAGTCGACTCATAAACACACTATTAAATTAAATGAATGCTTCAGACATGAAATGAAGCAGCAAACTATAACTCGGCATTCTAAAAGAACTACAGCAGTTGAAATCGGTCTGCATACTCTAAAAACAAACCGGACACATCATCTCCATGGATTACACTACAAGTGCACTTTTGTCAGATTAGTTAGTTAAGGCAGGCAGAAATTGGTCCGACTTCTTGCCCCCCTGGAATGTTTTCCTCAAATTGACTCTGACGATAGAACTCGGTTCACATTAAACATTTTCAGCTCGGTCTGTGATGCAAGCCCCTTTGTCTTTCTCAAGTATTTTATAACTTACTGTCCCCATTAAAAGTAATTTCTTGGAGCAAATCATATTTGAGCGTGATTATTGTCATCGACAGTGTAAACTTCTAGTAGCCCAAAGGAATAACATTCAATTGGCCTTGTGTGAAATATGGATAAAAACTCCACCTTTGTGCTTGACAAGTGACAGTGCATTACATTACACATGCAAAAGCTTCAATGAAATACAAGCGCGCACTGTGCATGGCTAAAGCGTCTAGATTTCACACCCAAGCTAAAAATACTGCACTACATATAGGTCTAGTATGAGTGATACTTCTGTAACAGCTTTAAAATGAATCTTTTTTTGGCATGACAATTCTGCAGGCTGAAAAATTACAGTATTACACATTAACTATTAAACATAGACAAACCATGTGTGTGGTGCATCACTTTTTTTTTAAAGGTTTTTTGTTAAAGGCATGAACATTCAGTCATCATTTACTCACCCTCATGTCGTTCCAAACCTGTATGACTTTCTTTCTTCTGCTGAACTGCGTTATTTTGTCCATACAGTGATCCAATGTTGTTTTGGACCCCACTGACTTATGGACAAAAACATTGAAACACTCTTCAAAATATCTTCTTTTGTGTTCAGATGAAAAAGCCAGACAGGTTTGGAACAACATGAGGGTGAGTAAATGATGACCGAATGTTAATTTCTGTCTGGACAATCACTTTAAACTGAAGCTCAAACAAGCATGTACATTGGAACCGCTGGATATTTTAGTCTGGCAGTGAATCTGGCAGCTCTGATCCATAATGGATCCAAGACCAAATCATTTGGTCTCATTATCTGTGGCACATTAACTATCGATCCAGGATGGCAGAGCAAAAGGAAGAGAAATAGACAAATTCTATTAAAGAAAGCCACTCTGTGACATTCATTTAGTGTATTTAGAGGCAAAGAAACAGAAAATGGCACTTAAAAACACAACTGACTTAAAGCCTAAAGAAATGTAAATAAATAGCCCTTGCGGTTGAAATCTTGTAAACGTGCGCAATTTTGCTGTAAATCCTCCTTAGTTTCTACACGAGTAATCCTTTCACCAGGCAAAAAGGCATTTCCTCTAAGAAGAAAATAGAAAATAAGCCCGAAAGTCTCGAGGAGGAGTTTTGATGTGCTTGAAAGCCTAAAGAGTCTACCAATGGAACACTGCGCCAAACAAAAAGCCTCCCTGGATCTCACACCGATTGCAGGCCTCGCTCATGGCCGTCCAGCTGCACCTTGATTTTGTGCAGTTCCTCGATCTCCTGATGGTGCCGCTCTGTTTTGTGTCGCACTAGCGAACGGTAGAAGTGAATGGTGAACACCACAAAGATCAATCCAACCGGCACCATGATGATGGTGGAGGCCAAGGCCGCCTGCCAGCCACTGTGGCCGGGCTGACCCACAGGGGAGCTACAGTTCTGCTTAAGGGCTGCCTGGACGGACGCGGATTGCGCCCCAGAGTCTACCGGCAAGAACTTTATCCAGCAGAGGAGCACCACCTCTGCCAGGAACAAAATGATCCCTAGAGCGGTGGAAAAGCCCCAGGCCAGCTCAATATAGTGGTGCATCCTCTCGTGGGGAGACTCGGAGACGGAGTTGAGATTGTGGATGTTGCTTACAGCTTCCACATTGGGCAGGATGCAGGTGCTGATGAGGAGGGCGAACAGGTGGACGGCCACCAGCACGGTGGTACATACGCTGAAGGCAATGAGCAGGAAACGTGGGTAGTTGTACTGCATCTCCAGCTGCACCTCCACCATGGCCACCTGGTCATGACCACATTAAGAAATTAAAGTGGTTGTCATAAACAATACCATTAGATATCAACAGTAAAAATCCTCTATATATTATTCTCTCTATAGATGGATAGATTTTATTATAAAAATAAATATTATAATGTATATTAGAATGATTTCTGAAAGATCATGTGACACTGAAGACTGGAGTAATGATGCTGAAAATTCAACTTTGCGTCACAGGAATAAAATCTTAAAATATATTCAAACAGTTATTTTAAATTGTAATAATATTTTACAATATTACTGTTTTTACTGTCTTTTTGATCAAATAAATGCAGGCTTGGTGACTTCTTTCAAAAACATTACATCAAGTCATTTTAAAATTCATTTAAAAAAAAGTGTTTATTTGCTGAATTCCCAACAAACAAACAAAAAACTACTAATCCACCAAGAGTGCAATAGTGCCCACCCATTTCTCCAGTGGCGTTGGTTCCAGAAGTTTTTTTTCCAAACATTTAAAGCCATGAACCAAGCCTACCAGCTATGAGGTGAATCATAACATTACAAACTTTGATTTGGAGCAAAAAAGTATTTTAAAAACGAAAATATAAAGATACAAGACTGTGTTCTTGACAGCTTTAGTGATATAAAGAACTACAATTCCATTAAGCATTGCAAACAGCATAATCAAATTAAAAAATGATGGCGAAATATAAACTATTCAATTTAAAAAATATATATATATATTAAGTTCATTGCAAAATATGCATTCTGAGAGTGTAGGTAGATTACGTCATGGGAGTGAGCGGAGCTAACAAGATCTTTTGGTGTGTTTTGCTTGTTTTGACTCTGGTGGAATTTTCTGTACAGCATCATGGGTAATGTAGTTTTTCACCACAAATTCACCTGTTCAACATGATTATTTTAAAACTAAGTAGAAATAATGCAGGCTGATGTCTTCGACAGAAGCAAATACTATTGATTAACAGCCTCATAGCTTTACAGTAGGGCTGTCTTTAAAGGTTTATAAGCTATTGTTAAAAAAATCATTTTCCTATGAGTTTTTACCTCCAGGACCCGACTGTTGCAGTTGTTGTTTCAACGGTAGCGCAACAAATACCGCCCACTCCCATGAATCATTGCAAATAATGCAGTCAGGTCAGTCAGACTCTCTTGTGTGTCTAAATATTTTGTGATAAGCTAAAATTACATTGTTTTATAAATCACTTATAATGATTCTGTTTTTTCCTTAAATAAAAGTACAATAAAAATAGATAGAATTATAATAATTGAACTAGAGTCTACAGTCTTGTCTTTTCATACACTTTTGCTTGCTTCAAATCAAAGTTTGTAATGATGCGATTCATCTCAGAGTTAGTTGCTTTCATAACTCTTTACTGAAGAATGTATGAAATCCCTATGGAGAAAATTAATATGAACAATAATTCCAGTCACGTGGGTGGTCACTTACACGATCTATTTTGGGCTAAAGTGGTTCAAAGCGCCACAGGACAATGTTTCAAACAATCTTATCTCCAAACAATCTAATGCTTTTAAGAAATTCAACAACATGCAAGCTTTACAACGCAAAGTGAGTACACAAGGCTATGGAAGCTTGTTTCCATCACTAAATAAAAAAATAAAAATAAAAAAAAACAAACACTTTTTGCAACTTTTTATCTCCCGATTCTGACTTTTTTCTCCCAGTTGCAAGTTTACATCAGAATTACGTGATATAAAGTTGCAATTGTGAGTTATAAAGTCAGAATTGACATATAAACTCGCAATTATGAGCGTTTTTTCCTCAGAACTGGACTTTATAATTCGCAAGTTTATATCTCACAATTCTGAGAGAAAAAAAATTCAGAATCGCAAGACAACTGCAATTGCGAGTTTACATAACGCAATTCTGATTTTATTTCTCACAATTTACTTTTTTTTTGTTGCAAAGTTTATATCCCACAATTCTGAAATTATAACTCGCAATTGTGAGAAAAAAAGTAGGAATTTTGAGAGAAAACGTCGCAATTATCTTTTAAATTGTTTTATTCCGTGACGGAAACAAGCTTTCATACAAGACTCATGCGTCCAAAAGCTAAAAAATGCTGCCTTTGGAGGATGCATTCCCAGGTAGGAAGGCATCAAGGTGCATCTGAATCCAATGTTAGCTTCACTTCCTCTCTCCCGAGATGAAGGCAGCATAGATGCATCCTTCGCTGCCTATGATATCCCACAATCCTGTGCGTTTCTATTCCATGACAGCTGAGTTAAAAAAAAATAAATGTCTAAAAGTCGCACTTGGTGGTCACTTTGTGTGTAAACGTACATTTTTTTTAACCAACTTTTGATGTTATTTCTAGCGAGAAATTACTATTGTAGTAATTAAATATTTGCTTGGTTATCACCAAAGCTCACTCTATTTTGCTGTAGATCATTAAACCGTTACACTGCCTCAGAATTCTGTCCGAAATCAGTTTTGGGAGGTACCTTCACTGCCTGCGAAGTCATTGCCTGATTGGGCAACAAGTCAGCTGCCTAAGCTTTCGAACGCAGCCATTGTGTATGAAGAACCGCACACATTTGATGGATCACAGAGTGTAATATACTAACCATGGCAAAGCCAGACAGCAGGGCTGAGGTTCGGCTGGAGGCCTTGAGCTTGGCCCTGCTGAGGTAGAGTTTTCTCCATGAGAGAGCCTGGACCGAGTGGTGGTTGGAGGTGACCAGCTCCAGATAGCTTCGGCGAACCCAGTCCCTGTAGTCCATCCCACCGCCATCCTGCAGCCGGTCTGAGCCCCCAGGAGTGGGGGAACCCATTGGCACATTGAGCTCACTGCTCATAGTAGCTGTGAATAATTGATTTTAATCACAATGTCATATATTACATACACCTTATTTTTAATGTAAGAGCATGTGCGGCCATTTGTAATGTGAATGTGCGAGGCATCCAGTGTCAGCTGCTTCCAGTTATTTTAGCTGAACAAAAACATCTGTTATGCTGCTTGCAGTGGCGCCTCCAGGAAATTTGTAATGGCGTGGCCAGAGGGGGACAGTTAAAATCCTAGGGTGGCACACTAAAACATACACAGGAAAATTTGTAATTTGTCAGGTTGATATGCAGATTAAATTACATTTTTGACCTGCATGAAACCAGTTAATTTAGATGTTATTGCACATAAAGCACATTGTCTAGGAATGAACTGTAAAAAAAAAAAAAAAAGTCATGTTTCCCACAATTGTAATTCCTGTGTAAATACATTTATACGAGTGAGGCACCGAAATGAAAATTCAGGATGCACACGGCCGAAAACAAAGTTTATTTAATAATCAATTAATTCTTCGAATGTATTTAATAATCAACATTCAAATAATAATAGAGTTGTATAAACATTTAAATTACAAGGCAACTTTTTAATAACAGAATTATGTTTTTACTATGTTTCTACAATTTGTTGGTGAAATATAAACATTTAAACGACGGCAGTAATAGCCTAACTCATTTTTATGACAGCTTTAGGCCTATTTAAACATAGCCTACATTAAATAACGAAGAAATCATTACATTACGTAAAAATATAATGAACAGGTTAAGTAAAAATAATGAATAGGCTCCCAAAACGCTCCTCTCTAGAGTTATTTTTTTTTCTAGTTAACTAACGAGTTATGGTCATTGAATAGCTTTCCTGATGTAAATGTAATGTTACCATTGTTTACCAGCTATTTTATTGACATTTTCCCACATTTGAAACACCGCTTAAGCGATTACATGAGTAATTTGTACTGTAATTTGTACAGTAAAGCTGGTGAGATTAACCTACAAAGTGCATCTCTTGAGAAGGGAAAACATGGTGAACCTTACTTGTGAGTTTCAAGCTCAAAGCAATCCTCACATGAACCCAGCAGTATGATTAAAGTGGCGTGCTAAAACTCGCATGCATGAGTAAAGTGAAGGCGGAGTTTGAGAAGAAAATCCTCAATAAAGGAATGTTCGTTACTGTGGAATTTTAGTGTGAAATATTTAAGATAATAGGTGTAGAACTTAAAATATTATTCTATGTTAAGCATAAAAAAAATAAAAAATAAAAAAAATAAATCAACATGGGCTCGGCTAATGGGGGGGGCTAGAGTTTTTTTAGGGGTGGTCCTGGCCCCCCCTTGGAGGCGCCACTGGCTGCTTGATATTACAAGCTTGCATTTGTAATCATATTAAATTTATTTGCATAAACATTAAAACACTGGTCTCGTGCAAATAGTTTTACCTTTAACTACGATTTGTTTTTCTTACAGTTATTTACTTATAGCGGCTAATGAATCGTTAGTCTCACACATTCACAGAAAATAGCTTAGTTCTGCGTTGGAAAAAATAATAGATTTACAAGATATAAACAAACACTCACAATAAGTAACAAAAAGGTACCAGATATATGTTTTCAGACATGATACAATAGAAATGTCATGATTTTTGGTAATTTTTTATTTTTTAGGATATGCATCATGACAGCTCGATGGTATTTTTTGAAGAACATTATAAATACCATGGTATATGAATATGGAAATCATTCAGATATCTATGTGATATAATGCTCAGGTGGCAAAAAACTGAAATATACCTGATTGGCTTTGCCCTGCTTTAGGACTGGTTTTCATCGCACATCTCTGGTAAAACAAAAAAAAGAAAAGAAAAAAAAAAAACGTTACAGAATAAGACAATAAGAATTAGAAAATGTTAAGAATGAGCAAAGATAAATAATATGTTAAACTGACATTGAAACACTTTGTCCCTGAAGGAAAATCTGGATTGTATTTGTGCTGGACTCTATGGTGCTGTAGTATTCAAATCATTATATAAACAAGAATAATAAAATATAGAACCAAGTTAAATATGTAACAATAAAATTACATTGTAAACCAATAAAAATAATACCTTCTTTATAACATTGCACAGACTTATCAAGTACCTAATCTAAAAACCCTAAAACAAAGCGGCTATGTATTTCTCCCAAAAGATCACCCTTCACCTCTGCTCTTTATTACGTAGTATTATAATTGAAATGCATATAAGATTTCTTATTTTTATCTGTAAACTGTACTACCAGAGGCCACCAACTCCTACTTTGTGTGTAGATCTGATATCTTTTTCTTCCCTGACTGCTCACATGATAACTCCAGGACTATCTTTTCCTCATAATCCTCATTGACATCCGCACCAGACCAACTCACACTTATAATTGCACTGCAAGCAGTTACAGTTAATCTATACCGCACCGTTTTCTACTACAACCTGGTAAAATAGACATACCCTTCCTGATTCACTCTATACAAGTCTAGGGCTGTAGCTAATGGGGCGGAAACAATACTAGGCACCCACAACATGTTCTAAATGTTATTTTAAAAATGGTTAACCATCTGAACATAGAGGTTTGCGTTTCATTTACTTTGGTTATTGGTTACCTACTGATTCCAGATTCCTTTACATTAAAAATAAGGCTGAATCGCTTTCTAACTACCTAGTTATACACAAGTATCATCAAATATAAAACTATATATAAAAGCACCATCCGAGAATAACCAAATTAATGTGATAGTTCACCCAAAAATGAAAATGTTGTCATTACTTACTCACCCTCAAGTTGTATGAGTTTCTTTGTTCTGTTGAACACAAAAGAAGATATTTTAAAGATTGTTGGTACCCAGACAGTTGATGGCACCCACTGACTTCCATAGTATAGAAAAAAAAAATACTATGGAAGTCAATGGGTGCCATCAACTGTCTGGGTACCAACATTCTTTAAAATATCTTCTTTTGTGTTTAAAGCCACAATATTTAATTTTTCGCCGCTAGATGCCACTTATTCAAAACAAAGGCGTAGCTTGATGACATCTTGATTTCGCTGAGCTTTTATTACACTGCAGACGAGTGTTTCTGCTTCTTCTGCTCATGCGTATGTGGGGTAACACAGCATTGTTTTATCATATTAGATACATTTGAGTGTGTTGAAAGTTGTTATAATGCTACTCTGTGCGTTCGCTCGGTGCTACTATGCATCCAAACAGTTGCTTACCTGTCTAATAAAACACATAATATATTAAAGCGTCTTTGGTGTTTCCATGGTTTCTACAAAATAAAACCAGAAATCGAGGGTAATGCGGGTATGATGTCATTGATAGGCGACGCACGGACACGGTCCGTGTCCTGGTTAAAATCACTTATTTCTCTGTATTTAAACATTCTTGGAAACATTTGGGATAATGCAAGTACACAAGTCAACAAAATATATAACATTGTTCTAGTAGTTTTTGGATATTTAAATCTAAAAATCTTACATATTGTGCCTTTAACAGACAACGAAACTCATACAGGTTTTGAATAACATGAGGGTGAGTAAATGACAAAATTTTCATTTTTGGATGAACTATCCCTTTAAGATATGCCAACTAATTTAACACAGGAAGCAGACACACTTAAAAAGCTTTTTGGACATTTGCAATTATAGTCTATTTCCATAATATTTAAGGATTTGTTGCTCATATCAGATCGTACAATGGAGCCACAAAACATTTCATATGCTTTCCACATACCTCGACATTGTAAAACAGCATGTGTTTATTTTTAAAGATGAAAGTAGCTGCGTTGTGTTGGTTATTTAAACGAGCGCCACGTCAGACGCAAACCACCTCATCCGCTTGGGACCAAAATATGTGTTAGTGAACAGTCTCTGTCTAAACATAAGCGTCTACCCGAGGTTATTTTGCAAACCGGAGCTATACACAATAAACGCCAGGCCACAGCTGTGTTTCTCACCACACACAACTTCCCTTCCTGACCACTGAAGCACACAATGAGAAAGCATCACAGATCATCATACATGCACAGCTGCACTGAAATATGCTCACATCCAACTCACATTTGCTGCCAGTCACTTTTTGCGTTCAAATCCACATGAGGGCCGATAGAAAGTGGATATGGAAGAGAAATGGACGTTGACAGCTCTCACTGGACACGCTTATCCGTTCAAGCGATGTCCGATTACCGAACGAATCATTATTTTGAGTCGGATCTTCGGTTGAACGCGAATGCTTCGTTCACGAATCGGATTGAATCAGTCTGAGCGGTTCTCGAGTCAGTGATTCATTGAGCTGAGTCTCCGCTATGACTCACAATGAGACGAATAGCAGAAATATTACTTACAATCTACTGGAAATATGTTTATGACTTTACTGTGTTATCAACACACATGGAAAATAGAAAATACCTTAATATTTGTTAATAAAATGTATTAATACCTTAATAAAATATTTTATTAAAACTGTAAAAAAGTCTCCCCACATGAAAAAATACTATAGTATTTACTATAGTAAATTGTTGTATACTGTATATGTGACCCCTGGACCACAAAACCAGTCATAAAGTTGCACGGGTATATTTGTGGCAATAGCCAACAATACATTGTATGGGTCAAAATTATCAATTTTTCTTTTATGCCAAAAATCATTAGTTTATTAAGTAAAGATCATGTTCCATGAAGATATTTTGTGAACTTCCTACCGTAAATATATCAAAAATGTATTATTAGTAGTAATATGCATTGCTAACGACTTCTTTTTTCTCAATATTTAGTTTTTTTTGCACCCTCAGATTCCAGATTTTCAAATAGTTGTATCTCGGCCAAATATTGTCCTATCCTAACAAACGTCAATGGAAAGCTTATTTATTCAACTTTCAGATGATGTATAAATCTCAAATGAAAATTAAAAAAATTTGACCCTTATGACTCTTTTGTGGTCCAGGGTCACATATATTATAGTATTTACAACATTTTGTTAATGAATGCTACAGCACACTGTAGTGTTAACTATAGTGAACTGTAATAAATACTGTAGTATACTTTAGTTTTTACTACTGTATTGTAGTATAATATACTCTATAGTTATAACTATAGAATTACCACAACAAATTAATTCAAGTACTATAGTATGGTTCAAAAACACTATAGTATTTACTATAAATTACTATAGTATTTTTTCATGTGGGAGAGATGTAAAATAATTTTACTATTGTTTAATGTACAGATAGGCCTATATATTAAGGTTCTAAAAGACGTTTTGGGCTGAAGCTTGGCTGAACAAACTGAAGAGGACACATGAAATACCATTATGTTTAAAGCCACCCAGTAAACAGCAATACGTACCTGTTTACATGTGATTTTATTGTATGGAAACGTTATGACATGACACGCAGGGAATGCCATGCCAATACTGAATCAGTTGCTTGAACCGGTTCTTTGAAACAAACTATTCGAAAGAACCGGTTCGCGGAGACGATTCAGACTTCTCGTGTCACGTGATCTTTACTAAATTCTCTGTGTACATCACGTGACGAGGGCGTGCCTGTTCTATCCCAGCTGGAATTTTAGTTTTTACGTTGCAGTTAATATAATTTTTTTAATTAACGTTTTTGTTTAATGAAATATATTTTCAAACCCTCACTCCTTAGCCGTGGCTTGATCTGGAAAGTCGGGATTTTTTCCAAAGACATGTCAACCACCCCGATGTCCCGAGGGCGCAAAATGAGTGACAGGTCGAAAGCGTTCTCTGATTGGCCAGTTTGTTCACAGAGCTTCGCGCTTATGTAGGTGTGTTTTCTGAGGACCACCTATTTTAGTGATAGATAACCATCTAAAAAAAGATTTTCTTTTTTTTTTTTGCCTAGCTGGCAGCACAGTAACATTTAAAATAGTGCACTTTGTAGTAAATCAGACTGAGGTATTTGACAGTTATTAAAAGTAATTAGAAAAATAGGCTGAAGCCATCATTATACATGAATAAATGTCATTGTTTTAACTTGAAGCATGTTCCACTAACGTTTGAAAAAAAATTCACAATACTTAATGAACAGTATATCAATTAAAAACCAACAGTGTACTGAGAAAGGAAAAAGACACAAATGTTCTCATCGATAATTTTATAATGCCCAAAAACTATGCGTATTTGGCATCTATGTAATGCAAACTCAACATCAAAAAGAAAAGAAATACAATAAAATGATCCCATCCATGATATCATTCTGGGTGCATCATGCCACAATTTGGCCTTTTATATAAACAAAGGAATATGGTAATATGTGCATGTTAGTTTCATTCTAAATCATCCAAAACCTACTGTGTACATTATTCATTATTACACTAAATCATAATCAGTATGCCCATGTTTTTAAAGTCAAAAGTTAATACTCAAATTCCACCAGTAGGGTGCAAACATGGGCAACAAATCTGCAGCACTTGAGGACAGATAATGAGAAGAACACACACTAAGGCTCCTTTTCTTGAAAGGTAATTTCAAAAGGACAGAAAAGAAACCACAGGCACAACATTACAAGACAAAATATGTTACGGATCACTGTGTACTGTTAACTTCTCCAGACGTTAGATTAGCAATTCAATTTGGGGACAATTTCAAATCCATTCTGGTAAACAAATCTCAGTCTCAAACATGCTGGCATCCTTTTAGAACATGAACTTAACAAAACCCATCAAAAGACCACGTGTGCAACTACGTAGAGAGTGTAAAAACATCTATTCAGATATGAACATCTATATAAACACTGTTTGCAGGACAGAATGACAAGGAAAAAAACTAAATATATTTTGCGCTGCGCTAAACCCAAGAGCCTTTTTAGCAAACAATTTCAAGCATGAAATCTACAACAAACTCTTAAGATCATATGGTTAATATGAAATGTCAAAACTGAACAACCGGTGTGAAGCAAGACAGACAACATTTTCGAGTCTTTTTCGTAAGGCAGTCGACCTCTAGTCAGAGTTCATAGAAGATTACTAAAAGCCTTTCTGAGCTTCTGCATTCACCGCTGGAGTGAACACTACATCTTTCAAACAATTCACTCATAATTCTGAAGGAAACCAGGATATGGCTGTCTGGAGAGCATCTTCTGCAGGAGTCTGAAGTGTAAGGACTCGTCCCACATTGGACAGTAACATGCTGGATTTTAATCATGAAATCGCTTAGCAATCTTAAGGCTGAAAGTTGTTGTTTTTTTTTGTTGTTTTTTTTAAATCACAGTGAACTACACAAACACAATGCAATGCGAATCCTGAATATGACACCCATAATCTGCTGAAAACGTGATCCAAAATGTGATGGTAGGTAAAATGAGCGAAAGTTAACTGTTGAATGTCCTGGTTCGACCCTTAATATCTTCAACATGGTGACTGACCACAAGCTCTAAGAACAGACCATGACATCAAACTCTGAAGCTTTCTCCTTTGCCATCAATGTGCCGAAGGCGCAGGTAGACGTCTGTGCCGATGCCCTGCATCGACTGGATGGTCAAGGAACCTCCTAAGTATTCGGCGTACGCTCGGGATGTGGGCAGGCCAAAGCCAAACCTGGAGGAGAAAACAAGTGGCATTATTGAGATGTTCTTTGGTCACATTACACATCATCACAGCACATACTAGTTTATCAAATACCTCAAATAAACCTTAAACTTTGGTAAATTACTGTATAAACAACACTAAACAGGAAAACAAACTCTATTAATTAGAAAAGATTGCCAGTTGGGCTGGGTGGTATGAGGATATATATATCGTGGCGAGGATATAAAGCGTCTATCATTAGAGATTTTGCTATATCGTTTATACGTAATCAGGGCTTGACATTAACTTTTTTGCTCACCAGCCACTGTGTCTAGTGGTTTTCCAAAGTTACTAGCCACTCAGCATTTTCACTGGCCAAAATTTTGTTGTTGGGAAATTTGTTGTTGGCTATATGTAAATGACCACTGTACACACCCAAATCAAGTCTACATGAAATCAAATAGGCCTATTTAGCTCTGATGTGTAAAGCTCTTTAATCTAGACAGAGAAACACTAACAGGTGCTTGTCTGGAGAGAAAAAAAAAAAAAAAATAAAATAAAAAATAAAAAAATTGGTTTATTCTCAGTGTTCTATCAGCTATGACATATTTAAATCCGCCATATTTTGTGTATGAGCCCATACAGTAGCCTAGTGAAATACATATCCATATTTTCATATGATTTGACAGTTTATTTTATTAAATATCAAAAATCTAAAAGGTGTGCATCATACCTGACACCTAGATGAACACTTTACAGTTGGCTTTATAACTGCAAGTCATTCTCGTCAAATGCTTTTGAAGTTAGAAACGTGTATACCAATGTCGTATGTAACTTTACAGACTGTTCCTAAATTCGTGAATATCGAACGTCATCAAGCAAACTTTATGCAGTCAGATCAGATGCGCTATGGTTCTGCTGTGATCTTTGTTTGAAACTATTTTCGCTGCTGAAATAGAACAAAAACAGTCAAATCACTGTATGATGAATGAATCTCCTACATATATCGCACGTACATCTCTGCTGTGTTGTTTATGATGAGAGTGCAGAGATTTCAGTGAGCGCACTCTGAACAAACCTCTGGGGTTTCAGCGATGACTGATCTAAACCTATGATCTGAACGCCTCTGATTATTAGACATTGCATTCATAAGCTCAACAGAATCCCATGTGATTGGTTATAATGCGCAACGCGACTATAACAGATGCCTTTTGAGAAGACTACAATAAAATTCAACCCGCCAAAGGGGCTACTGGGAGTGACTGTGTTACACGCCACAGCTGCAATACACCCGCAAATGGCGGGTGTTAATGTCAAGCCCTGTACGTAATGTAAATATATCCGTGTACCAGGTAAAAAACAGGATGTGCATGTGTCGCAATAAGTCGTTCTCATGTCGTGCTGACCGACACCCGAAGGGCGAGCACAGAAAGCCGTCTCTCTAAGACAGACAGCACGCAATCCCGAAATTAGTTGTCTTTCACGGCTTACTGTGCAAACACACAATTATATCAAAATGCCCATTGTGTAGAGTATAAACACAGTCAGTTATGACTTAGGTGAGTGTGAACACTTGGACGAAAAACAGATGCGTGTCATTATAGGTGGTTCAACCATGTCGGAATTACCGTAAATACAAGATTTTATTCACGTCTTTGTAGAACTCGTAATTATAACATGCAAACTCAATTTTCTGAGCTCCAACATGTACCATGTGTCCGCTGTAAATCAAATCAAATCAAATCACCTTTATTTATATAGCGCTTTTTACAATGGCAATTGTTTCAAAGCAGCTTCACAGTGGTAACAGGAAAATAATGCAACGGAATTTGATTCGGCTGTACAGCCGCTCTGGAGAAAACGGTGATGTCATCCAGCTCATTTCAATTATCATATAGTGTCAATGCGGGCGGATCAGTAATATAATTGAAATTTAGGTGTCCCCAACTGAGCAAGCCAAAAGCCAAAGGCGACGGTGGCAAGGAACCAAAACTCCTTCAGGGCCAGAATGGAGAAAAAAAAACCTTGGGAGAAACCAGGCTCAGTCGGGGTGCCAGTTCTCCTCTGGCCGACGAACAAATAGTGTATGATTATGATTCTGGCAACATTACAGGTCAGAAGTCATATTAGATAAATAGATATTCGTAGGATTATTCGAAAGATTGGAGTTGTCACGCCGGCGACGGGTTTAATTAGGATGTCGTGTCGATGCGGCATTTACAGGGGGGAGTTTAATTGACACTATTGTCTCTACAGACACTTCAGGGATATGGTCATCATGTCCAGGCTAAGGTCCACCATCTGGTCTGGATACGGCCCGGATCCGGCCGACTGCAGTAAACCTCGGGATAAACAGAGAGACTAACATTAGCGTAGATGCCATTCTTCTTATGATGTAACGAGTACATCAGGTGTTATGGGAAGTGTTCCCGGTTCCGGCTGACCTAGTTAATGCAGCCTAAAACAATCATTTAACTGATTTGAATAACAGAAATTAAAAATGTTTTATGTGTATGCCATAGTAAAGAGATGTGTTTTTAGTCTAGATTTAAACTGACAGAGTGTGTCTGCTTCCCGAACAATGCTAGGAAGACTGTTCCAGAGTTTAGGTGCTAAATAGGAAAAGGACCGACCGCCTGCAGTTGATTTTGATATTCTAGGTATTATCAACTGGCCAGAATTTTGAGACCGCAATAAACGTGATGGAGTATAATGCGTTAAGAGCTCGCTCAAGTACTGGGGCGCTAAACCATTTAGTGCTTTGTAAGCAATCAGCAAGATTTTAAAATGTATACGATGTTTAATAGGGAGCCAATGCAGTGTTGAAAGAACCGGGCTAATATGGTCATACTTCCTGGTTCTAGTAAGAACTCTAGCTGCTGCGTTTTGGACCAGCTGCAGTTTATTTATTAAGCGGGCAGGGCAACCACCCAGTAGAGCATTACAATAATCTAGCCTTGAGGTCATGAACGCATGAACTAACTGTTCAGCATTTTGCATTGAAAGCATGTGCCGTAATTTAGATATATTTTTAAGATGGTAGAATGCAGTTTTACAGATGCTAGAAACGTGGCTTTCAAATGAGAGATTGGTATCAAAGAGCACACCCAGGTTCCTAACTGACGACGAGGACTTGACAGAGCAGCCATCGAGTGTTAGACAGTATTCTAGGTTACTACTTGTGGAGTTTTTTTGTCCAATGATTAAAAATTCAGTTTTTTCTGAATTAAGTTGCAGGAAATTACTAGTCATCCAATTTTTAATATCAGCTATGCATTCTGTTAATCTTGTGAATTGGTAAGTTTCGTCAGGGCGTGAAGAAATATAGAGCTGAGTATCGTCAGCATAACAATGAAAATTAACACCATGCTTCCTGATAATATCTCCCAGTGGTAGCATGTACAGGGTGAAAAGCAACGGTCCTAGCACTGAGCCCTGCGGTACTCCATACTGAACTTGTGATCGGTGTGACATCTCTTCATTTACTGCTACAAACTGATAACGGTCAGATAAGTATGATTTAAACCATGCCAATGAAGTTCCACTAATGCCAACATAATTTTCGAGTCTATTCAAAAGAATATTGTGGTCGATAGTATCGAATGCAGCGCTAAGATCGAGTAACACTAATAGAGATATACAACCACGATCGGATGATAAGAGTAAATCATTTGTTACTCTGATGAGAGCAGTCTCAGTACTATGATACGGTCTAAATCCTGACTGGAAATCCTCACAGATACCATTTCTTTCTAAAAAGGAGCATAATTGTGAGGACACTGCCTTTTCTAGTATTTTTGACAGAAAGGGTAGATTTGAGATTGGCCTGTAATTGACTAATTTTGTAGGATCAAGTTGCGGTTTTTTAATAAGTGGTTTAATAATAGCCAACTTAAAAGTTTTCGGTACATATCCTAATGTCAAGGATGAATTAATGATATTAAGGAGAGGATCTATGACCTCTGGAAGCATCTCTTTTAGTAGTTTAGTCGGTATGGGGTCGAGCATACATGTTGTTGTTGGTGGCTGTACCACCTGAACGCTGCAGATTCATTTGGAGGTTGATAGTATTGCCACAGAAACGCATAATTGCGAGTCAGAGGACGTGAATAGATTATAGTAGTAAGTCACGTGTTGTCATCTCGTAATTACGACACTGCATGAACGCAGCATGTATTGACAGTAGCTTAAAGGTGCAGTGTGTAATATTTATGAGGATCTATTGACGGAAATGCAATATAATATACATAACTATGTTTTAAGAGGTGTATAAAGACCTTACATAATGAACCGTTATGTTTTTATTACCTTAGAATGAGCCATTTTTATCTTCATACACTGCGTGTCCCCTTACAGTGAAGTCACCATTTTGCGCCGCCATGTTTCTACAGTAGCCCTAAATGGACAAACTGCTCAACAGAGCGCTTGCTACTCTCTGCTGTCTCAGACGACGACATATTTGTCCTGTGTCGGCCACCGTAGCGTCTCTATGTGCTTCGAAAGGGAGGGGTGAGCGCTGGGCAGTTGCAATTCACAACCTCGCTAGATGTCGCTAAAATTTACACAGTGCACCTTTAATATACCTACTTGTCATTAATGTTAATCATACAACAAAAGACTAAGAGAAAAATCACACTGCTCTTGACTGAATAACTTCTGTCTCTTTAGTAAGAATCAAATTTATATTTAATTCACACAGAGAAGACTATGCAGTGTTGTATTGTTACATTTGATTAACAATGTTGTTACATTCATTTCTGTAGTATTTCTTAGGGCTGGGACAATAAATCAATGCATCGCGAATCATGAAATGATTCTGGATCGACTGTGAGATTTTCCAAATGTGTCGTGATTCTCTCTTGAATCGATTCTGAGCTTAGTTTTTAACAGCAGATGGCACTGCATGCTTTAGAAACGGCCGTATTGGCTCTGCTTGCCTCCAATTCCTTACAAACACTACTTGAACCTTCTATAAAATAATCATTCATAAAGTTCAAAAAAGTTGAAGCAAATTACAAGGGTGTTTGCAGTGGGCTGTTTACATTACTCTTGCGTCATAAAAGCATTCTGAGGTGCAAGTACATTCTCAGACTCAGGCGAACGCACTTCAACGCTTCTCTTCGCAAGTATTTGAGCGTGCAGTTAAAAACTAGCCTAGAGCGCCATCTACTGTTAAAAACTAAGCTCAGAATTGATTCGAGAGAATCGTGATGCATTCAGAAAATCTCAGAATCGTTCCACGAATCGCAATGCATCGATTTATTGTCCCAGCCCTAATATTTCTTACATGCTGAAGAAACCTACTGTCCCTAAAAGTTTATTTAGGGTACGTTTACACAACAACAATGTACTAAAAAGGAAAAGTTTTTCCTTTGCATTTTTTGTGTACAGACGACACCATTGTCAAAACTACCCTCGTTCACACGGATCTCTAACAACAACTTAAAAACGCTGTATTCTGCTTGACAGGCCAGTAGTTTGGCCGATGTCACTTTGTAAAGAAACACTACACGCCTACAGACTGAACACGTAATACGCATGACATCACCGTTTTCACAAATTCACATTTTTGTAGTTTACACGGAGACGATAGCAGTATCGTTTTCAGAAACTTGAACTTTGAAACCAGGGGGATATTCCAGAGAGCAAGGTTAACTTACCGTCACATATACCTTGAACACTCGGTTGATTAACCCAGACCCTGCTTACTTGAGGTATGCTGGTTCAAAAAACGCGTCCGGGAGTATGTTCCTGGTTAACACTCAAGACATTCTCAACAGATGATTCTCCATGGAAACAGACGTTAAGAAAAAGTGTGCCATTCTACTTCCTTATTCTTCATTTGTTTAATGGCGATTTACATAAACTACTTAGTGCACATCGCCACCTATTTGGTGGTTGTGCAATCATTTTTTTCAATCTTTTCGTTTAATAAGTAATCTTTATTCACTGAGAATAAGGATTGTATTGTTTGTTTGATGCTAGTTGATTGAATGCAGATCCATGTGTGAGATGACAATTAAATAAATAATAAATATATTTGAATTAACATTTAAACATTACCTTGTTATAATAGTACTTTAGAATTAATATATAATATTATATTATATTATATTATGTATATTATATAACTGTAACTATATAACAAATTTAGTTATATTAATATAACTATATTAATTAAACAACACAGATCTGAATACCTCTTAAGCAAACTAACCCTGGAACATGAGCTGCTCCGGAGCAGGTTATGTTCAGACAGTGAGTTGCTATGGCTACTTACATACCCTGAAATTTACCTCCGTTTTTGGAACCGAAAGTTGAGGTTATCCGCTTGCTTACTCTTAAATATACCCAGGGATGTCACATAACCTGCTTTCTGGAATACCCCCGTTTTTGCATTTTCAGGCCCCCAAAACGCTGTTGACGTGTAAATGAACGGCCAAACGCATAAAAAGTTTTACGTTTTTAGCTGAAAACTGTGTTGTGTAAACGGTCCCATAATTTGTATATTTGTTCAATTGTATTCATCCTATTGTTTGTGTTATTTGCTGATTTTTTATAAATAAAAAACAAAACTATATTGTGATACATATTGTTATTGTGAAATAAAATCTCATATCGTGAAATAAGACTTTGGTCATATCGCCCAGCCCTACCAGTTGGCATCTGTTCTTCTGTTATTGCGATTTGAGACCACTCGCAGTGAGGAGGGCAGTGTGACACTATACACTAACGACTTGCAGATCCAGATCAAACCGGCTGAATCTGGATCATGTTGAGCAGACCCCTTTAGCTACTACACTGCTCTTGCAAGAATGCAAAGAATCTTGCAAAGTCAGCTGCTGCATGTGAACGAGATGTAAATATTTACATGCTAAGAGGTGAAAAGCATGTTGTAAATGCAGAAAAGAAACATGATCCCAAACAGCACATCAATAATTTACGTAAAAAGCACCAACATTTTAAAGCAGCTTGTTTTCGTACAGATTTACATCCATCTGCTCTTACCCATGCATGGGTCCGGACTGGGGGCCGCTGTTGGTAATGCTGTCGAAAAGGTTGCTCATGCGGGGATCCTGTGTGCTCTGTTCAGCTGTGCTGAAGTGGTAATCCATCACCTTATCCAGAATGCTGTGAGGAATGCCACCACCACGGTCCGAGATCCTGCAAAATCAGTTGAACATCACTTTGCTTTTTTTAGGCAAATCAGTTTCATTTACATTTGCTTGTGTAATGCATATAAAATCACTGGCAATCATTTGCCACCTTTTTGTTTTGCCACCTCAAACAATTTGTATGAAAAAATATTTTACAACCAGTATGCAAATCAGCCATCAGGAGTCGAACCTAGTGGAGGTGAATGGACTAATTACAGAGTTAACAACTCACCCATTCAAACATCACCGCTTTCAGTCTCGTCTGAATCAAAAGAAGCTTGAAATGATCTGTGAGTGAGCTGTTTTCATTTAGTGTGGTTAAATGAAAGGTGAAAATTCATGCCTGGCTGCCACCATCATACTTGTTTGGTGTTCCCCAAGGATTTGTGGACTAATGATCCAAAATAGCCAATTAACAGTTAGTAGTAATAAATACAAAAAACACTTTGGTGGACACACAGCCTAAGATTATTATGTATACACTACCATTCAGACGTTTGGGGTGTATATAGATGTCCGGTCTAGGAAAACTGACATCTTCACCCTTTATTCAAATATTATAAAAAATTTGTTGAAGACTTGGCAAGCATATTGCGTAGTTGTGCTTGGAGTCAAGTGTTTACGGCTCGCACGCACTCACAGGAACAAGCGCAGAGTAACGGCCGAGCTCAGTATTTTGACTAAATAATAAGATTTCTTTCTTGCAAAACCTTATAGTATGCCTCCTGAACACTTTCCATATATGGCGCGCGTCTCACTGTATCATTGCGTGATACTTTTGTATCCTTTTTGTAAAGTTTTAGCCTGGTCGCCATTCACTGCCATTATATGGAGGAGCGGGTGCAGGACGTTTTTCAAAATTTCTGCTTTTGAGGTCTGAAAAAGATAGAAGGACATAGGACATTGGAACAACAACAGGGTGAGTAAAAGATGACTTTATTTTCATTTCAGGGTGAACTATCCCTTTAATTTGTGATAACGCAATGAACCATGCCAAAATTTTTTGAATAGTAAAATAAAACCTGTAGCTGAAGTTTGTCTTTTTTTTGTCAGATTGTCAGATACTGTTTTGTTTTTTCCTCATTCCTCAAATGATCCCTTTTGGATCGTGCCAAAACCGGGCTGATATCATGTAGTCTGAACCTGGCATAAGGTAAATGATCATGTTTCATAAGCCTTTAACTTTCTAAAAACTGTGTACACATCAAATGGTGCATGGATTTACATTGGACCAAAAACCCAGAAACAGAGAGGACTTTGCTTCCTCATTTCAGACGTCCACCAAAAGCCACTGGAAAACAGCCAGTGCGGAGCATTCGAGGTTCATGCTTTCAATAAGCCAACTAGTTTATGGTAAAATAAACATTGTCCATGGGTAAATTTGCTCAGTGTCGACAGAGGTTTTAACCGCACTGCTGAGTGTGCACAGCGGGATAATGGACATGGTTATAAAGGCAGCACTCCGCATGATGAGGTCTCTGTGCAAACAACTGATAACTATATGCTTCACTATAGATGCTAATGCTTCAACAAATTATTCAGCATTTCGAGGAAAAAGCATGAATTCCATTCTTCTGAGTTTAAAGCAGACCAACCACACCTAAAATCCTGTTCATGTATTAGGCTTTGTTCAGACAGCCAAGATCGTTTCGGCACATCTGACTCATTTCCCTTTCATTTTGTACTCCAAACATCACAAGAAACTCCTTTAAAAGCCTTTTTTTTTTTTTTTTGGGAAAAGGTTTATTCTTTTGAAATCAGATTCAAATTTGATTCTTAAATGCATGTTTTAGTGTGAACGGTCAGTTTGGAACATGTTTTTTGTTATTCAGAACTTATTCAGAGTGTTTATGTAACATCATACATTAATGTATTATTGTGCAGGTTGTGTGACGTGGTTCAATAGCATTATGGCATTAGAATCGGTTTACAGGCTCACCTTATGACAAAGTCAGTGTCATTGTTGGCGATTGTGACCACCACATCAGGCACATTGTAAGGGGTGTCCAAGTGACTCTCCATGGTGGCCCTGAGGAGCAAAAAGAAACCTTTCATGAGTGATCTCATTTAAGCATCTGATTATAACATGAGCATATGATAAGAACAAATCAGTAGTGGCCTGAAATGAAGCTCTCATTTAACCCAACAATAATTGACTGTGAAATTGTTAAACTGCTGCTGATGTACATCTACTGACATATAGAAAGACAGACAGACAGACATTTTCATTGGTCAACAAGAATGACTGCACCCTCAAATCACTGTGTAATGACAACTTAGATTTATAGCCACTCAATGTGCTATTGAAATTGTGGTTTACTTATTCATAAATCAGCTATAGTAATACTCTACTACAGGCCTGATCAGCCTATTTAACCAAAGAGTAAAAGATTATAAAAATAAAATCAAGCACCTAGGCATGTAGACTGCTTCTACAAACATTTGTGAAAGAATGGATCGCTCTCAGGAGCTCAGTGAATTCAAGCGTGGTACCGCCATAGGTTGCCACCTGTGCAATAAGTCAATTTGTGAAATTTCCTCACTACTAAATATTCTATAGTCAACTGAAAACAAAGTGGAAGCAATTGGGAACAACAGCAACTCAGCCATGAAGTGGTAGGCCACGTATAATCACAGAGCGGGGTCAGCGCGCAGAAGTCTTTCAGCAGAGTCAATAGCTACAGACCACCAAACTTCGTGTGGCCTTCAGATTAGCTCAAGAACAGTGCATAGAGAGCTTCATGGAATGGGTTTCCATGGCTGAGCAGCTGCATCCAAGCCTTACATCACCAAGCGCAATGCAAAGCGTTGGATGCAGTGGTGTAAAGCACACTGCCACTGGACTCTAGAGCAGTGGAGACGTGTTCTGTGGAGTGACCAATCATGCTTCTCTGTCTGGCAATCCGATGGACGAGTCTGGGTTTGGCGGTTGCCAGGAGAACGATACTTGCCTGACTGCATTGTGCCAAGTGTAAAGTTTGGTGGAGGGGGGATTATGGTGTGGGGTTGTTTTTCAGGGGTTGGGCTTGGCCCCTTAGTTCCAGTGAAAGGAACTCTTAATGCTTCAGCATACCAAGACATTTTGGACAATTTCATGCTCCCAACTTTGTGGGAACAGTTTGGGGACGGCCCCTTCCTGTTCCAACATGACTGCGTACCAGTGCACAAAGCAAGGTCCATAAAGACATGGATGAGCGAGTTTGGTGTGGGGGAACTTGACTGGCCTGCACAGAGTCCTGAACTCAACCCAACAGAACACCTTTGGAATGAATTAGAGCGGAGACTGCGAGCCAGGCCTTCTCATCCAACCTCAGTGCCTGACCTCACAAATGTGCTTCTAGAAGAATGGTCAAAAATTCCCATAAACACACTCCTAAACCTTGTGGAAAGCCTTCCCAGAAGAGTTGAAGGTGTTATAGCTGCAAAGGGTGGGCCAACTCCATATTAAACCCTACGGATTAAGAATGGGATGTCATTAAAGATCATGTGCATGTAAAGGCAGACGTCCCAAAACTTTTGGCAATATAGTGTGTATTTAGTTCAGTCAAACTTTAGAGGGTGCAGGCTGATAGGTCCTTTACATGCAGTCTGCAAGCAATCACATCATTATCACATGGTGCAAGCTGATTGGCCTCTGCTGATCCTGCAGCCAATGAGATTGCTTGCTCAACATTTAAATAGTCTGGTTCATTGTTTGCTATACGCTAGTCCTGACACCCTCCACCTCCACCTGCTATGGGATTTATATACGTCTATTCATGCAGCAGCAGCATATCTTACATGCTCACAGCGGCGTGTCTGTGTATCTATTAGCAGTAACAAGTCCATACTTGCTCTGCAACAGCAATAATCAACAGCAGCAGCATAGCAGATCTAGTCCGCCAAAACCAAATACATTAACATTGCCATATTCAATAACATGCTAAAACTATTTTGAGAGTTGTCACGTTTGAATTGAATATAACCTAATTAATATTCAAAACAATGTTGTGATGTTTTGATGTCACAATTCACCAATCAAAAGTTCAGTTGCCACTGTCCCTACCCATTTTAATATAAAGTTATGCCCAGAAATCAAATGAATGAGGAAATGTGATGAGTGTGTCTTGGGTCGCTCTCAGTAGGGGGAACTGTACTGTTGTAAACTAACTGTGACTTGCCCTTCTGCCAGGAACATACCGTTCTCTAATGACCGGAGGGGAGAACAAGATCAAAAATATGTCTCTCAATTTGTAAAAAGCACAAATCAAATTTACAGCACTGCACTTACAATGGTCATTGGGCTAAGGCATAAAAGCAGAGTTACTCATATTTATGGTTAAAGAAAAACATTAATTCTTCCATACAAAAAAGTACAATACTGTAAAATTCTTACTGTACTAGGCAATGAATTTCTCATTATTCCATTTGAACAGTCTGTTCCACCCTTGATCATATTGGCTTTACATAGTCTTGATAGCTGAAATACTGGCTATAACTTGCACAGACAAGCTCAAACAATTTTTTCACATTAGTCTATGTATATTTTCAAAAACGGTGTGCATTTTATTGTGCATTCCAATGTAATGTTTTTCTCTGTACTAGACTTCTTTTGTAAGAAAATGAAATGCAAATCTCTTTTTTTTACATTTTAAAAGCAGAGGACGAGTCAGGACTATTTTTCGCTGTAAGCGATGACATGTCAGATGCTGTTGATGGAGCTTAACTTGTATTGAATTGTAAACATTCCTTTAAAAACAACAACGTGAGGCTGTTTCTGATTTAAGGTTTCTACCTTTAAGTCAACATTTATGTGATTAAAGTCAAGCCAACTAGTCGCTGATGCCTGAACCTCGAGCTGAGACTCTAATGTGGGTTTGTCTTGTGCACAGCTATGGCAGATATGACACAGCGCTGCCCACAAGGCAATTGCTCCAACATCAGCTTATTTTTATCAGTTCTTTTGTCTTTGGGTCCTTATATTTCTCAAAGATTTCTGCTCGTTCTAAATCAGATACAGATAATATAGCACAGTAAAGATTACATTTATTTAAATACATTAGTGAGAGAGCGACTGCATGTGAATTAATTCTACCTGGCAGCATCTCTCGTTTTAGTTACTAAGAAATGCTAGAACTTTTCAGTTTCTAAGCTATTTTATTGATAAAAAAAACAAACAGTGCTGACAATACATTTCTGCGCTATCGAATGTTTCTGTGTGTGCACGAGATCTGCGCGTGATATGCAATCTACTGCCTGTATGTGTGTGCGTTAATGCAGCAGTGCATTGGTTTAGAATGGCGATTAAATCCGTGTACAATAAACTGTTTAAAATGTGCATTCAACCAATCAATTTTGAGCATTCAAATAGTATAATTAAACATATCTTGTAGAGCTCTCTCAGAGTATGCATTTATTTGTAATTTTAACTGATGGAAACGGAGCGTAAAAGTAGATTTCATAGATTTTTTATCCTGTTGCGCCCTCTATAGGCCATGATCAGGGTGTAGTCGACTTCAAGCTTAAAGCCTCATGGCAGAGCATTAAAGTCGACTAGTCTGTGCAACCCCTACTGCCTTATTTGTTAAATTATAAAAATATATATAATAACTACAGACCTCCAGACTGCTCCACATTGATTATCATGCAGGTATGGAGATATATCTGGTAAAATATATAGGTTGGTTTCAGCAGACTGCATTATTTTGAGAGGCTTGTTTGAAAAACCTGTATCGTATCATTGAACTTGGACTGAACTTGGCAGGCAACCAGTGTCAGCAACACCAGTAACAACACATGGGTGACCTTATACGAACGTTGCTAAGACTGCAAAATATCCACAGAGAGAGAGAGGAGGGGGGTTCTGTGCTAGGATAGGTCCCATAACCGGAAATTCAGCTTGAATGTGTGTTGTTTGCACATGCAGACATCAATGTCACAAAGGTAGGGTGTTGTTGGTGGATTTTAGTGCATTGCTATATGGTTACTAGGGTATCCTGGGTGGTTGCTAGGGCACTGTTACGTGGTAATGGTATCTATGGGATACTTTCACCAGTTATTTATTATTCAGCATGTGAAAATATGAGCAATAGGTATATTGATTCTTGTCTAAGCAAGCTCAAATAATACAAGTTCAGAAGGTCTGAAAGCATAGTATCAGCAAAGTAACCAATCAATAAATCAACTACCGGTCAAGCCACTTCAAAATGAGTTTAACACCATGTATTGATTTATTATACAAAACCTTTCAAAAAAACCTTAACATTCTTCATGCGATATCTTTTAGAATTATTATCCTAGTATAATCCTTAATTTTAAAGATTTATATCCACACCGTAGTGGCCAAAAGTGATGTCCAGCCTAGGAAAATTGACATCTTCACCCTTTATTCAAATATTACAAATTTGTTAAATATTTTGTAAGCATATTGCATAGTTGTGCTTGGAGTCAATTGCTGGATTTGTAATAACGCAATGAAACATGCCAAATTATGTAATTTTTGGCCAGGCTGTCATACAAAGAAATTATGAACATATGCAAAAACAAGAGAGAGACAAAGAAACATTAATAAGTGATTGTTGTTATCAATGTATGTATTTTCCTGTGAGCTTTTTTTTTTTGTACATACTAAAATAAAACCTGTATCTTTAATTTGCCTTTTTTTGCCAAATTATTTTGTTAGATAAATCCCTTAATATTTGAAGATATTATAAGCCTTGTATAATAAAGACTTCAATATCACTTAAGTGCCTTAGATTTCTTTTTTTTCCATTTAAATTATTTCATAACTTCAGTCTGCCTGACGGTTGGGTCTCAATGAGCCATGCTTGCCATAACACCGCCAGATTGAACAGCAAACGTCCAACAATTCAGTACAACCAAGTTTCAAATTCCATGCTTGCATAACATGCCTGAAATGTAAATGACTTGTTTTTCCTGGCGTTTTACCAAAGGCTATTATGTTACCACAAGGTCACAATACAATAACTCCTCCATGCACTGACAGACAGGCAAATTGCTCACACATATATTTGGGTCATAGTTCATGCAGCAACAGATTTCACTGCATTATAGTGGTAATGGTTCTATATGAGTTGTATCTACTGTATATATTGTCTATACGAGTGGCTGCTAAGACAACACTCACTACAGTCCAAATAATGCAACTGCATCAACAGCAAATCTGACTGTCACACCAGGATTAGATAAGATAAGTTAAGATAGCATAGTAGAACAGTAAGTGTCGTGTGTGTTGTCATTGACCTATGTGTGACAGGAATGTTACCTCATGGCGTTCTTCAACAGCTCAGGCAGGATGTAGTCCAGAGGCAGTGGAATGAAGGGAAAGCGGGCCGCCACATGGCCGTTGATGCGAACCCGTGGAGAATTCCCATACTGATGCTCACAGAGCCGTCTGCAGGGAACAGAGGCAAGACATTTACACTACCAATCAAGTTTGGACAGATCATCACTTGTCTCCAGCTTTCTGCTCTTGGCTTTCTCAGTCAACCTTTTAGTTTGATAGAAGACTGTAAAAAGGGGACCTATTATGCCCTTTTTCAAAGTCTTGATTTTGACTGAACGTAAAAAAAAAAAATAAAAAATAAAAAAAAAATTATTTTTCACATATTCGACATTGTTGCAGCACCTCTCTTCCCAGTCTGTCAGTAATGCTGCCCTTGAAATGGGAGGGCATTCATGTGCAATTTTTACCAAGGAAACTCGTATTTACGATAATTCAGAGAGCATGTGAAGGCAGCATTACACTCAGTTTAGTTCCTGTCTCTATGAAGTCCCTCCTTATAAAATGCAATTTGCTCTGATTGGTCGGCTGGACCAGTGTGTTGTGATTGGTCAACCACTTCCAGTGTATTTCAGAAATGCCGTGTCCCTTACCGAAACCGGGAGTTTCAACACACCACTAACGCAACTCAACCAGGCCCCGAACCTTTATTTTGCATATGCCTTGGACGGGAATTATTTGAATGAGGAATATTGAGATGTATTCATTCCCGGAATAAAACTCAAGACTACAATCAAGGCATTGTAGGGAGTTCAGAAACAGTGCCTTTAGATCAGAATCATGAAACACAAATTCGGTTGTTTTCAAACATTTGGTACTGTATAGAAATCAAACAAAATTGCATACAGAGTAAATGAAACAGGCTACTGGTTCTGCCTCAACAGGTTATGCAAGTGCTGGTGTGGATATACTGAATGAATTGCCGGCTATTTCATTTAAAGCCATTTTAGAAATAATTTGACACTAATTAATGAGCGTCTCATTTATAGCCAGTAAAATCTGGGCTCAGTCTGGTCTTTGAGGGAACGCTTTGATCATGCCTCTGAGAAGAGAAACAGGGCAGTTTTGCTGATGCAGCATCTGTTAATCATGAGACTCATGAGATGAGCAAAAGCAGAGCAACCTCCACTCTTACACAAGACCAGGAGAGCGGTTTTTGTTTTTGTCTGCAACAACTAATTGATAATGAAAGTAGATAATTATTTCAGTTCAATCCTCCCTGAAAGCCACATAAAACCAAAACAAACTATTATTGGCCAGAATGTGCCAATATGTCTAAAGTGAGTTTAGTATAAATGAGAAGAAACTTATCTTAAAGTATCTCTATATACTCTTTCATATCTGTCCACTTGCAGAATGAAAGAATGAGTTGATTTGCTTTGTGATTATCAGTTTATGGTCAGCAATATTGTTATGTTTAAAGACATTATGAAATTAAGATAATGTCTATACTATGTTATGATTGTACTGTACAATTAAATACAATCGTTGCTAAGTCTGCAGCCTGAACAGTTTACCTCAGGGCGTAATTTACATTAACTGAATTCACTGACAATCTCACCTGAAAATCCGAAAACATCAGCAATCTTCATCCAAACAGCTGATTTCTGTATTTTGTCCCTCAGAATCAGTGGTTTGTTGGATATAATTCAAGGTATTTCCCAATTTCATCGCGTTTTTCATCGTTACGCTATACTCTACACTATTTTCAGCAATACTATCCAGCTGAAGTGTTTTTTCCTATAGCCCTATGTTTAGGCTTTATTCAAGCAGTTAAACTATAATTGTAAAGGTAAAGATATTTTGGAGCACAGGGTGAAGTCAGTATGTACATTAAGGACGATTTGAGAATTATAAATGTAAATTTAATATAAAACTATGTAAATGGCGCTCTGTGGCGCGGCAGGGTTTTGAACAGCGTCCTGAGTCGTAGCTGGGCACCGCCGGTGTGCGTACGCTCATAGAAAATAACGTGTTCGCATTTTAAAGACGTGGCGCGGCGCTGAGCTTCTCGTCCGGTGTTCGAATATGGCAAGCCGTTTTGACTCTCAGATAGGTGTTGTTGTTGTGCACGCTATGGAACGCAAATGCGCCATACGTCATCACGTCGCTATATCATTGATATCGCGAGATGACACTTTTTTATCATGTAAAAATTTATACCGGTGTTATCGTGGACGATATGATATGGCACACCCCTACTCACAAATGCAACCAAAATATGTAACATGAACATTTCTCTGAAAATTGCATATCCTGTACCCCAACTAGGACATCTACAACAAAACAAGAAAATACACTTTCATTTTTTGTCTTTGTCTTTCAGGCTTCTGTGCTAAAATGTGCAAATGTGCAAAATCTAGCTCAAATCCTCAACCAAAATGAGCTTTTAAAACTAATTAAATTGTTGTTTTTTGGCTGCTACTAGTACATCGCAGTCTGGGGCAAATGCAGACATGCAAGACTGAATGTTAAGAATATTTTCTACAGAGATAACCAAATTATAAGCAACAGCACAAATAAATATGAATAATAATATTTGCTCCCATCGTGAATGCACTCCTTGGTTAACATGCACGCTGGGAAAAAATATGCGCTGCTCGCGCTTGCGGTGTGAAACGGCCGTCGAGCCCTGACAGGTGAGTTTAAACGAGAATGCATGCGTTGGTGCCGCTAATATATTATATATACACTCACCTAAAGGATTATTAGGAACACCATACTAATACTCTGTTTGACCCCCTTTCGCCTTCAGAACTGCCTTAATTCTACGTGGCATTGATTCAACAAGGTGCTGAAAGCATTCTTTAGAAATGTTGGCCCATATTGATAGGATAGCATCTTGCAGTTGATGGAGATTTGTGGGATGCACATCCAGGGCACGAAGCTCCCGTTCCACCACATCCCAAAGATGCTCTATTGGGTTGAGATCTGGTGACTGTGGGGGCCATTTTAGTACAGTGAACTCATTGTCATGTTCAAGAAACCAATTTGAAATGATTCGAGCTTTGTGACATGGTGCATTATCCTGCTGGAAGTAGCCATCAGAGGATGGCTACATGGTGGTCATAAAGGGATGGACATGGTCAGAAACAATGCTCAGGTAGGCCGTGGCATTTAAACGATGCCCAATTGGCACTAAGGGGCCTAAAGTGTGCCAAGAAAACATCCCCCACACCATTACACCACCACCACCAGCCTGCACAGTGGTAACAAGGCATGATGGATCCATGTTCTCATTCTGTTTACGCCAAATTCTGAATCTACCATCTGAATGTCTCAACAGAAATCGAGACTCATCAGACCAGGCAACATTTTTCCAGTCTTCAACTGTCCAATTTTGGTGAGCTTGTGCAAATTGTAGCCTCTTTTTCCTATTTGTAGTGGAGATGAGTGGTACCCGGTGGGGTCTTCTGCTGTTGTAGCCCATCCGCCTCAAGGTTGTGCGTGTTGTGGCTTCACAAATGCTTTGCTGCATACCTCGGTTGTAACGAGTGGTTATTTCAGTCAAAGTTGCTCTTCTATCAGCTTGAATCAGTCGGCCCATTCTCCTCTGACCTCTAGCATCAACAAGGCATTTTCGCCCACAGGACTGCCGCATACTGGATGTTTTTCCCTTTTCACACCATTCTTTGTAAACTCTAGAAATGGTTGTGCGTGAAAATCCCAGAAACTGAGCAGATTGTGAAATACTCAGACCGGCCCGTCTGGCACCAACAACCATGCCACGCTCAAAATTGCTTAAATCACCTTTCTTTCCCATTCTGACATTCAGTTTGGAGTTCAGGAGATTGTCTTGACCAGGACCACACCCCTAAATGCATTGAAGCAACTGCCATGTGATTGGTTGATTAGATAATTGCATTAATGAGAAATTGAACAGGTGTTCCTAATAATCCTTTAGGTGAGTGTGTATATATATATATATATATATATATATATATATATATATATATATATATATATATATATATATATATATATATATATATATATATATATATATATATAGGGGTGCATTTTTTACACGTTGCATCGATACATCGTATCGTTAATCATTTGATCGATGTATCGATCCATATCAAATGTATTGTTACACCCCTACTAAGAACTAAGACTAATGGAGGAAAACATAACTAATTTTATAAAAACACATTTTACGGTGTTCCGATTGGATAATGGAGTTGCTATGAAATCTGTTCAGCCAATTACAATAGAAGCAAAGGAGAAGAGAGTTTTGGCGACGTCCTCTTGTTGTTCCCGTTTTCTGAGGTCATTCAGATCAGTTTCCACAAGATGATTTACAAGGCAAAATTTACAACACATAAGACATCAGTGAGAAAGTGTGTGAGTTGTTTCACACAGCCATCCTCAGGACATGGGCGGCAACATTATGAAAACACAAGTTCCGGTTTAAATTTTATGAAAACTTTGAATGTCAAGGCTTGAATTTCAACAATAAGGATTATTTCTTCTGGCCGAGTTTTACAATTTCATACAGCATCTACATGCACCAGAAAAAATATATTAAAATTTAATTTTTTTTAAATCTTGTAATTTTCTATTTTGAAATAATAGCTTGAAAATGATGCTGCTATAAATGTGTAACTGTAGTAAACTGTTAAAGAAATGTTTATATGCACTGCAAATCATTTCTGGACTGTTGACACATTAAACTCATGTAGCATAAGTAAATGCGTGTTTTGCTCCCACACATCAAATGTTAGACAGTAGTTTGACAGTGACCTTTAACACTCATCTTGGTAAATCACAAATGAGATCTAAGCTTTGACCCTTTTCTTGGGCAAACAGAGCACACACACACACAAGCTGCTGTAAATGGAGCCTCTTAAAATAGTCCTCGAGTCTCAAGCACTCACATATGCAAACAGACAGTAGGATGAAAGGCAGATGGCAAACAGAAGGAAGAATGACATACTCACCGAGCAAAGTCAACCCACTTCTCAATGATTTTTTTAGGCGACAGGCGGCGGCATATAATGCCAACAAAGTCAGCCTGACATAGAGCAGAGAAAACAGAAAATTGTCAAGACTCAAAATCATACAGTAAGCCTCCATAATAGGGCTTGCTAGTATGACTGTATATAAACAGTGCTACAACACAGGTAGAGATACTGTTTATATTGTAATTATCCAGTGTGAGTTTAGAAAATCAGACAGATGCAGATGAGCACATCTGTTATAAGCCCTATTTGGACGGGACTAGTTTTCCAGGGGGGCGTTATAGAAATTCATGTTTTACAGATATATTTTGCGATTTTAATCTGCAAAATATGAGTTTTTTTCTCGCACAACCTCAGTAAAAAATCTGGGGCAAATTAAATACTGTTTTTAGGCAATCTCAACGGATCTCTGAGAAATCTGAACCCGTCCGAATGCGAACGTCTGCGATTGCTGATGTTGTATTATTCTAACGCTTCTCCTCATGTTTTTTGACCTACCTGAGCATTACATCACCAAATAATAAATTAAAAGACATATACGTCATACGTGATGCACGCAAACACAGCATATGACCTTCTGAAAACGGCCACATCTAGAAAACACACACTCCCACCTCTGTAATAAACACGGAGATGTTAGTCCCGTCCGAATCGGTACATGAAAATCGCAGACGTGGAGTGATAAGAATAACTCAAATGTTGTTTAGAAAACTAGTCCCGTCTGAATAGGGCTATAGTCAGCTTTGTTGATTATAATCAGAGCAATTTAGCCGATTAAAACTTAAACTCTGAATTTTTGATAGTGTAGCCATAGAAAAGCATAATTTCAAGTCTGAGGAGTAGAATGTCATCTCGTAATTACGGCAATCACGAAAAAAAGCAATGTCTGAACTGAACTATTAATCTACTGAAGATCGCATCGAGTCAGTTTATACTAGTTTAATTTCTGATAACCATTTCATAATTTATGGCTGTAATTAATTAAAAAAAAAACAATGTAGTGCTGACATTTAGTACAACCACACACACAAGCTTCCTTTAAATTTGTGTCTAAACTGTTTGTGCAATTATTCTCAATTTGATAATTCTTAATTAATAATAAACTTTAATATGGCCACAGAGCATATAAAGTTTGCTAAGGCTGAACAAGAGAATTCATACCCTTTATTTATCTCATTAATTCAGTCCTAAACTATTACAGCTGTCACGTGCCTCCACAAGTAAGCACCAGTATGTTGCAGCACGTCTTTTTGCAATTTGCCAGCAGATGGGTGGGAGTGTACATTTGTATATTTAGTCTATGCATGTGGGTCATGCAAAAATATTGTTGGCCCACTTGGCTGCCTGTATGAGACCCTTATGTCACTGGGCAAATGGTTGAAGATGGCAATGCTCTTACTGCACCTGGACATGGGTATTTTAAAGAGAACTGGAAAGTATCCTAATATAGATATACTGTTCACAGCACATTTTAATTTGTCTAATGTAAACGATTTTAAGATCCATAGCTGATTATAGGAAACATTCATAATACGTAGAGTAAAAACGTCTATCAAGTATCAAAATCAACTTCAGGCGGTAGAGCCTTTTCCTATTTAGCACCCAAACTCTGAAAGTCTTTATAGCCTTGTTCAGGAAGCAGACACATCTCTTTAACCTGACATACACAACACATTATCAATTTCTTATTAATCAAATCAGTTAAATGATTGTTAGGCTGCATAAATTAGGTCAACCAGAACCGAGAACAGTTCCAATAACACCCAGTGTACTTGTTACATTGTAAGAAGAATGGCATGATCTATGCTATTATTAGTCTGTTTGTCTCATCCTCATCCTAGTCAGCCGGATCCGGTCCATATACAGATCAGATGGTAGACCTGCACATAGACATGACCAAAACGCAGCCCTGACTGTCAGCAAAAACCGTGTCAACTAGACAATCCCATGTGAAGGCCTTGTCTACATGACAGCCGTCGGCACAGATCCGACGGCTGTCGGCTCCATACAGGCGTGATGAATCAATCTTTAAGCAAAAGGAACTGGATGAATATTTGAATGCTACCGATCCCGATCTGAACTCTGATTTGTGATGCAGCCTGAATCATATGACACAGTGTTTGTTCGTTGGCCAGAGGAGAACGCTGTTGTATGAGAACTGAACTGAGCTGGTCGATGACATCATTTTTTGCAGAACTGCTTTATAGATGAAATGAATTAATTTAATAATTGATGATCTTTACAACGGAACTGAATCAACATTGAACAACAGCCGAAATTTTCCTGTAATTTTCCTATCATCACTGTAATGCTGCTTTGAAACAATCTGTATTGTATAAAGCGCTATATAAATAAAGGTGACTTGACTTGAGTAAGAAACTGAAAATGTGGTGCTATAATTTTAGAGACGTACATTATCCTCATGCAAGGCAATGTGGTGTGTGGCCAACATGCGAATGCCCAGACGAGACGTCAACGTTGTGTCCAAGAAATTGCGAACCAGCATCTCGTCCTGCACAATGCAAAAAAGTTAGGTCAGATTCACTGATTATTACCGAAATGAACGTATAATATGGACAGTGCAGAAAGATGCTACAGTAAGATTATTCTGCTGAGGTTGAACAAAACACTAGGGTTTTTGAAACCTTACCACTATGTGTTTACGACATTCCCTGAATCCTTCAGCTAACATGGTGACAACATCTTTGTGATCATCAAGAAGCAGTTTTACAAGTTTGCTATAGCGAGCCTCAGTCTCCTGGTCTTTAATCTGAAGATAAAAACATTGGTGGAAAGGTTAGTAAATAATATTAATGTTCATCTTTCATATGTAATAGACAATTTACAGTCATTATAGCTAAATAAACCCTTGGGTCATGTCTTAACGGTTATTCCGCTTATGTGGCTTCATACCAAACAAATAAACTGATCCAGTTACTCTAGCAGAAAATGTTTGGACACTTTTACTGAATTTTTAATTTAAAGTTTGTACTTAAACGCTCGAAATCACTAAAAATTTTCTTTTGTAAAAAGCATTAAAAATGTAATTCATTTTGTTATTGAAATGGATGGTTTGGATAATGAATTTCAGAGCTCCTTCAATATACCGTTTATAAAACATCCCAGGATGTATGAAGTTGTGACAAAGACATTTACATAGTTACAAAACATTTTTATATCATATAAATGCTGTTCTTTTAAACTTTCTATTCATCAAAGAATCCTAAAAAAGTCACATGGTTTCCACAAAAACTATTAAGTAGCACAAATGTTTTCAACATTGAAAATAAAATGTTCCTTGAGCAGCAAATCAGCAAGGACCATGTGAAACTTAGATTTTAAAATGTATTAAATAGAAAACAGCTATTTTAAATTTCACAATGTTGATGTTTCTTTTGATCAAATAGTTGCAGCCTTGGTGAGGGTAAGAGACTTCTTTCAAAAAATCTAACTTTTTAACTGTAGTGTTAATTTGTGTCGTCATATTTCGGGTGACTTTACTATTACTCTAAAATTAGGGGAAAAGTGACAATAGTAACAAAGAATGAGTCGTTGTCTCCAAAATTTGACTCATAATGTAAAAGCCACCAAAATAACTAGAGCAATCCCTTCAGTTGCTTCATATTTCCAGTTAGCAGATATTGTGCAAAATGGGGATTTTTTTTTTATTTGACCATAAACAAACTTGCATTTGACATATTCATGAGTCAGCATTGTACATAGTCAGTCAACAAAGACTAATGTTTCACTGGTGAGAGGTGATACCTTCTACAGAATCAGTACACCACACTCACAGGCTTCTCAGGTTACAGAATTAATTATGGAAATTTGCAAGCTGGTCAACAGTTTACTAAGATGTGTATGAATAAATATGTGCAGGTCAACTTGAACTTACAGCTGGGAAGTCGCTCAGCATGTGGTAGGCCCTGATATAAAGCTCGTGCTGTGGAGAGAGAGAGAAAATGGATGAGTATAATATATGAGTAACAAATGTGCTGTGGTTCGGTTCCTGGAGCTGGTCTTCCCAGAGGCCTGTGTGCCTCATCCTTCCTTGAACCCCATTCCTGGCCCCTCACCGACTCTCCATGAGCGCATGGCTTACATTCTTCAATGGATTCGAGGAACAAATGTCAATTAAAAGAAAGGAGGAGTGGGAAACACATAAACGTGCTAAAGGTTTCGAATAATCTTAACAGAAGGCAACTGACTTCTAGCCAATTTTAACGGTTTGTATGTCGGGATGACACACTATAAAATCATTTCTTAATCAGTATTTGTTCTTGTTTTCTAGTAAAACTATAGACATAAATCTATTTGATAATCAAAATGGCATCCACTACTGTTCAAAAGATTGGGTTTTGGTATTTTTGAATGTTTTTTATGCTTACCTAACAAGGCTGCATTTAGTTCATCAAAAAAAAATACAGTAAAAACAGTAATACTATGAAAATTTTAAATGGTTTAAGTTCATTTTTTTTTAAATGTAAATTAAAATGTAATGTAAATTATTTACTCCAGTCCAGGCATATTATAGTTAACTGAAACTAAAATCATTAAAAAAAAAAAAAAAAAAAACACATACACACACGTGTCACTTAAATCCCATTTATTTCAGCTAGTTGCCAATGCAACATTTCTCATTTTCATTTTGTTTAACTTGATGTACATGTTAATCTAATTCAAAATATTATATATATACTAATTCTAAATATTAATATGAACTACAATAGTATCTAAATAATAAAATAACACTGCTCCGGTCTTCAGAAATCATTCTAATATACTGATTTGGTGCACAAGAAACATTTCTTCTTATTATTATTATTATTATTATTATTATCATCATCATCATCATCAATGTTAAAAACTGTTGTGCTGCTTAATATTTTTTGTGGAAACGCTACTTTTTTAAAGAATTCTTTGATAACTAGAATGTTCAAAGAAATTATTTGATATCTTTTGTAAAATTATAAGTGTATTTACAGTTTCTTTTGATCAACTGCTGAATAAAAGGATTTTTTTTTTTTTTTTTTAAATAGTACTGAGTCTGACCCAAAACTTTTGAATGGTAGTGTAAGTTAATAAGACTTTTAGCTTAAGGATATTGACACTTCTACAGGGAAAATACTGCTTAATAAACAGGTTTTTTTTAGCACTGAAGAATTTATGTTATGAATTGTTCTGAATATCTCTGGACTGAACTGGTGAGTTCATCTCCTTCAAAGAAAACAAAACAAGCTGTAGACGAGACTCTCTTCAGAGGAGATGTGGGTAAAAGTTCATAGGAGGAGGAGGACGACTCGCAGCAGGAAGTAAACAAGGAGGGGAAAGGGGAGGGAAACTGTATCCTCTTTCTGCTCATTTACTTTCTGATTGTCTTTTCGTTTTGTCTGTTAGTGGACCATGGAAATGAGGAATGACTGTGGTGGTCATTATTCTTAGTTATGTTATGTATTGAAGAGAGAAACAGCTCAAGCAGACCAGAACATCATAACATATAGTGGGGTCCAAAAGTCCACACTGAAATCCAGTTTAAACCTTAAAATATTCTCAAATCATTCTGGAGAACATGATCATCAGCTTTTACACAAACTTGTGGAAACTCAGTTTTCAGTGTCACATGATCCTTCAGAAATCATTCTAATATGCTGATTTGCTGCTCAAGAAACATTTCTTATTATCATCACAGTTGAAAACAGTTGTGCTGCTTCATATTTTTGGGGAAACTATGGTAATTATTTTTAGAGGTCAACCGATAGTGGATTTTACCGATAACGATAACTAGGTTGGACCACGCTGGCAATTATTACCAATATAATAATTATACCTATAACCTAAACTCTAAAATATTCAAATTTGTCAGAAGGACAGCATTTATTTGAAACAGAAATATTTAGAAACATTATAAATGCTTTTACTCTCACTTTTGATCAATTTAATGCATTCTTGCATAAATAAAAGTAGTCATTTTTTTTTTTTTTTTTTTAAAACATACTGACATCAAACTTTTAAAAGGTAGTGTACTGTTATGAAATAAGAATACAGAAGGTAGGTACAGAAGATTTTTCTAGAAAAGTCGCATGGTTGGATGGATTTCACAATGTGACCTCACTAAACTTATCAATGCACTAAATAAAACCCCTGCATGTATTGATAAAGCACTTTCCATCCATCCCAAATCAATACCAGGACTCTGTTTGAAGGACTCAAGCAGGGTCAAATTCAGCAAGACGTCACTGCAGAGCACTAGGGGTTTTGATCAACACTGACATTGAATCGAACATGGTCAGTTCAGTTCTCTGTCTGAACACTGTGCCAAAGTTAAAGGGATAGCTCACCCAAAAATGAAATTTCTGTCATTAATTACTCTTCCTCATGTCGCTCCAAACCCGTAAGACCTTCGTTCATCTTCGGAAC
The DNA here is from genome assembly GCA_039654105.1 of Coreius guichenoti. Taxonomy (NCBI): domain Eukaryota; kingdom Metazoa; phylum Chordata; class Actinopteri; order Cypriniformes; family Gobionidae; genus Coreius; species Coreius guichenoti. The sequence continues at coordinate 46,633,355 of CM077169.1, read as the reverse complement.
ACAAATTAAGATATTTTTGATGAAATCCGAGAGCCGCCGTTCTGGCGTAGCTCTAACGTAACTCGGAAGCGCTGTACTGTATTTACTAGGTCAACAGTGTAGGAGACTGACACAGACGTGAAGAAATTGTTGCATAAAGTCGTTATTTTTGTTTGTTTTCTGCGCACAAAAAGTATTCTCAACGCTTCATAAAATTAAGGTTGAATCACTGTAGACACATGGACTATTTTAACGATGTCTTTACTACCTTTCTGGGCCTTGAAAGTGGTAATTAAATAGCTGTCTATGGAGGGGTCAGAGATCTCTCGGATTTCATCAAAAATATCTTAATTTGTGTTCCGAAGATGAACGAAGGTCTTTGCAACGACATGAGAGTGAGTAATTAATGACAGAAATTTCATTTTGGGGTGAACTAACCCTTTAACCGGCCCCAGCTCCTCATCACCTAATATGCCCTCTGAGAGTATCAAGGGTGGAGCTTCTCCAACAAACCAACATGTAAGAGAGACGGTAACCCTACCCGTCACAATAGAATGAATGATAACAGAGAAATCCAACAGAGACGTAGTGGAACTCACCACTTGGAGAATGGTTGGGTTGCAGCCGATAATGAAGGGCAGGCTGCGGAAACCCTTAATGCGATGTGCGATACGGACAGGCAGCTCTTTGTGCAGATACTTGGCACTGCTCTACAATGAATCAAATCACACACAGCTTCATTAGAACTCTCACAATGAAAAACTGAAGCATTTCTCCAACACTAACGGTGCATGCACACTGGTGCGGAGCAGAGCGAACGTTTTCAGTTCATTCCTATGGAAGTTGAAGTTCATGCTCATGCGCATAGAAAGCTCCCATAGGAATGAACTGAAAACACTCGCTCTGCTCCCCTCGCTTCGTGCCAGTTTGCATGCACCGTACCAGGTAAAATGAACTTTATGGTCATATTATATATATATATAAAAAATATGACCATAAAGTCCAATGTATATGTAATACCATAGTATATGAATATAGTATATGAATATGCTCATGTGTGTGTATGTATATATATATATATATATATATATATATATATATATATATATATATATATATATATATATATATATATATACACACACACACACACACACATACATATACATACACACACACATACACATGAGCATATTCATATACTATGGTATTTACATAGTACCACCACTGTATCATCTAGGAGTCTACACATATAGGAGATTGGTGATCTGATCTCCAATGCAATAATGATGAAATACAGATAAAAAGCGCTTTTTTGTGCGCTGACAAATGGCTGAAAGGACTACTTTTTAGAAGACCGGCACCAATGTGGGTTGGGATAAATGTAGGACTGTGGACAGGAGTGTGTAATTACCAGAACATGTTGCCCATCAGGAGACTTCCCTGCATACAGCATTGTGGCTGGTGTCAGTCTGACAGAAGGCTGTGAAGAGAACATTGCTGTTAAAAATAGCATATACTTTGCTATATAACTGTGCTTGATTTGATGATGCATGTGCTGAGAAACTCTTATGAATAACTAGATGTCTTTCTTAAGAAATTCACTCATTTGACCAAGCTATAATTCAAAGTTTCAGCCCGTTTTGTAAAAATACCATTTAGTCCAAATCTATTTAGTTTTATAGGATATGACTGAGTGGCAGTTTACACAACAACAGCGTTTTGGGGGCCTGCAAACAGGTTTCAAAGTGCAATTTTTTTTAAAATGATACCGTTATCGTCCCCATGAAAACAACAAAAATGCAAATTTGTGAAAACAGTGACGTCATGCGCATGCATATTACGTGTTCAGTCTATAGGCGCATAGTGTTTCTTTACAAAGTGGCATCGCCAACTACTGGCCTGGCAGCAGAATACAGTGTTTTTAGTCGTTTTCACAGATCGGTGTGAACGGGGATCATTTTGAGCAAAGGAAAAACGTCTCTGTTTTTAGTACATCATTGTCGTGTAAACGTACCCTAAATTTATATCCTATGAGTGTTATTATCCATGGAGTAAAGTTACGCTTATTGATAGGCCTATTTGTAATGAATGGAGTACAGGACAAATCTATATTTAATATGTTCAATTCACAATGTTAATGTCAAAAGTCATTAGTTCTTGTGTCTTGTCTAACCACAGGGAAGAACGAATGAGACTTCAATGAATAACAGCTTAAATTTTGTTTGGTTTCTCGCATAAAACTATGATATGGCTTCGGAAGACACGAGTCTTAAGGACCTATTGTACACAATCTGCTACATGCCTTCTGCCCTCTGATTGGCAGTCCATACTCTTTTAGCAAGTAAAAACCCTTTTAGTATATATCTAAAAATATTTACAATTAAAACTACAGAGCTTTGATTATAAAACAAAGTATTTAAATATCATCTTACTACTTATATGTATTTTTATGCAAGTAGTCTGTTATACTGATAAAAAAAAAAATCTCATCGAATTACAAAGTGTCAAAGTTTTTTTACTTTTTTTTTTTACTTTTTGGCCATATAAATAACACCTGCACCAAAATTGCATACTTTTTCTCTGTTTAGGCCTCTTAATAAAAGTGAGGTGTCTTTTCCTCCTCATACGTGAGCTCCATATTCTCACTATAACATACTAAATGGACCATAAAAGCCTGATGTATCAAATATTTAAAAAACATAAAACATGAATGGCAAACCTTTCTCTTTTTTATAAAAAAAAAAAAAAAAAAAAAAAAAAAAAAAAATCTTTTTCTTACTATTATTTTTTTTATGACAGGCTTTACGAGTTTAATGTTCTATGACGGTGAGTAAATGATCATAGAATCTCCATTTCTGAGTCAACTATTCAGTTGGCTATAAATTGATTAACTTAATGTGCTGAATGAACCTATTAGTACAAAAAGAGCAGTGGCAGAGTACAGTAATCCACTTGGGTTTTGTTGAGTCACCAGTGCAGTCCCAGTGAGATGCTCAAAGTAGGACAGGTTACATAAGGATACCATGCACCCCATCACAGACATCCAGACACAACCAAGAGTACAAACAAATAAAATGCACTTGTCAAATGGGTGGGGATTTTTGAAGGCTACTGCCCTTGGTGTGACCTGTGAGTGTGTGTAGACCTCATGGCTGTTTAACTACTGACACCCAATACTAGATCTTTATGTAAAATACAGCAATCAAGACACAGTTTAAGTTTGCATATTATTGGACAATGGGGGGTAAAGTAAAACGTTTAAACATTGCAGAACAAATAATATAATTCTTAAATCAACATTTGTCAAAAGACAAAATGTATATGAACACATTCTGGTTAGTGGTTTATGTCACACATCCACTAAAATCACCTGATAATTGTAAAAATGTTTCAGAAAGCTAAGTTTGATATTTTCTTATTTGCAGTGATATTTATTTTAAAGAGTTCAATTATTTTGGGGATATAGTATTTATTTTTTATGGTTTCTGAAAGCAGTTTGTGAGATAGAGATTATTAGCAGCTAAATAGCTAAATGGAATTTCACCGGATGACTACAGCAATCTCATATGTGGTAGAAAATATTAACTTACCCATTGGACCACTGAAATTAAACATTTGAGACTACATATATAACGTCTCAAAAAAAAAAAAAAAAAAAAAAAAAAAAAAAGCAGCAATGTAACTAATTGAGGCTCTCGGTTAGTTTGATGACATCACGAGTAACCGTTAAAAGTGGGTTCATTACATTAGGCCATCCAAATCATGGATGGAGACCACAAAGTATCGACCTCTATCATTGCGGGGCTAAAGAGACAACAGTTGACGCAAAACTATCGGGAAATGGTGACTGACCTTCTCGGCAGATACGTCGATGGCCGACTGATTGTAAAAAGACGTAACGGTTTTGGACCGCTCGCGAGCCAGCTCAGAATAACTGGACATGGACGATGTAGATCGAAATCTTTTGTCGATGCCATGTAACGTTACTCCGGTCGACTGCGGAGCGGCTGCTTTGGCTGATGGGGATAGAAAGAGCCTGGTCACGCTGATCCTGGAGCCGCCGCTGCCCAGCAGCTCCATGGCCTGGCCTGTCACACGTCCGCGCATTTTCACACTCTAATAACGCAAATAACAAACAAAAATCAATCCCTTGACTGTAGTTTAAAATTCGTGCACAAAGGCATGTCTTCTGGCCCCATCACATCACTGTATTTTCACATCTAGTCTCTTGTGGTGTTTATCTGAAGACACTTGTGATCAGCCAATCAGCGATCAGAGGAGGCGGGGCTTCTGGGTCATCACGACCTCAGCAGCAACGGAAAGCCAATGAGTCACTGCGCAGCAAGGACAATGAGAGAGACAGTGCAGGCGTGACTGGGAACAGCGCGTACTTCCTTTGACTACACCACATACATTCGCAGAATATATAATCAATATTTTATCGTGTAATCCGCTTTGAAGAGATGGCAAAATTAAAAAAAGCAAGACAATTTATATATGCTATTTATGTGTGTTATTCAAGTTTCTTTTGAAAGGACCAACACCCAATAAACAGAGAGTGGGGTAAATTGTGTTTTCCTTAAAGGGATAGCCCAACCCCAAACAAAAGCAATTTCTTCTTTTACTTACCTCCATGGTGTTCTAAACTGCTGGTTTATTTCTTCTGTGGAAAGCTCATCTCAGTCACCATTTACTTTTATTGTATGGAAAAAGAAATGCAACGAAAGCGATGAGAAAGAAATATAGGCCTAAGTAAATTCAGTATAGTCCAAACTGAACTTAAAAGAAGGAATCTATATCATAGGATCATAGAAATAGCACAGAAACTGCCCCACATAATGTAAAGGGCTAATCAGAATCATTAGGAAATAAAGTATACTATATAAAGTATAAAAATACTAATGCAGAACTAATCCCATTCCAAAGTCTAATTTAGCTTTTGTTGACATTTCAATAAACCAGTTAAAGAGACACCCCAACCAAAAAGGGATAATGAGCTCTAGCATGAGTTGTGAGTACAGTGAGAGAGTAGAAGATGAGAATTTGTACTTTTAGGAAAAGGTTTAATATTCAGAATATCAACATTTTAATATTTCTAATATATCCAGCAAAACTTAAAAAAAAAAAAAAAAAATCTCTCAGGCAGCAGCTGTATATGATGAGATTTTTTTAATATATAGTCACATGATAAAAATGATGCTAAATTAAGCATAATTAACCTAAATCAAGCATAATTAACCTAAATCTGATAGATGTCCTTTATGAATACTCATCTGGAACTTCTGAGAAACCACTGCCCCACCAAAATATTTATCTACTTGAAAAGATAGACCTCTATATAAACTTAACCTGCAACAAATATTAGTTTCTAGATTTCTATTTTAGTTTCTATTTTAAGCTGCAAAGTGAATCGGTAATAAAACATTTAGCATATGGCTTGAGCAAGCAGGTAGGCTACAGTATGTAATGATTGTCCTATGAGGGCAAAGGCACCTTCCCAAACTCAACAGCACACTACATTTTTCTAATATACATCTATAGTGAAATATGGAAATGCAATGCAAACAATTGAGAGCTGTAGAGGCAGAAATCAGACTGCCCCACTTTTATGTTACACATAGTTTAAGACCAATCCATCTACTTGAGCAACGTGTGTATCTGCATCAGTTCAGCAACTAGTCATATTGTGAACATGTCCTACAACTAAGTGTGAAGCATGAATGAGAGTCGTGTAGATAAGAAAATGGTGTATTACACCAGTTTATTCATTACAACAAAAATATAAAGTCCTTTTTTGAACAATGTCATTCTTTTCTGACAGTCTTTTCTCTGAAATTAAATGGGTCCTATTATGCTTTTTCACATTTCCAACTTTTTCCACACTCCAAAGGGAGTTATTCTCTATAACTCCCTGAAACGCCTCCATTGTAGTCTTGGGTTTTCTTCCGGGAACGAACACGTCACAATATTCCTCATTTAAATAATTATCTCCCAAGGCATACGCAAAATAAAGGTGTTGAGGCCTGGTTGAGTTGCATTAGTAATGTGTGAAACTCACGGTTATGGTAAGGGGTGTGACATTTCGGAAACACGCTTGAAGCAGTTGACCAATCACAACACACTGGTTCAGCCGACCAATCAGAGCACACTGTGCTTTTTGGAAGGAGGGGCTTCATAGAGACAGGAACTAAATAGGGTTGCGTTTCTTAAAAGCATCATGAGCTAAGTTGATCGTAGAGACCATTGGTGCCAATGGTTCTATGATCTACCTCGGCTTACGTTGCTTTTGAGAAGCACAGCCCAGACAGACTGGGAAGAGTAGACCTATTCTAGTAGACCCCAAAAACTAAATTTAGACTTTGAAAAATAGCATAATAGGTCCCCCTTTAATATACAGTATATATATTTTTTGAAGACTAAAACAAGAAATGATGAATGAGTTTGCAATAACAATTGCCTTTCATTTACTAAAACTAGTAACAGGAACAAATTTACACAATAGCTAAATTAGTCTGTCTCTGTCTCTTTGAGAAAATAAGTCTTAAAAACAGGTGAAGTATTTTTAACTCCTGCTCTCCTCACACAATCATGATCTCAATTCAAGTCGAGTTCAGAAATGCAAAGCAATATGTAGAAATACTGCCAGCAACTGAACATCTCTGCTCAGTGATTCTCTCTCTTCCAAACCACGGCCATGTTCTTATCAGTAAGGGCAACCAAGTAATGTAGATCAGGATCCATGGCAATGCAGTTAATAGAAGGCCCCTCTAATGCACCCATTCCAGCTCTAACCGGTGATGGCCACTCCAGCACCTGAAATAACACGAGCAAAAGAGGAAAATGACATCCAGGAGCTCTGTATACAAACATGAACAATAATCACTCCTCTAGAGTTAACATGTTGACACTTTCTTAAAGGATTCAGTATGTGTCTATACTGTAGCTAACAGGAATATTTTATTGAGAGATAATAAATAAAACAAAACCTGACTGAAACAAAACACTGTAAAAAGTGGTAACCTGCAATTGATACCTTAAAGAGCTATTGTTTACTTGATTTAACCCACAAAAATGAATTTTGTTGATATGAAATAATGCATTTAGGTTGATTCAGCAATATTAAATAATATTTTTGACGAATAAAACCAGTTCATTAGGTTGTAACCTTTTTTAGTTTACCATTTTTTTCAGTGCATGCCCTAAAAGATTATCATTAAATCCATACCGTACGGTTAACTTACCTCAGTGGCTGAGATCGTTTTTCCACTCCTAAAGTTTTCCATCATGGTGTCTGTGATATGGTACGTCCATAGTCTGCCTTGCTCATCCCCACACACCACATAACCATAACCTACAAGAAAAAACAAATCACACATCAGTTTAAATCTCACCAGTGATTGGTACATTATTAAAAACTGTCATAAAAATGTGAAGCTTGGGAGCACAGACTTAAGTTTGGTCTCATTTTAAAGAAGACCCATGGCAGGGTATTGTTTAAAAAGTTTAAAAAGTGAGAAAAAAAAAAAAAAGTTATAGAGGTTTAAGTTTATGAAAATGATTTATGAACATATTATATAAAAATGTATATTTTATTAAACATGTTGAACTATAAAACTACTAGAAAAATCAAATCTATAAATCTAAAGTTGTGTTCCAAGTTTGATGTTGATATCTAAAAAAAATGAGCTTTCAGTAAAATTGTTTTGGCGCAATGGCAAACTTTCCCCATTAGATGCCAGCAAAGCTCCACTGATAAACAGTGATTGGATTTGTGATTTGCAGTAGTTTTTCTCTCTCAAATATTACACACAATTTTTATTACAGACATACAAACCACATTCTGACATCCATACCCACACCCACACAATTATAGCTGTATAATTTATCCAATTGGCTCGATAATATGCAGAAGCAAAAAACAGGAAAAAAAGCGAGTATTTGCTTTATAGGCCTGAGGAAAAAAAGCACTACCTGGTTAAAAAAAAATATATATATAATTTTGAAGCCTTGCCAACAGAATGAAAGCCTATTAACAAAGATTGCGTCGTTTTATAGTTAAATGGCCCTGGAATTAAAATTGCAGTTTTAATGGGGACATTTTTGTCCTTAAATAGGGGGGGGGGGTCTAATGCTATTTCATGTATTCTGACTTATTTACAGTGTTAAAGAGTTGGATTCTCATGCTAAACATGGCCAAAATTTCAAACGAATTGGAAGTACGACAGAGTATTTCTGTGCCAAATACACTCCTTCAGGAATCGAACAAGTTTCGGAAAGTTTTTTGAGTATGGCCCTGTATGACATCATAAAGGGAGGAATTCCTTGTATGGGCACTTCTCCCGGATGAGCGCGTACGCTCACCAACCAGAGCGAGAGCAAGAGCACGTCCATCAACGAGCTTCGTTCGGGTCACGGGAGCCGTCGGCAGCGCTGTCATTTTGTTTTTAGACCACGAAATCAACAATGTCACTAAAGAAGTGTGTTTTTTGTTTGTGAGGGAAAGATAACCTTGTTCAGCTTCCCAAACAACCCAGCGTTAAGGAAACAGTGGATGCAGTTTGTTTTTCAGGAGCAGCGACGGAGTTCTGCAAGTGTGTTTGTTTGTTACCGGTCATGAGTCGAAACTGAAGGTGGTGAGTGAAACTGCATCAAATGTCTGTGTTTTGTTGGCAATCGGCGTATAAGTGCATATAAAATGTAAATAACACGAACGTATAGTGAATCGAAAGTTATCCAGGGATAATGCCATGATGTATTTCGTGTGTGTGTTCATGTCTCTTCAGCTCCGCCCACTGCACGAGCTCGGCTGTTTTCGGAAAGAATCGGTACAGCGTATCTGTCTTTTATAAATATGATAAAACTAAAGACTCTTCGGAGATATGAAGGATGCAATACTACTCTATAGGTACCCAAGATTAACATAAGACTGGCAGAAACTGTGTGTGTTATGTACCCTTTAAGGTACATAAGTCCTACTCCTGACTATTTTGTGTTTCTAGTGTAAAATAGATTCATTAAAGAAAATGGGGGTGAAATAGTAAAATTTAAATAAAAATACACACTTGTGCCTAAATGTATGCAGTTGGCATTAACACAGGAAAAATGATCAAAAAAACAAAACTGAAAAAGACAAAAATGCCCATAAGGTCGCACAAGGGTTAATGAGCACTGCCCAGACAGATTCTACATATTTATAATGATACAAGAATATTTGACCATATGACATTTTGTAAACACAACATGAATACCTGGACAGGTGCCTAGAGACAGGTATGGGATATCAGTGCTGGACCACTGCAGCTCTGCCAGAACCACAGCTGCCACCTCTTTCTTTCTGCCATTCCAAGATGCCCGTGTAGCACTCCAGCTCCATAGGTAGATAGAGCCCTGCATGTGGCTCTTGGATGCTGGGAGGAAAAATGACAATGATCATTATCGCCTTCAATATCAGACAGAACAAAAGCCTAATGGGATAGTTCATCCAAAAATGAAAATTCAAAGCGTTCATAAAGAGATTGTAAAATATCCACATGAATCGAGCGCTTTGAAGGGTTAGTTCACCCAAAAATGCAATCAATCATCAATTACTCACTCTCATGCCGTTCCAAACTGAATGAAAGTCTTTTGGGTTTTCATGTTCACTGATCAATGTTTATATGTGAATAAAAGCCTAAATTAAATCATATAAAGTTCATCATATAAAGCGATCGTGTCTCTTCAGAAGACTTGGGTTAAACCGCTCAATCCATATGGATTTATTTTACAATCTCTTAATGAACATTTTGAACCATCAGAGTTTTGGGTGAATAGACTTTCAACGGAGGGACAGAAATGTCCAGAAAAAAAAAAAAAAAGAAATGATCAGTACTTTTTACAAATTTGTTTAAAAAGATGATATATTTAACGAATAATAACAACAACAACAATAATAATAATCAATTGTTTAAATATATAATTATATACAAGTATTAAAGTAATTAATAATAATAATAATAATAATAATAATTATTAATCAATAACAATCTACTTTTATATGCAAAATATACTGTAAATTATATATTAAATGTATTATTTGTTCAACTAGTCCTATATTTTTCTTATTGTTTACTTACCCACTATATCATCTGAGAGGAAGCTCAGTCCGTCAATAGTCCGGTAGGTGTTTTTCTTGTCATTTTTCTTGTAAATTGGAAATAAAATCTCCATTTCGTCATTTCTGAAAAAAGCAAAGTAAATTTCAATAAAGAAACTTTTTTTCTTCGCCACACAGTTTAATCAGCAGAGGAATGATAATATCTGAACTGATGGAGAACTCACCTCTTCTGTGTGTTTTTACTGAGCTGGATGTCAAAGACATACAGCCCCTCATCACAGGCCGAGAGCAGGTGTGTGTCTGGAGACGTGGGGAGCAGAGAGAGATGCAGAGGAGTGGAGCTCGTCTCCAGGACTAGCAGCTTACTGTGGGTAATATAAGAAATACAACAGTTATGAAAAAGAAAAGTGTGGTAGAGTTTTGAAAAAAAAAAAAAAAAAAAAAAAAAAAAGTAAATGCTTTTGAACAAATGCAGCACATTTTAGCATTTCTCAACGCAGTATTAAAAAAAATTACTGAATAAATAATAAATAACCTGATTTTAAAGTTGTAATCTTGATCCAGTCCACCAATGTCCCATAAAAAGATCTTATTTTCATATGTTCCAGCTGTAAATAGAAACAAAGTGATTTTTATTTATGTCTATATAGCTCAAATAAGTTGTTAATCAGTCTATTCAGTTAATCTCATTAGAGGCTTTCGCACCGGGTAGTTATAGGAGCTCAGCTATAGGAACTAGCCACCAGGGCGGTCATCCAAGAACTTAATGTTCCCCTAGAGCCATTTTCCTGGTTGCATTTGCACTGCCAGTAAGAACTCTGAAGTGACGTAAGCCTGTCGACAGCGACATCAATTAAACGTGGCAATCAACTCTGTAGCGTAAAGGTCGTCGGTCCATCTATTGCGATTTTCCATGTTCATGGAGTTAGTTTGTGGAGTAAGTATTATGGTGGGCTGCCTCCCCCTTATTATCAGTGCATCCCTTAAAGGGATAGTTCACCCAAAAATGAAAATTTTTCTTTTACTCACCCTCAAGCCATCCTAAGTGTATATGACATTCTTCTTTCACAAATACAATCAGAGTTATATTAAAAATGTCCTGGCTAATCTAAGCTTTATAAGGGCAGTGAATGGAAAAAAAAAAAAAAAAAAAAAGAGCATCCATCCATCATAAACGTACTCCACACGGCTCCAGGGGGTTAATAAAGGCCTTCGGAAGTGAATCGATGCATTTGTGTAAGAAAAAAATCCATATTTAATATGTTATAAAATATCTAGCTTCCGCCTTCTGTATTCAACTTACGAAAAAAGCGTGGATATTATTCTTACACAAACGCATCGCTTTGCTTCAGAAGGCCTTTATTAACCCCCCAGAGCCGTATGGATTATTTATATAATGGATGGATGCACTTTTTTGGGCTTCAAATTTTGGGCTGCCATTCACTACCATTATAAAGCTTAGATTAGCCAGGACATTTTTTAATATAATATAACATAAAATATCGTCGCCCCGAGCAGGAAGCGGGCTGCCCCTCACGCCCCAGAATGAAGATGATAGTACTTTTCCCCCTTGAACACTTCATTCCTTTTTGGACATTTTTATGTTGTATTTATGTTAATAAATGCCTCTCTGAGGTCTGACTCCACACCCACTTTGTCTGATGTTTGCTCCTCCCACCACGGTATATATAAAATGTGTGTTTACACTGATTTTTAAAAATGGTGGGTGCTGCTGTTTCGTATGGCATGCGTTGGCCAATCAACATACACCTACGTCACTGGTAGTTCCTATTGGTATTAGCTAATTTAGTCCTATAACTAGAAGCCTTTCCTAAAACTAAAATCGTTCCCAGTTCCAGCAGTGTGAACACACCAAGAAGTGTGAACTTCTGCCAATAGTTATAGGAACTATGAAAACGTTCCTCCGGTGTGAAAGCCCCTATTGTATTAACTGTTTGTTTCACTCACTGAAGAGAAAGCTAGCGTTGCATGGACTGAAGCGCATAATGGAAATGGCACGTCGACTGGCACGAAACTCTCCGAATGCCAGGTTGACTCTGGGATGGATGAGTTTTACAAGACCCCTCTTTCCCCCAGCAGCCAGGATATTGCAGGGTCGGGTAGAGCCACCTGTCCTGGACATCAGCACCGTGGACCATGTTAGCGAGAAGAACTCCTACAAGACAACAGGGAATGCAACACTGAATTTACAGGCATTGGATGCCAGTCAAATGCAGACTATTGCTTTTAACTCTTGCAGAACAGGCTAGGTTGGATTATGTGACATCAAACCAAAGAAAATGGAAATAGATTTGTCGGTAGCTATGTTCAGAATGGAATACAGTACTGTATACACTTTGTATTATTAAAAGAGAAGGCATAATTACATCTATAATCACACTGTTGACCCTTCCCTTAAACCTTAACCCACCCTTAAACCTACTCATATCATCAAACCTGTCCCTGACCTATCTGACCTCTTATCAGATATTGGTTTTGTAATATGGGATCCATCAATAAACATTTCAAGAATTGCAAGCAAAACTGCCATTTATAATATTATATAATAATAATAATAATAATAATATTAAAAATTATAGACCCAAATGTAATGCATTTCCTATTTACTGTTTTGATTGTTGCTTTCCTTATAATGTATTCCAGTAAACTTTATATTCCGTAACCTAAAAAAACAACACCTAAATTTTCAATTTAAACTAGTTTAAACTGAATGATGACAATTATGTAAAGTCGATCGACTCCCTTGAAAACATTAGATTTTTCTCAGTTCGTTTTGCCTGTTCATTTTATTGTTGCTGTTGGTATAAAAAACATGCAATGTGTTTTTATTGTTGTGATATGAAATTGAACAAAAACAGAAGTAAAATATTAACTAAATATTGGTTCTGCTTATCGGTTATCAGACATATAAACATACAAATAATTAGTACTGGTTGTGAAAAAAATCTCTCTAATATAGTCATCACAAATGGAGTGCATTGTGAGAAAAAGTATCTCTCAAAGTCTGCTTTGTTGAATACTGAACTCTGGCAAATTCTGTAGGTCACTCCGGTATGCATATGGAAAATTTGCATACTGTGCACATGTACATACTCTATAATGCAGAAATAGCAGAACTGAGGTATGATTTTCTGAATAGCCAGTGTATTCCATTTATGTGATGCAGAAAACTGATTGGCCTATACACCAACGCCACCTGGTGGTAAGAGACAGTATTGTACAGAACTTCTTTGCACTCACCTCACCAGGAACCTTGTATTTCTTCAGCACATGTCCTGACTCACAGTCAATCACACACAAAGTTTCCCCTCCACATGTGGCAACTGTCTGAGACCCATCTCTGGTATCTAAAAGATTAAAAGCAATGGCAGACGTATAAGACCAAAAATACATTCAAGCATACCGCTGATGTCATTTAATTGAATTACTTGACAGTGCTCACCACCACCACTGCAATCCTGCGAGGGCTCAAAAGCACAGGCCCAAAGCTGGGTGCTGAAGTCGTCAGGACTGTCCTGTCGACTGTGACACTGCAGGACATGGAACGGCTGCAGACTCACCGGCTCCTGTAACGGCAGGGGAGAGATTATAATGAAGAAAACCTACTTCTGCCAACGCACATTAACGATGCGCTAATGATTGTGTGATGAGCAATCAACAGTACACAGAATACACATACAGTAAAGGGAACAATAGGAATCCACACCTTAAGAGTGATTCAGTGACAACAGACATGCAAATACAATAATCTGGTGCAATAAGGAAATTGTTTAGCCCAAAACCATGGTCAGAAAGTTGATTAAAGTTCAAAAACAACAAATAGGAATGTCTGAGATAAAAGAACAGAATTTAAAAAAAAAAAAAAAATGCAGTTTACATTACGTATTTTGTATTCATGTTTGAAAAGCATTTATATAATTTAAGAAAAGTTTTTATTTAATGACCTTAAAAAAGTCATGGTCTAAGTAAAAATTAACTAATGCCATATTTTCATTACACCTCAAAAACATGAATAAATCATTTCAAAAACAATTTTTCAAGGTATTTTACAAATATTATAAATTATGTATAAATAAATATCATTAAATAGGGGGATAAGCCACATGTTATTTTACAAACTAATCCAACCTTACTTTGTCATAAATAAAAAAAAATCTGATATTTTAAGAGACTTGGCACAGCAAGAGGGTCAGCAGGGCTCCTGTCTATGATAAAATGTCTAGTTTTATGATTTTTCTGCATGTTGGTCACACCACATGAATTTAATTTGGCATAGAAAAGTTATACATTTATATTTTAACCAAACAAAAACATGCTTTTGTTTAAATATAATTAAAGTAATAAATACTGAAATAATAATAATAAAATATTATGCTAAACTACTTAAGAATTTTATTCTTCTAATTAGGTTTTCTTCATTATAATCTGAAGACCTTGACCTTTTTATGCCCCCAAATACATAAAAATTAGTTAGAACTCAGCATGTTTTTAATTTCTCATTATAGTTAATGTATTTTTAAGTCATTGGATGCATTGTTAATGTATCCTTTAAAGGGGGTCCTATTATGCTCTTTACATTTTAACATTACTTACTTTATAGTGTAATGTTGCTGTTTGAGCATGAAATAGGTCTGCAAAGTTGCAAAGCACAAAGTCACTCCAAAGGGAGTTATTCTCTATATCAGTGAGCACTGTTTCTGTTCCCTGAAACACCTCCACTGTAGTCTTGAGTTTTCTTCCGGGCAAGTACAATTTTTCTTATTTAAATAATTCCCGCCCAAGGCATTCGCAAAATGTGTTGAAATTCGTGGTTATATTTCCGAAACATGCTTGAAGAGGTTGACCAAACACAGCACACATCCAGACGACCAATCAGAGCACATTGCGGTTTTTGGAAGGAGGGGCCTCATAGAGACTAAACAGAGTGTTAATGACAGACTGGGAAAAGAGGTGCTGCAACAATGTCAAATATGTAAAAAAAAAAAAAAAAAAAAACACCCTATTCTAGTAGACCCCAAAAACAAATAATAGGCATATTAAGTCCCCCTTAATTTCACAACAAAAAAAAAAAAATTATCAATAGGTACAGAAAAAATTAAGCGTCAGGACCCACCTGAGGAACTTGGAGTTTGACTCTGGTAGTTTTCCGGGGTGTGTCGGCAGTTGTCTGTTTGCTTTGTTGAGCTGTAGTCTGATCTTTAGCAGTTTTCCTCGGGCTCTCACATTTCGCCGGCCTTGATGTGGGCGTAGAGACGCCTGGGTTCTTAGCTGCTTTTCTGGGGCTTTCAGTTTTGCTAACAACTTTCTGAGAAATATTTTCCAGGCGGCTTGATTTTCTTGGACTTCCCTCTGGAGTGTCCACACTGGTCGTTCTGGCATGCTTTCTGGGGCTCGACAATATAGGGTCAGTTTTCTGTGGAGTGCTCAGCACTCGAGTGGATTTTCGTGGACTAGCCTCAACCGGAGCTGCACTCGCCAAGCGACTTGACTTTCGTGGACTGGCGTCTGCAGACACCTCGGTGTTGTTTTGCGTTCTTTTCTGAGGACTTGTGATACTGTTACCACCAAGATCACGAGTCTTTCTCTCTGCGTGAATCTGTGTTGTGTAAAAAAAAATTAAATATATATGTTCCTTAATTTCTATGCAATTACAGTCACAAATGTTTTCAAACACCTGGGATGGGAAAAATCATTTTAACTCTATAAAGCCTACAGTATTATATGTGATATGCAGATTTCTAAAGCCTCTGAATGATCAACATGATCAAACCTTTGCTGAAAAACCTGTTATAAACAATATATTACATGCCTTCTGTCGTCTGATTGATATTTCATACTTTATTAGCAATTAAAATGCCTTTTAGTATTCTAAAAACTTCCCTTTCAGTTCATGGCACACGACTCTTTTTGCTGTGAAATCTTTACTGATTTTAATGAAGTAAACAAAAGTTTTTTTTTTTTTTTTTATATTGTTAGAAATATTTCAAGATGAGCACTTACTGGACTGAAGCAACTTAGATTTACTTGATTATCCATAAATAATTTTATACAAAAATCATTTTACTTTTGAAGAACATTTATTAGTATGTTGCATCACATGTTTTGCCCCCACAATAAAAAACTACAGAGCTTTGATCATAAAACAAATGCATAGAAATATTATCTTACTAAAGGCCCGTTCACACCAACAGCGATAACTATAATGATAACGAAATGGATATAGTTCTAAAAATCTTTCTAAATATAAAAGAATAGCTGAGTCCACACCACAACTATAACGATAATGACACAGAGTATCTTTGGAATTACTTTGGAATGATTTCTTTTCCAGCTGATGAACAGTAAATACATTGACAGCCAATCAGAACCCATCCTGCTTTAAAGAGCTCGAGCATTTAAAGCGGCAGACGACAAAACTGCAACGCTCTTATAATAAACAGAACAATATTGTGCATTGGTGTGGATGCCAATATTGTTATCGTTATGATTCTTGGTGTGAACGGGCATATTAAGACATATTACTGGGAGATATAGCGTGTCAACTGATATTTATATGCATTTTATGTAAGTAGATTGATTTAATTTACATTGATTTACATTACAAGCTATCAGAACTACATATTTTTTGGCTACATAAATATCAGCAACTGCACCATATTGCATATTTTTGCTCAGACTGGGAGTCTGAAAATATATATATATATATATATATATATGAGAGTGTGTGAGATTTTTTTTTTTATATTTTGTCAAAAGGTTCATTAAGCTGTACCATTTAAAAAAAAATATATATATTATTTCATTTGACTTGGCTTTACATCAAAAAAATTATGCCACTGGCTTTACCTCATTCTCCTTTGTTGGAGTTATGTCTGTGACTTTGCCTCCTTCTTCACTGCACGTCAGTGACTCCATATATTCCTTTGCAATCATTTCAAGCTACAAAAGCAGAAACAAAATGAGCTAAAATGCAACCACAGAGACACAACAATATAGATGCTCTCTTAATTCAAAGATATGAGTCAGGACCCAGTGAACGCAATAAACATGCAAGAGTACCAACCCTCCACTTTGTGTAATCACTCAAGGAACTGGGGCCGTATTTGATTTGGCTGTAGGCAGCATTAACAAAACTCTTCTCGACAGCAGCCAGACTCTGTGCCGTAATGGGATCAGGGAGACTGAAGCTTCGTTCCCACAAACCAATCACCTGAAGGAGGTCAAAAAACATTGAAGAAATAAGATTGCAATGTCATGAGATCCTTAAAAATATGCAAACTAACTTAAATTAACAGACAGAAATATCACAAGGATGAAAATGATATGAATAAGTGGAAAAGTCAGTTCTCACCCTCTTCCTGAGGATCTCAGTGCTGCCATGGCGAATATGATGGGCTGTAGAGCTGATATCCTTCCCATTGAACACCCTCAGTTTAGGTAACATGAAGATCACTTTGTGTTCATCATTGACCTAAAAAAAAAAATTAAGCAATTCATAGAGATAGCAAGATTCATAGTGTCTACAAACGCCACTGCTGATGCTCTGGATTGAAAATAAATATGAGGGTTTAATTTCAAAGTGTGATTCTCACTGTGAGGTAGAGGTTGTCCTCAAGTCTAAGTTCTTCAATGTTTCTCAGGGCTTCCAGTGACGCCACATCCTCCATATCATTGTTTGAGCAGTTCAGGATCTTCAGGCAGGGTAGACAGAGGCCTTTGGGAATCTCCTGCAACATGTTCCCAGACAAATCCAACTGCTCTAGACTGCAGAGTTTAGAGAGCAGAGGAACAGGCAGATCCTCGCTCTTCAGACCCATACGTGAGAGACTGAACAGAGAATAACAATTCAGTTTTTAACCTAAGGGCATTCAAACAGTTACCTTTATTTTTTATACACTGGCAGTCAAATTAAGATTTATTAATCTTTTTGATAGCTCAGTCTTTTCTGCTCACCAAGGCTGAATTTATTTAAATACAGTAAAAACAGTAATATTAGGCTACAACATTTTAAAATATCTGTTTTCCATTTTAATATAAATTTAAAATGTAATTTATTCCTGTGATGCAAAGCTGAATTTTCAGCATCATTACTCATCACATGATCCTTCAGAAATCATTCTAATATACTGATTTAGTGCTCAGTTATTATTTGCGCTCAATTATTAATAATGGTTCTTATTGATACCAATGTTGAAAAGCAGTTTTTGCTGCTTAATATTGAGCATTTGAATCAGAAATCTTTTGTAACATTATACATGTCTTTACTGTCACAAAAATCTATTTAACACACACTTGTATTAATTTCTATTTATTTATTTATTTTTAAAATCTTATTTACCCCAAACTTTGAAATGGTAGTGTATTACGGTTTCCACAAAAATTGTTTTCAACATGGATAATAATAAGAGACAATAACAATTTATTGAGCAGCAAATCAGCATATTAGAATGATTTCTGAAGAATTATGTGACTGAAGACTGGGGTAATGATGATGTAAAATCAGCTTTGCCATCACATGAATAAATTACATTTAAAAATATATTAAAGGGTTATTTTAAATTGCCATAATATTTCACAATATTACTATTTTACTGTATTTTTGCTCAAATAACCGCAGTATTGGTGAGAATTACAGACTTTCAAAAACATCCCCATTATTATAAAAAAAAAAAAACGTTTGACCTACAGACCAAAACACAGCATAGTGTGCCTTGAAATCACAAAAATAACTCTTACTTGAGGGTCTTGATCTGGTCCAGTTTGTTAGACTTTGGAGAGCTTTTCTCCAGTAGAATCTTCTCTGTTATCTTCTCCATGGCTGCACACAGTGAAAGTGTGAGTATTGCGTTTAATCAGACCTTATAAAGGTGGGCTGGAATGATTGCAGGTTTCAGAGACCTTGTAGATCTCTTGCTATTGGGTATTTAGGTGTCAGAAACTTGTATTGTTATGTAATGATACAGGAAGTGGTCTATTCACACCCTATGGGGGCTCTGAACACAGGAGATTGCCCTGAAACTTTTGGAGAAAGACTAGAGAGCAACAGCATTTACATTGCGAAAACACTGGAAAATGCGAAGTAAACAAAGAAAAATATGTCATTATAATTCCCAAAAGAAATGTCAAAACATATAATCAAAACTTACATTACATTACTTTTTGTCAGGTTTAAACTCACATGATTACATATTGTTTATATTTTTGTAATAACATATGTCAACTTAAGACAATCGACTGCTAAACTCATTACGTTCATTGTGCGGTTGAGTTCAGTTTTGTTAAATACATTTTAACAGACGTTAGAGTAAAAACAAATGTATTGGTACTCAAAGCTATTTAAACAGCTTACCTCTAACGTACATGTGGTGCTAGAGATCTTTAAATATACAATACACGAGGTCATGTGGATTAGAACGTCAGATAGTTTTCCCGGGAAAAAACAAATGAACTTTGACCAGTTTTGACGTATAAGTTGGTTTTGGCGTCATCATTCCGCCATATTGAGTGTGGCACTGTAGTCAGAAATACCTGAACGTGCAGTTATAACTGAAAAAAAGAGTAATATTTCAAGCACACTTATAACATAAATATAAATCAGCGAATCTCAACCAGTGGGCAAACTTCCAAGGGCCCCAATAAGTTAATATAATCTTAATTTAATTAAAACTATTTTTAGGAACTTTAAGGTATCAATTTAAGGTAAAAGGCTAACAAATAATAGTGCAGCTTTGCTGAAACATTTAGTTGCCATGAAATCAAAATTGAGAATTCATATTTTTTATGGAACATTGCAGTATTTATTATACATGATAAATACTTAATATAGAGGGCACATGAATATACATTATTCATGTGCCCTCGCAATAGTTAATCAAAATAACTTCCCATCCATTTTGCAGTGATATCTCATCTCTTCTCTGATGACGTGTTTACTGGCGTGAGGGCGGGACAACCTGTCACTCACATGAGATCCACCAATAGCAAACCACAACCAATCAATCAATTCCTGTTGAACAAAATCAAGTCCCACCCTACATTGAAATCTTCAGTTTCATGTTGACTTTAAAAGACTTCTTGGATTACATTATGCAGGGCATGTTTTCATAATTATGAGCTTGAACCACTCCCAAAAATATTAAAATATTACACAATTTTAGTTTGCTCTAAACATAGAAGGAAATCATTAAATCATCAATATTTTTTTAAAGAAAAAAAATGCTAGTTAGAAATTATTGCAGCTCATTATTCATTCACAAAATAACAACACTGAGTAAAATTAATATGCATTTATTTAAATTAAGAATTAAAAATAATCACTTTACAGTTGTGTGTGTAACGAAAACCGAACATACATTCAACTTATAGAGGTGTACCCTTGAAGCTCAGTGCTATATTTAACAACTCTGATCCCAGTTTCTCCTGCTCTCCTCCCTGTAGAAACTCAGCAGACAGTTCCCGGAAGGTGCTGCACACTCTGCGCCCATGAATGTCTTTTCTGTAGATGGCATGTTTCCACTGGTGACGTGCCTCTCCATAGAGTACGACCAATGATCTGCGTGGTAAATGCACGGCCACTCTCACCTCCCCGCGGTCCATGTCTCCCCAGCCTCGATCTAAACTCATCGTGAGGACAGTGTCCGAGAGCAGGTTAATGGTGACCAGGTGCTCTCCCCACAGCCAACTGTCATCCAAGTGAGGGTCAATAGCAGAGCCTCTGACGGGATCATAGTCTAGGTTGCACTGCTCCACTGGTTTGAAGGAGGCCAACTGAGGTGCCTTTGACATCCTGTCCACCAGGTGACAACTGATAGCAGGCAGGCCAGTGAAGTCTCCCACACGGACACGACGTTTCTTGAAGTTCACCTTTGGCCCAAAGTCCTTTGGATATGTATATATATACTGTTATTTGGATGTTATTACAATAGTACTGGTTTACAACTTATATAACCTCTTTTAATATCAACTTTTATAATTGAAAAACTACATAGAATTTCTGAACTTTTAAGGAGGACCTAATATTTTATTTTTTACATTTTCAACTTTCTTTATAGTGTAATGTTGCTGTTTGAGCATGAAAAAGGTCTACAAAGTTACAAAGCACATAGTCACTCCAAAGGGAGTCATTTCTATATCAGTGAGCACTGTTTCTGAACTCCCTGTAGTCCTGTTTTCTTCTAGGAACGAACACGTCACAGCCCTCATTTAAATAATTTCCGCCCAAGCATAAGCAAAATAAAGGGGGGGGCGAGGCCTGGACCTGGTTGAGTTTTAGTAGTATGTTGCGGTTATGATAAGGGCTGTGACGTTTCCAAAACATGCTCTACAGTGGTTGACCAATCACAACACACTGGTCCAGACAACCAATCAGAGCACACTGTGCTTTTTGGAAGGAGGGGCTTCATAGAGACAGGAACTAAACAGAGCGTTACTGGCAGACTGAGAAGAGAGGTGCTGCAACAATGTCAAATATGTGAAAAATAATGTGTTTCTGAACATTCAAGCATGAAAACCTATTCAAGTAGTCCCTAAAAAAAAACAAGACTTTGTAAAAGGGCATAATAGGTCCTCTTTAAAAATTCATGTCACACACCAGCATTGTTGTAGAAAACTGCACAAATCCTCAAAAGGTGATATAAAAGCAAACCAGAAAAAAAATGGTGACCAGTTATGACAATTTTCCGTTATAGATTTATGAATATTTGAACTTTAAATCATAACTGTTCTTATATATAATGTCTACTACTACCTAAAGACTGTGCTGCTGATGAATAAAAAGTGAAAGGAATTTATTTTGTAGTAAACCGTCTCCGTTTTTCCCCCTTATTCACCTGTTTCCGTCGGCCTGACTGAGATTCTCTCCAGACGTCTTGATCCATTCTGGTGATCAACTCTCTCTCTTCATCTTCGGACACAAAATTCTCCCACAAAAATATTCCAGGAAACACAAAGGACTGTCGAGCGCCACTCTCCTCCTCTCGGACCGCTGACTTTGACACTGGATCATAAGTGAAATCATAATGTATCTGCAATAGAATATATAAATTTTTAATACATACTACCATTCAAAAGTTTTAGGGCAGTAAGATTTTTTGTTTGTTTTTTGAAAGAAATTAATACTTTTATTCAGCAAGGATGCATTAAATTGGTCAAAAGTAACAGTAAATACATTTATAATGTTACAAAAGTTAAAATAAATGTTCTTTTAAATTTTCTATTCAGTTAAGAATAATAAAAAAAATGTATAATGGTTTCGAAAAAAAAAATATTAAACAGCACAACTGTTTTCAACATAGATATTGATAAGAAATGTTTCTTCAGCACCAATTTAAATTGATTTCTAAAAGATCATGTAACACTTAAGACTGGAGTAACGATGATGAAAATTCAACTTTGCATCACAAGAATAAATTACATTTTTCAAATATATTCAAATAGAAAAGTTATTTTAATTTGTAACATTACTGCTTAACTTTACATCAAATTAATAAAAGCTTGGGGGGCATAAGAGAATTGTTCGAATTCACAAAACAACAACAAAAACTTACGTTTGTAAAGCTTAGTAGCGCAATTTTGAGTCAGGACAGGCAACAAAAAAAGGGCTATCTGAATTTTATTAAATGGAGGAGCCCGTTCAACTCCATTGAGTGCAACTTCGGCTATACATGTAAAGACCATCCCTTTTGAACGTAGTGTTGTTTACTCACCAGGTCATTCTCCTGCAGTAAATGTTTAGACTTCTGTGCCTCGCACTTCAGACATGTTCTTATTCCTTTACAACCACAGTTAAAACTCGGAATATATTCCGCAGCCATCAAGCAACATTTGTGCATCACTTCAACGTGTCCCCTTAAAAACAACTGAAGGCATATCAGTTCCCACCTCAAAAAGCCGCATGCATCACAAACCCATGAAACAATGCGACAATATTAATGCTGCCTTCAAGTGCTATCGGAATTATCGTAAATACTAGTTTCCTAGTAAAAAAAAAAAATTTGGCCATGAGCGGCCACTCAAGTCAAAATTTGAATGCGATGAGCTCGTAATCACGACTTCAGATGTGGGAAGTAGGACATTTCCGATAGCACGTGAAGACAGCATAAGCCTCACATAAATCACAAATCAATGCATTTCATTAAAAAATTCAATTTATTAATAACAAAAAAATTAAGTACATCACAATAAAGTGGGTCACTGAAGAGGAAATTACTTCCTTGTACATAAACTTGATGTGAAATGAAATATTTTCAAAGAATGTTCAAGATTTGATTTATTATACCAACATGTTTTGTTAGAAAAACAACATTGGAAGAGGAACCCAAAAGACCTTAACCTCAATGTTATTAGAGGCTGTTAAAGATCTATATTATTTATTCTGAGAGCTTGTCAGCTGTCATGTTTGAAGAAAATAAATAAATAAATGGGAGTATTGTAGCCCATTACAGTGACAATTCAGTTCGTTGTGAATACGTTGTTGTCATCCAATGGAGTGTGATGGTTCTTCATTCTATTCCCTCCTGCTTGTCTTTGATGGCAACCTAAAATAATAATAAAAAAAGGTCACTTAGTAAACAAGACTGATGAGGAGTACTGCGAAATCTTGGTTTTGTTTTTGGGGTCTACTACAATAGGATTTCATGCCTAAATGTTCAAAAAACACATTTGACATTGTTGCAGCACCTCTCTTTCCAGTCAGTCAGTAATGCTCAAGGTGTGTTTGACTTGATGCGGCGCTGCGCTGCGCAGACCAATAGGTGTATGTCATCAAAGTATCGCGAGAGCGATTAGAGCGCAGACGGCTCCGTAATGCTTTCCAGTCGCTCTCACAGTACTATGATGTTATACACCGATCAGTGGGGTTGGGTATCGTTTGAATTTTTGCGATTTCGATTCCAATTCCCATTCTGCTTAGCGATTCTTATCAATTCCCAATTTTGATTCCAATATGGTAAAAAAACAACAACAAAAAAACATTTATTCTGTCTTTTTGCAAAACATTCTGTTGCAGCTGAATAACATGAACAAAAATCATCAGCCTAAAGAGCAACTAACTAATAAACTAGACTAATATAAATTTCAAACGTTATTAAAGACATGTATATAGTCAGTAATACAATAAGAACAAATAATTAAAAAAAAATAAAAAAAATACAACTGAAAATTAGAAATTGAAATCAAAATGTAAAATAACACTGCAGATTTCTTTTTATAAATAAAATATAGATCAATCATTATTAATATTACAAAAGTTATTCAGTGAAGATCAGTGAGTGATTTTCTTTTGTTCTTCATTAACATCAGTGCATTTACATGCACCCTCATAATGCAATTATAATGTGATTTTGACAATATTGCGATTAAACTTTACCTCATGTAAACGCAATACTTCGATCAAACTAATGCGATTAAGCCCATAATCGCAGTAACCATATTCGCATTAAACTATGTGGTGCACGCCGATTTTAATCGCAATAAACGGACATGTAAATACCCTAATCACATTACCACTCTGACCAAAGTGCGGATGTGCTCGGTTCTACATGGATGCCGTGTGTTGTCACACAACTTCATGAATGTTTCTCTTCTCCAAATCGCTAAACTCTGTCAACACAACTCGCTGCGCAGTCTCTGCTCCGTATCTTCATCCAGATGGCGCGAAGAACGCCACGGCAGCGTAGGCAAACCCGGAATTGCGATGTTCATCACGGCGGCGAATAAAACGTATTTTGAAATTGATGCGAGTACATTAAAACAATAGCTGGTAACATGCATACTGTAGCTATGCATATCTGCGTGTGGTATAACCATTAGGGAATAATCAGAATAATGAAAATTGCATATAAACTGGAGTGAAGAGTTCTGCTTGTGTCATGTAAACATCTTACTGTGATTAAGACCTTACTCTGATTATTAGAAATAAATCACATTATTGGTGCACATGTTAACGTAGTCCGTAATGACACAGACAGCAGCAGGTATATTAGGTTCCAATATAGCGTTACGCATGTGTTTTCTTTCTCAACTGTTTACGTTCACTTAAGACATAACCAACTGTGTTTACAAGGATATTTTGACATCGTTTTGTGTGTATTTGTCCGTTCAAGTGCAAGAAGGCGCTTTCTTAGGTAAGTACACTGTTAGTACACGTACTGTAAAATAAAGTGCAACCAATAGCCGCATTTCCACTATCGGGCCAAAAGCGGGCATGCTAGTGCATGCCAGGGCCAGTAGCATTTCCACTGTCATTTCCGGGGCTTGATCGGGCCTCGTCGGGGCCAACAGCCAGGGATTCTGGCCCGACGAATACCTTGGTCCAAAGCAGGCCAGCTCGGGCTTGAGGAGTGGTTACGAACAAAGGCGGAGTTTATCTGAGTCTGGATACGGCAGCGCCGCGGGCACGGATGATTTCATATACCAGCATTAAAGACTTTTAAAATCATTTTAGCTCAAAACTCACTTTCAGACAGCAGCGAGTGTTTGAATAACTTCTGTTTGTGATCCGATGTGGATTCTGATCACCCTATAAGGCAGAAATATTTATATGCCATGCAAAAGACTATGCACGCTAACCATTACCATAGTAAACATGGTAAATACGACTGCTTGAAGAAATCAGACAAATCATATAGGCTATCACAATCATGTATTATCACAGTCTCATCTCTTTATACTGGACATTCTGATATCCATATTTAGCTCTACATATGTCATAAAATAAAGCAACTCTGGTTTTTCGGGAGCTTACTCTGTTTCAGACGTGACTGAATAAGTACGCGTGTCCTCTTTCTTGTGTGAAATAATGGTGAATACCACTTCTGTGACTAATGTGTAATCTCGACAAATTAATTCATTATGATCAATGTATCACTTATTATCGTAAAACATCGATGCTTGGGTTTTAAATCTTTAAATAAACGTCAAAAATGCCAACAAACAGCCGCTTTTATCATATTCGTTTTGCGATCTCGCTAGTTTCCAGTGATTTCTTTCTGATTAGTTTTCTGATAAAACTTCCATGTGTTGGTGAGATTATGGGTTTGTGTGACGTTGTTTCAGAGAGGCGTGTCACGGGTGGGTTTTAGTGAAGTGATGCAGAGCTTCTAGCCTGACAGTGGAAACGCAGCGTGGTTTTGGGCTCTGTGCTACCGGTCCGAGGCTACTAGCCCAGCCCCGCCCGTTGAAAGCCCTGGCTCGCACTGGCCCGACAGTGGAAACGCGGCTATTGACGCTATTGTCCTCTGTAGAGCTGCTTTATAACAGAATTTGGGTTGCACTTTATTTTACAGTACGTGCACTTACATGTACGTACAGTGTACTTGCCTAAGAAAGTACTGGTTGATATCAGGTAACTACGTGGTTTAAGGTTAGGTTCAGGGTTATTGCCCAGTTATTGTAATTACTATAATAAGTACATAGTATGTACATGGGGAACAGGACTGTAAAATAAAGTGCTACCAGAATTTGAATTTATCTTATATTTGATAAAGTTTGCATTATTAATCATTTATTCATTTGAAGCTGCTTCAAACAATCTGTTATGCTATGCATACGACACATACCCTGAATCGCTCCTCCAGCAGGGACAGCTCACTGATCAGATCAGTGATGGCATTAGTGAAGGCTTCCTGGGGACTGTAGTCTGGTGTCGTCTGAACGCGGATCACAATCTTGTGTTCTAGAGGATGAGGAACCTTATATCCAGCAAACAGCACCTGAGGGTCCTTCAGCAGTTGCCTTATTGAAACATGTCATAGGTTGATTTCACAAACCAGCAGAGTGTCACAGTACTGTATGGCCATCAAATACTTACGAGCGGATGATGTTCCCCAGCGTGTGATCCTCTTTATTCAGTGTGAACAGACATGCATTTGGCACTTTGGTGTCTTTAACTATTGTGATCCTGTAAAAGGAAGTTCAACATGAATATTAGACAATTGCTTCCCTTTACTGTGGTGGTACAATGGTACAATGATGGTAATCATTGTGATACTTTGATAAATAGTCTAGTACTGGATAATTACCATATATATGTATCACTGTATTCTAAAGACTGTCCAAAAAACTTTCATATATACGTGAACATACATACATTTAACAGTTAGATTTAACTATTATAGATGGACTTACTACCTATCGTTCAGTAACTTTCACAAGGAATCTTATTCATGAACAGCATTATTTCCAGTTTATATTTGATATAAATGTGCCTTGTATGATACCTGAAAAGTGGTACGTCTACTTAAAATCGCAATATTATTTTTATTTGTTTTATTTTACAGATGGACTTACTATCTGTCGTTAGCCAACAAGCTAAACACTTTGCAAGCTACCTACTGTATTCCAGCTGACTTTTTGTTCCATTATAGGCAGCTATCAGTTAGTTTCACTTAATAGTAAAGATTGCGTTGAACTGCACTTACTTCTTTTCTCCCTCAAATAGCAAAAAGGACTCGAATGCTGGTGGCGCGTTCATCCTGTTTGAAAACCAGCAGCGATTGTGCTAATGGACGCACGCTGTACTGCGCATGCGCAGTAACATGACGCTAAAAACGCCCGTTCTTGCGCGCAGTGTTGGGGTGAAGACCGCCGGAGGGCAGTGATTAGCCGTAGATCAATTACTGATGAAAAGGATACTTACGCTAAATAAAGGCGGTATTTGTTAACACAGTAATAAAGACGTCAACCTTATTTTATTCTTTGTAAATATTTTTATTTTAAAGATTCTTCATAAGTTGAAATGGTTGGAAAATAAACCTAATTTATGTAATTTATATGTTATTATAAATAAATATAATTTATATCAAATATAATTTTATATAAATTATCATATAGTAATGTTTAAAACCCCTTTATTAGCCTATATATATAGAACTAACAGTAAGACAATAAAATATATGGTAGAACTAACAGTAAAACAAAAAGATTTGTTGAAATATAACTTTATATAAATTATCATAGTAATGTTTTAAACCCCTTAATTATATATTTTTGTTTGTTTCTTTTCTGTTTTTTCCTCTCACATTTCTTTCCATTTTTGCACATTTCTTTGTACTTTCTATATTTTCAACTTGTTTAACATACCTGTAGTTTCAATAAAAAAATATGCTAAATTTCATGGTTGTGCAACAATCAAAATGTTAAATGAATGAATAATTCTTTTTCACTCCCTACTGCAGAGATATTTATTTATTTATTTATTTTCCATTACCATATTTATGTGTACCACAATTATATGTAAATCTCGAATATATTAATGTAAATCTGAATTATGTCTGAATGTATAGATACAAATCTGAATATATAAATGTAAATCTGAATATATAGGCTAGTTTTAAGTATTAAGATACAAATCTGAATATATAAATGTAAATCTGAATATATAAATGTAAATCCAAATATATAGTTATAACTATATTCAGATTTACATGTATATATTCAGGCATATAAATATATATTCAGATTTAAATTGATATATTCAGATTTAAATATAATTATTTCTTGTTTGGCCCTACATTTCTCTATTGCAAATACTATACATAAACTAAATAAAGTAAGCAAAAAATGAAACTTTTTTAAAAAATCCTTTTTCAGGATATTGTAACTTTGTAAAATCCAATTAAGCTTTACAGATCCTTATTGGAAAGTGTTTAAACAATGTTTTTCATGCTTGTTCGGTGAACCATACATATATATATATATATATATATATATATATATATAGAGAGAGAGAGAGAGAGAGAGAGAGAGAGAGAGAAAGTGTGAACCTGTAAACCTTATTGTTCAGCCATAGACGTGAAAGGCACTCCTCATGAGCTACTAATCTTTACTCACAACATATGATTCATGCATTTTACAACTTGTTTCACCATGCTGAGTACAAAATAAACTGTGATTTGGCAATTCGGAAAATGACACCAGACAGCTGTCTTTGATATTTGTCACTGAAGCACAATAAATAGGCCTCAGTTAAAACAGTTCTTAGATGTTATTAGTCATTCTTCATAGAAATGCATGAAAAGTAGTGATGCGAGCAGTGTCTCTTGACAGTAGTTTAGGAAACACTGATGATCTGTTTTCCAGTCTGTTTTCTTGTTTAATGAAAGCTACTCAACTGCCCACATTATGTCCTCCTGGGACCCAGGAATAGACTTTTGTCCTCTGTAGTGGACATTATATGTTAGTGAATTTCTCTGACAACATAAATGTCACAGTCTGGATGTCCTGTAAAGAGCACATTCAGAGCTTTTCAGAGATACCAAATGTTTGGAAGTTTCACAATGATATCTGCCTCTCCTTGGACTTTAAAAATGACTGACATTAACTTAGTGATCATATTTAAAGGGATAGTTCACCCAAAAATTGATATTTTTCTTACTTAAACGAATCACTTCGCTTCAGAAGGCCTTCGCTTCACTAACCCCTTGGAGCCGTGTGGAGCACTTTTATGACGGATAGATGCACTTTTATGGACTTCAAAACAGAAACAGCCATTCACTGCCATTATAAAGCTTGGAAGAGCCAGGACATTTAATATAACTCCGATTTTATTCGTTTGAAAGAAGAATGTCATATACACCTATAGCTTGAGGGTGAGTAAATCATGGGTGAACCCAATTTTTGGGCGAACTATCCCTTTAACACTAATGTTTTGTAATTATCATTTAAATATGACTAATTGTTTAATTTTTTGTCATTAAATCAACATCTCAGGAAAATGTTATGGGGTTTCAAATCAAAATATGACTTTCTGTTATGAAACAGGACATCGATTTCATACATGTCCATGTAGAGGACACCAGGACTTAAGGCATGTTTATCAGGCATTTTAGAAGACACAACAAGTGAACAGGGAAATAAATTATATTTCAATATTCCTATGAAATATTAGATATTATTATGAAAATCTTGCCAATCACTACTCCCATTATTATACATGTTGCCCCAAGAACACGTTGATATGCAACTTAGATACAGTGTATAGATACATTGTATATAATGGGAAACCTCGCTTATGTCCATTTTACACACATATTGAAGCAAAATGATATATCAAAACATTCTGTTATATCTTTCATAACATAGTTGAGAATCATCTTTATACAAAGATTGGTATAAAAAAATCCTAAAACCTAAAAATTGATTGGTGATTTGAAAAAAATCCCATTGTTTTTGCCTATTCTTGCCTGTTCATGTCTTTTTATTTTTCCTGGTTTCCTCTACAGAGGACATAGCATAACATATGAATAAAATATAATTTCATGCAGATGTGATATCGGCCCCACAGAGTCATGTGAAAAAACAGAAAAGAAAAGCAAAAGATGTGGGTATGTGTTTACAAAAGGGAGTATGTCCTGTGTGGCTAAAGAAAGTGCATGAAGAAGTTACCCAGACCATGAGTCTTTCACAAGTTTCTTCACTTCTTCCACATTTGATGTGACTCAATAATAACTCAGAGCCAAATACTGACTTTTTTTATTTTGTTAATGTGGTAACAAAATGGCACTATGTTTAGCACAAGGAACACAAGGAATCTTATTCATGAACGGCAGTATTTAAAGTTTATATTTTATATGTGTATGGCACATCAAAAGCTGAACATGTCTACTTAAAATTGCTATTTTTATTTTTATTATTTTTTAAAATAATTTTTATAAAATAGTTTGAATTATAATATAGTCTTGTTTTATGTATGTATGTAGTCTTTATTTATTTTATATTTTATAATATTAAACAATAGTGATACAGTGACAAATTGATATGTAGTTTAGGCTTCTTTAAAAAAAAAAAAAGTTTAATGCCAATGACCCCGAGATATGATGATCCCCTTATGAGGGACCCCCTTCCAAAAATATAAATATAATTTCATGAATAAAGATCCATTTATGCTGTGCGTTACAAAAAAGTGATATTGTAAAAGTGATATTATAAAGAAAACCAGTTAAAACCAAGTCCTTTTATGTTACTGCAGGCAAAGCCAATTATCTTAAAAATACTGACTTTGTATATAAATGTATCTTTTTCTACCTTAAAAAACCACAGAAGAGGAGAAACATTTTAAGTTAAATTCCAATTTATTTATAGCACTTTTCACAATAAATATCATTCCAAAGCATTTTTATAGTTACCTTTAACAACCATAAAAATACTACATACACACACACACGCACACACACACACACACACACACACACACACACACATTGTTTATCATTTTAACCTGTCAATTTATGCGGTAGTTAGTAGCTGAGGTGTAATTTAAATCTTAAACATTTTGCATTTTTTGAGGATGCTACATGCATGTGGGGAGGTTTGTGGTTACATCTTTCATCATAAATCTTCCAAAATCCCCTGTGAAATCCTCTAGCTTGAGAAATGCTGTCACTGTGCAAAAATAAATGTGAAAATGATTATGAAGCTTTTATAAAATG
Organism: Coreius guichenoti; assembly: GCA_039654105.1. Taxonomy (NCBI): domain Eukaryota; kingdom Metazoa; phylum Chordata; class Actinopteri; order Cypriniformes; family Gobionidae; genus Coreius; species Coreius guichenoti. The sequence continues at coordinate 46,601,834 of CM077169.1, read as the reverse complement.
TCTTCAGAAGCAGTGTAGTATTTGATAACCATAAGAGTCATGTCTGCTTCCAACTATTCAATGATACCTGACAATAACACATTTTGATGATGATGAAAAAGAGGAACAAGCCATAAAACGCAATGACCACTTGAAAAAGATTTTGCATTTACTATTGCTTCCTTCTCTTTTTCGGTAAACAAGCACCTCTAAGAGACAGATGTGAACGTGAGGAACTGCTCATTGAGAATGTCGGCATTAACCGTAAGCCAACAATTACATAAACTATGAATGACTGTAAATATTTATATATATATGTTGAAATATGTATTTCTCTATATTATTATAACAATGTTGGGGTGACGCATTACAAGTAACATGAGTTACGTAATCAGATTACTTTTTCAAGTAACTGGTAAAGTAATGCATTACTTTTAAATTAATAACAAAATATTTGAGTTACTTTTTCAAATATGTACACTGTAAAGAATTAGTGTAATTTTAACTGTAAAATATTGTAAAAATGCTACAGAAAAAAACTGTTAATAGGTTAACAGTAAGTTCCCGTACTATATAAAAACTGTAAAAGAACTAACCGGCCATTTCATGTAATTTGTACAGTAAAATACTGTTAAATATACAGCTTGTAGAAGTAAAAAAGGCAAATTAAATTTAAATTTACAGTGAAATACTGTAAACTGACATCCCCAGAGTTCCCTGTGAGACACATTTGAAAGTATTTTGTTTAAATAATTATGTTTCTTAATAGTTTTTGTTATCAGTTATGCACATTTGGGTTTTATGTTACATCTGTTGTTTAATGAATGTTTATTGCATTATTTTAGTGTCATGGGTGTTACCATGATGGTGTTTTGTGTTTGCGTGAATGACTCTGTGCACCTTCTGTATACTTGTATAATTCAGCTTGTGGAAAGGATACTTGTGATGAACTTTTTCATGATTCTTCATGTGGCTTCCTCTTTTACCACCTGCATTATTATGGGGGTTGTCAGTATATGTTAAAGGTACAAAACAGATTTTAGTAGCAGTGTGCATTGTTGGATTTACTGGTTTAAATTGCAATTGTCTTGTTTGTAAATTACTGTTTGATACTGTAAAATGTACAGGTTGCTCTGTAAATATGTTTACATCTTTACTGTATTTTTTTTTTTTTTACAGAATTATTCTGGCAACCACAGCTGGCAGGATTTTTTTGTAAAAATATTTTTTTTACAGTGTTACTTTGGATTTATCCGATTTATTGACTGACACATCTTTTGTCCCAATAATAGGGAGTAAGGTGCAGAGGCGTTTCACTTTTGGGATTTATAGAATTTTTTTTTTTTTGTTATTAAAAAACCAACAAGCAAGCCCAGCCCTGTTAAATGCATTACTTTCCATAAAAAGTAACTAAGTAACACAATTAGTTACTTTTTTAGGGGGTAACGCAATATTGCGTTGACACCAGACAGTGCATTACTTTTAAATATAACTTTTCCCAACACTGATTATAACTCTAATACAATTAATGAATCTCTAACACAGCTGTTAGATCTGTCTACTGACTTTTATTGTTGAATTGATTGTAATTTACTATTTTCCACATTGTCCTATAGAATTTGTCAAGAAAGACCAATTGTCACAGAGTCAGCCACACCCTCAGCACCAGATCTCTACACTCCATGCACTCGTTCTCAATCACCAGAGTTCTGATCGGCCACACACTCAGCACCTCCATTCTCTCAGATACTCGCCTGCTGACGTTGCTTGTCTTCTGCATACCTGCAATAAACCTCTTGTTCTGGAAATTACCTTTAATTAATTATCGTCGAGGTGGACGCTTTCATCACCGGGGTAGGAGCTGTCCTCAGCGGCATCTCAGCAGCAGGGTGAGACTCCCAAACTCCATCCATGTGCCTTCTACTCAAAAAAAACTGTCCCGGTGGAGCGCAACTACGACAGAGTCAACCGCGAACTGCTGACCATCAAACTGGCATTAGAGGAGTGGAGACACTGGCTGGAGGGAGCCAACACCCATTCGAAGTGATCACTGACCATCGAAATCTAATACCTCCGAGAAGCCAAGAGAGTGAACACTCGTCAAGGTCGCTGGGCCCTTTTCTTCACCCGGTTCAACTTCACCGTAACCTACCGACCTGGTGACAAGAACCAAGGGCTGATGTATACACAATCCAGAGACCACTACTACTCCTCCGGAACCCATTCTCCCTCCAGCCATCATTGTCCGTCCCATCCAGTGGTCCCTTGATGACCAACCGGGACTCCACCGGGAGGTCCAGAGGGACGGACCTTTGTACCAAATCGCTTTCTCCAGCGTTCCAGTCATCTGTCATTCCCATCTGAAACCAATAAGAACTGTCATTCACCGCTATCATCTAGACAACTTATCCATTCCCCCAGTTACTCACCTGTTTACGTCATTTGTCTTCTGCATATACCTGCAATAAACCTCTTGTTCTGGAAATGACCTGTGTGTTGCATTCTCCTGTTCCGTGAATTAAAGTTGTTTAATCATAAACTGTGAAATTATTATATGGGACTCAACCTTTGAACATTATTGTAATTGTTTGGTTTTCTCCTATGTTGTACACCAGCAAGATTTTACTTTCCTGCATTTAAAAGTAGCACCTAAATTATTTGATAGGTGTATATTTGTCACCCATTAATGTTCTGGGAGTCTGTACTTAGTATTTATCTAGTATCTTTTCTTTCTTTACTTTCATGATTAAATGTGATTTACTATTTTTCATTGCTTTTATTAATCAATACACTGTAAAAAAAAAAAAAAAAAAAAAAAAAAAAGTTGCTGCCTAAATTAAACTTGGATGTTTAAGTCATTTCAACTTAAATTACATCACACTGACTTTAAAAAAATGAGTTTAATCTTGTATAACTTATAAAAACTGCTTAACTTATTTTGATGAGTATGTAACATATGTTGTCATAATTTATTGATCAAATAATTTTTTACAGCGTATACTATACAATATTTGTATATTATACAAAATGTTAAAGTGTGCAGTGTAAATCATATCATTCAATATTTATTAATTATCATACATAAAGTTAAATTCACTTACTGTATAATGTTAAACAAAACTAATTCTGGAATTTCCTATCTGTGTTTCCTCATCAGGGTTTGTGGAATAGGAAGTGTTTGGTGCAGGTCGCCCCTCCCACACTCATAGTCTATAACTCTATAAACCCGGTGATCATAACAGCTCAGCACACTCTCTTAGAGCTCGCGGTCAGACCTCTGTTCTGCAGGATGGCTGAATCATACGTGCGACATGTGGAACTGTTAGGCTTCGAAAAAAGATTCTTTCCCAGCCAGCACTATGTAAGTAAACTACTCCAAAATCAGCATTTCACATATGAAATTTCACATTTGATATTTTACACATTATTGTGAAATATCAAGAAAAGTGCATAGACATTGTACGCTATACGTAATAAACAAGTAAAGTGCTTTGATGATTACAGCTGTCACAGAGTTTTTCCTATAAGACAAAATAAATCTTTTTTTTTTCTGAAGGTGTACATGCTCCTGGTTAAATGGAGTGATCAGTCTGAAAAGCTGGTGTACAGACGCTATCCAGAAATCCACACATTTCATGTAAGTCTCTTTTTCAGTTTTCTACAATTGAAAGTGGCAGTGTTACATTTCCCTTGACCTAACTGATTTCATTGTCATTGCTGCAAGCATTTCCTGTATTTCTAGCCATGGTTTATCACATTTGTATGAAATGATGGATAAACACTTTACAATAAGGTCTAAAAAAGGTCTATTTGTTAATGTTAGGTAAAAACCATGAAATAAACAACTTTTAATAATGTTTTAGTAAATGTTGAAATTAACATTAAGGATAATAAAACTATTTTTCATTGTTAGTTCATGTTAACTAACGCAGTTAACTAATATTAACAAATGGAACTTTATTGTAAAGTTTGAAACAAGTAGATAGTAGATAAATGAATGCAAAAGCTTATTTTATTAAAAAAATAGGTAACACTATTTTAAGGTAACGTAGTTATACATTACTACACGCACTTACTATAGTACTACTACTACTAACAGTAAATTATGCATAATTACAAGTAATTAACCCTAAACCAAACCCTAAACGTAACCGTAACTCTATAGTAAGTGCATGTAGTTAATATTATATTACTCAGTATACTTTATTTTACAGTGACCTTGTTACATATGTTACATGTATTACATGTAGTAATAACAGTAAATTATGCATAATTACATGCAACTAACCCTAAACCAAACCCTAATCCTACCCTAACCCTATAGTAAGTACATGTAATTAATTATTATTACCCAGTACTTAAATATATAATTACACTGTAACAATGACACCTTAAAATAAAGTGTAACCCTCAGTTCTTATTTGAGTAAGTACAATGTAACTACGTCACCTTACAATAAAGTGTAACCCAAAAACATTTAATTTACAGAAAACGTTGAAGGAAATGTTCCCTATTGAGGCAGGAGACATTGACGCAAAGGACAGAATCATTCCCACATTACCAGGTACATGTCTTTACTTTCACTTTTTACAGTAAATGTCTTTCAGAAAGAAAAAAATGTTGCATCATAAATGATTTACCAGGTTAACAGTAGCTACAGTCTTACCGGCCAGCAATAAATGTGCCATCAGGTGATAGTTTCATTTTTCAGACAATACAGAAATAAGTTTCAGGTCTCAGTGTTCCTATCAGAATAGGAAACACCTGCTTCATGTCAAGCATATCAGTCTGTTTAAAGTTCATTAAAAGTGCCTACACGTTTATTATGGGTTTTTTGAGTTTAAGTTTCAGTTCTGCAAAGTTCAGAGTTAAAAAAAAAAGTTCAGTTTTTTATGGGGGATATTGTGACTGATGGTGATAAGCTGTACTTTCTTTGAACTTTCCAATGTGGCAGGCAAGATACAGATATTGTAACAAAAAAGTGTTTCAAAAGAGTTTGTGCAACATGGTCATACCGCAGAGTCGCAGAGACAATACAAGTGAAACATTCCATCTGACGATCTGTAATTAAATCTCTCTCAGCTCCCAAATGGCTCGACAATCAGAAAACGACAGAGACGAGGCAGGCGACTCTTGCTGAATACTTCCGTGCCCTTCTCAACCTGCTGCCGAAGATCTCTCGCTGTCAGCTTGTATGTGACTTCTTCAAAATGCGGCCTGAAGATGAAACTCCACCAGCACCGCACCCGTAAGCCTGTCTGGTTAAAGTTAGTTAGAGCTGTGGCATAGTGGTTAACGTTCTGATGCTTTAAGCCATAGTTGTTATATGGGCAATGCTCAAATATTGCTCATGAGGTTTGCTGATCATGAGCCAGTTTCCCTCCCAATCTGATCTAACATTTTACAAGGTGGAAAATTCATGTGAATTTGTATGATTGTTAGAAAAAACATACCTGTCACTGGGGCGTAAGCAGAGCGTACGAAAATGTATGAGATTGTATGAATTCATATGAATTAGCCACCAATTTGCCAAAACGTAAAATAGTTACGAATTGCCATGAGACTGTGCTGTCCCTCCTGTGCTGTATCCTATCTGATTTGTACTGTGAATTAAAAAGGCCAAAAAATCTCAACTGCAAAAGTTGATCAAGTTGAAACATTTACTTTAAGAATGCAATATTTACAGAAATATATTTCTCTCTATAGATACAAAAGAAATGAGACCTTCATTATGTCCACAAACAGAGCACGGAGCAACACCAACAACACATCAGGTAAGATCAACTTTCCTGTTTTTGATGTTATCATTTAATAGCAAAATACCTTATGCCATTTCCCGACAGGTTTTATAGCTGTTGTTCTTTGTACAGAAATCACAGGGCCTATTATGCTTGAGAGCTACAGAGTGATTGCAGACTACAGTAAGAGCTCAAAGTACGAGCTCACCCTAAAGATGGGAGACATGGTGGACATTGTGGAGAAAAGCCCCAATGGTGAGGGAATATTTATATATTTGTATATATATATATATATATATATATATAAAATACAAACACACACACACACACGTTGGTATAGGAGGTTTACAGGGACATTCCATAGGCGTAATGGTTTTTATACTGTACAAACCATATAGTCTATCCCCCTACACTAAACCTACCCATCACACAAAACTGCATTTTTACATTTTTGATAAAAAATCGTTTAGTATGTTTATTTTGCGTTTTTGAATTACAAGGACATTGGCATGTCCTCATAATGTAGGGGGCGTGGCCTGAAACCTGAAAACACACCACAATATAAGGACTTTGCGTCCTCATAATGTAGGTCAAACCAATGCACACACACACACACACACTACCATTTAAAAGTTTGGGTCAGTAAGATTTTGTTTTGTTTTTAAAAAGACATTTATAATTTAACAAAAGATTTCTATTTCAAATAAATGCTGCTCTTTTGAACTTTCTGTTTGTATAAAAAAATTTTCAACATTGATAGCACCAAATCAGCATATTAGAATAATTTTCTAAAGGATCATGTGACACTGAAGACCGGAGTAATGATGCTGAAAATTCAGCTTTGCCATAACAGGAATAAATTACATTTTATTTGAATAAATGCAGTCTTGGTGGACGTAAGAGACTCTTCAACTTTCAAAAACTTTTACAAATCTTACCAATCCCAAACGGTTGATAGTATATAATATATATAGGTAATTAAATAAATGAAATGAAATTAAAGTATTGCCTTGCTACTGCTAACAGAGACGCAGACACGCTGCTGTAAGATGTAAGATATGCTGCTGCTGCATGAATAGACATGTATAAATCTGTAGCAGATCTAGGCAGGTGGAGCTGGGGGAGGTGGAAGGTTTCAGAGGAACTCTGATACCGCGCTGCAGGACCAGCTTACAGCAAACAATGAACCAGACTATTGAAATGTTGAGCAAGCAATCTCATTGGCTGAGACCAATCAGCTTGTGCCATGCAGGAATTATGTTATTGCTTGCAGATTGCATGTAAAGGACCTATCAGCTTGCGCCATATATAGATGTTAAATGACATAAATTACCTTCTCCATTACATGATCACTGAAACGTTCAGGCACACCTACTCACAATACCCACTTATAGCTCTCTTTCCACATTTTAGAATAACAGTAAAGGGTAAAGGTGATCTGATCTGATGTTTACAGGCTGGTGGTTTTGTCAGTGTGAGTCCAAGAGAGGCTGGATTCCAGCTTCATACTTAGAGCCACTGGATGGAGCAGATGAATCTGAGGAACCAGAGCCTAATTATGCAGGTCAGTGTGTATTGCCATAATGCCACTGATATGAGTCCCAAACACAATTTGGGAGTGATTAATTTTGCTATTTGGATTATGCTGATGATATTTACCCACAACAGGAGAGCTCTATAAAACCATTAAAGGGTATAAAGCTGCCGAAGAGGATGAGCTGACTCTCGAGGCAGGAGAGCTGATTGAGGTCATCCATAAACTTCTAGATGGGTGGTGGGTGGTCAGGTATGAGTCATCTCATTTTAACCTCATGGTGTGTCGAAACAATCGAAATGCTTGCAGTCATTTGATGATTCATATTTGAGTCGGATTCCCCTATGTCTAAAAAAGAATTTTTATGCAGGAAAGGAGAAGAGACAGGCTTCTACCCGTCCATGTTCCTGTGCAGGACGGGAGAGAAGAAAGAGGTGGATGCTGAGAAGGATGTGGTCAGAAGAGCAACACCACCACCCAGAAGGTACAGCGATAATGAAACACACCACATATTACGATAACAATAACTGAACACTCTAGCTGAAAATATCAAAACATGTAATACTTTTTCATTTGGGCCAACAGATCTACCATACGCAATGCCCAGAGCATCCATCCTAATGGACGTCAGCGAATCAGTCAGGACTCCTATCGGAAACAGAGCCGACGGTTCTTACAGCAGCGAGGAAGACTAAACTCCAGGGGTGTGATACGATCTCCACTGCAGGAGAGGAAGACAAGCAGAGGTGTGTAATCATGAAGAAATATGTCTAGTGCCTTATAAACACACACACACACGTTGTGTTTTCATGTTTTGGGGAATTTCTATAGACATAATGGTTTTTATACTGTACAAACTGTATATTCTATCCCCTAACCCTAAACCTACCCATCATAGAAAACTTTCTGCATTTTTACATTTTCAAAAAACATAAGTTAGTCTGATTTATAAGCTGTTTTCCTCATGGGGACCAAAAAATGTCCCGTGTGGATATGTCCCAAGGATTTTGGATATTGCCATCTTTGTGGGGACATTTTGTCTTCATAACGCAGGGTTAACCTGGACCACACACACACACACACACACACACACGCACCATGCATTTAAAAATTAATAAAATAAAAGTAAAATATTTTTATATAAATATTATATATATTATAGAATAAAGTATATTAGCATAATATATGATAGATAAATACAGATATCTTAAAATAGTTGTATTAAACGGGAACATTACAAATATATAACATCTTTCACTCTTTTATTATGTAATGTTAATGTTGTATAATGATAGCAGCATTTACATTAATTATATATTTTATTATTTTATATAAATTTATTTGGTAACACTTTACAATAAAGTTTTGTTTCTTAACATCAGTTACCTATGCTAGTTAACACAACCTAACAAAGAATAATACTTTCACAGCATCTATTAATTCTAATTGCTGTAATAATATTGTTCATTGTTAGTTCATGTTAGTTAATACATTGACTAATATTAACAAATCAGGCCTCATTCAGTTACGTCCATTATTTCCTCACATAGTAACTGACTGTTCACTTCATACTTCTTTTATGTGGCTGTAACTAATGCATTGCCCACCGAATATGTAGCTCTGGTTGAAAGAAATCTCAGAACTGACAGGATGATTTTATTTAAAATGCTGTATTATGTTTGTGTTTATGTAGAGAACATCGTAAAACCAGGCTCTCCTCAAGCAGAAGATCTGGATAAAAGTATCCCAGTCATTCCTCCTCGGCCCAGTCCTCAGCTCATTCTGGAGCGCTGCACTGAGAACACATGCAAGAGAGTCAGCATACATGAGGCCGACTGAAATGATTCAACAGCACACGTTAAAACTTGACTTGAAAATGTGTTAGAAATGTAAACTGGCATTCAGATACTCTTCTAGATGATCTGTTCATTCCTGCTTAGCCCAGAACCTGTTATAAGCTATGTGTGTGTTAGACATTTTTTTATGTATAATAGTGTTTATATCTAGCCCCTATATTGCCAACCAGCTATACTGCATTTTTATGACTTACTGTGTTCAACCCTGTTTTTATAAACAGTAACAAATAAATAAACATACATTTATTTTACAAATTAAATGTGTGGTGATATGAAGTCAAAAAGAAATTGTGAAGAAATCTGTGATTAACATATTCATGAACAATGCTATTTTCTTACAAAAAAGTACTTTGGCAAAGCAGTACCATGGTATCAGATGGTAATACCATGGTAATTTGTCACATGCCAAGGAGATAAAATTCATGCCATATTTGTTACTTTTTATAAGTGTTCATACTCCAAGATACTTCAAACAATGCAATGACAATGTACTTTTGCTAAACGTTCCTTTGTGTATAGTGTCGAAAAAAGAAAGTTATATAAACTCGAATATAATTAATAACACGGGAAACGTCTGTCACCTACAGGTTATTTCTTTTATTTTATTTTATTAATGCTCGAATAACAAACATAAGAACATTGCCAAGGGAATACATATAGAAACATAAACACACACAATTAAAATAAATACAAGAAAAAAATAAACAAAAAACAAACTTCTAATCAAATCATAAGTTGCTAGGACACAGATGTATTAATACAGTAACATACAAACAATTACAAGGAAAGCTTTAAATACATAGATTTTCTTTAAATATTTTTTTTCATAGTATTTAAGGAATCTTAGGTTTTTTTTTAATTTTTTATGTAATAAAGAGATTTAAGAAGTGAGTTTAATTCAATTTCAAAGTGGGTGTAGGATGGAATACCATTTGCAAATTTTTGCTTATGAATGAAGAATTTTCCATATAAAATAAAAAAATTAACAACATATTCCAGGGGTCTATTTTTTATATCGTTATAATAAAAAATAATGTATTTTAAACTGAAAAGGTGTGTAACACTGGCAGAATCAAATATGTGAGAACCTAGGTCAAACCAAAATTGTTTGGAAATAGGGCAACCAAAAAACAAGTGTTCAAATGTCTCCTTTGCTTGTTTACAAAAAGAACATGAGCTGTCAATGTCCAAATATTTAGAAATGTTAGAGTTGACAGGGTAGATTTTATGTAAAATTTTGAAATGTATTTCTTTTGCTTTATTGGAAATACAAAATTTCCCAGGTAAAAGCCAGGCCCTTTTCCAGTCAATATCTTCTACCAGGGACCTCTTCCCTCTTGGTGAAATTTTCTTTTTAAATTGAAATATTTTCTGTATATGTCTATTGGTACATTTCTTATCTAATAGATCAATTCCATCCATGAGTAGTGGACTGTATTGTAACTGTACTCCTTGGATTATATATGGAGTGACATTTAATAAAGTGAATTAATCCAGGTGAGATTGCTTTAACCATAAAAGTGTTCTATGAGGTGAGAAACTGTGGACATAGCACAGCTTCCAAGCAAGGAGACACTGCTGATGAAATTTGGACAAAGCAAAAGGTAGCTTAGAAGGTAAATAATTACATTTCAAGATAAAGGAAAGGCTACCAATTGTATCAAAAATATGATTGGGGAGTACCAAAAGGAATTTGGATTTGCGAGACGACTATTACACTGCTAGCTTGTATGTACGTCATGCGTCATACGTCACGGTGCACGCGGAGACTGTCATGGCCGCCTCCATAGAAAACATGTCAGAGCAACATAAAACACAGAGTGGAGAGTATTACCGTGTATATTTTATTTCGCTGCTGACAGATGTACAGATATGCGCATGTGTGAATCATATTATGCGATAAGAAGTATTTGAAACGACTTGACAAATATATTATAGAGGATATTTCCGATCATTGAGTGGTGAGTAACTGTAATGAGTTCACCTCCAAACAAAATAGAGTACAAAAATACTCTGGTATGATATGCTAATACAGTGTTGATATATATCATAGTAGTGACACTCATGTACCATGGTATTTACAAGACACACCACGGTACCTCCAAAAAATACCATGGTACCATGTCTAGGAAATCATGGTAGTATTACTTTGTAATGTGATGATTACCATATTTATGGTAATTACATGCTGTTCTAAGGTACTTAGAACATGGAATTGCCATGGTACATGTCCAAACAAATTATACCATGGAACTTTTTGTTAGTGTTTGCAGGTGACTGTCATAATGGCTTTAGTCAACATTCGCTCCGGTGGCCGTCGTGGTTTTCATCTGTGTCACCGTGCGTATGCCACACGACCCATTGGCACCCCAAGGAAGCGGGAGCAGCAAGATGACACACCTGTGTTCCAGTATGTGGGTCAACACAGGAAGCCCCAAGAGAAGGTGTTTGTGTGGGGCTTCAGTTTCACTGGGGCTTTAGGGATCCCAAGCTTTGTAGTGCCGGACAGTGGCAGGAAAAAGCCCAGGAAGTACCAGCTCACACCGTACCGCCTGGATACTGAACAGAAGGTTATGTCCTACCCTAGCTTTAAAGGGTTAGTTCACCCAAAAATGATTTTAAACAATTAAACAATTCTTTCATTAATTACTCACCCTTGTGTCGTTCCAAACCCGTAATACTTTTTGTTCGTCTTCGGAACACAAATGAAGATATTTTTGATGAAATTTGAGAGCTTTCTATCCCTCCATTGACAGCTACGCAGCTACCACTTTGATGCTTCAAAAAGTTCATAAGGAGATCGTAAAACTAATTCATATGAGTTGAGAGTATGAATATGAATTGATTTTCTGAAGAGACATGATCACTTTATATGATGAACAAATTTAATTTAGGCTTTTATTCACATATAAACATTGATCAGCAAACATAAACAAGCGCAACATGAGAACAAACCTCATTGGTTCTTGCTGAAGCTCAAACGTGTTGCGTAACATGAGAATGAACCTCATTGGTTCTTGCAGAAGCTCAAACGTGCTGCGTAACATGAGAATGAACCTCATTGGTTCTTGCAGAAGCTCAAATGTGCTGCGTAACACGAGAATGAACCTCATTGGTTCTTGCTGAAGCTGAAACGTGTTGCGTAACATGAGAATGAACCTCATTGGTTCTTGCTGAAGCTCAAACGTGCTGCGTAACATGAGAATGAACCTCATTGGTTCTTGCTGAAGCTGAAACGTGTTGCGTAACATGAGAATGAACCTCATTGGTTCTTGCTGAAGCTCAAACGTGCTGCGTAACACGAGAATGAACCTCATTGGTTCTTGCTGAAGCTCAAACGTGCTGCGTAACACGAGAATGAACCTCATTGGTTCTTGCAGAAGCTCAAACGTGCTGCGTAACACGAGAATGAACCTCATTGGTTCTTGCTGAAGCTCAAACGTGCTGCGTAACACGAGAATGGACCTCATTGGTTCTTGCTGAAGCTCAAACGTGCTGCGTAACATGAGAATGAACCTCATTGGTTCTTGCTGAAGCTCAAACGTGCTGCGTAACATGAGAATGAACCTCATTGGTTCTTGCTGAAGCTGAAACGTGTTGCGTAACATGAGAATGAACCTCATTGGTTCTTGCTGAAGCTCAAATGTGCTGCGTAACACGAGAATGAACCTCATTGGTTCTTGCTGAAGCTGAAACGTGTTGCGTAACATGAGAATGAACCTCATTGGTTCTTGCTGAAGCTCAAACGTGCTGCGTAACATGAGAATGAACCTCATTGGTTCTTGCTGAAGCTCAAATGTGCTGCGTAACACGAGAATGAACCTCATTGGTTCTTGCTGAAGCTGAAACGTGTTGCGTAACATGAGAATGAACCTCATTGGTTCTTGCTGAAGCTCAAACGTGCTGCGTAACACGAGAATGAACCTCATTGGTTCTTGCTGAAGCTGAAACGTGTTGCGTAACATGAGAATGAACCTCATTGGTTCTTGCTGAAGCTCAAACGTGCTGCGTAACACGAGAATGAACCTCATTGGTTCTTGCTGAAGCTCAAACGTGCTGCGTAACACGAGAATGAACCTCATTGGTTCTTGCAGAAGCTCAAACGTGCTGCGTAACACGAGAATGAACCTCATTGGTTCTTGCTGAAGCTCAAACGTGCTGCGTAACACGAGAATGGACCTCATTGGTTCTTGCTGAAGCTCAAACGTGCTGCGTAACATGAGAATGAACCTCATTGGTTCTTGCTGAAGCTCAAACGTGCTGCGTAACATGAGAATGAACCTCATTGGTTCTTGCTGAAGCTGAAACGTGTTGCGTAACATGAGAATGAACCTCATTGGTTCTTGCTGAAGCTCAAATGTGCTGCGTAACACGAGAATGAACCTCATTGGTTCTTGCTGAAGCTGAAACGTGTTGCGTAACATGAGAATGAACCTCATTGGTTCTTGCTGAAGCTCAAACGTGCTGCGTAACATGAGAATGAACCTCATTGGTTCTTGCTGAAGCTCAAACGTGCTGCGTAACATGAGAATGAACCTCATTGGTTCTTGCTGAAGCTCAAACGTGTTGCGTAACATGAGAATGAACCTCATTGGTTCTTGCTGAAGCTCAAACGTGCTGCGTAACACGAGAATGAACCTCATTGGTTCTTGCTGAAGCTCAAATGTGCTGCGTAACATGAGAATGAACCTCATTGGTTCTTGCAGAAGCTCAAACGTGCTGCGTAACACGAGAATGAACCTCATTGGTTCTTGCTGAAGCTCAAACGTGCTGCGTAACACGAGAATGGACCTCATTGGTTCTTGCTGAAGCTCAAACGTGCTGCGTAACATGAGAATGAACCTCACTGGTTCTTGCTGAAGCTCAAACGTGCTGCGTAACACGAGAATGAACCTCATTGGTTCTTGCGGAAGCTCAAATGTGCTGCGTAACACGAGAATGAACCTCATTGGTTCTTGCTGAAGCTGAAACGTGTTGCGTAACATGAGAATGAACCTCATTGGTTCTTGCTGAAGCTCAAACGTGCTGCGTAACATGAGAATGAACCTCATTGGTTCTTGCTGAAGCTGAAACGTGTTGCGTAACATGAGAATGAACCTCATTGGATCTTGCTGAAGCTCAAACGTGCTGCGTAACACGAGAATGAACCTCATTGGTTCTTGCGGAAGCTCAAATGTGCTGCGTAACATGAGAATGAACCTCATTGGTTCTTGCAGAAGCTCAAACGTGCTGCGTAACATGAGAATGAACCTCATTGGTTCTTGCTGAAGCTCAAACGTGCTGCGTAACATGAGAAGGAACCTCATTGGTTCTTGCAGAAGCTCAAACGTGCTGCGTAACATGAGAATGAACCTCATTGGTTCTTGCGGAAGCTCAAATGTGCTGCGTAACACGAGAATGAACCTCATTGGTTCTTGCTGAAGCTCAAACGTGCTGAGTAACATGAGAATGAACCTCATTGGTTCTCGCATGTCTGGCGAACATGCTTGAGCTTACGTTTACCACAACTGATGTGTGAGTTGATGAATGTTTATGTGAATGAAAGTGTAAATTCAATCTGTTCATCATATAAAGCGATCGTGTCTCTTCAGAAAATTTGGACTAAACCACTCAATTCATATGGATTAGTTTGACGATCTCTTAATGAACTTTATGAAGCGTCAAAGGGGTAGTTGCGTAGCTGTCAACGGAGGGTCAGAAGAGCATCAAAAATATCTTAATTTGTGTTCCGAAAATGAACGAAAGAACGGGTTTGGAACGACATGAGGGTGAGTAATTAATGACAGAATTTTCATTTTTGGGTGAACTAACCCTTTAACAAAAATATTTGGAATGGGTTTTCTATTATTTACACTACTGTTCAAAAGTTTGGAGTTGTTTTTTTAATTTATTGAAAGAAGTCTCTTATGCTCAACAAATCTGCATTTATTTGATCAAAAAGTCAGTATTATTGTGAAATATTATTACTAATGTTACTGAATATCAATCATTTATTTTTCTATAATAATGTATTTTAAAATGTAATTTATTCTGTGATCAAAGCTGAATTTTCAGCATCATTACTTCAGTCTTCAGTGTCACATGATCCTTCAGAAATCATTCTAATATGCTGATTTAGTGCTCAAGAAACATTTATTTTTATTATCATCAATGTTTAATTTTTTTTTCAGGATTCTTTGATGAATAGAAAGTTTAAAAGAGCAGCATTTATTTGAAATAGAAATCTTTTGTAACATTAGAAGTCTCTTTGCTGTCACCTTTGATCCATTTCATGTGTCCTTGCTAAATAAAAGTATTAATTTCTTTCAAAAAACAAATCTTTTGAATGGTAGTGTATGTTGTGTGTTTTTTTTGGTAGATTTCCTCAGCAGCCTGTGGATATGGCTTCACCTTACTTGCCTGTAATACTAGAGATCTGACCAAACTGTGGGGCATGGGCCTTAACAAAGATTCCCAGCTGGGATTTCAACGTACTCAACACGACCGAAGTAAGAAACCCCACGATCCCATTGCATTCATGTTAGTAACTCATATGCTTTTGGTAAAAACAACCCTAACAAGTAAGTTCCAGTTATACCAGAAGGTTTAAAATGTACTCACAGGGTACTTCAAAAAATACTGTAGTGCCACTGTACTTTTTGTTAGGGAAGTAGGTTTGTTATGTTAAAAGGTGTTTTTTGAGTTCTGGTCTGAGGTTTAGGGGTAGTGAAAGTATTCATCAGCACTTCCTACTGAACATGGGAAGATTCTTGTTCTGGCTGATGTTGATGATCCATTCTGTTCCTCTTTGATGGAATGAGTTGCCAACCTTCACTCAATCTACAACGTTCAAAAAACAACCTTTTCCTCGAGCACTTTTCTAAATCAACTGGTTTGTCTTGTGTTTGTAGATAAAGGTTATGACTATGTCCTGGAACCGTCTCCAGTGTCTCTCCCGCTGCTGAACCCTCAGGAGACACGAGTGCTGCAGGTCTCATGTGGACGTGCTCATTCCCTGGTGCTCACAGACTCCGAGGGAGGTGAGCAAACGTTAACTATGTTCAGCTATGTTCAAAGTTGCGAATTTAAAGGCACAATGTGTAAGATATTTGGATTAAAATATCCAAAAACCACTAGAACAATGTTATATATTTTGTTGACTTGTGTACTTAAATTATCCTAAATGTTTCCAAGAATGTTTAAGTCCAGAGAAATAAGCGATTTTAACCAGGACACGGACCGTGTCTGTGCGTCTCCTATCAGTGACGTCATCTTACTGCAGTATGCAACAAGTGTCTCATAGCAGCTGTGGAGCGAACGCAAAGTAACATTATAGCATAATTTTCAACACACTCAAATGTATCTAATATGATAAAACAGGGCTGCGTTACCCCACATCCGCTTGACCGGAAGAAGCGGCAGCGGCGACTGGCATAATAAAAGTCTGCTGCTGTCGCCGTGTGTCGCACTCGTCTCATTAGCAATCGCTCCAGTGGCCACGATCAACTCCAAGAACACTCGGCCCTGCTTTGCTTCAGACTACCGTAACGTTAATAATCTCCATGAACATGATTTCTGCCCAAGTCCCGTCCCGATTATTTTCCACCGGCAGTGAGGTGAAGATGACAACTCCCAAGTTTCCGCACTCAATCTCGGCGTCAACAATCTAAGCCTTTTTTTTTAATAGGGGACCTCTAGCGGTGAAAAACTACATATTGTGTTTTTAACTAAAGTTAATTAATGTTAATGTTAACTAATGAAACCTTATTGTAAAGTGTTACCAAATTAGCTAAATTTAAGCAAATGCACTATTTAAAAAGGCTTTGCTCTCTCAGAAAAACATCAAGGACAGAATGAAGTTTTTGGCAGAATATGGGAAGTTGTGTGTGGAGTGATGAATCACAATGAAACACGAGTTGCATGGTGTCTTCGGAAATCTGCTGAGCAATATAATAATAAATGCATCTCTACCATAGTGAAGCATAGAGGAAGAGTGTCATTGTGTGGGGAGCCTTTTTAGCTGCTGGTATTGGTGAGCTGCTTCACTGTGAAAAGTCATTTAATGCTTTGGAGTACAGGAGAATATTGCAGTATGGCTTGCTTCCCACAAATGAAAAGTTTTTATTTAAAGAGGAATGATCAGATGTTATTTTTCGACAAGACAATGCTCCTGCCCAAATTGCAAAGACAACCAAGACGTGGCTTGAGAACAAGTCCATCAGGCTCATGTTTCAGATTTGAACCCTATAGTGAATATTTGGTCTCACGTTAAACTCAAACTGGGAGACATTTTTCAACTGCTCATAAACTGTTTGAAGCCATTAACATTGAGTGACTCTTCTTCCTGTAAAACGCTGTCTGCACGAAGGCTATTCCATGCTAAATTACTTTATCTACAGTATTTGTGTAATTCTTGCTAATTTCCTGACCAGTGATTTGGGATTAAAATGGTTAAGATCATTAAAAATATTGCCATTTTTGGCTTGGCCCATTTATTTATTTTTTTACCCTGGAGTGCACACTGAGGGATTTATTTGGTAAATGTATTTCCATTGTAGTTTATGCGCATGCCGTCTTATTGGATAAAAAAAAATGAACCACCTCAATTGAGCGTGCAAGTTTTATATGTACATTTTTAGAATTTCTGAAACTTGGTGTTCCATCCAGCATTTTTTATGCAATATCCCAAAATTCCCATAAAAATAGGTGGAAGGAAACAGCTGTCTGTTTTGTCATATACAATATCTGAGATTTAATGTGAAGATTTATTGTCATTTATAGAGCACTTTTTTTGTGTTCTTGGGTCTTCACTCAAGTAGTAAAGTTGTACAGATACTATATACAGTAGAAAAAATCCTGTCCAAGCATTTAAACTGCAATAGATTTCTATTTCAAATAAAATTGAATCATTGTGCTGTAGTGTGATGAGTCCTTCATGTCTCTCGTTCTCTGTCTCTCATTAGTTTTCAGCATGGGTAATAATGCTTACGGGCAGTGTGGGAGGAAGATTGTGGAGGATGAAGTGTACAGGTTTGTCCTTCAGCAACATATGTCCAGTATTCTGCACCAAAGGACTCTACTTCACATTATGAACAATTGCTTTCCCTGTATCCCAGTAGCCTTGAATTATCCACTGTGTATAACTTTGATATGCTTTATTTTATGATTTGCTTAGATTATTCAGTATGACGGAGAATTGGGTTTATCATCAGGCAAATTATCAACTCAAATATGAACCACTTTCATCCAAGCAGAAAACGATATATATACTCTTCTTGTTTCCTTTAATAACTATTATGAGCACATGGGTTAAGCTGCCTTTTTTTTTCTCTTCCTAATTACCTTTGTTTAAGAATAGGATTTCTGTCTAATGGCTGTCCTTTTCCTCTATTCCCTGCAGTGGCAGTCATCTTGTTCACAAGATTGAGGGTTTTGACAGTCGAGTCACCCAGGTATGTGATGATGACACTTTACTTTATTAGCATGATATGTTGATTATTCATATGTGATGGTAAATACATCATCAACATTGAAATCATCTGATGCATAATATATTGTTTACAAGACAACAATTTTAGTAGTGAGAATAGTTCCTATTAATCTACTTGAGTTAACATTTCTACTCACATTTTCTTCTTTTGTTGGAAATTCACCATTATAACCATTTTTTTTAAGCAAAATATGATTTATTATTATTTTCTTTTGAATCTGGGCTGAGATATGACCTGGAACTGTCTTTGGCCCTGTTTACACCTGTATTAAGATGCGTTTTGGTCGATTGGATGGATCACAAGTAGACAAGGGAGACATACCCGTTTACACCTGGTGTTTTAATCTGTCTCTTTTGTCGACTTTCAACCACTTCTGTTCCTGATTTCTTTGAGGGGAGGGTCTATGGGCGGGTAAATGTATGGGCTTTTCTGCTCTGACAGCCGCAAGACCACGTGAACGCTGTGAGTGTGTGTTAGAAATCAGGAAGGAATGGTGAGAGAACATTGTGCTTGGTATGTTATTCCTCTTCAAACCAAACTTGGGTCTTCAGCCGACAAAGTTTAAATCCCGTCTGTCTAGCGCGTTTCCCATAATGTTTACGCATTAGGTTAGTAGGCAGAGAGCAGACAGTCTTTTGTGGCTGTTTGAACACATTCGATCACATGAGCGTTTACACTATGAAACCAATCCGGTCGAATGCGTTTTCGACTACCTCTGGAAGTGGTCCAAAGCGGACAAGCTCAAAACGTTTTAGACCCCGTTTACACCTGTATTTTAGCGTCGTGCACTTGTGATCTGATCGACCAAACTGCATACCAGGTGTAAACAGGGCCTTTGTGAGATTCACTCCAACTGTCCTGCTCCTCTCGTCCTGTAGGTGGCTTGTGGCCAGGATCACAGTTTGTTTCTAACAGAAAAAGAAACAGTGTATGCCTGTGGGTGGGGGGCAGATGGACAAACAGGTTTGTTTCACCATCTGTCTGTCATTATCTCTATCGCTTTTCTTTCAGTCTCTTTTTTGTTCCATTCCATTATGAAACCTGCCTTAAAGGCGTTTTCTAAAAAAATTATCCAGACAACACTAGGTGACTCATGGCTGAGAACATGTGACCATTCTCTCACAATTAATGTTTTCGAAATGTATTTTAAGGTCTGGGCCATCACAACAAGGCCTCCTGTCCAGTGCCTGTCGGAGGAGATCTGGCTGGGGTCAAAGTTCAGCAGGTGGCCACATATGGAGACTGTAGTTTGGCTGTGTCTACAGATGGGCAGGTTTTTGGTTGGGGAAACTCTGAGTACCTGCAGCTGGCCTCTGTCACTGAGGCCACACAGGTAAAGAGGTCAACACACAAACAAAACACAACAACTGGCAAACAAATACCAGAAATGATTGAAGTGATTTTCACTGTCATAGAATTAGCCTGAAATGTCACAATTATAATGAGATTTATGTACATAAAGTATGGAAAAAGGTCAATGTGTGCAACAATAGCAGGCTGTTCAGCTCATTTATGAAGTCTGATTTTCAGATTAGCTCGCCACGGCTGTTGCCCCTGAGGGGTGTGGGTCGAGTCAGACAGGCGGCATGCGGAGGAACACAGGTGGCTGTACTCAACGGTAAGATTACCGTTCTTATAGATCTTATTGAGGCAAAACATCCTAGAGTTTGCTGGAACAATTCATTACACTTGCAAAAAAGAAAAAGAAAAAAAAAGACCAGAAGTACCATTGTGTTCTCTGAAGTACAATATAAATTGTACATAAATTTGGAAATTATTTACATATAGTGTTAATTTTGTCAGCTATTTTTTTTTAATTTAGTCTTAGTCCTGTGTCAAATGTACTTTATCCATATTTAGTCAACCTTATTCTGTTTTTGTTTAGTCAAGTTGTAGACAGGGCTTAAATGAAACCAGGATTAGGTCTTAATTCAATTAGGGCATTTAAGTAGCTTTTATAAACTTGCCTTAGAAAAAAGCATTACTGGTGTGCATCTTGAGACAAAACAAAGGCACTGACATATTTTAAGATGTCGCTGCAAGTTGCTTTCAGTTAAGACAGCTTAAACATGCATTTTAGTCTGAGACTAGTTTTAAGCCATTTCTTTAGAATTATTGCACTTTCACATATGAGCATAAATCAAGAGAATGTCAACCCACATGCATGGTTTATTTTACCTCATCTAGTTTCCTGATTTATTATAGGCTATTTATCATATAGGCCTACTGGTAAAACAAAAACTTCCCTCAAAAATTAAAACCTAGTAATCCAATAATTCCAAATTACATGAATGTTTTTCTGTTAAAACAACAGCAAAAAGACTTGTATTGTCACACAAGTGCATTTAATCAGCAACCACAATTGCAAATATAGTTGAGAGATCCGTGTGCTATCAGGATCGTGTGCTATCAGAGTTTCTCTGAAACCCTCCAACTCCCTAGATTTGTACGCGAGTTATGTATTCATGCAGCAGCAGCATATTTTACATGCTCACAGCAGCGTGTCTGTATCTAATGGCAGATAGAAGTCCATACTTGCTGTGCAGAAACAGTGTAGCAGATCTAGTCCACCAAGACTAGGGCTGCCCCCTAAACATTAGTTGACCAAACTTTTATTAGTCAACGGTGGCGGGTCCTTGTACTAATTACAGTATGTCGGGCAGGAAATACAAATGTTTGCTTTCATCCATCGACCTCAAATATGGCTTATCATTTGAAACATGCAAGTAGTAGCAACTATACTTGGCCGCTCTAACATTAACCTAGATAAATGTGTGCTATTATTAGGCACATTTCCAAGTGTTTGTGTGGAGTCTGGAAGCTGAAGTATTAGCTGGCGCTATCCCTTGCATTTTTTTCCTGATAACAGTGAAAACAATTGAAAATACTAAGTCGTTTTTGTTCATACAGATAAGAGCAATGCATCATTTGAAACTATTATTTGTGTAAACTCACAATAACAACAAAACGTTGTGCTTTTGTAAAATGAAGAAAACAAGACACACTTTCTGCCATCTCGGTCTCTGTGAACTGTAGCGCGTCACAAAAATGAACCAAAACTCGGCGTATGCTACTGGCCTCAGACATGAGAAATATATCTATAGAAAGCTTGAGGGCACCGTGATGCATTTTAAAAATATAACCCTATATAACAAACTCACAAGAAAAGGGGGAACCGCGGAAGAACATTTAAAAGGTCTAAAAATAATATATCCATTACATTTACGAGCACTACAGTCTTGACAGTTTATAACAGAAAGAATAGTTACTTTGTCAATTGTTTTTTGAATTTTCGGTCTACATCATTTGTCTTCTGTGTATCAGAATAATTCCTCATGTCATTGCTTTCATGATCAGACGTACGGCTGTATCAGTGTCCTTATTTTCACATATTTCACCTGAAGATGACGTGATTAAATATGTGCACATACACAGTGCTGGTTCATGTTTAGAGCACTAGAGTATATGAAATATGTCCATAAACACTTGAAACGTGCTTGCTCCAGTCTGTATCTGATCTGTATGATCCGCGTTGCGAGCGTTGTTAAACTCTTTGCGACGTTCCATGCAGAAACCGCTCTCATGCGCGCTCATGCGTGATACAGCGCAGTGATTGGGTTAAAAGATCATTTAGAATGATCCGGCTGATGTAGAATCGTGCCAGCAGCCAATCACACACTCCGAAAGCACGCTTCTATGTGACGTGACGTTGCTTCGACTTTGTTTTTCAACCAGGAAGAACAAAATTGCTCAGAAAAACGCAAAAATAAACAATTTCCACTTGTTGATCATTTTATGAGTGCTTTTAGTGTTTTCAGTGATGTGCAGCCTGTACATATCTGTTCATATCTCAAAAAATGTGTTTAGGGGTTTCATGACCCTTTAAGAACAACGTACAGATCTAGGCAGGTGGAGAAGGGGGAGAAGGGGGAAGGTGGATGTTTTCAGCAGGGACCTGGTAATACAATATTATATATTGATATGAGGGTCATGACACTGGTTCATGTCAGGTTTTGCCTTGTCATAGACACAGGGTTTCCCCAAACGGGGGATTGTGAGTTGATCTAAATATAATAATTTAGATATGTGAAATACATATAATTTAATTTAAAATAAAAACAATCAATATTCCGAATTATTCTAATATTCTATAATCAATATTATAAAACCAATTTTTAATATTCTAAATATTTTCAAATGGATTTGACGGTCTATGTAAAGTTTGGGAATCCCAGCTCTAAATTCTAAATTTTTCCCCCAAAAAGTATTTATGTAAAAAAAAATATAACTAAAATATTGTTTTTGACAATCAATGTTGTGACAACATTGATAACAGTATCATGAGGTAAAATATTGCAACACTTTTGACATTTTTGTTTTCCCTCACACCTAATATTACAACCTGATACCATCATTAAACCACCATAGTATTTTTGTGAATCTACTTCTGTGCTTTTCCAAAAACCCTATGTATGAACTGACCTGAATATTTTATTTGCATATTTTAAGGGCAGTGTTTATCACTTTCATAATTTAGAATGCTCAATATGTTTTAATGTATGAATGCATAATTGTTGAATTGTACCTGCCATACAACTATTGTGGAAAAGCACAAAGTGATGTTGCTTTGTAATTTTGGCTTATGTAATGAATGAAATAACTCAA
The DNA here is from genome assembly GCA_039654105.1 of Coreius guichenoti. NCBI lineage: Eukaryota > Metazoa > Chordata > Actinopteri > Cypriniformes > Gobionidae > Coreius > Coreius guichenoti. Next base: position 46,578,592 of record CM077169.1, on the reverse strand, counting down.
TCTCTGTAGAGGAAGGAGAGGTGTTTGTTTGGGGTTTTGGAATTCTGGGAAAAGGCCCAAAACTTTCAGAGTCTGCTGTCCCTGAAAGAGTGCCAGCCACATTTTTTGGGAGGTCAGAGTTCAACCCCAGTGTGAAGGTCTCGTCCATCCGCTGTGGACTCAATCACTTTGCAGCCGTCACAGGTAAAAACTTCAAGCTGAACATTATCTTTGCACATAAATTCACACAAGATAAAGAATTGTCGTATTGAGTGTAATGAGATTTTAGACATTTTAAATGTGCTCTCATCCAGGATATGAACACACATTCTCCTGAAAACACCTGCTAATAGTGCTTGCATAACCATGTTGGTGTTAAATCAAGCCTGTTTCCTGGCCAACATCCATGTAAATAGAGGGCTGAGTTATTTGCTACATGAATATTGTTTTCAGATCGAGGTGAACTGTTTGTTTGGGGTAAGAATGTGAGAGGATGTCTCGGCATTGGGAAACATGATGACCAGTATTTTCCATGGAGGGTAAGAAGCCAACAATGCAGCTTTTTTTCTTTTAACATGGAAGAGTGAGGATTTCAGAGCTTGTTATTTGGTTTGGCAAGCTAGGGCTGCCAATTTATTTTTTTGTCCAAGTTAATTATGTGACGCGCTGATTAATTATTCAAATGAATCACAGCTAACCACACATAAATATTTTTGGAGAAAAGCCCCCAAATGAACAGAACATACAGCATTATTGTCATTGAATAGACAAAAATATATAGCCTGCTTTTAATAAATTGTTATAAATGAATGTTAAATTGACAACACTGTACCCAATAGATGTTAGATGTAATCCTTTTTCTTTATCCCAATGTTTGTCATTTGTTTTAGGTGACAGTGCCAGGCCACGTGAAGGATGTTGCCTGTGGTGTTGACCACATGGTGGCGCTGGTCAAATCCATCATATGAGACTGTCTTTGTAGATCTTCTCTTGCACATCTCAGTGACTTCAGTGAACACCATCAGCATGCAAGGTTTCATTATGTCTCCATAAACTTTGGACTTGTTAAGGGCCCTCACTGAGGAGTCGTCATGTCATCCTGCATCAAGCAAGCCAAGGGTGTGTTTAAGGTAACATAGAAACGTGACACCTCCTCTGCTGTTTACAGTGTGGATCTCAGAAATAGACTCAAGAACTCTTATGTTGGCTACTTGACATTTTGGTTTCCTCAAAATGTTTTGGTATTTCGTCATCACCTGAGGTGGACACTATGTTCAAACTAAAGCCAGTGCTGTTTCTGGATTTGCTTGTTTCTTTTAAGCAGCCTTCTTTAAAAGCATCTTTTTTTTTAAGTTATTGTTTCATGCCAACTTGTTACAGAGTGAAATGGTGTTTTGAATATGGGGAATTGATTGGATGGTTGGGGTTTGCTATTGGTGGATCTCAGAAATTTTTTCTATAATATATTTTAAAAACTGAATTCAAAGCCATTGTTAAATAACCAACTCAAAATAATGATTTGCTCACAAGTCACTGTAGCTTGGTAGTTTTACTTTAAATATTATGCTCTAAATGAGCAATAACTAGCTAATGAAATATTTTAATGCACTGTAGATATTGTTTCCAGGCCTGGAAAAGCATTTTAAAGTTCCTTGAAATGTACAGGTTTTCCGTGAACTTTTAAAGTCAAGTTTTTAAATGTTTATATGTCTGTGGCGTTTTTAATGTGCTTTAAGACAAACCATGTGCAAATTCATCACTCAACACCACTGTGGAATATTTTCTCCTTAAAACTACAGTGAACTAAAGACAGTCTCAAAAACACGGTTTGAAATCGCCTGTTCTCTACGTCACATATGCTGTAATCAATTCCATCAATGTGATAAAAACGCATGACCGTATTGATGCATCGACTTGTAGACGAACTTGTGTAATTCGCTCTTCCTCTGATTCAGAAGTTGTTTCTGGTTCAAACATATATGGCTGAATTAAACCAGTGTTGCCATTGTGCAGCGTTTACTACAGTAAAGTTGACCGAGTGGATCTCTGAGCTGGTGTGAGAGAGTGGAGGTGGGTCTCATTTGCCATATTCATGATTCCACGTATACTAAATGAAGCAAGGGTGTAGAGTTACTAGGTCTGAAAGGGATAGGTCACCCAAAAATTAAAAACATTTACTCACCCTCAAGTTGTTTTAAACCCATATGAATTTCTTTCTTCTGCTGAGCACAAAAGATTTTGAAGAATATGGGTAAACAGTTGATGGACCCCATTGACTTCCATAGTATTTTTTTCCATCAACTGTTTGCTTACCCATAATCTTCAAAATATCTTCTTTTATGCCCAGCAGAAGAAAGAAATTCATACAGGGTGAACTTTTAAGCCACTTCAGGAAAAAAAAAAAAAAAAAAAAAAAGTGTCATTTGAAGTTATATTAAAATTCCTCTATCCTTCAGAATCATGTACATTTTATTTGTACCAAACTGCATTGATAGATCACATACGATTATAGTACCATTTATAAAGCAGTATACATTCTGAGGGAAAAGAAGGGAATAGTTCAAAGTCACCCTCTTTAATATGCAAGTATAAAGGAACAGTTTCTGACCTACACTTTGTGTCACGAGACAGAAAATAAAATTCATGAAGGTAAAAAAAAGTAATCAATTCTTTTCTGGTGTCTTGAGCTGGTTTAATCAAATTCTCCAAATCAATCATTTGTACGGGTAGTTAGAAGTAGCTTCAGCAAATATCATCCCACAGAAATCATTTGTAAATCACAGATATGACTAAATATCTTCATAAACTAGATAACAAATCTGCAATTGGCACACGGTCTAGTTTCGCATGGTGTAAACCCCCACTGTACGCTTAAGAAAACATGGTTCAAACAGTGGGAAAAAAGGAGAGTAACGATTGAAAAAAACCTAAATACAAACTAAGCTGAATAAAATATTTCATGTCTTTAATTGTCAGAACAAACAGGTCACCCCTTTTTTAACACTGATAAATGTATGGTTTCGCAAATTTCTCCATAGCTGATAGAAGAAAAGCTTGTGGAAAAAGACACCCATCCAAGTGTAAAGAGCAACAAGTGACCCCTTCTAAAAGAGACTCCTTCAAGGGGAAGATACTCATCCCCGGTATTTCACATCAGAAGAGTAAGATCTGTAAGATAGACCTTAAATAAAGTGCAGACAAGGGGAGCTTGAAGGCCTAAACTAATGCCAGTGTCTGCGACACCAGACATTAACTAACATTCAACAAACGACAGGTTTCCCCCAACAGTTTCCTCTGTGGATGAAGAGACAGCTTTGCAAAACACTCAAAAGAGCGAGTAGTGGTGAAGACTAAAGAGGCATTTTGTGCGATCGCAAGCGTGCAACGACTCCAGGGCGGAAATAAAAACGGCATCCTCATCAGAGCGAGCATTTAAAAACAGTATACAGTAAACGGCACGATTCGTGAACTTGTGTGTTTAACACAAGTGAACAAGTGCATGTGAAGTTTCACCTCACCTGAATCCTTGATTCCAATCTCTGCATGTTCGCTGCCAACTCGACTGGGTGGACAGAAAACCCATTGATTGTACTTTGAAGGCAAAAAAAAACAACTAATTTATAACCCAGCCACTTGGCAGTGAAATGTGAATATAGGATTGAGGTGAGGGGAAAGAACCAAAACCTCCAAACATATTAGGGAAACTTTCCTAATGAGCGTGAAAAGCTTCTTTCACAGACTGAACTTGTGACTGGACCATTTTGTAAAACATAAAAAAAAAACCTTTTTTTTTTTACCCTTAACCATCAAATTGCATCCAGAAAAACATCACGTTTTAGACAAGGAGCCTGTTTATGCCCCGTGTCTTGGCACTGCAAGGGAAAACAGGAAGGGGGAGCAGGAAAAACTAAAAATACATCTCAGATTCATTGGAGTACATTCTGTGTCCTCTAGGAGGAGGACCTGCTGCTAATACATAATGGTTATTTGCAACGTCTTAAGAATCACTATCTGGAGTCCAGGCCCTGTTGCCATGGTAAAATGATGTGCGGAGGATGAGGAGGAGTAGATAAGAGTAAGAGGGGTGGGGGAGAAAGAAGAGGAGAAAAATACTGGATTCACACACTATCGCCGGGCCCCTGTAGAGTTGGGGATTAGGGTTTTCTTTTTTGCAGGAAACGGACAGGAAGTGATGTTGTCGCTCAATACTGACTGCAAGACTAGAGTCCCTCCCTCACTTATCCATTCTCCTTCAGATCCTTCTCCCATAACCCCCCCCCAGAAGCAATCCTCGGGTAAGATCTTGGCACTTTTAAGAGTTATAAGAAATCGAAATGTTTTCAGGGACGTGGGACTCCTGTCCAACCGTCTCACTGTCCTGTGCTCTCATTGGTCCTCAAGGCTCCGATCACGCTCTGAATGTTCTCCTCAGGAACCTGTGTGGAGCAAAACGGCTGGTGTAAAACATTGCTTTCTGAATATTAGGAAATGGGAAAGCGTTTATGTGAATGCTGAAACTCACCAGAGCGTGATCGAACTTGAAGGTACTGATATAATAGGCTGGAATGTCAGCGGTCGCCAGCGGTTCAGATATCTGAGCCACAATGCCACATTCATCTGATGAAAGACAAACGTTTAAAACTGTGCATTTGATCCTATTTACTGAGGCATACTATGCATAGAAGTCTGGTCATTTGTGCGGCAAATTTTCAAAGGTGAAATAGTCGTTTCGATTGGAAACCACATGATTGGGAATTTCACATGAGGGATTTTGCATTGGGTTTAGCTGGCCATACGAATTTGCTGCATGGACCAAACCGACGGCTGCTTGGTTTTGAAAGTGACTTTTGTGTGTGTAAGCTGTGCTTCATACATTGCTACACAATTGACAATAGATGATGGACCTTTTTTTGTCCACAAAATTTGGCCAAACTTTTGCTAATGTTACTGCACCTTAAGTTACAGCAAAATGTGTGCAGAAAGCTAGATTTTTACAATCAAAGATAGGGCTAAGCATTTGCTAATGTGTTCAAGGGCCCTGTTTACACCTGGTATTAAGATGCGTTTTGGTCAATTGGGTCACAAGTGGACGGGCGCTAAATACAGCTCTAAACAAGGTCTAAAATGTTTTGAGCTTGTCCACTTTTGACCACTTCCACAGGTAGTCGAAAACACATTCAACCGAATGATATGTAAAAGCTCATGTAGTCAAATGTGTTTGGACAACCACAAAAGACACCTACTGACCTAATGCGTAAACATTATGGGCGCTTGCCAGATGGGATTTAAACTTTGACGGCTGGAGGCCCAAGTTTGGTTTTAAGACGAAAAATGTACCAAGCACAATGTTCTCTCACCATTCCTGATTTCTAACACACACTCACAGCGTTCGGCGTGGTCTTTGTGGCTGTCAGAAACTAAAGATGATGCTCTCTGTGTTTTTCCGTTGTCTACTTTTGCATTCATATGTAAATTGCGCTAGCTTATTTGGTCCATTAACTAAAGATCTTAAAAAAAAAAAATCCCATATATTTACCCTCCCCTCAAAGAAATCAGGAACAGAAGTGGTTGAAAGTGGACAAAAGAAACGGGAATGTGTCTCCCTCGCCTACTTGTGATCTCATCGAACAAAACGCATCTTAATACCAGGTGTAAACAGGGCCTGGGTGTTTTTAGCACATTGCTAGGGTGTTCTAGGTGGTTGATTAATGTTCCAAATCAAAAGAACCAACCCTCAAACTCTGGTTCCTAGATATTGCTCAGGTCAAAGGGATTTTCATTGTCACAGTACCAGCAGGCCGTTTACCCAGTTTTAGCCTGAACTCACCAAACCCTAAGGGCTGTCCTCCGATGCGGACCATTTTCCAAAGCTCTCCTGATGCGCTGGTGAAGAGGACATTGTTTGGAAACCTGACAAGAAAAGAGCAGCATCTAAAACCATATATAATGATAACAAAACAAAGAAGCTGTATATTTAATAAATCGGAAATTAAAATCAGAAATATATTCATGGAGCCATTTACATTTTAGCTGAAAGATGGTGGTATATTGAGTAAAGAGACAAAGAAATCCACTTTACAACCCATGCAGGTCCAATATTCAAGTCTATATAACAATGAACTGAAACATGCATTTAAGTCAATATGAAATGATTTTTGAAAGCCATTTTACTTGTTAAAGGTATAGTTCACCCAAAAATGAAAATTCTGGCATCCATTCATCCTCATGTCGTTCATCTTTGAAACACAACTGAATAAATAATCTGAGAGATTGTAAATCCATTCCACAAAAAACTTTTGACGCTTCAAAAAGTTCACAGATATAGTTAAACTAATGACTAAAACTGAAGAGAAACGATCACTTTATATGATGAACAGATTTAATTTTGCTTTTATTCACATATAAACAGTGATCAAATGACATACATAGAGCACATCAAATATAGAAAACGGAAGCTCAAACATGCGTCAACCATAGACTGTATAAAACAATGGACGTAGTGTCCGTGGCGTCACCCGTAGGTTTCTGAAGAGCATTTTTAAAGGCCAAAGTGGGCAGAGCTGTCCATCACGTCACTCCCGGATGACTGAGGTGCCTGGTTGCTGAAACCAGCAGTGGCAATCCACCTGTCACTCAGCTCTCAGGTTTCACTTAAAAATATCTTCACTCGAGTTTTGAAGATGAATTAAAGTCTAATGGGTTCAGAATGACATGTATGAGGGTGAGTAATTAAATGATAGAATTTTTATTTTTGGCTGAACTAACCCTTGAAATGTGACATTTCTGTATGAACAAGGAAAAGAGATTAAATGAATTGGGAATTAATTGGATCAAGAAAAGTAGGTGATTAATACAAAGTGTGTTACAGGTGGCTGGAGGGAATGTGTTGGGAAAAAAAAAAAATTTTAGTAGGGGACGTCAGCCAAACGGTTAAGTCATTTCAGAGGCGGCGGTTTTATAACCTTTTCTCCTTTGGAATAGACCTTAGTCAGGTTAGACGTCATAGTGAATTTAACACTGAGGCTGTAAAAGATAGACTTACAGTCTTTACAAAGGCACGCACTGTATAAAGGTTCAGATCACATAACTTTTTTTTTTTGGAAAGACTTTCGTCAGCTGAACATTTGGCGTGTTGTTAAACAACAATACAATCTATTGAACGCACTGTGTTCTATCCCTCAGCCTCATTTTCATTCCTGTCAATAATTAAATATGGCACTACCCTGACTACCCAGCAAGCAATTTTGCATTTAAAAGACGTCTAATAGCCGTCCAAACACAACCCTGACGTCTAGGCTAAAACAAGGCAAAATTTGGTCTGTCAGTGAAAATTTAATAGCCGTCTAACCATAGCCCAAGATTAGACTATAGTCATCTAGAACAAACATGTCAAAGAAATGAAACCAAACACCTTGTAATCACTGTTGACTTTGCTTAAATGATGGAATATCATACATCTCGCAAGATGTTTTTGGCAAAAACGACATGCAACCAAATTCAAGGGCATTTTGGCTAGAAGTGGGTTACTCATAGCCGGACTATATTGGGTCTATAGTTAAGTAAATAACTATATCTATAGTTTGCTTGCTGGGTAAGGTCTTTAACATGCACTGATGAATCATGCACAAGACCAGGGGTGTGCATTGAAAATGTAAATGGGGTCAAATGTGTTTTCATGTTGACTTTAATAGAGTGTTAGAGGCAGAGCCGGGTGATCTAACCTCCGGGTTGTCTGCTCATCCATAACTAGAGAGATGTAGCCTTCAATCAGGGAGAAGGAGAAAAAGCGGATGTGCCCAGAATCCTCGCTCTGCCCCCCGGTGTCTTTTGTTCTGTAATGAAGCACAGCAGGGTTTCTTGTTATTACACAAGCTTCATTAGAGCTCAGCTCAGCTGACACTATTGCAAGGAATAGAAAAAAATGGGAGGAGTATGATAAAGGCAACTCTGATCTGATCTTTCCCTCTAAGAATTGGCCTGATGCCACTGTCTGAGCAGTAAACAAGTTCAGCCATTATAAGGAAGAGCAAAATAGTACAAATGCACACTGCTTGTCTTGTTTCCAGTCTTTTCTCCCGTCGTCACGTAATGCACTCCCTACAGCGACCTGTGTGTGTTATCATCATTCTCTAATAGATCTGGCAGATGGCTCTCGGTTATGGCCATATGTGAGCCAGGAGGAGAAGCCCGGCATGGAGCTCTTACCCGCCCGAGTAGAACATGACGTCCATGAGCAGCGTGGCCACCGAGGGCAGCGTGTCGGGGTCAAGGCTGGTAACGCAGAACATGTTACTGGGGCTGGAGAGAGGGTGAATGATTGGCCGAGGGACTGAGGAAAGGAAGAAGAGAGTCGTTTACTTTACGATAATGTACCGTAAACATTCAGGCATTAACAATGCAGATCCACCGCTGGTGTGTCAGTCAGGATGTTTCATAAAGGGATGAATCTGTAATTCTGATAAATTGTGTGGTCCACTGGTGGTCTTTGGGCATTTTAGACCAATAAATTAAATGTTTCGAAAAAATGATACATCAGTTTTTAACATTTTATATTATTCTATTACACTCAAAATAATTAACATAATATGTTCATTATTAAAATATTATGCTCAAAATAATGAGCATCATATGATCCCTTTAAATTACTGCATAACTATTTTCAAGATAGGCTGCATGACTCAACAGCCTGAAACATTGCTTGGATATTTGTCTACCACTTAATATCACTTCCATCCATTTCAGATGAAACTTATTACATTTTGATGGATGTTTACAAAAACAATAAGTTCTTTCCTTTCCAATAACATGCACTAATGGATTGTGCACGATAAGATTAGGAACATATGTTCAGTTGGTTTCATGTTGACTTTAAACACAGAGTGTCAAACATGACAGCCACTTTCAGCAGGTGTCTCTATTGCACAGGTCTGACTGCTGAATGTGATGAATCTAGGGCGTTTTCACACCAATAGATCATTTGTTTTGTTCCAAAACCGGGACTTAATTTGTTACAATGTAGCATTTTCTTCTTGGTTCAGTTCGCTTTCACAAAGCAACATTTCAAAGCGTACCAAAATGTGTTTGTGCAAGTCACATGGGAGTACAACTGTCCTCTTATTGGTCAGAGTTTCTTCTGTGTCATCCATCAAGATGATTGACAATTTCGCTCCATGAGCTTATTGTGGTTTTATGTGTAACTGTCAAGACACACGCAAACACTATACGAATGTAGCTGTCATTCCCGCTGTTAAATTATAAACTACAATTGGAGAAGCACAATTACACAACATTTTAAGATGAAGAGGTGCTCTTTGGGTTTTTAACTGTGATAACTAATGTGCAGTCACGACATGACTGCTTTTTATATAGCACATTTCTCGTTATGAATTCTAATACCATTTGGTAGGTCCGTTGGGTTGGATTACTTTCACACCTCAAGCAGAGTTCGTTTGCAATTGAGCCAAGACTACCTCGTTCAGGCGGTCTCGGAGCGTTTTGTTTTGGTGCGGATCCGAGCACGATTTCACATATGCCTAAACGAACCGAACCAAGGGAGAAAACACACCGGTTCTGAAACAAACGCTCAGGTGTGAAAGCACCCTAAGTCCAAGTCCAAATATGGTCTGATATAAAGATCTAAACTGATCATTCGATTAACTAGCTTAAAAGGAACAGTTCACCCAAAAAGAAAGAAGATATTTTGAAGAATGTTGGTAACCAAACAGTTTTGGTGACCACTGAATTCCACCGTATGGACAACAAAACCCAAAAACCTGAGACATTTCTAAAAAAATATCTTTTGTGTTTCATAGAAGAAAAAAGTCAAGTTTTGAAATGACATGAGACTGAGTAAATGGTGACAGGATTTTCATTTTTGGGTCCCTTTAAAGTGCCCTTATTATGCCATTTTAAAGGCTCCTAATTTTGGATTGAAGTTCTCCTACAATACGTTTACATGCATCCAAGGTCAAAAACAAATTTTCTCATAATACACATTGCAGCATCACTTCTTATCTCACAGCATCTCAAACGGTTCGATCAAGGATTCTGTCTCTCTAAATCCCTCCTTTCCGAGAGCCTACTCTGCTCTGATTAGTCCGATGGCCCAGTCTGTTGTGATTAGTCCACCATTTACAGCATGTATTGGAAACAAAATGGCCACTGATATATCTGAATATCAGCTCTGGAGGCTCTCTCAGCACTTGCACACACAGTGATACGAACCGTAATGATGGCGTCAGTTTTATCGTATCAAGTCCTCATCCTTTGGAAGTGCATGCAAAGTGGATTTGCTTTTGCAGTGCAGAAAATAGCGTCTTCTCGACATGTCGACGACATGAACCAAACTCTTCCAGTCTCAGCTACAACTAGTGTTTGAGTAGATCAAAGTAGGTCAAAGTAGATGTTGTTCGCGGGCAGCCAATGAAGACCACAGGCTGACATTATGCAAATTTGTTACAAACCTACAGTTTGAGCGGGAAGTAAAACTGGAATTACTGACAACTCGTTTCAGGCAGTTCAGAAATCACTTCTTTCTTTTGGGAGACAATAACTATTTGTGGCGCACTTTCATCTTTAAAACTTTGCAGACCTTTTACATTGACAAACAGCTATATTGCACACTATATGAAAGCCATATAAGAAAAAGCAAAATAGGGGCACTTTAAATCTAGGAAGCATTACTCGGGACTGTAAATGCACAAGATCCCTTACGTCGACACACCCTCAGACTAATGACAGATGGTTACCTAGTTTAGGCTTGACAAAACCATTGGTGACCCCGGTACTGTTGGCTGCAACAGTTTCTCCATTGACAACCCTCAGCAGAGTGAATTCTGAAGACAGCGTGTGCATGACCATGGGCAGATCCCTCTCTCGAACCTATAGACAGAATCACACATCAGTATTTAGTTTTTATTTAATAAAAATACTATAAGTGAGGTACCAGGTTAAATGAGCTCAGGTCTTCAAGGAGGGAATAATTAATCGTAAACCATTACAAAATTTTTGTGGTCAGTGCCAAACCCTGTTAGATAATATACACTCACGATGTACTGCGGTATCTAAAGTACAGGTGACAAATACCAAGCAAGTTATCTGGATGTGATTTATCCCTACTTCTACAGTAGGGAACTGACAGTAGCACAAACCTAATCAAACTTATTTTTTTGCATTTACGGCAGAGACGTTCAGATGTTTCAATTAATGAAAATAGCATGAACGTTCAACACAGCTCATCTAAACACAAACATACACAAGTAAAAGTCCCTTATATTAGACTCTGCTTCTGCCATTTCCTTCAGTAACCAAAACCAGCTGACTTAAACACATCACAAATGAACATTCATTTGCATTTCAAACACCACTACCAAACCCAGAATAGATTACAGTGAAAACAGTACATAAGGATGTTTTAAGCAACCAATTAAGCTGAAATTCAGAGTGGTCCAGTGATGCCCTGATGGCTGCACTAAATGAGCAGCGGCAGCGCACAGCATTTCAAGAGTAACTATCTATGGATATATGGTTTCCTTGGACTATTTTACGAGCTTATAAAAGCTCCAGAGGTTTAAAACATCTTCAAGGATTACATCTAACCGTTATTACCTCATTAGAAAATTAAATATAGTCAAACAACAGCAAACATTTTACACCGATACAACAACAGTAGTGCTGGGAAAAATAGACACACAATTAAATTTTGCTAGCAAAATCACAAATATTGCAATCATTTTAACGTGGCTTTAACATTTTAATTTGCCTATTAGGTTTATGTTGTGTTAGAGATGGCAAGTTTGATTCATTTCTGTGAAAGAGTTCAAACTGCCTGTTTGTAGTGAATTGATTCAAAACTCTGATTTGACAATTAGTTTGCATCACTCAAAATGTTACAGTTTTACTTGTTTTAGTAAAAATGTGCATATTCATTATGTTCATTTCGTGAAGAATATGCTTTGAATATTTTAGCTACATTTTTGCTGTACGTCATTTCTTGTATTAAGCGACAATGGTTGTTTAGTTGAAATGATGGTTAAGCCTTTAAAATAATATTATTATTAATAATAATAATAATAATAATAATAATAATACACTGAATATAAATATTAAAAGGTAGTTTAACATGCAACATCAACGTCAACACGCAAGCATCATGGTGCTCTTGTGAACGTGTGTTGGAGATTAATACTTTGTAAATAAAGTGGTAAATTAGGTTTTTTTGCACAAACAAAGCACTCGCATTGCTTCATAAAACTGAGGTTAAACCACTGGAGTCACATGGATTACTTTAATGATGTCTTTACTAACTTTTTTGGGGCTTGAAAGTGATAGTTGTGTTGCTGTCAATGGAGGGACAGAAAGCTCTCAGATTTCATTAAAATGATCTTCATTTGTGTTCCGAAGATGAACGAAAGTCTTACGGGTTTGGAACAACATGAGGGTGAATAATTAATGACAGAAATTTTATTTTTGGGTGAAATAAAGCTTTAAAAATCATCAAGAGGCTGAAAAATAATATCTGGTATATTTTAGGCTATTAAGCTCAGCCTTACACAGCAGTGAGTCCTTCCCAGGGATGGAATTTTTAAATCCATCAACAACTCCTCTGGAAGACAATATTCTCTTTCACTATTTTTTAGTCATCCAAATAAAGGAGACATCGGTCTGCTCTAGGCCTGATAGGCCAGATACAGACGGGTATTTCTGAATTGCTCTTAAAGTTGAGTAAGAGCGAATGACAGGGCTGAGGATGAGAAGAAAATGGCCTCTCCAGTGGCCCAGCACAGAGGCAGGTCATCTCCTCTCTTTCTATAAAGCTCTGTGATTATTCCTCTGGCTGGGAGCAGCTGGTGTGGAACGTGAACTTTCCGGTAAATTCCAGCAAGCGGCTGCTGATCCACAGGGTTTATCCTCTTTACATAACTACCCCCAGATTACCATCGCTCCCACATTTCTTGTTATTTTCATAAACAGGCTCTGGTGACTGTGCCGCCACTGATAGACTGGGCATGTGTTCACAAACACAAACACAAACACACACACACACACACACACACACACACACACACACACACACACACACACACACACACACACACACACACACACACACAATGGAAATGTGCTGAGATGACAGTAACTAACTATGGTCATCGTCGATGGGTTGGTTTAAGGAAAGGAGAAGTGATGACTAGCTTAGTATTTACTGTATGTGCAGTTTATGTGAAAAGTTTGATCATCCAATAGCAATAACCAGACATAATGTCATCATATGCCATGTCCTTATATGAAATTACAAGCAACAGTTTCAACTTGTGCAATGAAATGGGGAAGCTGTGAATCTGTTAAACTGCTGATAAGATGACACGTATTCAGACTACAGATCACAGTGCTTGTTTTTATATAATCTGACTCGTAATAGACTGGTTCATGTTTGTCATATACTGCAGTTCTTTTTCTTATAATAAAGCATTTATGTTTTTATCCTTATACTGGTTTTTAGTTTTAGTAATAAATCAGAGACGATTCAATGTTGTACTTTACAAAAGTGAAGCGAATTATGCGAGAGAGAACGAAACTCATTCCACAGACTCACTCTCTCACATTAGCTATGTTTCCATCCAGCTATTTTTATGCACATTTTGGGATATCGCATAAAAATAACGATTGATGGAAATGCCAAGATGCACATAAATTCTAAAATGTGCATACAAACCTTGTGCACTCAATGGAGGCGGATACATTTTTTTAATCTGATAATACATGTGCATAAACTACGATGGAAACAAATTACCGAATAAATCCCTCGATGTGCAACAAAAAAAACTGACTTTGCCTCAGCAGTGAATGTGATTGGATAACTGGACTGACCAGCGGATCAGTTTCATTGCACAGCATCTCAAATATTGTTTGTTATTCTCAAATGCTTGAGCCAAAGTCTGTCATCAGAACGATTTGGTATAAAAACCTCCCATAAGTGTCTCACATGATTGCATCCGAACGCAAGATAACATGACAGAATTTATTGCGTTTGTCTGCATGCTCTGAAGCACAAGTAATTTATGATAATTATGAATTTATGACACACAGTGGCTTCCCCGATTGCAGCAACTTCCATTTTTATTAGATATTATGTGCCAATTTTCTAGGAAGTGACGATTTTATTCTCTTGAACACGTGGTGCTTTATTCGCAAATGTTTTATGCGATGTTCCAATTTTGTTAATTGGAAGTAAAATTCGCAACACTGGATGGAAACATCGCTACTGACACGCTGGATCTTTCTCATACACTACAGTTCAAAAGTTTGGGGTCTGTAAGATTTTTAACATTTTTGGAAGAAGACTTGTGCTCATCAAGGCTGCATTGATTTGAACAAAAATACAGTTAAAAACAGTAATATTGTGAAATATTATTACAGTTTAAAATTATGTTTTTCTATTTGAATACATTGTTAAATATCATTTATTTCTGTGATGAGAAGCTGAATTTCCAGCATAATTACCCCAGTCTTCAGTCACATGATCCTTCAGAAATCATTCTAATATGTTGATTTGGTGCTTAAGGAACTTTTTTTTTTTATCATCATCAATGTTGAAAACACTTGTGTTGCTTAATATTTTTGTAGAAACGGTGATATTTTTGTCAGATTTATTTGATGAATAGAAAGTTAGAAATATTAGAAACGGAAATCATTTGCAACATTATAAATGTTTTACGGTCACTTACCATCAGTTAATGCATCCTTGCTGAATAAAAGTAGTAATTTCTTTAAATAAAATCTAACTGACCCCAAACTTTTGAGCAGTAGTGTATGTTTTCTGTCATGAGGCAGTGGGTGTATGCATTGTGACATACAACACCAGTCAAAAGTTTGGATACACTTTCATACACATTCATACCAAACTCTTGATTTTCATGTAAAGGATTTTGCTAAAATGCCTGAAATTATTTCTGTAGACAAATATAATTTATGCTTCCAGCATATAATAATTAAAGGGTTAGTTCACTCAAAAATGAAAACCAATGAGGTTTATTCTTGTATGTTACGCAGCACGTTTGAGCTTCTGCAAGAACCAATGAGGTTTGATCTCACGTGTCAGGCAGGTTCAGCTGAGCTTCTGTTTATGTTCACTGATCAATGTTTAATATGTGAATAAAAGCCTAAATTCAATCTGTTCATCATACAAAGCGATCAAGTCTCTTCAGAAAATTGACTAAACCGCTCAATTCATATGGATTAGTTTTACGATCTGTTTATGAACTTTGAAGCGTCAAAGTGGTAGTTGCGTAGACTGTACATGGAGGGACAGAAAGCTCTCAGATTTCATTAAAAAGAACTTCACTTGTGCTCCGAAGATGAACGAAAGTCTTACGGGTTTAAAACTACATGGGGGTGAGTAATTAATGGCAGAGTTTTTATTATTGGGTGAACTATCCCCATAAGAGTTCATATCTTGCTCTCTATAGCCTAAGCATCTATGACACTTACCAATATAAAATCAGTCTGATAGGTTGACAGCATGAATACAGAGATATTATGGTCTGCCAATGGGGCGATGACTGATTTTGCGATTTTCGTTACTCCGATTGGCTGAGAGCTGGTGGCGCTCCCGCCTCCGGACACCACATTAAGAGCCAACCACGTTGCATCGGCCACACTGAGATACTCCGATTCCGGCAGCTCTGAAACAGACAAAAACAGAAAAAAAAAGAGTGTCAAAAAAAAAAGAAAGAAAAAAAGATGTGAGCAATGAATGTAACCTACGGAATATACTAATGCTCTTTGCTCAATCTATCTAAAGGTACTACGTGAGGAATGAAGTCTTTCAAGACCCAATGAAATCATGACACAGCTCTTTTTCCTGTGTTGATGTATTTGCTATTGAAACAGAAAGTTGGGGTGGTGCATATCGAAAAGCTTATCCCTTTTGTAAAACAACAAATAGGCTTCAGTTGCATCACTGCCCTTGACATGATTTGCTATTTGACAATCTGTTGGAGGTGGTTTTAGTGGGAGGGACTTTCTGAATGTACAGAAATCGGTGTAGTACAACAGGAGTTATCAATATTTTTGTTCTGTTTTACAGGAATGTAGTGCAACTTGTAATGTAGACGCATACATTTTCTGTAAAGCTGCTTTGAAATGATATGTATTGTGAAAAGTGCTATACAAATAAATACGAATTGAATTGGAAGAGACTCTTCTTAACTCTTTCCCTTCCATTGACGGAATTTACCGCCATTTATGGCACAGCGCAACATTTCTGGCAAGCCATGTTTTCACTGTTATATGTTAGGGGGGCGCTATTACGCATCTTCTGAAACCTGTAAAAATAACATAACAGTCATCAAACATTAAACCGCATATAAATCAAAACTGCCTAATGTTACTGAATGAAATGTTGACCCAGGACGAGCTATAGGACTGTGCGAGCTTTGGGGGTGTTGATGGACTCGATCTACTCCATCTGTGTTTTGACAAAGTCCTTTTAAGACAAGTAATTTCACTCTGCGGCCATCTTTGAAATGCCTCTCGGGCATGCAAGTGCAGCTCCTATCTCTTTCAAATTCTCCAAAACTGTTCGCTAAGCTTACGATTAAATTTCATTTGAAATCACCAATGAAATCTGACAACAACTGTCTCATAAATTTGGTTTCTAAACGCTTGAATCATATATTTTTTAGCCTGGACAAAGCTAATGCGCAATCATAACACTGCCTGTTTCTATAGCAACTGGAGCTTCTAACGGCAGCTGCAGTAACGCTTTGACTTTACAAATCAACAATTGGCCCTTTCATTTAGAAGCGGGGCTTATTCGCCATATTGGGCATTGCACTTTCTCCCATTCATTAGTAATCGGAGTGCACCATCTTTTGATCATCGTTCTGAATCCGATCCGGAGGTAGTCTTAGATTTTCTCAGCTTTTTGTTCAAAATTTGCTTTTTTTTTTAGGAAACTTACCCACATTCAAGTGTTGATAAAAAAAAGAATGCTTTGTTTAAAAGCAGAGGGTCTGTTCTTTCTTTTGATATAATGCATGTTCAGATATTCATACAACAAAATATTCTGGCGGGGAAAAGTGAAAAAATTAATTTTGTCGATGTAAAGTGGACTCACAGCTAACAAACACTGACTAATAACCACAAAACTTAATTGTTTTTCTTAAATTGATAGCACGTGAAATACGGGGGAAGATCGGGACGAAAAGTGTTCTGTCAGATTTATTGTTCTCTAGATAAAATATGGGTGGAAAAGCTGCCAACAAGCACACAAATTTCCGGGGATTTTAAAATACCTGTACCTGTTTCGCAACACAGAGCTTCTGGTATCCATGGCAACAAATGGGTTTCACCTTGGTCACCAGTGTGTAATGACATAGATTCACTCAATCAACCACAAAACCAAAGCCACTGACATCTTAACCCCTAGTAACCCATAATGGAAATGTGTGTGTTGGGGGGGGGGGGGTGGATGGTGGGGGATCCGCTGATGGAGCAATATGTGGTCAAACATTGGCAGGGAGTCAAGCTACAAGGAATTATAGAGAATCTGGGATACTTTACATGACTTAATCTTGCCTCGCTGCACTAAACCCAGTGCACTCTTAGTAAAAGAGTAACCACAAGACCTACCTTTAAAGCCATCTTCATCCACGATGATGGTGTAATCCTCCGGAGTTTCCGTTAAACTAAAGAACTTACATCTGCAGAGAAGCAAAGAGAGAAAGAAATGGAAATTACGAGCCAAGAAGCAGCAGAGTTAATAACATATTTCTGAGAAGCTTTTATAAACATCAATTTACTCCAACAGCCTCACATAGATCACAGAACACGTGCACACTTTGCAAGTCTATTGCTCAGGCTTAGGGATTTGAAGTATTAAACTTTGGCACACAATGGACATGAATGACAGAAGCTTGTTAAGGAGAGGTGACTTTTTAATCAAACAAAAGAATGAGACAAAGCAACACTCATATCGAAAGACCAGAACATCATAGTGACTTTGGCTAGTAGCAAACAACTTGGAAACCACCAAAAACAGCTTAGAAACACACACACACACACACAAAAAAGAAAAAAAACACACTTCTCCAAGTTCAATGCATTCATGTTGGTTTCATCAAACCTTAAAACTTTCAAGAAAATTTTAAATTGAATGATTCTTAAATGTTGCGTGGTGTAACCATGAGGTAAAGAGCAATACATTTCACCTTGAAAACATGTGAGTGTACATCTTTTCAAAAAATTACCTTTTCCCTTTCAAATGTTATAAATAATTAACTGACAAAAATGAAGTCTATTGCTCGGGCTCAGAAGTTTTAAACTTTGGCAGACTGTTTTTTAATGGACATAAATAGATCCATCCACCTATTTTTATACGCAATTTGGGATATCACATCAAAAACTGCTTGATGGAAACGGCAAGATGCACAAATTCTAAAAACGTGCATAAAACGTATGCGCTCGTTTAGGTCTGATAATTTTTTTTTAATCCAATAAGAAAACAACGATGGAAACACATTTACCGTATAAATTCCTCGATGCGCATCAAAAAAAAAAAACGTGACTTTGCGATGGGACGGCATAACTGGACTAACCAGCGGACCGATCTCGTAGCACAGCATCTGAAATGCTGTTTTGGTAATTCTGAAATGCCTGAGGAAAATCTGTGATCAAAGTGGTGGTATAATTACCTCCCAGAACTGTCTTACACGACTGCGTTCCCAAACAGCAGAGATCCGCCTTCAAAAGCAAGATAAAACGTTTATTGCATTTCGTCTGCGCGCTCGAGGCACAACCTCGCAAGTATGAAATTATATACAGTGGCTTCTCCTACTTTTCTTAGTGATATTTAGCACCAGTTTATCAGGAAGTGACGATTTGTTCTCTTCGATTGATTGAATGGAAACAGTGCTTTATTCACAAATGTTTTATGCGATATTCCAATTTTGCGCATAAGTTAAATGTGCAACTTTGGATGGAAACATAGCATAGCAACAATAGTTTGTAGAGAGATTTGCCAATACTTTTGTAGAACAGAAGTAAAAATTAGACACTCATATCCATGTACCAGTGGCTGGTTGCATAAAGACTAGTCATAAAAGTTAATCATCTAATTTTTGCTTCAGGACTATTTTTAACTTTTTAAAGTCAGTTACATAAAAAGGTAGATCTAAGTTGAGTTGGAAAACTAAGACTGATTAGCCCTTGTTTAACTGCTAGTTGGTCAAACTGATTCTTAACATTGTGGCACATCAAACCTTAACACCATTTTCAAGAAAAGCTTAAATAATGATTATAAAACGTCATGTGGTGTAACCAGGAAGTAATAGCTTTCCTAATGGAGAAAAAAAAAAAAAAAAAAATATGGGAAAAAAAAAAATAACCCAACATTGTTTCTGTGGATTTGGCCATTCTAGTATTCCAATAAACATGGGTTTCCGGGTCTGCGCAACATAACTAGCCCAATAGCCAATCAAAAATAGTCCAATTTGTCTTTCTCCGTTGGGGGGCCAAATTCTCCAATCTCTACTGAATTTGTACGTCCAGGGAGGAATCAACCCACAACAACAACTTAAAGGGTCATTATTTACTCACCGTCATGTCGTTCCAAACCTGTAAGACTTTCGTTCATCTTAGGAACACAAATAAAGATCTTTTTGATGAAATCTGAGAGCTTTCTGTCCCTCCATGTACAGTCTACGCAACTACCACTTTGATGCTTCAAAAAGCTCATAAAGATATCATAAAAGTAATCCATATGAATTGAGCGGTTTAGTCCAAATTTACTGAAGAGACTTGACCGTTTTATATGAAGAACAGATTGGGTTTAAGCTTTTATTCACATATATCCACATTTGGAACAACATGATAGTGAGGGCGACATTTTTGGGTGAACTATGCCTTTAAAAGTAGCCCAGTTCTGTGGGAAAACTGCAGACTTGGCAACACTGGCATGATTGATTCAGCAGCATTTATTTAGCTCACAGAAACAGTAATCTCTACAACAGTAACTTCTTCAGAAATATGAATCAGAAAATTCATATTTAACGCATTACACAAAACAGAACTTGAAACATAATTATATTTACAAATGACTATTAAAAACATCCCCAAAACAGCAACCAAACCTTGCATAGACGTCATTAATTACTCAAATACAACAGACAATGGCAAGTCTCCAGCAGCACACCTTTCAATATTTATATTGTGTTAGAAGTAGCTCTGTTTATTAAAATTACAATATGCAGTTTGGGTGTAGCATGACAGATATAAATCATATAAGACATACAGTAAGTATACAGCATTGCAGGTTTATGTCATGTGATTCCTTTGAGCAGCTGCGCATTGCATGTAATGGTATAAAGATTCATCTTTAAGAGTGGAGAGTCTGGTGAGTACACTTTAATATGCAACAGACGTACATATTTGTTATTGCCATGTATGTATTGCTTTTATTATTAGTGTTGTTGGTAGAATTGAAGATCTTTTGTGACTCATGTTTACGAAGTGTATAATGTAAATGGGTTTTGCTATAGTTGTTGGCTGGATTATCTAGTGTTCTGGTGTTTGGTTTTAATATATGGTTTTCTATGTGTTCTGGCAACGGCCCTGCTTACACAGTATAATTTATTTCCCCAAAGATGACCAAATAGGAAAAATATAACTCTGCTGCATGTGCAAGCATAACCAGTTATACATTGCTGCACTAATGCCATGTAACCGCAGCTGGCTCGTAAAGCTGCTTGTACACCCCAAACGGCTCCAGATACCAGGTATGAGGAGTCCTTATTTATGAGCCTGTCCACCCACATAGTGTATCATTTTGCCTCTAGGGGGAAGGAAGGCAACTTGTTGACTCTGGAAAGCAGCATCTTATCTGACACTGCTAAAGTGGTGCTGGGTGACTTTTTTCAAGGTTTTTGCAAGCTGTCGGACATTTCTGGCGCTGTCACTTCACTGAATCATTTAAAATCCCCTTTAGCCTAGAGGTGAAATGACAGAGCATAGCATAATAGTATAGAGAGGTATCTGGAGAGTAGATGTCTTCGTATATGGTATTAATGAAGTATTGCTTGAATTGTTTTATTATTTCAAGCATTAGGAAATGCTCTGCTGGGTCATAACCAGTATTGGTGAAAGTTACTTTTAAAAAGTAATGCCTTACAATATTGAGTTACTTCCTAAAAAAGTAACTAATTGCATTACTTAGTTACTTTTTATGGAAAGTAATGTGTTCTGTGTTGCATTATTTTTTCTCACCAGGGGTCCGTTCTTCGTAACTCACTTAATATATCTGAGATGATTTGACAGATGCCAAATCTTCTAATCGTGATAACTGATCTCTGGCTAATTTGGTTCTTCAAACGAATTTGCAGATTTGATTAAAATATCTGGATTAAGTTGTCTGAGATTACTGCACGTTCTTGTGTTCATTGGAAAGGGCAGATATATCAATACTCGAAACCATGATCAGCAATGCAGCGATTGGCTGGCAGCAAGACAGCAACATAACGACATCATATACGATGAATTTCTGACCTCTGGACAGCCAAGCGACCAAAATGACATAAAAGCTATAATAGATAAATGAAATGTGTACTGTTTTTTACATGGTTCCCAATTATTTCCATATTTCTAGTATTTGTACAGGCTTTACATTTTATTTCAATGTGGCAATTAGCAGATTTTTTATGTGACAGCATTAAAGTTTCTTAAAGGATTAGTTCACTTCAAAATGAAAATTTCCTGATAATTTACTCACCCCATCTCATCCAAGATGTTCATGTCTTTCCTTCTTCAGTCGAAAATTAACAAAAGATTAACGGAACGGAAAAGATTACCATAGCTGATATAAAAAAAAATTGGACTAGTAATTTCCTGCAACTTAATTCTGAAAAAACTGAATTTTTAATTATTGAACAAAAAACCTCTGCATGTAGTAACCTAGAATACTGTCTAACACTTGATGGATGTTCTGTCAAGTCCTTGTCGTCAGTTACCTGACGTCGTCAGTTACCAGGAACCTGGGTGTGCTCTTTGATACCAATCTTTCATTTGAAAGTCACGTTTCTAGCATCTGTAAAACTGCATTCTTCCATTTTAAAAATATATCTAAATTACAGCACATGCTTTCAATGCAAAAGGCTGAACAGTTAGTTCATGCGTTCATGAGCTCAAGGCTAGATTATTGTAATGCTCTACTAGGTGGTTGCCCTGCTTGCTTAATAAATAAACTGCAGCTGGTCCAAAACGCAGCAGCTAGAGTTCTTACTAGAACCAGGAAGTATGACCATATTAGCCGGTTCTGTGAACACTGCACTGGCTCCCTATTAAACATCATATAAATTTTAAAATCTTGCTAATTACTTACAAAGCACTAAATGGTTTAGCTCCCCAGTACTTGAGCGAGCTCTTAACTCATTATACTCCAAGTCTATTGCGGTCTCAAAATTCTGGCCAGTTGATAATACCTAGAATATCAAAATCAACTGCAGGCGGTCGATCCTTTTCCTATTTAACACCTAAACTGTGGAACAGTCTTCCTAGCATTGTTCGGGAAGCAGACACACTCTGTCAGTTCAAATCTAGACTAAAAACACATCTCTTTAATATGGCATACACATAGAACATTATCAATTTATATTATTCAAATCAGTTAAATGATTGTCTTAGGCTGCATTAACTAGGTCTGCCAGAACCGGGAACACTTCCCATAACACCAGATGTACTCGTTACATCATAAGAAGAATGGTATCTACACTAATATTAGTCTCTCTGTTTATTCCGAGGTTTACTGTAGTCAGCCAGATCCGGGCCATGTCCAGATCAGATGGTGGACCTGCGCTAGACACGACCAACGCATCCCTGAAGAGTCTGCAGAGACCGTGTGAACTAGACTCTCCTCTGTGACGGCCTCATTGTCACGACATCCTCAACAAACTCCGGCGTGATGACTCCTATCTTCAATCAGATGGAACTGGACGAATATTCCGATCTAATATGACTTCTGACTTGTAATGTTGCCTGAATCATAATCATTAATCATAATCATGATGTGTGCCATATCATAACGTCTACGATATGTATATATCGTCAATGATATAGCGAAGCGATGACGTATGGCGCATTTACGTTCCCTAACGCACACAACAACAACACCTGAGAGTAAGAGCAGCATGTCAGTCTCCGATGACGATTTAGTACCTAAAAAGGGAGCGGTCAGATCTCTTGACAACTGACAAAACTGATAAGCTGTTATTGATGTTTGCAGCGCAATATTTGACCGGAAGGGTAAAATTGACGGTTATTTTCGTCAGTTACGGCTCGTTAGATCCAGCATTCTGCCCGCTCTGAATCAGACACAGAGATTAAGGTAGTGCGTAAGATTACATTTAACTGAATGAATGAATCATAGCATTTATTTGAATTAATTATCGAGAGAGAGAGATAGATTCGTGCCTGCGTCTGTTCAGCGTCTCTCTTAACAATGAAGATGTACGTTTACTACTTAAAAATAGCGATGTAACCCCATCGTTGCTGAGAAATATAATGTGATCCAGATAAATTACTTCAGTTATTGTTAAACTAAAATGTTAAGGAGTTATATTGTACTTTTACTTAAGATTTCCAGTGAAAACACTACCAACTTGTACCAAGGCTACTTCTTTTTCTTTGCTACCATTTGACTCGTGATGTGTGACTGTGATGCTGCTGCTGCCACCTTATGACAATACACTTACACTTCGAATTAGGTATTCTGTCATCAATGACAGTAGCTCACTGGAAAAGGATGGAAAATGCCCTTCATTTTGTTTGCACTAATAAATGCTGCTGCCTACCAGCTGTAATCACCAATAAAACTTTGTTCTATATATTTTTTTCTATATCGTCATAAATATCATTATCGCAAATATTCTTGAAATATCCTGATATAATTTTGAGGCTATACCGCCCACCCCTAATAATCATACACTGTTTGTTCGTTGGCCAGAGGAGAACTGGCCCCCCGACTGAGCCTGGTTTCTCCCAAGGTTTTTTTCTCCATTCTGTCACCTGATGGAGTTTTGGTTCCTTGCCACAGTCGCCTCTGTCGCCTTTGGCTTTTGGCTTGCTTAGTTGGGGACACTTAATATTCAACTATATTACTGATCTGCCCGCATTGACACTATATGATAATTGAAAGGTGACTTTACAAGAAATTAAGTTTAAAGAAAACATTCCAGGATTTTTCACATAATGCATTTCAATTGCAACCAACGGGTTGAAGGTCCAAATCAATGCAGTTTCAAAGGGCTTCAGAGGGCTCTGCACGATCCCAGTCGAGGAACAGGATCTTATCTAGCGAAACCATTGGTCAGTTTCTAAAAAAAAGAAACATTTATATACTTTTTAACCTCAAATGCGTGACTTTGGTGTTGTTCTTCTTCACGCCGGATGACGCCATCACGTTGGAAAGGTCACGGCTGTGCCCGTGACGTAGGTGGAAGTACCGACCCGATGCCGAAAAACTCCATCTCATGTTCTCCTCCAACTTTAAAATTGTCCGACATCGTTGTTTTACCTTTATTTTTGTAAAGGCCGTTTGATTTAGTCTTTGCACATTCGTTTTAACACTGGGTCTGTACTTCCACGTAGCATGACCTTTCCGACGTGATGACGTCATACGCAGTGAAGAATAACAACACCAAAGGTGTTTGAGGTTAAAAAGTATATAAATGTTTTTTTTTTTTTTTTTAAGAAAATGACCTATGGTTTGGCTAGATAAGACCCTATTCCTTAGCTGGGATCATGCAGAGCACTCTGAAGCCCTTCGAAACTGCATTGATTTGGACCTTCAACCCGTTGGTTGCCATTGAAATCCATTATGTGAACAAAAATCCTGGTATGTTTTCCTAAAAAAAAAACTTAATTTCTTTTCGACTGAAGAAAGAAAGACATGAACATCTTGAATGAGATGGGGGTGAGTAAATTATCAGGAAATTTTCATTTTGAAGTGAACCTTTAAGGGTCAAGAACATTTTAGAGCAGGTTTGATTTTATGGACCTGCTGCTATGACCTAATAATCCTGGATCATGTCAAATCGTCAACAGTAAAATCCAGATAACTGAGTAATCCACGTACGAAGAACGGGCCCCAGGGCTGGGCTTGTATGTTTGTTTTTTAATAATAATAATAATAATAATAATAAATAAATAAATAAATAAAGTGAGATTAAATACATAAAGTATATTTTTAATATTTAACATTTAAATTATTGCAGGTTTGCGTACTATGAGTTTACTTTTTACTGTTAATAATTACTGTTGTTAATTTTGAGGAATACTTTATGTTCAAGTAAGATGAGTAAATGCATGCTCACATTTAGTCTAGAACTACAGAAACCATCATGTTTACACAGCGCACACAATGCCTCATGGGGCAGGAGAGGTGTCAGTCATTAAAAGGGCCAAAAGGGTCATTAAAAAGGAAAGTAAAATGTTTACTTTCAAATAAATAACTTATTTGAAAAGTAACTCATATTTTAAAAGTAATGTTACTTTACTCGTTACTTGAAAAAAAGTAATCTGAATACTGATAATCTTAACTCCCGTTACTTAATGTGTTACCCCAAAACTGGATATAACCAAAATGAAATTTTTAAATGAAGAGGCATCTGAAAGAATTCAGAGTTACTTTTCCACATAAAAATCCACCTTTCTGCACCACTAGGAATTAATTGAGCTATGGGCTGAATTTGAGTCACAGAGTGAAGAGAGATACAATGATGAATCTGCATTAATTTGAGAGCAATAAAAGCAAAGCAATAATCATAGAGGAAAGACAGGTCTTATGCCCTTAAATCAGAGGAACAAAACATCTCCATTGTAAATTTTCAACAGGCTATGACTCACTTGCTCAGAAATGTGCTCCTAACAACTGTTCCTGAGGTCTCAGAGGACACACACGGACACACACACCGGATCTTATTTTCAAACGCAAGACCAAATACTTATTGATTCCAACAGTTTCTGTCTTTGCCTCTTCCTTTTCATTTCCTAACTCCACGAAACTGAAATTACAAGATGGCTGTTCCAGTTGATCTGGTATTGCTGCTGGAAATGCAGACTGAAAAAACACACTATAATATCACAGTGAAATCCACTGGAGCAGAAGAACAAATATTTCAATATTACAGTGGGGAGAACAAGTATTTGATACACTGCCGATTTTGCAGGTTTGCCCACTTACAAAGCATGTAGAAGTCTGTAATTTTTATCATAGGTACTCTTCAACTGTGAGTGACGGAATCTAAAACAAAAATCCAGAAAATCACATTGTATGATTTTTAAATAATCAATTTGCATTTTATTGCATGACATAAGTATTTGATACATCAGAAAAGCACAACTTAATATTTGGTACAGAAACCTTTGTTTGCAATTACAGAGATCATATGTTTCCTGTAGTTCTTGACCAGGTTTGCACACACTGCAGCAGGGATTTTGGCCCACTCCTCCATACAGACCTTCTCCAGATCCTTCAGGTTTCGGGGCTGACGCTGGGCAATACGGACTTTCAGCTCCCTCCAAAGATTTTCTATTGGGTTCATGTCTGGAGACTGGCTAGGCCACTCAAGGACCTTGAGATGCTTCTTACGGAGCCACTCCTTAGTTGCCCTGGCTGTGTGTTTCGGGTCGTTGTCATGCTGGAAGACCCAGTCACGACCCATCTTCAATGCTCTTACTGAGGGAAGGAGGTTGTTGGCCAAGATCTCACGATACATGGGCCCCATCCATCCTCCCATCAATACGGTGCAGTCGTCCTGTCCCCTTTGCAGAAAAGCCTCCCCAAAGAATGATGTTTCCACCTCCATGCTTCACGGTTGGGATGGTGTTCTTGGGATTGTACTCATCCTTCTTCCTCCAAACACGGCGAATGGAGTTTAGATCAAAAAGCTCTATTTTTGTCTCCTCAGACCACATGACCTTCTCCCATTCCACCTCTGGATCATCCAGATGGTCATTGGCAAACTTCAGACGGGCCTGGACATGCGCTGGCTTGAGCAGGGGGACCTTGTGTGCGCTGCAGGATTTTAATCCATGACGGCGTAGTGTGTTACTAATGGTTTTCTTTGAGACTGTGGTCCCAGCTCTCTTCAGGTCATTGACCAGGTCCTGCCGTGTAGTTCTGGGCTGATCCCTCACCTTCCTCATGATCACTGATGCCCCACGAGGTGAGATCTTGCATGGTGCCCCAGACCGAGGGAGATTGACCGTCATCTTGAACTTCTTCCATTTTCTAATAATTGCGCTAACAGTTGTTGCCTTCTTACCAAGCTGCTTGCCTATTGTCCTGTAGCCCATCCCAGCCTTGTGCAGGTCTACAATTTTATCCCTGATGTCCTTACACAGCTCTCTGATCTTGGCCATTGTGGAGAGGTTGGAGTCAGTTTGATTGAGTGTGTGGACAGGTGTCTTATACAGGTAATGAGTTCAAACAGGTGCAGTTAATACAGGTAATGAGTGGAGAACAGGAGGGCTTCTTAAAGAAAAACTAACAGGTCTGTGAGAGCCGGAAATCTTACTGGTTGGTAGGTGATCAAATACTTATGTCATGCAATAAAATGCAAATTAATTATTTAAAAATCATACAATGTGATTTTCTGGATTTTTGTTTTAGATTCCGTCACTCACAGTTGAAGAGTACCTATGATAAAAATTACAGACCTCTACATGCTTTGTAAGTAGGAAAACCTGCAAAATCGGCAGTGTATCAAATACTTGCTCTCCCCACTGTACATATTTTGTTACAGACAACACAATATGCACTTTTGGTTCAAACCAAAATCAAAATTCATCCATTCGACTGAGCTACTTTCCCATTGTTTTTCAATGTAAACACGCTAGACGGACGTCTTTAACCGTCACTCGTGTTTCGTATCTTTTACATCGTCTCTCGAATGAAAAGGCATTTTAAAAATGTGGAACTTAAGTTAAAAGCAGTTCAACTTTTAAAATAATGTGTCTCTAGATCTTGTGCTTTTTCTGTTCTGTGTGAACTGGCCCTAAGACTTTCTTTTTTTCCTGAGAAACACAAAAGATGATATTTTGAGAAGTTTAATTTTTTTTTTCTCCATACAATATGAAATATTTTTGCGGAGCGAACATGAACTATATATTTCTGAGTAGGGTTTCTGGACTTTGAATTGAATTGGACTGAATTTTATCCATTGGGAGTTGGTTGAATGGTGATATTTTATAAACTAGGAGAGTCAAATAGACTACACTTACTCTACTACAACAAAACCAACCCCTGAAACATTGAAAAACTGCTGAAAACTATATAGCCTAGTCTTTTTTTTATGGTGACAGTGTATTTGGTTGACTGTTGTTTCATTGTATATTGAGTGAACCCCAAACATTGTGGGCTGGCAACAATGTTTCAAACTGTAAGCAACTATTTCCAGAGCTCCCCTTGTGTTGTGCGCATTCTGCATCACTCTGAGAAACTTCACAAACAGCTACTAAATAAGTTGATTCAAGCTGTGCCTCTGCGACAGAAAAACAAGTGTTAAGCATTAATGTTTGCCAAGTCAGAATCAATTTAAAGATCCAAAATAAGAAAAATAGCCATATCAGAAATGCTACTTCCACATGAAATTGCATTTGGATCCAAAAAAAGCTCTTAAAATGGATTTCACGGTCTGATGGGCAAAACATACAGCACTGAATGCGAAAGAAAACCCTGGAGAAACGCTGTTCAAATCCAGATGCAAACCACAAGGAGGAATAGGTCACTGCAAACAGAACCTGAATGTTAAAAACAGCCCAGCTGCAAAGCTTTTTACTGTGATAAACCTTCACAAATTAATAACCCTCCATTTGTAGGCAGACCTTAAATGTTTTTGCTGAGACATTACTTTCAGTATTTTTCCTTTCGATCACAGGTGATGTCATTGTTACTGCTCCAGGCTCTGAGTCATGACAAAACATCTTTGAGCTCCAAAGAAAAGTTTTCTACTCGAAAATGTCTAAATACGAGCCGTCAACTGATGTTTTTTTTTTAATTGTCAATACCAATAGCAAGCTTACTTGTGTTATGTTGCTTAATTGCAGTCTCTTGAATGCAATGATATTTTTTCAAAACAAGTCTGCCGAACATGACAGCCATTAAAGGGATAGTTCACCCAAAAAAAGAAAATTCTGTCATCAGTTACTCAATTCTTGTTTTTAGCTCAACAGAAGAAAGAAACAACATAAGGGTGAGTAACTGATGACAGAATTTTCATTTTTGGGTGAACTATCCCTTTAAGAACCACAGAACCAATAAAAGCATCTACACTGATCATGAAAAGCCCTGGAAAATGAGATTTCTGATACGCAAGAACAAATAAACATGCAAAATAAAAGGGGCCTGAGGGAAACAGGGCCCCTGATATAAGCCGCTGACTCTTTTTAAAATTAAGACATGAAAACAACCTACTCTGTCTTACTAACCACTTTAACTCTAGCTAAAGGCCTGTGTGTGTGTGTCAACAGTCTAACGAGACTAAATGACCGAGCAGGATGTTTCTCCCTGAGGTTCAGACTCCTGAGCCGGACTGGAGATGTGCTCACACACTCTGCTTACGCAAACACAGCAAGAGGCCATTGAGACTATGAATAGATGGTTTTTCACAAAGCCCCTCATCTGAGGGTGCATCAGTATGAGGCAACTGCAGAACGTTACCAGCAGCAATGATTAGGGATGCACGATATATCGGCCACCATATCGGTATCGGCCGATAAATGTTCAATTTTAATGTTATAGTTATCGGCCTGATAAGAAAATTTGGCTGATATATTAAAGCCGATAATTTCCTTCAGCTGAGACACTTCAGATGCGCACTGTTCGCCATGATGATTGTCTTGAATTGTTTGAAATATGATTGGAATCACTTCAAAACAGGAAAATAAAGTTAAGTGCAACATGTGCAGCGCAAGTCTGTCACATAGGCTAAATAAAATTATGAGAACATTATAATTGTGTGCTTGGGACATGGCTTTTAATGGTGAGACTTTTGTTTTTGTATTCAGGCTCTGAAAAATGATGAAAAATTACCAGTATATCGGGTTTTGGCTTTCAAATATAAAGAATTATCGGTATTGTCCAAAATGTTTATATCGCTGCATCCCTAGCAATGATTGTGCATTACTTAAAAGGATAGTTCTCCTAAAAATGAGATAAAATACCCATGATTTACTCACCCTCAAGCCATCCTAGGTGTGTATATGACATTCCTCTTTCAGACGAATTCAATTGGAGTTATATTAAAAATGTCCTGGCTAATCCAAGCATTATAATGGCAGTAAACGGCAGCCCAAAATTTGAAGCCCAAAAAAGTGCATCCATTCATTATAAAAGTAATCCACACAGCTCCAGAGGCTTAATAAAGGCCTTCTGAAGCGAATCGATGGGTTTGTTTAAAAAAAATATCCATATTTAACACGTTACAAAGTAAAATATCTAGCTTCTGGCGGACCGCCTTCCGTATTCAACTTACGCAGAAAGCTTAACTTGCGCAATGTCAGACATAGCGCAAGCGTTTTGAACTTT
This sequence comes from Coreius guichenoti, assembly GCA_039654105.1. Lineage (NCBI taxonomy): Eukaryota > Metazoa > Chordata > Actinopteri > Cypriniformes > Gobionidae > Coreius > Coreius guichenoti. Next base: position 46,548,033 of record CM077169.1, on the reverse strand, counting down.
GAGAGGCGTTACACTTTCTTCGTAAGTTGAACACGGAAGGCGATCTGGCGGAAGCTAAATATGAATATTTTTCTTAGACAAAATTTCAGAAGGCCTTTATTAACCTCCTGGAGCTGTGTGGATTACTTTTATAATGGATGGATGCACTTCTTTGGGCTGCCATTATAATGCTTGGATTAGCCAGGACTTTTTTTTTTTTTTTTTTTTTTTTAAATATAACTCCAATTGAATTTGTCTGAAAGAAGAATGTCATATACACCTAGGATGGCTTGGGGGTGAGTAAATTATGGGATAATTTTCATTTTTGGGTGAACTATCCCTTTAACACAAAAGGAAAACACATTTCTGTTCACAGGAAGCAAACCAATGCACCAAATTCATGCAAATCATGCTCAGGCCACAACTTTTCCCTCCTCTTCCAGTTGTTTACAGGTTTCCAACAGTGTAATCTCTTTCAAACTAATGGTCAGTTTTTGATTGAAGCACTGAAAGGATAAGCTTCCCATCACAGTCATCAGGATGCCCCCTTCAGCTGCATCAAAGCCGTGATGCTGCTGAATACGTGATAGTGCATGGAGCATCACAGACAGGGAGATTTAAAGCCACATCCCCCTCCGTATATTTATACCGCTTCCCAAGAAGAAAAACAACCCTGATCACGTACACACACCCCTCTACCGTCGAATGAACTTAAACAACAGCACAGACAATCATTACTGCTAAACAAAACACCCATGACCGCTCACTTGATGATGTCACGGGGTTCTTAAACGAAGTAAATATACATTCGGATTAAAAACGTAAAGTGCTGCAACTGCATCTGGCTAAGAGGTGCGTAGCGGTAAGATAATGTAATTCCGCGTCAGATTCTTCAAGAAGATATTTAACCGACAGTGAATACAGGTTTAACACAAGGCAAACTTGATTCGTGAAGCTACTTACCTTGTTTTAGAAGGCAGAAAAGCTAGTTTAATTAATCCGTGAGTGCAAATCTGGATCCCCTCTTTCGCTATACTTGCTACTTTTAAACTGTGCTCTAAAATGTGCAGCTCCATCTTTTGCGTCTTCTCATTTGTGGTACATCTAAAAAAATATAACTGCCTATTCTGTTTTGATAAAAAAAAAAAAAAAAAAAGGAATAAATAAATAAATAAGTAGAGATTATGGACAGGGCTTTAAAACCTTCAAACGGAGCGGAAAGGAGGGGAGAGAAAAGGAAAAGTTATCTGCTGAGGAAAAGAGAGAAAGAGAGTAAAGCGGGGTGAAATAAAAGAAAGCACAACGAGGTAAACGGGAAGGGAGAAAAAAAGAGGACTGTCGGCCCCCGTGTTTCCACTCCGACAAGGATTGGAATGGGCCAGCAGCTGGTAACAGTGAAACAAACAACCTGTCAGTCAAAAAAGGGGGCGGGACGAATTATACAGGAAGTGCATTTTGGGAAATGTAGTTCAGCACTACATCGTTTATCGATGCACATTTTCGTTTTGATTAGAATGCCATGACGTTTTTTTTTTTTTAATAGAAAAACAATCATATCAGTTTTTACCGAACTGAAAATATTTCACTAATGTTGTTATTTAACTGAAATGACAAGATATAGGCCTACTAGCTATGTTAGGGGCAGGGCCACTGCTCACATTTATGGGGCTCAGGACAACATTTTTATTTATGGATGCCTTCTCCCTCAAGCTCATTGAGGTTATACCAGGGGTGACTAATCCTGCTCCTGGAGGGCCACTGTCCTGCAGAGTTTAGCTCCAACCCCAATTAAACACACCTGAAACAGCTAATCAAGGTCTTACTAGAGACCTCCAGCAAGTGTGTTGAGGCAAGCTGGAGCTAAACTCTGCAGGACAGCGGCCGTCCAGGACCGAGTTTGGACACCCCTGGGTTATACCATAGAAGACCTTACACCCCCTTCATCACAGGGCCTGGGACAATGTTCATTATCAAACTGTTGTGTCTTTATCTACACCAAAAAGACAATAGGTGGAACTTTGTTTCCTTTTCAAGATTAAAGATTAGATGTAAATTTTGATAATCTTACCCACCCATACAGAAAATGTACTTTTTGTGAAGTAAAAAGTTTTAACATTAAAAGCCCTGCCTACAATTGGTCCAGTTTTCTAGATTAAGGGAGTGACCCAATTTAGCCACTGACACATTTTACCCCACTCTTAGTATGTGACCTTTTCTTAAGCCTAAACACAATCCTGCAAATCATTGACTATATAAAAGAGGTGATAGAGGCTTTTCAATCAATATCAAACTGTTGCATCTTTATCTACAGCAAAAAAGACAATAGGTGGAGCTTTGGTTCCTTTTCAAGATTAAAGATTAGATGTGGAATGAAATTGACAAACATTTATGTCGCCAATTGAAGTAAACAGGTACAAAACATGAACGGAAAAAAATAAATAAAATAATACATGACAAAGTAATTTGAAACAACCATATTATATGCATGTAATAAACATAATTAGATCCCGACACCAACTAATTTACCAATTCCTGGCCAGAGTGCATCAGCTAATAAAAGGCAGAAGTTTAATAATTCACAAGTGCTGACTATTGGTAACCAGGGCCGGTGCAGCAGAGCGTCATAAAACAACAAGCATTCTTTGTGTGCAGCTGTGATAAGATCCCTGGGACACTCTGATCTCTCACAGGGACAGGCATTGTTCAGTTCAAAGGACAGAACTCCTCTTTAGATGCAGTTTCTTTCTGCATTACCACTCAAAACATACTGCGCAGTAAGCTTTTGACTTCGCCACAGGCGAATGGATGTTTTTAATAACAGGTATGCTTGCAATTAAATTGAAAGTCATGGTTTTCTTTCAAGGACCAAGACACTTTCTTGTCCCAGCAGAAGTTAAGACCAAAACAAATATTTTAAAAGGAGAATCTTTAATAAAGAGTTTTAAAATCAAGAAATTGTTTGGCCAGCAGTGCAAATGTGTTAAGATTCTACTGTTTTAAAAAAAAAAAAAAAAAAAAAAAAAAAAGTTTGTTGAAGTACCTTTACATCAGATTACATCTGTATCAACACAAGGATCAGTTTTACACCTTTATCACTAACAGTTAAAAGCAAAAGTTTGCATTTTGTTTGTTTAATAAACCAATGAATATTAAAAGGCTTCCTGAAATCTTGTTTAAATGGAAATAAATTAAAATAAAATGCTTAATTAAACACTGTTCAGGTCAAGCAACAGTGTACTTATCACTCCTGACTAGACACCTTGTGAACAAATGCTCAGCTGAAAACTAGACCAAGACATTCCCCAAAGATCAAACACAGCAACAGAACATTCAAGCTCACAAATAAAGGCTTAGCTACACTCAAAGGCAGCTTGTCAAAGCAGAAGTGGAGCACTAAAAGCAGTGTTCTGTAGAGAGTCTTTTAATCTGAACCCCATGACCCACATGAAGCCCTGAGAACCAACCTCTTAACGGCATGATACTGGCTGCATGAGGCTTTCAGACTTCAAATTATAAAGGGTCATGACGTGGAATTCAATTGTTTAATTTGAATGTTCCTTAGGGTTTACTCATTAAAAGTTTTGCACCCCCCAAAAAACAAAAAAAAAAAAACCCTTAGAACAGATACATTTTACACTATTTATTGAAAACTGCATCACTTCAAAGCAGAGGAAGGTTTGGTTTCCCGCGCAGTACGATCTCCTCAACAGCAGCAACTGTTGTTAAAGACAAAGGGCAATTACATTCATAATTAGTGCTAATACAACATGCCACTGACAACGCCTAAAGTAAATCAGGTGTTGCCCCAAAGAATGCAGGCATTTTATTTAGCAAAAAACCTGCAAACCATCTCATAGGGCACTGATGTGGGATCACAGCGTTAAGGATCGCCAGTGAGGAGAAGTGGCTGACCCCCTTTGAAAGTGATCCGAAGATGTGGGGCAGCTCTCACCTTGCAAGTCTGGCTAGGTAACCCTTCACTCCAAATCCAAACCTAAGAGAGAAGAAACAATTAAACAAACCAGTACAACCTCACATTTGGAGTTTAAGTGCCTTTAAGGAAATGTTCCTAATAAATCTAACAGCAGTACAACTGCAGCGACTCATTAGGATGGGTTTTAATCTTTGGTCATGTCCGCAGCAAGTAAGGAACCACGTATCCTAAAAGCCTTGGTATATGACCAAATACATAACGATCATACAACTGGGAATGTTCAAGACCAAAAGACACAAGCCTTACTTTTCATTTTACAGCACTGTGTGCAAGAATGATGCCCTGCCAGCAGTTATTCTTCAATCTCACCATATGGGACCTGTGGGCACAACACAAACAAGTCAGGATTATCAAGACACGCTGAGCTATTGAAACTGTAACAAGGCTTCTAAAAAGGGCAGGTCACAGTATGCCGATATCCTCCCCGGAGAACGTCTTGGATGAGTGCTGGGGGTTATATAGGGTTGAGGTGGGGCATGTTGGGTATATGGGAGAATTGACAGCACACCGACACTCATTCCACACTGTATTAGACAGGCTGTGCATGAAAGTATACATAAAAATGGCTTCCAGCTTGGGCTGCATGATTAATTGTAATAACAGAAATCGTGATAGGTCTTGGTGCAAAGGCTGCAATTTAATTAAACAGGCTGTCGTCAACAAAAGAGGTTTAAAAGTGCCCCTTTTATGCCATTTTAAAGGTTCCCAATTTTGTTTAGGATAATAGGTTCACATGAAAAAAAAAAAACAAAAAAAAACTAAACTCTTTTCAGAGAGCCTACTCTGCTCGGTCAGACAGCCCAGTCTGTTGTAATTGGTCTTCTGCTTACAGCACGTGTCAGAAAAGAAACGCCCATTACTAGGATTTTCAGCTCTGGAGGCTTCCTAAGTGCTTAAAATACAGTGATGTGAACAGTAACAATGGCATCTGTTTTTCTGCATCAATTCCAGCACGAGTCCTCATTTTTTGCAGTGCATGAAAGTGGAGTCGCAACGCTAAAAACGGCGTCTTCTCGACATGAACCAAGCTCTCCCAGTCTCAGCTACAACTACAGTGTTTGAGGGTCAAAGACGACAGTGTTTGCGGGCAGCCAAAGACCATCGTAGGCTGGCATTAATTTGTTACATTACATAGGTATGTAACAAGTGAGACTGGAATTTCTGACTCCTCATTTCAGCAGTTCAGAATAATTATTTTATAACTTGTATAACCCAAGACTTCAATAGCTTCATGCATTTTGATCTTTAAAATTTTGCAGACCTTTTACATTTCACAAACAGCTTGTAGCAGTATATTTGGGGGAGAAAAAATAAATAAAAAAAATAAAAAATAATAATAATAATAATAATGGCACTTTAAGGTCTCCCTGCATTTACAAACTATAAACTCAATGGTTTAAAGTTTAACATGAAATTCAGACAATGAAATTTAGACTGCCACAAATACTTCTATTGTAATTTTACAGTTGTAGAGTAAAACAAGATTTACAATTACAATCTTACATTGGTTTTATTTTAGAGAATTACTATAGGAATATCTTGTTACGATTAATACATTTTATGATCGTCGTTACAAAACTATTAACAAAATTGAGACATGATTGATGTTTGGAACAGAATACATTGTACACTAACCATTTTTCAAATGAGCAATGCAAACAGTAGACATTGCATAGTTGGGCAATATAGAAAGTCATTGGGTATTCAAAGCATACAGGATTTTCATACCATGCAATACATGTAGTATACATACTACATACTCTGACCACTGCCAATGTCAGAGTTAACACCATAGGAAAGGAGGAAAAATAACCTTCATAATGAGGTCTTGTCTCGACCACCGCCAGGACCCAACAACAAACATGTAAAGTCCAATAAGAGCAGGTGTCGAGGTTCTCTAGCACTGGCATTTGAACATTCCAGTCAGACATACAACTGGATGCAGATACCAACAGTGCAGGCTAGTGTTGTTTGTAATAAGCCAATTTAACATTACCTCGAACTTGCCTCCAATCACCAAAAAAGGGGCGGTGCGCCTCTTAGTGGACATCTTTCAGATCACACCTACAGAGCGGAAATTCACAGAAGTGAGATGTTGCTCTTCATGTCTGACAAACGAAGGTACATCCTTTAAACTCATGGAATGTACTGCAGCGTTTTCCCCCACAAAACTAATGATATTAGCAACATGGGTAAAGCGATGCTACAGATTTTATCTCTGAGGTATTTCCAACGACTAAGCTCTACTGAGAGGGGCCAGTCGGGATAGACCTCATTTTAATATCAGTTTTTCTAAAATACATTACAGATAAAATGCAAGCAGATACTAGGCCTGTCTCAATTAATCATCTGACTGTTATTCGTTCTAAAAATTACAAATATGAGACATAACCATAATTGTGCAATTTAAATTTCAATCTCACTTTGCCATCCAAATAAGAGAAATATTGCAGCTATTTTATAAATAACTATAAATATTAATTCACAGCATTAAAGTAAATCATAAACCTATTTTTAGTATAAAAATTCCAAGTAAAGTGACAAAATCAGAAAATAAAACAATCATTAAATCAATTTATGACATCTAATCAGTACAAAATTCATAACTGTGACAGGCTTAGCAGAAACTATTACAACAAAAGAAAAAATACTAACATGATGCGACATTTACCATTTGAACAAGCTTCCTCAGGAACAAAAAAAAAACATTTTATTTATAATCTCCCAGGATTGAGCCAACATTGTGTTCTGGAGCCTGAAAACAAATAGAAACATAAGAAAAGCATAGCACATGTACATTTAAAGCACACTCAGATAGAGTTTGACTGTTCAGAAAGGCACATACTCTTTCATGGTTCATAAGAGCAGTTGAACATTAATGGCAATCATCATTACAAAACTCACTGTTTAATTCATCATTATTCCAATTAATTCTTACCTACTGCCCTGTCTGTTCACAGGAGGGCCATTAATGTCACCCAAAACCTGCAAGTACACAGTAATTTGAAATTGCATGCAAACAAACACTGACAAAAGAACTAAACATGTCTCTTCTCATAAGTAACACTGTCATTTGGTGGGTACAACAGTGGGTTGCAAGAGAAGGGAATTGTAATTTTTGCACTGCACTAGTTCCTAAGCCCACTATGACTAGACCTTGACTAGTACTGTGCACTTACTTTCTAAGCAAAACAATACAAACCACTTACCTCCATACTGTATATGTCGGCTACAACAGACTTCAAACCACATGGTGAGACTTAAGAACTCCCTGAAGGGGGAAGAAAAAAAAAAATTAAATATGAAGAGGCAGTACCAAACTACAGCCGTATAGGCATGCCGGGATATCCCAGGCCTCATTGTCATCACTGCAACGGTTCAACAGTGATGAAAGCAAACCTGGTGTTTTTCTAGCCATGCAGATCGAGGAATTTGCCATAGTTGAGAAACTCCCCTTGTGATGTTCTGCTTGGCAATTTAAGAGATCTGCTCAATTTATTTATTTTAGTTTACAAACATGACCAAAATCACCCACAATAGATTAGCATACTGAATGGAATATAATTATTGCAGTTAACTACAAAAATAATACGCGTAAATAAGTTTTTAGTTGGCTATTGTGGGTGGTTTAGTCTCTGTGCACACGAACCTACAGGACTATTCAACCACGTGGTGCAGTATACTATTCGCTAGAACGTATAAAAATAAATCCCTGCCTTAAACTTATTCAAAGGTAACATAAATTACACTTAACAGAACACAACCTGGATCATGGAAACGCTGAAGTAACAATACATTACCTAGATTAAGTCAGACGTCTTCACACACACACGCTCTCAAGCGAGTTGAAGCAAAGGAGGAAGGAAACGGAAGAAGAACGTCACATTTATACCACAGTAGCTAACTTTACGACATTTTACGGCTCTCTCTGCGCCTTCCTCTGCGTTTCTGTGGTAACGTTAAAGGGATAGTTCACCCAAAAATAAAAATTACCCCATGATTTACTCACCCTCAAGCCATCCTAGGTGTATATGACATTGTTCTTTCAGACGAATACAATCGGAGTTATATTAAAAAAATATCCATCCGTAATAAACGTACTCCACATGGCTCCGGGGGGTTAATAAATGCCTTCAGAAGCGAATCGATGGGTTTTTGTAAGACAAATATCCATATTTAACAAGTTATAAAGTAAAATATCTAGCTTTCGGCGGACCGCCTTCCGTATTCAACTTACAAAAAAGTGCAACGTATGACGTCAGACGTAGCGTAAGCGTTTTGAACTGCGAGAGGCGTTACACTTTCTTCGTAAGTTGAATACGGAAGGCGGTCTGGCGGTAGCTAGATATTTTACTTTATAACGTTTTAAATATGGATATTTTTCTAACACAAACCCATCGATTCACTTCAGAAGGCCTTTATTAAGCCCCTGGAGCCGTGTGGATTACTTTTATAATGGATGGATGCACTTTTTTGGGCTTCAAATTTTGGGCTGTTATTGGCATTATAATGCTTGGATTAGCCAGGACATTTTTTAATATAACTCTGATTGTATTCATCTGAAAGAATGTCATACACACCTAGGATGGCTTCAGGGTGAGTAAATTATAGGATATTTTCATTTTTGGGTGAACTATCCCTTTAAGCATATACGATTAAAACAGACACACGTATTTAGAAATATAAACTGGACTATGGAGTGTTACATTTACATGGTATCTATCGAAAAGTGAATTAGAGAGATTTAATTTAGATATTGATTATTCCTGTGATTTTTGTTCAACAGAAAAATTCAAGATGAATAATTTTTATATCTGTAGGTATTATTCCAGTGATAATAATAAATATTAATATTATTTTACTTGTGCAACTTTTTGGGGAAAATTCCACATTCACAAGAATATATACTAAAAATAAATATTGTTTACGGTTGTATACTTTGTTGTAATAGAAAGGCAATTAAATCTATTTATATAGATAAATAGATCGATCGATAGATAGTAGTAATAATTTTGGAAAAGCACAACATACACTCACCTAAAGGATTATTAGGAACACCATACTAATACTGTGTTTGACCCCCTTTCGCCTTCAGAACTGCCTTAATTCTACATGGCATTGATTCAACAAGGTGCTGAAAGCATTCTTTAGAAATGTTGGCCCATATTGATAGGATAGCATCTTGCAGTTGATGGAGATTTGTGGGATGCACATCCAGGGCACGAAGCTCCCGTTCCACCACATCCTAAAGATGCTCTATTGGGTTGAGATCTGGTGACTGTGGGGGCCATTTTAGTACAGTGAACTCATTGTCATGTTCAAGAAACCAATTTGAAATGATTCGAGCTTTGTGACATGGTACATTATCCTGCTGGAAGTAGCCATCAGAGGATGGGTACATGGTGGTCATAAAGGGATGGACATGGTCAGAAACAATGCTCAGGTAGGCCGTGGCATTTAAACGATGCCCAATTGGCACTAAGGGGCCTAAAGTGTGCCAAGAAAACATCCCCCACACCATTACGCCACCACCACCAGCCTGCACAGTGGTAACAAGGCATGATGGATCCATGTTCTCATTCTGTTTATGCCAAATTCTGACTCTACCATCTGAATGTCTCAACAGAAATCGAGACTCATCAGACCAGGCAACATTTTTCCAGTCTTCAACTGTCCAATTTTGGTGAGCTCGTGCAAATTGTAGCCTCTTTTTCCTATTTGTAGTGGAGATGAGTGGTACCCGGTGGGGTCTTCTGCTGTTGTAGCCCATCCGCCTCAAGGTTGTGCGTGTTGTGGCTTCACAAATGCTTTGCTGCATACCTCGGTTGTAACGAGTGGTTATTTCAGTCAAAGTTGCTCTTCTATCAGCTTGAATCAGTCGGCCCATTCTCCTCTGACCTCTAGCATCAACAAGGCATTTAGATAATTGCATTAATGAGAAATTGAACAGGTGTTCCTAATAATCCTTTAGGTGAGTGTATCTCTCAACAAAACGTGAGACACGTCACGTGACCTCACTCTCTAATTTTAGCGCCGTTATTTTCAAGCGAATTATATCGAAGTACCCTTGACCATTAAAATAATCTGTGTGATTGGCATATTTTTCTTTTTATTATGGGGGTTTGTTTTTCAAGTCGAAAGATCCCTGGTAAAGTTTACAGATATTTGTCTGCTATAACAACTTCTCTTCGCCTCAGCTGGCTTGGACTGAATTGCGCCAGGACGGTTGGTGTTAACGTCACAAGCTATTAAAAACGAACTAAAGTCATTTGTTCATTATTGAACAAAAAATCTAGATAGTATGCTAAATGTAATAAGTTAGCTAGTCAGAGTTAGAATCACTATGGTGACACTGTACTAACCGTTTGTAAAATAAAAAATTCATCAGTTGTAACTGGTCACAATTTTCAGATTTTCTTTTAACTATAGGAGATGAAAACGTGCCAATTTGCTTTTTCCCCTAATCTGATGAATGCCTCAGCTGTAGAAGAAGATATCGGCCTGGAGGAACATATTCGAGAGGTAAGTTAACTTACTGTGGAAATATCAACAGCTGTAACTCATGTCTGTGTTAGTCTGATGTACAGCAAGGTCTACCCTTCAAATTCACGTTTGATATTTGCGATTTTCTCTCTCTGTCACCTCAGTGTTAGTTCTTATGAAATGAAGCTGTGATAATCTGCATCTCTATTCTGCAGTTCTTTCATCTGATATCTTTCACTTCACCTTCTCCCTTGTTTAGAAACTTGTGAACCCATTTAGAAATATGGGGAATAGGCTGAAAATGGGTCGATCACATGTATTCAACATGTTAAAAAGCAAATTCTCCAGTTGTTTTATGCATTAAATGGTGTTTATCCTAGTCTTAAATGAGAGATTTATCTGACAAAATTATTTGGCAAAAAAAATGGCAGACTATACAGATAAAGGGTTTATTTAACTATGCAAAACAAAAGCTCACAGGAAAAATACATACATACATTGACTAGTTCAAGGTTCTTTATTTGTCAAGTACATGTGATGCAATGTAGTGAAATGGTTTCCCCTCTAGCTTCTCGTCCCACAATGCAACAATACTAACAACAAGTTAAAAACAAATAAACCAAAAAATACAAACATGAATATAAAATAAAATCAGTATATGATGTCTGTGTCTGTATGTAATGTGTGTGTTTATAAGTTTATATAAACTACAACAATGACTACAACATAATCAGTTATTAATATTTCGTTGGTTCTCTCTTGTTTTTGCACATGTTCATAATTTCTTTATGTGACAGCCTGGCAGGGCCGGACTGGGACAAAATTTCAGGCCGGGAAATGTCACACCCATCCAGGCCATCCCATACACCCACAACAAATTTCGGAACCAAGGAGAACCATATTTTTTGTATGGTCATCACATAAAAAAGGTTTAAATCCTCAGGCTGAGGCCGTGCAAAATAATTAAAGGTTCTCTCTTGAACTGCACCTTCACTTCCCGTTTCCTTTTAATTATCTTCATTTTCCCTGATATCTCTGTCTCGACTCTCTCACGTGTGTGTGTTTACTTTTTTGCTACTTTTCTTGTACCTGTCACTTCTTCTTCAGCAGGTCTACTGTTAGGAAGACGTTGTTACAAAAAACACACATTGTAATTTGTTTGCACAGAATCTAAATTTATTTGAGGTAAATTCAAAGTATCACATTATGACAATGTGTTGTTGTTTTATCTTAAAATGTCTTAAATATCAAATATTTAACAAAACTATTTCATGCAAATATATATATAAAAAAATTCTAAATTGCTTAAATGTCAAAACTAGTAGGCCTACAATAATACATGCATCATGACAATATCTTTATAGAAAAATCATAATAGTGAACAAGTTATTGCATTATTACTAATATTTTTTGTGGTGTTGTCTGCTCTAGCTCCCTCCAAGCGTATAAATCGATGTGAATATCTGTCTGCTAAATTACTACTGTAACTTTACAATAGATAATAATGTCATTTAGCATAAAGTTTTTTGAATGATGACGATAGTAATGGGGTGCTACTGCTAACAGTTGCTAGCAGTTTAATACTTAGCTACGTTAAAGAAGACAAAACCACAGTAGCCCATTTACAGGTGACACTGACCTGCATTTGAAGCCCTGAAGAGGTCAGTAATTTTGCTTTATGTCACACTCCTTCTTCTTTGAGAGCTGTCCCTCAGTGCTCCCCCTGGCCACTTCCTCGAGTCCGTCGCACTGATTATTACTCTTTTGGAAACGGTTTGGCTGACACGCAGAGCTCACGCGAGCTGAATCGTAGCGTTGCCAGTCAAGACTAACCGTTTCATAATTTATTATTGATTAATTGCCAAATTTGGGAATTATCACTTTAGTGCATTGGGGCAATTATACATAATTAAAAAGGCAATAATATTATAATTAAAATAATTTATTAAGAAAGAAAGAAAGAAAGAAAGAAAGACAGAGGGCAGCAGGCAATCAGTCGCCAGGCCACCGGGAATTCACCCAGTCCGGGCCTGCAGCCTGGTGTCACAATGTCCACATTATTTGGCGTGTTTCATTGCGTTATCACAAATAAATCAATTGAATCCAAGCAAAACTATGCGATATGGTTACACAATCTTTAACAAATTTGTAATAATATTTGAATAAAGGGTGAAGATGTCAATTTTCCCTGACCTGACGTCACTAATCCAGTCACAATTTGAAGAAAAGTTTGTTTTTTATGAGACTTTGTGACTTCCTACTTTTTTCCCATATATTAAAGAGTGGAAATGTCTAGTAAGTCAAATAAGTGCTCCTATGCCACCACCTACTGGTTATAGTGGTAATTTCATGTCTTTTTTTAAAAAAAAAATTTGCCATAAAGTGGCCTTTAAGCTTTTAGTTTTACAAATCATCACACTAAAAATAATATTAAAACTGGATAATATTTAGAGCTTTGAAGTGCTGGGAAGAGTGTGAAACACTTGAAAAGTGCTTGAATTTCACTCTCAAAAGGTTGTACGAACCCTGAGATGAATAATGTAAAAAGAAAAAACAAACAAAAAAAAAAAACATTCGACTATTTCTTCCACAATACCATGGGGTGTTACTACGTTAAGTCCATGGTGAATGTTTATGATTTGTGGACTGAAACCCCTGAATGTTTCAATGTTTCTCCTGGTTTCAACGTCAGCGCTGTTTGATCTGATATCTGTGGTTAATAACAGAGAGTTCTGCACCAAACGCTTCCACTAGGTCTCGCAGCGATGTTATTAATGGGTGTTTCTGCAACTACAGGCACTTTTGACTATCGCAATTTTAAAAAAAATCAACCTCTATGAATTTAAATTTGAACCATCACAGTCTGTAATACATATAAAAATGTACACAAAATTGAATGTAGTCGTTAAGATTTTAATCTGGAACATGTTTATTTTTTATGTTTTTCGGGTCATCTTCTTAAAAAGTGTCCTTACCGCAACGTTACAATAACGTTCATTTTATACATTTTTCTTTAAAAATGTATTATATTTAAATGGCTTTTTCAAATTTGATGCAGTTTTGTAAATACTGATATAACAAAATAATATACAAAATAGGGAATTTCATGTTTTTTTTCTATGCCATGTAAAAATTTTACAGTAACCTTAGATGTCAATTGTTTCCATACACACAAAATATAACATATTTAACTTTTTATGACAGATGTTGCAATTTCAATGTGTAAATCATCTCAACTTAAGTGTTAAAATATTTTTTTGCAAATGAAAATGTGAAAAAAAAATAGAAATAGAGCAGTGCTGCGGTAATGACATCTTGTGTCGGTAAGGACACAATGTTAAAGTGCCACGAAATCAAAAACAGGCTACTGTAGAGAACAACAGTAAAAGAAACATAAAACAACAGGTATTGCATGTGTAAAAGATAGTAGCAGTTTTGCAGTAAATAACTCTTTTAATTAACTCTTTTAACTGCTTCAAAAATATTGTCTCCTAAAGTTGATGTTGCACGAACATTAGTAATATACTAAACTAACACAAACCCATAACACTAACAGCATCTCACCACAACATTACATTTTTGTACCATACCCAATTATTTCTCATTTCAGACTGAGAAGTAATCTCATTGCAACATTTAGGCTTCTGGTACATGTACAGGTACAGTGGGGAGAACAAGTATTTGATACACTGCCGATTTTGCAGGTTTTCCTACTTACAAAGCAGAAGTCTGTAATTTTTTATCATAGGTACTCTTCAACTGTGAGAGACGGAATCTAAAACAAAAATCCAGAAAATCACATTGTATGATTTTTAAATAATTAATTTGCATTTTATTGCATGACATAAGTATTTGATCACCTACCAACCAGTAAGAATACCGTCTCTCACAGACCTGTTAGTTTTTCTTTAAGAAGCCCTCCTGTTCTCCACTCATTACCTGTATTAACTGCACCTGTTTGAACTTGTTACCTGTATAAAAGACACCTGTCCACACACTCAATCAAACAGACTCCAACCTCTCCACAATGGCCAAGACCAGAGAGCTGTGTAAGGACATCAGGGATAAAATTGTAGACCTGCACAAGGCTGGGATGGGCTACAGGACAATAGGCAAGCAGCTTGGTGAGAAGGCAACAACTGTTGGCGCAATTATTAGAAAATGGAAGAAGTTCAAGATGACGGTCAATCTCCTTCTGTCTGGGGCACCATGCAAGATCTCACCTCGTGGGGCATCAATGATCATGAGGAAGGTGAGGGATCAGCCCAGAACTACACGGCAGGACCTGGTCAATGACCTGAAGAGAGCTGGGACCACAGTCTCAAAGAAAACCATTAGTAACACACTACGCCGTCATGGATTAAAATCCTGCAGCAGGTCCCCCTGCTCAAGCCAGCGCATGTCCAGGCCCGTCTGAAGTTTGCCAGTGACCATCTGGATGATCCAGAGGAGGAATGGGAGAAGGTCATGTGGTCTGATGAGACAAAAATAGAGCTTTTTGGTCTAAACTCCACTCGCCGTGTTTGGAGGAAGAAGAAGGATGAGTACAACCCCAAGAACACCATCCCAACCGTGAAGCATGGAGGTGGAAACATCATTCTTTGGGGAAGCTTTTCTGCAAAGGGGACAGAACGACTGCACCGTATTGAGGGGAGGATGGATGGGGCCATGTATCGCGAGATCTTGGTCAACAACCTCCTTCCCTCAGTAAGAGCATTGAAGATGGGTCATGGCTGGGTCTTCCAGCATGACAACGACCCGAAACACACAGCCAGGGCAACTAAGGAGTGGCTCCGTAAGAAGCGTCTCAAGGTCCTGGAGTGGCCTAGCCAGTCTCCAGACCTGAACCCAATAGAAAATCTTTGGAGGGAGCTGAAAGTCCGTACTGCCCAGCGACAGCCCCGAAACCTGAAGGATCTGGAGAAGGCCTGTGTGGAGGAGTGGGCTAAAATCCCTGCTGCAGTGTGTGCAAACCTGGTCAAGGACTACAGGAAACGTATGATCTCTGTAATTGCAAACAAAGGTTTCTGTACCAAATATTAAGTTCTGCTTTTCTGATGTATCAAATACTTATGTCATGCAATAAAATGCAAATTAATTACTTAAAAATCATACAATGTGATTTTCTGGATTTTTGTTTTAGATTCCGTCACTCACAGTTGAAGAGTACCTATGATAAAAATTACAGACTTCTACATGCTTTGTAAGTGGGCAAACCTGCAAAATCGGCAGTGTATCAAATATTTGTTCTCCCCACTGTAACTAATTAAAAACGAGTTCCTTCCAAACTGAGTCAGTAAGCTTCATGTGTCTTGATGTCACTGGTTGTGGTTCTGGCACAAGCCCAACGACATTTTCATGAATGTACCAGATCACATCATCCTTCATTGGCCAAAGCACAACTTTGAGTATCAACATCTTGGATGATGCCTGGATAAGGGTCATTGTCATACACAACGACACACCATTTACCAATCAGCCCCTCACTTTTTTTATTTATCCTCCACTGACTTCTTTTCAGGTTTGTCTCTCTTTTTGTTAGCTGGGAGACAGTTTTTACCTGCCCACTTTCCTTTCTCTTTTTGTAGCGCTCTTTCCTTATGCAGATAGTCTGCATATCTCTCAGGGTCTTTTTTCAATTCCTCTCTGCATTTTTTTGATCGTATTGTTGATGAATTTGGTCTCATCTAGGGTTAAACAATGGCATGTTTATATATATATATATATATATATATATATAATATATATAATATATACTTCAGTAATAATATACTGAATATTTGTCATTTAATATACAGTAAACCTTGAATTTGTCTGTACCGCGACACAAGGTCTTTACTGCAACACCTAAATTTGCTGCGGTAAACGTTGCGGTAATGACATTTTTGCTAATATTTTAGCTAACTGGCAGCTAGCAAGGCCTACTACATTAGTTTTGACTCTTAGCATCTTAACATACATGAATTCAACAGTAATATACATTTATTTTTAAAATGTAGTTCAAAATACACAATTATTAAGCTGAATGGTAAGGACGCACAATAAATACTAGAGCAGAAAAGATGATGTTTACCTTATTTTTTTGGTATCTTGTGAGTGAGGTAGTGTGGTGGCCCAGTCTGTCAGCAATGTGCTCAAGTGATAATTTCTGTTTCCATAGAAACTAGACTTGTTTGTGTTTGATAAAATTTCATAATAAAAGCTTTTTTTCATTGTTGCGGTAAGGACTCAAAAGTGTGGGACAGGCACATTTAGTTAAAAAAATCATAAAAATGATCAGTAAATAATACAAAGAATTTTAAGATGATGTAAATGAATCTGTATATTAAATAATTCCATTTGAAATAATGTCAAATTGTAATTAAATTAGCTTATTTTATGTATCTCAACATTGAGACCACAGGTGTGGGACATTAACAAAAATGGTGTTTTGAGCTATAAATGCTTCATAATATTATATTAAATCACATTAATCAGTAATTATATTTTTTGTCAAGGTGTGTAATGGCACAGTGAATGTATTTATAAAGCATCATATGACAAATTTTAACATAAATCTAAAATTTCACTGCTGGGACTTAAAAGTGCCCGTAGTTGCAGAAACACCCTAATACTGTGGTGAATTCAAGCGCTTTCTCACTGGATCTCCCAGCGCTGTTTAGTAATGGTGTCACGTGATCGAGATCAGCCCATATATGAGCTCGGGCTGCGCTATTATTGCTCCGAGCTGATAAACGGTCCGCGCAGCTCAAAGCAGCTCAAACGAGTAGCGCGGTTCCGTTCGGTTTCGTTTCGTTTGCCGTTTGATGTTTCTCATATGTAACAGAAGTGGCAGCTCTTATCAGTTGGGCACCGCGGTGGTCGCACCAGTGCGACCTCTAACCAAATTCATTCGCACCAGCAGGAAAAAAGGTCGCAAAAGTCGCAGTCTGGAGCCCTGCTTTTGGCCACTATATACAAATTATGCAAGGGACATATGAGTAGGATTTTAGTGCAGTAAACATTCAGATTCAGACAGGTCGACAATCTCTATTCAGTTCTTGCATAATATTAGTTGTATTCATGCCTTTTGCAAGACACCATTTCATGCTTTTCATCTTCAGAAAGATCTTTCTTAGTTTTTCAAAGAAAGTGTTTGTTTTATTTCTCATATCTTTTTAGATAATTGGTATCAATCTCAGACAGGTTAAAATAGTTTGCCAGATCTACTTCGGTAAATGGAAACCTTACTTAAAGGGGTAGTTCATCCAAAAATGAAAATTACCCCATGATTTACTCACCCTCAAGCCATCCTAGTTGTATATGACATTTTACTTTATGAAGGTTTAAATATGGATATTTTTCTTTCACAAACCCATCGATTCGCTTCAAAAAAAGGCCTTTATTAACCCCCTCGGAGCTGTGTGGATTTCTTTTATAATGGATGGATGCACTTTTTTGAGCTTCAAATTTTGGGCTGCCATTCACTGCCATTATAATACTTGGATTAGCCAGGACATTTTTTAATATAACTCTGATTGTATTCGACTGAAAGAAGAATGTCATATACACACCTAGGATGGCTTGAGCAGCAAACAGGTATTTGAAGCTGCTGGTGTCTCTGGAGAACCTCTCCATGCAGACTGGCAGTTGTGCGTAAAACTGGATTTCTCACAAAGAGAAATACACAGACTCATTTTTAAATAGTTGTACACCTACCCTAAATGTTTATTGTTGCACTTATCTTATAGGGTGCTGAAGTCTCATGCGGTGATGAGCGATGTCGGACAGCTTTACATGTGGCTGCAGGAGAGGGCTATGAAAGCACTGTTCGCTTCTTGCTGCAGCAGGGAGCAGATGTGAATGCCATTGACCGTGATGGAGTAACTCCACTTCGAGATGCCATACGCTCCAAGTACTCGTCACATTTGTGTGCTTCTTACTGAATATACATTGCAAAGCAGGGCCAGAAATGATGCATTTTTACCTCTGTACTGGCAATTTTTATAATTGCCTAATTAAATGTATCTGTGTTGTCTTCTATGCCAGATACTTAAATTTAGCCAATTACTCAATCACTCAGTGTACACAGACAAACATGTTTATGAGTTAGTTTATTGCTTTTTATGCATTAGAAAATCAAGGCTTCATATTGGTTATTTTAGTAGCATTTATTCAAACTGGGTCTGGGAATAAATTCTATATAGAAAGTGAGCAAAAAACACTGAAGCAGTCCATGACTTTAGTTTAGCATGCATTTAAAGGCACAAAATGTAAGATTTTTGGATTAAAACAACCCCACTTGAACAGTGTTTATATTTTGTTGACTTGTGTACTTACATTATTCCAGATGTTTCCAAGAATGTTTAAATCCAGAGAAATAAGCGATTTTAACCAGGACACAGACCGTGTCTGTGCGTTGCCTGTCAGTGACGTCATACTTGCCTTACCCTTGATTTCCGGTTTTATTTTGTTGAAACCATGGAAACACCAAAGAAACTTTAATATATTATGTGTTTTATTAGACAAGGGAACAACTGTTTGGATACATTTATAGACGGAAAACTAATTATTGTACAGTAATACAGCATTTTCTCTGTCATACAATATGTTTTAAAATTAATTGCATGCCATTTAGCAACACAAGCCATCCAGCATTTATTAATATGATATTCTAATATCGATCTAGCTCACTGCAGTGTGCAACAAGTGTCTAGTAGAAGTGAAAGCGGCGACTGTGGTGTAATAAAAGCTCCGCTGCTGCCGAGCCGCGTGTCACGCTCGTCTCTCATTAGGAATAACAGTCTGACAAATATGTTATTGCTTAACTATATAGCAATAACTGTAGTCTTATATGGATTTAGACTGTGCTTGAATATGGATTGTGCTTTTCAGTCTTGCATGCCTTGGAGAGGAAGAAGAGATGAAGTTGTGGAAGAAGGCTGGAATCAGTTTTAATGTTCCTGATGCTCATGGTCGAACACCCTTAAATGTGGTGAGGGTTTCACAGAATTAAGTAAATGTTGTCCCTATGAAGAGCACCTAAACTTGGCTCGTCTTCCTTCATTTGCTTTAATAGGCGGTGTACACCGATCAACCTGAAATGATGAAGTTCTTTATCAGCAACGGATCAGACCTTGAGGTATGGACACAAAGGATTTAAAAGCAATTGTTTATCTGCCAAGAGTTTAGACACACATCATATTTTTTTTTATTATTGCTATGTTCCACATTTTTTAATAATAGCAAGTCATCAAAACTATGAAAAAATTCAAAACAATCTTATATTTTACAGACTAAAGTTGCCACCCTGTGGCTTGATAACACCTCTGCACACTGTTCATTTTCTCATGAGGTGCATGCTGGGATGCTTTTCAAGTAGACTTGAGGCAGTTCACATATATGCTTGGCACTTTTCACTGCTTTTCCTTCACTCTTCTGTTTAACTCATCCATTTCAACAAACTTAATTGAAACTTTATTTGGTTGGGAAAGTCATACTGTAAGTAGGTACAATTTATATTGTTTCCAAACATTAAAAGCCTTTCGATCTAAAGGAAAAAGAGAAAGCCAGATGTGTCCAAACTTTTTTACTCTTGGTACTGTGAGGATATAAAAGCATCACTCTGGGTGTGTTCACACTTGTAGTTCGGTTCGCTTGGTCTGGACCAAAAAAAAAAACATTTAGTCCTGGTCTGCTTAGCGTTCACATTGGCATTTTAACACCGAACCTAAATATACTGAACCTAAAGGCACAGAGATACGTTCATAACCTGATTGGTCGGCTTTTATGGCGTATATTTCATGACGGAACTTAGCGAACATCCAAAACAATACTGTGTGCTGGGCTAAATGCACTCGTTGTATGTGCGTAGCCTATATGATGGTATTTTGACCATCTGAAAACTCGTGAAGAGCTCATAAAATGTGTAAAGGAGCCAAAATAGTGGCAGAAATCCCTCCGTCACACACATAAACAAAGATCTGCTGCGAGGAGAAGTGGTTCTGATGCCTGTACTGAACTGTGATGGGCAACATCATGACTATGACAAGAAAAAACAGGTATGCTTGAGCATTCTGTCCTTTTTAGGGTCGCATCTTGTGACATCATGTCCTGTTTTTGGTTTGTTTACATGTCTTTAGGTCCGTGTTTCGTTCATATTTCATTTGAACCGTACCAGAGTTCGTTTGGAAGCGGACCAAGACCCATTTTTGGCAGCGTTCACACTTATTCAAATGAACCGCACTAACGGAGCAATCGCACTAGAGTTTGTTTTAATTGAACCAAACATGCCAAGTGTGAACACACCCTATATCTCTTTGTATTTTAATAATTAAAAATGACATTATTTCAATCTTCTCTGAAATAACAGCAAAGAGACAGGTTAAACAACAGGCCTGTAGATGATGCTCAGAGACTAGGCTTACAACACTTGGAGGAGCTGTTGAGATATCAGGCCCATCGGCTCAACCAGGCCTCAGAACAGTGAGGAACAGCAGCTGTCTCTACTTGTCAAAGGGTTCAAAGGTTAAAGTTCATTGTCATTGGCTCTTCCAGATCATTAATTCCAATTCTTAAAAGCATTGTTTCATAAGGATCGAGAAAAAAAGGTAATGTGAACTTTTGTTTTAGACGTTTTTCGAACAACTAAAATAGGTTAATAAAACATTTCTAACATTATTAGTTTTTTTTTTTTAATTATTTGTATTCAATATTCAGTTTCTTCCAGTTTGATATTAATCTCCAAGACAAAAAGAGGTGAACTCATTTTCAGGTGTTTATTTGATATGGGTTTCCAGTTCTGAACATGTAAATAGCAAATATCCTTGCCATAGTAAAAAACACACTAGATTATAATACTTTGAAGTTGGACAAAAATGAAAGTAAAATACAGATTCTGGTGTCTGACGGCACTTGATAATGACATACTGAAACTTTTGATGCTTTCAGTGGTTTGTGATATTTCCACTATATATGTTGACTAACCCACAACGGGTTAAAGATCTTATAAATATGGTTTAAGTAAACATATTCAAAGAATGCATGAGCAATTTGAGATGTACAGTGAGTAAGGGAGCAAACAGAGCCAATCGGTTTCTTTTTTAGTTTGAATGTTTAGCACTACCAGATGCCAGAATCTGAAGTTATACGGGCATCCTCTACCTTAGCCATCACGGCACTGTCACACAGTGTAAGGATACCCATAGTGTGTTTAAGAGGCATATTCCATAAGACACAATGTTTTTACAGTGTAACACAGACAAGAATATAACTTATGCTATATGTATCGTATTGTTTCCATATTAAAAGCTAATATCATTCTAGGAATCTTTGTAAAGTGAGCGGTGCAAAAACACACGGTTACAAAAGAAAAGGCACGATAATTCGGCCATTCGGTGCACGATTAAGGTGGACCAGGAGGAGAAATATATTGACTTCATCAGAGAACCACTATAATATGCAAACAATTGCCTGAGAGTTAAAAATGATCAAAACAAGACAAGATTTATTTTTTTGTAACATGCAGTCACATGTCCAGTCAATAGAGCAACCTGACGGGCAATGCGATAGCGTTCAAAAGTACAAAAAACGGTCTGAAAAGGAAGGCTGACATTCTTGTAGCATCCGAGAGCAGGAACTCTCTTTTTACAGAGAAGAACAGCAGTATCAAACATGAAGCAAAGTTATTTTAATGACAGCCCAAGAACATTGCATGCATTTTTATGCCATAGAGTTTGTGTACAAAAGCAAAAAGATTACAAAAATGTCACAGGAGTGGCTTGCATGATGAACGTCGTCAGAGAGCAATAAGGTTTCTCAGTTGGTGAACATACATCGTAGGGTTGTGTACAGGAGTTTCAAGGTGTTTAATAATGGACAACATCTGAAGTCTATGGAAGCTTGTTTCCGCCACTGAATAAAAAATAAAAAAGGTAATTGCGGGTTTACATCTCACAATTCTGACTTTTTTCTCAGAATTGCATGATTAAAGTCGCAATTACGAGTTACAAAGTCAGATTTGTGAGAAAAAAGTCAGAATTGTAAGATATAAAGTTTGCAGCGGAAACAAGCTTCTTGTTCCCTTAAACAGTGGAAAAAAAATCTACTGGTAATTTGAAAAAAAAAAAAACAATTGTCAAACGTACAGTAATATAGTAATATCTACAATACCCACCAACGGCATGCTAAATATGCAATAATACAGAAAGGTTCAAATAATACACTGGTTATAATTTAATGCCACAAAATAACAACTTGATGAAATACACAAAATGAAAAGAAACGTGTTAAATGACTTTTAACACAGTATTTAAAAAAATATATTAAGTCATCTTTAAAATGCTCAAAGGAAGAATAAGATAAACATGCTATTAATACATCTCAAAACAATAGTAACTTGTAAAAGTTTGTCAAGTCCATTTTTTGATTTACAGACTTAAGAATAAAAGATGTTAATGCAATGTATGGATTGGGCTTGGGCACAGTGTTTCATCTGAAAATCAATAATTAACGGCCAAGCAAGAGTTGGATAAACCTCTGAATGAAAGTATAATCCATGGTCTTCAATTCTAGTATAGTGCCTTTGTGTGTCCTCTGTGTAAACAGGGTTTGGTCTAGAGAAATGGCTATTGAAACTGCTGTGTGATTTCTTAATGTCAGTGGCACACTGTTCATTTGCAGTGAGGGCAACAGAAACTAAATAAAAGTAAATTACATTCATTAATTAGACTAACTAGGAGGTTAATCAATTTAATTAAAAAAAAGAAAATATTCTAGCCTATTGTAATAGACGGGGGAAGTAAAAACTCTTTTTTAACCTCCACTGACAAATATAATCCTCTCAATCATCTGTTTATAGTTTAAGCCCTGGTCTTCAGAAAGGGTTTAGACTGTATTCTAGATGTAAACAATATGCAGTTCTGTCTTGTTTTGGAAATTGTATTTTCAGAGCCCATTTGCTGCCATGATGCATATGCGTAATGATACATTTACTGAGAGTTAACGTCTGTAAACAGCATTCTTGAATACACATAAAACCTCAGAGATAGCAAGAAAATGGAGTAAGAGAGCAGTAGAGTGTGGTTAAATGTTTGAAGACAGGAACTGATCTCTTGTTGGCTGTGAGAACAACATCTCTCCATGTTCAATGAGGTTTTACAAACACAGGTTGATTAAAGACCCTTATACAAGCCCAAAAGCCACATCAAGCCACACAATCAGACTGCAAGCTCAACACCAGGAAACGTACAAGAGATAGAGCAGGTGTGTTTGTTTGGATCAGATACTGGCACCCATCTCTAAATCAGTGGACTGCTGGAGTGTTGATCTATCCATCACAGGCTGCTGGGCTTTACATCAACATCATGTAGGAAAGGGGCGGGGCTTTGCTGCGCTGCAACCACTTGAAAGGGAGCCTTTCAGTCATTGTACCCTGAACCAGGGAGTTCATTGGTTAACGTGTGCCAGCGCTCGATTTTCTTGTCCTTGTTTTTCAGACAGTCAAACCAGTGTTTCAGCCTCTCGCCGTTGGCATTTATACCTAAAGAGACTCCACCTGGAGAAAAGGTGGAAAAGTTCATTAAAACAGCTAAAAACAACCAAAGGTCAGAAGTTCCCTGTGGGACTCAAGGCCTCAACTATAAGGATGACCTGCTGGAGAGAGAGTTTCAGGCCAGTCGACAAAACCATCACTTAGCACTATGGCCGAAGTCCCTATGCCCTACTCACTCTGAAGGGAAAATCCCTTGAAGTGGGGACTTTAAGGGAGCAGGGCACTTGCGTGACTAATGTAGCCATTTGGAACTCTCTTGGGACCAGATTTACTAAACGGCAAATTAACATGCGAGCGACGACGTGCAAATTAAAGAACACATTTCCATAATGACCAACGCAATCTACATTAGTGTCTGGTTTAAATAATGGCGCAAATACCAGTAATTTGACTAGCGTAAACCTTAGTAAATCACCTTGCGTGATTTATTTAAATACTCTCCTTCCATAAATTTTGCACCTGAAAGGGAAACTCCTACAAATGCATATGCAATAAGGTCAGCTGTAAAATTAACCCTCATCCTTCCTTATATATATATATATATTTTTAAATTGAGAGTTCATCGGAGTGGTCTAAAACCCTAGGACTTTTGTCGCACTTGAGCCACGAATGCACAAAAAAAGGACTGGATGAGTTTTGTGGTTGAAATTTAAAAAAGTAACAAATCCTTGCCTCACGGGTCAATTTGACCCCCATAGGAATGAATGGAATGCGAGGAATGATTCCTCGCATTCCTAAAACTGCTAAAACTTTACCAAAAAATGTCTACATGTGTATCTGAATGCATACTGAAGAGAAGCTGAACAGCTCATTTGCTCCATATAAAGCTATAAGGCCATCTAGTGGCAAGAATCATGAAATATCATGTTATTTTTTCCACAAGAGGCAAAACAAAAACACCCAATGTAAGATATTTTGAGCTGAATTAAAAGGGTTATGCATGAAATTTTGAGTTATTTTGAATTTAATTTGAAGGAATGTTAAGAATGTGCTTAAATTACTATTTATTTATTATTTATTGATAACATCTAGTAATTTAAAGGTAAATAAAATTAAAAAACTGTAAAAGGTGCATTAAAAAATAGAAAAAAAAATATCAAAATGAAATGAAATAAGCTTTCTGGACAAAAAAAAAAAAAAAAGTATAATTTTAGGGCTTGGATGATGGGCTATGGATGTATGACAAAAATGTGTGAAATTGAATTTATACATTAACTCAAACTCTCCCGCCATCTAGCTTTAAAAGGAATCGCACAGACTCGCCACCCTGGGTCACAAGACCATAAACGATAAAATTGCTTCCTTGAAGTGACCATCGCATGTACCCTTTGCTAACAGACTTCGTGAAGGGATTCAGGTGTTCACTTTTTTTTAATCACCCCTACAAATGGCATCCCCCTTCCTGAAGTGCCCTTTGTTTGGAATTGGCTGTACATCATTTGATCATGTACACACATATTTTGCAAACTTAAACATTTGGTTTTCTGTGACATCATATTGCTAATTCAGCTTGTCAACTTGTTAAACTTGTCAGCTTTGTTGAAATTGCAAGAATGGCTTGTGATCAGTGTTGCCAGATTGGAAATGTCCAAGTATCGTACCAGAAGCTCAAAATTATCGTATTTGGAAGAAAATTATCGTACATGAGTCAAACGTACAGAATACAGCTAATTATCTACACCAACAACTTTTTTTCTCTCTCTCTGCTTTACAAACTTTACATTTTAAGAAGAAATAATTTGTGTGTAATATTTTTTGAATATTTTAAAACAAATGTAAAAATGGTACATATACATCATGTAAAATTAGATTTAAGTTTTAAAATTTACATTTTAAAATTTTAAAATTTACATTTAAGTAAAAAAAAAAAAAACATTTATAAATTGGGGCCAGTGAAAATGTGAGCAGAGCAAGTAGAAACTACTGAAAAAAAAATCTTTACTGCTGAGCCCTGGGACTGCATTCAACCAGTAACAAAATTAAACACAAACAATGAAAACAAAAACAAAAAATACATCATAAAATTAATATAATAAATTAAAGATTAAATGTAGGTTTAACAAGGCTTGTAAATAGGTCCTACCAATGAAATCGTTGGATTTGCCAATGTCATAGTCCCAAACGGTCACCTCCAGGGTCTTTTTGCTGAGGTCAGCGTACTTGATCTCATAGAAAAACTCCTGTCATAGAAGAATGGAATTAGCAATCATAAAAACAACTGTGCGTTACAGAATCAGGCATTGGTCAGGTTAATCTTACTTCATTGAATTCGGGGTTGAGGGTCTTCTTTTTGACAGTTGTCTTGTGCTTTGATTTTTTGTTCTCATCTGGCTTGAGATACCTGAAATACATCGGTGATATTGAAAGAAAGATGCATTTAGTTCGATCATGTCTTTCACTTTGGGTTAAGTTGGCTTTCTACTAATTCGGCACAGGCTTACTCTTGATGCACCGGCAGTAAAACTGGCAAACATTTGAAACACATTTGAAAACAAATGCAGAATGGCATTGTCATATGCAACAGGTCAATACGTCCACCAGGGGGCATTGCAGCTCTTGTATATAAAATTTGGAGAGCTGAATGAAAAAGCCATGAAAGGATACACAAGGTTTATTGCAGGATATTTCCACCATTTGCTCTAGGAGCTTTCTTAAATAAATAAAAGGTTCACTTAAAAAAAACCCAAGAAGATTAAACGCAACCTCACTTCACTTATCTGCTGACTTTGAGGTCATTAAATGTCTCTTTCTGGCTCTATTCCTCCAAGTCTTCTTAATGAGGGTCCCTTGCTCTTTTACAAAGACCACCAGATAAGCAGGCAGCCAACAGACTGATGAAAGAAGATTCAGGCTCAGTTGCCTAATAATCACAGCCTTATATTGTCTTATATTGTAAAGGCAATAATATATATTCCCTCTGTCATTTATTTTATCATCTAGGAATCCGTTAAATGCGAGTAAAAAAATTAAATCTTGTTCAAGATAGTACAGAAATGCCAGACATTTAAAGTAAAAGTGAAACTTGTGAAAGGCTCGTTTCCCTCTTATTGTATCCGTTTCCCTGGAGCTCTCTGGTCAACCATTTCAGCTTTTCTTCTGAATAAATTAATCTGCAGTTCAAAATGATATTTCTCTCTCTATAAAAATGAACACTACTACTTTTCAATAAAAAGTAAATTTCGTTTCCTTCCCAAAAAGGTGAACGTCAATGCTATCAATCCGGAAAATCTGACAAAATGATTCGAAAATAGCAGATGGAGACGAGATAATGACACAAATGCACAAGATTTGCACGAGCAGAAACAAACAATTTAGTATTCAAAGCTTTTGTAGAGACAGAATCAAGCTGTTTAAATTGACCAATGTTTGTACATGTAAGAAACAAAAACATAGTGCCTGACTGCAATAATCTGTCCAATAAATGGTTTGATTCAGGAAGCGAGGGAGTTGAGAGCTCTAATCCCCTCTGTGTGCTGAAGCAGAGATCATTGCTTCACCAACACATTCCAGTCCTCAAAATACAAATACATTTGCATTTCTCCATATCAAAGACAGAACTCTAAGCTTATGACGTGTAACTGCACTGGTATCAACCGTTGACGTAAATGATTCGGATGCTTGTGTTTGGCAGGATGAATAGATGTGCTAAAGGTTTCCTCACAAACATACGTGCACATACATACTTCCACATTGTCAGTAATCATTTAGCAAACGTTTTTATCCATAGCACCTTAACGCAAAATTTATTTTTGCCGTTAAGTGCCTTGCTCAGAAGCTCACTCGTGGGATTCAAACATACAACCTTTTGGTTACACATCATCACCTTAAAGTCAACATGATCAAAATTCACCCTATTTATTAAATGCATTTTATTGATCTTATTTTGAATGATTCATCTGTGCACAGGTTTAATTTTTTTAAACTCATGATTTTTAAAGGGGTCCTATTATGTTTTTTTTTTTACATTTTCAACTAATGTGGCTGGGGGTGAGGCCTGGTTGCGTTAAGTCGGGCTTAGACTACAGGAGTTTCAGGCTGATTTATGTCTGATTTACCCCTCCCGACATTTGGAGAAAAAAAAAAAAAACACGTCCAGGCCATCAGTCAGTTTCGATGTTCAGCCCAAATTATCTGGTAATGTGAGGCGTTTACAGATCAAATCTTAAACCCATGATTACGACTATAGCCCTTATTCAGACGGGATTAGTTTTACATGAAGAGGTGGGGTAAAGTAATTATTACTGAGCTTCTCAGTGATTTTAGTCCTGTCCAAATGTGCCGGACGTTCAAATAGCAGATGCACTCGCGCACATCTGTGCGCCCATGGGTGTGCTGGTATGAAAACAAGGTGTGTTCAGGTGCATTGTTGGTGTGTTGCTATTTTGAGGTATTTTCTGTGTTATTTAAAGGGCACGTTAGTAACATGCTCCTACAGGCGGGTGCACAGCGTGCATACACTCTGCTTATTACACACACAGGGACGCCCAGCAGCACAGAAACATTTTCAAATATTAAAAATAAAAGGATTCCTCTCTGGAGAAGCGTTCAAGCGTTCCGCCATGTAAATAGCAAATCCGCCATGGTGCAAGCTCAACTGGCTATTAAAGGGAATGGGAGATGAGACTCTGATTGGTTTATTGCGCGTTACGCCCAAAACACACCCGTGGCTCATTAAGAGACTAGGTACAACCTTTTTGGACCATGCACCTGGAGCGCCAGCAAAAGTGGATTCGGACACGCCCTAAGTGCACTTGCGCCATGCGCTTCATACCATGCGCTCAGATCGTTAAAATAGGGCCCAATGTCAGTAAAGATTACGGCAACTTTCACCTTCTGTAAAAAAGTAAAATTAGTCTGGAAAAATTACCTAAGGTAATGCTAATCCTGTGCGAATAGACTCTGCTGTAAATATGTACGTAAATATTCCATCATTTCCTGTTTAAAAGTAGTTTTCCGCGTTTTTTCAAGTATGGAGGCGCTTGAAGCATTCGATTGCGTTCTAGGCGGTGGGACAAGCCTGTGGCAAACCGCAAGTGTTTTCCGTTTGTTTGTTGTAGTGTGTTTGCTCACGTGACAGGGAGGTGACGGCAGTGCGAGTTACCCCTCCCATTTCTGGTAGTTTTACTGAGATTTCTTATCCCATGCGAATTGGCCATTAATATTATAGACGTCCTGTGGTAAAATTACATTACTCCATCAATCCTGTCCGAATAGGGCTTATGATTACTTCAGTACTTCCAAAATCAGCAGTTAAAATCTTGCCTCCAGTTCTCACTGAACAGACAATCCGTGCTGACCCGCCGTCTCCCCAACCATTTTCTTATCCATGCTCATTTAACTTTCTTCTTTTGTTTTTTCTCACTACAAATAAGAAGTATTGACACAGTTGCCGCAACACAGTATCCATTTTGTTTACATCCGCTTCCCCATGAGATTTCACATGAGAATATCTTGTAGTGTGTGATGCACCACGATTTTTAAACCTTGTGTGCAGGTTTGAGATTTGAAAGAAGAAAATTGGAGAAGATTTTGCTTATGTGCGTAATGCAACCAGATTTCACAATCGATTAAGCACAAAAAGCTCCTGTAGTCTGAGCCCGGCTTTTGTAGTGTGTTGTCAGCATTCCCAAGATTCCCTTAGATTTGGTGTTTTTTTCCACCCCGAATCTAAGCTCCCCTTTTTTCGGCCTTCCTAAGGTGAACAAACTTAAGAGACAGGTTAAAATGTATTTTTAACACTATTCTTCAGCAGTACAACCTCACCTTTTTGTTTTTGTTCTAACAATGTTTCTTACGACTGCTTTCTACCATGCAGTTTGATGCAGGTCAGATGTAATAAATGACAGTTAATCTGAAATGTAAGTGTAAAATAAAATACATTACCACTGTGAAAGGTGGTTTGGGTTGATCAGCTTGTTGTTCTTGACTGTCATTATCAGATTCAAGCTCGAACTATACTTGAGTAAGCTGATACTTGTTAAGGGGCATTGCATTTCTGAAACACTAAGTGGTAGACCAATCACAACCAGCTGACCAATCGCCAGACTGCAATTTTCAGAAGGCGGGTTTTAAAGAAACGGAAACTAAAACGAAGCATTCAGACAGAGGCTGAAAACAGAAACATTTGTTTTTTGAACATTATGATGTAATTGTATTCTAGCGGACCCCATAAACAAAATTATTAACCTGTAAATGAGCATAATAGACCCTTTCTATAATAGAGGTCATGACATGAGAAATCAAATGTTGGCATATAAGAGGCCTTTGTATCATTAATACATCCTGCAAGTTCCATAACTTAAAACGTCCTCATCATCAATAAAAAAAGCATTTATATAATCAAGCTGTAAAAAAGCTTCGTTAGGATCCAAGGTGGCATGTGACGTCACAGGGGCACGATCATTTGCATACGATTGCCTCTGGAGCAAGACAACAATGCCAACTTTTACATCATCACATCGTTGGTGTTCAGTCGATGAGCAGCGAGTGGATCTAAAGTAGTCGTTTACTATAAGATTGTGATAATAATAAGATAGCGTGCCACACAGACATTGTGCTGTTCCTGGCTGTGGAAAAACATCATCTTTCCATAAGCTGCTGAAGGATCCCGATGTCAGAGAAAAATGGATTCTCAGTTTATTTTTAACGATTGTGCTAGTTACATCAGTGCAGACTTGTGTGTTTGTACCGTACATTTTACCAGCGACTGTTTTGAGAACAAGTCGCAATACGATACTGGCTTTGCCCAAAAACTTTTGGTCAAAGATCAGGCAGTGCCAACTGTTCTGGAACCAGCAAGGACCTCGCAAACTGTAAGTAACGTATTTCATTTGTAAACCGGCAATGACAGTTAAATTCATAATGAATAATCCTAGTATTTTTACTTCAAAGAACACTCTCTTTATAATGGCTGAATCTGTTAATCACGCAGCGTGAGTTTTTCTGGACACTTGCCAAAACTCCCATTATAGCGATGATCTTACACTACACAATGTATCTCTTACTGTATTTCCATTGTGTTTGCATTGTTAGTTATGGTGAAAGCATTCGCGAGAGTACAGAAATCGCGTTGCAATGATGAGATCACTGCATTCACGCGATCAACAGACTGTCTGTCATCTGCTCAATGCTCATCACTGCAACCTTACATGTGATGGGAATAGATCTAAATATAATGCAATAATCAACACTTTTCAGAATTCGTTAATTCCCACAGCTGTAATAGTAAAACTTTAGTAAAAGTATTCGAGAGGGTTCCACACGTAATACTTATTTCATATGCAAAGATGTTAGCCAATCACAGCAGTGGGCGTTTACACTGAAGTCTTACAGCAGACACGCCCCTTCAAACAGAGCATTCAAATCAGAGGACTAAATCAGGGTAGAGCCATTTCTTTCTAAATTATGACAATATTTTGATGTAAAAATCATATTAATATTATAAGTGCACCTCAGGAAACATTATAAAATAAAAAAATCCAGTTCATGACCTTTTTAATTATAACTTCATAAGTCCATCTTCCGGTGAAATGATGGACTTATTCTCTGTCACTGTATGCTGGACTTCTCCAATTATTCAGTCTGCTTCAACGCTTTAGCTTCTGCATGCTCGCATTTACAGTGGGGAGAACAAGTATTTGATACACTGCTGATTTTGCAGGTTTTCCTACTTACAAAGCATGTAGAGGTCTGTAATTTTTATCATAGGTACACTTCAACTGTGAGAGACCGAATCTAAAACAAAAATCCAGAAAATCACATTGTATGATTTTTAAATAATTAATTTGCATTTTATTGCATGACATAAGTATTTGATCACCTACCAACCAGTAAGAATTCCGGCTCTCACAGACCTGTTAGTTTTTCTTTAAGAAGCCCTCCTGTTCTCCACTCATTACCTGTATTAACTGCACCTGTTTGTCCACACACTCAACCAAACAGACTCCAACCTCTCCACAATGGCCAAGACCAGAGAGCTGTGACATCAGGGATAAAATTGTAGACCTGCACAAGGCTGGGATGGGCTACAGGACAATAGGCAAGCAGCTTGGTGAGAAGGCAACAACTGTTGGCGCAATTATTCGAAAATGGAAGAAGTTTAAGATGATGGTTCTCCCTCGGTCTGGGGCACCGTGCAAGATCTCACCTCGTGAGGCATCAATGATCATGAGGAAGGTGAGGGATCAGCCCAGAACTACACGGCAGGACCTGGTCAATGACCTGAAGAGAGCTGGGACCACAGTCTCAAAGAAAACCATTAGTAACACACTACGCCGTCATGGATTAAAATCCTGCAGCGCACGCAAGGTCCCCGTGCTCAAGCCAGCGCATGTCCAGGCCGGTCTGAAGTTTGCCAATGACCATCTGGATGATCCAGAGGAGGAATGGGAGAGAAGGTCATGTGGTCTGATGAGACAAAAATAGAGCTTTTTGGTCTAAACTCCACTCGCTGTTTGGAGGAAGAAGAAGGATGAGTATAACCCCAAGAACACCATCCCAACCGTGAAGCATGGAGGTGGAAACATCATTCTTTGGGGATGCTTTTCTGCAAAGGGGACAGGACGACTGCACCGTATTGAGGGGAGGATGGATGGGGCCATGTATCGCGAGATCTTGGCCAACAACCTCCTTCCCTCAGTAAGAGCATTGAAGATGGGTCGTGGCTGGGTCTTCCAGCATGACAACGACCCGAAACACACAGCCAGGGCAACTAAGGAGTGGCTCTGTAAGAAGCATCTCAAGGTCCTGGAGTGGCCTAGCCAGTCTCCAGACCTGAACCCAATAGAAAATCTTTGGAGGGAGCTCAAAGTCTGTATTGCCCAGCAACAGCCCTAAAACCTTAAGGATCTTGGGAAGGTCTGTATGGAGGAGTGGGCCAAAATCCCTGCTGCAGTGTGTGCAAACCTGGTCAAGAACTACAGGAAACGTATGATCTCTGTAATTGCAAACAAAGGTTTCTGTACCAAATATTAAGTTATACTTTTCTGATGTATCAAATACTTATGTCATGCAATAAAATGCAAATTAATTACTTAAAAATCATACAATGTGATTTTCTGGATTCCGTCTCTCACAGTTGAAGTGTACCTATGATCAAAATTACACACTTCTGCATGCTTTGTAAGTGGGCAAACCTGCAAAATCGGCAGTGTATCAAATACTTGTTCTCCCCACTGTATCTGCCTTTGTTTCTGAGTGCAATGCCCACATCCCAAAATCAATCAACAACTGATGGATAGAACCAACCTTGAATTTTTTTCTTTTTTGATAATCCGTTACACTTGCATGTACATCACAATACAGAAGAACAGATCTGCCACTACTTCAGTTTTATCACGACTTTAAATTGTGACAGACCTTTACAAAAGGCTAGGAAGATAGAAGGGTCATATTTTTAAACTCTTAATAATCATCAGGGTCCTGTGGTATATTTAGGTAAGGGAAACCTCTTGTAAGTTTTAGAAAAATGTTAATGTATTCTGACTTCAATGCATGAAAATGTCCTGTCTAATTGTTATACCACAGATTTGAGTTGACTAGCATCACTAAATCCAGCAACAGGAAGCTATCTGTAATTTACATACTCTTATATGCACAGATCTTCTGTTCCACATTAAACGTTTTCACTAAATCAATGTGGATTCCGATTATTTAAGTACATCTACACATGAACAGTTGTGTTGTACTTTTGGTGCAGAAAAAACAAAACAAAAATCTATTGTTATACAAGTGAATCTTACAGCATACAGAACAGTGAAAAGACAGATGATAGTGAGAGGTATGACTTACGTTTTAACATAGGGGTCAGAGAAGCCATTGGCATCCATGGCTGCGAGATGGGCACAGCGGATGATGCCAACCACTAAGCCAGACTTCTGAGAGCTGTACTTCAGAGAGATCATGATGCGCCCTCGCTCCTCCAGAGACTTGTCATCTGTCTTGTCGATCTGTGTGTCAACACACAAATAGAAAACAGTCAGCTTCTAAGAACTATAAAGGAAAGGGTGGATGTAGACTGTACTTAATACAAATAAATACACCGATCAGGCATAACAATATTGTGTTGGTCCCCGTTTTGCTGCCAAAACAGCCCTGACCCATCGAGGCATGGACTCCACTAGACCCCTGAAGGTGTGCTGTGGTATCTGGCACCAAGATGTTAGCAGCAGATCCTTTAAGTCTGTACTTCAGAGAGATCATTATGCGCCCTCGCTCCTCCAGGGACTTGTCTGTACTGAAAATGTGATCCATCAGACCAGGCCACCTTCTTCCATTGCTCTGTGGTCCAGTTCTGATGCTCACGTGCCCACTGTTGGCGCATGGGCACCCTGACTGGTCTGCGGCTATGCAGCCCTATACGCAACAAACTGCATTTTGGAGATGCTTTGACCCAGTCGTCTAGCCATCACAATTTGGCCCTTGTCAAACTCGTTCAAATCCTTAAGCTTGCCCATTTTTCCTGCTTCTAACACATCAACTTTGAGAACAAAATTTTCACTTGCTGCCTAATATATCCCACACACTAACAGGTGCCATGATGAAGAGATAATCAGCGTTATTCACTTCACCTGTCATAATGTCATAATGTTATGCCTGATCGGTGTATATTTTTAAGTAGCAACTTAAACATGAAACCTATCATTCATTTGTAGCAATCTCATAGATTTAATTATCAATTAGGCAGAAAATTCTATTAAAACAATTGTTGTGATAATTTATTCATTCGCTCAATTAGTTTCATGCACAACTCTCTTCTTTCCAATGTTTTCTTGTCTAGACATTTTATGGCAGTGCAGAACCAGAGCCGAGATCTCAACTGTTGAATGTGAGGTAAATCTACTCTCTCTCTCTCTCAGAACTTTGTGGATCCACCAAAGCCGTCAAGCATGAAGTTAATTAGCTGTGGAGGAGGCGTCTCTGCTCATCCCCCACACACTGCTGTCTCATTTCCGTCCCCACTGGAGATCACAGACTCACACACACACACACACTCTCATACACATTACAGAGTCTCTTCACACAACAAATACGGTTCGTACTGTTTTCCAGCTGGTGGAGTCACTCAGGTTTATGAGAGCAGATCCCAACACAGTCTTTGTGTCTAACTTTTGCCACTTCTACCTGTACTACAGATAGCAGTCTGTGTGTCAATCAATTTTTTTCTTTTTGCCACTCTGATTGTCTGTGTTTGTGCGTTCCGGACAGACTGTCAGCAAAGACTTTAGATATACAAAGACGGTGCCCTCATATCATTGTGAATGGGAGAAAATGCAATGCGCAATATAGTGGAATAAGTCCCGCCTTCTAAATAAATGAGCCAATCAGCAATTAGTAAAGTCATTGCGTCGCTGCAGCAGCCATTAAAGTGCCCCTATTATGCTATTTTAAAGTTTTCTAATTTTGTTTTGGAGGTCTCCTACAACAGGTTTACATGCATCAAAGGTCAAAAAACTGTTTCATTTTCTCATAATATACATTGCACATCACCACAATGTTCAATAATTCACAAACAACTCGATGGATGAATCAGTCCAATGAACGATGACGACGATTTTACATCAATCCCAGCGCGAGTATGAATTGATGATGAAAACATGGGAAGAACTAGTTATTCAACCCGAACCTTGAGCAGGACGTTTCTCAGTGATGCTACTCAACCAGTTTGAGGTACATTATGAGATGTTTCAACTTTAATTCCTCACCATCAGCATTAACAAGTGTGCGTCCATCAACAAACCCGTGTGTTTCTCATTTATTGCTGTGCACATGTGGGAACTGTATCATTAACAGCACATATGTTAGCCCAGCACTAATGTGAATGACTGATGTAAGTTAACATTAAAGTTTGCAAAACAAATCTTGCTCCATCCATTATCTTTATTCAAAGTAGTAAGAATTACAGACAATCTGCATTAATAGACACAGTTTTAGGTAATCAGCTGGCCCACAGCTGATTTACAGTAGTATTTCAGTAAGACAGTAATAACGTGAGTTAGCCAGTTAGCCAGAGACCTACACAATATGCAACACAAAGCGCGTGCAATAAGTGGACGGGCAATATGCTAATGTTTCGTCTTGATGTCACAACGAAACGGCTTGTGATTCGTTTCAAAAACGATTCATTTAATTGACTTTTGAGAGACAATAACATTATATACGGTGCACTTTCAGATTTAAAACTTTGCAGGATGTTTTCATTCACTTAGAGCTATGTTACACACTACATGAAAGGTAATTATCAAAAATCCATAATAGGGGCACTTTAAAAGCTCCGGTTGCAATAGAAACAGTCAGTGTTCTGAGATGCGCACTTATGAGTGCACATGTAAACCCTCCGGCCCTACTCGCCTCGCACCGAGCGGGAATCAAAAAGGCGCCTAACAAGGACGCTAAAGACCTCAGTCTCTGGCGTCAGTCGCTAATGCGCCTCTTGAGATCAGGGGAGTAAATTTTACCTGCACAGCTCTTTACTAGCTGGCCACCGTTACACTCACCCCCCTAAACCTCACTCCCATCTGGGTCATGGCACCAATGTAACCACTCCGGTTTTTGCTCATTACAATCGATTTCGCCATGTAAACACCTTAACCTGTGTTCTTTCAGCTTATTGAAGTCCTTCTCCTGCTAGAACATATAAAGCAGTGGTGATTGTACTGATCCAAGCAGAGCTGTGTGATATGTGATATGTAACAGGAAAGCATGTTCCCTTTCAGTCAGTACACTACGAGTTACGTCAGTTACTGACGAAATGGGGGGTTTCGCTTAGAAGCCAATCGCCTTTGAGCTCTACAAAACGAGCCAATGGCATGAAGATGCCATGGGTCTGCGGAATTTGCATAACGCAACCCCGCCCCACCACATGGGTATAAAGGGCGTTGCGTGGCAATCTCGCATTATGTTTCTGCTTCAGAGCCGAGTGTTACTGCCTGAGCGTTTTCTCTCTTCAAGACGAGTGTCTCTCCAGAGTGTTGGTGTTACGGCGCGTTCTAGCGAGTTCCGCATTCCTGTCTGATCTGTGCAGTGATCTAGCACAGCGTGTGTGTTCTCCCTACGCGCTTCAGCATTTCTGCAGAGCAAAGACTCCTCTCTAAAAGAGCTGCACACGGCACGTCTTTTTCAAGATGTCTCGCCCGTGCTCCGTTTCTGGGTGCGGTCGGCTGGCATGATCGCTGTTTGGCGTGCTTGGGCCTCGTGCACGCCGAGCGCGCGTTCATGGATGAGTCATGTTCCCACTGCGGGAACATGGCCATCGCAGTGTTGCGGTCAAGACTCCATGATCTCCGTACTGGAGGGAGGGTCCCCTCTACCACACCCCAATCTATTCCCTCCACGAGAGGGAATACTTTGGCTGGTGGTCAGGGTGACTTGAGGGTGACGGTGTGGGCCAACCCGATGATTCCTCCTCTGCAACCTGTGGTGTTGCCAGATGAGGGCGCAGGTGTTTCCTGTCCTGGGCCCTGCGTTTCATTTGGCGCACCGGCGGAGGATACTATGTCGATCGCCGCATCACAAGGTGGGCTGGATTCCTCCGGAGATGACGATCTGGCTGTGTTGCCTCCTTCGGGAGTTCCAGCATTGCCCGAGTCTGATCCAGAGCTCACAGCCATGCTTTCCCGGGCGGCCGAGGCTCTTGGGCTTGTGTGGAACCCTCTGCCATGTCCCGAGCGCTCTCGGCTAGATGATTGGTATCTGGGGGCGGCCCTTGCCGAAGGCGCCTGTCAGCCCCCAGTGCCCTTCTTCCCGGAAGTGCATGAAGAGGTGTCGAAGTCGTGGAAGTCTCCCTTGACTTTTCACGATCGTTCGGAGGCCACTTCCGCCTTCACTGCCCTCGATGGCGGCGCGGTGAAAGGGTACACTGGGGTTCCCTCTGTTGAGCGCTCTGTTGCGATGCAACTGTGTCCGCAGAGCGCTGCGACATGGCGTGGTGACCCAAAGCACCCGTCCAAGGCCTGTGGGTTTACGTCTACTTTGGTGGCGAAGACCTACAGAGCTGCGGGCCAGGCTGCGTCCGCCCTGCATGCGATGGCCACCCTTCAGGTCTACCAGGCCAAGGTGCTCAGAGACATGCACGAGGGCAATGCTGACCCCGCATTAATGCAGGAGCTGCGGGCGGCCACTGACCTCGCTCTACGAGCGATGCAGGTGACCGCTCGCTCTCTCGGTCAGGTGATGTCCACTTCTGTGGTCCAGGAGCGCCACTTATGGCTCAACCTGGTTGATGTGGGAGAATCTGAGCGAACCTGTTTCCTCAATTCTCCCATTTCCCAGGATGGGCTATTCGGCGGGGCGGTCCAGGACTTCGCCCAACAGTTCTCGACCGCTCAGAAACAGACTGAGGCGATCAAACATATTCTGCCCCGGCGGCCTGCTGCTGCCTCCACCCAGCCGCCGGCTCAGAGGCCTCAGTCTGCTCCCCGCCGAGGCCGCCCTCCTGCTGCTCCCGCCCCTCCCGCTCAGCCCCAGCAGCAGCCTTCACCCGGGCCGAGGCGTGGAGGACGCCACAGGAAGGCAGCCCCGCCCGTCCCAGCCCCCCAGCCTGCTAAACGGCAGTCTAGCGGCGGTCCTGAGACGGGCAGCTCGGAGGTGAACTCGGTTCTTTCCCAGGAGATGGTAGCAGGGCCACTCCTTCCCCCGCTGGAGGGCCGGGGGAGAATCCTTGTAAAGAAAGAACTGACATTTTCACCTCCGAGCCTCAAGAGGGCGCGGCTGGCAGTGTGCGACGCCAAGCAGCCTCGCCACTCTCGGCCCCCTCTGTCGCCAGCCCTCTGGCAGACAAGACCCCCGTGGAACGCTGGTCCTTCCCTGGTCTCCTCTGTCAGGGCGCGGAATTCGACCCCGCACACACCTCGGGACGCTTCCACGCCTCCCATGTCTGGGCCGGTCATTCCGCCTCGCTGCCCCATCGGGGGTACGCCTGTGGTTCACATGACCCCGCTGGTACAGTTTCTGGAAGCCTGGCTAGCGCGTCCCAATCTGTCCAGCTGGCTCGCTCGCACCATCAGGTTATGCGATTCAGTTCGCACGGTCTCCTCCCTGCTTTCGGGGAGTCTGCTATACCATGGTGGTTGGCAATGCCCCTGTCATGCGTGCGGAGGTCGCCACCCTACTGGCGAAGGGTGCGGTCGAGATCGTCCCTCCAGCCGAGATGGAGTCCGGCTTCTACAGCCCTTACTTCATTGTACCCAAGAAAACCGGTGGGTTACGGCCAATCCTGGACCTGCGCATCTTGAACCGAACCCTTCACAGGCTTCCATTCAGGATGTTGACAGCCAAACGCATTTTCGAATGCGTTCGTCCATTGGATTGGTTTGCAGCGATCGACCTGAAGGACGTGTACTTTCATGTCTCCATTCTTCCTCGACACAGACCGTTTCTACGGATTGCCTTCGAGGGGCAGGCATATCAGTACACGGTTCTCCCATTCGGGCTAGCCCTGTCCTCTCGCGTCTTTACGAAGGTCGTCGAGGCAGCCCTTGTGCCGCTCAGGCAACACGGGGTTCGCATCCTGAACTATCTCGACGACTGGCTGATTCTAGGCCACTCTCGGGATCAGGTTTGCAAACACAGGGACCTGGTGCTTCAGCACCTCGCCCGTCTGGGCCTTCGGGTCAACTGGGAAAAGAGCAAACTCTTCCCAGTGCAGAGGATCTCTTTTCTCGGTATGGAAATCGACTCGGTCGCCATGTACGCGCAGCTTACGAGCGAGCGCGCGCAGTCCCTGCTGACTTGTCTTCGCCAGTTCGAGGGCAAGAGTGCGGTTCCACTGAAATATTTTCAGAGGCTCCTGGGGCATATGGCATCCGCAGCCGCGGTACCGCCGCTCGGTTTGCTTCATATGAGACCGCTTTAGCACTGGCTTCGCAATCGAGTCCCGAGATGGGCATGGCAACACGGCACGCTCCGGGTCCCAGTGACTCGGGCCTGCCGTCAGACCTTCACCCCGTGGGCGAACCTCAGTTTTCTACGGGCAGGTGTTCCCCTAGAACGAGTTTCCAGGCATGTTGTTGTATCAACAGATGCCTCTGCCACGGGCTGGGGTGCCATGTGCAATGGACATGCTGCCGCGGGCTCCTGGAGAGGACCCCAGCGCCTATGGCATGTCAATTGCCTCGAGTTGCTGGCCGTACGTCTTGCCCTGCACCGCTTCCGAGCCCTGCTCAAGGACAAGCACGTACTGGTCCGTTCAGACAGCACGGCGACAGTAGCGTACATCAACCGACAAGGTGGTCTACGCTCCCGCCGGATGTCGCAACTCGCCCGCCATCTCCTCCTATGGAGTCAGAAGCATCTGAGGTCGCTTCGTGCCATTCACATCCCGGGAGAACTGAATCGTGCAGCCGACGAACTGTCACCGAGCTGAACCTACACGTGTGGGACCTGGACGGGACGCGGTAGGTTTGAGTACCCTGCCACCTCAGGTGGCGGCTACCATCACTTCCGCTAGGGCCTTGTCCACGAGTGGAACCTCTTCGTCACCTGGTGCTCTTCTCGAAAAGACCCCACGAAATGCTCAATCGGGTCCGTGCTTTCCTTCCTCCAGGAAGGGTTGGAGCGAAGGCTCTCTCCCTCCACCCTGAAGGTCTATGTGGCCGTGATTTCGGCTCATCATGACCTGGTGGATTCAAAAACGGTAGGTCAGCACGACCTGGTCAGCAGGTTCCTTAGAGGAGCGAGGAGATTAAATCCTCCTCGTCCTCCTCAAATACCCTCTTGGGATCTTGCAGTAGTTTTATCTGCTCTGCAGAAAGCTCCCTTTGAGCCCCTGCAGTCTGTGGAGCTGAAGTTCCTTTCAATGAAAGTGGCACTCTTGATTGCTCTGGCTTCCATCAAGAGGGTAGGGGACCTGCAGGCATTTTCGGTTGACGAAGTGTGCCTGGAATTCGGGCCGGCCAATTCTCACGTGATCCTGAGACCCCGGCCTGGATACGTGCCCAAGGTTCCCACCACTCCCTTCAGGGATCAGGTGGTGAACCTGCAAGCGCTGCCTGTGGAGGAGGCAGACCCAGCCTTGGCACTGCTCTGTCCAGTACGCGCCCTTCGTGCTTACGTAGACCGGACGCAGTGTTTCAGGACCTCAGACCAGCTCTTTGTCTGTTACGGAGGGCAGCAAAAAGGGAAGGCTCTCTCCAAGCAGAGGTTGTCTCACTGGATAGTGGACGCCATTGTCCTGGCATATCAGGTTCAGGGCATGCCATGCCCCCTTGGGGTTAGAGCACACTCCACTAGGAGTGTTGCTTCCTCTTGGGCTTTAGCGCGTGGCGCCTCGCTGACAGACATTTGTAGAGCTGCAGGCTGGGCGACACCCAACACATTCGCAAGATTTTATAATCTCCGAGTGGAGCCTGTGTCCGCTCGTGTACTCGCCCCAAGTGGCCAGTAACTGGACAGGCTCAGGTGTCTTCGCTTGCTGCGCCATTCCACTCCACGGACTGGATGCGTGCGCATTTCCTCTCAGGTGAGCTTCCCAGTAAGCCCTGAGCTCCTCCAGCACTGCTGATGTCGACACCAGAGTGCATGCCCGCTTGGTCAGCCCTTGTGTTCGGCTAGGTGCCTCCGTGTGCATGGTTCCCCCGCTGGGCAACCCCCACATGTGTATTTCCACGGCAAGTCTCTCTGAGCACGTGTCTTCCCTTGGCAAGACACCCTTGCCACACCTGGGGTTGAAAATTTTTTCCACCTGTGGCTGGATACCCAGAGTGCTCCATATGCAGTACCTACGGGGGTCATATGTGTATTCTTGAGTCCTCCCTTCGGGCAGGCATTGTGTTGCATTTCTCCACGTGGGATATGCTTCCCAGTGTACCTTGGTATCGGCGTTGAGCCTAGCCCCTCGTTCGTGCTAAGACTCACGGCAGGGAGCCCTGGTCAGCGCAGGACGCTGGAAGACAGCCGTCGTGGCGAGATTGTATTGGGACCCCCATTTCGTCAGTAACTGACGTAACTTGTAGTGTACTGACTGAAAGGGAACGTCTCGGTTACGTATGTAACCCTCGTTCCCTGAAGGAAGGGAACGGAGACGTTACGTCCCAATGCCACTTCCGCTGTACCGCTGGAACGGCTGGACGCTCATGCCTCGGCTCTTCAGCAGGTAACATAATGCGAGATTGCCACGCAACGCCCTTTATACCCATGCGGTGGGGCGGGGTTGCGTTATGCAAATTCCGCAGACCCATGGCATCTTCATGCCATTGGCTCGTTTTGTAGAGCTCAAAGGCGATTGGCTTCTAAGCGAAACCCCCCATTTCGTCAGTAACTGACGTAACGTCTCCGTTCCCTTCCTTCAGGGAACGAGGGTTACATACGTAACCGAGACGTTTTCTGCAGATTTAAGCACATCCAACCAGAGCAAGTATTTTGCTGTAGGGGAGGAGGAAATATATCATACAATCTGACTCTTTCTTGACCCGAGAAATGATAAAATGTGTTCTTATCTCGTGCAGCTGAAGGAGCAGTGGAAACGGCAAACATTAGAGGAAAATGAGTCTGTACCTGCTGACATTTTGGCATACTCTGGTGTTTTTAATTCTTTATTTAACATTACAACTCACATAATAACTAGAATACTCTGAGTGGAATACACGGATGCTTATGTTTTAATGTCACCAATGGTAAATGATCTGATTTAAAAAAAAAAAAAAAAAAAGTTTTGTAAACATGGTTTTCTTGCATTGATAGTTTACGGGTAAAACAGGTAAATTTCAATAAATAGATTTTTGGTAGTTACCAGTATGTTGGTGTGCATGTAAACATGCTTACTGAATCATTCATTCAACCAATTAGTTAAAAAAAACAGATTAATTCAGGAAAAAAACACTACTACATTGTGTTGCTTGGAGACGTGTAGTAGTCAATTCTGCTTTGACTTTGTTTGGAACTATTTTCATACGTAACTGGCAATATTGTGTCTAAAATATTAACTGTTTATTAAACTGCCTACAGCCAAATTCAGAACAACAGCATTCTTGCTCATCTGACATTGCTTAAGTAGAGGATAGATGTATGATAAGTATGGGAAAATGTAAATCCTGCTGGTTGTTGTCGCAAAATAAACCACAGCAGGATGATCCAGAGGCATGAAAGAAGCGCCAGCTTCAGGTACCCGATCTGTTATACAGCATTGCTATTGACAGCGGTCATTATTGTGGAATAACAGACCATGGAATGTTAAGACTGACCAATCAGAACCAAGCATTTCAGAGAGCCATGTAATAAATAGCAATAACAGCAAAAATTCTATCAATTCAACTTTGATTCAGTTAATATGACCTCTGCCTTTCAAGCAAAAGGTACTATGATAAAAAATGCTAGATGAGATCATCCCCCACCCAATACCTGCTCATCCAGTCAATCAATGCAGCATTTTTACATGCCTTAAAACCTACATCCACCACCCTCAAATGAAGAAGACATGTCTACAATGAAATGTATCGAATTGCTTTCCTCAACGTTTTCCCTCCGTCTCCTGCTAGAACATATAAAGCAGTGCTGATCCTAGCAGAGCTGTGCGCCTTAAGGCACAGTGCTGACGAAAGACTTCCTGCCGAGCTTGGTTTAGTTTGTGACTGGAGTTAATTTCAGATATAAGGTATGACCCAGGTATACTAACAGACATGTGCCTTATGAGTCTGTGTGCCTCATACATGGCTGTCAGTGAAACAAAAATGTATTCCCTCGAGGATGTTGCAAGTTTTGAATCTAGGTGCTTTTAGTCAGACGATACAAGCAGCAATTGTTGAGTATGAATGCGTGTACGGTTGTTAGTTTTCCTCCGACAGTGAGCAGCCTATAGCTTTATCATATTGTATTCTTTGCTGGTGTTTGTAAGCCTGTCATGTTTGTCACAGATGGTTGATGGGTGTGAGGATGTTGCTCCAATGATAATTGATTTCTACTTAGTATGTTGATTCTAATGAGAGTCACTTTGGACGTCCTAATCAATTTGGTATTTGAATCTCTTTATGTAGCTTTCAAACTTCCCTCAATTTCTCCATCACTCACAGACAACCACACTGATGATTAGCACAACTGAGCTCCTTCCGTCTTCAGACGGATTCATTTTCCAGAGATGAACAGTAAAAGACGGTGTAACTCACAGGAAGCTGTTTCTCCAAACAGTTGCTGAAGCTCTTGGTCTGGTTGGGTTTGAGTTTCTTCAGGGGGATTCGGGTTTCGCCGATGAATTCGTTGTGGCGGAATTTGTCCTCGTCACACACTGAAATCCTAGATGAAAATCAAATCAAATCAAATCACCTTTATTTATATAGCACTTTTTACAATGCCAATTGTTTCAAAGCAGCTTCACAGTGTTAACAGGAAAATAATGCAACAGAATTTGATTCGGCTGTACAGCCGCTCTGGTGAAAACGGTGATGTCATCCAGCTCATTTCAATTATCATATAGTGTCAATGCGGGCAGATCAGTAATATAGTTGAAATTTAAGTGTCCCCAACTGAGCAAGCCAAAAGCCAAAGGCGACGGTGGCAAGGAACCAAAACTCCTTCAGGGCCAGAATGGAGAAAAAAATAAAAGATTGACAGTATCAGATCTGGGTTGTAGCCTTGCCATGTAAAAGGAACTACACAGCTAGTTAGAAGATTTGTTTTTAACTATTTCCCTGCCACTGTTTACTAAAAAAGTTTACAGTCAGCGCCAGCATTTTTGAACATATTCCCAAAATTTTC
The DNA here is from genome assembly GCA_039654105.1 of Coreius guichenoti. NCBI lineage: Eukaryota > Metazoa > Chordata > Actinopteri > Cypriniformes > Gobionidae > Coreius > Coreius guichenoti. Next base: position 46,503,364 of record CM077169.1, on the reverse strand, counting down.
ATGGACCCAGAATATTTTTCTGTATGAATATGTAATGTCAATATATCAAAAGAAAGAACAGAGACTTGGCTTTAAAAAAAAATCTAGCTTCATTCATTCTTTTTTTAATCAACACAAAGTTCAAACAAAAAGCAGAGAAATTTGTATTTTTGTCAAAGCCTTAGTCCGGATCGGATTCACAATGATGATCAAAACATAGGTCGAGTCCATCAACACCCCCAAAGCTTGCACAATCCTATACCTCTTCATGGGTTTGATATTTATCTCTGTAAAGTTAGGCAGTTTTGGTTTATATGCTGTTGAAAGTTTGATGACCACGTTAGCTTACTTATGCATAAACTTCTATCGGCTCCTTCTGGTTTAAGCAGATATTTTTCTTCACTTGTTTTTGGAACTGGAGATGCTGTACTATTTCAGAAGATCCGTAATAGTGCCCCCTACCGCATAACAGTGAAAGCACGGATTGCCAGGAAAACCTTGTCAATGGCGTGAAAGTGTTGTGTCATAAATGATGGAAAATCTTGTCAATGGCGGGAAAAGAGTTATAAAACTTACATCACCAGGTTAATCTGATGTACCATGTCTGAATAACATTTCAAAGCTTTCAAAATTCATTATTTATTCCTACTCAGAACTGGTTTGACCCACGTAACCAAAATAAAAAAATATGTACTCCGTTCAGTCAAAGAGATATTTGGAGGATTACGTCCACATATCCATTCACGTGCTGAATATGGGCATTGCAAACTGATTTCCCACCACCTGTGCTTCATTACGTTTTGAAAACCACTTCATCTCAGTGAAATACATAGTGTGACTGGAACCATTTATTCAGTATATCCCATATATTCTGAATTCATAGCAGAAGCTCCATGGGAGGATTTCGTGCTATCTTTTCACTATAGATGTTCATTTGCAATGAGCTTGCTCACTGTGAAATTAGTTTTCTGTGCTATTTGCAGTATCGGCAAGAACCACTTGATATGAGGGGGTAGAAACAAAGGCACGGCTTCTTTTAGTTGGGTACAGGTCAATAACAACATTTGACTGGATACAGATGAGTAATTCACACAGGAAAAAAAACGTTCTGCTGATGTCTCTCATTTACAGCAAGAATAGATGGCCAGAATAACAACAAATCCATGTGTTTAAGATGATGATGAATTGGTCAGCAGCAGAAAGAGACAATTATTTCAACAAAATATGAAAATGTCTTCATTCACTCGCCCTCCTCATGCCATTTGGAAGATTAAGGATTTGTCCCCTTCTGTTAAAGGTACACTATGCAACATTTTTTGTTCAAAATTTAAATAATGAACCAATACATCATCAATCCTTCTTCCAAAAGTGTTTTTGTCTTACCCTGATTTCCTATGGTAAACCAATAATAAGTGTTTATTAGGGATGGGGGAAAAAAATCGATACAGAATAGTATCGCGGTATTTTGTGTGGGAATATTGTATCGATACAAGGATGGCAAGTATCGATATTTTCAGGGACTGAATTTCAGTTCGTATTGTGCAAAATTTTACCGTAAACTCTGCACGGGAAATAATAATAATGATTTGAAATATTTTTCATACTGTAATATAATAAACAGCGCATCACTCTCGCTCACACATGTGTGCAGTGAGCTGTGTGTACAGGAAGCGCATTCTCGCATATTTCTGAACGTGGACCACTCTGTCCATGTTAGTTAAACGTATTGATATGACACGCAATTGCAAGCCAGCTGCGCACTGACATGCAACAGAACTTTTTCTCGCAATTACAATCAAAGAAGCTGTCGACATTATGCCATATCTATTTACAATGTAAGCGCACTCGTTCATTATACAACACAATTGACAAGAAAAACAGCAGCAGCAGTAAAATGTACCTAATGCTATGAGATACTGGTTACTGGGTCGGTGATACTGGTTATACTCTTTTGAAATCAAACTGTCTTGCATTATTGTGTAGGCAATTTCACAACGAAAATAACTCCATAGCAGCATCTAGCATCCATCTATAATTACATTTCATAACTAAATAGTGTCAACTTGAACTTGTTCATTAGGCCGTTAGGGTTGTTCTTTAAAACGATATATATTGAAAAAACAAATACATTGAATTGAGCGTGCAAACATTGAAATGTGCAAACATTTTTATTTGAGAAATGTAATTTCTATTAAAAAATATGTCTAAAATATGAGGAAGGAAAACATTTGACAAGGAAGGGATGTGGATTTGAACTCGTTTTTATTACTCAACAGGTGAGTAAAGTATTTTATTGAACAGATAAATCTCTTCAGCTAGTCAGCTTGAGATCCTTTCCATTTAAACTGAATATATACCTTAAACCTAGTAGTGAATGTTTTATGAGCTGTAGGATAATCTCTTTTTTCAGTTGAGAAAGAACCATATTCATCCGCACAGTCACGCAGAGCCGAAGCACAACCAAAACAATGTTCTTCCACAAAATGCATGCAGTTTTGTTTTTAATCACTAGAAGTTACATAGTGTACCTTTAAACAAAGAGATATTTTGCAGAATATCCAAGCTGTTCAAAACAATAACTGGATGATTTAAAGTACTGTATATCAAAAAGGATATCAAATACACCATAAAAGTACCTTCAAAGTTAATACGATTATTTTGAATAAGTCTTCTGAATCTATATGATATATTTGAGGAACAGACCAAAAATAATTTATTGAAGATACTGACTTCAATCAATCAATCAATCAATCAAGTTTATTTATAGAGCACATTTAAACACAACCAAGGTTGACCAAAGTGCTTTACAAAAAGAAAACAAAGAGTAAAACGAGAGAAAAAAAAAAGTAAAAGAGCAAAACAAACACTCAAATAAACAATCAACAGTAAACAAGGAAAACCCAGGATAATGTACTAAGGGGTGTTAAAAGCCAAGGAAAATAAATATGTCTTGAGACAAGATTTTAAAAATAGTGCGTGATGGGGCATGCCTAATATAGGGAGGAAGGCTATTCCAAAGTTTGGGTCCAGCAGTAGCGAATGCGTGATCACCGCGATTTTTAAGTTTAACTCTGGGTACTGTCAGTAGGCCAAGGTCATGTGATCTCAAATTTCTTGAAGGGTTATACGGAAGCAATAGATCAGTTAGATAGCGAGGTGCTAGGTTATTGAGGGCTTTATAGACAAATAACAAGATTTTAAAATCAATCCTATACTTGACAGGGAGCCAGTGCAGAGACATTAAAATAGGTGTTATATGATCATATTTTCGTTTCCTGTCAAGCAGTCTAGCAGCTGCCTTTTAGGACCAGCTGCAGACGAGAGATAGAGGCCTGGGAGATACTATAATACAGTGAGTTACAGTAGTCAAGCCGAGATGTTACAAAGGCAGGGATTGCGATTTCAAAATTGCTCCTGGATAAAAAGGGCCTAACTTTACTGAGAAGGTGAAGTTGATAGAAGCACAATTTGACAACAGCAGTGATCTGTTTGTCGAATTTTAAGTCAAATAGGATGCCCAGATTCCTGGTACACTGTGTATTATACGTGGCGAGAAAACCGAGATCAAAATCAAAAACACTGTTTTCCTTAGGGCCAAACATAATAATTTCTCATTTATTTTCATTTAAAAGTAAAAAATAGCTTGAAAGCCATGACTTAAGTTCATTTAGGCAATCAAACAGAGGCCGAAGAGAAAATTTGTTATTGCGCTGTAATGGAAGGTAGGTTTGAGTATCATCGGCATATAGATGAAAAGAGACACCATATTTTTCAAAAATAGAGGCCAGGGGAAGCAAATACAGGGAGAACAACACAGGTCCAAGAATAGATCCCTGCGGGAAACCACAACCAAGAGGTATGTTGGAGGATGAATAATGCCCCAGATGTACAGTGAAACCTATTTGACAAATAAGAGCCAAACCACTGTAATACAGTACCACAAAGTCCCACACAAGACTCTATGTTGTTGAAGTATGTTGTGATCAACTAAGTCTAAAAGGACCAAAGCCATGGTTTTCCCTGAATCTGTCATGAGAAAGATGTCATTTGAGACTCTTAAAAGAGCCGATTCAGTGCTATGTAGAGTTTTAAAACCTGATTGGAAAACTTCATAGATAGAATTGACAGACAAGAAGGATTGTAATTGGGCAAGCACAACTTTCTCCATGATCTTTGAGATAAAAGGCAGGTTTGAGATGGGCCGAAAATTAGAAAGAGACGTAGGATCAAGATTGGGTTTTTTAAAGATACGGTGTTACAACAGCATGTTTAAGGCAGGCTGGAACGGTGCCGGTGAGCAAGCATTTATTAATTACTGCTAACAGTCCCGGACCAACTGCATCCATAATAGTTTTGAGGAAATACGGAGGAATAATGTCCTGTGGGCATAATGTGGGCTTAAGATGATTCACAATTTTCTTACAGGAGTGCAAGTTGAGCGGCTCAAACACAGACCATGTAGAGGAGTATAAAGGAGCATCAGGCAGATTATAACCAGTATGAGATATCTGAGATCTAATAGTCGTGACGTTATTTGTGAAAAACATTCGGAAACTTTCACAAAGGGAAACAGAGGGCTCAGGGAACAGTTTAACAGGTGGATTTAGCACAGAGTCAATGGTGGAAAAAAGGACATGAGGTTTGTGCTGATTTTTTGTAATCAGATCAGAAAGATATTTGCACTTTGCAGCCTTGGCTGCCCTCTGGAACATAGTAAGAGAATTTCTCATAATTTCATAAGAAATCGTCAGGTTGTCCTCAGCACGTCTGCAGGCCTGTCTGAGAGAGCATGTTGTTTCGTTATGCCAAGGAACTGGCGCTGACTTATGATTTCTAAGCCTCATTGGTGCAACGCTATTCAGAACGGAGGCACAAGTAGAGTTGAAATGACTGAGATGTTCATCAGCGTCCAAGTTGTGCAGAGTAGATTCCATTTCTGATGAATCGCATGCCTAAGCAATAGTGAACTCTTCACTGGAGCGTGAGTTAAAGGTACGCAACTTGCGCACCATGGGCTGATTTCTTAGAATTTGACCAGAGAAAGGAACAGAGAAAGATGTTAAGCAGTGTAAGGCGGTCATAAACCAAGGTGGAATTACAATTTGAGATTAAAAGGGAGATAATTAAAAAAATAACAAATGCCAGAGGCAGCGACATAGAGGACAGCAGACGGCAAGCCAACACAGGCGCCATCTTGTCCAGGCCAAACTGTTATGTCTAACCTCTCAAATGTCATTGAAGTTTTTGCACATTCAAACCTGGCACGTCATGATAAGCATGAAAACCAATTCAGTCTATGCACTCTTTATTCTCCAATGGCTATGTGCCATCTAATAAGTTATCCTATATATGATTCGAAGGAAGGCCTTACTTTTTGGTCTGTTCATCACAAAAAAACTAAAGGAAAAAAAAATTATGGTCAGCATAAATGTCAGGTTCTACCCAGTCCATTTTGTCTCTCATACCAGCAGTACTGATCCAGACAGTAAAATCCAGATATATTTTCACTCTAGACACGATTACTTGTTTCATTTTCAAGGACTGGCATAATCCTCAAGCTTTACACCTCATAACATGACTGATTCCATCAACTCCCTCACTAAGAAATATCATAAAACCCCATAAAAACCCCATTTTCATACATTTTCATACATGATGCATTCGTAGAAAATAGCCCCATCATTACATCCAACAGTAATATACATCAAACAGACTAATGCAGAAAGGGTGATTCTAGGATTTCAGCCTGCGCAGTGGTGTATTTGGTTGCATTTTATTTTATTATCAGATGAGAAAAGAGGAGAAAGCATCTGAGAGCTGAGCTCTGAGCCGAACATTGCCACCCAATAATGGAACCAATGAACCAAACTTGAAAGTTTTTAACAACTAGTTAGAGGAGGACTCAAAATGAAATAACCTTGTAATCTTAAAACTAGATTTTTATGGGGGCTGAGATGAAACCATAGGGCCACAGCTCTAACAGTGCCTATGGATCAGTCGATTTGAGTTACACAGCCTTGTCAATAAGAGAAGGAAGAACACACACAGAATCCTTCCAGATCCACATTATTTCCATTTGTTACCTAGTCTCCACTCTTCACTGCATCAACAATGAATTCCTGAATGCTTGCTCTATTCCCATCTGGAAGTTAGATGTGTTATTTATGACAAACCATTGCTATTCATTGCTAAAGCGTTCAGCCTGGCTCAGTAGTTCAGTTCTCCAAAGACTTCAAGTCATGTTTCAGGTAAACTGGCAATCACACTGTTGATAAAGGTCTTGAATGAGGCACGGGGCAACTGGAGCAGCACTCAGGCATGCCCAAAAGGTCTGGTTAATAAAGGGTGTTATGTTACATGTGGATAGGATTGTTTCCCTAGACAGCCGTGTGTGCTGGATTGCTCTTTATGCTGTTTCTAGAACGGTTTTGTTTTAATTATGGCTGATTATGGTAGTGTGTATGTTTAATGCCAGCTGTCCTCTTGGATAAATGTGCAGGGAGTTCAGGGATTTTTGTACAAGGCAATCGCAGTACATTGTGTTTTTCTGTGTGAGCTGGATATATTTGTGCATGACCTTGAATTTGCAAAGACATTCCTGAATATGTGGGATAGAAAAGTCCAAAATACTCAGATGTAAAAGCAATGGTCATTACAAAATATATTCTAAAATTATTTACTGCAATTAATACACATACATACACACATTGTTACGGGTGATCTTGTTTATTATCTGTTTTGGGTGGGTTTTAGTTTGGTTTTCTTATGTTAGTGTTTTGATTCTATGGTTTTGCATTGATTTGGTTATGAATCACACCTGTTGTTAATTTCATAATTCGTTCACCTGTGTATTTATAGCCTTGGTTTTGCTTCAGTCTCCATCCGTTCTTGTCATGATTAAATTGGTTGTTCTGTTTCTTTTGTGTTTAAATAAATTGGACTGCTGCGAGTAAATCCAGGCTTTTATTTCGTTTTGTTCTCAACCAACGCTGACATTTCTCAACCAACGCTTATTTTTTTCTAGTAATTTAATATCTTTATTCAGCAAGAAAACTTTAAATTGATCAAAAAGTGACAGTAAAGACATTTACAATGTTACAAAAGATTTCTATTTCAAATAAAGTTTTTTTATTTATTTATTTTTTTAACTTTCTACTCAAAGAATCCTAAAAAAAATGAATCACGGTTTCCACAAAAACATTACGTTTCAAAATGTTTAACATTGATAATAATAAGAAATGTTTCTTGAGCACCAAATCATCATATTAGAATGATTTCTGTTTACTGACTGCTGTATTTTTGATCAAATAAATGCACATTTTGAATGTAAAGTATGAATTTAGTATATTTACTTTCAAAATCTGCATATATGGGCCTATACTAGATTGATAAATTGATATGTTAATATTGGTGAAACACATTATATGAGCTCTCGCTTTCATTCATGAAATAATTACATTCTAGTGAGTTAAATATATTAAATTCCTATTGAAAATATTAGTAGGAATTAAATTTTGAGTGTTCATGAAGATGGCCAAATTTTAATATCCAAAAAATGGAATAGAAATTTAGATCAGGCATATTTTGAGCTAAAAGAATGCTGAGAGGAAAATTAATAAACTATGTACATTTGCCTGAGAGACAGTCTCGTGATTGAAATTGAAAGAGGACAGGGTTTCTGCTGTTAAAAAATAATTTCTACTGGTTTCCTTTTGTGTTTCTCTTTGTTTTAATGTGCAAAGATAAATCCTGAGAGGTGAAGCACATCTAGCTGTATTTAATTGTCTGTAAACGTTCCGGAAAATATGTTTGCAAATAGTATTTTTGTATTCTTAAACCGCAATTGTAAATTTAAAGGCTTTCTCGGGTATAAAGGCATGAGAGGTGAGCCACTTGTGTGGGTAATTTGGCTTTGAATAGAGCTGTCACTGTCTGAGATGATGTTGGCAATGGAAGTATGCCTTTTCAGATAAATCACATGCTTTCATAGCCACAGGAGGAGTTCGGCATAGCCCGCCATTAAAACACCACTTTGATGTTCATCGGCAGCACATGAAGATCGCCGGCAAATGAGGTTTGGTGAATAATGGGAAAGACCGAATGCTAGAGTGAGATAACACCTCAGGGCGCCATTGTGTGAAAGTGTGAAAGACTAAAGCCTGACATCATGTACATGTCTGACTTACACTCTGTAGGAGAAGCCATGGGTCTCTTTGTGAAGTTGTCCATAAAGTTTTTCCTGCCCTACGAGATTCTACATAAATCTGCGTATATTACATTTACTGCTCCTATATTTTTATTTTCCTATATAACTTGACACCCCATATCCTCTAAAACAGAGGCTCTCAATCTTTTGGAACTAAACCCCCCATCCCCCATCCCCCCGCCCCGCACTGCGCCTCCCCTTACATGTGACACGCCCCCCTTCCCATCCCCCATCCCCCGCACCTCCCCTTACATGTGACACGCCCCCCTTCCCATCCCCCCGCCCTGCACCGCACCTCCCCTTACATGTGACACGCCCCCCTTCCCATCCCCCATTATCTATTCTATAAAAAATATATTAATCTGGGAGGGAGGGATGGAATATGCGCTTAAATGACCAAAAATGTTACACTATAACTACTTTGAACAAGCCAACTAGGTTGTAATAACATGCACTTTTTTTTACATGTAAAATATGTTGCATTCCATTCGTCTTGCATTCTCAAAACATTTGCATACAAATTATGCAAATTTGGACGCAGGGCGTGTCACGTTAGCCATGACATTGTTGAAAACAATCAGAGGAACACCTGCGCTTGCTTTACTTTTACAAAGAACCACAATTCGCGGATCAATGTTGGATAGCACAAGCCTTATGTCATCCTCCACCTGGAGTCGATTTCGGTTGGCTATTTTGTGTGAGGCTTTTCAAAATTGACTGCCTTGAAAACCAATAAGTTGAGGTGAATGGAAGAAGTAATTTAACTGAGGATATTCAGTCATCACACAACCAAAACGAAGGCAGAGAGCAAGGCAGAGAGCAAAGAGATCCTGAAAGCAAAGAACCAAGCAAATGAACTGAAATCCTCACTGAAATAACGGCCAAATTGTTGTTTCAGTTCTTCAACATGTTGAGCAACTGTGTTAATCAAAGAAGAGATATTTATCCCTGTCTCCTGCACATAGTCAGTGAAGTTGGGAAACATGCAACATTTTTATAAATCAGCTGATCACGGCAAAGATCCAATTTGCCAACGAATGCACTGACTTTGTCTGAAAGAAGCAAGATGTTGGCATCTCTCCCTTGGCATTGATGTGTTTAACAATTTCAACCTGACGTAAATATCTAAGTTATGACAACTGCACTAACCACAGGGGGTCATCCAGGTACCGCACAAGGTCGGACTGCGCATCAACAAGAAACGTATTCACTTCTGAACGCAATTCGTAGAGCTGCAGCAGGGGTGCGGGAGATCAGCAGAAAACAGCCGTTGCAATGGCACTCAAGTGCGTGAATGGAGGTTGGCGCTCTGCCTTTATAAAGCAGCATCGAACGCCAATTCCACTGAATCGTTCTTCTTCAGACCGCTGACGTGTCACCGCAATCTTGGCCCATTCCTCGCTTGAAACTGCTTTTAGATCACTGATAATCTTTGGTTTTCTTGTTACCACTGATTTCTTCAAATTCCACCAAATATTTTCAATGAGATTTAAATCTGAAGACTGTACAGGCCACTCAAGAACATTCTAAGACTGATCCCTGAACCAAGCTTAAGTAGATTTGGATGTATACTTTAAGATGGCTGTCCTGCAGGAAAGTCCATTGATCATCAAGCTTCAGTCTCTGCACTGAAGGCATCACCATCTTTGCCAAAATGGCTTGATACTTCAAGGAATTCACGATGGCTTTTATTCAGTCAAGATTTCCACTTCCTGCAACAGCAAAGCACCCCATAACAAGACTGGACCACCTCCAAGTTTGTCCATGGAGATGGTGTTCTTCTGCTCATAAGCTTTGCCTTTTTTGTACCAGACATACCGCTGATCCATGGGTCCAAAAAGTTCCAGTGTGGTCATATCACTCCATAAAACATTCTTCCAGAACTACACAGGTCTATCCAAATGGATTTTAGCATATTCAAGTTTGCCTTTTATGTTCGTCTTGGTCAAGAGTGGCATTCGGCAAGATGTACCAACATGAAGGCCATGTGTTGTTCTTATAATCTGCATTAGAACTTTTTTTTTCCTCTTTTCATCACGTCATCTTGCAAGTCTTTTTTAATATAATGCTGATTGTGTTTAGCTGAAAGAAGAAAGTCATATACACCTAGGATGGCTCGAGGGTGAGTAAATTATGGGTTAATTTGCATTTTTGGGCGAACTAACCCTTTAATGCCTGCATTTTTGAACTTTGCTACTTTAAAACATGATCAAAACAGTAATCTATTTTAATAACAAAAGTTATGCCTGTATCGGGATCGGCCAGCAGTTGTTTGTCAAAATCAATTTATATATAAATATATAAATATACACACATATACACACGATATTATAGAGGAATTTATTTATTTTTTAAATTGATATCACTTCCTGTTTCTCTTTGTCTCCAGCTCTTTTCATTTGTACCCTCCTTTTAGAATGATCAAGAGCAGACAAGTTCGAGTCAGACATAAGACAACAATTTTATCACTAGGATGTAGGCACAGACCATCTGGGCTTTAGACAGGCTTTATTGAGGAAATATAAGGCGCTATAAAGTGCTAGAACGCTGCATGAGGAAATAATGAAAATGTAGTTTTTATAAACACTAGAGGTGAGTCGCTGAATATGCCAGTGTTTGGAGTTTATTTACGTGAAGGACAAGAGCGATCCCTGAAGGAACGGCCTATGAGGGAGACTTTTGGTTTCCATGGAAACTGGCTAAGACAGCCCTAAAGAAAAGCAATGGTGAATCATCAGGTGGTTCCTCCCCAATCCACGTCTGCAGACGCACACACATACATCTGTACTTCATCTCAAAACAGTAAACCTCCTTTAAGGATTTCCGTCAACTTGTCAATATGTCCAGGTCATATCAACATACAGCCTCACCCTCTAAAAACAGCCTATAAAAGAGCAAGACAGCCCAAATAAGCCCTAAACCCTCATCCCAGGCCTCAGTTAAACCTTTCTAAACTGTAAAATCACCCAGCGTCACCTCCCTGTAGCTGGGTTGAATGAACCTGTTACTGCACTGCTTAAGAACAGAAATGTGACCTTTGAAGCGCAGACTCTCTGCCTCATTAATTCACTCTGAGTCCAGACAAATCTGGGAGCCTCCAAACCCAGAGCTGCAATCTCAGCGGGAAAAGCCTCTCACTAACTCTGGCCTGTCTAGACGACTCCATAATGGACTTGGTGTTGGTGTTACACTTTTTTGCATCTTGCAGAATCAGATGGTAGAGGAAAGAGAGACTGCAGGTCATATATTGACCTGTCTCATCTGGCATTCACTGGCAAGATTTTCTTACCTTTCATAACTCACAAACTATTGCAAATCTATCTGCCATTGTTTGGCAACCTACAGTATTAAGTGTCAATAGTAATAGTTCCATTAAAATAAATGCATTGATAAAGAATAGTTCATAATAAATACAAGAAGTTTTACAAATGCCCGTGTTGGTGGTTGGGTGGAAATGAAAAAAAAATAATAATACATCCTCTTCATAAATATAATCAACTTATCTAAAATACTAAATCAACTGTATCTCAAAGAGCACACCACAAAGTAATCAACTGCTTTAATACTTAATATTACTAAATAGTTTTTGCCTTCATATGCTGTCAGGAATAATAAAGTGGTTAAAGCAAAAGTCTAAGTGAAACCTACAGAACTATAATTATTTGAAATTGCTGCCAAAACTCCTGATGAAAATTGAAATTCTATCTGTCAGAATATCTGGAATTCAAGTTATCTTTTAGACAGCATAACAAATTGTACATTCAATCAATCAATCAATTACTCAATAAAAAATAAATCACATTAATGACAAAATTTAGGGGATTACAATTGCCCCCGTCGGTATTCTATACTACTATTCATGGGCTTATGAAGTAAGACAAAACTAAATATATTACATAGCCAAATAAAAAGAAAATGCAATTGATTTGATATTAAAGGGATAGTTCACCCAAAAATGAAAAATCTGTCATTAATTACTTTAATTACATTGAAGATGAACGAATTAGGGTGCTAATGTAGTTCCAAACCCATAAGACTTTCGTTCATCTTCAGAACACAAACGAAGATCTTTTTGATGAAATCTTGGAGCTTTCTGTCTCTCCATTGACAGCTACGCAACTGCCACTTAAAGCTTCAAAAAGTTCATAAAAAGATCATAAAACTAATCCATATGAATCGAGCGGTTTAGTACAAATTTTCTGAAGAGACACGATCGCTTTATATAATGAACAGAATTTAGGCTTTTATTCACATATAAAAATTGATCAGTGAACATAAAAAGAAGCTCAACCGAACCTGCTTTATGCGTGAGAACAAACCTCATTGGTTCTTGCGGAAGCTGAAACGTGCTGCGTAACATGAGAATGAACCTCACTGGTTCTTGCGGAAGCTCAAACGTGCTGCGTAACATGAGAATGAACCTCATTGGTTCTTGCTGAAGCTCAAACGTGCTGCGTAACATGAGAATGAACCTCACTGGTTCTTGCGGAAGCTCAAACGTGCTGCGTAACATGAGAATGAACCTCATTGGTTCTTGCGGAAGCTCAAACGTGCTGCGTAACATGAGAATGAACCTCATTGGTTCTTGCTGAAGCTCAAACGTGCTGCGTAACATGAGAATGAACCTCACTGGTTCTTGCGGAAGCTCAAACGTGCTGCGTAACATGAGAATTAACCTCATTGGTTCTTGCGGAAGCTCAAACGTGCTGCGTAACATGAGAATGAACCTCATTGGTTCTTGCGGAAGCTCAAACGTGCTGCGTAACATGAGAATGAACCTCATTGGTTCTTGCTGAAGCTCAAACGTGCTGCGTAACATGAGAATGAACCTCATTGGTTCTTGCGGAAGCTCAAACGTGCTGCGTAACATGAGAATGAACCTCATTGGTTCTTGCTGAAGCTCAAATGTGCTGCGTAACATGAGAATGAACCTCATTGGTTCTTGCGGAAGCTCAAACGTGCTGCGTAACATGAGAATGAACCTCATTGGTTCTTGCGGAAGCTCAAACGTGCTGCGTAACATGAGAATGAACCTCATTGGTTCTTGCTGAAGCTCAAACGTGCTGCGTAACATGAGAATGAACCTCATTGGTTCTTGAGGAAGCTCAAACGTGCTGCGTAACACGAGAATGAACCTCATTGGTTCTTGCTGAAGCTCAAACGTGCTGCGTAACACGAGAATGAACCTCATTGGTTCTTGCTGAAGCTCAAACGTGCTGCGTAACATGAGAATGAACCTCACTGGTTCTTGCGGAAGCTCAAACGTGCTGCGTAACATGAGAATGAACCTCATTGGTTCTTGAGGAAGCTCAAACGTGCTGCGTAACACGAGAATGAACCTCATTGGTTCTTGCGGAAGCTCAAACGTGCTGCGTAACACGAGAATGAACCTCATTGGTTCTTGCGGAAGCTCAAACGTGCTGCGTAACACGAGAATGAACCTCATTGGTTCTTGCGGAAGCTCAAACGTGCTGCGTAACATGAGAATGAACCTCATTGGTTCTTGAGGAAGCTCAAACGTGCTGCGTAACATGAGAATGAACCTCATTGGTTCTTGCGGAAGCTCAAACGTGCTGCGTAACACGAGAATGAACCTCATTGGTTCTTGCGGAAGCTCAAACGTGCTGCGTAACACGAGAATGAACCTCATTGGTTCTTGCGGAAGCTCAAACGTGCTGCGTAACACGAGAATGAACCTCATTGGTTCTTGCGGAAGCTCAAACGTGCTGCGTAACACGAGAATGAACCTCATTGGTTCTTGCGGAAGCTCAAACGTGCTGCGTAACACGAGAATGAACCTCATTGGTTCTTGAGGAAGCTCAAACGTGCTGCGTAACACGAGAATGAACCTCATTAGTTCTCGCACATCAAGCAAACTTGCTTGAGCTTATGTTTACCACAACTGATGTGTGAGTTGATGAATGTTTATATGTGATTAAAAGCCTAAATTAAATCTGTTCATCATTTAAAGTGATCGTGTGTCTTCAGAAAATTTGGACTAAACCGCTCAATTCATATGGATTAGTTTTACGATCTCTTTATGAACTTTTTGAAGTGTCAAAGTGGTAGTTGCATAGACTGTCAACGGCGGGACAGAAAGTGCTCAGATTTCATCAGAAAGATCTTTATTTGTGTTTCCGAAGATCAGGGTTCCTACACATTTTCTCTTTCAAATTTCCATACCTTTCCAGACTCAAATTTCTAAACCTCTATGTAGATTTTCAGGCCATAATTAATATAAATAGTTTATACAGCATTATTTACTGCATTATATTTGGTATATAGTACAGTCATTTGTAAATATTTTTATTTTCTCAGGGTTTTACTTTTTCATGCCCTCAAGAAACTATTCACATGCGCACAAGATTTTTTGCGTGGTGCTTATGCATAACAATTTCTAGTTTTATATATACTATAACCTATTTCCTTTGTGCGTCACTGCCATCTTACTATAAAGAAAACGAGAGCATAGATGCACATGAATTAATAGAGATTGGCCTTAGTTAGGGTAGTACCTCTAATATCAAGGTCTAATGTCCAATTTAACACATCCTCTGTGGCGGCAGAGAAATCGTGACACGAAATGGGCTGATTGCACAATACGGCTGTGAGCATTGTCCTATTTGCCGAGTTCAAGGATCTATAAAAAAGACTGGTACTGTGAAAAAGTGTTCTGGCTTTCACAAAATCTGGCTTTTGTGAGGACAGTACATCATATTTCAAGGCCTTAGGTCTGCTTTAACGCATACTCTGTGGCGGCCAAGAAACCACCACACGAAATGGGCTGATGATGCAAAAGGTGGCTCACTGTGCATTGCCCTATATGCTAAGTTTAATGGTTTCTTGTGCACGAAAGTCTGTATATTTTTTATTTTTGCAAAGGTTGTTTTAAAGGCTTTGTAATACGGTGCTAAGAATATCATGAGAAAAAACCCAAAATGCTTATAACCTGCATTTTTGCATAATGAAAAGTTGCACCTTGAATTCATTCAGTTGTGTTTGACAATCACGAAAGAATCACTAAACAGCTGCCATGAAAACACACTTCTTGTATGATACATTTATTTTCATTAAATTCTTTATTTTCTATTATAGAAAACTAAATAGGAGCAATAGTCTGGAAATGCAAATATTTTTCCATACACTGCTTTCTTTTTTCCATACTTTTCCAGACCTGGAAAAGTACCATATTTTCCAAACTGTGTAGGAACCCTGGAAGATGAACAAAAGTCTTACAGGTTTGAAACGATATGAGGGTGAGTAATTAATGACAGAATTTTCATTTTTGGGTGAACTGTCCCTTTAATAGTGTCTTATCTTTTAGTCAGTATATGATAGTCAAATGAAAATGTATGAGATCCAATAAACTGGTATTAAGCTATGAATTCTTAATTAGATACAAGCTCATTTGGTCAGAGTACTGGGGCATTAGATAATATTTCTCCTCATTCCAGAGGACATTTTTCCTTTATATACTGGTGTATCTGAGACAGAGACTGATGGTAGGTAGAAAAGTTCTCTGAGTAATGACTTCCTTTGCAAGCAGTTTTCTAATGGAAAACTAATCCATATTAAGTAAGAGTTAATCAACACCAAATTGAAATCGGATTCCCATTTCATGCTTTGTCAGCCCATATACATGGTCAACACTGACAAAGACCAAAAAGTGCTGTCAGTAATCGCCAACTAGGGCTGCACGATTAATCGAAATCAAACCGCAATCACGATTTGGCTTATGTGCGATTATGAAAGTGTAAAGGCTGCGATTTTAATTAAATAAATATATGTCCAGCGTGTTAGTGAAGAGCAGCTCTGTGATCAGTAGTAAACGCTGCTCCGTCTGAAAGCACTGCGAGTTTGAGTCGGTTATAACGTACGTTTGAAAAAAACAAAAAAATACAACATTTAATAACGTTTTAACTCACTTCATATCGTCAGTCGAGTGTTTGATATTTCCTTTTTGTGAGCTGATGTGGCTTCTTATCACAGGATGAGGCAGACGATTAATTTATAGTATTTTATACAGTGATGAAGTCTATGTCGATTAGCACTGCATTATAATATACTTTATTATTATGAAAATACCCGAGAAGGCTTGAAGAACTCAAATACACCATATATTGTCGCAGTCGTGTGTTTATTGTCTTCATGTTTAATCAAAGCGTTTCTATCTTCTTTTTATTCAGCTACACAGCGCTAGCTTCACATTAGGGAGTTCCTGAAAATGTCCTTATATTACTTCTCTCTGAGGCAAATGTGGTGTTTCTGCTCGAGGGCGCCCTCTGGCCTCCAGTATGAATGAAACATGAGTGTGTTTAGTGCCCAGCAGTGCTCACTCCATCCTATTTTGGGTAAAAAATAGGAAAAATAATACTTCTCTAAATAAATGCATATGACAATCCATATGTTTTTCTCCAGTGTACAGGAGTTTTTTCCCCACAGTGGATGCATAAGAGGCCCATATTTCATATATTAAAGACACAGACTCGTTCTTGATTTTGCATACCTCCTGACAAAAATTAAGAAATTGATATCACAGATTTTTATAATAATAATAATAATATTTTATAATAAATCCTTAGACATTTCTAGTGATTTTTAGTCATAGGCTGCCTGCATGTTAACAGGTAACCCTGCAGTTTTTTGTAAAATAAGTTTTCTGTAAAATATAAATATTATATATTATAATATTATATTGTTATATTTATTCTTAAATAGTCTTTTTTTTTATTTTTAATAATGAAAATGTTATTGTAATAGTAATATTTCTTATTTTGTTAAATATTATTATATATATATTATTAGCAATAATAATAATAATAATCATAATAATTGTTATTAGTCATAATATACACTCACCTAAAGGATTATTAGGAACACCATACTAATACTGTGTTTGACCCCCTTTCGCCTTCAGAACTGCCTTAATTCTACGTGGCATTGATTCAACAAGGTGCTGAAAGCATTCTTTAGAAATGTTGGCCCATATTGATAGGATAGCATCTTGCAGTTGATGGAGATTTGTGGGATGCACATCCAGGGCACGAAGCTCCCGTTCCACCACATCCCAAAGATGCTCTATTGGGTTGAGATCTGGTGACTGTGGGGGCCATTTTAGTACAGTGAACTCATTGTCATGTTCAAGAAACCAATTTGAAATGATTCGAGCTTTGTGACATGGTGCATTATCCTGCTGGAAGTAGCCATCAGAGGATGGGTACATGGTGGTCATAAAGGGATGGACATGGTCAGAAACAATGCTCAGGTAGGCCGTGGCATTTAAACGATGCCCAATTGGCACTAAGGGGCCTAAAGTGTGCCAAGAAAACATCCCCCACACCATTACACCACCACCACCAGCCTGCACAGTGGTAACAAGGCATGATGGATCCATGTTCTCATTCTGTTTACGCCAAATTCTGACTCTACCATCTGAATGTCTCAACAGAAATCGAGACTCATCAGACCAGGCAACATTTTTCCAGTCTTCAACTTTCCAATTTTGGTGAGCTCGTGCAAATTGTAGCCTCTTTTTCCTATTTGTAGTGGAGATGAGTGGTACCCGGTGGGGTCTTCTGCTGTTGTAGCCCATCCGCCTCAAGGTTGTGCGTGTTGTGGCTTCACAAATGCTTTGCTGCATACCTCGGTTGTAACGAGTGGTTATTTCAGTCAAAGTTGCTCTTCTATCAGCTTGAATCAGTCGGCCCATTCTCCTCTGACCTCTAGCATCAACAAGGCATTTTCGCCCACAGGACTGCCGCATACTGGATGTTTTTCCCTTTTCACACCATTCTTTGTAAACTCTAGAAATGGTTGTGCGTGAAAATCCCAGTAACTGAGCAGATTGTGAAATACTCAGACCGGCCCGTCTGGCACCAACAACCATGCCACGCTCAAAATTGCTTAAATCACCTTTCTTTCCCATTCTGACATTCAGTTTGGAGTTCAGGAGATTGTCTTGACCAGGACCACACCCCTAAATGCATTGAAGCAACTGCCATGTGATTGGTTGATTAGATAATTGCATTAATGAGAAATTGAACAGGTGTTCCTAATAATCCTTTAGGTGAGTGTATATAAGCACAAAATGTTATATATATAATTGCAATTTGCAATTTTAACCAGAATAATCACAATTAGATATTTTCCCCAAATCGTGCAGCCCTATCGCCAACAGCAAGTGCAGCACTGAAGTCAATGTGTGCAGGATATTAGTTAAATTAGCTACACAACATTGTTATTTTCGATTGTTTGACATTTATTTCATTAACCATGATAAGACTGAATCAAAATGTTCATTTGTGTGTATAGCTTAGACTTGTACTTTTGACCTCATTATCTGACACATTAAACCTTTTCCTTATATTTGCAACATTTAACTAGAAAGACAATGCCAAGTGGGTTCTCTACTCAGGCAACTTGGTAATCTGCTTTTAATGGATTTGAGGGATATTGTGAGTGTGACACAGCTGTTATGTAATGATACACACAAGTGGAGACTAATGTTCCTCTGTGGTGTAATCTTTACTGCCACTTTGTCAGTGCTATTATCCTAATTCAGCATTTCAATCACTGCACAGGGTTTCAATGCAAACTAAACAATCAAGCTCTGTGAAAAACAACCCATTTTGCTACAGTCATGTTTGCCAGGCATTAAATGTCACTCAGAAAGGGCCAATGACATCTCATCTGGGGTGATATCACCAGGCAACATAATATATAAAGGGGGAGGCCAAAATAACGAATATGACATGAAAAACTTTCAAAAGTTTGCAAAGGTGAGTTGATTAGCAGTTCGCACTGAGTCTGAAGACCTCTAGCAATTGCCACTGTGAATTATGACGCAAGGCAACAATGAGACATCTAAAGAGTCAGGTTACAAAAACGATAAAAAATGTATATAAAATGTCTAACACAGACCATTTAGGAGTAGACTTCACAGTTACGTCACTGCAGCTACATTATTAAGGTGTCAGAAAAACAGTGGTAACAAGTGGTGGAAAATGGTGAGATTTACGGAATAAGGAAAATAAATGTCTTCTTGTGCCTTTAAACGTCATAATTGGAATGCAAAAAAAGATGGTCTTCATTTTTATAGAATACCATCATCAAAGACGCACTTTGAAGCTAAACGCAGACATTTATGGTTGCAAGCCATTAACCAGACAGACTGGACTGAATGAACCGGCAATCATTTTAAAGCATGATATAATTTGATATAAACAATGGATCTACACAACATTCACATATGCAGTTCATTGAGGGCATATTGTATTTTCCTTGCAGTTACAGCATGATATAATCCTATAACCTATGACATAACATTTTACATAGATAACATTTAAACCCATATATCTTACAATTTTGACTTTTTTTGTGAGTTTATATGTCGCAATTCGGATTTTATAACTCGCAATTGCGAGTTTATATCTGGCAATTCTATTTTTTCTTCTCAGAATTGTGAGAAATATACTCGAAAATGGTATATTATGCGAGTTAACTATTTTGGATTGTAAAGTGTTTCATACATTTAAAACAATTTTTCCCCCCTGGCAACATTCTATTGGAATTTCTTTTCATATTGACTTCAGTTGTTCACCCCACATTCTAGTAACGTCACTGAGGATATTTGAATAGCATGTGTCTAAACAAAAAAAAGTTGCATGTTTCGCCACTTGTATCCAAGGCCAATGCACATCATTCAACCTACTTTTTTTTTACATCCAAAAACATATTTAGAGAAAACCAGTGGATGCTTTCTGTTGGCAACAGTTAAACATAGTGAGGAAAATCTAATGGCATGAGTAGCCAGCTAATTTGAGTGATTAGATCCAGATAATTGCTCTGCAGGGTCACATAATGTCCAAGGAATATGACGCAATTTTACAAGATAAAAGCAAGCACTGTTTCCTCAATATACTGCCATTTTCCTGAGTGTTGATACACTGACACAGGAACAGAGAGGTTTCATGAAGACCCCAGTAACCAGACCTAAACATGATATAAGCTTTCAGTTTTAGAGGACAGCGTGAGAAGTAAATTTATATCTCCTTCACTGGTCCTTCAACTGGAGGCTTTTAATTTTAATAAATGCCATAACTTCCCACTACACGTTATAGCAGCGATCCAAGAATCACTGAAGGCAAATGGTTGTTCTGCTTGTAATTAGGTCTCAGGCTCAGCGCTACATGGGGGCCTGGGGTGGGCCTGACCCACCCAATTACAACTGGATCATGGGAATCATGTAACCATGGACACTTAATTAAAAACATCCATATTCTTTCTTTTTCTTTATTAAAGTAGGATCACAGGTCAGTCACCACTGACATTTTTTAAAAGCCCTCATTAAACTTAAATTGATTTGCTTCACATGCCACTTTCTCTGTTATCCTTTTCTTTTGATCTATGGGAATGAACCTAATGTTTTTTCTCTCAATATATAGCAAATATGTACACTTTATTTCGATGGTCCACTTTAGGCATTCTACTAACTATAAGTAACTTTGCAACTACATGTCAACAAACTCTCAGAGTATTAGTAAGACTGTAGTAGATAGGGTTAGGAGAATAAGTTGACATACTTGCAAAGTTACTTATAGTCAGTTAGTCAGTAGAATGTCTGTTGGGGACGATCAAAATAAAGTGTTAGCAGATATTAAGCAGACAGTCTACTAATAGAGTTAGTTGACATGTAGTTACAAAGGTACTTACAGTATATATACTAGAATGTCTAAAGTGGACCATTGAAATAAAGTGTTACCCAAATCTGTCTTTCTAGGTAAGCAACCCTTTGCTAAACTCCACTAACAACCAAGTCACTTCTTTACGATGGATAAGCTTTTGTCATTTCCAGTGGCAATTTAGCACAAATAAGTTGAGCATTCAAGACACAATTGTCTAATTCTAGAATTTTGCAGAGGCCTTGACATGTCAACTTCACAGTAAGTAATGGATGTATAGATTGTGATTGGGTACCTGAGTGTTTTGCGAACCATATCTTCATCTGTTATTCCATAATACGTCAGGGTCTCACTCCAGACAGGGTTGAGAGTGTTGCGTAGGGTCTTGGTGCGGAGCTTATTGGCCTAGAAGAAATGATAGATTTGCTTGTAGATTAGTGGTTGTGTTCACTGGCACTCTTTAGTCTTTATTCTTAGCACAAGCTAAGAATATACCAGAGCTTCCATTTCACCATGTCAGGCAAATCAGGGGTTTAAACTCTGTATTTAAACATGCACCAAATTTTGGTAACAGGATTGCAAAAAGGCAAATCACACTTAGAATTACTGGAAAATAAAACAGCTTGTATTATATTTAGTTTGACTTTCCAAGGCTTTCCAAGCATTTTATAAAGTTTAAGCACCTTCTTGCAGCATTTACTGAAAAAGGAGAAGAAAAGAGTGTCAGGTACTATGTTGTACCCTGTTCATGGAAAATTGGAAAGTTCCTCATGGTGATTAAAGCAGCTGTGATTAACACCTGAGTCTTTGTTTCATCTAGCACATCTGTGAGGTGTTTCCTAATCCTAATGGGATAACTCCATTATTGATATCCTATTCCATTCGATTACTCTGTAACCCTGTGAAGAGTTTAGCTCCACTGTAGGACATATGATCCATACAGAAGGAGGAGTCTTATGTTGTCAGTAGTTAAGTGGATTGTTGGCAAGATGAGCAAGGAGGGTAAAAAAACAGATGAATTATAATGAGAGACATGATTGTAATTTGTAGCACACAGAGGTTGGTCAGTGACAAGGAAAAACTGACATTTAGATCTTAAGGTAGCACTGGTCATTTTGATTAAACTATTTTAGACCCATGGTGGGACAGAAGGAGTGGATATGACAGTGTGTTTATTTGTTTAAGTACGTTTATGAAATAAGAACATCAAATGGTTAAGTAAATATTAATCTGAAGTTAAACACCTCAGACTCAAGAGTCTGAAGTAAAGAAAGTGTGTGTTTGTTTCAAGATGATTTCGGAGCCTGGGTGAAATGTACCAAATGTATGATTTTAAAGGCTGAAGTATACTTCGGCCATCCGCATTCTGTCTGTAATCTTTGGCGGATGGTGCGTGTACAACAGTGCATGTACAAGGTGAATGTTGAGACAGAAGAGTCCACTAGATGGCAATAAGCACAGCTGTGGTGTTCTGTGTGGTATATATTTTATGAATTTCAATTGTAAACACAAACAGACACCTCTAGCAAGTTACCTTACATCTGATGTAATTTCAAATGTAATTGTGACCCGTGCTGGCAAAATGAGTTGCAATGAGCAGATTTTCAAAAATGAGTTATTTTCATTCTCTATTAAAAACCTTCAAAATGATGTATGATTTGTTGGAGACAAAAAATGACCCCGATCAGACAGAACGCGTTTTTACAGTGAGAGGCGCCTTTTTTAAATAGTTTTCTGTTAGCAGTGAGCGTTTTGCGCGCTGTTTATGCGCCCCGGGCGCCTCGCGTTTTAACCGCCTGCTGCGCCTCGCATTTTTCTTGGAGCGCTCCAAGCGCCTGAATTTAAAAAACAATAAACTCTGAGCAGAAAAGCACCCAATGTCATTGCGTTTTTTTTCCATTGTCCAATTGAATGAATGGAGAGGCGAGCCTTCCGTTGTGGTGATGGTTACCTTGATTAGACTGACAGGACAGCTGATTCGGGGGTTGGCTGGCAACATAAAAAAACTGCAGCGCACTGCTCTTTTCTAAATTAAAAAACGTCAACCAAAAAAAGGCAGTGCGGTGCGCCTCGCGTTTTCAAACCTGAAAAACGCGTTCTGTCTGATCGGGGCCCTACACCTGTTTGAAGTCGATAGAGTCAGCAAAGTAAATTTTGAGAAAAATCGACAGTTTTCTAAAGGTTCCAAAACAAAATCACCTAGCAATCATACCTTAAAATCCCTGGTAATAACACCAAATTTGGCACACAAAACCAAATATATATAGAAAAGAAATATACTTTTTTCCTATGATACCACAATTGTTTGATTAACATTAATGTGACAGACAGCCTATATATTAAGACCTACTGTACCGCACGGATCTAATTTTACACAACAGATGTTTTTCCCATCTGTTAACCAAATGTTAACTTAAGACATAACAGATGATGTTTGCGTGAATACTCGCCAAGACAGATATTTTGAAATACTGTAATTCTGTGTTAATGTGTATTTCGGGATTGCGCGCTGTCTGAGGCGTCTTTGTGTATGCACTTCGGATCTGTCAGTCAGCGCGAGTAAGATTGTTTTGTTTACATCAGCATGAGTTTGAAAATCACATTTCAGTGGTTCAGACTCATGACACAGAATTCGCTAGGAATATTCACAAAGTTGGAATGCTGCGCTTTACAACAATACCAAACTTGTGCTGAGGGGAAGCGCAGCGCCAGTCTTCAAGAAGCGAGCAGAGAACAACGGCAGTTTTCATGGACAAAGGAAAGGTACTCCTCTCAGAAAACATACAATAAAGATACTTTTAGATGTTTAATTGTTATTTGGAGCACTGGGATCACTAGACGAGGGCTTAATGAACAAATTTTTGTGAAAACCTCAAATTTGACCAAAGTTGACATTTTTCACTTGTTTTGCCTGTAGCTCGAAATTATCCCGTGCGCATTCCGACTCCTTTTGCCAGCACGGGTCACAATTTTAACTATATGGATGTTGAATAGTGATAAACAGTAGCTCGTTTAACAGGTGTGTACATCATGTTTTAAAGACTGTTTTGACCATCAGAATCTTCATTATAAGAAATCAACTATCAACATATTACCATGAAGCTGTGGTTCTCAACCTTTTCTTTTTTGTTACCATTTTAATTCACTTAGATTATTATTATTTTATTGATAACAATATGCATTTGCATTTTATTTATAATCATATATTAATCTGAATCATTTTAAGTAATCCCGTGACCCCCTTGGAAGTTTGCAGAGACCCTCTAATGGGTTAAGGCCCCTTGGTTGAGAACCACTGCCTTAAAACATATAAATAATATAACTAAAAGCCTCTTTGGAATGTATAAAACAATGTATCTCCAAGTGGTGAGCAGGCACATACCTTACTAGCTCCAGGCAGCAGGTGCAGTTTAACATAGGGATCTGACAGCCCATTGTGATCCATTGGTTTGAGTCCCTGAGAGACAGGGAAAGAAAAAAATGCATGACTTATGAAAAACAATCACATCCTGTGAAGTCAACAGCATAAAGCACCATGTCAGCCTGATAGATTCCACAGGGTTCAGATATCCAATTCATGTCAAACTCATGCTTTTTCTAACAAGACGTAGTGTTTCCGGCCAAATCCAGCCAAATAAGCTAATTAGAAATGCTGGAGGTGATGTCGTGCTATGACAGCAGAGCACTCTCCTGCAGCTCTTAGCTTTCTATTAACATGCATTTTAGAACGGGCAAAAAGCTCAAGCACTTTGTGTGGACACGGCATAAAAAGCCCAATCACTGCTGAAATATCAGACGTGCAATCATACAAAAATAAATTGAGCAATTGTGTTGGTGCCAATAATAATCATTTTCACACAACGTTCAGCTTTGTCTGATGCATGTTTCTGAAATTTTGTTTATAATCAGCTCTCATAAGATTCAACCTCATTCATTATGAAGTATTTTTTTGAGCTATTTAAACAGCTTTGGGGTCTCTGAGATCCCACACGAAACTTGAGGGTTATGAATTAACTACATGCTGCACAGGATTTAGAGTAAATATCAATACAAAGCTAGACAACACTGTCTGCTGTCAGAGAGTATGTGAAGCAAACATTGATCTTACTGAAAACCTCTGCACCACCTGACACCCATCATCTCTTCTGCTCTACTGCTTAATTACCATCTTTGTAGTAGGATTCAGTTTGGACTTTGGAAGTGTAGGGCTGTCTAGTTCTTGATTCATCAATATCACAGAGGGTATTACTTAATATTTTTTTTCAGCACTGTTAAGCATCACATTCACAGTCGGATAAAAGCACTGCTGTCTCTCAGAAACCTTGTCGGGGATGTTGTTGATTAAGGGAGCATGTTCCACACAAAGGATTTACCTTTCTGGGTTTACCTCTGTGGTCTAAATGATGATTTTTTATTTTAGCTGTCTGCATAATGCAACTTTGCAGCATAATTTAAGAAACATGTTTGTTATCTTCAGTAAACAACAGTCAAGTGTACTTTTGCACTAATAAAATCAAGTTTATTCCCACAGAGAGTTACTGCTGAAAGAGCTTCAGGTCTTTCCAGAGACATCTGGCATGAAATCGTATTTCTTTAAACGTTCAGCAGGAACCAAGTTAGTGAGAGAAAGAAAAGGGAAAATAATTAAAGGACAAACATTTTTCCTTCTTTATTAGTGCTGTAAATATATCAAAATTTGGTTACACTTTATGTTAAAGTGTCCTATTGTTACAGTGTAATTATACATTTAAGTACTGAGTAATATTAATTATCAACATGTACTTACTACACATGCAAAAAATGCTTTTCTTACTTAGGGCCCTATCATACACCTGACGCAATGCGGCGCCAAGCACAACGCAAGTGTTTTCTGCTAGTTTCAGCCCGACGCAGTTATCATTTTCACGTCCAGCGCCACGTTGTTTAAATAGCAAATGCATTTGAGCCCATTTGTGCGCCCATGGGCATGCTGGTCTGAAAACGAGGTGTGTTCAGGCGCATTGTTGGCGCGTTGCTATTTTGAGGAAACTGAAAACGACTGCGCCATTGACCAACAAAAACCTGGTCTAAAGTCAATGACGCAATATTTCTTTTGTTATTTAAAGAGCGCGTTAGTAATATGCGCCTATAGGCGGGTCCACAACACACGTACACTCTACTTATTAAACACACAGGGACGCCCAGCAGCACACAAACATTTTGAAATATTAAAAATAAAAGGATAATCTGGAGAAGCGTTCAGTTTTTCCGTTCGCAAATTCCGCCACGTAAATAGCGAATCCACCATGGCGCGAGCGCAACTGGCTTTTAAAGGGAACGGGAGATGAGACTCTGATTGGTTTATTGCACGTTACGTCCAAAACGCACCCATGGCTCATTAAGAGACTAGGTACAACCCTTTTGGACCATGCGCCTGGCACGCTGACCATTTTTCCCAGTCGTTAAACTAGCAAAAGTGGATTCAGACACTTGCGCAGTGCGCTTTAGACCATGCGCTCAGCTCGTTAAAATAGGGCCCTGAGTGTTTTTGTCTTGTTTCCAGTCCAAATATCTAAAAATTAAATCAAGATGCATTTATTAGACAAGTAAAATGACTTAAGACAATATGTCTTGTTTTCTGGGGGAAAGAAATTAAATTGAGTTTTTGCTTAAAACAAGCAAAATTATCTGCCAATGGGGTAAGAAAAATAATCTTAATTCAAACAGAAACAAGATAATTTAAGACTATTTTTCTTACCCCATTGGCAGATAATTTAGCTTGTTTTAAGCAAAAACTCACTTAATTAAATTTCTTTCCCCCTGAAAACAAGACATAATATCTTGCTATTTGACTTGTCTAGTATATTCATCTTCATTTAAGAACGTTTAGATATTTGGACTGAAAACAAGACAGAAATACTAACAGTAAGCAAAGCATTTTTTTTTGCATAATTTACTGTTATTACTACAGTAGGAACATGTAACAAGGACACTAAAATTAAGTCTTTACCAAACTTTTTATCTCATAATTTCTTTTTGATGTTAGTATGTTAACATTAGGTCCCTGTTTAACAAAAAGAAAATTTATAAGTGATTTTTTAAAAACTGATATTGCAGCAGTTCTCAGCTGGTCTTCTCATTAACACTATAGAGAATATCTTTCTACAGCATTTACTCAGCTGCAGCTCATGAAATGGTTACAGAAATGTTGGCTATTCCAGACAGTGTTTGGAAAGACCACAGAAAAACAAGAAATGGCTTAAACATATTTGACTAATCTTATAAGTAAACATGATAAAAGCAATTACAGCCTTGAGTCTGTGCATGCGTGGTTCTCTATCAGCTTTGCACATCTGGCCACTGCAATTTTCCTAATTCATCCTCCCATTTTGCAGAGATGTACATCATGAGTGAACAGCAAGTCCACCTATAAATTCTTGAATTGGGTTATGGACATAAACATTGTTGTTTTTCAGTCATATCTGGGTCTTGCAGACATCACGTTTTCCTCTAAGATTTGCATTTTTTACCTTCTACCCGCACAAGCCTGCCAGGCATTCCCATAGCATGAAGCTGCCACCACCGCGCTTCACCATGGGGAAGGTGCAGAGCTCTGATGTGCAACGTTCAGCTTATGCCAAATATGCCGTTTACTCTAATGGCCAAACATCTCAATTTTGGTCTCATCAGACCCCAGAAGTTTGTTCCAGAAGGCTTCAGTGTCTCCCAAATGCTGTGTCAAGATATCATGACATTTTTGTTTAATAGTGAATTTCTCTTTGACATTCTCCCATTAAGAGCAAAAGTTGAATATGCGATCTCTACAATGCCACTGAAGCTTTTAATTAAATGCTTTTCTTTTGAACTTTTTTCATCAAAGAATCCTGATGTATCACGGTTTCCACAAAAATATTAACCAGCACAATTGTTTTCAGCATTGACAATAATAAATGTTTCTTGAGCAGCAAAACAGCATATTATTATGATTTCTGAAGGATCTTGTGACACTGAAGACTGGAGAAATAATGCTCAAATCAGCTTTGCATCACAGGAATAGATTACATTTTCAAATATATTAAAGTAGAAAACAGTTATTTTAAATTGTAATAATATTTCACAATATTACTGTTTTTACTGTATTTTTGATCAAATAAATGTAGCCTTGGGGAGCAGAAGAGACTTCTTTCAAAAATATTTTAAAAATCTCACCGAACCCAAAATTTTGAATGGTAGTGTACATGATTATTTCAGAGAGAACTACAGAGAATGCTATTTCAGATTGCATTGCAGAGATAAAATGAAAAAGTGTTTCTGTTGATAAGTGGTATAAAAACTAAATTAAGTCAAAAACAACAACATATAAAAAAAGGCCACTAGTTTTTATAGGCACTGCACATACAAAACATAGCACTGAATCATCTTTCACCATTCTTCTGGTAGGTCAGAAGGCCTAGGGTCCATTGAATTTTAGCATTTGAACATCACAAGCTAAAACGAGCCACAGACAAACTGATTTTAATATAGATTCAGCATATTGTGCAAGTAAGTGTCCATGCTTCAGTGATGCATTTCTTTTCCCAGCAGGCTTTCTCTCAGGTAGGACTCCTGGTCGGTCCTCCAGACGCCCCTGTGTGCAGTCATGTGTGAGATGAGCAGATCTCAGAGGGCCAGAGAAAGGGCCGGCCTCTCCAGCCAAACATATAAGGGCTGTCAGAACCACAATCCTAATTAGTTATTTTCTGCTTCTGTGAGCTATACAGTGTAAACTTTTCAAAGAGGCTTACATGGGCTTCACACCTCTCTCTCCACTTTTGTTTAGCTTGTGGGTACATGGAGGAAAGCGCATAAAGACATAAATAATCATTGTTGCACTTTACATAACAACGCCTGAGAAATAAAACAAATGAACATGAGGGGGTGTGAGAAAACTCAAAGTTCTCTGCATGGGCAAAAGAACATGACAGGAGGGTGACGGGCAAAAATAATTGTGTCTAGTCTAGTCAAACACAATCTTATATTGGACTGTGATACTAGTATACTGTAAAAAGTAGCATTTTTTTTAGATGTTTTAGAAAAATAAGGGACATTTTTAGGGCTGCCCCTTAATAGTCGACTAAATGTTAGTCAACCAAAATGATGTTAGTCAGTTAGTCGCAGAAGAAGAAAATAAAAAAAAACTCCACAGGAAGTGGCAAAATCACGCACTCCGTGAGGAACAGATCGTTACTGGCAGGTTCTTGTTACAGTATGTCGGTCAGGAAATCCAAACATTCACCTATCATCCATCGACCTCAAATATGGCTTATCATTTGAAACATGTAAGTAGTAGCAACTTTACATAACTGTAACGTAAACCTAGATAAACGTGCGCTATTATTATGCGCATATCCAAGTGTCTGTGCAGAGTGTGGAAGCTGAAGTACTAGCGCGCTTACTGCATGACAGAGGTGGCGGTGAGATGCATTTTTTTCCTGATAACAGCGGAAACAACTGAAAAATATGAAGTAATTTTTGTTCATACAGATAAGAGTAATGCATCATTCAAAACTGCCTACTTTTATTTGTGTGCACTCACAATAACAATAAAACGTTGTGCCTTTATAAAATAAAGAAAACAATCAGGATGCGCTTTCTGCCGTCTCAGTCTCTGTGAACTGGAGCGTGTCACAAAAATGAACCGAAACATGACAGACATGAGAAATATATCTATTAAAAACAAATACTCTCTGAGTATTGATGAAAGGTGCATTTCTCTCTACAGACCACTATACAGCGGAGATGGCGAGTCAGCATCGCCAACTTCATCTTTGCAGCCGACACTGACACTAGTTTATTAATACATAATTAAAATGTCTCCTTGCTATTTTTTTCTGATGCATTCATAGTGTGCCACAGTGCTTTGCGGCAAGCTTTATGCCTGCGCTTGAGTGTGGGATAGGCTATAAGTATATTCCGCCCCCAATATATATTTAAGTAATTACATTAATATAAACATGCGATTAGTCTACTAGCGGCTTAAATGGACGGCTACTAGCTGACTAGAAAAAATTTTAGTCGGGGACAGCCCTAGAAATTTCTTTACATATAGTTTTGTAAAATGCACATGAAGCATGACTTTCATTATAGAAACAAATTAGTAAATTAGTCATTAAAATGCCTATTGCAGATACTCTCACCCCAAAGTATTGCACGCCATTCGTTAAGCAAGAAGTTGACATATCAGGCCACTAAAATAAACAGCACATTTCCCACATTCAAATATGCATACTTCCCTGCTACACAGTATGCCAACAGTTCAAAAGAGAAGGATAGTACCTTAAGGGTATATATTACTACTCTAAGGAACTAATGTGCACCTTTTAGGGGTAGATTGTCCCTTTAAGTGTAATGCCCCAGTGACAAGCTGTTGTGTTTTTTTCCGACAGTGTAATGTGTCCAGGAATGTAGTCATCCCACACACGTGCACACCTACAGAAGGCACTTCATCAATGTGTGAGAAGATCTTCTCTCATCTAATTCAATACATAGGACACAAAGTGCATAGCCTGGCAAAGACACAGCCTGGGTTTACACTGACTGGGAAGTCAACTGGTCAAGGAGAAATGTTTTTGTCATTGAAAAAACGATACTTCAGCTTTGACAAAATATCCTTCTTGTATTTCTCTTTCATTCAGCTCTTCCAAGTTATTCACTCCTGCTGGTGGCCCATCACAGGACAACCCGTGCGCATTGGTCTCATCAGAGCTACAAAGCAGTTTTCAAAGATCCACAGGTCCGCTCGGCTCTATGTGATTGTGTTTGTGAGTATGTTTGTGTGTGCGTGTGGAGACTGCAGATGGTCGTTCTCTTTGAAGGTGCTGCAGGCTGAAACAGCCTCTGAGGTCCACTCCACTATAGAAGAGGACTGACGCAATCCGTCACGAAAATAAGGGCAAGCACAAAACTGAACCTCGCTTTCACCATACGTATCTGTTTTCCATTTCCATGCCATACAGTTCCAATACACCTAAAATGGTTTGGTTAGGCAAACAATCGGAGCGTAAGAACTCAGTTATCTTTGCTCAGTGTAGCACCAGGCACTCGCCGTAATTCAGGATTTGTCTTGCGTTTCAGGGCTGCGTGACATATGGGTGTCTGGTAAACAAAGGCCCGTTTGCTCTGAGCAGATCAATAAAGAAAAACGGTCGCCGTGTGATTTAATACAGTGCAATGCCCTATTCTCATTCGATATTGAAGGATGCGTTGAATACAGAGGAACAAAATTCTTCATCAAAGGTCTGTCTGGTACCTGCAAGCCAATTGGAGAAGGGCGAGGGGGCGTAACCTAAATGTGCGTTTGAAATGTCCCAGCTGACCTCGACTATTTAGGATAGGCATAAAGCAGAGAAGTGGAGGTCTCCTGAGAACGAAGCCAACAATAAATGTGTTATGGGGCATCCGATTGCAGTGTTGCCAGTGAATGGATGGTTGATCATAATTATGGAGAAGCAGGAGAAATGACCAGTGTGAAAGGAGATGGGCGGCATGCATCAGCGAGTGCGTGTGAAAGCCGCGTGCGCACCCACTCATTCATATAGCTTTACTTACTGCTGCCACGCTGCCAAGTCTGGCATTTCTCTTCCCATCTCCCAATCAACGGCTAACTAGTCAGATATGTTTCATCTGCCAAATTATATCTCTTTATTCTTCTGCATAAACATCCTGCTGGAAAAGGTCTGCACTTAAAATGAAAGGGATGAGATTCTGTAAAAGGGAAGGGCTGGCCGAAATCAAGTGTGTTTCACAAGAGCAGATGGAGGTTCCAGCACAGATGACTCTCAATGGGTGAGAGCTGTACGGGCTCCAAACGCCATTGAGCCACCTAGTACATAGCCATGTGCCCATAATGCACTATGGAAAAACATTAGTACAGGCTGGAGGTGGGCTTGATAAACACAGGGAGGGAGGAAGTGAGAGAATAAATGCAAGAGTAACATCTCAATAATTAGGGCCCAAGGATTGTTTAACAGCTTCTCCTATACCAGTTTAATGTGGAGAGACCAAATAGCCATTTTTAGGTTGACTTTCCCAAAGAGTGTACATTGGGCCTCTTTCAGAACATTGTTTGTTTGAGTGGTGCAACATGTCAACTTCTGGCTCAATTTTTATTTACTTTTTTAATTCTAAACTCCATAGCATCTATGCAACGCTTGGGCTATGGACATGAGTGATACCTAAAGTCAAGCAAATTGTTGAGGAGAGGCAATCTTTCAGAAATCATTTTAATATGCTGACTTGGTGCTTAAGAAACATATACAGTATTATTATTATCATCAGTTTTGAAAATAGTTGTGCTGCCTAATATTTTTGTGGAAATTGATAATTTTTTTTCAGGATTCTTTGATGAATAGCAAGTTCAAAAGAACAGCATTTATTTAAACTATTATTTTGTTTCTAACACTGTAAAAGTCTTTAAAGGGATAGTTTACCCAAAAATCAATCTGTCATTAATTACTCACCCTCATGTCGTTCCAAACCCGTAAGACCTTCGTTCATCTTCGGAACACAAATGAAGATATTTTTGATGAAATCCGAGAAGTTTCTGAACCATCCATAGGCAGCAACGTCACTGCAACTTTCAAGGCCCAGAAAGGTAGTAAAGACATCGTTAAACTACTCCATGTGACTACAGTGGTTCAACCTTAATGTTATGAAGCGATAAGAATACTTTTTGTGCGCAAAAAAACAACAAAAATAACGACTTTATTCAAGAATCTCTTCTCTTCAACGTAATTCTCCTACGCTCACGTTTTATACACAGTGCAGCGCTTCCAGGTTCTACGTCAGACTGCCGGCTCATTATTGGCCAGCTTCTGCATCAGCATCCCATGCATGAGTCGTGGTGCTCACGTGAACAGCGTCGACCAATGGTGATTCGGCGTTCTGACGTAGAACCTGGAAGCGATGTACTGTGTTTATTATGCCAACAGCGAAGGAGACTGACACAGACGAGAAGAAATTGTTGAATAAAGTCATTATTTTTGGGGGGTTTTGCGCACAAAAAGTATTCTCGTCGCTTTATAACATTAAGGTTGAACCACTGTAGTCACATGGACTATTTTAACGATGTCTTTACTACCTTTCTGGGCCTGGAATGTTGCAATGACGTTGCAGCCTATGGGGGTTCAGAGAGCTCTCTCTCTGAATCAAAAATATCTTAATTTGTGTTCCAAAGACGAACGAAGGTCTTACAGGTTTGGAACGACATATGGGTGAGTAATTAATGACAGCTTTTTAATTTTTGGGTGAACTAACCCTTTAATGTCACTTTTGATTAATTTAATGCATCCTTGCCGAGTTCCCGATCAAGGGTGTTGAATAGCTATGAGGGTTAGCTTACGTTAAACACTGCAAGGCAGGAGTGAAGAGGCCTTAACCACACAGGAGAATGATTGGAGTTTAAAACTTAAACCAGTCCTCACAAAGATAGTTACACAAGTACACACACACACACGTTTCACTATATTAGTGAGGACATTGCATAGACTTCCATTGATTTTATATCAGGTTAAATGACATTTTCTGTCCCCTAACCCAACTCCTACACATCACAGAAACACGCAAAACACTAGATTTAAAAAAAACAAACATGTTTTAGCTGATTTATAAGCATTTTTAATTAGTGAGGACCAGTAAAACCTCACTAGTCGGTTGTCATAATATTTCACTATATTAGTTAGGACATTTTGCACTCACAAGTATAGCCAAATCGCTACACACAGGCACACAGACACACACTCTCTTTACCTGATTTATGGTTGTGCATATGCGGCTGCTTTGCTCCGTGTCAGATGCAAAGATAAATTAATACCCACATGGGCGTGAATGCGCCCAATAGATTCATATTCTTAAGTCTTGAATATATGTATGGGGGCGAGACATGGCCACAGACATCTCTGGTCTCCTAGCTGTACTGACGACCATATGCATATAAACACCCACCCACGCACATAAGAACAAATGACACAGATGCAGTCTCTGCCTCTTACTACACAGAGTCTCTTTGCGCTTCACAGTGAAAAAAAAATACCATTCAAGAGAGAAATGTACCTTTACATGGTAAAGAACTAGAAATGAACTAGCCTGAGATAAATGTATCATTAATCATAAATACTTAAAAGGCCATTACTAAACATTATGCTTACATCTGCTCATGGGTAAGCACTTTATCTTAATTGAAGATAATCTGTCTTGTCAGTGGAACAATGAGTGAGCCAACAAAAAGGAAAGATGCCAACAGTAAAGGGACAAAATGAAACCAAATGTGTCACAGGAAGTTTTATTTCTCATAGGACAGATATAAATATGACACATAAGGAAACACACACTGTAAAATATAGTCTTTACAACTAGAATTCACCTATGTGTACGGTATAACCTAGGTATTTGGTTAATGCAAAACAAAAACAAAAACAAGGAATTGTATTATTTGAATCCTAGTATTTCTACTGTTAAAGGTCCCATATTGTGGATTTTTTTTTTTTAATTATTTTATGTTTCCTGAGGTGTACTTATATTGTTAGTATGATTTTTACATAAAATGTCATAAATAAAAGGCATTTTTCTATCCTGATTTTAGCCCTTTGGCTTATACGCTCTGTTTGAAGGGGTCTGCTGTGAGACTTCCGTGTAAACACCCACTGCTGTGATTGGCTGACATCTTTGCATCTGAAATTCCGCATTCAACTTACAAAGAAAGTGTAGCGCCTCTTGCAGTTAAAAACGCTTGCGCTACGTCCGATGCCAGTTGCGCTTTTTTCGTAAGTTGAATATGGAAGGCGGTCTGGCGGAAGCTACATATTTTACTTTATAATGTGTTAAATATGGATATTTTTCTTACAAAAACCCATCGATTTGCTTCAGAAGGCTTTATTAACCCCCCAGAGAACACTTTTTTTCGGCTTCAAATTTTGGGCTGCCATTCACTGCCATTATAATGCTTGGATTAGCTAGGACATTTTTTAATATAACTCCGATTGTATTTGTCTGAAAGAAGAAAATCATATACACCTAGGATGGCTTGAGGGTGAGTAAATTATGGGGTCATTTTCAGTGAACTATCCCTTTAAAGATGTAATTATGGCTCTAATACAGTCATTTTTTTGTACACATTCCAGAGAATCCACTACAGCTGGTAAGTTGTTGTCAGTGTTACTGGAGTGAATCAATGGAGGTTCAACAGGAGAGGCAGGAAATTTGCTTGGGAAGTGGAGAAGTAGTCAATAAAGAGTAATAAAACTTACCTTTTTGTATTTGGGTACAGGGAGCTGCACTCCATCACAACAATTTACAGCATGCAGCCAAGCCATGCAGAGAGAGAGAGAGAGAGAGATGTGTGCATGCAAGATAGAAAAGGTGGAAGAAAGAGCATAAAAACAACATTGACACCAAATAAAGCAATTTACAGATATAAGTTTGGAAAAAAGACAACACAAAAAAGCATGATGTAAAAGAAAAACAGCATGTGAAAATAAGAGAGGGGGAAAAAGGAAGCACCCAGGAGGTTTGACCCATGTGTTAAAAAATGTACTGTATGTGGAGTTGTGCCCACTGATTCATCTAAATGTAGATATTTTTATTTTATCTGTGACTCAATCTGATAGTCAATACAACCCTAAATTTAGCTGTCATGAAGTGATGGAGTGTTCGGAGGTGTTTCACAGCAAACAAAAAAATGTAAATGCTGTTAGATCAACCCCCAATTTCATCTTCAGAGGATGTCAGAGCAACATCTTTGTTCTAAATAAATGGTTCATTTTGGCTATGCTTTCTCAGCTAGAAAGTTGTGCCCATAATTTACATGAGAACACATCACTTCACATCATTTAAAACAGGAAAAATCAACCGAGAGAGAAAAGTTGGAGGTGGAATACGTCAGTCAAATAAAACTTATTGTAACACTTTTGAATGTGCACTGACTAGCACATAAGAGAGCGACACCACGGGCAAAACAAATAATGAGAATGAATACCATTTCATTAAAAAAGTAGCATGTTAATTTGCTGCCTGGGGGTTCAATTAAGTATCCATTTATCTAGTTTAATGCTTCATTTCTGTTTAAGCAGCATGTGTCACATTAAACTCTTGACAAATGCACCCAAGTAATCCAGAGATGAAAAAAAACATCTTGTTGAAGATGCCTGCATGTTTGGCGAATTTAAGTATACTGGCTAAATAATAACAAAATGATTGATAAACGTAACATTGACTATTTTATCTTACTTTTAAGCAGTATATTGATGCCATTTTAAATGTATTTTTATGAAATACATTGCTTGAAAAGTGTGCTGTCTTTAAAATAAATGTCATTTGGTTTTACATTTTATCTAATGCAATGACATTCATACATGATATCCATACATTTAACAAGTGTACCTTGGAATAGAAATAGTTCACCCATAATTTATTCATCCTTATGTTGTTCCAAACCTGTATGACTTTCTTTTTTTCTGCAGAACTCAAAAATAGATTTCGGTTCCCATTGACTTCCATTGTATTTCTGTCCATATAATGGAATTCAATGAAAACCGAAACTGTTTGGTTACCAGCATTCTTCAAAATATCTACTTTTTTGTTCCGTTGAAGAAAAAAAGTCATACAGGTTTGTAACCACACATTTACTGTTCCTATTGGACAAAAAAAATGGAAGTCAATAGTATTGATTTCCATTGTATTTTTGTCCACATAATGAAAGTCAATGGGAACCAAAACTACGGTGGCCGAGAGAGCTCAACGCACTGCAGCTGAAGAAAACACATGCAAAATAGAAAAAACACATGTGCTGCAAATACTCACAACGCAACCAAATACAGAAACTCGCTGCAAATACTCACAACACATATACGATAAGGATGACGAGTAGACACTGAACAATAAGCCTGTCCCAGCCAAGTCCGTCACTTGTTGGGCTCCCCGCCTTGAAACATTTCTATTGTGGTCTGTGCTATTTTCAGCACTTTTCTGTATTTGGTTGCATTGTGAACTTTTGCAGTGCGTTTCTGTATTTGGTTGAGTATTTGCAGCTAATTGCATGTTTTCTCTTCAGTTGCAGTGCGTTGAGCGCTCTCGGCCACCGTATAAAACTGTTACTAACATTCTTCAAAATATATAAAGAAAGTCATACAGGTTTGTAATGACATGAGGGTGAATAAATGATGACCTGATTTAAATGTTTGGGTGAACTATCCCTTTAACACTAGAACCGCCACGGGGTAAAAATTTAAAAAAATTTAAAAAAAGCTGTTTTTCAAATGTACATGACAGATTTTCAATAAAATATCCAAGGCTCCCAGTCATTGACTTTTACTGAAATTGTGTTATTTACATTCCCCTGTAGTTAAAAATTGTTTATATAAGACCAGATAAAAAAAAACGGGGCATTTATACCTAAAACCACCAGAAGGTCAAATTTACCCCTATATAATTCCTTTATTTTCGCGCTGTGTTTGAGCAACGTGTAGGCTTACTGTAGACAGTCACACAACACACGATCAAATGAAGATGTTTTAGCCTACTCATAAATGTTCAAACTTTGGATTAATTATTAATTTTTGTTTTGCAATTTTTAACTTGTATTGTTTGCTACTGTGTTGCTATTTATTCAAGTCTGCCCGTTTCCTGAAAAATAATATTTCCAATCTATGTAATGAATAAAACAATTTTCATGATTACCCCAAGTTTATTGGTGGTGTTCTCTTATTCAAATTATAAATGATATAACTAAACAAATTAATAATTAATTAGGTGAAACTGTGCGCTTGAATTTGTCGTTGCACACATCCTATGTCATACATCCTATGCAGTGCGGTGAACTATTATTGCTCTTTATTGTCTATTTAGGGTATTTTAGTAATTTAAATAACATGGGTTATCTTAATATGTGATTAATGACATTTTATTATAATATTACACCACCCAAATATGTATTTATTTCCTTCTAATTCTCGTTGTCATTGCAGGCTGGTTTAGCCTATATTTCACCAAAAAGTGGTTAGTGTATCCTGCTTAAAATAGCATAAAACAACAGGACAAAAACATAGTTGATGACTAAAAATAATAATTTCATGACTATAGACATTACTTTGAAGACAGTGGTATAATACAGTGACATAATATGTTTTTAGCCGTATCAAAACAGTAATCATGTGCATGGGTAAATTTTACCCACTGGCGGTTTTAGGTATACAATAATCCCTGGCAGTTCTAGTGTTAAATGTTCAAAAACATTTTTTAGGCCACTGTATGGAAGAGATACCCTTTTTTTGACAAGTTATTGAAAAAAACTATCCACAATCACAAATCACAGGGTCAAAATGTACATAATGGAATGGGAAGAGCGTGTTCTCCAGAGTTGTGTTCAATGCGTTCTCAGTACTGTGCGCAGAGGTTGGTGACCTCCTTTCGTTCCAGTGATGATGTGACACAGTCCCTGCTTTACATCATAGAGCGAACACTCCTGGTGAGCCCGTGACTCCTGTACATTCAGAGCTAATAAGGATGACCCTTTCAGAGCTGTCAGTTACACGGAGAGAAAGAGCAGATCACAGACAGGTAACTTTAATTGAGTTGATGGAAGGGGGGGCATTGGGCCGAAGGTGGGGAGACGGTGGCAGAGCCCTGGGAAAATGGCGATAGGTGAAACGTGCCATTGAATTGGGGTCGACGAAAGGGAGGGAGGTTTTCTTTAATGGAGGCTGTCATTTGAAAAGGCTGCGTCTGGCTGCAGTGCACATTAAGGTCGGAGCAGATGTGCCCTTGTGTGACACAATATGAGCAATATGTGCACTGAAATGGATCTTGGAAGGCACCTTTGTGAGGGTTGAATGAATGAATGGTTACATTGCTCTTTCTCATCACGTTTGTCTGTTCAGAAGGACGAATGGCCTGGCACTTAGGAAATGGTGAAATATTATTCTGATAAATGAC
Source organism: Coreius guichenoti (assembly GCA_039654105.1). Classification (NCBI taxonomy): domain Eukaryota; kingdom Metazoa; phylum Chordata; class Actinopteri; order Cypriniformes; family Gobionidae; genus Coreius; species Coreius guichenoti. Next base: position 46,464,556 of record CM077169.1, on the reverse strand, counting down.
TTTGGTGGTGACTTGTAGATGATATATATTTCAGTTTATAACAGTTCCGGTCCTCAAATCTGATTGGCTGAGCGGCATTCCAAGGGTGATGATACACAGTCCAACAACACTGTAAATTTTCAATCCGCTTGTCTTGTTCACAACAGTACGAATATACGAAAAGAAGAATGTCATATACACCTAGGATTGCTTGAGAGCGAGTAAATCATGGGGTAATTTTCATTTTTGGGTGAGCTATCCCTTTAAGGAGTGTCATGATTCATGAGCTTAGTAACATGCACCGACACCAAACTCTATAGGAGTGCAACAGTTGGGATCTGGAAGTAAAAATCCCATTTATTTTCTCTATAGAGGAATTGATTTTTAATGATAACTTATAAACCCTTAAAGACAGACCTACTGTTTGCTACTAAGTTGTTAATTGATTGTATATGCTTTTGTTGAAGCCATCAGGCCAATTTATTTTATATGTTTAACAGCAGTATTCCTTGAGAAAAACTACATTACCCATGATTCTGTAAAGAAATCTTTACCAATCAAAGAATTGTGTGAAGAAAATCACGGCAGAAGAGCTCTTTCGCTCCTGCCCGCTCCCATGAAGGTAAAGATGATTACAGTGACATGCAGGAGTCATACATTACATTAGGCACGCGCGAGTACGTTATTATTGATGCGCAAACGAATCGTGTGTGTGCGCTCTCGGCTCACTGATCGCTATAACATCATATTTCTGCATGAACGCAGTTCAATATATTCATGTAGTTGTCAAAATGTATGTACTGTGAGTGTTTTATAACGGATGCTCGCCGAAGAAGCATGTTTTGGAGAAGTTTGTGAGGATCAGTGGTGTTTATACACACGGACATCAGCTCCAAACATAGACACGATTGCTTGTTCTGACAGAGGAACTGTTCACTGATGACATCGACTTCAGATGGCTAAGTTTCCACACATTCAGAATTATTTTATTTTTCATTTGTATTTTAGTGTGTTTATTAATTATGAATGGATCCGTATAGTAGTTATATGCGGTCCTTTGGCATCTCCCTGTGGTCTTGTTTGGTATGGCAGGTTGACTTGTGCTTATTTGTACTTATTGTACTGTATAACTGAGCAGAGTAAGTACTTTTAAGTTGTAAGAAAAGTACAGAATGTCTGCAAAGTATGTTTGCAAAAAAACACTGAATCCACTTGGGGGGGTGGGGGGTTATTGATTCGGAGAGGAGGGGGCCTTCGAGTAAAAAAGGTTGGGAGCCACTGGTATAATGTATAATAAAAGAGGAAAGGGAAAAAATACATAATGAAAAATAAGAACATAATTTAAGATGAGTTAAATGCCAGGATAAAAAGATGTGACTTTAACTTAAATTTAAACTCATCTAAACGATCTAAACGATAAAGGGAGACGATTCCATAGCCTAGGTCCAGCAACTGAGAATACACGGTCCCCTCTCGACTTCAACTTAGATCTTTTGGACCACAGACTGTCTGGCGTATTCAGATTTAAAAGTTCAGACAAATAAGGCAGCGCCAGCCCATTTAGGGATTTAAAAACAAACAGCAATATTTTAAACTCAACTCCATAACGCACTGGCAACCAATTAAGAGACATTGAAAGTGGAGTAATATGTTATCTTTTACAGACCCCGGTTAAGAATCCTTGTTATAGAGGACTATGATATTCTAACATATAGGGAATTACAATAATCCAGACAAGATAAAACAGTCTTTAAAGGGTAGGAAAGACTTGATTTGGAAAATATATTGTTTCTATATAATAAACATCTTCAAAGCAATAGTTTTATATTTATCCAATTTAAATTCAACTATCTCATTTGCAATGCTTCATAGGATTGTAGTTCTTTCCCTCATTAAAGTTTAGTACACAGTCTTGCACATTTGTCTTTTTGTCCAAATACTTTTTTGCTCCAAATCAAAGATGTAATGTTGTTAAAACCTTGTGGCTGGTTGATTTGGTTAATAGCTTATATCTCTTTAATGAAGACTTATGAACACTTTTAGGAAGATGAATGGGAAAAATACTTGCGGAACCAAGGAAGTTGAAAAAAAGCGGGGCACTGTTGCAATCTGTGGGATCCACTGTTGTGGTGAGGAGGTGTTTTTGTGATTCTTTGTACAATATACAGTAGGTGACCAATAACGGCATATACATATTACAGCTGCCTATGTAGATCGTTTCAATTCAGTTTCCTATGAGGTTTTATTTTGGTTATGCAGTATATATGCAGGCAGAAAGCAGTTCACAAGGGTTTGTAACCATGTTATTGTGTTTTACTACTCAGTATTATGCAGTTGATTATTTGGGATGATGGGTAATATTTAAAAGATGTCCCTTTTCATGTACATGTCCATTATACTATAGTAGTTAAAGACACTTAATATAAAGTGGGACCATATCACACAATAAAGTCATTACATTTCAGTTACAGGCTGTACATTTGAATCAGTCACAAAGTGACATACCAGCAGGCAAATTCCTGGTAAGGCGAATGTTTTTTTTTGTGTGATGGATCTGCTGATCACAAATACCCCATTATCTGTATTTCTGGATGTGTAAACCCCTGTAATCCCCTGTGCGTTCTGACGGTGCATGTCTCTGGATCTGCGCTTATCACGGAATACCAACACATTCACCCCCGACACCCCCCCTCGGCTCATATCCAACCACCTGCAACACTCATTCTACAAAACATTACTTTTTGTATTGATCTCCTGGTGATATTAGATACAGTCAGGTCATTCTAAACATGTTTGCCACACATGCTACACACAGTCTGATCCTTTCAAGAACAGCCAATAGAAGACAGATTTACAAGACTGCAGAACCCAGCGCTGTCTGTGGACCTGGAGCTGTATTCTGCCTTTGCCATATGAATTAAGTGACCTGAAAGGTTGATCATGGGTTAGAAACTAGTTGTTTTCAGTATAGCCCAAATCTAATGCCAATCAAGCTAAAATCAACACACTGTTGCTCACTTAGTACTAAAGTGTTTTTTGAAGTGATCAGTGCTTGAAGTGGAAAAAATGAAGTGCCGGTACTCACCAAAGGGGGCGGGGCTTTGTGTGTGTGTGTGTGTGTGTGGGGGGGGGGGGTTCATGAGTTTAAACAGCTTGCAGGATGATGTTTTCCCCTCTTTTCATCAGTCATTTTAGTGGCTTTAGTTTTAGATCATGTTCGACTTTCTCCATAGTTTTTTACTACATTCTCAATAGTATTCACAAGGGTCGCACATTTTATCATCAGCGCCGCATAGGCATCGTTTGCAAATCTTAACACTTTTGGAGTGCGCTGGTGAACGTGCCTATGGTGATTTGTGTGCCACTCATGCAAAATTAAACAACTGGCCTTCAGTCACAGTCATACTGCGCAGACAATGGATCCATTCAGATCGTACAGCTTATAAAGTTCCGAACGCGTGATGTATACAATTAATTAGTAGCCTGATTCTATGTTTCGGTGTGGGTGCTCAGAGTACCGGCAACATGTGAGAAGTGCCGGCCCATTTCAAGCACTGGAAGTGATGACTGGTAATCATTTAGCACACTACCGTTCAAAAGTTTAGGGTTGGTAAGATTTATTTAAACTTTTTGAAAGAAGTCTCTTCTGCTCACCAAGGCTACAATTATTTGATTAAAAATACAGTAAAACCAGTAGTATTATGAAATATATTACAATTTAACATTCTATTTAAGTATTCTATTCATTCTATTTGAATATATTTTAAAATGTAATGTATTCTAATGTATGTATGTAATGTTCTAACTGTAGTAGCCTGGTGTCTTAAAAACATGGCTGTGATGGCAAAGCTGAATTACTTCAGTCTTCAGTGTCACATGATCCTTCAGAAATCATTCTAATATGCTGATTTGCTACTTGAGAAATATTTCTTATCAATTAATGGTTGGGCTGCTTCATATTTTTGGGTAAACCTTGATAGATTTTTTAAGGATTTTGATGAATAGGAAGTTCAAAAGAACAGCATTTATTTGAAAACATAAATGTTTTCACTTTTGATCAATTTAATGCATCCTTGCTGAATAAATGTGTCAAAAAAAAACTAAAACAAAACAACTTTACCCCAAATTTATGAACAGAAGTGTATATCAGTATTAAATCTGGTCAGTCATACTAACTGTGTAACATACTAACCACACATGCCACAATACGGTTTGATCCTTTTAACCTATAGTAGAGCTTACATAGGTAAAAAAAATAATACAAAAAAATAAAAAAAATTTAAACATTTGTTTTAGCTAAATAAATGTCATGAATTCAAGAACAGCCATTCCGATTGAGATTCACTCAAGAAATGCTATAATAAGTACAAAATGCGTGTGAAAACAGGACATTTATGCATGACAAATGACCCAACGCTGTCCGTGATCCTGAACAACTTTAGTATGCTAGTCCAAGCTATTTTCATTCCCATACCAAATGAATTCAGTGAAATGAAAGGTGATGTGCAGGGCACAACAGCTCTCTTTCACCTACAGTGTTTCCCTGATCTGGTTATGTAATGGACATGGCTCTGGTTATTCCTACAATCCTCTCTTTAGACTGCCCAAAATGTCAGTTTTGTGATTGAGGCTTGTCAGACTGATGGCTGCCATGACGCGACGGAACAGGTCCTGAATCAGATTCTTCAGAGAACAGCGCTCAGTGCTTAAGAAGAGCCAGCTGACAGCGGGAGGGTGATTGACGGCAGAGCCTAAGTGTTCAGCGCCAGCATCTGTTTCTACAGCTCTTTATAAAAGAACAGCATGGAATCAGCCAGTGAACTGTGTTCTCAGCTAGATTTACAAAAACAAAATCATTTATCTTTATTGCAGTGTTTTGAGTTACATTTCTAAATGCTAATTTGATCACAATGGGTTGAAATTATGTCAGTATGCCAGTATCTACAGTCTTGCTCAAAAGTTATGTTTCCTTCTGGAGCATCAGTGAATGTTTTAATAGTTGTCCCTCTATTGTCCTCAGTTTGAAAAGATGGATCTCAAAATCATACAGTCACTGCTGGAAAGGGTTCAAATATGCTGGAAATCTGAAGAATTTGCAGGACCTGGAGGATTTTTCTGAAGAACGTTGGTTAGTTTAATTGCTCAGGACAAACAAGGGACTCATGAACAACCATCACAAAACAAAAAAAACAGTTGTGGATCATTCAGGTAACGACACACAGTATTAAGAACAAAGGGTTTATAAATTCAGCTATTTTTTGTCTTGTGGACTATATCAAAGACTTCATATATAGGAAGACTGTGCACTCCGATTACTTATGAATGGGAGAAAGTGCAACGCTCAATATGGCGAATAAGCCCCACCTTCTAAATGAAAGAGCCAATCGTTGATTAGTAAAGTCATCCGTTAGAAGCTCCGGTTGCTATAGAAACAGGCAGTGTTCTGAGACACGCGCCTGTCATGATTCGAGCGTTTAGAAACCAAATTTATGAGACAGTTGTCAGATTTCATTGGCGATTTCAAATATGAAATTTAATCGTAAGCTTGGTAGTTGTGGAGAATTTGTTGTTTCCCCATTTAAAGAGATAGGAGCTGCACTTGCATGCCTGAGAGGTGTTTCAAAGATGGCCAACGAGTGAAATGACTTGTCTTAAAGGGACTTTGACTATATGTAAACATCTTTTATGTAAAATATCTTACTCAGGACAGTACTAAATAAAAAAAATAACATGCATTTTGGCATGATCCCTCTTATTTTGTTAAAATCATTAACATTTTGCAGATTCTGCAAGGTGTATGTAAACCTTTGATCATGACTGTAAATTTGATGCCAAGTTCGAAAAAACATTCTACCAAAAATCAAAGCAACACAAATGACTGTGTGAAGAAAGTTGTGCAGAACCAAACTTTTGATTATCAGAATAAACTCTGGTTCATCTTATACAGGCCACAAGTTTATTATTTTTGCGCTTAGGGTAAAGTAAGCATGAAAATATATAAATCTGCAAACAAAAGCTGAAAATACAGACGAGCTCAAAGATATCTTGTTTACTAGGTGCCTCAAAGGATTTTCTTTCAATGATTTGACAGCACAAACCTTGCAATGCTGAAAAAGTTCTGTGGCTAGATCTTCCTTTCAAGTTCTAACTGTAGTAGTCTTAAAAACATGGCTGTTCCCTGTTGGACTCCTTTGCATCATGACAATTGTAAATTGCATAAAGCCAGTCAATTAGACTGGAATTGCCATTCTGATTGGAACAGGAATTTCAGCCAGCACTGATGCATATTGCCAGTTTTGTGCAATATGCATCAGACGGTCTGTGAATGGACTGTGGGCGGTCTGTGGGTGTGCCGTCTGTGGCTGAGGCGAGTGTAAAGCTAAACACACACGGCAGTGATTACATCGGCAGTTAGCCAAGCTGCTGTACTTTTGGTCGCTACTGCTGGTTGCAGACTTTGTCATGTCGCCAATGGTTACAAACGCTCATCTTACTAACTCTTATTTTTACGCACTGTACGCATTGGTTTTAACACTTGATTTACCAAAGGTTTATCGAATACCCCAAAACATGCCCATTTGCTTGCAAAATTTTGTTTACCAATTGTTTTCCACAGCCAGTATTAGAGTTATGTTAATTCCATCAAACAAATAGTGCTTTACAAGTAGAAGTTTATAACAAGCCTGTTATACATAAATGAGGCGCTTTTGTGCTGGAGAATAAGTGCCTTAAATTCACAGTACATCGATATCTCAGCACATTTAGCCTAGTGATGATTTTGCTAATGAATAAGATGCAAATGTTTGTGGTGTAATAGAGAGCTGGAGGGATGATCTACTTGTGTAGGCCAAATCCCAGAAATGATAATTTTAGCATTTCTGGTTCCATTGTTCAAAAAAGTCAATGGGTTTTTGGTTAAATGCCTGAAATAAGGTCTGTGGTGAACACAGGCTCAAGATATTTTCATGTTTTATTCTACAACAAAAAATACAACGGTAATATCCTCTTGTGATGTCTTAAAAAGGGCAGTTGCTAACAAGTGGCTAACTGGGGCTACAGAGGTTGTTGGGAATGTTAAACGTGATCACAGCGAACAGGAAAACTCATCTACTGCCTAGTCGCTTTCACAGCCTCACGGTTTATAATTGTGCTCTTGGAAACTATTCAAACTCAAACTTTCAGGGAAAATGTTTTTTAAATTAAAACTGAAAGAGTTGTCGGAAACTTAAGAATGATGACGTTGAAGTCATATGACCATGGTATAGTTTGTTTACTCCTGTTGATTGTATTTAGGCTTCAAAATTCACAAAAGTTGTGTTCATTTGTGAAATGTGAAGATTATCATGATGAGCAATACGTGTAAGAATCATAAACAATTGTTGGTATCCAAAAGCCAATGGAAAAATCCAGGGTAATGCTAGTCTCGCGAAGCCAGACCTTCAGACTGACGGCAGAATCTCTGGACTCCATAGCAGCTTTCATTGGCCAAGGACCACCCAGAGGCCATCTGATTGACATGTAAAGCAACCAATCACAGTTTGTTTTGTTACACGTCATCTTTGGGGCGTGAAAATGTAATGTAAATATGGATATCAGACAGTCCGATATAAAGAGATGAGACGTACTGACAGATAAAAGTCATAAATACACGACTGTGATAGCCTATATGATTTGTCTGATTTCTTCAAGCAGTCGTATTTACCATGTTTACTATAGTAATGGTTCGCGCGCATAGTTTTTTGGATGGCATATAAATATTTCTGCCTTATAGGGTGATCAGAATCCACATCGGATCACAAACAGAAGTTATTTCAAACACTCGCTGCTGTCTGAAAGTGAGTTTTGAGCTAAAATGATTTTAAAAGTCTTTGATTCTGATGTTAGCTGGTTTATGAAATCATCCGCGGCGCTCCTGTCTCCAGACTCAGGTAAACTCCGCCTTTGTTCGTAACCATTCCTCAAGCCCCAGTTGGCCCATTTTGGACCAAGGTATTCGGTGGGCAAAAAAACCCTGGCCGTTGGCCCCGATCAAGCCCTGGAAGTGACAGGGGAAACGCGACTGGCCCTGGCACGCACTAGCATTTATTATATATTGTCACAGTTGTAAACACAACAGCTTTCTTCTTCCATGAGGGGGTTTGGCATCACAACAGCTTTTTTTCCAGGAGGACCCTAGAGAACACAACACACGTTTCCCGGAAATCCTGTAGAATTCTACCAATCAGATGACTTAAAGCGTTTCACGTTTTGTGTGCCTTATGCATCAACCAACAGTCTGTGGGTGTGATGTCTGAGGGTGAGACTAGGGTGATGATAATTTGTAGGTTGGTCTACAAAAATACGTCATCACTGCAGGGCTCTATACCGCATGTAAATGTGGAGCAACTGGTTGGTGAATTCGCCCAAGACAGAGCAGATACTGGACATCATGACCTTCAACTGTTTGATTAGCATAACCAGGCTTCTGGCATAACTCACTAAAAGCATTTAAAGGGCTCTGTAAGATGTGTGTTGAATGACATTGAAGGTAGTTTCTAAGCTTTTCTTTATAACGTGGAATGGGATGGTACATGCTGTGCCTCTCAATGGAAGTTTAGTGAGAGATCAATAGCTACACATTAAAGTACTGTTCTCTGCTCGTGCCTATATGACCAGCTATCAATCATGCTCTTGAGTGTGTGTGTGTGTGTGTGTGTGTGTGTGCGTGTGTGTGGATTTTTCTAGGAGATATAATGAATAACTGGGCATAACCCACTATTTGATTAGACTCTAAATTATTCAACATGGACACCAGACGGCAGAGGTCGAGCAATTCTTACAAAGTCAAACAACATCCTCTCTTCAGAGGAAAAACTAATTCCACCGACACTCATCATTACCTTCTGCTTAGTGTTTGTCCACTTATTAATTGAAGAGTTTTGGATGACTGACTACTTCATAATTCAACAGCATGGCTTATCTGCATAATGTTGATAAGGGGCCATACAATATAGGACAACCGTAATGAAATATTAACAGCCTGTAGTCTGATGGAAGTCGTTGCTGGTGCTGTACGAGTGCTAGGTTCATTCTGGAAGCTCTGCTCTTTTCCTCCACATTCAGAGACGAGCCAACAGAAAGCAGATCAAAGCAGCAAGGGTCACCGTGACGGCTACAGAAGGCTCGTCTTTGATCCTGTAAAACTCTTTGTGACTCTTTACACTTTTCAGGGTGTGAGGGTGTTTCTTCAACTATGGGCACTTTTGCCCCTTTAGACTTTTAGGGGGGAAAAAAACTCTCTTTAAACACTTTTCCCACTCTCACTGCTTTAATTTGTCCACTAACAATGTCCAGCAGTGGAGGATTGTGTCTTTTTTTTTTTAATATCATGAACATTTAATCCAGTGTCATTCCCATCACATCTCAAATGGTCTTTATAATGGATATTACATTGATGATAAACATTTTTGGAATAAATAAATTGAAAGCATTTAGGTATCCCAAATACACACAATTAAATAATATTTTGACACTTTTTAAATACTATGAGAAAATTACATCTTGATTGCAAATTATTAAATATAATACTAATTATATTTAATATTTAGCATTAATCAAACCTATTAATTAATTGTGATGTTAACAAAGAATTACATGTTAACTTTTCTCAAGGAAAAATTCTCTCAACTAATGCTGTAAACAAGAAGAGAGCCCTGTCAGCTGGTATTATTATTAAAGGTTAAAATTAACAACTCAAATTAATAATGCATTTTTTTATAATAATAACGTTATAATATTTTTGATGGTATGAGTAAAAATATAATAAATATGTAAGAGTGCATATATTTAGCAAAATACTCCTCTCTATAGTTAATTTTTCTAGCTAACTAACATGCTACAGTTATTAAATGGCGTTCCTGAGGTAAATGTAACGTTATCGTTTACAAGCTGTATTATTGACGTCTTTCCGTGGTGGAAACACTGATTGAGTGATTATATGAGACATGATACATTTCGGAAAGTTGTACTGCATCTTTCAACATACCTTCTGATATTCATTCATGTTTATTTACTATTAACTAGTAGTAAAGAGGAAGAGATGATTGGTTCACGTGCCGCTTGAACTGAGGCGCTACATTGATCTGTCATGTCACATTTAATAGTGCCAAAACGGTATTTATTGTTTGAATTTCGTAAAAAAATTGACCGAATTTGAAAGCTGAGACTTTGTTTCATATCAAAATAACCTGCTCTGTATTGTCTGTCGGTGTCAGTGTCCTCTTTGCTTTACAATTTTTCACTGCGTGAGAAGATGGATGTGAGTGTGTGAGAACAGTCAATTGCGTGAGAGTTGGCAGCCCTGTTCTTGATGCAGTTAAAAAGATTCACGCTAGTGTTGTAGACTGGTCTCGGTCTTGACCACATTTGTACTCGGTTTTGTCTCGGTCTCAGACTTAGAGGACTCTGGATTTTGTTTCAAGACCTGTCAAGACCACAACTGGGATATTACTAAATTGGCGGTGCATTGTCTGATTTATTTATTAACATTAATGTGATTGGATGTAAAACTTACTGCTTCAGATGCAATCAATAACTTATTTCTACTTTGATTTATTTATTGTGCCGGTTCAGAAATTAATGAGGGATTGTGTAAAAGTCACCAAAATTAATACAAATGCTCACAATATTCAAGATGTCGCAAAAAAGTATTTGTATGAGATCTGTTTTTTTATATTATAACTAAGCAATATCACAAGAGCAAGAGAGCTGTTTTCACAAATTTGAGCATGACTGCAAACATGATATTGCTTTTATACAAACATTCAATACATTAAAAAACAAAAAAAACAACTGAACATTCAACTAATATTCTGAACATTATTTATGCATTTGTGATTTACCAGTTCAGATGCATCTTCTGTACCACCTCTGCAGTGCAAAGATGAATTTTGCTGTTAATGATTTCATTCGATTGGTAAGAGCTCTATATAGTGTCTTATTCTAATTATACACTCACCTAAAGGATTATTAGGAACACCATACTAATACTGTGTTTGACCCCCTTTCGCCTTCAGAACTGCCTTAATTCTACGTGGCATTGATTCAACAAGGTGCTGAAAGCATTCTTTAGAAATGTTGGCCCATATTGATAGGATAGCATCTTGCAGTTGATGGAGATTTGTGGGATGCACATCCAGGGCACGAAGCTCCCGTTCCACCACATCCCAAAGATGCTCTATTGGGTTGAGATCTGGTGACTGTGGGGGCCATTTTAGTACAGTGAACTCATTGTCATGTTCAAGAAACCAATTTGAAATGATTCGAGCTTTGTGACATGGTGCATTATCCTGCTGGAAGTAGCCATCAGAGGATGGGTACATGGTGGTCATAAAGGGATGGAAATGGTCAGAAACAATGCTCAGGTAGGCCGTGGCATTTAAACGATGCCCAATTGGCACTAAGGGGCCTAAAGTGTGCCAAGAAAACATCCCCCACACCATTACACCACCACCACCAGCCTGCACAGTGGTAACAAGGCATGATGGATCCATGTTCTCATTCTGTTTACGCCAAATTCTGACTCTACCATCTGAATGTCTCAACAGAAATCGAGACTCATCAGACCAGGCAACATTTTTCCAGTCTTCAACTGTCCAATTTTGGTGAGCTCGTGCAAATTGTAGCCTCTTTTTCCTATTTGTAGTGGAGATGAGTGGTACCCGGTGGGGTCTTCTGCTGTTGTAGCCCATCCGCCTCAAGGTTGTGCGTGTTGTGGCTTCACAAATGCTTTGCTGCATACCTCGGTTGTAACGAGTGGTTATTTCAGTCAAAGTTGCTCTTCTATCAGCTTGAATCAGTCGGCCCATTCTCCTCTGACCTCTAGCATCAACAAGGCATTTTCGCCCACAGGACTGCCGCATACTGGATGTTTTTCCCTTTTCACACCATTCTTTGTAAACTCTAGAAATGGTTGTGCGTGAAAATCCCAGTAACTGAGCAGATTGTGAAATACTCAGACCGGCCCGTCTGGCACCAACAACCATGCCACGCTCAAAATTGCTTAAATCACCTTTCTTTCCCATTCTGACATTCAGTTTGGAGTTCAGGAGATTGTCTTGACCAGGACCACACCCCTAAATGCATTGAAGCAACTGCCATGTGGTTGGTTGATTAGATAATTGCATTAATGAGAAATTGAACAGGTGTTCCTAATAATCCTTTAGGTGAGTGTATGTATCAACTAAAAATAAGTCATTTCTCAGGCAATGTGGCTCTTTATGAATTTAAGGAGTGCTCGTCTGGTCTTGACTCGGTCTCGCCGTACCTTGGTCTTGGTCTCAAGTTCTCAACCCCACAAAGTCTTGGTCTTGTCTTGGTCTCAACACACATTGGTCTTGGTCTCGACTTGGTCTCGGATTAGGTGGTCTTGACTACAACACTAATTCACGCACCACAACAAGACAATATACGAGACAAGAGGGCAGAACATTTCATACATTTATGTGAAATTCTTCTGAAAAACGAAGGCTGTTAATTCTAAAATCAACATCAAATACAAAATTAGTTTTGAATAATGCATGAGAATGAGATATCATAACACCATAAACGGTAGAATATCTTTTAAATAATTCACATTTTACAGTGGGGAGAACAAGTATTTGATACACTGCCGATTTTGCAGGTTTTCCTACTTACAAAGCATGTAGAGGTCTGTAATTTTTATCATAGGTACACTTCAACTGTGAGAGAAGGAATCTAAAACAAAAATCCAGAAAATCACATTGTATGATTTTTAAATAATTAATTTGCATTTTATTGCATGGCAAGTATTTGATCACCTACCAACCAGTAAGAATTCCGGCTCTCACAGACCTGTTAGTTTTTCTTTAAGAAGCCCTCCTGTTCTCCACTCATTACCTGTATTAACTGCACCTGTTTGAACTCGTTACCTGTATAAAAGACACCTGTCCACACACTCAATCAAACAGACTCCAACCTCTCCACAATGGCCAAGACCAGAGAGCTGTGTAAGGACATCAGGGATAAAATTGTAGATCTGCACAAGGCTGGGATGGGCTACAGGACAATAGGCAAGCAGCTTGGTGAGAAGGCAACAACTGTTGGCGCAATTATTCTAAAATGGAAGAAGTTCAAGATGACGGTCAATCTCCCTCGGTCTGGGGCACCATGCAAGATCTCACCTCGTGGGGCATCAATGATCATGAGGAAGGTGAGGGATCAGCCCAGAACTACACAGCAGGACCTGGTCAATGACCTGAAGAGAGCTGGGACCACAGTCTCAAAGAAAACCATTAGTAACACACTACGCCGTCATGGATTAAAATCCTTCAGCGCACGCAAGGTCCCCCTGCTCAAGCCAGCGCATGTCCAGGCTTGTCTGCCAGTGACCATCTGGATGATCCAGAGGAGGAATGGGAGAAGGTCATGTGGTCTGATGAGACAAAAATAGAGCTTTTTGGTCTAAACTCCACTCGCCGTGTTTGGAGGAAGAAGAAGGATGAGTACAACCCCAAGAACACCATCCCAACCGTGAAGCATGGAGGTGGAAACATCATTCTTTAGGGATGCTTTTCTGCAAAGGGGACAGGACGACTGCACCGTATTGAGGGGAGGATGGATGGGGCCATGTATTGCGAGATCTTGGCCAACAACCTCCTTCCCTCAGTAAGAGCATTGAAGATGGGTCGTGGCTGGGTCTTCCAGCATGACAACGACCCGAAACACACAGCCAGGGCAACTAAGGAGTGGCTCCGTAAGAAGCACCTCAAGGTCCTGGAGTGGCCTAGCCAGTCTCCAGACCTGAACCCAATAGAAAATCTTTGGAGGGAGCTGAAAGTCCGTATTGCCCAGCGACAGCCCCGAAACCTGAAGGATCTGGAGAAGGTCTGTATGGAGGAGTGGGCCAAAATCCCTGCTGCAGTGTGTGCAAACCTAGTCAAGAACTACAGGAAACGTATGATCTCTGTAATTGCAAACAAAGGTTTCTCTACCAAAGATTAAGTTCTGCTTTTCTGATGTATCAAATACTTATGTCATTACAGTACAGTGTTCTCCCCACTGTAAATATCCAGGACATTTTTTTCCCTGAATCCGGGTTCATTTCTCTCTCTAGTCCACACCTAAGGACAGACATGAACCAGACTAATTTATTTATTTATTTATTTTGGGTGCATGGGTATTTTAAGTTAAGGCTGTGCCGTGTAAATCAGAGTGGAAACACTGTTCTACTTCAGCTCTTAGGGAATTGGGAAATGATTCAGTATAAAGTGCCCTAAGGAGACTGGTGTTACTGATGGGAATAGCACATTCTCAGTCTGGGCACACTAGTTATCAGAGAACACTAAATGGACTCATTTGCCTTATAGGTTTGTCCCGCTTGTGCAGTTACGAGAAAAAAAACAGAATAACCTCAACAACGCTTGAGCTAATGCACAAGGCACAGTAGATTAATGGCCGGGATGCTTCTCCTAAGAACATAATCACATTCTATGTTTTATATACCACAAAACAAAGAGGCAGAGCCATTCTGGTTCAATAAAGATGGCATCTCAGTTGCACAATAGCATTATCAAAGAGCCCAGCAAACAAACAGCACTGCTGACCGGTATCTAACCCCAGTGCATAGCTTACTTGAAGCCACCTGTTATTTTTCAATTACCAGGTGGCAGGTACATCTTGCTTTGATCAGGCCACAATCCAAAAAATGCTGTCTTTCCGGATGTACAATGCATGTGTTATACGTTCAACGCTACAGTAAAGTAGCAGAGTGTTTTTCTTTCTTTCTTTTTTTTTTCCAAGCAAGGGACAAAAAGCAATTGCCCGGAGCATAATTTGTAAACAGTGAATGTTGGCACAGGAACTTTAAATACAAGGTTGTTCGTATTATTCTGTAATTCCCTAATTTCCCTAAGGGTTTCAGAAAAAAGAGTTGATACAGCAACAATATCAATATTACAAATTAATTTTATGTCTTCACCTGTGTACTCATTTCACACAGTGTTGAAATAACAGGAAATGGCACCTATTGCATCAATAACTGGATTTCTTTGTGTTTGTGCAGAAGTCACTGCCACAATACAAGGGGTTTGTAGATGGTTGCCAGAGCATTGCTATGCAGTTGCTAAGGGGCACAGAGTGTTATTATGTCACTATGTGGTCACTAGGGTGTTCATGGTGGTTGCTAGGCTATAACCTACTGAACTTAAACAAAAGTGCCTATTCTCTATGACATTCTGGCTTCTCTAGATATGACTCAAGTTTCTTCTTCAATGCAAATCTACAGGACCTGTTTTTATCTTCTGCCATATGAAAATAAAAAAATTGCATGAATCTGATAATACTTTGAAAAGTAGCATTCATACCATTCTGCAGCAAAATATGCATGCTAAAGATTAAGATTTAAGTTCAAAAGTTTGGAGTAATATGGTGAAATATAATTACAAAATAACTGTTTTAAAAATGTAATTTATTCCTAGATGTCAAAGTCTGAATTTTCAGCATCGTTATTCAAGCATTCAGTGCCACATGATGCTTCAGAAATCATTCTAATACGCTGATTTGCTGCTCAAGAAATATTCTGATTATTATCAGTGTTGAGAACAGTTGTGCTGCTTAATTTTCTCTGGAAACCGTGATATGTTTTTCAAGATTCTTTGATAAACAGCATTTATTTGAAATAGAAATCTTTTGTAATATAATAGACTGTCATTTTTGATCCATTTAATGCATCTTTGCTGAATAAAAGTATTAATTTCTTTCAAAGATGTAATTGCTAGTTTCCCTGTAAACACATTTGTTTGTAAATAATGTTGTAAGTAAATGAGTGTAATGAAATAATGTAAATGATGTGTTTTTATATGAAGAGGCTGAACAAATGGAAATGAGTGTAGATTATTGTAGGCGTCCTGTTCCTACAAAATCACACAACAATACCATATACAGTTGGCAATGGTTTAGTGCCTCTCACTTTGGCTCCATAATAGCTGATTTGAATAGCAGTGTTAATCTGAGGTGTAAAATGAGGAGAGGAAGACAATGAGGCTTGTGTTTCTCCAGAGGATATCTGTGCTTGCCAGCAATGACTGCTGCCCTTTCTATTTACCTTTATGAAGGGCTTCACCACTGACAGAAAGAACAGATCCCACAGGCGACAAAACAGTCTTATGATTAGCCTTTCTCTTTAAAAGAGACTCTGGTTCTGACTCCAATTTTACTTAATGATTGTGGACCCTTAATGATTCTTTTAGTACTTCTGAGGAAGCGTAAATATAAAGACCTCATTAAATTTAACACATTTTAGTAAGGTCTTACTACCAATTTTTGGTATTGGCGGAATAGATCTGCTACGCTGCTGCTGCAGAGCAAGTACCACTACATTCACAGACATTGCTGTGAGCATGTAAGACATTCTGCTGCTGCATATGTAACATACATGAATTAACCCCCGTAGCAGATCTATACAGATGGAGCTGGGGATGGTGGAGGGTTTCTGAAAGTGTGCTGCAGACTGCTAACAGCAAAACTACCGGTATTTGTTTGAATGTTGAGCTGCAGCTCATATATATGCATATTTATGCAGTGCAGACTGTTTGATAACATTATTCAATTTTCAATATTAACATTATTAAATCTGTGTATATAAGGCCACAGGTAAATATGACATTTATTATAATGGGTTTATGTGAAGATTGTTTTAAGTTCACTTAAATTAAAAGTTATTTTTTTAAAGCCTAATAAATGTTGAAATTGATATAGCTTTCAATTATACTGTAATGTTGAATGTCTATCGTTAATGTTTATAAAAATCAATTTCATCAGTGATACTGGCTTCATTCATTCATAAAAAGATGCCATTACAACAAATATTTAAAATATACCGTCTTTAAGTTGTTTCTGCATTAATTTGGAGAGTAACTGTGAAATTATTGCAGTATAAAAATATTAAAAACTCAGATGCTTGGAAAGCGAATTGAGTTCTCTTTCGCCTCTTCTTGCACTGAACTAGTTTAAAATCACTTGAATGTGTAAATTGGCAAGACAAAACACGTGCAAATGATAAACTTTCACTCTATGATGGTTAAACTTTGCAATTAATCTGCAAATCACATGCATGCCCAACCGTGGGGCCTGGTCCATTCGGATCATGCACCCTTACAACTGCACTGGTTTCAAAACTATTGGTGAATAATTCTATATATATATAATATAATTTTCAAATCAAGCCCAAGCAAGGCTGATTGTCTGAGTGTTATGTCATAATTGAAAGTGTAACGAAGTAGTAGAAAAAGAAAAGAAATGTTTGGTTTACAGAGTGATTAGATGTCAGCAAGGGTGACATTTGAGTGCTTAGTGTTAGACAGAATGAGGGAAGTGCAAGAAAGACACCCAGAGACCCAAATCAGTGGCTCTCGTCCCACAGGTATGAGCACACCTCTGAGAGAGAACCCTCCGCTAGAAAGAGCTGCACAGACGCTCATGCAGTGCATTTTGTAACTGAACAAACATGGACAAGATTTTGGTATCCTTCTCTCTTTCATTGCTGCTAGAGATTACACTGGCTGACGAGAGCAATTATAGTACAATCTGTTGATTACCTCGCTGTGAGAAATGCTCTTTTTCTTTGGAATAACATGCACTGATAAATCGACTTTATGGAAGCCCTGTATAATTAGGCATTTTTAGGGTTAAACCCTCCAGACACATTTTTAGCTATATATGGATGCACAGCGCAGCCCTTCAGTAGGGTAACTGACAGATATTCACTAGGTTAAGTAAATTTGACCTTTCATTGCACAAAACTGTCGTAAATGTTTTTCAAAAAAGAGGTCTAGGGAATATGCATAATAATGAGACAATCTCAGAAGTCTCTGAAGTCTGACATCCCTTAAAAGCACTCTGCTAAGAAAAATCCATATCTAAATAAACATTCTGCTTTACCTCACTAATCTACCAGACCGTCTTAACCCATCATTATTTAAAAGCAGAGTTATAATTAACACAAAACTAAAACATTTTTGTTTATTGAAATAAATCTGCAATAAAGTCAAATATAAATATTAGACGAAAAATTTAATGAAAATTAGAAACCATGCCTTGGCAAATAACTGAAAAAAACTGAACTAAAACAAAAAATAAATTAAACATAAATAGTTATATTTAAATAATAATAATAGTCAAAATACAAATGTCAAAATACAAATTTAACAAAATATCTAAAACTTAAACAAAATATGGGTGGATGATATGACCTTATTGACCTTATTATTTGAATAATAATCCTTTCAAATATAATTTGACAACGCGTTTTATTCATATCAGATACACATTGTGTAGGTAACTATAAAGTTTACTTTATTCTTCCAGTTCACCGCCCATCCGATTCTCTAAACTGTGGCACAAACATGGCGGCGCCCATCACGCGTTAAAAATCAACTAACATGATCATTATAAAGGTGTTTAAACGACAAAACACATTCACTTACATGTATTTGACGATCGGGATATCAGATATTGCATGATAAAGTTTGCGAATATTTTGAATAAAAAGGAAAAATTCAATAAATGCAATACACCAGTAATATAGCACTATTGTGGCTGCGGTGTGTCACGTGACAAGCAATGATGCGTCACCATGGAAATAATAAATGTAATACATTCTAAAATAACAGCTGCCTTAAAAAAACTCATGCTGGTGGCACCACTAGAATATTTTAAACTTACGTGTGACAGTATTAACAACATGGACAGCAGCAGGTATATTAGGCTGCTGTCACTTTAATATCTAACACGAATCTAATATATTGACAAACATCAGATTTTTTCCAGACTGTTTACTGTCACTTAAGCAATAACCAACTGTGTTTATGTGAATCTTGTTGATTTTGACAGTTTAGGTGCAAAAATACAAGATAAATTATTTTTAATTAGTCAGTACTCAGGCTTTCTGTACACTCAGAAAACCATTTGTCAGAACAGTATGTGTGTAAAATCGTTTCAAAGTTTATACTGGTAAAGCTTTAAAATCCATGCAAATGATACAATGTGCACTGTAGCAATACTAATAATCTCTCAACCTTTTTGATTTCTCAAAGACACTATTTGAATATTTGAAGATATTTCTAGTACTTATGTTGTACTGACAAACCTGCTTCTTTTCATATATATATATACACACACACACACACACACACACACACACACACACACACACACACACACACACATGCATACATACATATATACATTTTTAAAATTACTATAAAAACATAACAATTATAGCAATTTCCATGACTTTTCCACACTTTTAGAATTCCCTCATATATCCAGGTTTTCCAAGACAGTGAGTGAGAATCCTGGTTCATAAATAAAAATGACAGCTGTTGAAAAATCAAATTAAAATAACAAACACAATGCCAGCTTACATCTTAATCTTTTGCTGTTTTAGCTCATGTTTTGTCTTATTTTAAATAATTGTAACCCATCTTGAGGCCTTCCTTGGAAATTAGCTGAGGCCCCCCCCCTGAGGCAGTCCACATGGATTCCACATGGATTCCAAGAAGCAGTCCACATGGATTATGTACTATATTTCAAGTTTGTCAAATTTTTTGACAAAAATTTAAGTTATGTGTAACATGACCTGTGGTTAGAAGCAGAGTTTCTTGTTTGCATGACATGTGGACTTCATAAATCCTTATCTTGAGCAAAATAACCAAGCTGACATTCAGTATAATATATATCTTTTATTTCGAATACATACAAATGTTATTTCCGTCTTTTAGTTTGTCAAGATATTTAAAGCACCGTTTTGAAGAGTGCGCATGTGCGTACAGGTACATGCTCTAGTACATAAAAACGAGCCTATGATTGAATCTGGAAATAAAGCAAAACAACTGAGAAAAATGAGAATTAGTCCTCAGATGCCATGTCTGTAGCAAAAACATAACTAAAAGAAGTTATTACTCCACCACCTGGGTGACATCATTAACCAGCGTGGTTGAACAACAAATTTGCGACAGTACGGTTTCGGGAAGCAGTTGTGATTTCTTCAACAATGCATCGTACTATGGTAGTTAACAGCGAGTTACGTTGTTGTACCGGAAACGCACCCCTGAGCATCAGAATGGGGTTGCAGAAGAGCATCTCTGAACGCACAACACCTTGAAGCAGATGGGCTACAGCAGCTGAAAAAAGACACACCGGTGCCAGTCCTGTCAGCTAAGAACAGGAAACTGAGACCACAATTTGCACGGACTCACCAAAATTGGGCAATAGAAGATTGCAGAAACATTGCCTGGTCTGATGAGTCTCGATGGTAGGGTGAGAATCTGGCATAAACAACATGAAAGCATGGATCCATCCTGCCTTATATCAACAGTTCAGGCTGCTGTTGGTGGTGTAATGGTGTGGGGGATATTTTCCTGGCACACTTTGGACCCCTTAGTACCAATTGAGCATTGTTTAAATGCCGCAGCCTACCTGAGTATTGTTGCTGACCATGTCCATCTCTTTATTACTACAGTCTACACATCTTCTGATGACAATGAGTTCACTAAACTCAAATGGCCTCCACAGTCACCAGATCTCAATCCAATAGAGCACCATTGGGATGTGGTGGAACGGGGGATTTGCATCATGGATGTGCAGCTAAAAAAATCTGCAGCAACTGCATGATGCTATCATGTCAATATGGAATGTTTCCAGCACCTTGTTGAATCTATGCCATGAAAAATTAAGGCAGTTCTGAAGGCAAAGGGGGGGGTCCAACGTGGTACTAGCAAGGTGTACCTAATAAAGTGGCCGGTGATTGTATATAGGCCTACTAACAGAAACATTTGAGAAAATGCAGCAAAAAAAAATAAAAAAATAAAAAGGAAACTACTGAAGTGTTGCGCTTTCGTTGCAGTGTTTTGCACTTGAGGCCACAAAGGTACAGAGGTAACGTGTGAGAAACAGCATTAGAAACGGGAAAAAAATGAAAAAGAATGTGAGAGAGATTGCTTGTAGCATACTGCTGGAGGGAAAAAGCCGGTCTACACTGAATACTAACCAAAACGGACAGAAGCAGATGCTAGCAGCAGTCTGTTGTCAGAGGAAATGCCTCCCACACGACAACAGAGAAAAGAGCACACAGGCAAACGCAGGCCAAAGGGATCCCCCCTGGAGCACATCGTCCCCTATTACAAAGAGAACTGGGCACAATCGTTCACTTTATAGAACTTTATAGACCCTATAAAAGGCAGGCTAGAAGGAGGAAAGAGTTCTATGAAGTAGTCCACTAGCCTCAAAATACTGTGCTGTCAAAAAGAGCATTTGGATTTGGATATTTGCATTTGTCACACATGCTCATTCCTGAGGAGGGTTTCTTACCTTGGCTTTGTTGATAGTGCAGTGCAGAGCATTGTTCTCCTGATCATACAGAAGGCTGAAGTCCAGAGTGCCGAGCGTAGCTGTGAGGAAACAGACATAAAAATATCAACAAAACAGTTCATCTACAGGGCAGACCACAGCACATACTGTATGCCATAGCAATTAGCAAGCTGTTCAAACCATATTTTGCTCCTCCAGAGACCATCTGATGTCAACTGTACACAAAAAGGCAAAGAGCTTTTTCAGTCTGGCAAGCTCTAATTTGAATTTGATTGGCTAATTGGCTATCAGGGCTGCACATGTTTTGGGGGTCTGTAAGATTAAATGTTATTCAGCAAAGATGCATTAAATTGATCAAAAGTGACAGTAAATAAATTTAAAACTTTACAAAAAAAAAAAATATTTCAAATAAATTCTATTCTTTCTATCTTTCTATTCTACAAAGAACCCTGAAAAAGTGTTTCCACAAAAATATTAAGCTGCACAACAGTTTTAAACATTGATATTAAAGGCACAGTATGTAAGTTTCGCCGGTAGAGGTCGCTTATTCAAAACAAAGGTGTAGCTTGATGATGCTGTGAATGAGCATGGAATCATGGGAGTTGTAGTCTCTTCCAGGGCCGTGCACAGTGGCGTGGCCCGGTGGCTAGAGCCACTGCCCCTCTGCCCTCATCAGCTGAGGTGCCCCCTCACTACCTATCCCCGCTAAAAGTGTTCTGTTTTCCCTCCGCTAGAGATCCACCGATTCCGCGAATCCGCTCCGTGTTTTCCCGCTCGCTCCCCAGCGTCACTCTTTCTGGAAAGAGGAGACGACAGTTCCAGAATGTTGTCGCATTAACAGTATGCATTACAATCCGCAGAATTAGTAATTTGGTAGTTTGTTTTTGTATTTCTGTCGGTAATATTTTGCTCCTGTTCTTCTAATAGTGCTAACAACTTGTACAAAATCCATGTTCTTGGAAGAGAATTACAATTCTTGTCTAATCAAATTTTTGTACCCGATCTGATCTAATATAAATAACACCAAATTTGCTGTTGATGGCACACGTTGTAGAAAACAAATATATATAATAATATAATTTCATATAATAACCCATAAACGTTACAGAATGTATAAATTACTTTTGATATAATTCTTATTACTATTTATATATCTTTTAAAGTGTCATTCATGTAAAATACTAAATAAAATATTCTACTTTTATTTTGACAATTTAGTAGAACAATTGAATAACCGATAACAGAAAAATCTGAATCCCAGTAAAAGAGATTAATCTGAAAGGTAAAATTAGATGAAAACTGTTTTGATTGACTAAATGCATCAACACAAATGTTGAAATTCAGATGAAATGACAAAAATAAAAATAGCATAGCCATTCATCAAAAGTGCTGAGATGAGATTTTGTGTCATCTATGGCAGTGGTTTTCAAACCTGTCCTGGAGGCACCCCAGCTCTGCACATTTTGTGTGTCTCCCTCAGTTCACCTGATTCAACTTATCAGCTCGTTAGTAGAGACTGCAAGAACTAGGCTGAATCTGAAATTGCCCCCTAAACCCTCAATCACTATTGCCTACTTTAGCCCACTAATACAGTTCACTTGAAGGAGTGAATGAAAAAAAGTGAGCAAATTCGGACAGCCGCTGTGTGTACATCGGCTGTACACTTGTTATTGCAGTGCAATGTGGGATAGAATGAGTGCACTCAATAACGTCCACTATGGTTTCGGACACCACTACAAATGGCTGTCCCTTCAAATAGTGCCCTATTTAAGGGTATAGGGGGCGATTTCAGATTCAGCCCTGAATTGGGTGTGTCTGATAAGGGAGACATACAAAATGTGCAGGGCTGGGGTGCCTCCAGGACAGGTTTGAAAACCACTGATCTATGGTCAGGAGAATAAATTAGGGCTCAGAGAGTGAGGGAGAGCCCACTGAGCATCACCCAAATCAGACAGTTACAGGCTGTCAGTAAAGGAAAAGTAAGAAAGAAGTAAGAAGGATAATTTGTATTGACAAGCACCCTGTCCTCGCCCCAACCCCACCCCAGTGCCCCTTTTTTTGGTTTGGGCCACTGCCCCTCAAAATGTCTGTGCACGGCCCTGGTCTCTTCACCTCCACAGCCGATGAAAAGGAATCCGACGGACTCGGGCAGAAATCATGTTCATAAATGAGAGAATGTATTAAAGTTATATTAACGTTACGGTGGTATGAAGCAGGATGCGCCAAGAGCCCTTGGGCGCGAATGCTAATGAGAGAAACACGGTCTCAGAGATTTTATTATGCTTATGCTGCAGTCGGCCGCTTCCACTCTTTTTGAAACGCAGTGCTGTTTCACATGGTTAAAACAATCATACTAAATACATTTGAGTGTGTTGAAAGTTATGTTATAACGTTACTCTGTGCGTTCGCTCGGTGGCTGGTATGACTTGTTGCACTTTGTAGTAATCTAGATCGATATTAGAATATCATATTAATAAAAACAGGATGACTAAATGACTGTTGCTAAATGGCGTGATTATTTTTAAAATATATTGTATGATGGATATTAGGGTGGCCCTTATTTGTGGACTTTTGAAATCTTCTGCTCTTACCTGCCCAGTCAACTCCCTATCATGAAAAATGGGGGGAAAAAACGAGATTGGACTACGTTTGGAGTGTGCTCAACAAAATTTACATTTTGTATTAGTGACCATAACAGCATGTAATTAATAATTATACAAAACCATTAGTAAATGGTGAATTAGGTTAAAAACGATAACACAGAACAGCGTTGTTAGTAGAGCTCCTTCATGGTCTGCACTGCTTCTTCATGCTTCACTGTACCCTTTTCCCATTCGGTGCAGATATACTCAAAGAACATTGCCAATGAAAGTGAAAGGGGAAAGTGACATGTGAAGGCCAAGTATGGTAACCCATACTCAGAATTTGACCTCTGCATTTAACCCATACAAATTAGTGCACACATATTAGGAGCAGAGTGGGGGGGGGTTTGGGTTGTGAGAGGTTAACATTCCCCCCCTCAATAAGGACCACCCTAATGGATATAGCCCTCTCTGATTACGCTATGTTAGCCACTTGACAAAATAGTGTTGTCAAGAGGAGCACCAATTCCCCCAATGCTGCGGCGAAAAATAGTGGAGCAATATCAGAAAGGAGTTTCTCAGAGAAAAATTGCAAAGAGTTTGAAGTTATCATCATCTACAGTGCATAATATCATCCAAAGATTCAGAGAATCTGGAACAATCTCTGTGCGTAAGGGTCAAGGCCGGAAAACCATACTGGATGCCCGTGATCTTCGGGCCCTTAGACGGCACTGCATCACATACAGGAATGCTACTGTAATGGAAATCACAACATGGGCTCAGGAATACTTTCAGAAAACATTGTCGGTGAACACAATCCACCGTGCCATTCGCCGTTGCCGGCTAAAACTCTATAGGTCAAAAAAGAAGCCATATCTAAACATGATCCAGAAGCGCAGGCGTTTTCTCTGGGCCAAGGCTCATTTAAAATGGACTGTGGCAAAGTGGAAAACTGTTCTGTGGTCAGACGAATCAAAATTCGAAGTTCTTTTTGGAAAACTGGGACGCCATGTCATCCGGACTAAAGAGGACAAGGACAACCCAAGTTGTTCTCAGCGCTCAGTTCAGAAGCCTGCATCTCTGATGGTATGGGGTTGCATGAGTGCGTGTGGCATGGGCAGCTTACACATCTGGAAAGGCACCATCAATGCTGAAAGGTATATCCAAGTTCTAGAACAACATATGCTCCCATCCAGACGTCGTCTCTTTCAGGGAAGACCTTGCATTTTCCAACATGACAATGCCAGACCACATACTGCATCAATTACAACATCATGGCTGCGTAGAAGAAGGATCCGGGTACTGAAATGGCCAGCCTGCAGTCCAGATCTTTCACCCATAGAAAACATTTGCCGCATCATAAAGAGGAAGATGCGACAAAGAAGACCTAAGACAATTGAGCAACTAGAAGCCTGTATTAGACAAGAATGGGACAACATTCCTATTCCTAAACTTGAGCAACTTGTCTCCTCAGTCCCCAGACGTTTGCAGACTGTTATAAAAAGAAGAGGGGATGCCACACAGTGGGAAACATGACCTTGTCCCAACTTTTTTGAGATGTGCTGATGCCATGAAATTTAAAATCAACTTATTTTTCCCTTAAAATGATACATTTTCTCAGTTTAAACATTTGATATTTCATATGTTGTATTCTGAATAAACTTCCACATCATTGCATTCTGTTTTTATTCACAATTTGTACAGTGTCCCAACTTTTTTGGAATCAGGTTTGTACTATATTAAAGCGTTTTTGGTATTTCCATGGTTTCTACAGAAATCAAGGGTAGAGCGGATCTGACATCATTGACAGACGACGCAAGGACACGGCGAGTAACATAACTGATTTCTCTGGATTTAAAGATTGTTTAGGATATGTTTGGGATATTGTAAGTACACAGGTCAACAAAATATATAACATTGTTCTAGTGTTTTTTTGATATTTTAATAAAAATCTTACATATTGTGTATTTAATAATAGATGTTTCAATCATATGACACTGAAGACTGGAGTAATTCAGCTTTGCCATCACAGGAATTAATTACATTTTAAAATATATTCAAATAGAAAACAGTTATTTTAAATTGTAATAATATTTTACAATATTACTGTTTTTTCAATCAAATAATCGCCGCCTTAGGGAGCATAAGAGACTTTTTCTTTTCAAAAACATAAAAAAAAACTTCAAGATTTTGAACGGTAGTGTATGTCTGTGAAATTGGTTTGGTTGAAGAGAAATTCTGATCAAAAAACATTTTCCACTAATTTCTGTGTCAGAACAACTGTTCAAATAGACTGCTGCACCATTATTTGAATTTATTTCCACTTTAATGCTCACCAGTCTATGGTTATATAATGCTCACCAGTCTATAATGATTTCAAATTAACCAGCCCAAAAACAATACAAACTCTGTTTGTCAATTTTGAACGACATTCTGATGATATTTTCCTATTTATGTGACTACTCTTCACCAGAATGAGCTGCAAAGTAGATTTGATTGCGACAGTCAAACATCCTGTTATTTGAAACTACAACGGATTACTACAAGGAGGAGAGAAATTTTCCTTTTCTCTTTTGAATTTTTGGACCTTTTCCCATTCCCACTAAGTGTAAAGTCAATACTCCAGTATGGTCACGTCTCCGAAAGTGAACCTCCCTGCTGATTCTGCCTCATATGAATGCGGCCATGAGAATCTGAGTATCTCATATGGACTCCTAGCAGGTGGCCTTCAGCTCCACTCCGCAGAGAGCATCTTGAGTTCAAGGGCATTAGACTAGGGATGTCCCGATCAAGTTTTTTTGTGCCCCCGATCCGAGTCATTGAATATTGAGTATCTGCCAATACCCGATCCAATACTTTTTATTAGTGCTAAGTGCTATTAGTGCTAAGAAAATATATTTTCTTAGTGCTTGGTGCATACTTCAAGTATATTCAAGTTATTAAAACCCAATGGTAGACAGATTGTATGGTCACAATTATGAATATGGGACTACTGATATAAACCTCTTGTATTCTATATGTAAAAGGAGCAGAATAATTGCAACAAAAAGAAAAAAGTGGAGATAAGGTTAGAAAGCATGAAGCTCACGGTGTCAGAATGCCAGTCTGTCAGTCAAGTCTGAAACAAGACACAAACCATAGCAACGTGTTATGGAAATGACGTCTCAGATGGCAGATAAAAATAAACAGTAAATAAATGACTTTAGTGATTCGTTACAAAAGTGCCCATAAAATATGCTAAACACGGAAGCTTCATCGTGCTTGTGATGCGCTAGAACCGACCTCATTCATGCACTCACATTTAAGCTTCTTCTCTTCCTTTTAATGGCTGTTGGCAAAACCACGTAAAGGTGCATACCGCCACCTACTGCACAACACCTGCGTGACAGCTGACGTAAAATAAAGGATCAGGCCGATGCCGATCAGTTAAAAAAATGCTTAATCACCCCCGATACTGATCCTTGAGATCGGCTCGGGACAGCCCTACATTAGACATATTAGAGTAATCAACTAACCTTACCCAGTTATATCCTTAGCAATATATAAGAATAACTGAGGGAAAAAAACGTATGTAGTTTGAATTTTGATCTAACTTGTTTAAAATAACATCAGATTAAGGGCACTATATCTAAATCCCTAAGCTGCTGCACCCCGCAACAGCTGTTGCTGCAGTGAGCCATGATGCAGGAATGCTTTTATTGGACCTTAATGCCATATGTCCTCCTCCCATTTGTGTGGGTGTATTCTTATATGACGAGAGGAATCAGCGGGACTGAACCAGGCTTCTGTTTAATTATCCAAACTGGTACCAGCAATGCATGACTTCAATCTCTAATGCACAGAACACCGCCATCAGTGATGGGCTTTACTCTTCTGCAATTATGATGAATTATATTATCTTATGGTATTTTACACACAAAGGAGATTATCGGTGTTATGGACAGAGGAAATGATGGACAGAGCAAACACACCGGTGCAATGTTCATACTACAGCAAAACAGAGTGGTCAAACATGTTTCGAAGCACTAATATGATTTTGGTCATAGATAGTTTGATAATCAGAGTGACAAGTGAATTCACTGAATTTTTTTTGTTGGAATTATACATCAGTACATCAGTTCCACATGAATCAATTAAGTAACACAAACATAATTTGTTCACTTAACTTCAACATCATCGAATTGAGTTACTTTCAAGTGACCAAATTAAGTAGTCTTAAAGTGATTTTATATGGTTCCCTGAAAGGATTTCATTAAAACACCCCTATGGTTTTTCGAATATTCCCTTTCATGCAGTGTGTAACATAGCTGTTTGTGAATGTAAACGTTCTGCAAAGTTGTAAAGTCAAAAGTGCACGATAAATAAAGTTATTGTCTCCCAAAAGAAAGAATTGACTCTGAACGCCTATACGAGTCATTTGTATTTCAAATCTCACTGCGTGACGGTTCTGCATCACTAGAAAAGACATTTCCATAATGTCCGCCTATGTTGCCCGCAAACAACTTGACCAGCCCTCAAACACGTCATTTTACTGACGACTGCTTCTCAAATCTCGGAGTTCAACACAGGATTCGCAAAGCGCTTGCTCTTGAAAAATGGGTTAGAACCAGTTTATTTGGACCAGCTTGCTCCTCAGAATCACAACCTGTAAGTATGATGAAATATTGATGTATATATTTTCTACCAGGTGTTCAAAATATGTAGTTTTGTGTTCTATATTGTGTAATTTTCCGGCTAACCCACGTTATTAAAGGGTTAGTTCACCCACAAATGAAATTCTGTCATTATTTACTCACCCTCATGTCGTTCCAAACCTGTAAGACCTTCGTTCATCTTCGGAACACAAATTAAGATATTTTAATTACCACTTTCAAGGCCCAAAAAGGTAGGAAAGACATCGTTAAAATAGTCCATGTGACTCCAGTGATTCAACCTTAATTTTATGAAGCGACAAGAATACTTTCTGTGCACAAAAAAAACAAACAAAAATAACTTTTTTAATACAGTGCAGCGCTTTTAAGCTCTACGGCAGAACGGCGGTGAAAAAAAAAAAAGGCGGTTTTTTGGCCTTGGCACAAAATGACCAGCTAACATAATTTCACTAATCACATCATCAGCACATGGGAAAGTGTGAACAAGTACTAGCCAGGTGAAATCACTCTTTCTGATTGGATTATAAGAGAAGACTGATTGCTATAAAAGGAGGGAAGAATCCCTTCCAATCATTGTGTTCTTGTGTTAGCAATGGTTACCTCCAAAAAAAAAGATGTGCAGCCATCATCGCTTTGCATCAAAATGGCCTCACATGCAAGGAAATGCTGCAAAGAATATTGCACCTGAAAGAACCTCATCAAGAACTTCAACGAGAAAGGTTGAACTGCAGTGAAGAACGCTTCAGGACGTCCCAGCAAGCACATGACCGTCTCCTCCTGAGGAGTCAGCTACAGAATCGTGTCCACCAGTGCAGAGCTTGCTCAATATTGGCAGTAGGTGGGTGTGAATGCATCTACACAGCGAGGCCAAGACTTTTGCACAATGGCCTACTGTCAAGAATGGTAGCAAAGAAGCCAATTCTCGAAGGAAAACATCAAGGACAGACTGAAATTCTGCAGGATGTACCAGGATTGGACAGCAGAAGACTGGTGCAAAGTTATTTTCATGGTAGAGAACCAGTGGTCAGCTCGCCTCAAAAGGAGAATTCCACAAATTGTGATCAACCTCAAGCATTAATAAGGCAAGAATGGATCGCCATCAGTCAGGATTTGGCCCAGAAGCTGATATCCAGCATGCCAGAGCGAATTGCAGAGGTAATGAAGAAGGGTCAACGCTGTAAATATTGACTCACTTCATATATTGAATGTTTGTGCTAATAAAAACATTTAAAACTTCTGAAATGCTTATCATTGTTTTCCAGTATACCATAGAAACATATGAAAAAATTATCTACAAATACTGAAGCAGCAAACTTTGCGAAACACAAAATGTATGTAACTGCCAGGATACTTTTGGCTGTACATCCAAGTCTGACACACACAACCACATATTTACGATTGGATTTGTAATAAACACCATGGCATAACTTCACCATCCAGGCCAACACCATCAGAGTAAATAGCGCAGTAAACAGTAAACAAAAAATAAACAAAAATGCAAACTACTGTAAAGCAATGATTTATTCATGCTACAGTGCAGCACAATAGACAATGCACCTTTTTTGGCCATGAAATTTGCAGAAATGTCACTAATGTGACCCTACCTTTGGCAAACTTAAACGGGATAGTTCATCCAAAAATAAAAAATTCTGTCATCAATTACACACCCTCATGTTGCTCCAAACCTGTATGACTTCCGTTCATCTTTGAAACACAAAGGAAGATATTTTTAATGAAACCTGAGAGATTTCGGTACCTCCATTCCACCAAAACTTTTAGCTTCAAAAAGTTGATAAAGACATTGTAAAAGCAATCCATATGAATCGAATGATTTAACCCAAGTCTTCTGAAGAGACACAATCACTTTATATGATGAACTGATTGCATTTAATCACATATAAAACACTGATCAACACACATACATAGATCACATCAAATATGGTAAACGGAAGCTCAACCATACTTGCTTGACATGAGAACAAATCTCATTGGCCGTTTCTCAATACCAAGTACGCAAGGTTCGGACTTGCGTCCTTGGTAGTTCGGACTTGCCAAGTTCGACTCAGGAGAACAAACTCCCGAGGAAGGGAGGACACAAGTCCAGTGATTCTGCAAACGGAACAGCAGTGTTCTTGATAGCATCACTCAGCTCGCTCTGGCTACTCCGGTTACCTCTGCATGCATTTTTAGGCTACAATAAAACAAAATATGTTATAAAACACCACTCTGCCTCTTCGTTTTCATTTAAAAAAATCGTAAACATATTAATAGCCACACAAATGTGGTTCAGGCAATGAGTACATTGATTTTCTTCACTACATGTACTGTATATTTATAACAAAACAAAATATAAAACACAACCCTGCCTCTTTTTGTTACATTTTAAAAATATTAAACATATTAATATGTGGATCAGGCAAAATGAGCATATGTACTCTGATTATCTTCACTGAAATAAAATTAAATATGACATAAAACACAACCCAGTCTCTTTTTGTTAAATGTCAGTTTTAATAGTCAAACATACAAAGTCAGCGCTTTAGTAGCCTAAATATATAAAGTTATGAAACTTATCTTTGCCATCAGCCAAAACGATTTGCCAGGAAACAAATTATAGATTCATAAGACCGAAGATCGCCCGTTAGTTATACACAAAACAAATTATATCTCATGTTTAACCACTACAGAGACATCAGAGCCAGCAGCAAACGTCAGAAGGACTAGCCGAGGAAAGGCTGCTTTCGGTGGGGTACATGAGCGCTGATCGGCCGGTGGTCGACTGGATCTCATAACTCCAAAAACGTAAGATCAAATTTTCAAATAGTCACTATCTTTATCAATAAACCACAGTTTTGAGCTTTAAACAACTACATTCTCGCCTGAAAAACTCTTAAAACTACATTTCGTGACACAATAACAGTAGTATTTGATAAAAGGGGTGAATCAAGGACACATCTGGGGATTTGAACTGTACTTGGCTAGATGTGAACTTTGAATTGGAACAGTACTTGGGCAGCGACTGATGACGTTTCACAAGTCCACAAGAACACAAGTACAGACAAGGACGCATATTGAGAAACGGCCATTGGTTCGCACACATCAAGCAAGCATGATTGAACTTCTATTTTCCATATTTGTTGCGCTGTATGTGCGTTGATCAGTATTTATATGTGAATAAAAGAAAATAGGATTGAGAAAACTGGACTGGGCCAGAACTGGAAGGAGGATGAAAGCAGCCCCAAACAGTTTACAATAATAAAAAAAAAAATCCTCACAATACATAATCTTTATATTTACTACTATTGTCTGTTTCTATGGTTACAGCAAGGCTGTCACAGGGATTGACTGCAGTTACCTGTGCATACAGACATTATTCGATCCACTCCTGTTGGATTATTTTTTTTGTATGTAAGAAACAACTTGAGTCACAACTGTTGGTAAATACTGTCTGAATGTAACTATAGAAGAATACAGAGAGAAAGAAAGAATAATGTGTGGTAGAATGTAAAATAGAAGGGTAGCAGGATTATCCATCTATTTCCATTAACTTCAGGCCATGCTGCTATATGTTCACGTCAGCTGAAGAGCGGCATTACACAAGCTCACTCAACCTGTAATCATACACACACCCCTCACTTATTTTACTACTCTGGACCACTTTACACTTCAACAATGTCCTTCTGAAGTGCATTTTCCATCGGCAAATTTCGATTGAGAGGGAAGGCCAACCTGCAAAAATACACCTTGACAGCTCTCAGCATTTCAGGCCTTAAAGGACCAGAATGGCTTCTTATTAAGGATGATTTCCTTGATAAGAATGTCCAACATTGAGATTGCTTTGATCTCAACAAAGCTATTCTAATTTTTTGTCCACAACACAGAAATCAGAAGTAATGAGCTGTAATGAACAGTCTTCTGGGATTATGTTTCCTTGTGGTTAGCTGCCAGTTTCCCAGCTTTTCAGGACAGACGGCATTATGGCCTTTGCCAGTGTAGCGGAAGGAAACAAACAGTGCTGGAATTAGCGAGAACCAAAATCGCATCCACTCTATCCTTGCCGGTTCTGTTATTTTGGGCTGGTCACATGACCATAGACTGGGCTTCACTGCTGCAGTTTAAACTCTGAATTGGACGACAGGCGGTAATTTAGGGGAGGTATCAATGAGGATACAAATTTGGATTTAAGAGTCATTGTAATTAAATACTCTATTAATTTGTCAAGACTGTCAAGATTCACTAACCTTATGTTTTGTTTTCTGCTGTATAATAAAATATGAAAAAAATCCCTGTATTGAATGAGCAATCTGAGCCATTTCTGTCAGGACCACTATCGTCAAAGATGATTGACTATTAGCATACAGTTTGGATTGGCGGTATGGTTCTGTTCTGGGTAAGAACTCCCTGCGCATCCATGCAGCCTAGCATGGATGAGAGCAGGGAGAGCAGCAATAACCCCCCTTAGGGTAAACAGAACAGAACAAACATAATGTATTGCAGATATCATTAATGTCGATATTAAATGTACAAAATAATTTGGGAATTTAGTCTGATTCAAGGGGAATCAGAATACCAAATCCTGACTGGACAAGAGGCGGAGCTGGGGATGGAGGAGGGTAAATGAGCTCTGGAGAAACGCGATAGCTGCTAATAATACTGAAGGAGCTTATATATGTATGCTGTGATAGACATCGTATTCCTATAGGTAGACGTGATCAGCACACAGTCAGCTGATGCAAGCTTGACTAACGTGACCTGCCAGAACTGACGCTACGCTTGATATCTGGGGATCAGAATGTTTACACTTGGTCACTTCATGCTTCTATTGATCAGATTGCTATCTGACCAAGCTGCAAATGCCCTCCAAGAGGCAATCTTTAGTAAATCTTTCATTTAAATGAAAATCCTTCACATGAACACCAATGAAACGCATGAATGAATCATAAAAAATGTCATTTTAAATGTAAATAACTTTTTCAACATGGTAGGAACATCAAGTTTTTAACATTAATAACACCAATGACAAAAAAAGAATCCTAGGGGCAAAGATCATTATAAAACTTATAAAAGATTATTATAAAATGTATAACATGTTATACACACATATTGTCAATGTCAATAAACTGTTATGTTATAAAATGATGCCATCTAAGTTGGGACACTGTACAAATTGTGAATAAAAACCAGAATGCAATGATGTGGAAGTTTCAAATTTCAATATTTTATTCAGAATACAACATAGATGACATATCAAATGTTTAAACTGAGAAAATGTATCATTTTAAGGGAAAAATAAGTTGATTTTAAATTTCATGGCATCAACACATCTCAAAAAAGTTGGGACAAGGTCATGTTTCCCACTGTGTGGCATCCCCTCTTCTTTTTATAACAGTCTGCAAACGTCTGGAGACTGAGGAGACAAGTTGCTCAAGTTTAGGAATAGGAATGTTGTCCCATTCTTGTCTAATACAGGCTTCTAGTTGCTCAACTGTCTTAGGTCTTCTTTGTCGCATCTTCCTCTTTATGATGCGCCAAATGTCTCTTTACGATGCGCCAACCCCATACCATCAGAGATGCAGGCTTCTGAACTGAGCGCTGATAACAACTTGGGTCGTCCTTGTCCTCTTTAGTCCGGATGACATGGCGTCCCAGTTTTCCAAAAAGAACTTCAAATTTTGATTCGTCTGACCACAGAACAGTTTTCCACTTTGCCACAGTCCATTTTAAATGAGCCTTGGCCCAGAGAAAACGCCTGCGCTTCTGGATCATGTTTAGATATGGCTTCTTTTTTGACCTATAGAGTTTTAGCCCGGCAACGGCGAATGGCACGGTGGATTGTGTTCACCGACAATGTTTTCTGGAAGTATTCCTGAGCCCATGTTGTGATTTCCATTACAGTAGCATTCCTGTATGTGATGCAGTGCTGTCTAAGGGCCCGAAGATCACGGGCATCCAGTATGGTTTTCCGGCCTTGACCCTTACGCACAGAGATTGTTCCAGATTCTCTGAATCTTTGGATGATATTATGCACTGTAGATGATGATAACTTCAAACTCTTTGCAATTTTTCTCTGAGAAACTCCTTTCTGATATTGCTCCACTATTTTTCGCCGCAGCATTGGGGGAATTGGTGATCCTCTGCCCATCTTGACTTCTGAGAGACACTGCCACTCTGAGAGGCTCTTTTTATACCCAATCATGTTGCCAATTGACCTAATAAGTTGCAAATTGGTCCTCCAGCTGTTCCTTATATGTACATTTAACTTTTCCGGCCTCTTATTGCTACCTGTCCCAACTTTTTTGGAATGTGTAGCTCTCATGAAATCCAAAATGAGCCAATATTTGGCATGACATTTCAAAATGTCTCACTTTCAACATTTGATATGTTATCTATATTCTATTGTGAATAAAATATAAGTTTATGAGATTTGTAAATGATTGCATTCCTTTTTTATTCACAATTTGTACAGTGTCCCAACTTTTTTGGAATCTGGTTTGTATGTGAAGTTTGATTTGAAACTGTTATGACTGAAAATTTAAGGGACAAGGTATGCCACCATATTTAGAAAATGACCCATATATACATAAGGTTGGGACACCCATAATACATGAGCGAGCAATCACGGATGACACGCATGGACGGAGCAACAACATATATGGAGCATTCAACAAAAAAATTCACTACATACAGTAGCAACCACCCAGAACACATTAGCAACTGCATATCAACGCTGTTTGCATTGTGGTGGCAACTTTTGCTTGAAGAAGAATTCTTATTCAGACAGTGTAAAAATCTACTTTATTCTTATGCTGTGCAAGCTACTTTTTTATCTTCCTGTTTGTGAAACAGACAGGTTTGAAAGTCCTGGCTTACACTGTTTACAACCAGACGAAATGCGAAAAGATTTCAGCAACAAGCAATTTGTCTGTTCACAGCAGACGCGACATGACTATGAGACGTGACAAATCAGTCAAAAATCACAGCCAATCAGAATAGCGTGTGGGCGAAGTCTCTCTGCAATAGCACTGCACTCGCAACAAAATGGTTAAGTACATAATCAAATTCATAAATATTACACCATTTTAACATTATTAAAAATACACACTGAGTGACTGAAACAATCTTTGTCATAGAATACACCGGTTTGTTCACACAGAGTTCAATTTGAACGCTGTCGTGTCACGTGTGGTTATGACACAGTGTTATAGACAGATAGTAATAGTAATAGAATTCTGAGTAACTTTATGGCTTATCTGGAGTGTGGAGCCTGTGATTGCTTAGTGTGATATATGTGTGACATGACATTCCATTAATGGTCTTTTGCTTACTCTGAGGAACTCATTTGTCTTCTCATCTTCTGCAAAACCCCCACACACAGACCTCTCATTGCCACTCATTTATGACCAGAGACTCTGACTCTGTCACCTCTCATTACATCCACCTCAATTACGGCCAGTAGAAATATAATCAGCATTGGCTGGTTTGATGGGCTCTGGTCACTTCCATTGCATCTGAGGAGATGCCAATATTGTCAGCACACCGTGTATTTTATTGTAAACTTTACATCATGAGAGTCCCTGGTAGAGAACAGCTGGGCTTAAGAGGAAGTTTGCTGGTATTTGCAGTCTCATGAACAACAGTCCACATGGGCACATAGCGTGTTTTATCGCAAAACAAACTAGAAAGCCACCAAGAGTTCAAGGCTCAGGGCAGTGCTTGGTTTTAACAGGCAGATAAAATACAACCGACATGAAGGGGATTCAGTACACAGAAAAGTCCTGGAGTTCAGATAACAAATATATATACACATCCAACTGACTATTTGCTCTATTTATGCTGTACATAAATATATGGCTAAATATGAGAGAATCATTGATATAATAGTGGTTTGTTATTACAGACCGGAAGTCTTGCTAATGGAAAATGTGAGACAAATTTATTTCACTTAGACATATTCAGTTTTGAAAAATCGTTTTGACCTTTACTGCAAATGATCAGCCAAACAATACAAAAACGCATCCACACAGAAAGAATGATCTATCATAATCCTGTGTTTGAAATGAATTTCTGCCGTTTTTTCATTATCACTTATGTTCACCAGGTTATCTTTTAAGCCTCTAAAGTTTCCCTTGTCTTCTCAAATTGATTCATTTCACTTTCACGCAATTCAGAGAGGGGTTGCATGTTGATGAGGTTTAAAATGCGCAACTGCCGGCAATCATTGAGAGTTCTTCTTCAAAGATTCCTTTCATTTGTGTGGTCAACCTAAATAACAGCATAACAGCACAGAGGATTACATATTACACAAGTAATAAGAGTACACTTCTGAAGAAAATATGAGTGGTGTTTGCTGCAAAACTTACCAGCACAATGCTAAGGGTCCTGGGTGGGTGCTATATGGTTGCTAGGGTGTTCTGGATGGTTGCATACTAGCTCAAGTCAACAGAACACATCTTCAAGTCTCTATGATATTCTAGGTAGGTTTGCAATATTCTGGGAATTATTAAAGTTGGAAACTTTCCATTAACGGGAATATATGCGACTTAACTGGAATTAATAGGAATAAACTGGAAATTTGCATAATTGCAGTTTAGCCTATAACAGGGAATTTAAACGAAAAAAAAAAAAAAATTCTTGCAGCATAATCTTGGTTAAAACAACCAGATTTAATGCAAATTCAGTTTAATTTCAGACCCCTGAATCTGCTTTCAAATTTTCATTTTTTGTGGGGATTTCTTTCATTTTACATTTTTAATGGGTCCTTTTTGCGGAGGAAATCATAAGGAATATGTTTATTTTATTCAGCATTCATTCTACTCACAAATAAATCAAAGTCAAACATGTCATTTTTATAATTTGTATTAGTTTGCATGCATGTCTGCTTATGACAAAACAAAATGTTTATATTTATTATTGTATATGATACAGTTTATATAAATCACCCCAAATGTTTAATTCCCCAGCTTAACTTCCCATATTTATTAACTAATTAAATCACACATTTTTCTGTAATTAAATCGCACCTAACATTAAAGTTTTGAATATTTTTATATTGTAATACTTTCACATTGAATCGACAAAATAATGCAGAAACAACATAAAGACAGTATATTTGTTTAATGACATTTTTATTTTTATTAACACTATGAATGAAGTCCACACACAGAGAAAAAGGGTGTCAAAATTGTACCTTTAGGGGCACAACAGCTTGTCACTGGGGCAGTACCCTTCAAAGAACATCTCTGTACCTTTTTTTACTCCTAAAGGGTGCATAATAGTACCCTAGAGTACAAATACGTACCTTAAGGTACTACTATGAACCTTTTTGTGGTAAAAAAGGGTACAAAGATGTCCTTTTAAGGGTACTGCCCCAGTGACAAGCTGTTGTGCCCCTAAAGGTACAATTTTGACACCCTTTTTCTCTGTGTGTGGACTTCATTCATAGTGTTAATAAAAATAAAAATGTCATTAAACAAATATACTGTCTTTATGTTGTTTCTGCATTATTTTGTCGATTCAATTTGGACACCTTTTGTCTCTGTGTGCAGTATCACTGATACCAGTGCTGATACTGATGTCTCTATTACATGGATTTTACCCTCAATTTTAGCCATTAATTATAGCCATTCAACATTACAGTATAACTGAAAGCTATCAATTTTTAACATTTAATAGGCTTCAAAAAAGCTTCCATAGCAGCCTAATAAACCTACTGCTCTCTGTGATTAATGTTAATAAAAGAACAAAAGACAGAGAAGATCACTCACTGCTCTTGACTGAATAATGTTTGTAGCTTTAATAAGGATTAATCTATATTTAATGTATAATTTATGCAGCGAAGATTGTGAAGTGTTTGATAACTTTAGTCAATTTCTGTATATCTTCAGATCTACCTAAAAATCTTAAAGGGGTCACATGGGTCAAAAACAAAGAAAAAATTACTTTTTTTGTGCATTTTAGCAGGGCAGGTAAATATCTGAACCGCCTGAAAAAAAACCTTAGCGTTGAGCCCTGATATATTAAAGGCACAGCTAAATGTGACATTTATTACAATGGGTTTATGTGAAGATTGTTTTAAGTTTACTTAAATTAAAAGTTGTTATATTTTTTAAAGCCTAGTAAATGTTAAAATTTCACACTGAATCAAATCAAAATCAAAATTTTGGTAATTTTTTTGGGGTTATTTTTTCAGTGTTTGGGTAGTTTCTGTGTTACCCAGAACCTGGGTTATTTATCGCAGGCTTTTTGCAACCTCTTCAGGAGAGAGCAGTTCTCAGCTCCGTCAAATTGGTGCATGTCTTCGGTAAAATACAGGTTAGTGTACATTTTATTTCATCTATAAATTCGTTATTGTTCTGTATATCGTTTAACTTTATGCAAAGCAACATACAGGGGCACAATGTGAGTCACCCACGAGTGTCGCGTTGGTCTTTTCGCATGATGGAAATGCCTGATGCCTTGCATAAAAGTTTATGATTTTATTCAAAAAGATACAGAATATAAATACTTAGGATGTTAAAATATGTCCTTAGAACTGTACACTAATTGTTTATGGACAGGTTATGGAGTCAGTCATATTTCGGCTACGAGGGAAATGCAGAGCGGCGGTCTGAAGTTAGAAGTTCCCTCGCTGAACTAGCTCCGGCACGAGATCCAGCGACGTTACAGTGGAAACGGGATAAAAGAGACTGGACGATTACACTTGAATTACTTCTAAATGTTTAATTTTTACTTCTAATATTTGTTAAACAAGCTTAAATGTAGGCAATATGTATTAAAACGGTATAAAATATTCTATACTGTAAAATATGATCGAAAATAAAGGAATTATGCTAACCAGTGGTTGTGTGGAGTATTTAAAAAAAAGTTTAGATGATTTAAATTAATCCATAAACATTGATTCATGTATGAAGTAAAAAAAAAAGCTACTATTATAGTAAAAATGAATCAACCCATTATGGTGGGTTAAATAAACAACTCAATTTGCTGGGTAAAATTAACTCAACATGTGTTCTGTCCTATATTTACTCAGCCCTTGGGTTGTTTTTTAACCCAGTGTTTTTTAGAGTGCAGTTACACTGTAATGTTGAATGGCTATAATTAATGGCTAAAAGGGGAGAAAAAAAATCCATGAAAAAAAAAATCCATGTAATAGAGACATCAGTATCAGCACTGGTTTCAGTG
Organism: Coreius guichenoti; assembly: GCA_039654105.1. Classification (NCBI taxonomy): domain Eukaryota; kingdom Metazoa; phylum Chordata; class Actinopteri; order Cypriniformes; family Gobionidae; genus Coreius; species Coreius guichenoti. Next base: position 46,424,796 of record CM077169.1, on the reverse strand, counting down.
ATACTGGCCTTCATTCATAATTCTTAGTAAAAAGATGCCATTAAACAAATATTTAAAATATACTGTCTATGTTGTTTCTACATTCTCTTGGAGATTAAATGTGAAAGTATTACAACATAAAAATATATTAAAAACTTTAATGTTAGGTGCGATTAATCACGATTAATTACAGAAAAAAAATTAATTAGTTACTTTTTTAATCGATTGACAGCACTATATATATATATATATTACAGACAGAGAGAGAGAGAGAGAGAGAGAGAGAGAGAGAGAGATTCATTTGTGGTAGGGTCCCACTGTGAGTTCAGTCAGGCATCCATTAGTCTTGCTCTCTATCAACACCCTGAGAGACAAAGGTCTGCTCAAAGGCTCTAACGATTTTCTTATTGATGGCAAGGGGAGCACAGGAGATGAACAGCAAATAACTGAATTAAACAGTACGGCTGAGACACTGCAGTTAGATCGCCTTTATATGATACATGTTCCCACATGTGGGTATTCATGAATCTATGAAGAAACATGTATAGCTCATGAACACAAAAACAACTTCTGTACAGAACACAAGCTAGCCATATGGACACAGAAAGGAAGCGGCCAATCCATGCCATAATACAATCTCTTATCTCTGTCACGACGGATGGACGTGCTTGCGATCAGTGTCCTTGTCATGTAATTGCCCTACCGCAATGGATGGACTGACATGCACTTTGATGAAAGGTTAGATATGTGCTCGGGCTGTAAGATAGGCGGGACACAGCTATGGTGTGACTGATCAGAGCACGAAGAAAGGTAGTTTCAGCCTCAGACGGCACGTCTACTGACCACCCAGTGACCGTCTGATGCATTCTGCACACAAAACTGCCCGAGCTACAAGAAAAATAGGAAGTTTGAATCTGGTTGGCTGGCTTTCTAGGGATCTGAGTTCACAGGTTTTTATCACTTCACCTGATATGAAGTTGTGTTTACAAAGTAGCAGGTTGATATATTGTGTGTGTGCTTTTGAGAAAGAACATTTCCACTTATTTCTTTTGTTTGGTTTGTTTTCTGTACAGACGGTTGCAGACTGACACTGCCAAAGAAGTTTAAAAAAAAAATCATATAAGAAAATAAAAGTTTTTTCCATGTTGGCCTATTATTGCAGTAATCATTGTAATATGATGATTTGCTGCTCAAGAAACATTTCTTATTATTATCAATATTGGAAACAGTTGTGCTGCTTCATATTTTTGGTGGAAACATGATGATACATTTTTTTCAGGATTGTTTGCTTTTTTGTTGAGTTCAAAAGAACAGAATTTACAGTGGGGAGAACAAGTATTTGATACACTGCCGATTTTGCAGGTTTTCCTACTTACAAAGCATGTAGAGGTCTGTAATTTTTATCATAGGTACTCCTCAACTGTGAGAGACGGAATCTAAAACAAAAATCCAGAAAATCACATTGTATGATTTTTAAATAATTCATTTGCATTTTATTGCATGACATAAGTATTTGATCACCTACCAACCAGTAAGAATTCCGGCTCTCACAGACCTGTTAGTTTTTCTTTAAGAAGCCCTCCTGTTCTCCACTCATTACCTGTATTAACTGCACCTGTTTGAACTCGTTACCTGTATAAAAGACACCTGTCCACACACTCAATCAAACAGACTCCAACCTCTCCACAATGGCCAAGACCAGAGAGCTGTGTAAGGACATCAGGGAAAAAATTGTAGACCTGCACAAGGCTGGGATGGGCTACAGGACAATAGGCAAGCAGCTTGGTGAGAAGGCAACAACTGTTGGTGCAATTATTAGAAAATGGAAGAAGTTCAAGATAACGGTCAATCTCCCTCGGTCTGGGGCACCATCCAAGATCTCACCTCGTGGGGCATCAATGATCATGAGGAAGGTGAGGGATCAGCCCAGAACTACACGGCAGGACCTGGTCAATGACCTGAAGAGAGCTGGGACCACAGTCTCAAAGAAAACCATTAGTAACACACTACGCCGTCATGGATTAAAATCCTGCAGTGCACGCAAGGTCCCCCTGCTCAAGCCAGCGCATGTCCAGGCCTGTCGGAAGTTTGCCAATGACCATCTGGATGATCCAGAGGAGGAATGGGAGAAGGTAATGTGGTCTGATGAGACAAAAATAGAGCTTTTTGGTCTAAACTCCACTCGCCGTGTTTGGAGGAAGAAGAAGGATGAGTACAACCCCAAGAACACCATCCCAATCGTAAAGCATGGAGGTGGAGACATCATTCTTTGGGGATGCTTTTCTGCAAAGGGGACAGGACGACTGCACCGTATTGATGGGAGGATGGATGGGGCCATGTATCGCGAGATCTTGGCCAACAACCTCCTTCCCTCAGTAAGAGCATTGAAGATGGGTCGTGGCTGGGTCTTCCAGCATGACAACGACCCGAAACACACAGCCAGGGCAACTAAGGAGTGGCTCCGTAAGAAGCATCTCAAGGTCCTGGAGTGGCCTAGCCAGTCTCCAGACCTGAACCCAATAGAAAATCTTTGGAGGGAGCTGAAAGTCCGTATTGCCCAGCGACAGCCCCGAAACCTGAAGGATCTGGAGAAGGTCTGTATGGAGGAGTGGGCCAAAATCCCTGCTGCAGTGTGTGCAAACCTGGTCAAGAACTACAGGAAACGTATGATCTCTGTAATTGCAAACAAAGGTTTCTGTACCAAATATTAAGTTCTGCTTTTCTGATGTATCAAATACTTATGTCATGCAATAAAATGCAAATTAATTACTTAAAAATCATACAATGTGATTTTCTGGATTTTTGTTTTCGATTCCGTCACTCACAATTGAAGAGTACCTATGATAAAAATTACAGACTTCTACATGCTTTGTAAGTAGGAAAACCTGCAAAATCGGCAGTGTATCAAATACTTGTTCTCCCCACTGTATATGAAATATAAATATTTGGTAACACTTTAGTTTAGGGTTCGATTCTCACTATTAACTAGTTGCTTAGCATGCATATTACTAGGATATTGGCTGTTTATTAGTACTTATAAAGCACATACCTGTATTAATGCCTTATTTCTGCATGACCATATTCTACATCCCTTAATCCTACCCAATACCTAAACTTAACAACGACCTTACTAACATTCAACCCATTAATAAGCAGTAATTAGGGGTTTATTGAGGCAAAAGTCGTAGTTAATAGTTAATAGTGAGAACTGGACCCTTTTCTAAAGTGTGACCAATTATTTTTTAACAATGTAAAAGTATTTGCTGTCACTTTCAATCCATTTAATGCTGAATAAAAGTATTAATTTCTTTAAAAAAAAACCCAAACAAACAAACTTGGGTATTTAATAGAATGGGATATCACCTGTCACCATGTGTCTGTATGTAACTCAGGCAATAACAGAGGGCATGACAAATTAGACCAAATGAGTACCCAGAAAAGCGCTATACGAATTATTATTATTATTAGACTATACATACAGTACAGAACATAGCAGTGTTGTTAAAGCTGCAAGTAATTTTTGTTTATGCTGTGCTGTCTGATATGACAGCTGTCTTGGATTTGTACGCACCTAGTGGGTTGAATTTAGCATCATAACATCATAGAAAATCAAAAGCTTTAAAGTTGCCATGAAATCAAAATTGTCAATTCTTATTATTTATGGACTATTGCAGTATTTATTATAAATGAATCATACGTGCATATATATTTCTTTTAATTCACATGCCCTCTCTTTAATCAAAATAACTCCCCCTCCCTCTTTCAGCGACATGTCTTCTCTGATGACGTGTTTACTGGCGCAAGGGCGGGACAACATGTCACTCACATGAGATCGACCAATAGCAAACCACAACCATCCAAATGAACCTATCACTCAGATAAACATCACAATAGGGAAAAGACTATCGACTTTAAAACAAGACTGCTTTTATTAGGCAACTGGTCTTCATCTCATGTGAGTGTACATGACACTAACACATTAATGTACTATAATTTCTCCCAAAGTACTATTTATTTCTTTGCAAATGTGTTAAACCTCCATGAAGAAGGGGGAGTTACAGATGTACCATTAAATAAAAAGGGAATGAATTGGAATAGATGAGAGGCAGAATACGCAATATCTAAAAAGAAAACCAAAACAAACAAGAAAGAAACTGTGGACTTCCTGTACTTCTTGGAGAAAACTTGAAATTGAAAACGCCTGAGGCAACTGTAGTGCTCTAAAATATACAGAGGAATCATTTATAATGTCTTCTGTGTGGCATCTTGTTTATTGTATTGTTTTATGTCCAGGTTCCTCATTTTAGACAGAAACCGCGAGAGTATAAGTGCAATTCGGTTATCTAGACTGCTCATAGAGAGGAAATGAAACTGTTTATATTAGTTTGCTGCTAAAATGTTAATGAATCTTTTTATTGCTATATGTATGTGAATTACTGGGACATCGCACTTGAATGAATAGTAGTTCATACTCCGACATAATGGGACACACAAAACCTAGACACCCTGCCTTTGAATAGGGATGAAATCATTCCTCATTTTCTACTGCAAAGTTTGTATTTGAGTGAATGAGAGATGGTCCAGGAACTGCAGACACGGCCCTTCTTCTGTTGTCTGAAGCATGTCTGCAGTCCTCTGTCCTCCATCGAGGAATTGATGCGTCCCCACGGCCTGCAATGCTGATAGAGGTCTAATACTAAACGTCTTGGGAAGGGCAGACCAATGAATCAAACAACGACATAAGACCATCTGCCAAGAATAAAGAGAGAGTGAGATCCCATAGGAAAGAAAAATGACTATATCTCAATTGTTTTCCTAGACAGGAATGAAATGAAAGAGCAAATGAGACATTTTGCTTAAGCCACAGTATGTCTCCCAGAGTTCTACAAGAAATCTCAGTCATAAACTGTACTCAGATTGGCAAAAATAACAACATCTGAACGAGAACTCAAACATTTCTCGTCAACTTTTTCCATGACCAAATGATCTGGGCTATGCAGCTAATCTGGATTTTCTAAAGTTTGTGATGGTACTAGCATAAAACATTTGAAAACCTTCAAATGAGATTTCCACAAACAGTATATATTTACATTTACATTTAATCATTTTGCAGACGAAAGCAACTTACAAATGGGAAATACAGCAAGCGATTCATCGTGAAGAGGCATATAAGTTATATTTAGTTATATATTTGTGACCCCGGACCACAAAACCAGTCGTAAGTTGCATGGGTATATTTGTAGCAATAGCCAACAATACATCGTATGGGTCAAAATTATTGATTTTTCTTTTATGCCAAAAATCATTAGGATATTAAGTAAAGATCATGTTCCATGAAGATATTTTGTAAATTTTCTACCGTAAATATATCAGACATTTATTTTTGTAAGTAATATGCGTTGCTAAGGACTCCCGTCTCGCTTTAAGAGCCAATAGTAACTGAAACCAAGCAGTTAGCACAATAATTATTTTTTGCATACAAAATCAGAGACTTTACACGTTCAGATCATGCCTCCAACATGCTTCTGTTGCATTATTTTCACCCTCTAATGAGTCTGCACAAATTGAGTTTACAACAAAAACAGCGCACATGCGATAACTGAAAACAAATGTATATTTCACGTGGCATTTTTTGCTCATAACTTTATGACAATTGCACAGATCATAGATCAATGCACATCACCATTGACAGCAGATTCTTATGATAAAAAAGCAACATAATCCATTGTGTCGATCACGAGTTATTACTTACGGAATGATGTAACATATTTGGCTAAAAATATTCCTCTTGTCTTACCGGGATGCAATGTGTGATCCAATGTTCAAAATTGCACATCATTATTTAAAGCAGATTCTCGTGATTAAAATGAGTCCAAAATCAACATAATCCCTTGATTTTGTGATCTTATTGCCTTCCTGAATTATTGAATGTCAAATAAGAAAGATATGTAAAATTATAATAAAAAATTAAATATATTTGTTTTTATCAGCAGTTTCTCAGCATGAGAATGTCCAATTGTAATGTAATTTATATTTTATAAAATTTTAAAAAGTGTTCTATCAAACAATACCTACCTTTTGACTCTCCTTGCTATAGTTGTGGAGTTATGAGTCTTTACTTTTGTGTGTGTGTGTCTCAAAAAAACAACTCTAAAAATGCCTTCAGGTCTTTAAAGGCGATCTTCTTAATATTTTGATTTTTTTGCACCCTCAGATTCCAGATTTTCAAATAGTTGTATCTCGACCAAATATTGTCCTATCCTAACAAACCATACATCAATTTGTTAGCTTTCAGATGAATTTAAAGAAATTGACCCTTATGACTGGTTTTGTGGTCCAGGGTCACATTTGTGAAATAATCAGTAATTATTAATGTTAGATTTACATAACTTATCACAAAGTCACACATCTTCCACAATTTTTCTGTGTTTTCTGTGCAATCATTTGAGGGTTGATGCTGTTGTACAGTTGTTTGAGTATGTTTTTTTTACACATCAGTCTATTATTGGTGGTCTCAACCATTTCCAAATCGAGGCTCAATGGAAAAATGGGCCTCCGCATATTTTTGCAAAACTCCAAAGACGTACCTATTAGGGGTGTAACGTTACATGTATTCCCCCCGAACGGTCACGGTACAGATGTCTCGGTTCAGTGCATACATTCAGATGACAAATACAGGCAATCCTCACTGTAATCCAGAAGGGGGCGCACGGTAATGCAACACTGTATGCTAACCGCCACAACAGGAAAAGGAGCAGAAGAAGAAGAGACAATATATGTACCAACCATAGACTGTAAAAAAAATATGGACGTAGTGTCCGTGGCGTCAACCGTAGGTTTCTGAAGAGCATTTTTGAAGCCTAAAGTCGGCCGTTGCCCCTTTTGGAGTCCAGTTGATGAATTGCAGTTTCACTTCCGTGTTGGCTTCAAGAGAGACCGCGGGAGGTTGCTGCTTGGCACCAACCCCAAAAAAAGTTCAGATGGCATGCAAGAGCTTGCTAGTAGCCTATACGCTGAGTTTTGATTAATTGTTGTGACACGCTTCACAAGCTTCATGGAAAGGAAACCGGGACGGCAGAAAGCGACACGTTTGTTTTCTTTATTTTGCAAAAGCACAATCTTTTGTTTTTACTGTGAGTGTAGAGTCTTTCAAATGATGTTGTATGATGTATGACCATAATTTATGCCACAAATGACAGAGTATTTTAAGTTGTTTCCGCTGTTATAATGAGACAAAATCATCTGGCATTGTGCTGATGTGTCATGGAAGTCTCAGTTATTTTCAAATGCGATAAAGCCTTTTAAATCTTTTAGCGCCACTCACACGTTTCACTTTGAAAGTGTTGTGAATTGTGCAAGAAAAACATGCAATATAAATTTTCTGAAATATTGCACTTTTTTTTTCTCAATGAGCCTGGGTTGTTCACTTCAGATAACTCCGATGGTATGTAAAAACAAAAACTGTGGTTGGTCACTTTACATGTTGGTCAGATGGTCTCTTTCTGTCCAAACGGCATTTCTTGATCAGACTAAGCTCTAAAGTAGATAAGTCAAAAGTCTAGTGACATGAGAGTACTTTTAAAGAGCCAGAGAGTGATCTTTCTCTGAGATAGTATGGTCGTGGAAGGAGTTGAATAGATTGACATAGATGCTGTACACTATAACAGCATCTGTGTATTTTCTCTTCACTAAGCCTGGCAATTTAGATAAGTCTCTATTATCAACCATGACATTTGTCTTGCCATCAGTCTCTTCTATAGCTCTCCAGAAATGTAGCTTAGCAACACCTTATCAAATAAGCTGTGTCCGTTTTATAATCCCCAAATATATATTACAAGATTCATTAAAACTGAAAAACAAACCAAACCATTTTAAAGACTCCCAGCAAATAAAAATACACAGCAAACAAGATTCGTCAGAAATAGTAAGTAACATATTATTGTGTTTAAAAGTGTGTGTGAAATAACAGCGGCCCTCCACTTCCTCAGCAAACATCTATCTATCTGTGGAAAGTGCACCTGTAGAGTGCTTGTCAAAATAACCTTGAATCGTAAAAGGCTGCCAATCTGTCAAATAACAGCAGAAAATAAAGAGGCCATTTCCAGAGCTATGGCTCTGTGGTTTCAGACCAGGAGTGTTTGTGTGTCTCTGTCAGAGACAAAACAGAGGAAAACAGAGAAAGTTTGATTGTGTGTGCGTGTGTGTGTGTGTGTGTGTGTGTGAGAGAGAGAGAGATGATTAAAGAGGAGGGAGCACTCTTGACAAGCCTGCAACAGAGGAGGGAACCAGATGACTCTTCCCCCCTCCTTTAGTAAACATTTCTGGAAAAAGACAATTAGCACCGGAATCTTTTATCACTCTGCCCAGCCGCAGCGGTCAATACAGATTAGCTTTATATATAGACCTGTTTTCCCGTTTTTTTCAGTAGAAATGTGGCCGATATATTATTTGCCACTAACTGGGAAAATTAAATGATGATATATACTGATGGTTGAATTAAATCCACTAAATCAGCTTGTCATTTAGAGTACATTTGATTTTTTTTTTTATTGATTTTTTTTTATGTATTGTGCATTTACAAAGGAAGCCTTATGATTTAGGGGTTGTTCATACAGGATGCATTTACACTATTCTTTTAATAGCTGGTATATGAACGTACTATGCAACAAACAAATGTCTTCACTCACTGTTACACCATGAGCACCACTTTTTAAACATGATTCCAGTTAAAAGTAGCTCAAGTTAGAAATTAGGGGTCTGAGGCAAGTTTTTCAATTCCATTACTTTGTTTATCCGTTTTATTTAAAGGGGGGGTCTAATGCTATTTCATGTATTCTGACTTATTTACAGTGTTAAAGAGTTGGATTCTCATGCTAAACATGGCCAAAATTTCAAAAAAATTAGTTGGACGTATGACGGAGTATTTCTGTGCCAAATACACTCCTTCAGGGTTCGAATAAGTTTCGGAGAGTTTTTTTCGAGTATGGCCCTGTATGACGTCATAAAGGGTGGAATTCCTTATATGGGCACTTCTCCAGGATGAGCGCACAACCAGAGCGAGAGCGCGTCCATCAACGAGCTTCGTACGGGTTACAGAAGCCGTCGGCAGCACTGTCATTTTGTTTTTAGACCACGAAATCAACAATGTCACTAAAGAAGTGTGTTTTTGGTTGTGAGGGAAAGATAACCTTGTTCAGTTTCCCAAATAACCCAGCGTTAAGGAAACAGTGGATGCAGTTCATTTTTCCGGAGCAGCGACGGAGTTCTGCAAGTGTGTTTGTTTGTTACTGGTCACAGAGTCGAAACCGCAGGAGGTGAGTGAAACTGCATCAAATGTCTGTGTTTTGTTGGCAATCGGCGCATAAGTGCATATAATGTAAACAACACGAACGTATAGTGAATCGAAAGTTATCCAGGGATAATGCCATGATGTATTGTGTGTGTGTGTGTCTCTTTAGCTCCGTCCACTGCACTCCTCCACGAGAATAGGTACAGCGTATCTGTCTTTTATAAATATGGTAAAACTAAAGACTTTTTTGAGATATGAAGGATGCAATACTACTCTATAGGTACTCAAGATTAACATAAGACTGGCAGAAACTGTGTGTGTTATGTACCCTTTAACACAAGAATGCCTCCTGTGTGAGTGTGTTCTTCCTATTCAAAGAATGCTGAAAAAAATGTTTTGAGCACCAAATCATCATATTAAAATGATTTATGAAGGATCCTGTGACACTGAAGACTGGAGTAATGATGCTGAAAATTCAGCTTTGTTATCACAGGAAGAAATTACAATTTACAATATATTAATATAGAAAACAGCTAATGTGAATTGTAATAAGATTTCACAATATTATTGTTTTTTACTGTATTTTTGATAATAAATGCAGTCTTGGTGAGCAGAAAGATGTTTTTTTCAAAGTACTTCTCGTCTTACCTACCCCAAACTTTTGAAAAGTAGCGATATGATCATATTTTATAAATATCTGTAATTTGTAAATTAGCTATCCCCGCCATATTGTTTCATGCCTATTTTTCATTCTGGTTTATACTGTAGTAAATTGAGGATGTGGTAAAAAGGTCCTGCTTCTTGATTAGCATGAGAAAGAAACGTTTATGCTGAGAATCTCAAAAGCTGACAGAGGGCAGTCAGACAGGCCGGTATCTGTATCGCTCCTCTGCATGGAGAGGAGCTGCACATGCTGTCACACAAGGCCATCACACTGACAGCTCCTCAGAAAAACAATCAATAGAAGAGCTCACACTCTCTCTCACACTCTCTCTCTCTCTCTCTCTCTCTCTCTCTCTCTCTCTCTCTCACTTATAATTAGGGCTAATTAGACTTCAAATGTGATTATAAGGAGGTGCTTTTGGTTAATACATGATTATTTCCGTTCATTGGCTAAAGCAGTTAATCAGAAGCACATTAATGAACCAGAGAGCAAATGAGCCTCAATAGTGAGGTTTCTAAAGACACTATACCAAGGAAAAAAACAAAAACATGCAATTTGTATTAATTCAGTTTTCATTTAGTTTTCTTTGGATCACATTTTTTTTTGTTCCTCCCGATTTGTAGCGCCTTTTCTGATTCAGTTCTTTGCAACACTGTGGATTATGGGGTGTTTTTCTAAAATAAGCTTAATTTTTTTTACCAGATTTCAGTTTTCAAAAATATTGTTAAAAAAATCATTGTCTAATTTTTATGATTTATTTTTGGCATTGCCTTAATTGTGTTAGGATAGTGCACAGTAGACAGGAAGAGAGGGGGACAATACAATACAGTATTTGTATGCAATTACAATATTGTGTTACTCCCCACAAAAAGTAACTTAAACATTACTTAGTTACTTTTTTATGGAAATTAATTTGTTATGTTACTTTTTTTGCATTACTTATTCTCACCTGGGCTGGGCTGGGCTTGCTTATTTTGTTTTAATAAACAAAAACAAAAAGTTCTATTGTTGGCAAATGTAAAGGCCCTTTCATACCAAAAGTGAAATGAATAAGCCTCAGGCTGAAGGAAATGCAAATTCGTGCCAAACAAACCTTTCAGCTGTGCTGCCTTTCTAGATTAGAGAAGAATAGGACGTAGGAGAAGAAAGTTCAACACACTTCAGCAATAAAAAAAAAAAAAAAAGAAACACAAATATGATGTTTATCTAAAGTAATTTTTCGTATGGTTGAATAAGATAATCGAATGTCAGCAGCAAAGACATTGGTTAATAAAGTGAGATTAAATACATAAAGTATATTTGTGTTATGAACAGTGCCGGTCCTAGACTTCTGGGTGCCGTAAATCAGTGTGTTCATAAACTCAAAATGACCCCCAACCTCTTAATCTGTTCTTTCTGAGCAGTTTCACTGTCAACCAACAAGTGAGTTAAAACGTTCAGTAATATAATAAAAAATAAAAAAATAAAACATTGCCTAGTCTTCACTGTAAAAATGAAATATACATTTATTCTTATTAAAAAGTTACTTATGTTATTCAGTGAAGAGCAGTGAATGATTCTCTTGTTTTCTTTTGTTGTTTGATTAACATTAAACGAGAGAGAGAGCAGCGGGTTTATTAGGCTGCTGTCACTTTAAGACCAAATGCACAGACCTAATACACTGACAAGCATTCAATTACTTTCCCAGCTGTTTATGTTCACTAAAGACATAATGGAATGCATTTAAGTTAAAAAGTCCCCAAGAGGGACACTTTGACATATTTTTGCGTGTATTTGTCTGTTTAAGCGCATGCACGAAGTCCAAAGTAGCCTATACTCGTCTGTGTTTCTCTCCATCTCGGATTGCGCAGAAAGCCGCCTGTTGAACAGCGTCTCTTTCGCAGCTCAATGCGCTTTTACACGTGACCTTACATGATTCGACTGATTTGGATGTTATGTATGGGTGACAGCACACTGGTTTAAAGGAAGGGAACGGAAAACGGCATCATGTTTTCATAATCGTTGGAAGCCAAAATAAAAAAACGAAACTACAACACAGCCCTAAATCATTCTTGAGAGCAAGGGGGCCCCCTAGGGGTTCGGGGGCCCCACACAACTTGCGTACTTTGCATATAGGGAGGACCAGCACTGGTTTAATTCTTGCAAGTTTGCATAATATTCTGAGTTTGTGTTTTTACTGTTTTATTCATTGCGACGAATACTCAATCTGTTTTTGTTCAAGTGAGATGAGTAAATGCATGCTCACATTTAGTCGAGACTTACAATAACCATCATGTTTACACAGCACACACAACACCTCTGCACTTACGATTTCTCTCAACATGGGGCAGGAGAGGTGTCAGTCAATAAATGGGAAAACAAAGTAACTCACGTTACTTATTTGAAAAAGTAACTAATATTTTGTGGTAAATTTGAAAATGCGTTACTTGTCACTTGAAAAAAGTAATCTGATTACGTAACTCACGTTACTTCCAACACTGATCGTGATACATGTCGGGGCGCTGCCTATGAGGCTATCGGTTCCGACCATTGACTATTTTTTTTTACATTTATTAAACATGGTCTTCTGAATAATAAAAACTATAAAATATATTCCACCTTTCAAAGTTTGGAATAAGTGTATAAAATAACCGTTTTCTATTTTAATATATTTAAAAATGTAATTTAGTCCTGTGATGGCAAGACTGATTTACTCCAGTCTTCAGTGTCATGATCATGACATGATCCTTCAGAAATTATTCGAATATGGTGATTTTCTGCTCAAGAAAGATTTCATATTATTATCAATGTTGGAAACGTTTGTGCTGCTATTTGTGGAAACCATGATGCATTTGTTTTCAGGATTCTTTGATTAATCGAAAGTTCAAAAGAACAGCATTTATTCGAAATAGAAATCTTTTGTCTTTACTGTCAATTACTTTTGATTAATGCATCCTTTATGAATAAAAGTATTAATTTCTTTCAAAAAAATTCTTACTGACCCCAAGAAAATGGTAGTGTACATTTAAATCTTAAATATGCAATCCAATAAATGCAAATTAACTTAAAAAATAAATAGAAATTTTTAAATATATTTATCAAACCATAAATACATACAAAATAAACATTTGAAAACTGCACTTTTTAAAAACGTTCATTGCTAATCTTGCTGCTAGATAGCCTATTTTTGTTGTTAAAACTGTGACGCTTTATTTTAGTGTATCTGGGCACATTTTAGGCCAGGGCAAAAGAGATCATTTTCAGCATTAACACTGCATACAGTAGTGACAGATTCACTTCTAACATATGAGTTTCTCTTTCGGGTTGCATTGTGCTTTTTCCATTTGTGGCAACAGAAACGAGGATAAGTGGAGGGTCAAAATGCTCCGGTGCACGATGACACTCACCTTATTCAAAACCTGCTTCTGCTTGTACAGGTTATATAAAATAAAATCTCATGAGTAGTATCAGAGGATGAGTTTCATTTACATTTAGTCGCTCTACATAAAATGTAGCACAAAATCCAGGCGGAAGGTATATGAATAATGTATGACAATTTTTAGCTATCAAATGAATATTCACAGGCTTGTCACGTCTCACTGTAGAATGATACTATGTTACAGCATGGTATGCAGACTTCTCGATTTTCTAATAAAAAAGCCCACAGGTGGCCATGCGTCTCATCAGAACAGACCGCAGGCTCAGATTAAACACTATAAATGAATCTTTATCGAGTTTCACATTATGTCCATATAAGAATCATGTCTGTTACTCTGGTTATTGGCTTCCTCTGCCTATCTACACAAAAACGAGATCCACTCATCTCCTTAAATATGATAATAGTGCCAAAAATAGAGATGCCTGCAATAAATAAGCTACTTTCTATCTTTAACAGTTATTTATCATGATTTGTCATGAGATGCTACAATACATATGGATAAAATCAGGCATCAGATTGTTATCCAATATGTGGTATCAACAAACACCAGGCAGGACTATTTGGCTCATGGCTGTTACCTCATTGATAATCGACTCTGAAGATCTGGCTCAGAGATTTTACAGCTTAAGTCACACATTATGGCAAAAAAAAAAAAAAAGCACATCGATGCACATTATGTCATTTTTATTTATTTCCTTACTATTGGTCACCCTTTATGTCTGTCTGTGGGTTTTGAAAATATTTAACCAATGAAAATTATTAAAAAGAGCTTGTGACTAAACCTCGTAACTCCATTGGATCCTCAAACTGTCAGTCAAACCTCATAACTCCACCTGCCTCTATTGTGAATGAAGTGCCGCACACAGTTTGGACCGTCTCTGCTTGTTTGCAATGTAAGGGTAAATAAAAAAAACTGGTAGTTTGAATAATTACCACATTTTCTTTACTCAAGAAACACTATATATATACATATACACCAATAAGGCATAACATTATGACCTAATACTGTGTTGGTCCCTCTTTTGCTGCTAAAACAGCCCTGACCCGTCGAGGCATGGACTCCACTAGACCCTTGAAGGTGTGCTGTGGTATCTGGCACCAAGATGTTAGCGGCAGATCCTTTAAGTCCTGTAAGTTGCGAGGTGGGGCCTCCATGGATCGGACTTTTTTGTTCAGCACATCCCACAGATGCTCGATTGGATTGAGATCTGGGGAATTTGGAGGCCAAGTCAACACCTCAGACTCGTTGTTGTGCTCCTCAAACCATTCCTGAACCATTTTTGTTTTGTGGCAGGGCGCATTATCCTGCTGAAAGAGGCCACAGCCACCAGGGAATACCGTTTACATGAAAGGGTGTACATGGTCTGCAACAATGATTAGGTAGGTGGTACGTGTCAAAGTAATATCCACATGGATGGCAGGACCCAAGGTTTCCCAGCAGAAAATTGCAGAAAAAGCATCACACTGCCTCTGCCGGCTTGCCTTCTTCCCATAGTGCATCCTGGTGCCATGTGTTCCCCAGGTAAGCGATGCAGACGCACCCGGTCGTCCACATGAGACCACCAATCATACAATGTGATTTTCTGGATTTTTGTTTTAGATTCAGTCTCTCACAGTTGAAGTGTACCTATGATCAAAATTACAGACCTCTACATGCTTTGTAAGTGGGCAAACCTGCAAAATCGGCAGTGTATCAAATACTTGTTCTCCCCACTGTAAATATATATATATATATATATAAAAATGACCAATATCACACGAGCAGCAGTGCGATATGGCTGTATATCAGCACGGCTGTGATTCGCCTGTAGGCACAGCCAGATCCGACCCTTGAGCCAGATCTTTAGAGTCGATTATCAATGAGGTAACAGTCATGAGCCAAATAGTCCTGCCAGGTGTTTGTTGATACCACATATTGGATAACAATCTGATGCTTGATTTTATCCATATGTACTGTAGCTTCTCAATTGAGTGATATATTTCAGCTTGGCAAATCAAGACAAAAAACTGTTAAAGACAGATAGTAGCTCGTTATTTACTGCAGGCATCTCTATTTTTGGCACTATTATCATTTTTAAGGAAATGAGCGGATCTCTTTTTTGATATACAGCCACATCGCATCGCTACTCGTGTGATATTGCTCATATATATATATATATATATATATATATATAGATACACACTATATTGCCAAAAGTTTTGGGACGTCTGCCTTTACATGCACATGAACTTTAATGACATCCCATTCTTAATCTGTAGGGTTTAATATGGAGTTGGCCCACCCTTTGCAGCTATAACACTTTAACTCTTCTGGGAAGGCTTTCCACAAGGTTTAGGAGTCTATTTATGGGAATTTTTGACCATTCTTCTAGAAGCACATTTGTGAGGTCAGGCACTGAGGTTGGATGAGAAGGCCTGGCTCACAGTCTCTGCTCTAATTCATCCCAAAGGTGTTCTATCGGGTTGAGGTCTGGACTCTGTTCAGGCCAGTCAAGCTCCTCCACACCAAACTCGCTCATCCATGTCTTTATGGACCTTGCTTTGTGCACTGGTGCGCAGTCATGTTGGAACAGGAAGGGGCTATCCCCAAACTGTTCCCACAAAGTTGGAAGCATTAAAAATTGTCCAAAATGTCTTGGTATGCTGAAGCATTAAGAGTTCCTTTCACTGGAACTAAGGGGCCAAGCCCAACCCCTTGAAAAACCACCACACACCATAATCCTCCCTCCACCAAACTTTACACTTGGCACAATGCAGTCAAGTAAGTACCGTTCTCCAGGCAACCGCCAAACCCAGACTCGTCTATCGGATTGCCAGACAGAGAAGCGTGATTTGTCACTCCAGAGAACACGTCTCCTTTACACCACTGCATCCGACGCTTTGCATTGCACTTGGTGATGTAAGGCTTGGATGCAGCTGCTCGGCCATGGAAACCCATTCCATGAAGCTCTCTACGCACTGTTCTTGAGCTAATCTGAAGGCCACACGAAGTTTGGAGGTCTGTAGCTATTGACTCTGCAGAAAGTTGGCGACTTCTGCGCACTGTGCGCCTCAGCATGTGCTGACCCCGCTCTGTGATTTTTACGTGGCCTACCACTTCGTGGCTGAGTTGCTGTTGTTACTAATTGCTTCCACTTTGTTATAATACCACTAACAGTTGACTGTGGAATATTTAGTAGTGAGAAAATTCACAAATGTACTTATTGCTCAGGTGGCAACCTATCACGGTACCACGCTTGAATTCACTGAGCTCCTGAGAGCGACCCATTCTTTCACAAATGTTTGTAGAAGCAGTCTGCATGCCTAGGTGCTTGATTTTATACACCTGTGGCCATGGAAGTGATTGGAATGAATTCAATGATTTGGAGGGGTGTCACAATACTTTTGGCAATATAGTGTAGCTACAATAAACTTATAACCTGTAAGTTGAAGAAAACGCAATGCGATGCATTTACTGCCTCAGATGTGGTCGTTCTATTGATGGACAAAACACGTATGTTCGACATTCGCTGGTCAAAATGCACGTGTCTGAACATATAAAAAGCCACAATATCAACTTTGA
Source organism: Coreius guichenoti (assembly GCA_039654105.1). Lineage (NCBI taxonomy): Eukaryota > Metazoa > Chordata > Actinopteri > Cypriniformes > Gobionidae > Coreius > Coreius guichenoti. Next base: position 46,407,884 of record CM077169.1, on the reverse strand, counting down.
CAACACAGTGTTTAATTATTTTTAAAAATTGTGTTTTGCATTTCCTGAAAAGTGGTGTTTTTAGAGATACAAGGTTTCCACCCAACAGTGACGATATGTGAGCTACACTTTATATTTGATTAAATGGTTTTATAAGAATACAAACACTCAGCTTGACCATCTACAAATCCCTAAAATGTGGTCAAACACATAGTTCAAATGATTTCAGAAGAGAGATTTTGTGTCTTTTTTGAATAGTGCACTATTTACACTAGTTTTCTTGTGGGAAATTATAAATGCTGAGCGGTTTCTTACAGCCAAAAGCTTCTTCCATCACACATTTTAGGCATGACAGAAGTGACATTCAGAATGCTACACTGGAAGCGTATAACATTTAAAAAGTCTTACATTATGGGAGATTGAAAGAAAAAAAAAACATTAAAAAACAGCCCAGCCTGTCTACAGAAGTGCTGGTTGGAGACTAACATATGACACATTACACAATGCTCTAATCCTACAGAGCCACAGGCACAGAGGGTATTATATAAAAGGGCGTGTATTGCCATTAGAGAGGCTTTCTGAATGTTGCAGAGAGGATGACGGGAGCAGAGCAGAGGTCTCTCACTCTGTCTCTTCATTTTTAATCTTTGATTCTGTTTTGAACTAAATCCAATGGCCATAACCTCAAAAAGAATATAACCTGTATCCTCATGTGGCTTTCAAACCATGCTGATTTATAAATGCACAGGTCTATGAAACACCATAAACAGCGGAGAGCATCCGAATGTCGAAATGAACCAATCCAGGAAGGAAAATGTAATTACTGGCATAAACTGTGAATTAAACCTGTGGAAAAAGCAGGCCGGCACTTGTTAATAGTATCACTGAATTGTAGACTCTAATGAATGGTTTATACCAGCAGTTCTTAAAGTCCCTGTGAACCGCAAGCTGCAACCGACTTCAGTGTTGTGATGTATATCCAAGTGAAACAGAATATTGAATAGAGGGCGGGGTTCTATTTTAGAGTACATCCTCTCCATCTCTCGCTCATTAAAGATTACCACGACAAACAAAATTTTTTCTGTGTATTAACTTGCACGGATTAATTGTTCACCACAAGACTAGTAATTTGCACTAACAAAGTAAATAGTGTCAATTTTGATTACATGACGACTTTAACATTTTGGACTCAAAGGCCCTGCATTGTCCAACACAATATTTGAAGGCCGCCCCACAGAACCTGGGACTATTGATCTATTATTTTAACCACAATTCAATTTGTGATTCTAAGTTTAAATAACTGTATGTTTTTCAGTGAAAACAATAGGCGGTAGGGGGCGCTATTACGCTTCTTCTGAAAGAGTATTGAATCTCCTGATCAAAACACAGGCGAAGACGACGCAGACACAAGCGATAGCATTATATAAGCAGATGCATACGTAAAATAACGCAATCATCAACATTAAACAGCATATAAATAAAAACGGTCTAATGTTACCGAATGAAATATCGACCCAGGACGAGGTATAGGACTGTGGAAGCTGTGGGGGTGTTGATGGACTCGATCTACTCCATCTGTTTTGATCATCATTCTGAATCCGATCCAGACGCTTTTTGCTCAATGTTTTTTTTTTTTTTTTTTGAAACTTACCCACATTCAAGCGTTGATAAAAATACAATAAAACTGATTTTTTGTTTAAAAGCAGAGGGTCTGTTCTTTCTTTTGACATATTGCATGTTCAGATATTCCTACAACAAAATATTCTGGGGGCCAAGACATTTTTGTGAAAATGATCAAAAAACACTGGCAACTTTTAAAAAAAAAATGCTAGTGGGGAAAGAGTTAAAGAGTTAAATACAAGTTTTGACAAAAATGTTTTATAAAATGAGGAAACCTCACATTTCAGCCTAATAAATGATTATACATGTTTGGTCCCCCAAATAAACAAATGCACAAATCACGTGAACAGCGTATTTCAATGTCAGAACAATGAATTTGGCCAAAAGGCGGCAAGTATGCATGATATTCTATTAAATTTTAAATATATCAAGTAGCATTTCTAAAAGTGAAAGATTTAGAAGATCTGAGGTGAAGATCTGAAGAGAAATCCATCCACCTTACGTACGGATTAGCTAAAAACAAATCTTGAAAAAAAAGCTCAAGTCAACTCAACACCTAAAGCACGTAGCATTAGAGCCGGTTCTTAGCACTCACTCAAAGGAGGCGTATGAGGATTTCACCATATAAAATATTCTCCCTGATAACAGTGATCTGGGGTAGGACACGATGAAGGACTCTCATGTTCATCCCACATCACATCCTTCCGAATGATATTCAGCCAGTCAGACCCTTAATCACTGGATCACAAACATAAGAGAGAGGATTTCCACTCTGCGCTCTCTGAGCTGAGGCACTGGGAGTGAAGTGTCCATGTTCTGTTGGGACTGAGTTCACGGTACACCATTAGTGTCCAGCTAAAGCTTCAGTGGTTTGGCTGAAGCTGAGAGGATTAGTAAGGGAAGCTCTAGTAGATCATGCAGCTGTAATAGCCCTGCTGGGGACTATTAGAGTTCATACTGAATACTATTTACTAAAAGCTAGATTACATTCAGCTGAATCACAGCCATGGCAGAACAACAAGATGAGTGTGAGTGTGATATTGCTTTAATACAACAGATCTATCAACAAGTAGTCAGACAAAATTTGGACAGTTAGTTTTTAAATTTCTGTCAATGAAAACAGCTCCAAAAGAATCCAAAGCATTGAGCTTTCTGTGGAAACATACAGCAACATACACTACCATTCAAAAGCTTGGTGTCGGTAAGATTTTTTAATGTTCTAAAGAATGCTCTTATGCTCACCAAGGCTGCATTTATTTGATCAAAAATACAGTAAAAACAGCAATATTGTGAAATATTATTACAATTAGAACAATTACAATTATTCTAATTTATGATGCAAAGCTGAATGTTCAGCATCATTACTCCAGTCTTCAGTGTCACATGACCCTTCAGAAATATTAGAATGATGATTTGATGGGAAAAAATGTTGTATTATTATTAATGTTGAAAACAGTTGTGCTGCTTAATATTTTTGTGGAAAAAATTTACAGAAAGAACAGCATTAATATGAAATATAAATCTTTTGTAACATTTGAAATGTCTTTACTGTCACTTTTGATCAATTTAATGCATCCTTGCTGAATAAAAAGTTAATTTCTTTCAATAAAATAATAAAATAAAAATAAAATAAAATCTTAGTGAACCCAAACTTTTGAATGGTAAATATAGTATGGAACAGTGAAACACCCCAATGCTGTTATACTACAATGATAGAAACATGACATACACCGGTATATAAAATGGTATATAATGGTATATGGTATATAACAATATAAAACCACACTTATCAGTATTCATATTAAGTTAAGAAACACCCCAAAATAACACAAATGTCAAACTTGGGCCCCGTTCTGTTTTATTGAATTCGAAAAAATGATGGAATAACTCATGATTTACTGACCTGACATAATGTGATTGTTTGTAGTTTATTCAACTGAAATTGATTGATTTTCAGTTGAAAAGTTCTAAACATCTAAAAAGACATGCTGTGTAAACTTTGTGAAGCACTTTGAGAATGGGACTGACCCAATAGCCTCTCGTTTTCACAAGAAAAATGACAAATGATCTTTTATTTATGATTGGTCATGCACTTTACTGTGTTTACTAACAGGTTGATTAGGTAAGCGAACTGCCACAGAAAAGTCAAGCTCACCACTTAATGAAGTGACGAAGTTAATGAAGTGAAATCACTAACTAAAACGGAATCAAATTCAATCTTGATCCTGTTGTATATCCATTGGTAAATAGCTGAAATTTTAGTTGATTACAAAACGATAAATTAGCATGAGATCTGAAACTGGGACGATTTGCACGTGGAATAAAAAAATCTTCCTCTTCCGTTGGATGTTACTCAAGATAATGTTTTCTTGAAGTTTTAATGAATTGTGCAGGATTGCATATTAATGCATGTTTATGTTTTATTTTAGGATTTAGGCTTTTTTTAACTACCTCTGATCATCAGAGAGAATCGAACACTGACAATACACTTATTATGACAATATTTGAAGAGTGAAATGTAATCTGCAATCAAAATGAATAGAGCATCGTGTTCTTTTTCTTTCCCTTTACCATTATGAGTCACATAAAAAAAACTCTGTCGATGCTTATTTTCAGTAGTGTGACAAGGTTTTAGTAAATTTGTTAAATCTGTCTGTGGATAGAAGAAAAAAATGACAAAAACTGCCAACAAAGTTTTTTTTTCTCCCTTCCACACTGGCTTTCTTGAATGATTTCAAGGACTCACCGCATGCCCTTGTGGCGCACTACAGATTATCTGCTGCCATAGAAACAAAGGCGAAAACCTCAGTCTGGCTTCAGGAATTCCTGTTTTAGGTTACGTAAAGGGTGTGAAAATTTCACAGATATAGCAACTGGCACAAAGCCTGGTTTAGCCTACACTGAACCAGACTGTACATGTAGGGGTCTCGCTTAACTTTTATGTCTTGACTGACTGTATAACCAATCTGTTTGTGAAATGTATGCATTCTCTTCTTCCTATAGGTGACAAAAAAGACTGTTCTTTCAAACTTTCTATTCATCAAAGAGCCCAGAAAAAAAAAATGATCACGGTTTTCACAAAATTAATTCACAATATTACTTTATCAAATAAATGCAGCCATGGTCAGCATAAGATACACTGAAAAAACCATAAATTTTACCCTAGATTTTAAACGGTGATGTGATGCTCTAGCTGTGATTGTGTTATGTCACACAACACTTTTGATTCAGTAAGGACAGAAGGCATAGATATTGACTACTTCCCAAAAAATGTGGGAGGGATAACCCACAGACATTTTAAATGTGGGAAAAACACTGCCAACTAATTTTACTAATCCGTACAATAATTTTGAGGCTCGGTGTTAGTCGTTGTATCTAACCTAGACAAACTCTTAACACTGTCATATATCTTTGCCACCACTGTGTTTTATTGTAGCCTTCCGTGAGCTTTTAGTATGTGCAGTGCGCAGGTGTGTAGGTCAGGGGTTTGTGGGGGCTGGGTATCGCACAGCCGTCTGGTCAGATACAAGTTAATCCTGTCTTAACGTGTGGATGGAGAAAAATGAACAGATCTGGTGGAGATCCCAGCATTAAAGCAAAACCTTTGTATGTTTTCACCCAATGTGCTAACAAAAGAGAATATTTTAGAGATGCTATACCTGACTTGAGGTACAAGACTGGAAAAAAATAACACTTTAAAGCAGCATTCTCATTGATTACCATTGACATCAGCAAACAAAGGCTGAACGCTTCAAGGTAAAAGCCTTGCAGGGCTATAATACAGCTATATTTCTACTTTGTGTTCCCTTCTATTGTTAAAAAAGCTGAAACCCATATACTGTATGGCATGTTTCCATTCTTCACTCTTGTCTGTCAACAGCTGCATCTGTCAATCTGTCAGCGAGCTCTCTGAATACACAGAGATGTGACATAAACAACACTCAAACAGAAAAACAAGACAACTCCATCAATGCTAGCCACAGATGGCAGATGGGACTTCACTCTGATCTATTCACTCTATCCAGAAAGGAGGAAGGGAAGGGAAGGGAAGGGAAGGGAAGGGAAGGGAAGGGAAGGGAAGGGAAGGGAAGGGAAGGGAAGGGAAGGGAAGGGAAGGGAAGGGAAGGGAAGGGAAGGGAAGGGAAGGGAAGGGAAGGGAAAAGAAGGGAACAGAAGGGAAGGGAACCAATAAGGGATAGAAATGAAAATAAAAATTTTTTTTACAAGGAATGGCAAAGGAGGAACGGAAAGGAACAGGTAAAGGAAACAACGAAGAGAAAATAAACAAGAAATTTACAATCGAAAATAAAGGAAAAGGAAAGGAAACATAAGGAAAAGAAAATGGAAGAAAAAAGAAACATACAAAAAAAGAAAGGAAAATGGAAAGGAAATGAACAGCAAAGAAAAGAAACATACAAGGGAAGAGAAGGGAAGGGAAGGGAAGGGAAGGGAAGGGAAGGGAAGGGAAGGGAAGGGAAGGGAAGGGAAGGGAAGGGAAGGGAAGGGAAGGGAAGGGAAGGGAAGGGAAGGAAAGGAAAGAAAAGTGTAAAGGAAATAAACGGCAAAGAAAAGAAAAAAAAAGTCAAGGAAAGGAAAGGAGTAGGAATAGGACAGGAAAAAGAAAAGTAAGAACAAAAGTGAAAAGAAAGCAAAATACAATTATCCATTTGTTTCCCACACCCAGTAGTTTTAGTGTGTAATATATCTCCAGAGATGACCATATAAACATGGCATGTTTTTTTTCATAGCCAAGCCCCATCTAGAAAACCCCAAGGGCAAAAACACAGGGAAAAATACAGTCTATTCCTCTCGTTATCTGTTATCTCACGACAGCTTGCAGATAGGCTCTTTAATAGGATTCGACAGAAGGTTGTAGACCGCTTTCAGGAAATCCTCCCCCTGCTTATACCTGAGCGTGCCTTCGCTTTATGTGTCAGAGACTGACTGTACAATCCGTGGCACAACGCCACTGCTACAAAATAACATGTACCTGCCACCTGATCATTTATGATAATAGTGGAGATCAATTTGATCAAATTAATTAAAGGACAAGATTCAACTTTACCTAATTGTACTGATTCTATTTTGGTCATGCTGTAAGTACTGTGCTTTGTTTCTACAGGTCAAGAGCATGCAGTTTAGACATAAGTAGATTTTTAAAAGGTTCGCCTAATTAGGGAAAAGCATCAATCTTCATCTTGTATTTATAAAATTAGTACTGCTCCATGACAAGAATAATTCTGAGAAAAAAAATGAAATAAATCATAATCTTCTCCATGTCTGTGATGCACTATGGGACATCATTAATGAACCTGTGATCAGATGCGATTTGATTGGACTAAGTCAGGGGGCTGCTCAGTTGGTGTTGCACTTTTCTGTATCAGTTAACATCCAAGTCGACAAAAAACAGATCGGATAATGCTACACTTGGTGTCTGGTCTTCATGCAAATATACCAAAATGGCAGTGCGTGTGTTAGTGGAGAAATAATTACTTTTATTCAGCTAGCACACATTAAATTGATCAAAAGTGATTTATAATGTTACAAAAGAGTATTACTAAATAAAATGCTTTTGACTGAAAAACTAAAATGTCACTGTTTCCAGAAAAATATTAAGCAACCCAACTGTTTTCAACATTGATAATAATAATAAAGTTTCTTAAGCACCAAATCAACATATTAGGATGATTTCTGAAGGATCATGTGACACTGAAGACTGGAGTAATTCACCCTTCGCCGGGAGTTTGACTGACAGGCGATCTGACCAATCAAAATTCCCCATACACCGAATCCGCCATTTTTGTCCGACAAAGCAGTCAAGAGAGTTCGTAGATTAACGTCGGTGGACTTGAACTTGAAAAACGGTGTGTACTGATGTCTTTCCGCAGTTGAAACAACATTCCTTCTGAAGTTCATTCATGTTTATTTAATACTATAAATTAACTAGAAGGAAGAGATGATCGGCTCATGAGCAGCTTTAACTGAGGCGCTACAGCGACTTGTCACCACACATTAAAGAGCCACAAAACGGTATTTATTGTTTACATTTCTTTAAAAAAAAATGACAGAATTTTAGAGTTGAGACTCTGTTTCATATTAAAAGTAACCTGCTCTGTCCTGTCTGTCAGTGCGTTGTCAGTATCCTCTTTGCTCTGCGATGTGTTTTTCACTGTGTGAGAACATGCGTGTGGTGTGAGAGCACGTCTTGTCGGACATAGCAACAGTAACTAAAGGGGGCGGGTCTTTGCGAACGGTCAATTCAGCTTTGCCATCACATCACAAAAACATTAAATTTTAAAATATATAAAAATAGAAAACAGTTATATTAAATTATAATAATAGTTCACACTATAACTGTTCTTATGCCTTTCAAAAACATTTAAAATTCTTACTGACCCCAAACTTTTGAACATGTACTGATTTCTAGTAGGGCTAGATGGATGCTAGGATGCTTTGATAAGGGTGGTTGATAAGGCATTGCTAAGTGTTGCTTACTTCCTCTTACTTCCTAATGTGTACAGGAAACAAGTCAAGAAGCACTGTCACAGAGGATTTTATTTGAAATGATGACACTAAATACAAAGGGGATGTTGAGTGTTTTTCCACAGGAATTTGTGAAACTATGGTGGGTGGACCTCGGTCCCCCTAGGGGGGTCCAGGGGCAAATTTTGTACATTTTAGGGTGTTTTCACACCTGAGTGTTTGTTTCAGAACCGGTGCGTTTTCTCCCTTGGTTCTGTTTGTTTAGGCATATGCGAACACGGCAATCGCGCTCGGATCTGCACCAAACCCCCTCATTCAGGCGGTCTCGGCCCAATTGCAAATTAACTCTGGGACGGTTCGCTTGAGGTGTGAAAGCAATCCGACCCAACATACCAATGAACCAAATGGTATTATAATTCATTACGGCAAATGTGCTATATAAAAAGCAGTAGCGTCTGATTCTATGAGTGAGCACATTAGTTATCACAGTTAAAAAAAACAAAAGAGCACCTCTTCATCTTAAAAAGTTGTGTAATTGCGCTTCTCCGTCTGAGAATGCTGTCCTGATGAAGCCTTGATTCCTGCTCTAGCTGCATTATAACATTCGTATAGTGTTTGCGTGTCTTGAAACAGTTAACCTCTAGACAGCGCTGGGAGATCCAGAGAGAGCACGTTTGAATTTGCTGCAGTATTAATACGAATGAAGTTTATAATTTAACAGCGGGAATGACAGCTACATTCGTATAGTGTTTGCGTGTGTCTCGACAGTTACAAATAAAACCACAATAAGCTCATGGAGCGAAATTGTCAATCATCTTGATGGATGACGCAGAGGAAACTCTGACCAATAAGAGGACAGTTGTACTCCCATGTGACTTGCACAAACACATTTTGGTACGCTTTGAAAGGTTGCCTTGTGAAAGCGAACCGAACCAAAAAGAAAATGCAACATTTTACAAATTAAGAATTTTTAAAAAAAAAAAATAAAAATCTATAGGCGTGAAAACTCCCTTAAAGTTAAATTCATCGATCTAGTCCACTTTGAGAGTTCAAAATTAAGAGCTCCAACCAATTTTCAGTGTGCAAACTGAACAAAGAAAAAGTCAGTGCATTGACTTTACCTGAACTCTAAAGGGGACTCAAACCTCTTTTTAGTTTCTCAGTCTACATTACACTACATACTACTACTACTACTACTAATAATAATAATGCTATAATATTATTCCTATGACAGTAATAGCCACATATTGTAAAACAAATGCACTGAAAAAATAAATGAAACTTTAGTTTTGTCCTAATTTCTATACATGCAAAAGATAAACCTGTGAGCTTTTATTTTGAAGGAAACTGCAGTCGAGCTTTTATTTTGGCAGAAAACAAGTTTACAAATGCGTCTCATTACAAATCTAGTTATATGCTGTAATTGTCAACTATGCAAATGGAAAAATAATGAGTAACTGGTGCCCGATACGTTCCCAAATGCACGCTAAACAGGTATTGAGAATCAAACCCGCAAAGCTGATCACGTAAGCGAAGTACGCACTTCTCTTTGCGCAGCGCAAACAGACAGACTTTTGATAAGGACACAAAACCTTATCATGCTTTCGATTTTAGTTTGTTTGAAAGCAATGCCGCAAAACACAGCATTAAAGATCTTTTATGTTATTATGAGAAGTTTAAATATATTTTCGGGCCGCCACAGTCTAGTTAATGAATAGGAAGCACTGAACCTATTTGTGGCGGTCAATGCTGATATTGGGGCGGGCCGCCACAAATAAATCAATGTATGGGAAACGCTGTGATGTTTCTTTCTTTGTCATGTTTCCTAGGAGAAGCGTGAAAACAAAAAAAAGACATGGTGTTCCAGTGTCCTCATTGTGCTTGAGGGTGTCCTCCCTGATCCTTACGGATACCTTGTACATGTGGGAGAGTGATATCTCAGGAGTTATGGCACTATTAGCTTCAGATGTGCCACTAGCAGGGCCGTCGCTTGAGGGGAGAAAGGTGGTGACGATTCTCAGGCGATTTCAACTGAAGGGGACTGACGGCACTAGGACTTTGGGATTGCATAAGAGAAGTGGATCTCCCATTTTAAGAAGTCATCAAACTGATTTGGAAATCAAATCCATCAGCACAGAATTGAGTCTTCACAAACACATCTAAACCTTGGGTGAACTAAAGCCATCTAAAGCCAGGCTTTCTAAAGTCTAGTGGATGGTCAAGAGATTTTCTGCAAGTTCATTTTGTGTCTTGTCAACTAATCCTTTAAAAGCTCATCCACCAGGGTTAAACCAAAAGAAGAAGAAAAAAACTCCCAAACTCCGGTTCTGTTATGTAATTCAATGAGTATCTGGTGAACACAACTCTTTTAGATCGCTTTCAGTCTGATTGACCAAAGCCTAGAAAACAATTAACCTTTAGTGCAACTTCCCAGTAATGGCTTGCCTTAATTGCTGAGGTAATATGTCATGACTCAACCAGGTATATTTAATGATGCTTAAAAAGAAAGTGGTTGCATGTGACATTCCGGACTGAAACATAATCCCTTATGTAACTGTGAGAGTAGCTTGACAAACAAACAGTCGCTCCATTATCTCTCTGAGAATCTCAAGCGATCTCTGTTTCAGATTCTAATAGAGTATTACAGTAGGGTTATGCGTGACTGAGAAGGTCATGTTGGACATGTTAGTCAATTTACTGTTTCTGTGGCCTCTGAAAAGTGAAAAGTTGTTTTATTTGTCTGCAGCTGAAAGGTGCGTTAACATTGACAGTGATTAAATCTCTAGAGGTCGGCAACTTGTACTGTTAGTTGCTAACAGCTCTATCCATCTGCATCAGAAGAGAGTCACTATTTATTTTAAATCACTCAAAAATGTAAATTCTATCAGCATTTATTTACCCTCATGTGATCCCAAACCCATATAACTTTCGTTCATCCTCAAAACACAAAAGAAGACATTTTTAATGAAACCTGAGAGATGAGCACATCAAATATGGTCAACAGAAGCTCAATTGTATTTGTTTGACACGCAAGGTTAAACCTCATTCATTCTTGCAGAAGCTCAGATGTACTAGCGTGACATGCAGCAAAACTCATTGGTACGTTTACTAATAAGCAAGTACGTTTGAGCTTCCATGTTTGCCATAATTGATGTGCTCTATGTATGTTGATCACTGTTTATTAAAGCCTAAATTAAATCTGCTCATCACATAAAGTGATCGTGTCTTCAGAAGACTTGAATTAAACCACTCGATTCATTTGGATTAATTTTAAGATGTTTTTATGAACTTTTTGATTCACTTTTGCTGCTTTTGAAATCAAATACCTCCCTACTATATAGTATGCAAAAAACAAAACACAAACAAACAAACAACAACAAAACATCTACGCCAAGAGTAGTATGTACAAATTCATAGTATTTGAAAAACAGTAGGTGAAAAGTACCTGGTTGATCTACTACTTCCGCAGAGATTCTGAAGTGTGCATTCGATGGACACTTTAATATCCCATGAGGACATTGGAGAAGATTTGTGAATGACAGTGAAGCAGCATTGAAATGATTTGTGTAAGGCATTGAAGCGACCAACTGACGCTGGTAGGTGATGTGACAATAACAACATTTAAATTACCCATATTCATACTATATAGAACATACTTTGCGAAGTGAGTTCAAATTCTAATGTAGTACCTACTGAGACAGTATGCGATTTCGAATTGCACTTTTTTTTCTCTCCAAAGGAGGGACAGAAATCTTCTCAGGTTTCATTAAAAAAATCTTCATTTGCTTTTCAAAGATCAATGAAAGTCTAACCGTGTCCTAACTACACGCGACGCGTGATAAAAGGTATCTTTTCCATGTTAATTAGAGTTTTTGTCCTAACCAGCCACGATGGCGACACGCGATGATTCCATTTTAGAAACGGTTTCTATTTCTGCGACGTCGCGGCTGGAACAACAACACAAAACATGGCAATGATAATCTCAGGTAATGTTTATGTGCTTTATTTAATGTTAAAAGCGTGTAATGTGACTTTGAATATCATTTAGTGCTCCCAGCTTTGTAACGTAGTGGTACTTAAAGCAACAATGGATAATTCACCTCAGATATTGAAATTAAACAAATGGAAACAAGAATGTTCAAACTGTGAACAAACAAGTATATTCTATGACAAAGATTGTTTTAGTAACTATGTATTTTTAGTAATGTTTAAATGGTGTAATATTTGTGAATTTGATTATGTACTTATCCATTTCCTTGCCAAGATTAATCTCTGGTGCCATAGCCTACACTTGCCGCAAGAGCCCACCCACACGTTCTGATTGGCTGTGGTTTTTGATTGATTTTGCTGCATCTCGTAGTCGCGTCGTGTCTGGTGTGGACAGACAAATAGCTTGAGGCTGGAATCTTATCGCATCGCGTCTAGTTAGGACACGGTGTTATGAGTTTGGAACTATATGAGGGTAAGTAATTGATGAAAAGTTTGTTTGAGCAGCCTAACATGGCTCAACCAATGGTGTGAGTTTGGAGGTGGGACTATCTGTTTGTCCACCTAATCTTATTAAAGCAACACTATGTAACTTTTGGCGCTCTAGCAGTTAATAAACAAAACTGCATGCGTCTTGCGGAAGAACATTGTAGCCGGAGCTACTTCTCTCTGTTTATGTCTATGATGAGTCACGCAGGTACTGTCCTACTCCGCAGTGGTGCGAACCAAACCAGACTAAAATAGTCCCAATATAAACACTTATTATAAGTGTACCACAGTGATTCAGGACACGAAACACGTTTTTGACACAAAAACACGGTTTGGAAAATGGATTCATGATGTACTCACTCATTAAATACATTTTGTAAATTTTGAGCACAAAAAAAAGTTATATAGTACAGCTTTAACTCTTTCTCTGCCAGCGTTTTTGAAAAAAGTTGCCAGCCACCGCCAGTGTTTTTGATCATTTTCACAAAAGTTTCATGGCCCCCAGAATATTTTGTTGAATGAATATCTGAACATGCAATATATCAAAAGAAATAACAGAGCCTCTGCATTTTATTCTAGCTTAATGCATTATTTTTTATCAACACATGAATGTGGGTAAGTTTCATAAAACAAGCAACATTTTGAGCAAAAAGCTGAGAAAATCAAATTTTTGTCAAAGACTACATCCAGATGGGATTCAGAAAGATGATCAAAACATAGATGGAGTAGATCGAGTCCATCAACACCCCCACAGCTTCACAGTCCTATAGCTCGTCCTGGGTTGACATTTCATTCAGTAACATTAGGCAGTTTTGATTTATAAGCTGTTTAATGTTGATGATCACGTTATTTTATATATGCATATGATTACATATGTTTCTGCTGCTTCTTCGCCTGTGTTTTGATCAGGAGATTCAGTACTCTTTCAGAAGATGCGTAATAGTGCCCCCTACCGTATAACAGTGAAAACACGGAAAGTCGGAAATGTACGTCAATGGAAGGAAAGCGTCTCATAAATGACGTAAATTTCCGTCAATGGCAGGGAAAGAGTTAAAAACAAATGACTCATGGTCACATCAAAAGGCTGTCAATGTAAACACCCCATTAGACTGAAGATTATTCTTGTAGTACACCGTCAGGAATGTGTCATGTAGCAGTGCACAGAAACCACCAGAGGTACAAAACCCCAAGGACCTGCTTCCCTGGTACAGGGCGAACAGGTACTCATGGGTAAAATGAGGATTGCATCAGTCAAAGTGGCTTGTTTTTCCCAAAGCACCAGTGTTTAGTTAATTCAAGTCAACAGGTCAGCGAGGCTTTCAGCATGAGTGACAAACAGGTGGTATTTCGTTAGGGGCTTCGAAGCCTACTGGGAATTCATCATTTTATTTTTAATTCTCCCTAGCTTAAGATACTATTTACTGATGAAGCAACCCGCCGCATGTTTGCAACTGACAAAAGTGCTCAGCTAAAATTCAAGTCCAATTTTGTGTGGATCTGGCTCTTAATTAAGCTTCGAAACAGAAGACTGCTCTGTTTGCAATCTGTCCTGTAGTACTCAACTCGGTTTGGTCGGCAGAGATGAAGAGGCGCCATCGCCAAATGTTTGTGGAAGTTCCTTGTAATCCATCTGTTGCATTAGCAAAGCCTCAAGTTTGGTCCCCCAGAGATGATTTTCTTCCACTGAGTTACTCTGCTAAAATCCCAGTGAGACATTCAAACCATTAAATGCTCTGGCAAATTAGTATAATTGGCTTATTTGTATTTCATGAGTCACATAACAAACATGTCAGGTTAGGATTTAATTTGTCTCTCTGTTGTGCAACTAATATGTGCATTGTGATTCAGACAACAGACGAGAATGAGAGAACAGGAAGAGGGTTATGATTTAGAGCGGCACACTGATGAATCACAGCACAATAGCGCCATGCTAATCTATCATCATAAAACACGGGAGCACCAGACCGCGATCCTCTGCTTTGACGATCACACACGCAGATACAGCATCTACATGCATTACATTACATGAAAGGTGAAGGACTGGTTTTATTGGCCGGTACATTTCATCAACCTGTGGCACAGATTGTTGCGTATGAGTGATTGATATTGATTACTGCAGTCGACGGCAAAGCATGCAATTATACCACGACAGAGATGCACTTCAGATCATTTTTGGACGGTTAACGTTCTACAAATTGCTCCCTATTACACATTAATCTGCTTTTTGATGTCCTGATTTGTCTTGTTTAAAGGCATAGTTCAGCCAAAAATGAAAATTCTGCCATCATCTAATCACCCTCATGCTGTTTCCAACCTGTATGAGTTTATTTATCTGTATAGAAGATATTTTGAAACATGTCATTTTTTGCCATACAATGAAAATCAATGGGAACCAATGTTGTTTTGGACCCCAATGACTTTTAATTTAAAATATATTCTTTTGTGTTCCACAAAGTCATACAGGTTTGTACTGACATGTGGTTCTATTTCATTTTGGGGAAATATATTAATTTAAGACTTGTATATAGCTCTGTTCCAAAACTTAGTGAGCTCCCTACATAGGGTGCATCAGAACTGAAATGATTTTGCTTCTCAACAAATTTGATTCTGATTTGAGGATGTTTAGATATTTTCCTGAACAAAATATTGATTTAGGAAATAATTTTCACTGTGCAGCTCATTCTTGGTCTTGCGTGCAGGTCAAAGGTTAACATCTGTCAGCAACAGAGCAGTGCATGCTATGCCAGAGCCGTTCGGAATTAGATCCAGTCCCCATCGTTGCAGCTCTAAAGCCACTTGTGTTTCCATCAGCACACATGCTCAGGCGCACACGTTGAGCTTGACACTGTATGGATTAACCCCATCTAAGACAGAGCACGATAATGTTAAAATAACCACGAGACTGCAGGGCTCTATCTAATCTAGTCTACAGGCTGCCATGATTGAAAACCGGACTCCAAACGGAGAGGCAGGCAGAGGTCCATAATAGGATTTACATCTGGGACAGATATAGATATAAAACAGGAACTGATGCCTCGCACCTGATGCCCACAAGAATCGCTTTAAAGATGTGTCGATCTAAGGAACGAACACAAAAACCAGACGGCATAGTGTGCGGATCACTAAGAGGCTCGACATTCACCTTCTAAACATCGTCTGTCTGAACCCAAAGAATCACATGCGCTAAAAAAACCACTGCCATTTCCCAGCATTCAATCAGAGCTGCCAAAGTGGAGCTACATTCATTCAGGTGGACGAAAACAAACAGACAGAGGAATCTGAGGCAACAGTTGTCAGTCTAGAGTGGCACAAAGAAAAGGAGTAAGAAACAACTACTCACTGGAGTCGTCCGAATCGTAGCCTTCCACGTCTGGCTCTTCCTCCTTCTTGCTGGCCACGAGTGCGGTGGCGCCGAAGGCTTGGTCCAGGTCTTCTTCATCCCTGTTGGGCTCAGAGGCCGGGCCCTCTGACTTCTGGCTGGTGGAGCTGCTCCGCAGGGAGCCGGCGCGGCTGAGGGCTGGAGGAGCTGTGGGGGGGAGACCCCGTGGGTAACGGGGGAAATAGTCAGATATCTGCTTGATGGGCTGAATGGGACCTGGACATACATCAATGGCCATGTGCTCCTGGATGCTGATGGTCGTCTTCTCGCCTTTGCGTTGTGTCATTCATGCAGCCCTTTTGAGGATGTGCCACCACCCCTGAACCCGGCTAAGGGGTGGTAGCAGTGAAAAAAAAAAAAAAAGAAGAAATAAAGAAAATGAAATGAAAATAAAATTAAAAAAAACAACCTTCAAAAGTAGAATCTTCTTTGCTCTGGTAATCTGTTAGTGTCCCTGAAGAGCAACTGAGCGTGTCTTGGTGTGTAAGTGCATGTGTGTGAGTTTGCGATCGCAGCGGTGGGCTACATGAGAGGCTGTGGGCTGCTCCAGCGCACTGTGGTCATGCCGTCTGCCTGTGAGCTGCGCTCAGACCACTACAGCACGCTAAGACTGTTACTGGGATGAATGCATGTGTGGGAGAGAGAGAGAGAGAGAGAGAGAGAGAGAGAAAGAGAGGGAGGGAGAGAGAGGGAGAGAGAGAGAGGTAGAGGGGCAGGATTATACAGAGGGATGGAGGGATTGGCTGATGTCATTGCTAAGCAACATGACGGTAAACAGGAACCGGGTGCGCGGCTACTTAATTATGCTATTAGTCCATCTGTTAGAGAGAGAGAGAGTGGCTGGGTTATCTCTCTGTTCCTCATCTCCCTTCAGTCTAGCAACTGACTGAACTGCCATCGCATGTGTTGAACTCCAGCACAATTACCAGCAACAGGTGCTAAATGCCTAAAGTCGGATATGCCGGGTTATACATCAGTCAGGCTATTCAAATAATACAATGGGGTAAAAGCAAAAGGTAGATAAGAAGAAATGCAATATTTATAATGCATTATCATCTAGTATTCTTAAATGTACAGACAGTATAATGCACGTATGCATGAATATTAAAGGAATAGCTTACCCAAAATGAAAATTCTGTCTTCATTTACTCTTCTTCATGTCATTTCAAACCTGTATGACTTCTGCGGTACACGAAAGATGATATTTTGAAGAACATTTCTTGAAAAAAAAAAAAAACTTTTTATAGATACAATGAACGTCACTGGATCTTAAACTACACTGGACCCCACTAACCTTTAATGAATGGTACAAAAAATTGTAATTTTCATTTTAATTTTAGTCATAGTTTTAGTAATTTTGTTGTGTTTTAATAGTTTTTCTTAATTATTTCCATATTTTCTTATTACTTTTTATCCTAGTTTTAGTTACTTTAGTAATTTTTTTTTGTAATTAAGCTAATAAGTTTTTTATATTTATTTCAGTTAACATTCAAGTAACGAAAATGTTTATTTCTTTTTTTGATTTCAGTTTATAACAACCTTGGCAAAAGATGACAGAACTTGAACTCATTTTTCATGCATACTTTTCTGAGAAATCCCTAGGACTAGGGATTGTAAAATCTAGTCCTAGTGTAACAAATTGAGCATCATTGCTAATTGGCTTGATGTTTGTTATCTAATACAATAGCTTTCATGGATTTTTAAGAGGGGCTTGAGTGTCTTTGGGGTCACTGTATTCATAACACTTATCTGCATGAACTTCTCTTAAACTGATTTCTGTGTCATGACAAATAATGATGGTAGAGACATTTACTGGGAAAATTGCATCAGCGCTCTGTTGCTTTATGAAAACTAGCAGGGGGCTATTCAACCTGTCCCCAGCTTTACAGCTCTGATAAATTACAGGCAAAAGCCATTCTCACATTTTACAATAGCAAAGATTTATAGCCAAAACAGTGTGTAATCTCAATGTACCCTCTTAAAGGACCTAGACAAGATGACGATGTGGTGATCTGATGGTGTCGCTTTTAACAAGGAAGGAGGAACGAAGAAATTAATGAATGATGCCGAGGGATATATGTAGGGTATAGTATGATGTTATTCAATCACGAGTTTAAATGGTTGTTCATAATTTAAATTCAAATGTTTGCCATTTCCCACATGGTATCATTAGGAGACAAAACCTGGCAATTCATTTACTCTTGTAATTAAGGAGTCGCCCCCATGCTCAGTGTAATTCTTCAGCGGAAAACACTTAGTGAGCGTGAAGCTCATTATTTTCTGTCTATTTCCGTAATTCCTTCTGGAGATCCTTTCTTTTGTGCTTCCGGAAGAGTCATGGTTAAAAAAAAAATGAAAAAGAAGAAAAAGGCAGAAAAAAAGTTTGATTACCTCCAAAGAGTGCTTCACAAGAAAAGTAGCACAGCTGCTACCATTTGTCATGCTGATAATGTGCAGGTTATTAATTTATTGATTCTAATGTCTGGCACAGAAGTGTAGCCGTGAACGAAGTGAAGGCTAGAAAAATAGTACACACTAAATGTAGGCAAGGAGCCAAGGCTTCTATAATCCTAGTTATTTTCCTGTGGAACAATGTACCCAAATGGGGTGCTATTGAACAAGCATTTTTTTATGTAAATTAGCTGATATAAAGTCAGCCAGAAAATTGTGTTTAAATGACTTTAATGATGTAAAATGTGATTTGTTCTCATGGTAATAAATTAATGTGTGCTGACAGAATTCTCTATTGCTACTGAAAGTTATTTTGCACTTTCCAGAAAATATCATTCAAACACAGACTCGACAGGAGAGAAACAGCTTAAAGTGCCGCTATTATGCTTTTTCGGATATTACCTTTCATGTAGTGTGTAATATAGCTGTTTTTGGATGTAAAAGGTCTGCAGTTTTAAAGATCAAAGTGCACAATAAATGGAGTTATTTTCTCCTAAAAGTAAGAACCGATTCTGAACTGCCTGAGACGAGTCGACAGCAATTCCAGTTTTACTTCATTAACAAACCTAATGCCAAGTTCACACTGCACGATTTTCAAAGTCATCAGATCACTGTTCTTTTCACACTACACAACTATTTGGGGTAGCATTCAGTCGCTGCTGTGTGCACATCACACGATGCATCGGCGACAGATCATCGTGAGTTTCACATTGCATGACTTTAGAATAGGAAGAATCACAGACAACTCTCTCTCGTCTGCAAACTATGTTTCACAACCAAACACGTGAGAAGTGATAAGGAACGCAAAATCACTTGTGCGTGAGAGCAGAGTTCGCGAAACTGGAATTGTTATAAAAAATTATAGCCTGCAAGAAGCTTGCGATCCAAATTTTCTGTGCGCTGATTTGCAGTGAAAATTAGAAAAATAAAAATAGATTATGGTGGAGGAAATGGTTGGGTATGCCAAATATCTCACGGGCGTCAGCGACGCGGCGTCAATTCTCTCAGATCGCATCTTTGATAACTCACACTGCGTGATTGTCACTCGCACGAACGAGCTCCGATTTACCTCCGATTTCAGGCATTTGTCTGCGATTTTGCAAAACCTGATGGCAAGTGAAAATTGGGGCTAAAATCGTGCAGTGTGAACTCGGCATAAGTTGGTTTGCAACAAAGTCTTTAAACTATGGTCTTCATTGGCTGCCAGCAAACAACGTCTACTTTGACCCGCCCTCAAACACTGTTGTTGTAGCTGAAGCCTGGAAGAGTTTGGTTTATGTTGTCAACATGTCAAGAAGGTGCTGTTTTCTACACTGTGAAAGCAAATCCACTTTGCATGCACATGCAAAGGATGAGGACTCGAATTGATATAGTAAAATCGCTGCCATCGCTATTGTTCGTATCAATGTGTGTACAAGTGCTGAGGAAGCTTTCAGAGCTGAAATTCAGATATGGTAATAGTGTTTCGTTTTCGACACGTGCTGTAAGCGGTAGACCAATCACAACAGGCTAGGCCATCTGACCAATCAGAGCAGAGTAGGTTCTCGGAAAGGAGGGGTTTATAAAGACCGGATCCTTGATCGAACCGTTTCAGACACTATGAGAAAGGAAGTGATGCTGCAATGCATATGAGAAAATTAAGGTGTTTTTGTCCCTGGATGAATGCAAACCTATTGTAGGAGACCGCCAAAACAAAAATAGGAACCTTTTAAAATAGCATAATAGGGGAACTTGAATTAGCCCATATATTAAATTCCAAATATTAAATAAAGGGGGTGCCCAAACCCCCTTTAAAACCAGCATAACAGGTCAGGTTTGAACTAGTTTAAGCAGTTTTTATTTCAGCAAGTAATGCACACTTCAAGAACTTTGAAATGCGATATGACCAAGCGGAAACCTCCCGCGTCTCTCTTGAAGCCAACACGGAAGTGACAAACTGCAATTCATCGACTGGCCACTAGAGACAGGCTCTAAAAAAGGGAGTCAAATCTGTATCCCCCCATGTTAAAATGCCCAACTTTACAGCAGAAAAAATATGTTTACAGCCTGGTACAAAAATTGGTTTTGGTCTATATAGCTAATTTTGCCCTTCATAACTGTGAGGGGGGTGATTTTTTTTAAACTCATCTGTTTAAATTATATTAAGCCTTAAAGTTCTGCATAATTAAGGGCGTGGCCACTTGAGTGACAGATGGATTGCCACTATGGTCGAGCTAGGTGGGTGTGGTTTCAGCAACCAGTCACCTCAGCTCCACCCACGTCCCGCCTCTTTGCCCATTTTCAGTTATCCGGGAGTGACGTGCGGTGACCCGCTGCCAAGATGGCAACGGCCGACTTTAGGGTTCAAAAATGCTCTTCAGAAACCTACGGGTGACGCCACGGACACTACGTCCATATTTTTTTACAGTCTATGGATATGACATGGGCTGCTGTAATGTAAAATCTGGGATAAATAGCAGTGCATTTTAGTTAATTTCACATTTTCTTTCTCACTCTCCATGTGCAATTCATAACTTTGCCTGTCCATAATGGGCATAGTTTTTAATCCAATTTGGCCTCTGTAATCAGCTGTATATTGACTGCTCCGGTCCTTGGCTGAGATCAAATGTTATTCCTATGAGGCTCCAGTGTGCTGAGGGAACCTTTGGAGACAGTTACAGACCAAATATGAACCAGGAAGGCCATTCAAGACAAAGTTCATGGGTAGTGACATTTCTTTAAGAAAATAAAAGCCACTATTGTTCTGGCTGTTTCATAAGAATCATAGTAGGCTATTGAAATGAAAATGTATACGGCTTTTATTATTATTAATCTTCCAAACCCTGGCAGCTCATAGTGGTGGTGAGATATTTTATTTATCAATTCATGAGTGGATGCCAAACCTTTGACATTCACCCCATAGTTTCTGTAAATTATTAAGGGAACAGCTCAGCACTGATGCAGTCATTTCAACTTATGTTGAAATTTGAAGAACCAAAAAACGCAGACCTGCTATCATTGGTGATGGAGCACTCTGATACAAATTCATAGAGGGCAGAAATAGGCCATATAATATGAGGTTGTGCTGCTTACAGAAGAGCTCTTGGACCCGCTCTCACCTGTTCTAAAAACACAGGAGAAGAACTGCAGAGGTGAAACGAACAAACAGCTCAGGAACGGCATTATTAACATATACACAAGTTCCAAAGGGGAACTACAGCCATACATTTATTTCCCTTTACTTGCCTCTGTGTTTCAGCTGTTTAAAAAGGTTCAAGGAGAGTTTGGTAGCACCGGTGAGATTTCAAAATGCATTCCATTACTTTTATTTATTTATGTTTGTTTGGGTTCAGAGTTCATGCTTAGGTCTTCGACTGAACCTGTGACGTTAAGAGAACGGTGAAATGCAAATGTAAAGAGAGAGAGAGAGAGAGAGAGAGAGAGAGAGAGAGAGAGAGAGAGAGAGAGAGAGAGAGAGAGAGAGAGAGAGAAACATGATTCACTCTTGAGAGCAATCCTGGTAAAACATGAAAAGATTAAATAGACAATTTTAGCCTTAACACTTATGGATTTTATTTTCCCTTTCTGGGTTGATAAAGTGTCTGTAGGTATATGTCTATCTACACTATAAATAATGAATGTGTAAATGCTACAGAAAAACCAGGTTCATGCAAGCTACCTTATAGTACAGTACAACAGTAACAGGACCGAAGATGCACATTTTACTGTAAAATACAAAAAAATAGATTGGTAGTACAAATATATAAATATCATAATTTATATAATAACTGTGAAAATATAAATTATACTGCACTATATATATATATATATATATATAAAATTGTTTAATCGTTGGGGGTCAATACATTTTTTTAAAGGTTTCTGTAAGAAAAAATAACTGTTTTATAATCTGTTTTTAATAATGTAATAATTTAAAATGTAATTTAATTTATTTATCTATCTATCTATCAAAATCGCAAACTCACTAAGTAACATTTGCAAAGAACAAAATACATAAGCATGAATGGTGATTCAAATACAAAAAG
Organism: Coreius guichenoti; assembly: GCA_039654105.1. NCBI lineage: Eukaryota > Metazoa > Chordata > Actinopteri > Cypriniformes > Gobionidae > Coreius > Coreius guichenoti. Next base: position 46,385,471 of record CM077169.1, on the reverse strand, counting down.
AATGCATCTAAATGAACGTGAATAAATATTCTTCTGTATTTTAAGGTGCATTCAAGAAATTAGTAATGGTCCGTACCATGCTGTGAATCTGAAATATGTTCATAAATATGCTGTTAAGTAATGAACCAGGTTTGTCTAGGAGATGCCCTTTAAAGGAGCAGTTCATGGGAAAACATCATCTTTTGAATAGTCCTTGCCTGCTGAGAGGATAAATTACACTCATACTACAATCTTCAGTGGAGCAGCCAATTTAACTCCGTAGCACAAGATAAAATTAAACATGCCATGATAAAAGACATTTTAACCAGAACCAAGTCAAAACATATTATGACCTTAAAAATGATGTTTGCTGGTGGTTAAGCGATATTAAATATTACCGGTTACAGCATGGAAAACATTCGCAGGTTGCCTGACCAAAACAAACAAATAAAAAAAAAATCAGCATTGTATCAGTTTTCTTCTGCTATTGTAGTCAGTTCACAATTGGAATACGAATAATATATGCAAAACAATGCACCTATATGAACCATTAGCCATGTTCCTTCATATTCTGCAACTCTCACTGACAAACTACTCTCTTCTGTACATGAGAACGTAACAGGCTCCATATCTGTGAATAGATATGTATGACTGCAGCATGTGGCACATTAGGGTTTTACACTGTAATAGCCTGAAGTGCTGGATGCAGGGAGGAGAACAGATGTCAAATGGAGCTTGATAGATGAATGCAGATCCTATGAGACACGCAATGATCCCAAACAAGACTCAGTAGAACAAAGGATGAGAGATATTCGTATTATAATCTCTACTGTGGCTGAGAAGTGCTTAGAAAAACTCAAATTAGCTGGGTTATCTCGGACTCCCCAGACACACTGCATCAGGTGAATAAGTGGTGATGGCTGTTTATTTAGGATGCTCACATGATGTTAGTCAGGACTTACTGATGAGGGCTGCACTTACAAATAAATTGTTCGCCCTAATGGGCACTGCCTGCAAATGGTTCCTTGAATTCCTAACTGTTACGTGACAAGTGATCCAAATGTGTAATACAACCTGCTCTAACTGGACTATTAACACTGAGGGCTTTTGCTCTCAGCCGTAGTTACTTAACCTAAATCGTTCAGCAAAACATACCAAACTGACTGATGGAAGCACAGTAATTGGGCTGATAAGCAGTGATGAAATGGCGCACGGGGAGGAAGTGGCTGACCTTACTAAGAGGTTCTGCATTAAGACCAAGCCCAGAACATCAACAACACAGCAGCTCCACAGGTAACAGTAAATTAGAATTCTAAAAACGTGAATTGTGTCATCAATTATTCACCCTCATTTCGTCCCTGCATGACTTTTGGGTAACACTTTACTTAAAGCCTTTATATATATATATATATATATATATATATATATATATATATATACAGTGGGGAGAACAAGTATTTGATACACTGCCGATTTTGCAGGTTTTCCTACTTACAAAGCATGTAGAGGTCTGTAATTTTTATCATAGGTACTCTTCAACTGTGAGAGACGGAATCTAAAACAAAAATCCAGAAAATCACATTGTATGATTTTTAAATAATAATTTGCATTTTATTGCATGACATAAGTATTTGATCACCTACCAACCAGTAAGAATTCCGGCTCTCACAGACCTGTTAGTTTTTCTTTAAGAAGCCCTCCTGTTCTCCACTCATCACCTGTATTAACTGCACCTGTTTGAACTCGTTACCTGTATAAAAGACACCTGTCCACACACTCAATCAAACAGACTCCAACCTCTCCACAATGGCCAAGACCAGAGAGCTGTGTAAGGACATCAGGGATAAAATTGTAGACCTGCACAAGGCTGGGATGGGCTACAGGACAATAGGCAAGCAGCTTGGTGAGAAGGCAACAACTGTTGGCACAATTATTAGAAAATGGAAGAAGTTCAAGATGACGGTCAATCTCCCTCGGTCTGGGGCACCATGCAAGATTTCACCTCGTGGGGCATCAATGATCATGAGGAAGGTGAGGGATCAGCCCAGAACTACACGGCAGGACCTGGTCAATGACCTGAAGAGAGCTGGGACCACAGTCTCAAAGAAAACCATTAGTAACACACTACGCCGTCATGGATTAAAATCCTGCAGCGCACGCAATGTCCCCGTGCTCAAGCCAGTGCATGTCCAGGCCCGTCTGAAGTTTGCTAATGACCATCTGGATGATCCAGAGGAGGAATAAGAGAAGGTCATGTGGTCTGATGAGACAAAAATAGAGCTTTTTGGTCTAAACTCCACTCGCCGTGTTTGGAGGAAGAAGAAGGATGAGTACAACCCCAAGAACACCATCCCAACCGTGAAGCATGGAGGTGGAAACATCATTCTTTGGGGATGCTTTTCTGCAAAGGGGACAGGATGACTGCACCGTATTGAGGGGAGGATGGATGGGGCCATGTATCGCGAGATCTTGGCCAACAACCTCCTTCCCTCAGTAAGAGCATTGAAGATGGGTCGTGGCTGGGTCTTCCAGCATGACAACGACCCGAAACACACAGCCAGGGCAACTAAGGAGTGGCTCCGTAAGAAGCATCTCAAGGTCCTGGAGTGGCCTAGCCAGTCTCCAGACCTGAACCCAATAGAAAATCTTTGGAGGGAGCTGAAAGTCCGTATTGCCCAGCGACAGCCGCGAAACCTGAAGGATCTGGAGAAGGTCTGTATGGAGGAGTGGGCCAAAATCCCTGCTGCAGTGTGTGCAAACCTGGTCAAGAACTACAGGAAACGTATGATCTCTGTAATTGCAAACAAAGGTTTCTGTGCCAAATATTAAGTTCTGCTTTTCTGACGTATCAAATACTTATGTCATGCAATAAAATGCAAATTAATTATTTAAAAATCATACAATGTGATTTTCTGGATTTTTGTTTTAGATTCCGTCACTCACAGTTGAAGTGTACCTATGATAAAAATTACAGACTTCTACATGCTTTGTAAGTGGGCAAACCTGCAAAATCGGCAGTGTATCAAATACTTGTTCTCCCCACTGTATATATATATATATATATAATGCATTATAAAAGTATTTTAATGCATTAATTATGCCCTGTGACGTGCCTTATAATGCATTGTAGGGTCTCATTAATAATTGTAACCACAGTTATATTACATTATAATACTTATCTATTCATTGAACACACCTTTAGAAAGTATAATGCATTAAAACATGACAAACAACCAATATCAGATGTAACAAGGAATCTGCAAATTTTATAATGCATTTTATCTTTGGTAACATTTATGGAAAGATATAATGCATTATAACTAGTGCTGTCAAAATGAACGCATTAACAGTTTTTTCAATTTAAAGCGTTAAAAATATTTAACACAGCATCCGTTTTTCCCCCTTATCCTTTGGCTAGCGTTACATTGTATGACCACGCTCTTATTCAAATGCTTTTAAACCATTCAAGCGTGATAAGACACAAAAGAGAATGCAGTGCGGTACTGGTGCGCGTCTGTGAATCTCCTGTCTGAGACACACACTCGTGCGCACAGAAAGACAGCGCTTGAATGCACAAAAACACAAAATTATGCCAAAATGCCCGTTTTGTCGAGTATCCTCACGTGCACAAATTAAATGAGTCTTAAATGAGTTAAATTAAGTCTTGAACGTAAAGAGTGAAGAGAGAAAATGGGATGCGTGTCAGATCCGCGTCATGTGCGTCAGGTCTTAATGTGACAGCAGCCTAATAAACCTGCTGCTGTTTGTCATTGATGTTAATTAAAGAACAAAAGAAAAAGAAAATCACTCATTGCTCTTGACTGAATAACTTTTGTAGCTTTAATAAGTATTAATCTATATTTAAATATAGAAAATATCTTTATTATAACTTATGAACTTATGGGTCAAAAACAACGAAAACAATAACTTTTTGTGCATTTTGAAACGGCAAGTAAACATCTGAACCAGTCTCACTGGGCCAATAAAAAAAAACTGAGCCCTGATATATTGGAGGGCAGGTAAATGTGACATTTATTATAATGGGTTTATGTGAAGATTGCTTTAAGTTCACAAATTAAATTTGGTATTTTGAAATTATTTTTTAATAATTTAAGCCTAATAAAATGTTAAAAATGTATAGCTTTCAGTTATACTGTAATGTGAATGCCTATTTAATAGCTAAAACTGAGAAGAAAAAAAAATCTATTTCATAGAGACATCAGTATCAGTATTTGATGATGTCTTCTTTCAAAAAAAAGATGCCATTAAACAAATATTTAAAACATAGGCTACTGTCTTTAAGTTGTTTATACATTTATTTGGAGATTAAATGTGAAATTATTACAATATAAAAATATATTACAAACTTTAATGTTAGGTGTGATTAATCACGATTAATTACAGAAAAATGTGTGATTAGTTATTTTTTAATTGATTGACAGCACTAATTATAACATACTTTATGAATATCTTTATGATGCATTATAAATAAAGGCTTTAAGTAAAGTGTTACTGACTTTTTCTTCTGCGGAACACAAAAGAAGATATTTTGAAGAATGGTGGTAGCAAAATAGTTTTGGTTTCCTTTGGCTTCCACTACATGGACAAAAAAAAGGAACTACATGAAGGCGAGTAAATGATGACAGAACTTTCTTTTTTTGAGTGAACTATCCCTTTAAGAATAGGCTATCTTTATGTTTGTGAGTGTGAATTTCATTTGTTTGTGGTATGTTGAATTTACTGAAGCAAAATTCAAATGTAATTCAACAGTCATTTCTCTAAAATCTTTAATACTGTCACAGTCATCAAAACAGTTTAATTTTGCCATACAGCCTCCCTAAATATATATACATATATTAATGAGATTGTTCACCCTAAAAATTCTGTCATTTACTTAAAGTTGTTCCAAACCTTTGTGACATTTTTTTTTCTGTGGAACATAAAAGTTGATATTTTTAGAAATCTCTCTCTCTCTCTCTCGCTCTGTGTGTGTGTGTGTGTGTGTGTGTGTGTGTTTTGGACACACTGTACAATGGAAATCAATATGGTTTGGTTACCAACATTCTTCCAATTATCTTCACTGAGTTCAGCGGAAGAATGTACATCATGCAGATTTCCTGCCGATTAAAAAAAGAGACCATTATACAGTTGTAAGAAAAAGTATGTGAACCGCTGCAGAATCTGTGAAAATGTGAATAATTTTAACTAAATAAGAGAGATCATACAAAATACATGTTATTTTTTATTTAGTACTGTCCTGAATAAGATATTTTACATAAAAGATGTTTACATATAGTCCACAAGACAAAAAAATAGCTGAATTTATTAAAATGACCCGTTCAAAAGTTTATGAACCATTGATTCTCAATACTGTGTGTCGTTACCTGGATGATCCACGGCTGTTTTTTTGTTTTGTGATGGTTGTTCATGAGTCCACTGTTTGTCCTGAGCAGTTAAACTGACCAACGTTCTTCAGAAAAATCCTCCAGGTCCTGCACATTCTTCAGTTTTCCAGCATTTTTTGCATATTTGAACCCTCTCCAGCAGTGACTGTATGATTTTGAGATCCATCTTTTCACACTGAGGACGATTGAGGGACTCAGACACAACTATTAAAAAAGGTTCAAACATTCACTGATGCTCCAGAAGGAAAAACGACGCATTAAGAGCCGGGGGGTGAAAACTAATTGATTTTGAAGATCAAGGTAAATTGTACTTAATTTGTCTTCCGGGAAACATGTAAGTATCTTCTGTTGCTTCCGTAGGGCAGTACTAAATGAAAAAAATTGATATTTAAACAAAATAAGAAAAAATTGGACATCTTCATCCTGTTCAAAAGTTTTCACCCCTGGCTCTTAATGCATCATGTTTCCTTCTGGAGCATCAGTGAATGTTTGAACCTTTTTTAATAGTTGTGTTTGAGTCCCTCAATCGTCCTCAGTGTGAACAGATGGATCTCAAAATCATACAGTCACTGCTGGAGAGGGTTCAAATATGCAAAAAATGCTGGAAAACTGAAGAATGTGCAGGACCTGGAGGATTTTTCTAAACAACGTTTGTCAGTTTAACTGCTCAGGACAAACAGTGGACTCATGAACAACCATCACAAAACAAAAAAACAGCCGTGGATCATCCAGGTAACGACACACAGTATTGAGAATCAATGGTTCATATGATCTCCTTTATTTTGGTAAAATTATTCACATTTTCACAGATTCTGCAAGCGGTTCACATACTTTTTCTTACAACTGTATCTTAACTCTGAATAAGATTTATAAGAAAGAAGATACTACTGGATAAGAAAAACCGAAGTCCTGTATTTTTTTTATTCAGAATTTTGTGACGGGGACCTATAAATAAAGGGATTACAGGAACTGACCGACAATTCAATGACCAGATGTGAGCAGGCCACTTGTCGAGTCCACCTAAGATACAACCCCCCTAAGTTGCATTTATTACAAGCAATCAATAATGCAGACAACCTCAATCCCCATAAGGCCTCTGATATGTGGCGCTTCATACATCACTGACATTATTACTGATTATAGTTGAATGCATTGCTTATTGCTTTTTGATTGCTTTATTTTTGTCTTGTCATTCCATGAGAGAGGCTTTTTGAATAAGCATTAAAAATCGTGTATAAAATCTCAGATTTGAATTGCCATGTCTGTAAGATATCTGATCTCTATTTACATTATGTAGAATGAATTGGGAAAAAAGGTTTAATAACTGAGTGATTATGTGAAATATGTAGGATTGAAAACGGAGCCTATGGAAAAGCAATTCACTATATGTTAACAGAAACTTTCAGTTCATAATGCATGAAAATTGAGTGTTTCTAGAGAGCCTGTAGATGTGTAGCTGATCAAGTCAATTATACCTGTGGCCCCCGGAGTCAGGCTCGGGTGTAGAATCAGCATGTCTCCAGTGCAATAACAGCCAATCCAAGCAAAGAAAAGAAAAAAATAAAATATCTCTGGAGTAAATGTGAGTGGTGCTTGCCTGTATAAACCTCAGAGTAGCAATGCTATTGTGATATGGATGGTGTGTTGCTGTGGTGTTCTGGATGGTTGCTCACTGGGCCAAGTCAAAAAAGCCCAACCCAAAGTCTCTGTGGTATTCTAGTCTCTAAATATGTCTCGGGTCTCTTCTTTAATGCAAATGTATGGCATTTCTTATTGGATTTATTGTCTGCCAGGTGGGAAACTCAATTCTGATCACTTATAGACAGTGTTGGGCAAGCTACTCTGAAACTGTAGCTTTACAAGCTATAAGCTACTTGTAAGTTAAAGTACTTAAGTTACATTCAAGCTACCCTTTTAAAAAAGTAGCTAGCTACATTGAAAATACTTTTGTTATTATAATGTTATAATATTTGGGGTTTCAAGCTACATAATGCCATGTAATTATGATTTCAAAGTATTTCAGAGTATAGGGTGAATTCAGGTTGATTGGGACACTTTTTTCCCAGTCACTTCAATGGCAAAAACTGTCAGAATCATTTGATTTTGTAAACTATCCCATACACACAATACTCAAATATAGCCTATATCTCAAACTGGCTGTCAAAGTGCAATATGGCTACAAATTTAACATCAGTGCAAGAACAAAATGTATGCAACTTTAAATTAAATACTTATGAGTCAGGATTAGTCTGAAAATGCAGGTTAAACTCACAGCACATGCAGTGATGGAGTGCAGCATTTTGAACAGAAACGCTCTGAGACGCCAGTCATGAGCTGTGAAAAGTGCGCATTGCTTGGCTATTTCTTTTCGTTTCGAATTGCTTAGTTTAAAAGTGGACATTTCAAGCTTTCTATACACATATTTCTCATGTCTGTGAGGCAAGTAGCCTGCTGAGTTTCGGTTTATTTATGAGACGCGCTCTAGTTCATGTGCAATACATGTGATCGCTCCGGCGCCTCCATGTCACGATTATTGTCTGCTATAGTCTATTTGCTTCTTATTTATTAAATCCAGGCAATTGGCTGATGAAACATCGATTAAAATTAAGATACAATTTATACAAAATGAAATTCACTTTAAAAGAAAGGCTTTCTACAAAACAAAACTTAATGAAGTGGTCAAAATGATTTCTGACCCTATGTCTTTGACATATATTACGCATCTTTTCACTTTTCATAATCAATATAGCCTAGATGAAATTTAAAAATAATATTTAAGCATTATTATGAAACAAAATACATTGTTTAATGGCTACTACAAGTATAGTAGGCTACAGTACAGATAAATTTCATGTCTGAGCGGGATTTGAGCGAACTTTGTTTTACCGGTGAGCGGTTCATGAGTGGAGTGCGTCTGCATAGAGCGGATTATTGAGCTGAGCATCCGTCACACCGCTCCGCTTCGCTCAATACAGGCTCGTTCTCGTCAGAACCCAAAACGGAATGTAGCTTTTGGTCGCGCTACACCGCTACTATCTGGATAAAGTAGTTAGCTACTGGAAAAGCTACACTGTTTTAAAAGTAACTGAACTACTGACAAGCTACTGAAAAATGTAGTTAAGCTAGTAGCGTCGCTACTTGTAGCTCGCTACTGCCCAACACTGCTTATAGAAGTAATAACACAACTCTCCAAAACCAAAAGTTGCTAACAAACATGAGTTACATACGTATGAGCAATAGTACACCCAGTACCAATTAAATAACTGCCAAACTCAAAGTACTCACTTGCAGCTAAAAGAAAAGTCTTTAAAGAACAGATTTTAACAGAAAAAAGGTAGCATCCAAAACACCTTAACTACAGCTCATCGGCCAGCTCTACACTCATAAATATTTACATTATTCAGCTTATGAATATATTAAAAACATAAATGTTGAAATGCAAATGAAATCCCAGTTTGCCCTCATTCAGTTTGTTTAGTTGGATGCAGGAGAAAATATTAGCCAGCACAATGTGGATTGCAGATTTAAATGGCTTTCTGAGGGGAAGCCTACAGGGGTAATAATGCTTCCTTTAACAAGTACTTTATTTCTGGTCAGTTGAGAGAGGCAGGAAACAGGCTCCATGCAATGAGTGTGGATAGGGACTAGGAACATCCGTGCCAACGTATTTTTGGGTGAACTATTATTTTAATTAACTATTCTTTCCTATATGTGACTATTATTTGAACTATTATATTGCATGTTTATATGAACAATATGCATAGTAAGCATTGCTATTCAAATTAAACTGCTAATGTTACTGTTTCAGGACATTACTACAATCTGTTTCTCTAGCACAGTCAACAGAATCACTACGGTTTTAAACAGCCAATGACTTCAACTATTCTTAAAAATCTATGATACAAAACCCTTTATTACAACTGAGAAAAAAACACCAACAAAACAAAACAATAATGAAATGACGCCACAAGCAATCTTTGGAGTCCAAGCACATGTGTGGAGATAAAGATTAAAACAGCAAAACTGGAAAATAGATCTTGATGTGGATATTGATGATTTTGAGGTAAATTTGGTCACAGTTTAGATTAGGGTCCAACTCTCATTATTAACTAACTATTAACTACAACTTTTGTCTCAATAAACTCATAATTACTGCTTAGTAAGGTAGTAAGGTATTGTTACGTTTAGGTATTGGGTAGGATTAGGAATGTAGAATAAGGTCATGCAGAATAAGGCATTAATATGTTCTTTATAAGTACTAATAAACAGCCAATATTTTTAGTTTAGGGTCCAGAATTGGACCCTAAACTAAAAAGTGTCACCGTAAATTCAAAAACAAGAACTTTTTCAATTATAACACACTAACATTTACAACTTTCTGTCTCTGTAAACCCTCTTTTAGGATAAAGAAATATAATAAGAAGAAAATTATGACAAACACTGCCGTCCACCTTTCACAAGCAGTTTCACTGAAATGACTGACTATAGGGAGCATCTATTCACTATTCATATTTTCCAGTCACGTGACTGGACACGGAGACCTGGCGGGCAAAATATCTATAGAACTGCATTACAGGCCTGTTCATTTTCCATCTCAAAAGAAGAAAAGCACAAATAAGTAAACAATATGATCAATATGAATGCAACATGCTAAATGGTTAAGTGTTTTCTTTATAATGATTTTCTATGGAAAAACACTTAACGAGAAACTGTGAGTTGCATTTATATTCTGGGTTCATCTGCTTGCCTGTACATAGTATGCATCATAAATAAGGGATATACTGAATTTGGTCTTTTAATATCACTGTTTTTTTTTTTTTTTTTACTACATTAGTACTTAGCAGTACAAACTTGGTAAAAAAAAAAAAAAAAAGACTAGCGGGCAATTTCAGCTCCAGGTGGACGTTCCTATAAAGGTGTGATGTCGTGTGAAAACTATGAATATCTACATATGCACTGCATTTCTACTAGGTTTCTCTTCATTAAATTTCACAGTAATACTTGATTCTCTTATCAATATTCAGTTTAATTCCCCACCAGATTCAACAACAATCAACTGGACCATGACAACACTACATCACTGGATTCAAAGCAGACTCCAAAAAAGAAGAAAATGTGTTATTTGACAGATCTGAGGGATGTTTAACCCAAAATGCTTCACTATTCTTGTTTCAGATGCTGCAAATGTTTGAGACTAACTCTCTTCAGGAATTAAAGCTGGGAGTCATTTTTATGTCAGAACAGAAGAAACGAAAATGTGACATGATGTCTTCCAATATACTGTTTTAAATGCCACAGCAGCATGCCTAAATGCAGATCAACTTTTGATACATTATATGCAATATATTGTGCAATTGTAAAGAAATGGCCTATGATTATTTTCCCCATTACTTCTAAACTAGTAGTAATTAGTAGTTTGACTTCTTTCTCAAAAATATAAAATCTTACTTTCTTATCTAAGTATGTGAACCGCTTGCAGAATCTGTGAAAACGTAAATAATTTTAACAAAATAAGAGAGATCATACAAAATGCATGGTATTTTTTATTTAGTACTGTCCTGAATAAGATATTTTACATAAAAGATGTTTACATATAATCCACAAGACAAAAAAATAGCTGAATTTATTAAAATTACCCCATTCATCTCTCTTTTTTTGTTAACATGATTCACATTTTCACAGATTCTGCAAGTGGTTCACATACTTTTTCTTGCAACTATATATACACACATACAGTACATACTGTATATTTATATGACATTATACTATACGTTTCTCTCCCACTCATGCTCTTAATTTAGACATGACGTTTCTTTTTTTTTTTTTTTGCAAAGTTGCAATCAATAAGGAAATGCCGAGGGATTGGAAACGTTAATTATCCTTGAGTTGATACATTATGCAGAGGAATATTTCTGCATCAGTTTTGCTTTAGTCTTCTGCAGGAGCCTGCAGGATTGGGTGAAGACTGTGATGCTGAGTCTGCCTTTACAGGAACACAAAGATTTCACAGTCACGAATCATCGCACAGCTCAGTGATGTTCGGTAAGTCAGTCTTATCATACCTAACACCTCTGAGAAGAGTTCAGAAACATTCAGCAAAATCATTTTCATTGTTCTCGTCTCTCCATTTACTGTTCACTTTGTACTGTGCTTCAGAGCTACAACATAAAGGAACAAAAAAAACCTACAAGATCAAAGATTTTGCAGAACCCAGCTGAAAGATTAATGATATTGATCAAGGCTGTCGATTTTGGGCTTGATATAAAAAAAAAAAATGACCTTCATGCACAACTTAAAACTTTAATACCATACATGGACTTTGTGTCAAGATAGTGTTTCTTTGGTGGGATATTTCTTATGTTAGTCTAAAAATAGGGTGACCAGACGTCCCGTTTTTCCTGGGACAGTCCCGTATTTCAGCTCTATTTCTAGAGTCCCGACTTATTATGAAAAAATGTCCCATATTTCATCTATACAAATTTTTTTTTTTGATCAAAGCGAGTAGTAGTCTTCTGTCACACAAGAATAGCTTAATCAAAAGTAGCCAAGCTCATCGTACAACAAAATGACCATCCAATCACAATTTGTTATCGATTAACTTGCAGTTAGTGAAGATGGCTGCGGGATATTAGAGAGCGCGCCGCGGAGATCAAGTCAGGCGCGAAGATGTCAAAGAAACGTGTGTGTACATTTAACAAGGATCTTCAAAAAGAGTTTAACAAGTTATTATGCGCAGTAAGTTGTGAAAAAGAGCTCAGTGTGATATGGCGCTGAATGACACACATCAGAAGGAGTGCTCTCTCAGGCAGTGCACGATTGCAAATTCAGTTCTCTTTGCGCATGAATGATCAAATACACATACATATCAAAACGCCCATCATGTGGATTATCTCACGTAAATACAGTCGGTATGGCGTAAGGGAACTTAAACAGCTTGGTGAAAACCGCAGATTGAGATATGTGTCAGTATTAGATCCAAGCATTCGGTCTTAAAGGGGCAGCAGCCTAAAATATCTGTCTGTGTCATTATTATAATATTAATTAAAAATAATGTTAATCAAACACAAAATTGTGTATATATATGTTAAATAAACCTACTGTACCTGAAAAATGGTAATTTATAGAGAAAAATCTCCAAAGTTTTTTCATATAAAAACCTAGAAATAATAAATAACTAGAAATAATAAATATAGAAATAGAAATTCTATTTTTTATTTTAGGGTTCAATTCTCGCTATTAACTAGTTGCTTATTAACATGCATATTACTAGGATATTGGCTGTTTATTAGTACTTATAAAGAACATATTAATGCCTTATTCTGCATGACCTTAATCCTACCCAATACCTAAATTTAAATGCTACAAAAACGACCTTACTAACTATTAATAAGCAGTAAATTATGGGTTTATTGAGGCAAAGGTCATAGTTAACAGTGAATATGTGTTCCCCATACTAAAGTGTTACCAAATAACTGTATACAGTGGGGAGAACAAGTATTTGATACACTGCCGATTTTGCAGGTTTGCCCACTTACAAAGCATGTAGAAGTCTGTAATTTTTATCATAGGTACACTTCAACTGTGAGAGACGGAATCTAAAACAAAAATCCAGAAAATCACATTGTATGATTTTTAAGTAATTAATTTTCATTTTATTGCATGACATAAGTATTTGATCACCTACCAACCAGTAAGAATTCCGGCTCTCACAGACCTGTTAGTTTTTCTTTAAGAAGCCCTCCTGTTCTCCACTCATTACCTGTATTAACTGCACCTGTTTGAACTTGTTACCTGTATAAAAGACACCTGTCCACACACTCAATCAAACAGACTCCAACCTCTCCACAATGGCCAAGACCAGAAAGCTGTGTAAGGACATCAGGGATAAAATTGTAGACCTGCACAAGGCTGGGACGGGCTACAGGACAATAGGCAAGCAGCTTGGTGAGAAGGCAACAACTGTTGGCGCAATTATTAGAAAATGGACGAAGTTCAAGATGACGGTCAATCTCCCTCGGTCTGGGGCACCATGCAAGATCTCACCTCGTGGGGCATCAATGATCATGAGGAAGGTGAGGGATCAGCCCAGAACTACACGGCAGGACCTGGTCAATGACCTGAAGAGAGCTGGGACCACAGTCTCAAAGAAAACCATTAGTAACACACTACGCCGTCATGGATTAAAATCCTGCAGCGCACGCAAGGTCCCCCTGCTCAAGCCAGCGCATGTCCAGGCCGGTCTGAAGTTTGCCAATGACCATCTGGATGATCCAGAGGAGGAATGGGAGAAGGTCATGTGGTCTGATGAGACAAATTTAGAGCTTTTTGGTCTAAACTCCACTCGCTGTGTTTGGAGGAAGAAGAAGGATGAGTACAACCCTAAGAACACCATCCCAACCGTGAAGCATGGAGGTGGAAACATCATTCTTTGGGGATGCTTTTCTGCAAAGGGGACAGGACGACTGCACCGTATTGAGGGGAGGATGGATTGGGCCATGTATCGCGAGATCTTGGCCAACAACCTCCTTCCCTCAGTAAGAGCATTGAAGATGGGTCGTGGCTGGGTCTTCCAGCATGACAACGACCCGAAACACACAGCCAGGGCAACTAAGGAGTGGCTCCGTAAGAAGCATCTCAAGGTCCTGGAGTGGCCTAGCCAGTCTCCAGACCTGAACCCAATAGAAAATCTTTGGAGGGAGCTGAAAGTCCGTATTGCCCAGCGACAGCCCCGAAACCTGAAGGATCTGGAGAAGGTCTGTATGGAGGAGTGGGCCAAAATCCCTGCTGCAGTGTGTGCAAACCTGGTCAAGAACTACAGGAAACATATGATCTCTGTAATTGCAAACATAGGTTTCTGTACCAAATATTAAGTTCTGCTTTTCTGATGTATCAAATACTTATGTCATGCAATAAAATGCAAATTAATTACTTAAAAATCATACAATGTGATTTTCTGGATTTTTGTTTTAGATTCCGTCACTCACAGTTGAAGAGTACCTATGATAAAAATTACAGACCTCTACATGCTTTGTAAGTGGGCAAACCTGCAAAATTGGCAGTGTATCAAATACTTGTTCTCCCCACTGTATATATATATCGTATTTTCAGTAATTTTCCAGGGGGGTGGGTGGTCCATCCCGTATTCCACCATGAGAAATCTGGTCACCCTATCTAAATCGCCAATAATGACTTCGAAGGGTGCTGAATATCTGACAAGTGGATGATACAATTTTTATGAGTTGTCAAAAAGCTTTTTGCTTCCTGCTGATGAATTAGAGCTGTTTTGTTTTATTAAAAAAAAAATATATAAGAATGAAGTGAGGATTGACTGATTATCAAGATAACCAGCAATGCTGCCTGGGAGAAACAGTCAGATCATGGGCAGCCCACAGATGCCACACTGGAGGGGAATTACAAAGTCGATGTAATTTCACAGGGCGTGGTCACAAGGTAGAATCAGACTAAACCGAGTCAAGGATTTTATGATGTTAGCGATCCAGAAGATGATTCCCCTCGCAGGTTCGGGATTATCTCATCAAGAGCAACAGTTTATGCAAATGTGAACGCGGTGCGTGGCAGACTGTCAAAAGAAACCAGAAATCAAAACATTTGTTTTTGAGAGACACACCTCTTTCAGAACAACACTTTCTCAGATAACAACAGAAAGATGGAGAGAGGTGCAACTCTGAATATCTGGAAACGTAGCAGTTTACTGAGCATTTTAAAATGTGAATAAGTGCAGAACTGAATTATTCATTTTGTTCACAGGCCTGAACGACGTGATGTATGTTTATCCACAGCAGCCTGACAGTAAAACATCATCCTGCTGCCTGTTGAATTCATTACGTACTCCACATTATTTTCTTTCTACCAGTTTATACACATGAGATTCTGAGATACTATAACACTATGGATGAGAATTTAAAAAGTTTTATTGCATATGATGAAATCAAGTCAAACGAGATTAAACTAGGGTGAAAACAACCTACAAAAACACGTATGATATTCTGTTCATTATATACAGTATGGCTCGGGTCCTGCAATGGAAGTCACCTGTTTTATCTTCTGCCAGGCAAATATTGTACTGTAGGTCTAATCGATTAGAAAAGTAAAAGCACAACAAAGCAATAGTAATAATTATGCTGGACTAAGCAAGTGCGACCAAAAAGCTGAGTTGCGAGCTAAACAAGTTATGTAGTCTCGAATGTAGATATAAGGCGTTTATGTCAGGAGCCTGTATTGATTAAAGTCTTGTTTCTCTGCATTTCTAATGAGACAGGGTAAGGAAACCATCAAGGATTTATTGAGGGGCTGTGAACATACAGCAACCCAAAGATTGATCTTACTGTGACATCTGGCTTTAAACATATGCAAAGCAATCAGGGGCCAAGAACAGTGATTATAATGAATGGATGAATGAATAAAATAAATGAAAAGAAAAAAAAGGAGGAGCAATCATCAAAAAAACGCTGGACACAACAGAAACAACAGCATGCTGTATTATCTAATCCATATTATAATGGTACTATAATCAATAAGTCATGACAGCGTATGTTTTTCTTTTACTTAAACTCAAAATAATTTCAAATTCATTTTTAAGTTATACAACATTCAACTAGCCAAGATAAAAGACTGAAATGACTTGATTATTTGATTATAGTTTTTAAGTTGAATTAAAGTGGCCGTTGTGTTTCAGTCTATGGAGGGGTCAGAGAGCTCTCGGATTTCATCAAAAATATTTTCATTTGTGTTCCGAATATGAACGAAGGTCTTACGGGTTTGGAACGACATGAGGGTGAGTAATTAATGACAGAATTTCATTTGTGGGTGAACTAACCCTTTAAGGGGAACTTTTTACACTGTACACACACACACACACACGCAGGCACACACGCGCACGCACGCACACACATGCACACAAACATTTATATGTACATTTTTGTGAATACATTTTGTGAATACATTTTTCAATATTTTAAAATGTAATTTTATTGGTAAATTGAATTACTACCCCCATTACTACTAAAAAACTACCCTGCTTGGCTAGTCCATATGTGTAACTGCCACCTCTCCTTCCTTAGGAGGATGCGGCTTCCGCAGCGTTCCCTCTCCCGTGACGGGCATGCTTTCCCAGCGTTATCCAATAGTCATACTGAGTGGGTCTTGCAGAACAGCAGTGACTGACCTTCTCTGCCTAGAGCCCTGATCTCCGCCCCAACACAGGGGGCGCCCCAGGGAGCTCAAGCAGAGCGCTGGAAGGGCCAGCGTCTGTGGCGTGTTGGTAGATCCCCAATTCGTCGGTCAGTTCCGACGTACGTCAAACGTGACCGACTGAAAGGGAATGTCTCGGTTATGTATGTAACCCTTGTTCCCTGACGGAGGGAGCGGAGACGTACGTCCCGTTGCCACAGGTGCTGTACCTCCACTGATCGGCCGAGTCACTAGTTCAGCTCCTCAGCGGAAAAGCAAAGATGCGGTGCTTCCACTTCCTTATTTATACCCGCGCTGCGGTGAGGAGCATGGAATGCGTGAACCGCATGCCGTTTAGTTACACTCGAAGTAGATTGGTCTCTGAAAGCGATTCGTCGGTCAGTTCCGACGTATGTCTCCGTTCCCTCCTCCGTTCCCTACATACGTAACCGAGACGTTTTACATTACTTTTACATTTACAACAAAATATCTGAGTTACTTTTTCCAATAAGCAACGCAAGTTACTTTGTTTTCCATTTATTGACTGACAGCTCTCTTGATGGTTAACATGATGGTTATTGTAGTTACAGATTAAATGTAAGCATGCATTTTCTCGTCTCACTTACTCAAACCAGATTCAGTATTAATAAAATTAATAAAAACAGTGAAATGCAAACTCAGAATATTCCGCAAACCTGCAATAATTAAATGTTAAATAACACAAATATACTTTGTGTATTTAATCTCTTTTTTTAAGGAGCAATGCAATATTATAATGCATCACTTTTAAAAGTAACTTTCCCCAACACTGCTTATAGTTGACGTGATGTGAAGTCCAAGTATGGTAACTCATACTCGGAATTTGCCCTATGCATTTAACCTATCCAAGTTAGTGCACACACATTAGGAGCAGTGAGTAGTGAACACATACACACACACACTGCAAACCGTGGACACACACACCCGGGTTAGGTGCCTTGCAACCTCAGTCGTGAGCCGGTATTGAGAATCGAACCCGCAACCTTTGGGATACAAGTCTGTCTATTTAAACATTACACCACGGCTATATCATTTTGTTATTGTATGTTTATTGATGTTTAAGTGTGAATGTGGTTTGTAAATTGCACTTCATGCAAAGAAATACGAATAAATGCTTAATGTGAACTTTTATCAAGAATATCAGTGCGTTTTACTCCTCTAGCCATAATTTATCCATTCAGAGCATTTACAAAGAGGCAGATTTCTGTTTAAAGCAGATTACTGCTCCAGGTTAGGAGAGAAAGATGATTTGTGTTGCTTCACCCTGCAGATACAACGCTAGAGCTTCAGCTGAGCAATGGACTGTGTCTCCTTTATTTCATCTTTCATTAACTTCGCTTGATCGAAATACAGCACTGGAAGCACATACGCTCACGGAGATGTTGGCGAAAGCTTTAGCTGCATCTGAACAAAAACAGGCTGCGACGTAAGGAAAATACACAGCACGGGGGGCAAACTGCTGTCCCAGTTGAAATACTAACATCTTTCTTTCCTTACACAACATGCAATCAATAGATCCTGCCCATAAGGACCTCTTATTCACCAAATGCTTGGATGCATGCTGTCAGATCTCACAGGAAAGTGAATATGTATCTATGTTGGTGTATCGGCGGAGCGCTTCAATGCTGCATGGAGAACTGAGCTCATACTGCAGTCCAATCGATGGCACTGAACTTTCAAAGAGAGTGACTCACTGAACCTCCACTAGCTCTGATACAAAGCAAAGACGTGCAAGATTTATATATAGCCATCTATGTTAAAAAGAAAGGTCTGACATCTGTAAAACAGACCTGGACTTACTTTTCAGAGCTGGTTTCAACACAACAGTCATCCATCCTTAGATTCACAGTCATTTTGAACATTTTGAGATGAAAAGAGTGCACAGTCAATGTGCAACATTCCACAAAGTAAACAGATGAATGGATCAGCACATGAATTATGAGAACCCTTTTTCCATCATCGCTAAATCCACCTGAAGATGAATAGAGGCTTTTAGGTCTCTTAGGCTACAGTTTTTTGAAAATTTCACTTGCCTAAATTTTTATTTATTGTGTAATGAAATAAACATTTCTAACAAATTACAGTTAGGTTCATTTTTGATTAATTTATAAATATACTGTACTATATTGCATTGTTTTGAACTATAATTCAAAAGTTTGGGGCTCACTAAGGCTGCAAATAGGTATTTGATCAAAAATACAGTAAAAACAGTAATACTGTGAAATATTATTACAATTTACTGTGAAATATCATTACAATTTGAAATAACTGCATTCTATTTGAATATATTTTAAAATGTAATTTTTCCCTGTGATTTCCTGAATTTTCAGTATCATTACTCTTCGGTGTCACAAGATTCTTCAGAAATCATAATAATATGCTGATTTGGTGCTCAAAAAACATTTATTATTATTATTATCATCAATGTTTAACTGCTTAATATTTTTGTGCGAAACGGTGATCTAATTTTCTTCAGGATTCTTTGATGAATAGAAAGTTCAAGACAGCATTTATTTAAAATAGAAATCTTTTGTAACATTATAAATATCTTTATTGTCTCCTTTGACCAATTTAATGCATCCTTGCTAATATTAAAGTATCAATTAAAATTTACTAACCCCAAAACTTTTGAACGGTACTGTACGTTCATGCTAATTTATTCAACACATAGATTAATAAAAAAAACTGTAAAAAATATTGTTAGTTATATGATGCCTAATACATTAACTACTTATACTATAAAGCTTTTACGTTTGTGATCCAAGATTTCACCGCATATGCATTGTGTTCAACTTCGTAATAGTTTCCGTTAACAACAGTAGCCTTGTCCAGAACTCCTTGAGTGTTGATCAATGGGATCTTCTGTGATGCCGCCCTGTGTACTTCTCCTCTATAAGACTGACGTACCACACAAACAAGACCTCTGAAATGTCTCTCTCAGTGATGGATGAGCCTGGGGGACCTCAGGGTAAGGACATAGACATAACAGCAGGACAACATCCTGACATTCACACACAGCCTGTCTGTGGATCTGACAGTGAGGGGAGCTAAGGGAAGTGTTGAACCATGGATACTTGTTTCCGATCAGAACAGCGGCTCATCACGCAGCTGGAATGGAATGACAGGCCAATGCCTCTGAACAGTCACCTGAAGCCTAGATGGGACGGATTCCTGCAGAGTTTCTAAGATGCTGGGATTATTTTCTACTGAGGTGACTGTCTAATGAGACGTAAGGAGAGTACGTTCCGTTCGGTTTGCTGCTGATGGCATCACGACAAACCTTTAAATGCAAGCCCTAATTTCGCTGTCCGTTTCAAAGCAATTGGAACGTCTTGACATTTTTCACAAAAATGTCAATCAAATACATATAGCCAGATAAAATTTTTTTTATAAAAAAACCCGAAATTAGTGATTTTTATTATGTTTGCCTCAGATTTCAGCTCTTCAACATCTGTAATCCTGGAAAATGATACTGCAATATTCTGACATTTTCATAATGCAGCACAACAGCAAAAATTATTCCTCAGCTGAACTGTATATCGTCACTGCCGGGCGGAAACGTTGTATCTCTAAAAATGCTACTTTTCAGGAAATGAAAAAAAAAACAAACATTTTTGTAAGGTTCACAAAAATGCATAATTAATACTTCACTGAAGTTTAACGATGAATTGTCAAAGTTGATATTTTGGATTTATATATGGTCAGACACTTGCATGTGGTCATATTGTTACCATTTTACCAAAATCAAGCTCAAATGGAGTTACAAGGAATTTCTGAGAATTTTGGACATATGTGTTTTTTCCGTCATTAGAAAAGCCGCATCTGAGGCAGAAAGTGCATCGCATTACGTTTTCATCAACTAACAGGATATAAAGTTTATTGTAGCTATGTGGTCACTAAGTTTTTTCTCTCATTTGCCCAAAAGGTCATGTTATTAGTAGGGCTGGACCAGAATATTCAAATATTTTCTTTTTGTTCGCACACCTGGCATCCCCCTCGAAACGGTTCTCATTCGCGCTTGAATATGTTTACACTATAAAATCTGGCGAAATACAATACTCTTTTTTTTTTTTTTACAATTATCTTATAGCCTAGCCGTTTTTAATAGGATGGACAGTTGAATAGGAACCCAACTTCATTATAGGCCTACTTAATAAATATATTTGCTGCTTCTTAGCCTAAGTGTTCCCTGCAAGGCTGCAACTGAGTATTCTCTGTCTAGAGCGCACAACTGCATGAGCTTATAGGGAAGAAGCGCATGCCTGAGCTTGTATTTTGGGTTAAGCTGCGTTCATTTGACATTGTGGAAAATAGAATAATAGAATCAAACTGTATTAGACTTTTTACCTGTTAGGGATGTGACGGTGAGAACATTTTCCCTCACCGTCACATTACAGTGCTTGTGCACTGTGCGGAGGTGAACGAATGACAGTGCGGCCGTGCGCATTTTACTTTCAGTTTAGAATTAGCGCCAATTTGGGGGCGGGTTGCTTGAATTAGGGGTTCATTAGCCTATTATTCTTACTGAAAAACACAACAACAAAACAGTACAATGACAAACTCCCTTAAATAGGCGCTTTTACATTTTGCTTTGAAACCAAATCTTCTGCAATCATCTTGCCATTCAGCTCCTCACTCTCGTGATGAATGAGATCTGACTCCTGCTTCTGGTCTGTGCTGCGACTCTCGTTCGGCTCACGCTGCACGTTCAGTTTTTAATTGTAGTTAATCTGTTCTCTAACTGAACTAAATGATTCTTAATATCAAAACGACGGTGGGGGCGGTGCCGCGGTGGGCAAGTGATGTAACTGGTGTTATGCCTGAACACCGGTAACACCGACTATCGCAGCAAGCCTATTACCCGTTATTATCAATCTAAATTAATCTACTGCGAAATATAGGAGCTTGTTACTGGGACGTAACAGACCTGTGTGTTTTGTATCACTAGTGCAGTGTCCGTTCTCGGAGCATATAAGACCTGCCCGCGTGAGGCGCTCCGCTTCTTGAGATTCCTGCCTTTATTAGAGAGAAGAATATGTTCAGCCCCCTCCCTCCGAAGCTTTGAATATTCGGTGTTGATTACTACCGAAGTTTCGAAGCTCAAAAAAATGGTATTCGGACCAGCCCTAGTTATTAGTGCTACGCTCAGGCTATTTAAGACAGTACTGGCTATGACTCGACGACAAATGCTAGACTAAGACACTATTCTCCGCTCCTCAAAAACATAAAACATTAGCGAGTATATATAGAGAGAAACGCTTATTCAAAGGACCAGTCCTATATTTACCCTTGCATTGCAAACAAGCAGAGACGGTCCAAACTGCGTGCGGCACTTCATTCAAGATTGAAGCGGTGTGGAGTTATGAGGTTTGACGAGAAATTTTTTAAAAAATGTTCTTCTGTATGCACAGAAAATGTTCACAGAAGTGTTCGTGTGGTTTTGATTGTTGATTGATAGTTTGATGAATGTGTTAGCTGTTATGTAAATGCAAATAAATGTTATGCAAATTTGACTTTACAATAAAGTCAAGAAATACTAAATGCTCTTTACTGTTAAATAATATTAGTAAAAAGCCTGCAAACATTAACACATCAAGTGATGTTCAAAGAGGTCACACTTTACAATAAGGTTCACAAATGTGTATAATAAATACTTCATTAAAGATAAATCATGTTAGTAAAGAGCCTACAAACATTAGAAACACATTAACTGACGTTCAAATGGTTTCTACTTTACAATCAATGAGGTTCACAAACACGCTTTATTGCTTTTAAGTAACTTTAAAAAAGTGTTGTGCATTGTGCATAAGGGTTCATTGTTAGTTCATGGTAAATAATGCTTTATGTAATGTTAACACACAGCATGCAGCTTGAATGTTAAGAAATCTGCAATGTATAAATTAACATAAACCAAGATTAATTTAACTAATGCTGAATACAGGTGTTGTTCATGTTAACTAATGCATTAACAAATTAATCTAATAATGCTAAGAGATGCATTAGTATATGTACAAGTTAACGTTAATAAAGATTAAATAATGTTTAACAGAGGTGTTCATGGTTAGTTCATGTTAACTAATGTATTAGCTAATGTTAACTAACACAAACCTTATTGTAAAGTGTTACCAAAAATACTGTAGAAGTATTGTTCATGCTAGTTCATGTTAACTAATTTACTGTAGCTAACTAATGATAATAAATAAGACCTTTATATAAAGTGTTACAGATAAACTAAATATAGCCTGATATAATAAAGGTTATTTGGTGCTTCATTAATAAATTGTTACAAACTGGAATTGTTATGTGGGCTTATTTTTTCCCATTGATTTTTTCCATAGGGAAATTAAAAAAAAAACTTCAGTAAACAGTTCTAATTATACTGTTTATAAGTAAACAAGTATAAAACACAATATATTTTAAGTACTCTAATGAGTTAATCTCTCTTGAGAATTGAGGGTAGTGGAGTTTAATGAAATAAAAAAGAAATCAACTATTTAACATTGTTTTACAAATGTTTTTCTTGAGATTTGAGTATTCTTGACTTATTTCTGCCACCATTTGAGCAGGATTACAGTAAAATTAGATTGTAAATCTAAACGCCAACCTGACTATTATGAATGTGATTTTAACAAGTCTTGAGTCCTTTTTATTTGCATGAAGCTCCTTAATCACTTCCTATATGAAAGTGCTAAGCATGCCAAACATGGTGCCAATGAAGTGAATCAGTCCCAGTCTGTAATTGACAGTCTGTAGAGGCCTGAGGTCAGTCAGCTGATGGCGAGGTAGAAAGAAAGAGAAAGCAGCAGAGAAGCATCAACACTCACCTGCTGCTGGCTGTGCAACCCATTATAGTGGTGGCACTGTGAAAAGGTCACGCTGATCGTTCGGATCCCCCTCCTCATTCCCGCACAATCTCTTGCTCTCTATCAATTTCTCACTTTGCGGCTCATTTGCATGCCAAAGGATACAAAAGCCTCTTCCTTTCCCAGCCGATCGTTATGAAACCCCTAATCACAGGCTTGCAGATGCTCTACTCACTTACGTCTCCATATCGACCTGGAGGAAAGCACGGGCGTGAGGGTGAGATAATCCTCTTTATTTACATATAGTCTGAAGGGGTCTGGAGAAAGGAGTCCAATGCCCAACACAGGATCAGAGAGCACGAATGATCAGAGAGGCCTTATACCAGTGGATTTCAAAGTCTGTGAGTTCACGTGAGAACCAGTTACGTTTCTTCTTATATGCCGTTGAACGCGGTCACTGTTTTTTGTGTGAATAATCAATGTGCAAGATTTGAGAGGTGGAGGAGAAGATGCCTTTAAAGGTGCAGTATGTGATCTCCCAGAATTGATTTTTGGATTGTCTCTCAGCTCTCTTTCAATAATCTTTCTTCAAATCTCCCTCTTTCTCACTCTCTCTCACTCTCTCTCCTCCACCATCATATGCCCCCTAATGCTACACGTTTGTTGTGGTGTTTGGTCCCAGCAACTTTTCAACAGTGTTTTCTAAAAATCGCTTACTGCACCTTTAATTACCTTTTTTTTAATTATTCATTTATGCTTTGGGACTTTTCAAAGCCATTTTTATAATAAAAATTATACATATATACACAAGTGGTATATTTCTTGTATAAAGAAAAATCAGTCTACAGGAACAGAACAATTTACAGCAACTTAACCTTCTGAGGTCGGCAAAGTCACCTTGTTTTTTTTCTTAGTGTGAAAGAGACTCAAAATACTCCGTCGATTTTGGTCATTCAGGCAAGTGTTATACATCATTATAATCTGTTGAGTTTCTACTTTTATTTGTGTACACTCACAATAAAAACAAAATGTGTTTTTTGCAAAATAAAGAAAACAAACATGATGCACAATCTGCAGCCTCTATCTCAATGAAGTCCAATGTGATCTTCAGAAAATGAACTAACTTAGTGAATACTTGTCACACAAACATGAGACATATGTCTAAAGAAACGTTGAAATGTCAGGTTTTAAATCATGTAAATCAAACCGAAAACAAATATTCTCTGTTTATGTAATCTGTTTGTAAAGAGAGAGATGTCAGTCGTTCGCGAGTGTCTCATTATCCACTAATGCGGCCACGCCCACAGAGCACACGTTCTTTTGAAAGTCAAATACTGACACGATCCATGAGAGTATCCCCGCCCACATCAACTCGAATAAACACAGAGTTTAGAGAGATTCATGTAAGCTAGTTTACATAGTTTTGAGACGTGGTGAGGAATAATCCTGGAATAATGTACCTCAGAAGAAAAGCTGTTTATTTCTAAGAGCAACGAGGATTGTGAGGTAAGTTTATTCTGTTAGTTTCTGCGAATATTAAACCACAATGAAATGAAAGTGAATAAAAGTGAATTTTGTTTTGTATAAATTGTATCTTAATTTTAAATCAATGTTTCATCAGCCAATTGCCTGGATTTAATAAATAAGAAGCAAATATAGCAGACAATAGCCTATAATATGCGCCGGCCCGATCATGCATTGCACAGCGCGTCATAAATGAACCAAAACTCGAAATGATATTTGAGTATTGTGTGTATTGGATAGTTTACAAAATCAAATGATTCAGAAAATTTTGGCCATTGAAATGACTGGGGGAAAAGTGTCCCAATCAACCTGAATTCACCCTATACTCTTTGAAATCATAATTGCATTGTTTTAAATCCCAAATATTTTACTTATAACATTCATCAATACCAATTATTCAGTTATTTGTATTTACTGAATACTGAATTGTGTTCAATGTTATTACTGTAAAGATATTACAGTTTTTTTCAAAAACATTAAAAATAGTCATGTAAAATCTTTTGATAATTTTAAATATAATAGGCCTTTGTAATGTGCCTTTGGCTCTCACTTTATATTGTTAACTATATTCTAAATAAACTACAACAAAATATATTTATTTTGTAAATTTTGTAAAGAGTTCCCCTCTCAGTCACATACCTGACTCAAAGGCTCATTCATTATGTGGCTCATTATGGGTTCCTTTGTCCTCTCAGGTGTAAATCACAGCATTATTCATGATCATTCACACCCCTTTGCATGCGGGCTTTGTAAAGAAAAAGTGTCTTACAAAATTTAAATCAATATATTGTTTTATGTGAATAAGCAGGCACAATGATTCTCACATCAGTTTGAAGCAAAAACTCTAGGCAACAACACTCATTAGTCACAAGTCTTGTGGACACATATCTATTGTGTTTTGTGGCCTTAATTCAATGACTTACATTTTTTTTTTTTTTTCAAAAACCACACATAAACGTTATTCTCTCAAAAATACAAGCATGTACATACATGTTGCTAACATGTTATGGTAGCCCAGTTTGTGCTGAATTCAGTGCAATGACACTTTTGCCATTAATGTTTTTAAGCAACTGAAAAAAGCACAAATGTCAGAGCATGTCAAAACTTCTAAAGGGCCCCAAAAACTGTGCAGTCCTCTAGGGGTTAAAGGTATAGTTCACCCAAAAATAAAAATTAGCCCATGATTTACTCACCCTCAAGTCATCCTAGGTGTATATGACATTCTTCTTTCAGACAAATACAATCGGAGTTCAATTAAAACATGTCCTGGCTCTTCCAAGCTTTATAATGGCAGTGAATGGCTGTTTCTGTTTTGAAGTCCATAAAAGTGCATGTATCCATCATAAAAGTGCTCCACACGGCTCCGAGGGGTTAATAAAGGCCTTCTGAAGCGAAGCAATGCGTTTGTGTAAGAAAAATATCCATATTTAAAACTTTACAAACTGTAATCTCTAACTTCCGCTAACTGTCGTAAGCGCGTTCACGAGAGACTGGCATTCCAGCGTATGACGTAGGACGCAGGCGTAGCGTAAATTCCGGTGATGAACGTGGAAGCGCAGAGGATAGAGCAAAATAAAACTTGGTTCTCGCGAGAACTAGCATATTCTCACCGGAGTGTCCTACGTCATACGCTGGAACGCCAGTCTTTCGTGAACGCGCGTACGCCAGTTAGCGGAAGTTAGAGATTACAGTTTGTAAAGTTTTAAATATGGATATTTTTCTTACACAAGCGCATCGCTTCGCTTCAGAAGGCCTTTATTAACCCCCCGGAGCCGTGTGGAGCACTTTTATGATGGATAGATGCACTTTTATTGACTTCAAAACAGAAACAGCCATTCACTGCCATTAACAATGCTTGGATTAGCCAGGACATTTTTTAATATAACTCTGATTGTTTTCGTCTGAAAGAACAATGTCATATACACCTAGGATGGCTTGAGGGTGAGTAAATCATGGGTAATTTTCATTTTTGGGTGAACTATCCCTTTACTGAACTTACTATACTGACTTATGATTCAACAAAACTGAAACAATATACGCAAACACTGTTTTTGTCAAATAAAGCCGTTTTCGTTATATAACAAAGGGTGCCAAAGCTGAAAGAAATGTGCAGTTTCTTTTTTCTTGTAGTAATAATAAAAAATAAGAACTTGACAGTTCTCTGTTAAATAGTCTTTTTTAAGTCGTCAAAAAAAAAAAACTAAAAAAATCAAACCAATAACAACGCAAAAAAACTAAAAACAAAGCAAAGCAAAAGCAAAACAAACCAAACCAAACCAAAACATAAAACAAACAAAATCAAAAACTAAACTCAATACAGAACAAACAAACAAACAAAAAAAACAACAAACAAACAACATATCTTTTGGATTTTTATCTTCATTCAACATTTTTAATAAACTATCAGATTATGATGGAGGAGAGGTGCACAAACTTTTCTAGTTTCAAACCAGGACGGGACTAAAAAAAGAACCACTGCCATTTACCAACAAACTATTAGCTATGTTTCCATCCAAAGTTTAAATGGAATATCGCATAAAACATTTGCAAATAAAGCGCCATTTCCATACAGTGAGCCGTAGAGAACAAAATCGTCACTTGCTGTTAAACTGGCGCCAAATATCACTAAGAAAACTAGGAGAAGCCACTGTATATAATAATTTTGTATATAATAAATTACTTGCGCTTCAGAGCACGCAGACGAAACACAATAAATAAGTTATTTTGCTTTTGGAGGCGGATCTCTGCTGTTTGGGAACGCAGTTGTGTAAGACTTTGCTCAGGCATTTCAGAATTACCAAAACAGCATTTCAGATGCTGTGCTACGAGATCGGTCTGCTGGTTAGTCCAGTTATGCTGGCACATCGCAGTGTCACATCTTTTTTGATGTGCATTGAGGAATTTATTTGGTAAATGTGTTTCCATCGTAGTTTATGCGCATGTTTTCTTATCGGATAAGAAGTTTCTCTGACTCAATTGAGCGCATACATTTTTTATGCACATTTTTTAGACTTTATGCGCATTTTGGTGTTTACATCCAGCGTTTTTTATGCGATACTTCAAAATGTGCATAAAAATAGCTAATGACTTCTCTCACCTTTAGATGATGCCACATTCAAACTCTAATCTGTAAAATGTAAAGGTGACAACATTCATTTTGATTAGCTTGAAGCTGGATAAGTATGATGGACACGTTTGTTCGTTCCAGACCGAGGCTAAACGGAGGGAGGAGGTTAGATGAGGACTGTTCACCGCAGCAGCAGACTCAGCTTGATCCATCAATGCATGCAGACGATTCTCTTACACCTGCTCCTCCTCTATCTCTATCTGCATGTCTCCCTCCCTCCAAGTCTTGAAGGATTAATCACTAGCCAAAAAACCCAGTTTGCCTAATTCCATAAAATACAAGCAATTAGGCATGTGGTGTCACTGTGATGAATTCACCATTTATTTCCTGCTCTCCTCACAGCAGCTCAGGGTTCACAGACACACAGTTTAGAGGACAGAAGACAGACAGCTTATAGTACAGAAAACACCTATGCCTGGACCGATCATTCATGAATGAATCAGTGTTTTTGAATGAACCTTTTAAGCGAATAAGTCATTTTCATTCACTTCCATTTTCATGCAGTCTTTTTCATATTTCCCATTCAAATGCAGTCCCGTGCAGTGTTGGGGAGTAGCTAACGACAAGTAGCGACACTACTAACTTAACTACATTTTTCAGTAGCTTGACAGTAGCTCAGTTGCTTTTTAACTCTTTCCCCACCTTTGACGAGTTCTCTCGTCTTTTATGAGAAAACTGTTTTCACTGTTATACGGTAGGGGAAGAGTATCTTCTGAAAGAGTACTGAATCTCCTGATCAAAACACAGGCGAAGAAAAAGCAGAAACAAGCGATAGCATACGCAATCATATGCATATGTAAAATAACGTGATCATCAACATTAAACAGCTTATAAATCAAAACTGCCTAATGTTACTGAATGAAATGTCGACCCAGGACGAGCTACAGAACTGTGAAGCTGTGGGGGTGTTGATGGACTCGATCTACTCCATCTATGTTTTGATCATCGTTCTGAATCTGATCCAGATGTAGTCTGACAAAAACGTGTTTTTCTCAGCTTTTTGCTCAAAATGTTGTTTTTTTTAATGAAACTTACCCACATTCATGTGTTGATAAAAATAGAAGTCATAACGCTAGAATAAGGTTTTTTGTGCTAATGTTATCTTTGTAAGAATGTAGCTTCCATAGAAATCCAAAGCAAATTTCAGCCAAAATGGAATGAACTTTACCGAGCAAATTTAACTAAATCCTCCAGCTCTCTATTCATTGTGATAATCACGCTGTTTCTCGTAAAACTGTGATTTCCCCCTCGAAATAATCAAGTTTATTCACTCAATAAACTTTATTCTCAAAATATTACTTTTAAATTTTTCTTAGAAATTGCTACGACTTTATTCTCGTAATTTTTACTTTATTCTCAAAATAATACGATTTTAATCTCGTAATTTTTACCTTATTCTCAGAATATTATGACTTTATTCTCGTAATTTTTACTTTATTTTTAAAATAATACGATTTTAATCTCAAATTGCTATGACTTTATTCTCGTAGATTTATTAGGTTTATTTATTTTTTACCTTGCGGTTCAGGGCTTCCGTACCATGATGTCGCAGAAATAAAGATTTTTTTTTAATTCTCTCATCATTTCTGTCCCTCCATTGAAAGTCTACGCAACCAAAATTTCCAAGCTTCATAAAGAGATCGCAAAAGTTATCCATATGAATTGATCGATTTAATACAAATCTTCTGAAGAGACACGATCGCTTTATATGATGAAGATTTAATTTAGGCTTTTCTACACATACAGTATAAACATTGATCAACACACATACACTCACCTAAAGGATTATTAGGAACACCATACTAATACTGTGTTTGACCCCCTTTCGCCTTCAGAACTGCCTTAATTCTACGTGGCATTGATTCAACAAGGTGCTGAAAGCATTCTTTAGAAATGTTGGCCCATATTGATAGGATAGCATCTTGCAGTTGATGGAGATTTGTGGGATGCACATCCAGGGCACGAAGCTCCCGTTCCACCACATCCCAAAGATGCTCTATTGGGTTGAGATCTGGTGACTGTGGGGGCCATTTTAGTACAGTGAACTCATTGTCATGTTCAAGAAACCAATTTGAAATGATTCGAGCTTTGTGACATGGTGCATTATCCTGCTGGAAGTAGCCATCAGAGGATGGGTACATGGTGGTCATAAAGGGATGGACATGGTCAGAAACAATGCTCAGGTAGGCCGTGGCATTTAAACCATGCCCAATTGGCACTAAGGGGCCTAAAGTGTGCCAAGAAAACATCCCCCACACCATTACACCACCACCACCAGCCTGCACAGTGGTAACAAGGCATGATGGATCCATGTTCTCATTCTGTTTACGCCAAATTCTGACTCTACCATCTGAATGTCTCAACAGAAATCGAGACTCATCAGACCAGGCAACATTTTTCCAGTCTTCAACTGTCCAATTTTGGTGAGCTCGTGCAAATTGTAGCCTCTTTTTCCTATTTGTAGTGGAGATGAGTGGTACCCGGTGGGGTCTTCTGCTGTTGTAGCCCATCCGCCTCAAGGTTGTGCGTGTTGTGGCTTCACAAATGCTTTGCTGCATACCTCGGTTGCAACAAGTGGTTATTTCAGTCAAAGTTGCTCTTCTATCAGCTTGAATCAGTCGGCCCATTCTCCTCTGACCTCTAGCATCAACAAGGCATTTTCGCCCACAGGACTGCCGCATACTGGATGTTTTTCCCTTTTCACACCATTCTTTGTAAACTCTAGAAATGGTTGTGCGTGAAAATCCCAGTAACTGAGCAGATTGTGAAATACTCAGACCGGCCCGTCTGGCACCAACAACCATGCCACGCTCAAAATTGCTTAAATCACCTTTCTTTCCCATTCTGACATTCAGTTTGGAGTTCAGGAGATTGTCTTGACCAGGACCACACCCCTAAATGCATTGAAGCAACTGCCATGTGATTGGTTGATTAGATAATTGCATTAATGAGAAATTGAACAGGTGTTCCTAATAATCCTTTAGGTGAGTGTACATAAAGCACATAAAAAAGGGTAAACAGAAGCTCAACTGTACTTGCTTGAAACATGAAACTCATTGACTCTTCCGCGTCAAGCAGGCACATTTGAGCTTCTGAATTTAAATTTTTGGGTGAACTAACCCTTTAAAAGATAAAACTTGGTATGTACATATTTCCCAGTGCATATAATTTAAACTCAATAAGCATTGCACAGCAGTTAGAGTGTATATTGCATTTCTATCTGTATGTTTTGCAGTAAGCTGGCATGGCCTGCACATGGTGCGTAATGATGGCTGACGTGTGAAGGGAATGTGTGCACTATTGTTCTGCTGTGGAGGTGAAGAGTGAATGTGGCTTTATCCAGAGCAGATTCCTGAGGCACACATCTGTGTGGCTGTCCTGCTGTTACCATAGTGACACACGAACGTGCATCATTTTCCTCTCTCTGGGAGAGATATGCAGCCATCGAAGGGATTACTTTTATCAGAGCATCCATAAAATGTGCTTTATCTAATCTCTCGACACCACTGCCGCACAACAAAGGTACGAACACGGGCAAATAGAGCCTACTCACAAAATGGCCGCCAGCTAAAATTCCAGCGTGACTCTCCAGCCGCTGCAATGGACAAACTTCAATAAAACGAAGTTACCTTTGTAATTGAATGTTTTTATGATTAAAACACTCTTTCAAAGTGAAAGGTCGATGTAGCCTTTGAGTCTGTATTACAAACTGATGAGCTGCGCAAAGGGCACGTTACAAACAGACTGACACGGCTTCAGTGACTTGGCAGACAGCCTGTTTTTGGGCATTGGATTATATTGTAATTATATACATTGGTCCCGTATTTAGGATTTTAAAAGGCATGAAGGTCTTTTTACTTACTAGACTAAAGTAAAAGCTGACTACACTGTAAATGGACCTCTTTATGAGCTGAAATGGAGTGTGGGATGGCCTTTCTGAGAGGAACACTACAGAGTCAAGTGCTTGCTGAATTTTACTGAATTTAGTGTGAAAGTCCAAGAAAGCCTTATTATTTCTCAGATGCAGTCTTGTTTGAATAGACTAGGCTAGTCTGGCCCAGTTTACAGCTGCTTCTGGCCAATAAGCATCCACTGAGACAGGAAGAAGCTGACATGTGAAGTAACAGACCAGTTTTACATCCAGTTCAGCGGGTTTAAATAGTTGATGATACCACAATGATAGAAAGTTGTATAATTGCACAACAGCATCAGTTTACAATCGGCTTTATAGGAAACACTGATGAAACGATCAAGGCAAGGCAAGGCAAGTTTATTTATATAGCACATTTCATACACAATGGTAATTCAAAGTGCTTTACATAGAAAAGCTATTAAAATAGTGATAAAATAATCACAACATATGCATAAGAAATAAAAATACCATGTATAAGAAAGAAAATAACAATACTAAATTCAGGGCTCCCCTGTCTGAACAGAGGAGTCAGAGATCGTGAGACACACTAGTAGCAACCTGGCTTCCTAGTGACCTCCTGCCCTTCCAAGGACCCGGTGTTCCACACTCACGTCTGAGTGTGTACCGTCTCACTTCCCAACTCTCACAGCTCTCCCAACTAGACAGCACTAACCAAAAATGAATAAAATCGTAACCAAAAATAAAAACAAGATTAAATTAAAACAGTTATAAAAAGAATTAAAAGAATAAAAAGATGATACATAGATAACAAAGTGCAATCAGTCGGACGTACAGTGGCACAGTGCTCATTCAGTAAATGCACAGCTAAACAGATGTGTTTTGAGTCTGGATTTGAATGTGACTACTGTTGGAGCACATCTGATCTGTTCAGGAAGCTGGTTCCAGCTGCGGCTGGCATGATAGCTAAAAGCAGACTCTCCTTGCTTTGAGTGAACCCTTGGTATTTCTAACTGACTTGATCCTGATCAGAAATGTGTGTAGATT
Organism: Coreius guichenoti; assembly: GCA_039654105.1. NCBI lineage: Eukaryota > Metazoa > Chordata > Actinopteri > Cypriniformes > Gobionidae > Coreius > Coreius guichenoti. The sequence continues at coordinate 46,352,486 of CM077169.1, read as the reverse complement.
CTATGTTTCCGTCCATTGAAAAGCATCTATTCAGAACCAAGAACGAGAACCACAAGATAATTATAATGATAACTATATATATTAGCATCTATTCCAAATGACAATAACATTCTGGGGCCGGATTCACAAAAATCTTGAAAGTGAAAATGCTTCTTAAGATAAACTGTACGAAGTTCGTAAGAAAGTTTTAAGGGCAATTCTTGAATCTAAAATATTTTCTTAAAGACATCTTTTTCCTCTGCCTACATTAACAACTTGCATCAAGGAACTCAAGCTTTGGCTGGAGGCTAAATACCTTAAAATTAACTCAGGTAAAACTGAAGTAATACTGATCGGCTCTAAATCAGTTGTGTCTAAATTATCCTATCAACTGATAGATTTGGATGGTGACTTGATAATGCCCTCTACGACTGCTCGAAATCTTGGTGTTCTCATTGATTCCACTCTTTCATTTAATGATCTCATTGGTAAAGTGGTAAAGACAGCTTTTTTCCACCTACGCAATATCACCCGTATTCGAACCTCTCTTAGTCAGCAGGATGCTAAAACTGTTATACATGCCTTTGTCACTAGACTACTGTAACTTACTTCTTTATGGCCTTTCAGCCAAAAATATCAAACGATTACAATATGTTCAAAACTCTGCAGCCCGCTTGATCTCACACACAAGAAAGAATGAGCACATTACTCCAATCCTCTATCACCTTCATTGGCTTCCGGTTTCTTTGCATATAAACTTCAAGATTCTAATTCTCACTTACAAAGCTCTCCACAACCTTGGTCCTACATATTTATCTGACTTACTTCAGCCTTATGCTCCTGTTCACTCCTTACGATCATCTAGTGCAGGATTGTTAGTCACCCCTAAGTTTAGTCTGGTGACCATGGGAGCCAGGTCTTTCAGTGTTGTGGCTCCCAGGTTGTGGAATGCTCTTCCTTAAGACATCCGCCAAGTATCCTCCCTGCTCTCCTTCAAAAACCTCTTAAAAACACACTTTTTCTCGGACTATTACTCTTAGCTCTTGGTCTGTAAATCGCACCTTGTTATGTTTGTTATTTGTTTGCATCCCTCCTTGTCTGTATCTCTGACCTAACTTAGTATGCGACCTCTGTTTATTATTTTCAGCCTTTGGTATGTGTATTGTGCTTTGATGTTGACGTTTATTTGTTTCTGTTCCTTCACTGCAAAAAATGCTTTTCTTACTTAGTATTTTTGTCTTATTTTCAGTCCAAATATCTAAAAATTCTTACATTAAGCAGCATTTACTAGGCAAGCAAAAGTTTTTGTCTTGTTTTGGGAAAAAATAACTCAAAATTAAGTGAGTTTTTGCTTAAAATAAGCAAAATAATCTGCCAATGGGGTAAGCAAAATAATCTTGTTTTCTGTTTGAATTAAGAATATTTTGCTTACCCCATTGGCAGATTATTTTGCTTATTTTAAGCAAAAACTCACTTAATTTTGAGTTTTTTCCCCCCAAAACAAGACAATATTTTTTGCTTGTCTAGTAAATGCTTCTTGTTTTAAGAATTTTTAGATGTTTGGACTAGAAACAAGACAAAAATACTAAGTAAGAAAAGCATTTTTTGCAGTGTTAAAATCATCTTTGTAAGGCGACCTTGGGTGTTGGAAAGGCGCTATATAAATAATAATTATTATTATCTTTTTTTTTTCTTAATTAGAAAATGGTATCTATGGAAGCTTTTTTCTGCCAGAGAATTACATCTCACTTTATTAATTTTAATTTTATAATTATTACGACATAATTCTGACTTTATTTCTAACAACTGTGAGTTTATATCTCACAATTCTGAGAAATAAAGTCAGAATTGTGAGTTATAAACTTGCAATTGCAAGTCAGAATCATATCTTAATGATCATAAAATTAAAAATGATTTGACTATTTCTTGTAGATTTGTTACTGAATTTTGAATTTAGCAAAAAGTCATGTTGTGCATAATCATGACTGATCACTGTTTAGATTATTAATTTGGTGTCACCTCAGAGTACTCACGGACATCACTAGTAATAGTAATATGTATTTTACCCAAGTAGCGTTATGTTGTAATGCATAATATTTGAAATAACCCAATAAATTCATTAAAGGGGTCATATGATGCTACTTTAAAAGATCATTATTTTGATTATTGGGTGTAATCAGTATCAGTATAGTTTTATTTAAATGGAATGTCAGCATCTTTTGCTATCTTCATGGCAAAAACTGAATTACAAAAATACAAGAGTTACATATATACAATTAAAATAAAAAACATTATTTGGTGTAATAGAATAGGTTAACATGCTTTAACATACTGTACATTATTGCAGCTCCTCTATTCCCAGTCTGTCTGAAATTTCTACAAAGTCCCTCCTTCTGAAAAGCTCAGCTTATTAGATCTCCCGCTGTCTATGATGTCATCAGTAATAATCAAACAACAGTAAAGATGAGAAAGAGAAAAATCACTCACAGCTCTTGAATGGAAAACGTTCAGATGCTCTTAAATATTGAAAACAGTCTTTGTTTATTGCTTGTAATGTTTCGTTGTATTAATTTAATTTGTAACTTGTAATTATTTAAAAAGTACTTATAATTACATATGTAATTAAAGCTGCAAGCAGCGATGAAAGGGCCCTCGCATCCGTGCCACCCCCACCCAGTGGCTTTAGGAAAACATAGCACGGTGGGAAATATGCATAAGTATGTAAATATAGGAGGACTACAGCAGCAGCCATATCACCCTGTAGCCCAAGACTGGTTCAAGCTAAGCAGGGCTGAGCCTGGTCAGTACCTGGATGGGAGACCAACTGGGAAAACTAGGTTGCTGCTGGTAGAGGTGTTAGTGAGGCCAGCAGGGGGTGCTCACCCTGTGGTCTGTGTGGGTCCTAACACCCCAGTATAGTGATGGGGACACTATACTGTAACAAGCACCGTCCTTCGGATGAGACGTTAAACCGAGGTCCTGACTCTCTGTGGTCATTAAAAAATCCCAGGATGTCCTTCGAAAAAGAGTAGGGGTGTAACCCCGGCATCCTGGCCAAATTTGCCCATTGGCCCCTGTCCATCATGGCCTCCTAATCATCCCCATATACTGATTGGCTTCGTCACTCTGTCTCCTCTCCACCAATAAGCTGGGGTGTGGTGGGAATTCTGGCGCAATATGGCTATCGTCGCATCATCCAGGTGGATGCTGCACATTGGTGGTGGTTGAGGAGATTCCCCTCTTCTATATGTAAAGCGCTTTGAGTGCCTAGAAAAGCGCTATATAAATGTAACAAATTATTATTATTATTATTACATCAAAGTCATTTGTATTTGACAATTCCTGCTACCAGCTGGTGGCGCTATGACTATAACTAAATTTTGGTGTATAGATGTCTTCAGGCCAGGGCACCTATCAAACATGTGAAGTTTGAGGCAGATTGGACATTGTATTCTTGAGTTACAACAACTTTCTGTTTCATGATGAAGTGTTGCTAGCATGTTTTAGAATGTTTCAAGCATGTTTAGAACTTAATTGCATACTTTAGTATGTTGCTAGTAGTGCATCACAGTGTTAAACACGTCACTTCCAGTTGCCAGTGGGTGGAGCTATTACTATAACTGAATATTGTCATGTAGATGTGGTCAGGGCAGGACTCTTATCAAACGTGAAGTATGGGGCAGATCGGACATTGTATGCCTGAGTTACAACAACTTCCTGTTTCATGGCGTTAATCGCATACATTAGCACTTAGCCACGTGTTGCATGATTTAACGTGTTTCTAGCATGTACTTCGTAGCATATTTAAATGTGCTTCAGGGAGTGAATTACAGTGGTAAGCATGCCATTTCCTGTTTCCAGCAGGTGGCGCTATGACTAACTGAATATTGGCATGTAGATGTCTTCAGGCCAGGACTCTTATCAAACGTGAAGTATGGGGCAGATCGGACATTGTATGCCTGAGTTACAACAGCTTCCTGTTTCGTGGCGAAACATCAGACTTTGTCAGGCCGCCACGGACACGCCGTTCAACAAAAACTCAAGATCTTCACAATTTAACTTCGCCAAGGCCTTTAGATTAGACTGACCAAATATGATGTTGATCTGATTAAATCTCTAGGAGGAGTTTGTTAAAGTACAATGTCTGGAAATGGCAAAAACTGCAAAAATTTTGCAGAGAAAATTCAAAATATCTCACTTCCTGTTGGGTTTTTCAGAATTTGCTCCTAGGGACTTTTTTGTAGGTATTGGGCTGGACATGTGTCTACCGAATTTCATACTTGTAATGTAGCGTGCGCTTAATTGAAATTTTGTAGGTGAGCCATTTTGCCACACCTAATTCTGAAACCCATATCAGATGTAAATTTTCACCACTTCTGACGCGTGTGCAAAGTTTCATGAGTTTTCGAGCATGTTTAGGCCATCAAAAATGCAATTCATTTGGGAGAAGAATAATAATAGACCGAGCAATTCCAATAGGGTCCTCACACCATCGGTGCTTGGACCCTAATTAAGTAAAAAAAGATTAAGAAACAAAATTAATTAATTAACAAAAATAAAAGTAGATCAAGAATTGTTTTGGAATCGGATCGTGACTCCCAGAATCGGAATCGGATCATGAGGTGCCTAAAGATTCCCACCCCTATAAGATTAAAGTAAATCTTTTTTGTTGGAGACTATCAACTTTGTAACTTTGCAGATCTTATACATGCACAAACAGATACATAACACACCAAAGAAAAAGGAAAACATTAAAAAGCATCATATGAACCCTTTAAACATTTCACCTTTGGGGATTTAAGACAAGTTGGTGGTTATCCTAATTCTAAGAGTTTTTTTTTTACAATGCAAAGTTATTTATTATAAGTGCGCACTGCAGTTCTTTTGTCTGTTGCTTTAAATGTGCGAGCGTGTCTAAAGTGGAATAAAATAAAGTGGAAGTGCCTCACACAACCTTTCAAAGATTTGATGTCACTAACCTGAAAAACTTTTTTCCTCAGATGTTATGTAAAGCCTGCCAATTTAATTGGAATTGCTGATTCTAAGCTAGCTCCATTTTGCACAATATCCATCAGGCAGTCAGAGAACAGACTGTGGACGGTCAAATAAGGCAAACTGGTCCTTAAGGAGCAGAAAAAAAAAACTTCTACATAGAATATAATAGTACAAATGACAGAAATAACAGAAGTAGAAATGAAGTGCAACATTAATGAGAGGCATAGTCATTAGATGTTTGAGGACATCCCACACAATCCCATTTGCTTTGCTGAAATACGACAACGCAAAACAGAACAGAATAAAATCGAATGTATTTTTAGTGTAGCAAACTTTTTCATGATGAATAACACACATCATGTATGATGAGCCACAACAACCAGCCCTTAAAAATAATTAGCATGCTAATTTCACCAAATGCAGGTTATGTAAAGCTGCTATCATATGTAAAACCTCCTTTCCGCCGAATTAGGCAGAGCATGCTTTACGTGATGACTCATACATACATTACTCTTACTGCTAAATGTTCCTCTCATTAAGATAAATTTTCTCTGCTTGGTACCTTCCGCTAAATGCATACCCATGAAATCTTAACATCTGAGAGGAAGTCGGACGAGTGCGAATTAAGTGTGTGAGTCATCCATAGGAATGTAGTTCCTGGCTGTAGGATCCTGACAGATGCATTCAAACACCACGAGGCTTGATGCTTCTCCTAAATGGAGTGTGTCGTGGGCTGTTCAGCGCACTTGATTAGATTGACCAAATATTATGTTGATCAGATTAAATCTCTAGGAGTTCGTTAAAGTACAACGTCAAGTACAGCGCAAGTGTCATCTCTCTCACACACACACACACACACACACACACACACACACACACACACACACACACACACACACACACACACACACAAAAAAAAGATAGTCGCTTGTGCTCTCACACATTTAGTTTATGGACCACTATTGGCCCAAGGCATTTCTGAAATGAATACTGTTTATAATCCTACTGTGCTACAAGTAGCACTGCCACCTACTAACGAAATCTGAAATGGCTTTGCTATAAAAAATATAAAAAATCCCAGAGGGCTTGAGGATTTTCACATTACTTCAAATGTAGTCAGCTGATGTTCTTTTTAAGGGGCTCACACTATACTTTTTTATCAGTTAAGTTTTTCTCCCTGAGGTCCACTTATAATTTAAAATGAAGGTTTTTATATCAGAAAAAAATAAAAAAATTTAAATCATTTTTTTTTAAATGTCCAGTGAGTGGCGCTATTATTAATGTTGGTGTCCAATCCTGCTCCTGGAAAGCTAGCCTCCTGCAGATTTTAGCTCCAACACACTTGTCTGGAAGTTTCTAGTGAGTCTGAAGAGCTTGACTGGCTGGTTTCAGGTGTGTTTTTAGGCTTGGATCCAAACTCTGCAGGACAGTGGCCCTCCATGAGCAGATTTGGACACCCCTGCTCTATTGTGTTTGAAAATAAAGTACCACATACACAAAACCCAACCGATATAGTGTTAACAGAAGATAAAAATGTATTTGCTGAAGCAACCATGCCATTTTATCTTGCTTATCTTGATTCTTGTCGAGTGTCAAGTGTTTTTCCTGGTTGTATTCGCACTGCCAGTAGGAAGTAGCAACGCTTGTTGTTGTGACTTTTATTTTGACAATGCTGAGAATGTCAGAGCCTAAGCTCACAGCGCTCCCATTCTCCGTCTTCATTAGTTTACGATCTGTTTAACAGTCACATCTAATACGTTATTTGATAGAACTGTTATACAAAGAAATTAGACGGTATATGAAAAAGTATTAGTGTTTGCCGTGTGGTTGATGTCCAATGTCGCTAGCTGAGCAGAAATACATAATCATGTTTTGCTTGGTCCCCTCAAAGTTGCGTTGGATTTTCTCAGAGTAAAGGTTGAGAGGTCCATCTATCACGGTTTTCCATGTTCGTAGAGTTAGTTTGTGTAGTAAATATATAGGCTATGATCTGTGTGTATACACTGCTTTTTTTTAAAATGCTGGTGTTTCGCGTGCGTTCGACCAATCAGCATACACTTACATCACTGGCAGTTCCTATTGTGCTGGGTTAGACCCTACTCTGAAGTAGGAGGTAATTTAGTTCCCCCAAAAGGCGTTCCTAGAACTAAAATCGTTCCTAGTTCTTGCAGTGCGAACACGCCAAAAAGCAGGTACTTCTGACATAAGCTCTAGGAACTATGAAAAAGTTCCTCCGCTGCGAAAGCCCCTTATGTAAGTTTAGAATTCATTAACTTGTGCTGAAAACTAGCTTATTACTAGATTCACTACTAGATAAAGCTTTTGCAAGTCGTACAACTTTCCTCTGAAATGCAGAGAGCAAAGTTCATGGCAGCTTTTCAAGTTTCATTGGCTCCTGGAGCTGATGTGATTGAAACTGCTGTTCTTTGATTTCGCATGAAGTTCATAGCTCCCTTGATGTTCCTGAAGGAGTGACGAGGTAGATGAGAATGTGAAGAGTGTAATGTCACTGGTATAAAGTGACCGAGGTGAATTGCTACACAGTAACAATACCACACATACCTCAGCGTCTGGGAGTCAAAGGACAAGGCCGGGCAATGAAACAGTCACAGACCTTTGTCTTTGGACGCCTCTCACCGCATCAGAACAAATAAAGCCAGCCAACCCACGCAGAGTCGTGCCATCTCTAAACAATCTCCGCTTCAGACTGAATGAGCGCTGAAAGAAATGCTGTCTCTTTCAAAAGATGCTGATTTCATAGATTCATTACATGATTGGTTTTCTGTGTGGGGGCTGTTTTTTTGTGCTTGATTGAAAAACCATTCGCCTGCCACAATGGACAACATCACTTCATTATTTCTCAGTGTCGCACCGGTAACCTTGGGAATTGTATGTCGAGTGAAACAGCCTTCTAAGCAACAGACTTCTGGTAAAACTTGGCCTGAGTCTATGGATGTTACATTAAAGTACAAACCCGATTCCAAAAAAGTTGGGACACTGTACAAATTGTGAATAAAAAAGGAATGCAATAATTTACAAATCTCATAAACTTATATTTTATTCACAATAGAATATAGATAACATATCATATGTTGAAAGTGAGACATTTTGAAATGTCATGCCAAATATTGGCTCATTTTGGATTTCATGAGAGCTACACATTCCAAAAAAGTTGGGACAGGTAGCAATAAGAGGCCGGAAAAGTTAAATGTACATATAAGGAACAGCTGGAGGACCAATTTGCAACTTATTAGGTCAATTGGCAACATGATTGGGTATAAAAAGAGTGGCAGTGTCTCTCAGAAGTCAAGATGGGCAGAGGATCACCAATTCCCCCAATGCTGCGGCGAAAAATAGTGGAGCAATATCAGAAAGGAGTTTCTCAGAGAAAAATTGCAAAGAGTTTGAAGTTATCATCATCTACAGTGCATAATATCATCTAAAGATTCAGAGAATCTGGAACAATCTCTGTGCGTAAGGGTCAAGGCCGGAAAACCATACTGGATGCCCGTGATCTTCGGGCCCTTAGACGGCACTGCATCACATACAGGAATGCTACTGTAATGGAAATCACAACATGGGCTCAGGAATACTTCCAGAAAACATTGTCGGTGAACACAATCCACCGTGCCATTCGCCGTTGCCGGGCTAAAACTCTATAGGTCAAAAAAGAAGCCATATCTAAACATGATCCAGAAGCGCAGGCGTTTTCTCTGGGCCAAGGCTCATTTAAAATGGACTGTGGCAAAGTGGAAAACTGTTTTGTGGTCAGACGAATCAAAATTTGAAGTTCTTTTTGGAAAACTGGGACGCCATGTCATCCGGACTAAAGAGGACAAGGACAACCCAAGTTGTTATCAGCGCTCAGTTCAGAAGCCTGCATCTCTGATGGTATGGGGTTGCATGAGTGCGTGTGGCATGGGCAGCTTACACATCTGGAAAGGCACCATCAATGCTGAAAGGTATATCCAAGTTCTAGAACAACATATGCTCCCATCCAGACGTCGTCTCTTTCAGGGAAGACCTTGCATTTTCCAACATGACAATGCCAGACCACATACTGCATCAATTACAACATCATGGCTGCGTAGAAGGAGGATCCGGGTACTGAAATGGCCAGCCTGCAGTCCAGATCTTTCACCCATAGAAAACATTTGGCGCATCATAAAGAGGAAGATGCGACAAAGAAGACCTAAGACAGTTGAGCAACTAGAAACCTGTATTAGACAAGAATGGGACAACATTCCTATTCCTAAACTTGAGCAACTTGTCTCCTCAGTCCCCAGACGTTTGCAGACTGTTATAAAAAGAAGAGGGGATGCCACACAGTGGTAAACATGGCCTTGTCCCAACTTTTTTGAGATGTGTTGACGCCATGAAATTTAAAATCAACTTATTTTTCCCTTAAAATGATACATTTTCTCAGTTTAAACATTTGATATGTCATCTATGTTGTATTCTGAATAAAATATTGAAATTTGAAACTTCCACATCATTGCATTCTGTTTTTATTCACAATTTGTACAGTGTCCCAACTTTTTTGGAATCGGGTTTGTAAGAAAGTTTAATATTAAGTCACACGCAGTTGCACTTGAAGCCTAATTTAACAAGTGCACAAAGTGTGCTCCCTACTTCCCTAAGTTTTATGATAAACGGAAAAAGGCATGTTACAGTATTTCATGCAGGTATTACAGATAAGTATGAGTGCCTTCATGACGTTTTAATTTCATTTAATAATTTTTAGATTATTCACTCATTCATAATAAGCCGTTAAAGCATTCCTGATTTGGTTAACTTGTGTCTGTCTTTTTCGGTTTATTTTCTATGGTAGAACAAACCGTTTAAAAGTTTAGTGTTGGTAAGATTTCTTTAATGTTTTTGAAAGCAATCTCCTATGCTCATCAATACTGCATTTATTTGATCAAAAATACAGTAAAAACAGTAATATTGTGAAACATTTGAAAATAACAGTTTTCTATTTTAATATATTTTAAGATGTAATTTATTTCTGTGATGACAGGCATATGAAAAAAAAATCATATCAAAAATAAGATGTATTACTGGTAAAACAAGATATCATTACATTTTGACAAGGAATCTGTTTATATTGCAGTACATCATATCATGAATCAATGCCTGAATCAAAATCACTCAGAATACCAATAGCATTTCTGACTCAGTTTCTCACACAATTTCTTATAGTAATTATATCCCTGTGTCTGAGCAGAGACAAATCATACAGAACAGGGAAATTGCTCGCATGAACATGAACTTCTCCTCTGTCTACGCTTCTGAGAAACCCAGAAATGTGGAAATCGCTTTGGCAATAGTCACTGATGAGAATGATTTTAATTTCACATACTCAAGTGTCAAAAACTACAGGTTAGAAAAAAAAAAAAGAAAAAAAAAATAGAAAGATGGATGTGGATATACCATGAGTCATTGCTGTTGCCACGTTGCACGGATGCTACGCTAGACAGTGATGTGTGTGTAATGGGGTGTGACACTTCAGTATGACATTAAAATGTATTTATTTTAAACAGATGCAATGAAGTCATTTATTAGTGATCCAAAACTGATTTTGTCCATTATTTTTCTCTGCTGAAGCAGTGATGTTATTGTTAACTAAAAGTAAAACTATTAAAAACTGTTTTCGGTAATTCAAATAAAGCTGAAATAAAACAAAATGTAAATATTAGATGAAACAGTTTAACTTAAAAATACATAGAAATACTGACAATTAACTGAACATGTAAGTACTAAAATTACAACAACCAAATCTAAAAAAAAAGAATAATAAATAGAAACAGAGTAATAAAATAGACAAAAGCACATAAAAAAAATTACTAAAGCTGAAATTAAAATTAAAGCTGAAAATAGAAAAATAAAGGCTTAAAATACTAGTCAAGTCACCTTTAATTTATATGTAAGCAATAAGGTACGAGAGGCTGTGCTTTATTGTGAATAAGTCACGGCTGAAGGGCGTTGTTAGGCATGACGCACCGCGGTTATGTATCAATGCAACTTTCATAAAGTTAAATCACTAAAAGCCTTCCTTCCGCTGGAAAAAATAGTCCCTGACCATGAACAGCAACAGAAGTTACATTATTACGCCTCTAAATGGCGAAAAAGACTGTCTTCATGAGTGAGTCAGTCAGTAGTGAAGACTTTTATACTGAAAGGACTGAAACTTGTTGTGAACATGGAGGAGCAAGACGCAACTGACAAATGGTTTGACTAGTGCTGTCAGTCAGGGCACGGGAAAACCCTTTAACTGTTAATAAGACAAGATATCGCAGCGGACATTCAAACAGATTTTTATTATGAACATCGGACTGACCTGAAGGAAAATGCTATGTCTAAATGCAGGTACTACACTCGCTCACTCGATCTCTCTCTCACAATACTCATCAAGCTTAAATTGTGAAAGAATGGTTGGGAGGGAGCATGAAGGATCATTTTCACACATGAATTGGCACCTCTGAGTCCAGACCTGTTGGACTCTTGCATTGGCAATAAAAGATCTTGACCAAAAATTGATGCACCTCTTGATGGAAATAACATCACAACATTTATTTCTATAAAGAGGTGCATCAACTTTTTGTCAAGATCTTGTATTGACAACGTGTATGGACACGTGTCATGCGCGAGACCCTACAAAAGACACGAGACACACGTGCAATGGTCAAACACGTCCGTCTAGCGTATTTACATAAAACAATGGAAAAGTGGCCAATGGAATGGAAAAACGTGTTCTGTGTGAACTGGCCCTTAGAGGCACATAATAAAAATCACAAAAGATCACAAAAATCACAGCCGTATCCATTATGACAAAAAAGCAAAATACTCCATAGGAGCGTGTAAACACGGTAGCTCTGTAATTCATCACAGCGAGCTAATGTTTTCATTTCAGTCGCATTTTGGGGTCAATGTGAGAGGCGAGTCTGAAGTGGGGCGGCCTGATGAGAGAGATCGGGTGAACTGATTAGCCCGAGCGCTCTGTTTCACAACCCTCCATCACAGGCAAATCAGTGTGACTGCGCTCTCCGTCCAAAAACCTGATGGCCTGAACACCTCGGTTAATTTTGATTGGAGCACTTTTGGCAGGGCTGAGAGGGGACAGCAGGAGTGGCTGGTTACCGTAGCAATGGGCCCGATTCTGGAGTGGCTTTCTCATGTGAATTGTAGGCCTACCTTTGGGTGCGTCGCAGCACGCAAATGTATAGAAATAGGAGGGAGAGAAAGTGGAGAGGTGATTACAGACAGCCCTTGTCTTTTAATTAAAGTGCCCCTATTATGCTATTTTAAAAGCTCCCAAGTCTCCTACAACAGGTTTACATGCATCAAAGGTCAAAAAACAGATACATTTTCTCGTAAGATACATTGCACATCACCACATTTTTCAATGATTCTCAAACAACTCGACAGATATCTCTAAATCCCTCCTTTCCACGAGACTACTCTGCTCTGATTGGTCAAATGGCCCAGTCTGTTGTGATTGGTCGATCGCTTGTCAGAAGCTAAACGTCCATTACCATAACTGAACTTCAGCTCCGTCCGGAGGCTTCCTAAAGCTCAGCGATTGTACACACTGTAAAGACAATAACGATGACATCGATTTTACCATATCAATCCAAGCGTAAATCCAATGATGAAACATTGGAAGAACTAGTTTTTCAACCCGAACCTCCATCACAAGGACGACTTGAGCAGGACGTTTCTCAGGGATACGCTACTCATTTTGAGCTACATTATGAGATGTTGCAACTGTAATTCCTCACCATCAGCATTAAAAGTATGTCATATCATATGACATAAAATGTGTCATATCATATGACATCAATTAATCGATGTGTATTTTTCTAATTTATTGCATTGCACATGCGGGAACTGTATCAATAACAGCGCATACGTTAGCCCAGCACTAATGTGAATGGCTGATGTAACAAACGTTTGTAAAACAAATCTTGCTCCATTCTTTATCTTTACTCAAAGTAGTAAGAACAACAGACAATCTGCATTAATATACAAAGTTTTAGGTAATAGTGACCCACAGCTGATTTGCAGAAGTATTTCAGTAAGACAGTAATAACATGAGATTGCCGGTTAGCCGGAAACTTACACAATATAAAACACAAAACTACATATTTTGAACACTGTAGAAAATGTATACATCAATAATTATTCATAATTACAGGTCGTGATTCTGAGGAGATTCTGGTCCAAATAAACTGGTACTGACCCGTCTTTCCAGAGCAAGCGATTTTGCGAATCCTGTGTTGATCTCTGAGATTTGAGAAGCAGGACAAGTTGTTTGCTGGCAGACAACGTACAAAATAGGCGGGCATTATGCAAATGTATTAACTAGTGATGTAGTTAACATCGAAAAACCATAATGGGGCACTTTTAATGAAATATTCCTGTTATTTACTTTATCAGCTAGTGGATGCTTTAAGGACCATCTATGACCCTCCATCCCCTACAATGAGATATTGTTTCCTTTTACCTGCAAGGAGGAAAATAATTACTTGAACTAATTACTCTAACAGTTGGGTCAGCCAAATATCTTGGCTATTTTTGCAACGGTGGATTTTGAAATCCCCCCCCCCCCCGGTACATGAAATAGAGGAACATAAGTCAATAATTCCTAGGGAGCATGATCAAAAGTAGAGGAACAGGTAACAGGATTTCAGAACAACTATTGACTAAAGGTCAGCACAGTCAGCAGGACCAATATTCGACAGACCGATTTCACTTAAGCTCATGGTGGAGACCAACATCATGAATTCAGACAAACAAACAACTCTTTCAAATATAAACTACTTTTTACTCTCTCAGTGCAGAACTTCATTTTGATAAATGATTGTTTGTCTTTGGAATAATGAATAATGTGCACTGATGAATTGTTAAAGTGCCTCTATTATGCTATTTTAAAAGTTCCTAATTTTGTTTCAGATGTCTCCTACAATGGGTTTAAATGCATCCAAGGTCAAAAAATACTAAGAAATACTAATACTAAAATTAGTATACTAAAAATACTAAAATACTAACACTATTGCAGCATCATCTCTTGTCTGTCTGAAACGGTTCATTAAAGTATTCAGTCTCCCTAAAACCCTCTTTTCTAAGAGCTTACTCTGCTCTGATTGGTCAGATGGCTCGGTCTGTTGTGATTGGTCTACCGCTTACAGCACATGTCAGAAACTAAACGTCCATTAGCATATCTAAATTTCATGATATAAACAGTCAATGGCATTGATTTTACCACATTATTTTACCATGTCCAATAATGAAACATTGGAAGAAGTTGTCGAACATTGTAGAGGAGATTTGAAGGCTACTCAAAGTAGATGCTGTTTGTCGGCAGCCAATGAAGACCATATGCGCTTATTATTTGTTACAAACCTATGGTTCATGCAGGAAGTAGGACTGGATTTACTGACGACTTATTTCAGGCAGTTCAGAATCGGTTATTTCTTTTGAGAGACAATAACTCCATTTGTCCTGCACTTTGATCTTTGAAACTTTTCAGACCTTTCACATCCACAAACAGCTATATTACACCCTACATGAACACTAAGATTGGAAAAAGCATAATAGGGGCACTTTAACAATAAAACAAGGAACACACAATGAGAAATTAAAGAGATTAAATGTTGATTTAATGCTGATTTTAAAGTCCCCATCTCTTTGGATTTTAGTATGAATGTCAGCTTTCAGAGACATTTCACATTTAGGAGATATAAGGATTCAAAATTAACAATCTCTCTACCAATACTGATCAACAATTTTGATGACATCATCCTGAACTTCAGCTTCTCATCGGATTTTCTGTCCAATCAAATTCTCTTACTAGAATCTGAATCTGCCCTACCCCCTTAAGGATAAGAAGGGATAAGAAGATGCTAAAGCTGCATCTGAAATCAGTCATTTGTTTACACATTTGCTATTTTCCATATGGCGAATGGCACATAAAGCACTATATACAGTCTTAAAGACTAACTACCTTGTAACCCTGTAAAAGGCCAGGGGCCTTTAGCACATCATCATTACTATGCTGCGAAGCAGGGGAGTCTCAAGAGAAGCCAGGTAATCCCGGTATATTTTTCTGTTGATATGAAAAAATCGGGCACTTTTAGCAATATAGCGGGTAAATTATGTATATGATGTACACTCACCTAAAGGATTATTAGGAACACCATACTAATACTGTGTTTGACCCCCTTTCGCCTTCAGAACTGCCTTAATTCTACGTGGCATTGATTCAACAAGGTGCTGAAAGCATTCTTTGGAAATGTTGGCCCATATTGATAGGATAGCATCTTGCAGTTGATGGAGATTTGTGGGATGCACATCCAGGGCACGAAGCTCCCGTTCCACCACATCCCAAAGATGCTCTATTGGGTTGAGATCTGGTGACTGTGGGGGCCATTTTAGTACAGTGAACTCATTGTCATGTTCAAGAAACCAATTTGAAATGATTCGAGCTTTGTGACATGGTGCATTATCCTGCTGGAAGTAGCCATCAGAGGATGGGTACATGGTGGTCATAAAGGGAAGGACATGGTCAGAAACAATGCTCAGGTAGGCCGTGGCATTTAAACGATGCCCAATTGGCACTAAGGGGCCTAAAGTGTGCCAAGAAAACATCCCCCACACCATTACACCACCACCACCAGCCTGCACAGTGGTAACAAGGCATGATGGATCCATGTTCTCATTCTGTTTACGCCAAATTCTGACTCTACCATCTGAATGTCTCAACAGAAATTGAGACTCATCAGACCAGGCAACATTTTTCCAGTCTTCAGCTGTCCAATTTTGGTGAGCTCGTGCAAATTGTAGCCTCTTTTTCCTATTTGTAGTGGAGATGAGTGGTACCCGGTGGGGTCTTCTGCTGTTGTAGCCTATCCGCCTTAAGGTGTTGTGGCTTCACAAAGGCTTTGCTGCATACCTCGGTTGTAACGAGTGGTTATTTCAGTCAAAGTTGCTCTTCTATCAGCTTGAATCAGTCGGCCCATTCTCCTCTGACCTCTAGCATCAACAAGGCATTTTCGCCCACAGGACTGCCGCATACTGGATGTTTTTCCCTTTTCACACCATTCTTTGTAAACTCTAGAAATGGTTGTGCGTGAAAATCCCAGTAACTGAGCAGATTGTGAAATACTCAGACCGGCCCGTCTGGCACCAACAAACATGCCACGCTCAAAATTGCTTAAATCACCTTTCTTTCCCATTCTGACATTCAGTTTGGAGTTCAGGAGATTGTCTTGACCAGGACCACACCCCTAAATGCATTGAAGCAACTGCCATGTGATTGGTTGATTAGATAATTGCATTAATGAGAAATTGAACAGGTGTTCCTAATAATCCTTTAGGTGAGTGTATATTACAATGTTATGATGAACTATATGTTTTTTTCCACTGACGTTCTGAGCTGTTCAAAGCGTTTCTAAGGATACTGATTATTAGAAGGCAGACTGAGATGGTGAATGGGAACATGGTTTGCGTAACATTAGCAACACATAATTAGCTGTTTGATAACGTAGTCAAGCAAAAGACTAATCATATCAAATTACCGTTATGTGTCCGACGCTTTAAAGAGCGAAACCATTGTGCAGTGTTTACTACAGTAAAGTTGGCCGAGTGGAAGTCTGAGCTGGTGTGAGTGAGTGGAGGCGGGGCTAATTTGCATATTCATGGTTCCACATATACTAAATAAAGCATGGGTGTAGAGTTACATTCAAGCTATTTTAAGGCATGAAGAATTTTTTTTCACAGGAAAAAACTTTTAAATGTCATTTTGGTGATCAAAGATGAGTTTTAAGGGATAAAATTATTGACTACAGGGGGAGAAAAAGGTTTTTTATTGGCATCTATGGTTGAAGAACCTATAACATTCATGAAACCATTCCATTACACAAAAGTTTTTTGTGTAATGGGAAATGGTTATTTAGATTATTAAAATGTTTTTCACACTAAGAAGAAATGGTTCTTTTAAGAACCGTTCACTGAAAGGTTCTTTAGGGGACCAAAAATGGTTCTTTTATGGCATCGCTGCAAAAAAAACCCTTTTGGAACCTTTATTTTTGGAAGTGTAGAGGAGAGTGAATGATTCATACAGTGTTAATGTGCTTACAATTGAGACGAATGAAGTCTGATTTTGTGTCAGTGTCACGTGAACCACTGCAGTGCGCACATAGTGTGCTCTGTTCTATAGACACAACAGCATAGAGCAGATTGTATGCGCAAGTGAGCACAAACCACAAAACATATCCGATCCATTTAAATTGTCCATAAAATGTATTTTAAAGCGTTATGGAGGAAATCAAACAGAGCAAATGGTTACACAGTCTCATTATAAACAGCACTGGCACAAGCTGTCAAATACGGCTTTGACGTAAACAAAAAAAACAGCTTTTTAAAAAAAGGTGATGACACTGAATAACGCTGGGAATTTCAAGGCATTTCAGTGGGACTTAAACAAAAAACATGACTGTATATGATGTCTAAGGACAGGAACACTCAGGGAAGAAATAACTGTGAATTTTTTAATACCTACGATTTTGGATTCATGTTACACAGTAGAAAATCAAATATCAGCTCAAAACAACAATCTCACATCAGAGACATCTATTGGAAAACTAAGGCTCTTTTCCTCTGTCTATTCCCTAACTCCTTGTCATGGAGAATGAACCGGCAGAAGTGTTCATCAAACAGCTAATCTGATTGTTTCCTACATCTCCAAGAAGTTTGGAAAGCTTTAATCTCAGCAACAAGGTCTCAGGCAGGATTTACAGGCTCTTGGAAGCACCCCACCTGAGCCTGTGATGTTGTTTGATTCCTGGGTTCAATAGCCCGGGCAAGAACACTAAAGCCGAACCCACTCGGGGAACACACTGCAAACATACCTGGGCATCTGAGGAAGATCTGAGGCTCTTCATAGGCAATGTTATACGAAAATAAACAACAGGAAGACATTTAACATGAAAGACTGATTGTAACAACACAGACATGACAGTCATTTCAATCAATCAATCAATCAATCAACAAAAAATACATAAAACAATATTAAAGCAATACATAAGACAAATAAATAAGACAATTGTCTTTGGATAATAAAAATTCTCTCTTTAATTTTTTGTGAATTTTAAGGGTACGTTTACACGACGATATACTTGAAAACGAAAAAAAACGTTTTTCATTTGCGTTTTTGAAAAGTTTAGTATACAGATGACAAAAAACAATCCCTGTTCACACAGAGCTGCGAAAACGACTAAAAACGCTGTATTATACATGCCAGGACAGTACACTGCTGGGCTGTTTCAACCAATGTTTGGGTAAAATATGGACAAACAAATATGGGTTTAAAAATTTTATATAAAAATAAATATATGTATATGATGTACACTCACCTAAAGGATTATTAGGAACACCATACTAATACTGTGTTTGACCCCCTTTCGCCTTCAGAACTGCCTTAATTCTACGTGGCATTGATTCAACAAGGTGCTGAAAGCATTCTTTGGAAATGTTGGCCCATATTGATAGGATATTTGTCCATATTTTACCCAAACATGGGTTGAAACAACCCAGCATAGTAGTTTGACAACCCAGTGTAGTTGACGAGGTCAGAATTAGAATTAGTTGGCAATGTTAGAATTTAGCGTATGTAAATAATGCATCTCCACTGGTCACAGTAGTAGTGCAGTAAATCTACACTTTGCTGGAGAAGTGTTAATAAACTAAGTAAACAGCAAAAACACAGTCCAGGGGGATATTCCAGAGAGCAAGGTTAACTTACCGTCACATATACCTTGAACACTCGGCTGATTAACCCAAACCTTGCTTACTCGAGGTATGCTGGTTCCAAAAAACACGTCCGGGAGTATGTTCCCGGTTAACACTCAAGACATTCTCAACAGATGATTCTCCATGGAAACAGACACTAAGAAAAAGCGAGCCATTCTACTTCCTTATTCTTCTTTTGTTTAATGGCGATTTACATAAACCACTTAGTGCACATCGCCACCTATTTGGTGGTTGTGCAATCATTTTTTTCAATCTTTTCGTTTAATAAGTAATCTTTATTCTCAGTGAAAATTATAATATATAATATATTACAAATTATATTGTTTGTTTGATGCTAATTAACTAAGCAGATCCATGTGTGAGATGACAAAATAAATAAATTTATTTGAATTGAATTAACATTAAAACATTACTTTGTTATAATAGTGCTTTAGAATTAATATATAATATTGTATATCATATAACTGTAACTATATAGAAAAATGTAGTTATATTAATATAACTATATTAATTAAACACAGATCTGAATACCTCTTAAGCAAACTAACCCTGGAACATGAGCTGCTCCGGAGCAGGTTATGTTCAGAGAGTGAGTTGCTATGGCTACTTACATACCCTGAAATTTACCTCCGTTTTTGGAACCGAAAGTTGAGGTTATCCGCTTGCTTACTCTTAAATATACCCTGGGATGTCACATAACCTGCTTTCTGGAATACCCCCCTGTAGTCCGCCATTGTTGTTTTGGTTGTCAAGTACTTGCGCATGCCTATAGACTGAACACGTAATACGCATGCACATGAAGTCACCGTTTTCACAAATTCACGTTTTTGTAGTTTCCACGGAACCCGTTTTCAAGTGTTTGCGTTTTTGTGTTCCCAAAAGGCCGTTGTCGTGTAAACAGCCCCCAAGTTATATAGTGTTACAATGTATTATAATATGTTCATTGTTCATTTAATTTCAGCAGTTTTGTTTGCTTTGTTCATGTGTAGCCAGCATTACATAATATTGCCATTATATTGGCAATTTGTCACCCTCATCTTTAGATGCTGGTATCTAAAGATACTAGTATTGGCAACCATACTGGTCGACCACTAGTCCTGATTTCATTTCCCCCTCCCTTTCACCAATAATTTCTTGTCTTCTTTCTACCATCAAAAGTGGCCAAAAACAAGATAAAAACATGGAAATTGATAAACTCCACTTCCTTTCACATACAGCTAACACAAACATGTCCACACCACACTTGGTTTGAGAGCACTGACTCAACTCCGCCTCCTAAAACTCAGGCCTGTGGCTTTCAGCAGCAGCTGAACTTTGCTCGCAGCACCTCCTGCAGTGGTCACAGGTCACTATGACTCATCTGTGGTGACTCTGGTCCTTACTGTGAGGGTCACAGTGGGGTCCCGTCTGTCCTGGAGGCCTGCCGCCAGTTATCACTTTTCATCAGTGAGGCACAGGTCCTCGGATACACGCCTGCACATGGGCTACAAGTACTGCTGAGAGATCCGCTCTCGGCTTCAGTCCTGCTGGTGCCCCCACCAGTATGCAATTAACAAATGACTCATCAAACTGGGCGAGAAAAACAGCCTGTTTTACAAACACAGCAAAGACTAGTTTCAATGACTAAATCTACAGTAAATGGACTTAATTTAAAATCACAGCCATGTATGTGACCCTTGTTTATAATTTGCTAAACAATATGGTAATTGTACAATGGAGTACAGGGAAATGTATTCAGTTCCAGGAATATGATGTTTTGGCTAATTGAACTGACCCAAATGATCCAAATGACCCAACGTGATTTGTGTTTCATGGTCTCAGACACCAAAATCATACCTCCACTCTTGAAATGAAGCGAGTCATCCATCATTTATTCATGTATTGACTACAATCATTTGAATGTTTCTGTTCTCTTGTGTCTTGAATCATGCCTAACCTCAAGCAAAGAGCTCATTATGTGTTTGATTCTTTTGTCAAATGTGATTTTTCCGACCATGCTTGATATGACTGTCTAATTTATAGAGGTCTAGATGCTTGGATGGTTCTAAATGGTTTTATTTATGAAGCGCCAAACATAACTCTTTAAGGTTCAATATAGAACATTTTCTTCTAAGGCCATGTGTCCACCAAAGTGTTTTAGCCAACTGAAAATGCCTTGCTACGGGTGACAGAGTGCTTCGGCAGCACAACGTTTTTCTTTTAGTTGAGTCTTTTTGGTTGCTATGATATGGGATATTTGCGGAAGTGTTACTAGTATCTGATTTCTCAGACAGTTTGTTTCTGAATATAAAAATAACAATACAATGTAAAGTATTTGCACTGGCTCTTGTTTTAAATGATTTAATTCCGTTGTTGTGTTTGTTGTTGGTCGGTGTGCTATTTGTCCCGCCCCTCCTCCACTGTAATTGACAGCTGAGTAAAAAGTGACAGTGATGAGCATTGCGTTTTACACAAAGTTGAACATTTTCAACTCTCTGTGACCGTAAAAAGACAGCGAGCATGCATCGCTTAGCATGAAATAGACACTCAGCGTCTCGTCACGCTGCTGCCGTTTAAAAAAAAAAGTGTGGCACTCCTATTGAAAAACAATTGGAAAAATACTCCATCCTCTGGAAAAAAAAAGCTTTGTTGGACACACAGCCTAAGAGTGAGTTTAAATTGAACCCACAATATTGCTTTAGTTCAGACACGTCTTTATAAATGACAGCTAGCAGAGCACTGGGTTTGGATATGAACAAAAGCTTTTATCACACTGGTCAAATCAAAGGTGGTCAGTTCTGTCTCTGTGGGTCACAAGCGACTGCAAATCTGATTGATGTCTGTGGTGTGGCTGAACATCCAGAACCCAATGAGATTAATTCCGCTGTTTGTGTCAATGTCCCATTCATTAAATGCAGTTAATCACAGACAGGACCTGAGGGAAGCCTCCATTACAGGTCTCTAAGCAACTAGACCCCAATAAATCACACAGAGTCATATCAAACATGGTCAGAAATATCACATTTGACAAAAAGAAAAATTACAAAAGAAGGGGCGAAATTATCACTGTTCACACATAATGAGCTCTTTGCTTGAGGTCAGGCACGATTCACAAGAGAACACAGAGAAATGCCAGACATTCAAATGACTGTAGTCAATATAGGAATAAATGATGGATGACTCTTTATTTTGGTGTCTGAGACCATGCAACACAAATCACTTTGGGTCATTTGGGTCAGTTCTTTCGAAGGAAATATTCTATAGGGGAGATTTTTTGGGGGGTTTGTTGTTAGACAGGGTGACCACTAACTAGAGACCAACCGTTATATCATTTTCCCGATATTTTTTCAGATATTAACGCATTTTCCCATTATCGGGTATCTGTTTTGTAATATCGGATTCACCGATAAATCTCCAACACGCATTAAAGAGAGTACCATGATGCATGCAGACTTTGTTGCGTGAACGCGTTGGAGATTAATATTTTGTAAATAAAGTGGTAAATTATGGGGGTTTTATTGAGGTTAAACCACTGGAGTCACATGGATTACTTTATTGATGTCTTCACTATTTTTCTGGAGCTTGAAAGTGGTAGTTGTGTAGCTGTCAATGGAGAGGCAGAAAGCTCCCAGATTTCATTAAAAAGATTAAAAAAAAACAGTTGTGTTCTGAAGATGAACGAAAGTCTTACGGGTTTGGAACGACATGAGGCTGAGTAATTAATGACAGATTTTTTTTTATTTTTGGGTGAACTAACCCTTTAACCCTGTAAGGCCCACTGTTATAATATTACAACATCAAGTTTAGCTCTACTAAACTTTTTTCTCTCCAAGACCACATTTACACAACTAATGGGTCCTATTGTTCAGCCTTGCAATGCCATTGGATGGAATATTTTGTGAATAGGCCTTTTTACTTGGTTATGAACTCACACAACCTGCGAACTTGACTTGAAGCACATCATCTTGTTTTACTGGACGGGATAAAATCAACATTCGAGTAAGTAAAATGCCCAACATATTTTTTCATGTATTTAGTAATACGTCTAGATCATGCAGATATTAAGGTACAGTTGAATGCTTTATTCATATTAAAGTTTGAGCTTGTAATGTCAATGTTGTAATTTTACAACACTGGGTGAAAGGGGTAGCAAAATTTGCCTGTGCAGCTTGCACATTACATGGATGAATTTTACTTCTCACTTGTTCCATGTGAAATAAATACGAATTTTTGACCATTCACAAGTTTTAAATGTCTTTGTTACAATTTTGAGTTTTAATCAAAATTGTATTATTATTAAATGATAAGTTCAAGTTGAATTAAGGAATAAATTATTTCTTTGAGAATTTGAAAGTATTTGTGTAGCAATATTTGAAACTATCTGCATCTTATGAATTTATAAAACATACTTAACGGGTCCTGTTTTCTTTTCTGGGCTTTGTTTGCCCAAATATCTGCTTGCTGCATGAGGGACAGGTGATAATGTTCTGGAAAGTGGGGGCTATAAAATCTATTAGCATGATAGTAAAGGGCACAATAAGCTAGCCAGACAGTATTGTGTGATTTTGTGGAATGTGTGAATTCTTTACAATGTGTAAGTATCATTGGGATATGGAAAATACCCAGTGTTTTTTCCATTTCAGAATGCCACCAGCCAGGAAAGACTGTATTATCTACAAAGTGTATGATGTCAATGATGGAGTCCAAAATGGGAACAGTAATTTTGAAATGGATTCTGATACAAGTTAAGAAGATGAATGTGGAGATTCCTGTAAACTGGAAAAGTAAAATAAACAACCCATTGACTACCCATCAGGGGCCGTATTCACAAAACATTTTATCTCAGCACTTCTCCTAAATAGCAGTAAAAGTTCTTAGTTAGGAGTTTTCTCTTAAAACCTATTCCCAAAGCTGCTGAGAGCAACTTTTACTAAAGAATAGAGAGAAGTCTTAAGCTAAGAGTAAGGGCGGGGTTGACCTCGTTGCTATGGATGATGTCATCACGCTTCCTAACTATGACCACAGTGATTGGCTGATAGGGGAGGGGTCTCTGTCAATTATTTAATCATAGAAATGTTGTAGAATGAGGTATCATGTTACCATATTCAAATAAAGATTTTAAAATAATTGTTTTGCCATATTCAAATAAAGATTTTAAAAAGTAGGCTAAGTGTCACTAATTAAACATATATTCAGCTAATTGTCAGGCTCTTACATGTCTTCATCTCGAGAGATTGCAGAATTCAAGCGACAAATGATGTTTTATAAATAAAGTTCGGGAGGAGCACTATCTAATCAGCTTGAGTATATACATTATACACAGCCGACTCGCCTAGTTACCTCGACAGCTTTCTGCATCCCTCCGCCACCCCGACTCCAGCCAGGGATTCGGGGGAGAACTCTGGGTTTGGGCTAAATTCTGAGCTCAGCACGTCAAAAAGGCTTATTTTACTCTTTTACTCTATCCGATCATTTGTAAGTGTGAACTCGTGAAACAACTGCCACAGATAATCAGACATTAGTTCCTTTTTTATTTATTTATTTACTTAATAAATAAATATTATTTTTGGCATTTTTGCCTTTTTATTATGATAGGACAGTGAGTAGACAGGAAGCGAAGTGGAAGAGAGAAACGGGAGAAAGGTCTGCAACAGCCATTAGGATTGTTTGTGATTTGGTTTTAGTGACTTAGGAGTCCTCCTGACTACTCCTAACGTTTCACAGATTTAGGAGCTAGTTTTAGTGCTAAAATGCTTTGTGAAATACTCTTAGAGCAAAAATTTAGGAGCCCTAAAATTAGGACTGACACGCCCATTATTTTTAAGAGTTTCTTCTAAATCGGCAAGTTAGGAGCTACTTTTAGCCTTAAGATGTTTTGTGAATACGGCCCCTGATGATTATGTGGACATCATGCCAACAAAATCAAGTCAGTCAAGAACTGACGGTACAGATCCACTTGTCCGTGCGCTATTTCTGTCGCGCCGCACTCCACTTTATTCCTATGGGTGACGTCAAGCAACTTTATTCCTATGGGTGCCCGCAAAGCATCCCGGGAAGGCGGCGATGCATTTGAAAAAATGCTGCGTGTCAAAAAGCTGGCCGATGCCCATCTTTATGCAAATTAATCCGTTGAACGCGACTATCCAATAGAAGTAGAGCACATGGAGACTGGGGGAAGTCTCTCGCCGGTCCTTTGTTCTAGACGTCCCATAGCGGTAGACTTGAGGAACGGCCATCAACGTACAAATGAGGGGAAGCGTCGCAACACCACGCTTCAGTCGTGTCGCAAAAGTGGATCCGTACCGTCAGGCCATGCCCCGTGATGGGTATCGCTGACTAAAAAAGGATTTTATCAGTCCCAACACTGATTTTTCAGGTCAGGATATCACTAATGATGGCGTCTCCCTTCATACACCACTGGAGTATTTCCGAAAGTTGTGTCAGAAGATGTGAATAAAATAGAGGATGCTGCAGACACTGTGGTAAAGGCTACACCAACACACTTTGTAGCAAGTGCAGTGTCCACCTCTGCTTCTCGGAGGACAAGAACTGCCTTTGGGACTATCATAACTGAATATGGCTATGAACATAAATGCCAAATTTTTCATTCAGTTCATCAGGTTTTGTAAATATAATCGGAACTTTTTTTTTATAATAAATAATTTTTCATAAAAATACGAATTGTCCAATTATTAATATTGTGTGATTATTAGTGTATATGTACGCTACTAATATAATCATTACACCCTGCAAATGAACTCTTAGATGTTCTCTACATTTGTTCAGACAGATTGAAATCACTGAAATTCTGCTAACCAACAAGCCCAACGTTGCAATATTACAACATTCCCCTAAAAACTTACTAAAATGTAAAAAATGTAAAAACCCATTTATTTCTGCATTAGAGGCCTCCTACAACAACATGTAAAAGGTGGAAAAATTTCAAATTTACAGTTTTTTTCTATATTTGGGTCTTTCGGGGTTAATGATACTAACCCTGGTTAGAACGGTTTATTATTTCCAATTAACAAAAAGTTATTTGATTTTTTTAAATTGCTTTTTTAATTTAGCTTTTTTTAAAACTGTAAAATTTTCATTCTATTTATTTGTGAATTAATTTATTTTATTTGTGGTTAATATATTTATTTGGAAATATGAAGTAATTCTATCCCCATATGCTAGCTACATTTCAGTGAGTTCCTCACACAAAGCTGTCGTGTGACTTCAGAAAACTTGTAATTTTGTGCATAAGTGATATGAACTACTTTTACAGGTTTTTTTTTGTCCTTTTGGAGCTTGACAGTACAAGGAGCTTGACACCCCCCCCCCACCCCCCGAAGGTTGGCAATTTTGTCTAAAGTCTCATTTTGTGTTTCACTGAAAAAATTAAACGGGATAGGAAAAACTGATGGAGAAAATTATGACAGAATTTTCATTTTCTGTGTCATATTCCTTTTACGTTTGATGAGAAAATCTGTGCGTGGTACATATGCAGGGCTGTACAGTGCCACATATATGTTGCATGTGCTATGAAGAGATCGGTCTGTGCGAGTGCGATAAATAGATTTACCACAGTAGCACACGCGCGATTTGCATGTGTGTGTGAGTCAGAGTCGCTTGTTTGTATAAAGTGAGTGTTTGCTGTGTGCTTTTGTTGTGTGCATGATTAACCAAAATTAAACCTAAATCACAAAGTTTTAATTAAATAAATATATGCACAGCGTTTCATGGTGAAAGCAGAACTGTGATCAGAGCGGATTGATCAGTTCGCAGTAAATGCTGCTCCATCTCTGCAAGCGCTGTGAGATCAACATCTTTTCAAACTTGTAATGAGAAGCGTTTACAAACCTGTTGTCCAACAAAAGAGAACATTTAATGACATTTTTACTCCAAACTCACTTTATAACGTTAGAGCTGAGTGTTTGAAATAACTTGCTTTTGTTATCTGACGTGGCTTATAAAATGAGGCAGAAATTATATTATTTTATAGTATTTTATACAGTGATAAATGCTACTGTATGTTGATTAGCACTGCATAACAAAAATACTTTATGAAAATACCCGCGATGTCTAGAACACCACAGATAAACCATATATTGTCACAATTGTATGCTTACGGTCTTTCATCAGTCAAAACGTCTCTATCTGTATTTCATTCTGCAAAAGCAATAGCTGGATGCCTTTGCCCATATAAGGGATTTCCTGGAACGGTATTCCCCGATTTCACAGACAAGGCTGGATAGTCCAACTTTAGACATTCTACTACCTATAAGTAACTTTGCAACTACATGTCAACTAACTGGTTAGCCCCGGTTTCACAGACAAGGTTTAAGCTAATCCCAGGCTAAAATGCATGTTTGAGCTGTCGTAACTGAAAGCAATTTGCACTGACATATCTTAAAATACACTATATTGCCAAAAGTATTGGGACACCCCTGCAAATCATTAAATTCAGGTGTTCCAATCACTTCCATGGCAAAAGGTGTATAAAATCAAGCACCTAGGCATGCAGACTGCTTCTACAAACATTTGTGAAAGAATGGGTCGCTCTCAGGAGCTCAGTGAATTCAAGCGTGGTACCGTGATAGGTTGCCACCTTTGCAACAAGTCCATTCGTGATATTTTCTCACTACTAAATATTCCACGGTCAACTGTTAGTGGTATTATAACAAAGTGGAAGCAATTGGGAACAACAGCAACTCAGCCACGAAGTGGTAGGCCACGTAACATCACAGAGCGGGGTCAGCACATGCTGAGGCGCACAGTGTGCAGAAGTCGCGTCAATAGCTACAGACCTCCAAACTTTGTGTGGCCTTCAGATTAGCTCAAGAACAGTGCGTAGAGAGCTTTATGGAATGGATCTCCATGGCTGAGCAGCTGCATCCAAGATTTAAGTGCAATGGAAACTGTCAGATGCAGTAGTGTAAAGCACGCCGCCACTGGACTCTAGAGCAGTGCAGACGTGTTCTCTAGAGCAGAGGAGACGTGTTCTCTAGAGCAGTGGAGACGTGTTCTCTAGAGCAGTGGAGACGTGTTCTCTAGAGCAGTGGAGACGTGTTCTCTAGAGCAGTGGAGACGTGTTCTCTAGAGCAGTGGAGACGTGTTCTCTAGAGCAGTGAGACGTGTTCTCTAGAGCAGTGAGACGTGTTCTCTAGAGCAGGGAGACGTGTTCTCTAGAGCAGTGGAGACGTGTTCTCTAGAGCAGAGGAGACGTGTTCTCTAGAGCAGTGAGACGTGTTCTCTAGAGCAGTGGAGACGTGTTCTCTAGAGCAGTGGAGACGTGTTCTCTAGAGCAGTGGAGACGTGTTCTCTAGAGCAGAGGAGACGTGTTCTCTAGAGCAGTGGAGACGTGTTCTCTAGAGCAGTGGAGGCGTGTTCTCTAGAGCAGTGGAGACGTGTTCTCTAGAGCAGAGGAGACGTGTTCTCTAGAGCAGTGGAGACGTGTTCTCTAGAGCAGTGAGACGTGTTCTCTAGAGCAGTGAGACGTGTTCTCTAGAGCAGTGAGACGTGTTCTCTAGAGCAGTGGAGACGTGTTCTCTAGAGCAGTGGAGACGTGTTCTCTAGAGCAGAGGAGACGTGTCGAGTCTGGGTTGCCTGGAGAACGGTACTTGCCTGACTGCATTGTGCCAAGTGTAAAGTTTGGTGGAGGGGGGATTATGGTGTGGGGTTGTTTTTCAGGGTTTGGGCTTGGCCTTTAGTTCCAGTGAAAGGAACTCTTAGGGTGCTTTCACACTAGCACAGTGGTTCTCAAAGTGTGGTACGTGTACCACTAGTGGTACTCAGGCTCCCTCTAGTGGTACGCAGAGGAATCACTAAATTAAAGTCCCTGTAAAGGCAATTCTTAAATTTGTTTCTAAACACATTATAAATGTTAGAAATGTATTGCTGAAACACGTTACAAAGACTGTGAACTGTGTAGTACTAAAATGGTGGCTCGATGACGCACTGGAGCCACTGAGCCTGGCCACTCCCTTAATACTATATTAACTAGAGCACATTCGCATCAATTCACCCGTTCAATCGCGCGTTACTGTCACTACCGTTAGTTACTACAGCTAGCTAGTTATGCCTTCGTCATGTAAATGCACATTACATAGTTGCGATAAATTACAAATCAGCTTATAAAACAAAATCGATGATATCAAGAAGAGGTGGATTAATTTTGTGAACAGCTACCTTGATCACCACCAACACCTACCTCTGCAGTGATCGTTTTACACCGGATAGTTTTACAAACTTTCATCGGAGACAACTGGGATTCACTGATAATCCACTGCAGAATGGGTACGAACCGACTATCTCCCGCCCCGGCCTTCATCCTCCCGTCCCGCCAACATCTGGTGCCATCATTGGCAGCACGTGCCCAGCAGTGTTGTCTCGTGTGCTTACTGCAGCTTTCCCGCGAGTGGGCGTGGTTTCAGCGCAGACAGCGGACAGGCCCCCAGCCTTTGAATTTTTTCAAGATTTTGCTTGGGGCTTTTTTTTTAATCATTCAAATTTGTCTGGGTGGTTAATAACACATTTTTCTGTGGTGTGACAAACTCAGAACAAATATTTAATTTTGACTTTACAGGGACTTTAAATATAAATTAATGTTAAAACAATACATTTTAAATTAATCTTTATTTGAGTAAAGTTTTTTTTAACATTTAAGTACAGTACAGTTTTAATTTAATTTTTAGGTACAACACATTTTAATTTAACATTTTAATCATTATTTAATAATTTTATTTACCTGTATGTAAGCACAGTGCAGTGTTAATGTACAAACTGTGTATTTACAATGTTAAAGTGGCTGACAACAATAAATAATCTTATTAGGAATAAACTGCCTCATTTTTGAACTGTGCAGAGCTGTAGCTGAATAGTTTGGCCTACTGTATTTTAATGTTGTTCATTATGGTGGTACTTGGAGAGCCAAATATTTTCTGAGGTGGTACTTGGAATAAAAAGTTGGAGAACCACTGCACTAGCACTTTTGGTGCGCACCCGGGTTCGATTGACGTCAGAGTTCGGCTCGTTTGGATGATGTGAACACTGTCTTCCGAACTCGGGTGCGCACCCGCGAACCGTACCCAAGTCCGCTTAAAAAGGTAGTCTGGGGTTCGGTTCATGTGAACTCCGGTATGGTTCGCTGCTGATGTAAACGCAATCGTACTAAATCGCGGAAGTGGACCGCTATTAATGACGTATGATTTGATAAAAATGTGTGTGTGTGTGTTTCACTCATTTTCCTGGCGAGCGTGACTGATGTACTGCAAGCAGAGAGCTGTAAATCTCATTTCTGCTCGCCTTCAGCGTTCTTTAGAGCATTTGCAGTACATTCGCGGGCAGATAGATGCAAGTGCCATTACGTACTGAAGCTTTGGTAACAAAACCAACGGTTCAAAAACAAAAATATAAAAGTGAGGTGAGCAACACTATGCATTTTGCCACCTTCTCACTCGCCGTCGTTACCAAGCAACGGGGTAAACAGCTGCTGCTTTGATGACGCAAACGCACCCCGGTTCGGACCCAAATAATATAATATGAACACAGTCCAGCGAGGGCAGAGGGAGGGGGGAGCAATCGAACTTCGGTCCGCAATCGAACCAAGTGTGAAAGCACCCTTAATGCTTCAGCATACCAAGACATTTTGGACAATTTCATGCTCCCAACTTTGTGGGAACAGTTTGGGGATGGCCCCTTCCTGTTCCAACATGACTGCGCACCAGTGCACAAAGCAAGGTCCATAAAGACATGGATGAGCGAGTTTAGTGTGGAGGAACTTGACTGGCCTGAACAGAGTCCTGACCTCAACCTGATAGAACACCTTTGGGATGAATTAGAGCGGAGACTGTGAGCCAGGCCTTCTCGTCCAACATCAGTGCCTGACCTCACAAATGTGCTTCTAGAAGAATGGTCAAAAATTCCCATAAACACACTCCTAAACCTTGTGGAAAGCCTTCCTAGAAGCTGTTTTAGCTGCAAAGGGTGGGCCAACTCCATATTAAACCCTACAGATTAAGAATGGGATGTCATTAAAGTTCATGTGCATGTAAAGGCAGACGTCCCAAAACTTTTGGCAATATAGTGTATGTCAGTGCCATTGTTTTTCTCAACAACAAAAAAAAAAATTCTCAAGATGCACACCAGTAAGTTTTCTAAGTTTTCTAAGGCACGTTTATAAAAGATACTTGAACGTCTTAATTTAACTAAGGCCAACTCCTGGCTTAATCTAAGCCCTGTCTGTGAAACCAGTCCCACAAGTTTTATGACTTCTATGAGTCTCACTTGTGGACTGTTCTGTGTGATTTTGTGCCCTGTATGGAACATTAATGTCCTTTGTTAGTCACATGCATGTTTAAGTGATGAACTACACTACTTGTGGTTGTTTTCATAGATGGTAGCAGACATTTTATTCTTGTCCTACAAATGTGGCCTGTGCTACAAAACTTTTCAACCTCTGTAGCACCAGTGCTATGGACAAAGAAATTAACATATATTAACATATTACATTACACCTGTTTTTCAATGATTTTAATTTCCTTACACAGAGCAACAACCTTGAGACGGTTAGAGATCAAACAAACACTATCTGTTATTAGAGAACTCTCACAAGGTGAAAATGGCAACATGCACACACACTCTTACATGCACGTACACACACAATCCTAAATCTCTTTTGTGTTGACAGCTGTACTGATGAAAGGAGTACTGGGAGCGTTCATCAGTCATCCACTGTCCAGGACGACAGATTTCCTCAAGATGTCAATATCCCCAGCTACTGACAACAGCAACCATCCGTCATAGTGAGCATTTATCCACTCCTTCTGTCAAACACACCTAAAGCTATTCAAGACATGAAAACAAGGACAAGAACAACATCAACTTCACTGTTTATTCAGTAGAATGCTCTATGTGAATCTGAGGACCGTGTGTAGATCAAAAACGTCCTGACAGTTACTACGGATATGATACACAGATAGCTGGCTGAATAATCCTATTTCTTAGGAAGACCATTTCACATTTCCTGAGGTCTCAAAGGTTCCTCACATCTCAAAGGTCACTTATCCGGCAAGTATGCATTAAAATGATCAAAAGTAACAGTGAAGGCATTTATAATGTTACAAAAGATTTTTAATTCAAATAAATGCTGTTCTTTTGAACTTTCTATTCATCAAAGAACCCTTTGATTAAAAAAATGCATCAGGGTTTAAAAAATAAATTAAAAAAAATCAACAGTTTTCAACATTAATAATGATAAGAAATATTTCTTCAGCAGCAAATCAGCATATTAAAATGATTTCTAAAAGATCATGTGACACTAAAGACTGGAGTGATGATGCTGAAAATTCAGATCACAGGAATAAACTACATTTTAAAATATATTAAAATACAAACCCAATTCCAAAAAAGTTGGGACACTGTACAAATTGTGAATAAAAACAGAATGCAATGATGTGGAAGTTTCAATATTTTATTCAGAATACAACATAGATGACATATCAAATGTTTAAACTGAGAAAATGTATCATTTTAAGGGAAAAATAAGTTGATTTTAAATTTCATGGCATCAACACATCTCAAAAAAGTTGGGACAAGGCCATGTTTACCACTGTGTGGCATCCCCTCTTCTTTTTATAACAGTCTGCAAACGTCTGGGGACTGAGGAGACAAGTTGCTCAAGTTTAGGAATAGGAATGTTGTCCCATTCTTGTCTAATACAGGCTTCTAGTTGCTCAACTGTCTTAGGTCTTCTTTGTCGCATCTTCCTCTTTATGATGCGCCAAACGTTTTCTATGGGTGAAAGATCTGGACTGCAGGCTGGCCATTTCAGTACCTGGATCCTTCTTCTACGCAGCCATGATGTTGTAATTGATGCAGTATGTGGTCTGGCATTGTCATGTTGGAAAATGCAAGGTCTTCCCTGAAAGAGACGACGTCTGGATGGGAGCATATGTTGTTCTAGAACTTGGATATACCTTTCAGCATTGATGGTGCCTTTCCAGATGTGTAAGCTGCCCATGCCACACGCACTCATGCAACCCCATACCATCAGAGATGCAGGCTTCTGAACTGAGCGCTGATAACAACTTGGGTTGTCCTTGTCCTCTTTAGTCCGGATGACATGGCGTCCCAGTTTTCCAAAAAGAACTTCAAATTTTGATTCGTCTGACCACAGAACAGTTTTCCACTTTGCCACAGTCCATTTTAAATGAGCCTTGGCCCAGAGAAAACGCCTGCGCTTCTGGATCATGTTTAGATATGGCTTCTTTTTTGACCTATAGAGTTTTAGCCGGCAACGGCGAATGGCACGGTGGATTGTGTTCACCGACAATGTTTTCTGGAAGTATTCCTGAGCCCATGTTGTGATTTCCATTACAGTAGCATTCCTGTATGTGATGCAGTGCCGTCTAAGGGTCCGAAGATCACGGGCATCCAGTATGGTTTTCCGGCCTTGACCCTTACGCACAGAGATTGTTCCAGATTCTCTGAATCTTTGGATGATATTATGCACTGTAGATGATGATAACTTCAAACTCTTTGCAATTTTTCTCTGAGAAACTCCTTTCTGATATTGCTCCACTATTTTTCGCTGCAGCATTGGGGGAATTGGTGATCCTCTGCCCATCTTGACTTCTGAGAGACACTGCCACTCTGAGAGGCTCTTTTTATACCCAATCATGTTGCCAATTGACCTAATAAGTTGCAAATTGGTCCTCCAGCTGTTCCTTATATGTACATTTAACTTTTCCGGCCTCTTATTGCTACCTGTCCCAACTTTTTTGGAATGTGTAGCTCTCATGAAATCCAAAATGAGCCAATATTTGGCATGACATTTCAGAATGTCTCACTTTCAACATTTGATATGTTATCTATATTCTATTGTGAATAAAATATAAGTTTATGAGATTTGTAAATTATTGCATTCCTTTTTTATTCACAATTTGTACAGTGTCCCAACTTTTTTGGAATCGGGTTTGTAGAAAAATGTTATTTTAAATTGTAATAATATTTCACAATAATAAAATAATAATCACTGTTTTTACTGTACGTTTCATCATACAAATGCAGCCTTGGTGAGCATAAAATACTTATTTCAAAAACGTTTTGAGAATCTTACCAACCCCAAACTTTTAAATGGTAGTGTACAGTACATACTCCAAATTTGGTCATATTTTGAATAAGTAATTGCTTTGCTATAAATATCCACTGTAATAATTATTTTATCTGTGTGTGTCCATAAAAAAAAAGCCCAAAACCTCTTGCAATATGTCAAACACACATTTTTAGTGCGAGGAGGACAGTAAATTATTCACAACAACCCTTAAAGAAATGAACATAAATCAATATGCAGACGGGCGAAAGCACGGCAACACTGTCACAGTTAAAATGGTTCCTGGCCTACATTTTTCAATTCATCCATCAGCCTCTTGTCTGCTACTGTTGATGACATAATAGTCAGAGGGGTCATAATAGACAGAACTGGGAATAGAAAGTGCATGACTTAGTTTATTCAGAATATGATTACCATGTATACAGGAACATTCAAATAGCTGTGCACTCTATGAAGCAAGTGGACCTCTTACTGGAATGAAGAGTTAACGAGAAAAATGACCTTTATTGTATAACAATGTGCACTTAAACATGGTCAATGAATAAATCTCACAATGATTATGAAAATCAACCACTGATTAGGTTAATGAGTTGAATACAACAGATATGGGCAGGAATAAGGAAACGGTAAAGAGCCAATTTCCTCACCAACTGTACATTATTAACATTCATTATCATAATAATTGTCATCACATTTATAATCAGTTAATAGTCCAACTAATATTTTAATTAAAATGTGAAGAATTTTGAGACGCTGTTTCTCCTTGTCTTTTGTTAAGTAAAGGAAGTAACATGAGAAGAAAACTTTCTTGGCATATTTTTAGATAGGAAATGGCTTTGTAAAAAGCGATAGATTCCATTTACACTAAGTGTAAATACAAAGATGCTATTTATACTTCGTGCAAATAGTCGCAGAAACTCTCATGGGTCTTGTAATTTTCACCCAAAAAAATTAAGGTGATAATTAAAAATAGTGTGCATATTTTCTTAAGAAAAGTGTGGTTCAGTGTTCTATACAAAATATTGAGAACATTTCACTAATAAAACCAAGAGATACATTTTCCTAATTTTTTAAAGGAGCAGTTTTGAGGCTTGAATTGAGGAACCGAATAAGCTGATAAAATAATGGAAAAAAAAACTACATATTTATTTTGAGAATTAGTTCAATTATGTGGTTTTATTTAGAGACACCATTGTTAGTTCCCAGCATGCTTTGCATATGGCTGGAAATGGAGAGTTAATATTGAAATTAAGTGTTATTTCATGTGTTTTTGAGTGAAGGGAAACATCTGTTAATGTTTAATGATCAATTATGTTTGACTTTTGAAAGAGTTTCTGTTATGTTGAAGTTTTGATCGTTACCATTGTGCAGAAGAGTAGATCTTATGGTTAGGTTGTGGATAACTGCATGTACTAATAATATGATGCATGTTGCTTTGCTCAGTGAGCATTACCTTTGCTAATGCCAGTGCAGTAACACGTTTGTTTCTACTTGTGCTGTGCTAGCAGCAGTCTTTTAATTGTACAACATAACTCAAAGTCAAATATAAA
Source organism: Coreius guichenoti (assembly GCA_039654105.1). Taxonomy (NCBI): domain Eukaryota; kingdom Metazoa; phylum Chordata; class Actinopteri; order Cypriniformes; family Gobionidae; genus Coreius; species Coreius guichenoti. The sequence goes on along the minus strand of CM077169.1, from coordinate 46,317,071 downwards.
CAAGACATTTCCATTCACTGTAATTCACACACTTTTGAGAGACAACTTAAAATAAAAAAAAGCACATTTCACTAGAAATATTAAATTCATTGTGCCATAGACTAAATAATTTAGGAGATTTTACATGATTTATTAAGGTAGATTCCATTAAAGAAATCAAGCCTTAAAAACTACTCAAAAATATCATGTGTAATAATGTTACCATAATTTAAGTAAATAGCACATAACATTTACAGTGTATAGGCAGATACTATTTGCACCTTAGTGTATTGTATATATTATAAAATGGTATGCAATAATAACAACAAATTCAGTGTATATGATTATATTTATTAAAATTATAAATTGATGCTGCATTATTGGGACATTACTTGTCATTCTTCCTGAAGCTAAAACACTTTATTCCCACTATTAAATACCCGTTAGGTACTTTATTTCATCTTGTAGAATATTTTCGTACTTTTTTTGAAAAAAAAATGGGATGGGATGGGAAAAAAAAAAAAAAAAAAAAAAAAAAGAGGATTCGAACTTCGATCAGTCGTGTCAAAAGCAAACACCACCCGCCTTACTCTCTACGCCACTGATCCTGTTATTATCAGGGAAATTTCTTTTGTAATTTAGTCTGGCCCAATCAGAAAATGGTGGATGGAGTTAGTGTAAATAGCCAACAAGGTGGGCTCTTTGCACTTGGTGTAAACACACTCCGTTTTAGATATGTTAAAATGCAAACATGGCAATTACACACCGAGATCATCTTCAGCTTTAGTCACTTTCTCTGACAGGACTACTGAGAGAACTCCAAAGCATCTTGCTGTTATGGTAATGTGTGGTGGTAAATGTAACTGTTAAAGGTGCACTATGTAATATTGACAGCTAGCGGTTGAACTGGGTACTGCAGTCCAAATTCAAAATATCGGAGAGATTTTTTTGCCTGCCCCTCCTCCTCAGACTCGATGCTCACGCGGGTTGCCAGATTGAGGACACGGAACAGAAATGAGCGTAATATACTGTAAGTCTCGTCGCTTTCCTTTGTCTAAGTTGATCAACTAATGTATATGTTTGCAATGTTTTTATTTTATCAACCCGGGGTGACAAAATACTATTGAGTAAATGGGCATTGGGCGAGATCAAACGCACGGAACGCACATTTCAGATTAGGCTGTAGTGTTGTTTTTCACAGAAACAAGTATTTGAAATTAGCATGTTTCCAACATCTCTGAAACATATTATGGTATTTGTATGCTTCAGTACAGTCAAAAAAAAAAAAAGCCCAGAGCATATCTTTAACACGCACAGAAATGTTGTTGTTTTGTTTTTTGATGCACTAATGTGCATGTAAACTGACATTTTCACTGGAAAATGTGTCAGCTGTATCTTGGAAACAAGACCATTATTTTCACAAGACCATTTATTTAGAATGGATGAGTTATTGATGACATGCTCACTTAACCAATGACCCCTTGACAGTCTATAGATTAGTGTATATAACATAAGCAGATGCAGTGACTGAATGACAGTGTCAAGTATTCACTACATGCCCACCTCTCTGAATTAACATCTCTATTACACAGTGACACCCCAAACTGTATGCATAGTATACATTCCATAACCAATCTACAGTCATCTCCAATGTCAAAAAGTGACCCAATTTACCTGAATCCACCCAATTAAATTAAGCATTTCTCCTCAAAATAGCAGCTGTGGGTAAAGTGTGCCAGATGCTGTCAGGGTAAAATGTCACTAATACTGGTGAACTTTACCTCCAAATGCAAAAAATACTATTACTACAAGAAATAATTGCTTCAATGCATTCAAATATTTCACAAACATACAATATTAAGCAGCACAGCCATTTACAAACATTAAGATTGAAATAATAAGAAATGTTTCTTGAGCAGAAAATCAGCATTTTACATTTCTTAAGGATAATGAGACACTGAAGACTGGAGTAATGGCTGATGAAAATTCAGCTTTGCCATCACAGGAATAAGTTACATTTATAAATATATTTCAAATTTAAAAGTTATTTTAAATTGTAATATTTCACAATAATAACTGTTTTTACTGTATTTTTAATTTAATAAATGCATCTTTGGTGAGCATAAGAAAAAAGTTTTAAAAATCTTACCAACCTCAAACTTTTGAAAAGTATGTTCAGATTTGTATTTAGATATTTATCACTTGAGTATTCCAAAGGATTTAACTACATCCCTTTCATGGCACAGCTTACCACTAACGTGGTAACTGGACTAAATTGAATTTAAATCTCTTCAAATCTGTGTATGTAAACTTCAGGTGAGGATTATCTTGAATACAAATTTAATTTAAATCAAAATAAAGAACCACCCAGCTGTCCTTGAACAAAATCCCTGAGCGTCACACATATTATCAGAAGATGTGCATCCGATTGGGTACCACTGCTTCATAGACCACATGATTGGTAAGGACTCATGCTCTTAGGGCAAATGGGTGTCAAATAAGCAGCCTTACATCCGCTTTCTTCAGTTCATGCATAGCATAACCCCTCTTGACTAAGTGCTAGGTCTATACAAGCCTCACAAAAAATGTGTACTGCAATGTAAAGCACAAACATTCAAATCAAATTAGAGACCCTCACAGCAAATGGATACATCTATACATCAATACATCTCTCTAATTTCAACAGTGGACTCCAACATTCCCCACCACTGACGTCTTTTCAGAGAAAACGTAACTTTAGAGATTTAGAGAACTTTAAGATTTACAGCCCATGCAAGAAATGTCATGCAAATCTAAGTGATTTAATATTTATAGGCCCTGCAAATAAAAGTATATGACTTTAAATAAGACCTACTGAACATAGGATACTCCTGCTCCATGTTGATGAGATATTTGCAGATGGACCTGGTATTGCATAAAAGTTTAAATGACGAAGATGTGCACTTCACACTGAGATCCTGAACTGCACCGACAGCCTCGCTCATAGAGATTAATTATTGCTCTGGGTGCTATTAATTGTAAATGGATGTGTTACCAGCTACCTGGTTGGTTAAAAGAATAAAAAAGGCTTTTAAACAAAAGCTCCACCAGCTGCACCTTATATATGATGCAATAACAGAACAATTATGAACACCTGCAAAGCTGGTCAGTGAAATTTAACTGACAGAACTGATAGATTGGCTGTTCAGGTTTATTGTTTGGATGTTTTAACCAACGTTTATTCTTTGTGAGTTATTCTTACTTTGAGTATCATAAACAGTCTACTGTAATTAATCCCCTCCAGCAACTTCACCAGATAAACAAAACAAATTATTTTTATTTTTTTTCTCTAGGACATGATTTACGATTTGAAAAGAGGCCTGGTGGGTAGCTCATGTTTTCCAACACGGCATCACTTAAATGCAGGTGACCCCACTTTGAATCCAGGTCATTGGATGAATACCATCTCCCCATTGTTTTCTGACGGTTCATCACTCCATCACTCCGCCCTTTTCAAAATAATAATAATTTTATTTTTTTTTAACTAATGTTAAGTATTTTTGGTTACACTTTATTTTATGGTGTCATTGTTACAGTGTAATTATATATTTAAGTACTGAGTAATATTAATTGGCTACATGTACTTACTATAGGGTTATGGTAGGATTAGGGTTTGGTTGAGGGTTAGTTGCATGTAATTATGCATAATTTACTGTTATTACTATGGTAAGTACATGTAACATATGTAACAAGGACACTGTAAAATAAAGTGTTAGCATATTTTTTAACTAATTAAACCACACCTTTTTTTAAATAATCACATCAATAATTAACTAAAATATAAAATGTTGTAATTATGAAGATTTAGAATCATACTTGTTTAACAATTATAATTATCATTAATGAATATTTAAATAGATTTTTTTCTAAGGATAGAATTATTGGATAATTATAGCTATTTGAATTATATCTGAAAGCATAATTAAGATTTAATGTGCCTAAACTGTACATTTTCATATATACACTACCAGTCAAAAGTTTGGAAACTGTACTATTTTGATTGTTTTTGAAAGAAGTCTCTTCTGCTCACAAAGGCTGCTTTTATTTGATCCAAAATACAGCAAAAACAGTATTATTGTGAAATATTTTTTCAGTTTAAAATAACTTTTTTCTATTTGAATATATTTTAAAATGCGATTTATTTATGTGATTCAAAGTGATGGGCCATGTTTGGATCTTCCAACAGGACAGTGATCCAAAAACAAACATCAAAATCAAAACAAAAACGGGCCACTGAGCACAAAACCAAGCATCTGCCATGACCATTCCAGTCCCCTGACCTGAACCCTATAGAAGATGAGTGGGCTGAACTGAAGAGAAGAAGCACCAACATGGATCTGGGAATCTGAAGGATCTGGAGAGATTCTGTATGGAGGAATGGTCTCTGATCTCTTGTCAGGTGTTCTCCAAACTCATCAGGCATTATAGAAGAAGAATCAGAGCTGTTATCTTGGCAAAAGGAGGTTGCAAAAAGTATTTAATAAAAGGGGGCAAATAATTGTGGCCAACATCATAATGTGATTTCCCCCCCACTTTCAATTCTTTTACTTCAATGAAAGGTTAGATTTTTGCTAATTGTATTAATAAAATATCAAAAGGATTAACAATGCAGATTTATTTTTTACAGCCATCTTGGATCATATTTAACAAGGGGGCAAACACTTTTTCACACCACTTTATATACAGAAAATGTACATATACATACCATATACACTCACCTAAAGGATTATTAGGAACACCTGTTCAATTTCTCATTAATGCAATTATCTAATCAACCAATCACATGGCAGTTGCTTCAATGCATTTAGGGGTGTGGTCCTGGTCAAGACAATCTCCTGAACTCCAAACTGAATGTCAGAATGGGAAAGAAAGGTGATTTAAGCAATTTTGAGCGTGGCATGGTTGTTGGTGTCAGACGGGCCGGTCTGAGTATTTCACAATCTGCTCAGTTACTGGGATTTTCACGCACAACCATTTCTAGAGTTTACAAAGAATGGTGTGAAAAGGGAAAAACATCCAGTATGCGGCAGTCCTGTGGGCGAAAATGCCTTGTTGATGCTAGAGGTCAGAGGAGAATGGGCCGACTGATTCAAGCTGATAGAAGAGCAACTTTGACTGAAATAACCACTCGTTACAACCGAGGTATGCAGCAAAGCATTTGTGAAGCCACAACACCCACAACCTTGAGGCGGATGGGCTACAACAGCAGAAGACCCCACCGGGTACCACTCATCTCCACTACAAATAGGAAAAAGAGGCTACAATTTGCACAAGCTCACCAAAATTGGACAGTTGAAGACTGGAAAAATGTTGCCTGGTCTGATGAGTCTCGATTTCTGTTGAGACATTCAGATGGTAGTCAGAATTTGGCGTAAACAGAATGAGAACATGGATCCATCATGCCTTGTTACCACTGTGCAGGCTGGTGGTGGTGGTGTAATGGTGTGGGGGATGTTTTCTTGGCACACTTTAGGCCCCTTAGTGCCAATTGGGTATCGTTTAAATGCCACGGCCTACCTGAGCATTGTTTCTGACCATGTCCATCCCTTTATGACCACCATGTACCCATCCTCTGATGGCTACTTCCAGCAGGATAATGCACCATGTCACAAAGCTTGAATCATTTCAAATTGGTTTCTTGAACATGACAATGAGTTCACTGTACTAAAATGGCCCCCACAGTCAACAGATCTCAACCCAATAGAGCATCTTTGGGATGTGGTGGAACGGGAGCTTCGTGCCCTGGATGTGGATCCCACAAATCTCCATCAACTGCAAGATGCTATCCTATCAATATGGGCCAACATTTCTAAAGAATGCTTTCAGCACCTTGTTGAATCAATGCCACGTAGAATTAAGGCAGTTCTGAAGGCGAAAGGGGGTCAAACACAGTATTAGTATGGTGTTCCTAATAATCCTTTAGGTGAGTGTATGTATAGCATGATCTGCCCATCCCTACTGATTTCATGAGCCATTCACAGTTTCACTGTACCATATGTTCTTACACCTGTGTGGCTTAATCTTAATCTTTGATACAAAAGCACATTACTGGCAGGATCGACCAAGCAGCCAGATGGAGACTGTAATATGGTCTAATAATAAAAAAAAAGAATATTATCCATACTGTTGCAACCTACACCAAAACATGATTAGATTCTCACAGTTCTCTTTCACTAACCCCCAAAACAGCCCAACACCTACTCCCATGAGAATAAAAAATATGAAGCGGTGTCACACCATTCCAGCTAAATGACTCCCATCACAATAATTCAGTGGGATCAAAGGATCCTCAAGCAGCCCCTCATCACCAGAGAGAGCGACACATAAAAAGCTGTGGGTCGGGTGTTAAGCATCCTTTCTCTTGTTAGCATTTTATCCAGCCTGATCATTGACAAGCCACTTCCCCTGATGATATTTAATAGAAGAACATGTTGGATCAAATTATTCGCTGTGAATGTTTTTCATTTAAAAACCAGCATGATAAAAATGCATTAACTAGGTACTATGTGGATTAAAGTCAATATACTTAAGTGTCTTAACCCTGGAAGATAATAATCTTCCTCAGAATAGGTGTATTAAAAGGGTGATATCATGAGAAATCAAATGTTCCTTGATCTTTTTAAATAAAAGTGTACGCACTATGAAAACATTCTGTAACTTTCAGAACTCTTTGGATATAATGTACATAATGCTCATGTAAACTGGTATTTTCATTAGATTACAGATTTTAGGGAGGGGGGAGTGGGGTAAGATGCATCACCCCCACATAAACATATTTAGAAAGGGCATATACAGCTATATAGCGTATACAGCTATCTGTGATAAGCATTTAATCTAAAAACAGCCTTTTTGTCAACATACAAACCCGATTCCAAAAAAGTTGGGACACTGTACAAATTGTGAATAAAAACAGAATGCAATGATGTGGAAGTTTCAAATTTCAATATTTTATTCAGAATACAACATAGATGACATATCAAATGTTTAAACTGAGAAAATGTATCATTTTAAGGGAAAAATAAGTTGATTTTAAATTTCATGGCATCAACACATCTCAAAAAAGTTGGGACAAGGCCATGTTTACCACTGTGTGGCACCCCCTCTTCTTTTTATAACAGTCTGCAAACGTCTGGAGACTGAGGAGACAAGTTGCTCAAGTTTAGGAATAGGAATGTTGTCCCATTCTTGTCTAATACAGGCTTCTAGTTGCTCAACTGTCTTAGGTCTTCTTTGTCGCATCTTCCTCTTTATGATGCGCCAAATGTTTTCTATGGGTGAAAGATCTGGACTGCAGGCTGGCCATTTCAGTACCCGGATCCTTCTTCTACGCAGCCATGATGTTGTAATTGATGCAGTATGTGGTCTGGCATTGTCATGTTGGAAAATGCAAGGTCTTCCCTGAAAGAGACGACGTCTGGATGGGAGCATATGTTGTTCTAGAACTTGGATATACCTTTCAGCATTGACGGTGCCTTTCCAGATGTGTAAGCTGCCCATGCCACACGCACTCATGCAACCCCATACCATCAGAGATGCAGGCTTCTGAACTGAGCGCTGATAACAACTTGGGTTGTCCTTGTCCTCTTTAGTCCGGATGACATGGCGTCCCAGTTTTCCAAAAAGAACTTCGAATTTTGATTCGTCTGACCACAGAACAGTTTTCCACTTTGCCACAGTCCATTTTAAATGAGCCTTGGCCCAGAGAAAACACCTGCGCTTCTGGATCATGTTTAGATATGGCTTCTTTTTTGACCTATAGAGTTTTAGCCGGCAACGGCGAATGGCACGGTGGATTGTGTTCACCGACAATGTTTTCTGGAAGTATTCCTGAGCCCATGTTGTGATTTCCATTACAGTAGCATTCCTGTATGTGATGCAGTGCCGTCTAAGGGCCCGAAGATCACGGGCATCCAGTATGGTTTTCCGGCCTTGACCCTTACGCACAGAGATTGTTCCAGATTCTCTGAATCTTTGGATGATATTATGCACTGTAGATGATGATAACTTCAAACTCTTTTTTTTTTCCTCTGAGAAACTCCTTTCTGATTTTGCTCCACTATTTTTCGTCGCAGCATTGGGGGAATTGGTGATCCTCTGCCCATCTTGACTTCTGAGAGACACTGCCACTCTGAGAGGCTCTTTTTATACCCAATCATGTTGCCAATTGACCTAATAAGTTGCAAATTGGTCCTCCAGCTGTTCCTTATATGTACATTTAACTTTTCCGGCCTCTTATTGCTACCTGTCCCAACTTTTTTGGAATGTGTAGCTCTCATGAAATCCAAAATGAGCCAATATTTGGCATGACATTTCAAAATGTCTCACTTTCAACATTTGATATGTTATCTATATTCTATTGTGAATAAAATATAAGTTTATGAGATTTGTAAATTATTGCATTCCTTTTTTATTCACAATTTGTACAGTGTCCCAACTTTTTTGGAATCGGGTTTGTACATCTTTTTACAAGGCATTACAATGAATTATGTCAAAGCAAACTTATTCAGGTCTAACAATATACTAAAACACATCATTGATGCATATAATGCCTGGTGAGCAGAAGATTTTTCTGCATTTGGTAAGGCAGTGGTTATTATTTATTATTCATGTTGGTTGCAATGCTAATGGAAAAACAATTCACGCATATATTCTTGCTCTTGAGTATCTTACATAACTATCAACTTGGCATGAGTAATAGCATGTGATTGTAGCCATGTAAATTACCAATAATAACAAATAACTAGATTCTGAAGAAACCGTGACAGGTGCTTGTTATGGAGGGACTCTATGGTATAAATGTCACAATCTCATAATTTTCCCCATTTACTATGTATGGCAAATGGGCCTCAAATTGCTGCCCCAAGTCAAACCAGTACTGAGAGCCCCTAGGGGGCGAGATATGGCTGGGTCATGTAACTATATGGTTGCTAGGGTGCTTTGGATGGTTGCTAGGGTGTGACTAGGCAGTTAGAAGTGTGATATTTAATAGCTGCTTGTTAGCCCGGATGAAATGATCCCAATCCCTGATCCTGAGACCTACATTTGATCCCTTTTCAATGTAAGGTTGCTAGGGTGATGTAGGTGCTCTAAAAAGAAGATGAAGAGAATGATGAGGAAGGGGTAAGGAGAAAAAATTAAAAGGAGAATAAAGAGAAAGACAAAAATGTAGAAGAAGAAAGGAGGAGGAATTAAAGAAATTAAAGCAATTAAAGAAAATTGATAAGAAGAATTAAGAGGAGGAGAGATGAGAAGGACGAGATGAAGGATAAGGAGGAGGAGAAGGAGAAGGAGGAGGACATGGGGAGAAAAGAAGAAAAAGATGGAGAAGAACAAAGAAGAAGAGGGTGATATGAAGCAGGGCGAGGAAGAAGTGGGGAAGGAGAAGAGGAGGAGAAGGAGGAGGAGGAGAAAAGGAAGATTGAAGAAAAGGAGGAGAAGGAGAAGAAAAGGGAGAAGAGGAGGAAAAAGAAGGAAGATGGAGAAGAACAACTAAAAAGAAGAGGATAAGAAAAAGAATAAGAAGGAGAAGAAGAAGAGGAGGAGGAAAAAGAAAGATGGAGAAAAACAATGAAGAAGAGGAGGAGAAGAAGAAGAGAATGAAAAAGGAGGAGGAGGAGGAAGGAGGAGGTGGTGAAGAGAGGAGGGGGAGAACGAAGAATGAAGAGGCAGCGGAGGAGAAGGGGGAGAAGGAAGGAGAAGAAGAATAAGAAGAGGAGAAAGAATAATAAGAAGAAAAGAAGTTGAGAAGGAAAAGAAGAAGGAGAAGAGAAAGAAGAAGAATGAAGGAGAAGAAGGAGGAGAAGAAGGAGGAGGAGAAGGAGAAGAAGGAGGAGGAGGAGAAGAAGGAGGAGGAGGAGGAGAAGAAGGAGGAGGAGGAGGAGGAGGAGAAGGTGAGGAGAAAGAAGAATGAAGAGAAGGCGGAGAAAAAGAAGGATAGGGAGGAGAAGGATAAGAACAAGGAGAATTAATAATAAGATGAAGAAAATTGATGAGAAAGAAGAATTAAGAGGAGGACAATGAGGAGGAAGAGAAGGTGGAGAAGAAAGAAGAAGAAGGTGAAGAAGAAGAAGAAATATGAAGGAGAAGAACAATGAATATGAGGTGGATAAGAATGAAGAGAAGAATAAGGAGGAAGAGAAAAGAAAAATGAAGAGGAGGAAGAGAAGGAGAACAAGAGGAAGAAGAAGAGGAGGAGGAGGAAAAAGAAGGAAGATGGAGAAGAACAACAAAGAAGAGGAGAATATGAAGAAGTGGAGAAGAAGAGAAGGAGGAGGAAGAGAAGAAGAGGAAAAGAAGAAGGGGAGGAGGAGGAAAAGAAGGAAGATGGAGAAGAACAACAAAGAAAATGAGAATTAAAAGAGGAGAAAAAGGAAGAAAAAAATTGATGAGAAAGAAGAATTAAGAGGAGGAAAATGAGGAGGAAGGAGAAAAAGGAGGAAAATAAGAAAGATGAAAGGAGAACAATGAAGATGAGGAGGATAAGAAGGAAGAGAAGTTGAAGAGGAAGAAGGAAGAGAATGAGAATGAGAAGAAGAGGACAAGAAAGAAAAAGAATGAAGATTAGGAGGAGGAGAAGTTGGAGGAGGAGGAGAAAAGAATGAAGAAGAGGAGGAGGAAAAGGAGAAGAAGAGGAAGAAGAGGAGGAGGAGAAGAAGAGGAAGAAGAAGAGGAGAATAAGGAAAAGGAGGAAGACATGGAGGAGAAGAATATGAATGAGGAGGGCAAGGAAGAAGAATATGAAGGAGGAGGGCAAGGAAGAAGAGGAGGAGAAGGAGGAGAAGAAGAGGAGGAAGATGGAAAAAACAACGAAGAAGGATAAGAAGAAGAAAAAGGATAAGAAGGATAAGAAGAAAAAGGAGGAGGACAAGAAGAGGAAAAAGAAAGAATATGGAAAAGAACAACGAAGAAGAGGAGAATAAGAAGAGGAGGAAGAGGAAATGAGGAAAATTTACAAGAACAATGAAGAAGAGAAGGAAAAGGAAAATAATAATGATAAGAAGAAGAAAAAGGAGGAGGACAAGAAGAGGAGGAGGAGGAGGAAAAACAACGAAGGAGAGGGGAATAAGAAGAAGAGGAAGAGGAAAAAAGAAAAATTTAGAAGAACAACAAAGAAAAGGAAGATAAGGAAAAGAATAAGGATAAGAAGAAAAAGAAAAAGGAGGACAAGAGGAGGAGGAGGAAAAAGAAGGAAGATGGAAAAAAACAACAAAGAAGAGGAGGATAAGAAAAAGAAGAAGGATAAGAAGAAAAATGAGGAACACAAGAAGAGGAGGAGGAAAAAGAAGTGAGGAGGAAGAAAAAGAAGTAAGATGGAGAAGAACAATGAAGAAGAGGAGAATAAGAAGAGGGGGAAGAGGAAATAAGGAAAATTTACAAGAACTACGAAGAAGAGGCGGAAAAGGAAAAGGAGGATGAGGAGAAGAAGAAGACAAAGAAGGGAAAGGAGAAGATTTTAGCATGGGTTGGTTTTATGAATCCATCACAAATGTAACGCTTTCCCTGTAAAAAGGCAGAGTGAGGAGGTTATTTGGCATAAAAATGTCAACATTATAAGTGGACTTTAGGTATGGATGGATAAAAAAAATAAAATGACCACTTTAAAGTCAGAAAGCATGTTAATGGATTTGTTCAATTTTTCATTACGGTACAAACTAATTTATAGCAAATATTTTAATTGCATTATAGACACGCTAATGCACCCTACCATTAATCTGAAACAGTGCCTGACGGGGCGTATCTGAAGGTATTTCAGGTGACAGCTCTGTCAGAGCTCAGCCTGATTTAATGAGCGTTTAGCTTCAGCCTGTTTGCAGCCATCAAAGACATGTTGCTTATAGCAGGTTAGAGCTAAACTTCCTCTCTCCCGCTGAGGGCGAAGACGACACCGGATCCACCCCAGTCACGTCCTCATCCAGCATGCGCCGCCCGTCTGCAGCTAATCAGAAGAGACTAGAGTCATTAATTATGGGCGCAGAATGAAACTTCCCCCTTCCTTTTCTCCCTTAACAAAATGACAGTAGTTGTGCACTGATCAGATGCTTTACAGTTACATTCGCTGCCTGTCTAGTTATCTCCCGGTTGTGTTCTTGTACTCTGAATGGATTGTGGGCGTTGTTACGGGATTGTTAGTGGGGTCCTGATGAGGCAGCGTGGCAGTGCCGGCCTGTCATGGCTTTGAAAGGAGGGAATAATTTAATTGATCTGATTTTTAATGCATGAATCATGCGGATGAGTCTCGCACAGGGGGCAGTCTTTCTGAGCACAGTGTTGCCAGATTGGCTCGGCGATTTCCAGCCCAAAAGCTCACCAAAACCCGCCCACTCCAAGAAAAAAACGCCCAAAACTTTAACTGCCAAAATAATGTGATAGAATTTTATTGCCATACCAATCAAGGTTGTTAAGTACCATTTTATCTCCTTAAAACATAATGTTGATGACAAAACAGTTTCCAACTGGACATTTTAGTCATATTTGCTCATTCTCTTTAATGTATTCCCTGTTTTGGTCCTGTCAAAACGGCAATCGAGAAATTAACCAGTGACTTAACCCTCAGAAAAGCACGTGCATCATTTTTAATGTCAACAGTAAGAATAAGCCAATTTAAGTGCAAAAAGTGCCCAATATAAGAGATCGAAAAAAGTAACGAAATTAGCAGGCGTTTCACACATGCACAAACCACTGCCAAAATGCGTCATTCATTGATACTGTACGATAATCCACCAACAAAAAAACAACAACAACAATGTGCTTTTACCTTTGTGTTGCGCTTTGACAGAACTAATGTTACGTCTTTCGTGAAGTACATAGAACATAACGCACTTAGCACAGTCAAAACTGATTAATCGTTGATTTAAACCTCTTTCAGCAGCTGTCAGGGACGAGTAGAGTGCAGTCTAGATGGTCTAAAAAATTTGTAGATGTCCTGGTCAGTGTGCACATGACGATGGACAGGAGTCATATCCCATATTCGATTTCAATTCAAGTCATTCAACTGTGCTCTCATAGTTGGTTATATTTATAAAGAGTCTTCGAGTCACTGGTGTAATCCACGTTTTGAGAGTTGGATCACTCTCCCACTCTTTACTGTAGAATTCACTGTATATGTATGCCACTTTGGCATAGCGATCACTTGAATATACAGCTACAAGTTATCGCGCTAACCTGTCAGTCATGAATGAGCACGTCTGCCTGCTGATCACTGATTGGCTGAAAGTGCGTGCTCGTCGGCGACGTCAACACCTATGCCAGCTGACTGCGTGGGTCTGTGTGTGTCATGATGACTGATTTTATGGAGTACATGCACACTTGAGTTTTATAAAATTTCGATTTTTGAAAACCGCCGAACTGACCCCAAACCAGCCCAAATTTTGTCCACCCGCCCAAACCCATTTTTACCCGCACAACCAAATTCAAAACCGCCCAATCTGGCAACACTGTCTGAGCAGCCTGGTTTTGCAGGAGAATCATTCATCTTGCTTAGAGTGTCATGAAGCCTCTCATTTCAGCATAGGTCAGTTCTCATCACAGTTTTGAAAAATGTGAAACAAGTCGGTGTAGAGCGTTTCAGAGTGGAGGGAAGAAAGGGATGATGGGTAGGGTAAGAACAATTATAAACCTTATTAGCATGGCTCATGAATATTAATCAGAGGTCATAACGTTTGCCCAGTTGTCAAAGGGATTATTTACCTTTTCTCTTTTTTTAAATTTTTAATCTAAATAAAGGTTCTAGCATGATGCAATTCACAACTGCGCAAGTATAATTAATATAATGAATATAATAATATAATATAATATAATATAATATAATATAATATAATATAATATAATATAATATAATATAAAATACAGGGCTCGACATTAAGCCTGTTCATGTGCTTGTCCTTCGGACAAGTAAATCTGTCATTCACTTGTCCGAGTAAAAAATGTGCTTGTCCGGAAAAGTTTTAATATTTTTTTGTGTATATAATATAATTTATTCTGAAGCAATATTCTCATCAGTGATCTATCAGCTATGACATATTTAAATCTGCATATTTGTGATATTTTTACCTTTTATAAAGGGCATTTTTTCCCTAATCTTATTAAATATAGGCTATGCTTCAGCTTTCCTTTTATATTCTTAAATTTGATCAATAAATTAAATTAGAATAAGACACTGTAGGGCTGTTACCAATTAAATTAAATAATTTACACTGAAAAATTACAACTGCATTAAATAATGTTATGAGATTGTTTTAAATATTTTTTGAATATACAAATAAGAAATGTTGGAAAGAATGTTTAAACATGAAACTAAACTGCCAGTAGGTGGCGGCAGGTGACCGTCTTAATGAGCGAGTCATTGAGTCGATTCAGTGAAACGGCTGATTCGTTCAAGAATGAGGTAGTCGTTTACGAGTAGGTCATTGAATCTTTGACTCAACGGATTCATTCATAATGCTGAATCATTCAGTAACACACTGTTGCTGTGAGACGCGGTGTGGTTCTGCTGTGATCTTTTTCGCTGCTGAAACAGAACAAAAACAGTCAATATTGCATCTAAAATGTAAATGACTTAATGTTAATTATTGTTTATGGAACGGTCATATGAAATCAGTGTCATTTTCAATCGTGATGGTATTCAGGAAAACAGCACTCTCGGTGTGAGCTGTGCGTCAACAGCGCAACCTTGTTACCGTCGGTTCATTATACATTATGTATTATTATCCACTATCGATTGCCACTTACAGTAAATGAATGCAGAATCTTCTTCTTCAGAATCATTCTTGCATTTTGGTGATTCCCTAGTTATTTTTTGTTATTGACGTTTTAATCAGGATACTTGCCCGATCGGGCAAGTATCTTTTTCACTTGCCCCTTCAAAAAATCCACTTGTCCCGGACAAGCGTTAATGTCGAGCCCTGTAATATAATATATAATATAATATAATAAATTAATGCTGTCAAATCGATTAAGTTTGACAAAAAGTTTGTTTACATAATATATGTGTGTGCACTGTTGTTACTGTATACATATATAAAGTATATATAAATATTTTATATATAAAAATTTAAAGTCTTATATAATATAATTATAATGTAATTATATAATAATATATTTTATATTATATATATATTGTATCATTTATATTATATATAAATATAAATATTTTATATATAAAAATAACACATTTTTCTTTATAATATAATTAATAAAATATAATGGTAACACTTTACTTAGTTAACTACATTAGTAAACAAACTAACAATGAACTGCACTTCTACAACATTTATTAATCTCTGTTCATGTTAATTTCAACATTTACTAATACATTATTAAAATCAAAAGTTGTATTTGTTAACATTAGTTAATGCATTGTGAATAACATGAATAAACAATGAACAGCTGGATTTTTATTAACTAACATTAACATAGATTAATAAATACAGTAACAAATGTATTGCTCGTGGTCAGTTCATGTTAGTTAATGCATTAATGTTAAAAAAATGAGACCTTATTGTAAAGTGTTACCATTTATATTATATTATATTATATTATATTATATTATATTATATTATATTATATTATATTATATTATATTATATTAATTATATTATATAAGCAATACATGGAAAAAGTTTTGAAAGTATATTGATTGTTTATGTCGATAAGGGTGGTTGCTTAGGACCAATCACCATAAAGGACTGGAACTATCCATTTTAAAGATTATTATATTATATCATAATATACATTATACTTTTTAATAAATTTAATGAATCTTGTGAGATCACAATACATTACAAATAAACGTATCTATAATTTATGAAACAAATACATGCCAAGCCATTTGCAGACATTACATTACATTATTATATTATATTGTATGACATTTTATTATATTATACATTTACTATATATTACACTTTTTAATAAATGTAATGCATCTTGCAAGATCACTAAACACTACCGAGCTGTTTGCATTTGTAAAAAAATTGATATTCAAAAACTTTTGCATTTTTAATAACTTTTCCACAATGATGATTCATAAATATAAGTAGTTCAATTTGTTAGCACACTCAGAGTAAGGATGGATGAATGGGAATTTGCGTGCAAGACAATCAGTGTCATACCACATCTCAAACGATCAGTCATGATCTCCATAAATCAAGAAACCTAATTTGTTGCACACAAATATTTGAAAGATTTTTGTCACTGATTGAAAGGCCGCTGCTCTATCAGCATCAGAGAAGCCATGCAACACCGTAGTATATTTTTAGACAAACACTGACTACCCATGTTTCAAGAAATCACCTTTGGAAAAGGTCACGAGGTGTCATGAATAATTATGAGACAGCGTCTTCTCATACGTTATGAATAATTACGAAACATAGCTGATGTTAACTAGCACTATACTGGATGAAAACATCACTTCCTGATCCAACGTCACATCAATGCCGATTTAAAATGCAGAAGACAAAAATACTGCCTTTATATTCTGTTATGCTAACATAGTCTTCCATCATGTGTAACACATATAAATGTTAAAATCTCCAAGCAAACAGACAAACAAAGAAAAAAAAAAATGCTATAGTGTCTAATGTCGTTTTAAGAAAGACAAGAGAGCATCTCAAGATGCTGCCTGAAATGATGGCAGAAAGATGTGCCATCACATGCCTCTGGAGGCCAAAACTTCCCAAGATCACCTCAGACCATGTGTTGGCATCAGAAATAGTGAAGAGAAAACATTACACAAGAGGCTCACATTCTCTGTTCCAGACACAATGTCAGTTTGATGCTTTGACTTCTTTTGGAACTATTTTCATTGCCGGAGAAGAAATATACAAGCTAACTGACAGATGTTTGTCTTAAACATCAAAATTAACTTCTTGTTTATTGCACTTTTATATAAAAGTCCTCACAGTCTGTGTTGCTGGTCTAAATATCAGCATGGCCTAAGGCCGAAACACAGCCATGCTGATAGCGCACTGAGACGCCCTACAAGTGGATGACCTAGTTAGTGACTATCACTGACAAGGCTGGAGAAGGAGGTGGCTTGGCAGAGGAGGTTGTATGTAGAAGCTTTGCAGGACAATCCCTTTGTTGAGGTTTGGTGGAATTTGGCATTACAGGAGAGAAGAGAAGAGGCTCCAGCAAGAGCATCTAGATGGCTCTGGATCAAGACAGCAGATCTGTGGAGTATTGCTGCTAGAGCTCAAATCGCAGACTTACCATCCTCAACTGGGTGCCCCACACACTGTTTTATCCCGCACATCAAAGCAATGTTGCATACTAAAACAGTACACAATTTGTTTTTATAAAAAAATTACTGTAATTCACCTAAAGGGTTTTTTCTATGTTCCAATGGTTGTAGTACATTAGACTGACCAGACTGACATACTACAGGTGAAATTTTGTAGTATTCACCTGTAGTAAGTCAACCTGGTCAGTAAGAACATAATACAACCTTTGAAACATGAAAAGAACCCTTTGGGTGAACTACAGCAAGTAGTATTTTTTTATAAAATCAAATTGTGTAATGTACATACAGGGAGGTACAGCACAATTTCACCTGTAGTATGGTCACTAGGAACGCACTACAAGCTTTGGAATTTGAGCATGTCTGTTTTTAAATGTTGAATGTATAATACAAATTATACGTTTTAACGCACTTGGTGGAATTGGGAGAAGTTCCCTTAGGCATCATGTGTCGTGGTAGCTCGTAAAAGCATTCTCAGGTATAAATATGCAGCTATAATGCACGTAGGTGATTTTGAATTAATATTTCATTGTAGATAATCAATGGTTACATACTGTTAAAACTAATTGTGGTATTGATACAGTGGCAAGGGAAAACGAATGTCCGCCGAATATCAAACCTAAAACTTTACCGCGCCCCGAGAGCCCCCTAGTGGACGGGAGCCTTTCTGTTGTGTTGTGTCTTGTTTTCGTTGTGTTGTGTTGTGAACTTATGTTTGCTTTTTAAATTTTGTTGTGTTGTGCACTACTGGGCCACCGTACAAAGGAACTCTAAATGAAAAGAAAAAAAAAACTGGGGAAATGAGAATGCACAAAATATTCAATATCGACCGTTAACAATGAATTTATATAATATCCTCAGATAACTGATACACAGGTAGTACCAAATATATTGCGCACCTCTAGTTACTGTTACTAAAAGCAGTGAACTAACATTAAAGTTATGGGGAAAATATTTATTAAAAAGCACTATTCAATCAGTAATTTATATAAACTTAATTTAATCTTAATTTAAACAATGTAATTAATAAACCTAATTTAATCAGAGACATATTTCTCCCACAAAAACAATGAGTGCAAAAACAATTATTGCATTTAGGTTTATCTCAATTATTACTGAGAACATTAAAAGTAGGGTAGGCAATGTTTTTCATAAACACTTTTTGTTATACTGATTGAAACTAGCAATCAATAATAGAAGTTTTAAAAAAAAAATGCACATATATCTTCTGTGGAAGTTTTAGGACCAAAAAAATGTTCGTCCAATCACTGCATTCGGTCCAAATGCAATGATTGGATGTCCTACCCGCCTGTCGACATATGTATTTCCATACCTCCACGCACCCTGCTCGCGCAGACATCACATTTCATCAGCTCGTTCCATGAAGCTATGTAGAGTTGTAGACAGACAGTCACCGAGCACCACAAACAAACAACAACTGCCTTTTACAGTTCCTCCTGAACCAAAACAATGAGCTTATGCTGCGTTCATGCCAAGTATTAATTACCGTAATTAAGAGACGTTCCACTCTGAGCTTTCTATGGCAACACTATCAATGCTGAAATTAATCTGCAGCAGTCAGGTGGTACAAGTCAGAGCTCTCTACGTTGTTCACGTTCATTATTGTACTGTTATGTACTTTGAGACATGAGGTAATTTAATGCAGCTTCTCATCTCGTGACGCTTTGCAGACTCTGCTCTGGCTGTGTGTGTTTATGTGTTTTGGAGGAGGCGTGGCTTTGGAGATGCTCTGAAGAGAGGCCGGGATCTAATGCTTTCAAAGCTAGCTTGCTATTGCTAGCCTCTCCGAAATTGCCTACCCTAACCCTCATCCCTCCCTCGCACATTGTAACAAATCCTCCCCTTGGTGGTCAAAATGACCCGAAGCCCTAAAATTACACTTTTTTTTTTTGTCCAGAAAGCTTATTTAATTTAATTTTCATAATTTTTTTTTCTATTTTTAATGCATTTTTTGGAGATTTTTTTGTTATTTGTT
This sequence comes from Coreius guichenoti, assembly GCA_039654105.1. Taxonomy (NCBI): domain Eukaryota; kingdom Metazoa; phylum Chordata; class Actinopteri; order Cypriniformes; family Gobionidae; genus Coreius; species Coreius guichenoti. The sequence continues at coordinate 46,297,821 of CM077169.1, read as the reverse complement.
TTATTTACCTTTAAATTACTAGATTTTATCAAATAATAAATAATAATTTAAGTACATTCTTCACATTCTTTCAAATTAAATTCAAAATAACTCACAATTTCATGCATAACCCTTTTAATTCAGCTCAAAATATCTTACATTGGGTGTCTTTGTCAACCTCTAATGGAAAAAAATAATAATATAACATGATATTTCATGATTCTTGCCACTAGATAGCCTTACAGCTTTATATGGAGCAAATGAGCTGTTCCGCTGGGTCCTAAAGTCAGTTTCTCTTCAGTATGCATTCAGATACACATGTAGACATTATACAATAAAGTTTACAATAAAGTTAGTAAAGTTTTAGCATTTTTAGTTTGAATTGAGCATTTTTGTGTTTTTCTATGTGTACTGAAGCATTTCTTGCATTCCATTAATTCCATTACATTTTTTTTTAATTTCAAGCATAAAACTCCTTGAATCCAGTCAATTTTTTTTTGGCATATTCGTGGATGGAGTGCAACAAAAGTCCTAGGGTCTTGGACCACTCCGATGAACACTCAATTTTTCAATAAAAAAAAGATTCGGGTCAAATTGACCCAAGGGAAGGATGAGGGTTCAGAATGAGTCAACTATGCCCATCTGTATCTAGCTAAAATATTCACTGAGTAAATAAAAGGTCAGCCATTGCATCCATAAGCTCCAACTAATGTATGAGCACTGGAGGCAGAAATTCACTTCTTACTGGCAAGCTGAGCTCAAACAGCCACCAGCCAGAAAAAGAATGCATAGGAGTCAAGTGAGTTAGAAACTGAAGAGAAAAATCAATCAAGGTTTGACAACATGGAGCAAAAAAACATAATTTTCATAAAACTCTGAGTGCAATGTTTAGCCATGCAGAAATTAATGTTTTCCTTTCACCATGAATTCCACTGATCATTCATCATTTTTTTAGAGCCACTGCCAATATGCATAGTTTGGTCTTTTGTGCATCTACACAGAAATAATAGAGAGTGATGACTCTCAATTGAGCCAAGGATGATGAACCCAGATGAACGCAAGCAGCTAAGTGGGAAGGAAAATGAAAAGAATCAAATGCAGAAATGTCAAGGTAGATTAAATGAAGTGACATGATGGGTAGGCGGTGAAAAATGGTTTTGGGTATCAGAGCAGATAAAGAGTCATTGAGGCTGTTTGAAAACTAAGATCAACTCGATCAATTAAGAACTCAATACCACAGCTATATGTTCTTCTTTGAATGGCTACATTCACACAATCAGTGCTTGGGACTGATAATCTTATTTACTCCTGAATTGCCATCATACAGGTGCAGATCAGTAAGTCATGGAAACTTATGTTTTTATATGACTTTAACTCACCAAATCAAACATTATTTAAGATTCAACTCAATGTAAGATAGTTTAACCCTCTGGGCCTCTTCGGCCAAAAATGACGTTTTGAAATTTTATTTTTTGCTTCATCGGAATGGGATGACACCTGGATACGAAAACTCAGAGAATCTTTTGGTGGTACAAACTACAAATCAGCCACTGTGCAGAAAAAAAAGTGCACAGCAATGAAGGGGTGACAATAACAATATTGTAAAATTGAGCCAAAAGACTCAAATAAGAGGTTGAAATCAGATCAAATCTAGATTGATTAAGCTGTGATAAAGCATACCTGTTCATTTTTGTTACATTTCAATAAAATAAATAAATAAATAAATTATATATATATATAAAAACCTTGACAAAAAGTAGTCTTTAAGAATGTCTAAGTATAAATCCAAATCCACAACTTAAAATTAAGCATTTATGTCTAAAAAAAAAAACAAAAACACGTGCGTTAAGCCACTTTATATAGTATAGTGGTTACACCAGGGCATTACATAAGTTGTTCTTTTTTTTACTCCCACCCCATGGCACTAGTCTACCTTCAAAAATTGGATTTCAAATGCCTTGTCTCTGTTTTAACATGGAATACTGCTTTAATTGAAAAATAATTGAAAAATATATTAGAAAAAAAAAAAGTGTATTTTTTCAGTGGGGAAAAATAGCTAATAAAAATTGTATAAATATTGCATAGTATCATAAAATCCCCTCAAAATTCTAAATAATAATTAAAAAATATTATTGAAGAAAAATATATTACATGAGTTTTCCTGGAAAAAATAAGTTTTTTCATTTCATTTCAAGGCTTCTGTCATTTTTGACCACGAAGGAGCCAAGTGTGACCCCTGAACAAAGAGGACCAGAGGGTTAAAATAATTTAAATTTAAAATGACAACCAAGTAAATTATTCTCATTTTAAGGCAGCAAATGAACTTTAGATTTAAGTTGAAATAGGTGGACATTTTTTACAATGTGGTCTGTAAAAGCGCATAACCAAAGTCAAGCTTCTTTTCTGTCCTTGTGATATACATTAACCCCTGTAACCATAGTGACGGTGACAAGTAGGTGCAGCTGACATGCATGAGTGCACTGTATAGTTATCATACAGTGCAGTAGCCATGACAGATAATACAATTACGAGTCCTAAAAATTTAAGGGGGTCAGTTCACTTATAGAATGTGGTATAAATCATATTTATGACCAAACTGTGTGTGAACCGAACCGTATGTATCACTTTTCTCTCTATGCTCTTACTCCACGTGGCTGAATATTTAATTATAATAATTTAATAGTAAAGTTTTGCTAAATTTCACATTTACATACTATACACACTTCATCACTCTTAAAAATGAGGAAAAGCGTGAAAGCTTGTTTCCTCCACGGAATAAAAAAAAAAAAAAAAGGTTATTGGACTTTTTTTCTCAAAATTGCAATTATATCGCGATTCTGACTTTATTTCTCTTGTGAGATAATTATTTTTTTAATCATGTGGCAGAAACAAAGTTCCTTGGAAAACAAATGGAAAAAAGTTTAAAGCTTGGATTATTAGAAACCATACAATATTACAATCTATCCTTTAAAACGGCAAAGCTTGGGTTTCTAGGGAAAATTATCCTAATGCACAGAAACATTAAATCACCACATGCAGAACAATAAAATTATACTTTTACAATGTGATACTGTAAGACCCTATATGGGGCAACGAAGGAGAAAATTAGATTCAGGTTCCCTTTTCACCATTGTCAACTAATTATGAGATCTTCGAACCTGAAAAATATTAAATTCCTATTATTATAACTTGATGAGGGGGAAGTTATGTGGTGTCATTTCAGTTTTCACCTTTTCCTGTTCAATCCATATTTTACACTAAAATATGCTGCTGTGGAAACCAGAAGAATGCAGTGGCAAAATGAACCACTTTTGATATTCAAAATAACGTATGGTGTCGTTGTTTTAAATAATATGCATTGTGTACATATCTGTGAACATCTAAAAAAAAAAAATGTTTGATGTTTTCATGACCATTGAACAAGCAGGAAAACATCTGAATTATGTCTGGTTAATACACCCACTTAAAATGGTATGCAATGGTGCATTTAACTGCCATTTAAACAATATCTGAGTCACTGAAATGTCGAGAACTAATTTTTATATTTATTGTTCAGCAGACTGTCTTGCCATAGCGCCTATAAAAATGTGCGATGACAATTGTTGTGACAATTACATCAGAAGATAATTACATCACAGCTATTCTGAGAGAGATGTAATTTGCCCATTCGCAAGAAAGAAAACCGAAAGACTCTCAATAAACCTTTAAATATCATGTCTCTTTCTTGAATTTACAACCGTTTTAAAGATACAATGATGTTTATGAATGCAAGCGAAACAAAATAAATCAGCCAGGAGGGAAATAGACCGGACACACAGCACATTAGCAGAGCTGGAGAAAATGGAGAGAGGAGGGGACATGGGTCATTTCTGTCATCTCACTGCCTCTATTACAATGTGTTGCTGGTGCTTGTTTACAGAGAGCTTTTACATGTCAGAGGAGAACAGAGGAATTGGCCATCCAATTATCATTTGACATTTCAGATTTATCATGCGTTGTGATAAGAGCTGTTAGATCTTAAAATACTGGGGGCTGTTTGAAGAAAGCATCAACAATGTTGGAAACACATTTATTATGGGAGTTAATGTGTCACCAATTAAGAGAAAAGTTTTTGAAAGTCTCTTATGCTCACTAAGAATGCATTTATTATATCAAAAATACAGTAAAACAGTAATATTGTGAAACCTTTTTTTGATCCTTCAGAAATCATTCTAATATGCTGATTTGTTGCTTAAGAGCATTTCTTATTATTAAATGTTGAAAAGTTTTGAAAGTGAAAAACAACTAAAATAAGAAGGTTATAACTAAAAGATACAGGCCTGACCTTGGATGAGAGAACATATTGGTATATTTTGAAGTAGAAGACTGAAATTGTATTTTCTTGTAAAACGTACACCAATAACCTTTGTTTTATTTACAACTTCAAAAAATATTTTTTTGCAGTGTGTATGACTTATTTTTCTTCTCCGGAACACAAAAGAAGATATTTTGAAGAATGTTGGTAACCAAACATTTCTGGTGACCATTCAAGTCCATTGTATGGACAAAAAACACTGGACACATTCACATGTTCTTCAGAAATTATGACAGAATTTTCATTTTTCAATTTTTTAAAGGACTTCTGTAAGACACTGTGTTATAACCAGATGTGATGCGATTTTAGTGATGAGCAATATTTCTGTCTACGCCAGACGTGACTACGAGATGCAACAAAATCAATCAAAAATCACAGCCAATCAGAACAGCGTGTGGGCGGAGTGTCTTTGCACATAGTACATAATCAAATTCATAAATATTACACCACTTTAACAGTATTAAATATACATACTGAGTGAATGAAACAATCTTTGACACAGAATACGTTTGTTTGTTCACACCGAGTTCACAGTTTTAACGTTCCTCTTTCCGTTAACTTATTTTCAAGATCTGCAATACCTTTTACCTTTTATCGCGTGTGGCGCTGTCGCGTCAGGTTTGGATAGGATGTTAGTCTGAACAACATGTGAAAATCATGTTTTGAAGACTGCACAAGGAGGAGAATTAAAAACACCTGGATCAGTTAACTCAAGAGGAAGCGAGAAAGCTTGAAGCAAATTAAAAATTTTAAACTTCTACTTTTACTGACTGAGAGACCCCAAAATTCACCCTTCGCCGGAAGATTGACATGCCATCTGACCAATCATAACGCCGAAACCGCCATTTTGTCTGACAAAGCAGTCAGGAGAGTTAGATTACTGTTGGTGGACTTGAACTTGAAAAATGGTGTGTACTGACGTGGTTGAAACAGCATTCCTTCTGATGTTCATTCATGTTTATTTGGTGCTATAAATGAACTAGTAGGAAGAGATGATCGGTTCACAAGCTGCTAGAACGGTACAGCGGTACAGCGATCTGTCACCACACAAAGAGTCTTTATGTATTTATTGTATGAATTTCTTAAAAAAAAAAAAAAAGACAAAACTCAAAAGCTGAGACTGTTTATATCAAAAGTAACCTGCTCTGTCCTGTCATGATGTGTAGCAGGCCCACCACAATCAGTGTGCCAAATTTGACAACTTTCCTCCAAACGGTTCTGAGGACTGCCATAGACTCCTAACCAGAAGAAAAGAAAAAGAAAAAAGAATGTGCTTGGTCTGTAACTATGACCGTAAAAGGCTTTAATTTGGTTTCCTTTATGTTGTGCAATTGACATTTGAAAGTTTTATCTTTAACACAGAGGGCAGGAAGAAAGACTTCCTCATGCTATGCTTGCAGAAGCCTGTGAAGAGGCAACGTAGAGGAGAGTTCTTATCTCTGAAAGTGAGTGGTACAAATTGGAGAGCGCTCGAGCAAGTCGCACAATATCATTGGATAATTGTTTTTTTTAACCAGTTAAAGTGCGAATTTAGTTTCCTTTATGCAAAGAATACAGAGGTGGACGATGAAAACAGCTAATAATGACAGACATGAAAAAGCTGTTTGTTCTCTGACAAAATAACACTCCACACATACACACAGGATTACAGATCAAACAACACAAGCATCATACTACGGGCAAATAAGAGCGACAGAGGATTCCTAAACATCTTAGAAAGAACATTAAGTTGCGATCCTAAAACATTATACTGGTTATCACACTCGGTTTATGTGCACAATAAATGTAACCATTTTTCCCTATCAATACGTATGATGTTACCATATTTAAATCCATAAATCCATGTTTAAATCATCCCCCAGAATTCCACAGATTTTATAAGCAAAGACACAGTCTGGGCCTGCCAATGAGTCACGGCTGCATAACACTGACACTTGTCTGCGCATTCATGACCCATGGTAAATTTAGGAGCATGAGCAACATATACAAGTAGATTGTTACATTATCTAAAGTAAATTGTTTGCCTATGCAAAACTCAATGTTAGTGTGCTTTGGGAGTTGCTATGCGGTTGCTTCCCCAATTGTAAAAAAAAAAAGGTATAAAAATAAAGTAAAAAAGGTGTTTTTTTTATTGTAAAAAATGCAATTTATGTTAGAGTTAAGGCGGGCATACACTGTGCGAGTTCGGACACTCCTATGAGCCAGTACGAGACAGTTAACCTGATAAACGTGTCAAAGCAGCTGGTACACGGAGACTGGAGCTTTCAATGTTGCTGCTATAGCTTCGAAATAGACAAAATTTAAAAAATAAAAAGACGAGTGTGCAGATTATTTGGTGAAAAGCCATTTCTTTCAACAAAAACAACTAGAGTGTATTTGTGTGTGTGTGTCAGTGTATGCGCATGCTGTATGGTTGCAGCCAATGGGCTATAATAATATTCATAGTTCTAGCCTATGTGACATGGCTGTGTATGATTTGGCAATAGGGGACAGCCTATGCATTGGTCAAAATCGGGCCGACTCCCCGAGTTTTTTTTAAAACACGTTTAACAATTACCGGGAGGTCGGATGGTGCTCATAACGTACTCTGCTCAGCTCGCAATTCCTCTCACACAATGCAAGCTGCGACCATACAAGCATCAACGATTTCCAAACTATTTCTCCAGAGAAGTGAAGTGGCCACTCACTTAGTAAGGGTCGACTATGGTCCATAACGTCTTCCTCTAGACCAGGGTTGAAACTGCTGCTGCTTCGATCGCTAACCAAGCTGAAAGGACTTTCCATGTGAAAGCTGGTTAGAGATGGGCTGGTAATACTGGACAGCAGGGGTGTTTGCACTTGGCCTCCACTCGATTCTGAGTGCAAAGACTTTCAAAATTAAAAACATTCTTTTAACTTCAAAATCAAAATTAAAATTCAACGTTTAAGCTGAAGAGGGGAGTGTTTTTGGGAGATCTATACAGAAAAAGTCATTCTTTTTTTACAGTCCACTTTTGGGACACTAGTAGCACAGAAATTACACAAAGCAGTTATAAAAGGCAAGCTTTTGTTAAACTTAGTTAAAAATGTGTATATTGGGCATCAAGCTGTAAAACCAGACTGAGCTTTAGGGGGATTTGCATTTTCTGTGAAACAATGGTACATCTAACAGATGGAGTTTGTGTGGGTGGGTGGGTGGGAGTGTTTGTGTGTATTTGCCAGTAAATTTCTAGGAGGTGTGTATTACCGGAATCTCTTCTATGACCGGTCTCTGACATGAAGGTCTTCCTGTCACTGCTGCATTCACTGAGCTCGTCATCACTGCCATCGCTTTCACTTACGTAAACTTTAGAGAGAGACAGAGAGAGAGACAGACAGACAGACAAAGACAAAATGTCAAAGTTAATCAAATTAAAATATTACTAAGTTAACAAGTTAAAAAAAATGAGAAAGTTAATAAGACAAGAGTACTAGAGAAAGAAACAACAGTGAGTGATACAGGATAAAAGCATAGCGATGTAGATACACAGAGGTCTGTATGAACATTAAAGGGACAGTTCTCCCAAAAATGAAAATTCTGTCATCATTTACTCACCATCAAGTTGTTCCAAACCTGTATGAATTCCTTTCTTCAGATATTTTTAAGAATATGGGTAATCAAACAGTTGATGGACCCCACTGACTCCCATAGTTTTTCACATATTTTTTTTTGCCATTCTATGGAAGTCAATACTGTTTGGTTACCCATATTCTTCAAAATATCTTCTTCTGTGTCCAGCAGAAGAAAGAAATTCATACAGGTTTGGTATCCCTTTAAACAGAAACTGAAAGACACTGTCGACTATCTAATATCACTAACACTGGTGAATAAACAGTATAAGATAAGGCTATTAAACAGCATTCCCAAACTAGTTTTTATTAATACAATAAAAGTTATTAAGTTGGTATGAGCCACAAAAGTCATTAAAAATATAGAAAATAACACAAAGTGAAAATAGCGGTATTTTGGGTTAAGGTTACAGAAACTACTGTTACCATTGTAAATACACAATACTAACATAATCTGTTAATGAAACATATTGACACTGATCCTGATGAATAGAATGAACATGCAAATCCTTCCCATCAAATACCCGACTTACTAGTTATATAATTTATTGGTATTTTTGGTAATTTCATGACTAAAAAAGTGACAATGTAACCACAATGTTACATGCTCTTAACTTCATTTAATCTTTTTATATAGTGAAGTGATACACAGGGTGCGCCTGCATATTTTGCATGCACAATTGAAGAGTGAGATCCGAGAGCACATTATACTGAATATACTAAGCGAATTGAGTCAGTACAAGGAGTTTCTCTCAGGCACGGCGTCTGACAGAAGACTCAACAGCGTTCACGTGTATCCTTCAAAATAAAAGTCTCGCATCAGAAGAACATTTAGAATTAATCTTTGTTTCTTTGTTCTACAGCACAGTAACAGCAAATACATGAATGCATTTCTTCTGAGCCAATCTGTAAAACGGCTCAGGGCAACGCAAGAAGGTAAATTAGAAAATAAAAAGTAGAACAGAAGCATGGGGACAGAGAGACAAAAAAAATGAGTGTGCCTCTACACATCATTCACTTCATCATTCCACTGTTCCGCCTTTCATTTTCTGAGCAGAGGCAGGTAAGGATACTGTGAAGAACTTCTGAGTGCCTTCAAGTGGACATGGACCTTTTGGCTGTCTTTCCAAAGCCTTCATCATCACAGCAGAACACGCTTGCCCCCGATCAGCAGCTTGAGCCCAAGCTGAAAATTAATATTTTTATCGGAGAGAGAAAAGGCAAGCTTCGGATCAGCACCGTTCTGCCTTCCAATTTGCTGCACCCCATCTGCCATGGTTTCAATCAGAGGAAGGAGGATGGAGGCGCAGTGTTGTGGTGTGTGTGAGCAAGTCAAAGAGAGAGAGAGACCTGTCTCCCGTCACAGACTCTCTTTCTCATTCTCTATACCACCCGTCTGATACCACCCACCTCTCCAATCTGGTATGATTAATAAGGCTATAGAGCAGCAAATTCTGTCGTCATGCTGAATCACTGTTACACACACGGGTTGGTTTGCCCTGATCTACTGTATGAACCATCAAAAAATGTTTCATGTGTTTACAGTGTGTTTGTGCGTGCATTTTCATGTTTACCAACAACAAAAACAAAAAAAAGTGTGTGTGAGACATTGGAAGGAGGTTAAATATATTTTACAAAAGTATTTCTGAGACAAATCCAACAAATAGATTAAAAAAGTATACATGACATATGTAAAGCTTCAGTTGATACCCAATGTCAGCTGGTTGTATCTCTTAAATACTTTTAAAAACAATCTGGAGAAAAAAAACAAAAACAAACTACTTTTATTTTGAAAGTCTTAACCCATTTCCCAAGTTTCATTATTGTGCTAAAAACTATAGCTGCGTTTAAATTCGCTCCCTATACCCTTATTCACTATTCCCTACATTACTCCACTAATATAGTCCACTTGAAGGAGTGAATGAAAACAAGTGAATTTGGACACAGTGCGTCGAAAGGGTTGCCGCTTTCGTATAGTTTGTGTTTGCTGTTTAATAACCATTTGAAACTGGCAGCTCCAGTAGTAATGAAAAGGTTTATCTAGAACTCTGTCATGGAAACTAGCATGTATAAACCAATTTAATAATCAATTAAAAAGGAATTTATACCTGTATGATATTACACTGTAGCCACATTGGACCAGCGGTTTGGAAAATGGATGGATGATTCAGCTGCGGGCGCCATTTTCTGGCAAGACGCGGAAATTCATTTGGCGCGCGACTCTCGCAGTGCATTATGGATATTCTCTAGCTGTTGAGTGTACATCAGTTGTACACTCGTTATTGAGGTGTATTATGGGATTGGATGAGTGGATAACGTCCACTATGGTTTCAGACACCACTACAAATGGCTGTCAAATAGTGCCCTATTTAAGGGTATAGGGGGTGATTTCGGACACTTTTTTTTATAAGCCTATGGTCTTCCAGGTCAAAACTGAGTCGAATGCAATAGGGGGGGTTTGTAGAAACAATAAATTAAGATACTTTAAATAACTGGTTCACAACTGGTTTTGATTAAGGACCCAGATTTTGCACTAGACATGAAGTGTCGAATCCAATAACACAATTGTTTATTGTACAATAAAAATGTCTATAAAATCAAACCATTTCAGTTAAATTTCACTTATTAAATAAGTATCTACACTATTAACCTAACTATGTTTTTCAAGATTACCTTAGCTGTTTGTTACAAAAAAAAACACACCTTTATTTTTCCAGTAATTCCAATAAGATTAGTATTAACACCTTCCAAAAGGAGTGTCGTAGCATGAAAAAGACACTTTAAGGAAAGTGTTTTTCACTACTCTGTATTATTGCAGAAAAAATATATTTTTTTTTATTGAACATTGATGGATCAACCAATTTTGTGGGGAAAAAAATAATTAAAGTGGTTCGTCTTGCTTAAAAATCTTATAAATGTATGAAATGGAGAGGGAGGCCTGTCGTTTACGAATCACCACGACACCCTACGTCAAACGGATCGGGCCAAAAATCGGGCTGATATGTAGTCTGAACCAAGCATAAGAGTGCTGTGCTGTTCAAAAACCAAGTAATCCCTCAGTGGAGGAAAATAAACATCTTAAACCGTACGAACCAGACTAAGGTGGTTGCTTGTTTAATGTCAGCATGAAACAGAAGTTGTGATAGTCTTTTCTTATAAATTGTAACATCAGAGTGACACGGCAAGAAAAAAAAAAAGTAAGACGGGAATTGATTAGATGGTTGCGGTTTGTTATTGGTGGATCTCATGTGAGTGACAGGTTGTCCCACCCTCGCACCAGTAAACACGTCATCAGAGAAGAGATGTCGCTGCAAGAGGGAGGGGGAGTTATTTTGATTGAAGATTATGAGGGCACATGAATAAAATAAAAAAAGATGGGCACAGATAAATAATTTATAAAAAACATGCAATATTCCAAAAATAAGAATTGTCCATTTTGATTTCATGGTGACTTTAAGCTGCCTGCATATGGTGTTTTTAATCAGTCTGTCTGAAAACAAAGTTGTGTTTACAAACCCGATTCCAAAAAAGTTGGGACACTGTACAAATTGTGAATAAAAAAGGAATGCAATAATTTACAAATCTCATAAACTTATATTTTATTCACAATAGCAATTTTTCTCTGAGAAACTCCTTTCTGATTTTGCTCCACTATTTTTCGCCGCAGCATTGGGGGAATTGGTGATCCTCTGCCCATCTTGACTTCTGAGAGACACTGCCACTCTGAGAGGCTCTTTTTATACCCAATCATGTTGCCAATTGACCTAATAAGTTGCAAATTGGTCCTCCAGCTGTTCCTTATATGTACATTTAACTTTTCCGGCCTCTTATTGCTACCTGTCCCAACTTTTTTGGAATGTGTAGCTCTCATGAAATCCAAAATGAGCCAATATTTGGCATGACATTTCAAAATGTCTCACTTTCAACATTTGATATGTTATCTATATTCTGCAAAGAGTTTGAAGTTATCATCATCTACAGTGCATAATATCATCCAAAGATTCAGAGAATCTGGAACAATCTCTGTGCGTAAGGGTCAAGGCCGGAAAACCATACTGGATGCCCGTGATCTTCGGGCCCTTAGACGGCACTGCATCACATACAGGAATGCTACTGTAATGGAAATCACAACATGGGCTCAGGAATACTTCCAGAAAACATTGTCGGTGAACACAATCCACCGTGCCATTCGCCGTTGCCGGCTAAAACTCTATAGGTCAAAAAAGAAGCCATATCTAAACATGATCCAGAAGCGCAGGTGTTTTCTCTGGGCCAAGGCTCATTTAAAATGGACTGTGGCAAAGTGGAAAACTGTTCTGTGGTCAGACGAATCAAAATTTGAAGTTCTTTTTGGAAAACTGGGACGCCATGTCATCCGGACTAAAGAGGACAAGGACAACCCAAGTTGTTATCAGCGCTCAGTTCAGAAGCCTGCATCTCTGATGGTATGGGGTTGCATGAGTGCGTGTGGCATGGGCAGCTTACACATCTGGAAAGGCACCATCAATGCTGAAAGGTATATCCAAGTTCTAGAACAACATACGCTCCCATCCAGACGTCGTCTCTTTCAGGGAAGACCTTGCATTTTCCAACATGACAATGCCAGACCACATACTGCATCAATTACAACATCATGGCTGCGTAGAAGGATGATCCGGGTACTGAAATGGCCAGCCTGCAGTCCAGATCTTTCACCCATAGAAAACATTTGGCGCATCATAAAGAGGAAGATGTGACAAAGAAGACCTAAGACAGTTGAGCAACTAGAAGCCTGTATTAGACAAGAATGGGACAACATTCCTATTCCTAAACTTGAGCAACTTGTCTCTTCAGTCCCCAGACGTTTGCAGACTGTTATAAAAAGAAGAGGGGATGCCACACAGTGGTAAACATGGCCTTGTCCCAACTTTTTTGAGATGTGTTGATGCCATGAAATTTAAAATCAACTTATTTTTCCCTTAAAATGATACATTTTCTCAGTTTAAACATTTGATATGTCATCTAAGTTGTATTCTGAATAAAATATTGAAATTTGAAACTTCCACATCATTGCATTCTGTTTTTATTCACAATTTGTACAGTGTCCCAACTTTTTTGGAATCGGGTTTGTATAAGATATCGGGTTGACAGCAAGTGCTTATGAGGGATATCACTTTACATGTCAGCCAATCTGCTCATCCTGCCTCCAGAATAAACTGCAATATGGACTAAACCTTGAGGTCCACTCAAAGGTCTGCCTACACAAGACTTTAATAACAGTAAGTTGGTTTAGTGGATCGGCTAAGTGATCTCCCAGACGAGCTATGATGTGAATAAAACAAAAAAACAATTATCCTTCTGATGAATCAATTATATTATACCATAATATAGTCTTGCATAGCCAGACCTTCAGACTGACCGACCGACTCCATAGCAGCTTTCATTGGCCAAGGACCGCCCAGAGGCCGTCTGACTGACATTTAAAACAACCAATCACAGTTCGTTTTGTTCAGCGTCATGTTTAGGGGCATGAAAATATAACATAGATGTCCCTAAAATAAAAGACAGTGTAAAACTCTTGGACATATTCTAGTCAATGCCGCAAATTTCACATACTTCATATACTTTTGAAAATCCAGCGTTTTGTTGATCCTAAGTGCTCATTGTCTCAGTTGTAAACATGACTGCTTTCTTCTTCCATGAGGGGGGTTTGGCATCATGGCGGCTGGAAGACGCGACACACACGTCTTGCGAAAATCCTGTAGAATTTAATCAGGTGATGACTTTGAAACTCCCAAAGTGTTTCCAAATTTAAGTGCCTTAACCTGTGTTTCCAACGCAGGAACTTTCCCCAGGAACTAGGGACTTTGGGGTGGTACTCAGGTGTGTTTCGACCGCAGGGACCAGGGTCTAAATGAAGTTCCGGGTAAAAATTTCCCCCTCAGAAAGTCCCTGCTTGAGCGGTAGTACTTTTTCAAAGTTCAGGAACTTTCGGGGGTGGAAATTGGGCGCTGAACATTCTGATTGGTTGAGTTCACGCAGCATTTTGATTGGTTGACTCCACGCAGCGTTTTATTTCAACCACCATTTTGAAAAAGTCTGTTGCGGTGCGTGTAGTAAGAGTTGTTTGCTATTCGAATCAACAATGGAGTTTAAAAAATACGACCGATGGACCGACGACGAGGTTCAGGCTTTATTAAGCTCATATGCGGAGGACGAAATCCAGCGGAAACTGGAAATCACCAGACTAATCCTCACGGTACTTTAGACTGCAATGGAAACGCAGACAGCAACAGGTCTGGGGAAAAAAGTTCCTGGGACGAATTGTTCCGGGTCATTTCGGTGGAAACAGGGCTTTATGTATCAGAAGTTCAGCCAATGGTCGTGACTAATCATAATATAGCTTCCAACATTATTTAACATCCACTAGAGTTTCCTGGTAATTATTCAGAAAGAAAGAAAGAAGAAAGAAAAAAAAAAAAGAAAAAAAAAAAAAAAACGCCACCAACCTATTTTGCAAACTGAAATCCGTTAAAATGTTGAAAATGAGTTCTGACTTTTTGGATATTTCATCTGAACCAACAAATGATACAGCATAGTATTCTTATCTCTACCTAGACACCATCTGTAACTAAGACACCTACAGACGATCGTAATTTCCCTCAGCCTGTTATTTACAGTTGCCTCCTGAAATTCAGAAACGTTCACTCACATTACTAGCAATGACAGCAGAGGCCAGACAACAAAATGAAGAAAAACTAACCTCTGTTAGGGGCCAGAGTACTTCAGCTGAAAGTACTTCAGCAGCCAACTGAAATGTCACAAGACTTACAGTTAAAGGTCTCTGCAAATATGAAGTGATTGTTTACTTTCAGTCAAACAGAGACAGGGCATCCACAGGGCTTCAGTCATGAGATGTGTGGAGCAGATAAAATGAATGTAGAATTAATCGCTGTATGTATCCTTACCTCTGCCTTTAACATTAACGAATGGTTTATAGACACCATTTGATTAGGGATACTTTTTTGTTCATGCTGTGTGTACTTGTCACACCACTGGACCATGATGTTTTTTTGTTCAGTGACAAAAAAAGTCATCCAATATAATTAAAAAAAAATAAATAAATCTAGACACACGTCAAGTTCTTAATGTAATCTCTGTATTCATGTTGGATTTGTACATTTAACAAAAAAAATCTAAATAACAAAGGTTCTGATTTAATGATTAAAATGCAATACAATAGTTTTCTCTAACTTTGAATGTTTGAATATACATACAATCATTAAAAAAAAATCAATTGGATAATTAGATCTTATGTGTAACTTCCCCCCCCTTTCCTTAACCTGTGTAAAATTCATCACCAAATAAGGTTGTATACGTCATGTTATGATGCAATAAAAAAGATTTACATACCACATATAAAATATTACTTAATCTAAAAAGTATTTCCAAAAGTGGTTTTTGTACCATTAAACATATTGAATTTTCCTTACCATGTCAAAAAGATTTTATTTTAAAAAGATCCACTGACCTTGACACACATGATCAGAGTCCTCTCTAATATGCATTTTTGTTTTATGGTTTTCACAGGACAACAGATTGGCTTCTTGCATATTAGTTACATGAACAGTTCCTGCATTGGATCATAAGCGCTGTGTAAGTAAATCATATAAGTGTCCTGATGACACTGTAAAGCTTGCAGAGATTTACAATAGCAGTGACATTTGGTGGAGACAACAGAAATTATTGCATAGTGCCAGTAATGAAATACCTGTTTTTGAGCCAACCATGCAACCACAATTCCAAAGACTTTAGGTGCATCCCAAATTGCGTACGTATGCACTATTCTGTGATGTTTTGTAGTATAAATAGTGCGAATAGTGTGCGAGTAGTTGATTCATTACCAAAAAAAAATGTTGGACACTTCACACAGTCAACTGTCGCAACTTTAATTACATAGCAGAGAAGGAGGGGCGATCAGTCGCCAATGTTAAATGACAAAATAACCATATAAAAACTATACACTACACGGTTATGTGCATAGTGTATAGTGTGTCATTTGGGACACAACTTTTGATTTGCTAGACAATCAACGCTAGTCACATAAATGTCTGTTGTCAGCTCTATCCATAAGCTAGAATATTTACCAAAAGCTTTTGTTCCACAGTGACAAGTGGTGTATTAACTACATGCAAACACTCACCTTGGTACAAGCTGCTTACAGAAACAATGACCAGCTCCGAGGTTAACCTGTTTGAGCCCAAGGTACAAACCATCATGATGACCTTCTGAACATAGTGTATAAATGTTCTTAAAGCCAAACAATGCATCAATAACAGCTGAACCACCTGAACTTTGAATCACAAGTTTGAACATTCTTAAGGTTTGTATTGTTTTTTTTTCCCCTGTAAAGTTAAACACTCTCACCCCCACATGCCACCAGGTTAAGGTTTCAGTAAACTGTAGACCACTATACACTCCCAGTACCCAGCAAAAAGTGTGTGGGTGGATATTAGATACCTTCAAAATAGCATAATAGAGCACTTTATGAAAACAATTTTTTTTTCAGGATTCTTTGATGAATATAGAGTTTAAAAGAACAGCATTTCTATTTAAAATAATCTGTTGTAACATTATGAATGGATTTTACATTATTTATTCTCTGCTGAATAAAAGTATTATTTCTTAGTTCTTTTATAAAAAAAAAAAAAAAAAAAAAAAAAAACACTCACAGACCCCAAAATTTTGAACGGTAGTGTTAGTACCTTTTTGGGCAGTACTGCCACAGTAGCTGTTGTGCCGTTTTTCTGAGAGTGTATAGTCTATTGCAGTGGTTTTCAAACCTGTCCTGGAGGACCCCCAGCCCTGCACATTTTGTATGGCTCCCATATTTGACACACCCACTTCAGGTCTTGCAGTCTCTAATAATGAGCTTATGAGTTGAATCAGGTGTGTTAGATGAGGGAGACATACAAAATGTGCAGTGCTGGGGATCCTCCAGAACGGGTTTGAAAACCCCTGGTCTATTGTTTTGTGCACCTCCGAAATAAAAAGGCATCACAGATACACATAAATGTCACAGTACTGATATATGAGGAAGCAGGAAACGAGAGGCTTCTTCTGCACTGATTTAAGGGAATAATGTACTTCTATTTGGTACGATTAAATTAAATTCTATAATCAATATGTGCTTAAGTGAAGAACAGTGTGCTTCTATAGTGTGCAACTAAAGTATTTACAGCCTTTAACACTTCACCACAATACACTGGACCAAATATATGTTTCCAAGCAATAATCCTTTTGCTATGATGAGAAGAATTTGTTAATAATCTAAAAGATAATAAATTCTGACCTCCCCAAAGGCCTGGCCCAATAACACCCAGCATGCAACAGTGTTCTGGACAATTTCTAGTATCATCTGAAGAATATTTGTAATAATGATTCCTTTTTAGGTCTTTTATTTCTAAAAAACAGAAAAATACTCTCCATATCTTACTAGAGCCATATTTTGTTTATTGCAGCTTTTCACTAACCGGTGCTACCTCCCAATATAGAAACCAAAAATTAGGGATGGGTCATGTTGGTCAACAAGTCTATAAATGTGTAGTTTATCTATATTTTGTGTTGTTTGTATTGATATTTTTTAGCAATGGTTTAATTATTGTGCTAACAAAATGCTGTGTTCTAGACTTTCAGCATGGTAAAATCTCATCTATATTTGTTCCACTGCGCACAACAACATGTTTTTATAAAAAAAACACCACCTGAAAAATGCATCCAATCATGTTCAGCTGAACCTGAAACCAGGCAAATTATATAATTATATAGTTATAGTTATATATTATATAGTCTTCTCAGACAAAATGGGATTCAGAACTGTCACAGACTCCCTCGTGATCAGTAATTCTAAATAAGAGCTCATTACCCATCCGGCCAGCGCATTATCATCCCAGATCTGTTATGGCTGCCAGTAGCTGGATTTTCATGAAATTCCAATGAGTTGTATTTTACAAATTTACATACGTTTAGCCTGATTAACCCGCCAGCATTAATTCATGAGTATATAGAAATGATTCTGGCAGGCAGAGTCCAGAGAAGCATCAATGTTGATAAAGAAAAAAGCAGCTGAAGTTGTGCTTAAGGTTTATGGCAGATAAGATACACTGTAAGGTGCTTCTATTGCCAGAGTAATTATTGGAAGATTATTTGTCAAATCAAGTCACCTTTATTTATATAGTGATTTATAGGACACGGATTGCTTCAAAGCAGTTTTAATAAACAGGAAAATAATCAACCATTCGAAATAAAAATTTGTACTAAGGGTGTTTTCACACTTGTTCAGTTTGCTTGGTTTGTTTGGTCCGGACCAAAAAAAAAAAAAAAAAGTCCTGGTCTGCTTAGCGTTCGCATTTTAACACCAAACCAAAAGGCATAGGGATATGTTCACAACCTGATTGGTCGGCTTTTATGGCGTATTTCACACGACGGAACTTGCTGGGCTAAATGCACTTGTTGTATGTGCGTAGCCTATATGATGGTATTTTGACCAGCTGAGAACTTGTGAAGAGCTTATAAAATGTGTAAAGGAGTCAAAACAGCAGAGAATCAACAAACAATCCCTCCGTCACACACACAAACATAAACGAAGATCTGCTGCGGAGACGTGGTTCTGATGCCTGTACTGAACTGTGATGGGCAACTTCATGACTATGACAAGAAAAAACAGGTATGCTTGAGCATTCTGTCCTTTTTAGTTTGTTTACATGTCTTTGGTCCGTGTTGCGTTCATATTTCATTCGAACTGCACCATAGATTGTTTGGAAGTGGACCGAAACCCATCTTTTCAGCGGTCTCGGTCCACTTGTTTGGTGCGCACCAGGGTTCAGATGGCAGCGTTCACACTTATTCAAATGAACCGCACTAACAGAGCAATCGCACCAGGGTTTGTTTTAATCGAACCAAACATGCCAAGTGTGAACACACCCTAAAATGAATGACTTTGAGTCCTATAAAACAACATTACCAAGCAGAAGTTTAATTTATGAAATCACTGTTTAAATCTGAAAGTAGCTGAGCAGAATGTTTAGATAATCATCATTCTCCTTTCTGTCGTGTCCCCCAGAGCATCTGGGACGGGAAGAGCTTCACCTGCATGTCCAATCACATCAGAGTGAGTGAAACTGTCAGCAGAACAAAGATAGTCAAAAGTGTATCTATATCGCTCCGTTACATTTGTTGAGATGTGATGATTTTGTCAACATTAAAAGAGATTTTAATCCATAGTTCCAGATTAAATACAAGTTAAGATCTATCGACAGCAACTGTAGCGAGCTGACGGATCCACAGAGGGTTTAACTGCAGAAATCTGAAGCTTGCATTTTGTTAAATCACTTCATTCCCATCCAATGTTTTCCCTTGCACTTACAAACTGAGGGATGAGTGAGAATAATATTGTGGTAATCTAATTCACAGTAAGCCAGAGAGACTTTTATTAAACCTGTAACATTTCTTTAAATAAATTCTTCTCTGTCTCTGCAATGTTTGTAATACTCTCTGAAAACAAGATTTTCAACTATTGGCTTCAAAATACCAGAGCAAACATGCTCTGTTTAATCATATTTCAAATAGATCAATACAGATTTAGCATTAATCTATCAACATTATTGCACCTGTTCACAAAAAAACATTTACTCTCAGCTCAGTCAACGCTACTAAAAAAAAGACAGAAGACATATAAAATGTCCTGAAACAACTGCACAAATTTAGGCATTGTTTTTGTCTTTTCATTATTCCACAAAGAATGTTTTATTATAGATAATATATAGAGTTAACATCTATGTGCTGCAGATTTAACCCTTCTCTTCTGTGGATCTTCTGCAGATCCAGTTTAGCTACACATGGTCAAATTGACGTCACAAGCCTAAGAGTCACAATCTGCTGACAGTGACAGTAAAGTATTTTATAAAGACATTTTGAAATCATATCTGTGAAAGATATTGAAAACCTGAGAAAAAAAAGGAGAAATTATCAAGACTATGCTGGTCGCTCTTTCCATGCAATTACCATTCATGTTTCAAAAAAAGCGCCATAAAATGGTTCATATGACTCATACACTATATTCCAAGTTTTTGATCCATATGAAAGTTTGTGTGACAAAATTTAAATAATTATTCATAGAAGATATTCCCCTCCAATTAGATGTTGTAACTAGTGCTGTCAATCGATTAAAGAATTAACTAGATTAATCACACATTTTTCTGTGATTAACCGCGATTAAAAACACTTACGCTTTTATACGTTTTTAATATAATGTAATAATTTCACATTTAATCTCCAAATTAATATAGAAAAAACATAAAGACAGTATATTTTAAATATTTGTTTAATAGCCTTTTTTTATGAATGAAGGCCAGTCTCACTGATACTAATACTAGTCTCAATGCTCAAGGCTATCTCAACGCTATCAATTTTTAAC
Organism: Coreius guichenoti; assembly: GCA_039654105.1. Classification (NCBI taxonomy): domain Eukaryota; kingdom Metazoa; phylum Chordata; class Actinopteri; order Cypriniformes; family Gobionidae; genus Coreius; species Coreius guichenoti. Next base: position 46,277,446 of record CM077169.1, on the reverse strand, counting down.
ATTTACTAGGTTTCAAAAAATATAACTCAATTTAAGTGAACTAAAACAATCCTCACATAAACCCATAATAACGGTCATATTTACCTGTGCCCTTCCTACCTGTCTAACAGGTAGGAAATACACAGAAATTGAATAAAGTTAGCAAACAGTCTGCACTGCATAAATTATAAATTAAATATAGATAAATCCTTATTAAAGCTACAAAAGTTCTTTAGTCATAAGCAGTGAGTAATTTTCTCTGTTAGATTTTGTTCTTTGATTAACATTAAATGACAGACAGCAGTAGTGACTGCTGTCACTTTAAGATCTGCCGCTGCGGCACGACGCGGATCTCACACGCGTCTCATTTTCTCACAACTCTTTACGTTCATTTAAGACGACTCATTTAACTTTATTTAACTCATTTAAGACTGCTCTTATGAGGATACTCGACAAAACGGACATTTTGGCATAATTGTGTTTGTTATTGTTCGTTCAAGCGCAAGAGAGAACTCGATTCTGGCGCGCTGTCTGTGCGCACAATACTGGCGTCACACAGACAGGACATTCACAGACATTCACGTTCTCTTTTGTCTTGTCGCGCTTGAATGGTTTAAAAGCATTTGCATGAATAAGAGCGTGATCATAAATGTAACGCTAGCCAAAGGATGACAGAAAAACGGATGCTGCGTTAATTGCGTTAAATATTTTTAACGCATTAAACTGAAAAAAATTAATTGCATGCGTTTGATGAAAAACGCATTAAAGGTTTTCAGAATAACTTAAATTTTACACAGTCTCATATAAAGCTTTATGACTTCAGAAAGCTGGAATACACTACATGACTTTGAATGTCTGAACATTTTAAAACACTAGTCATCATTCACAGACAAAAATGGGGATCATACACTCCACAGGATCACACATCACCAGACTTTGAATAATGTCAAATGCTACTGCCCAAAACCTGCAGACTGGCTCTGACTTTCTGCAAATAGCAACAACTCCTCCAGACCTAAAAACAAGTTAAAAAAAGAAAAACGAAGAAAAAAAAAAAGAAGAGTACTCCATATCCCAGCATTTAGAATAAGGTGCATGATTCTTACAGAACACTTTTGGTGCTTTATGGTGCTTTTGTGACCTTTTTAAAACTTAAAAACTCTAATCCTAGTTCAATGTAATTACCATAAAGAGAAAGGCCAGCACTGAAACAAGCATGTCAGCTGAAAATGGCAGGCGCTCTTCTGAAAACACCTAGCTGCAGGCGGTTGAGAACTTCAGCGGCACAGCGTTTTTGGTTTTTTATTCAGTTGAGACGCTTTGGTATATGATACGGAATATCCACGGAAGTCTTACTAGTATCTGATTTCGCAAATAGTTTGTTTCTGAATATAAAAATGTCGGCAATTTTTGAAGTACTTGCTCTGGTCCTTGTTTTAAATGATTTATGTCATCTGTTGTACAAGCAGAATGTGATGGTTGGTCAGTGTGGTATTTGCCCCACCCCTCCTCCACTGTGATTGGATGGCTGATTAAACAACAGTGAAAGAGATGAGCACTGCATTTTACTTGAACATTTTTCAACTCTCTGTGACCAGAAAAAAATGGCAAGCTTGCAGCGTGAAATAGGTATTCAGTGCTTTTTCACGCTGCTGCAGTAAAAATGCTTTCGGTGGACAAACGGAATTAGTGAATAAGGTCTGGAATAACATGAAGGAGAAGAAATATTGTAACATTTTTGTTTTTAGGTGCACTGTCACTTTGGAATCTGAACTGGGTCAAAATTACCAGCGACAGTATAGAGAACCCATAAACCAATATAAATAAAATGAAGAACCTACAATGTAATCAAGACATTTTAATCTGCAAGGTGCATATCACCAACTCAAGAACTCTATATAGCCAAATATTGTTTTTTAGAAGAACAAAATTAATTGTTGAACCTAAAATGCTGCAAAAAACCTCTGAACCCTTATAAGAGTGCATGTTATCGGTGGGTCAGGAAGGGGAAGTTCCTAAATCAATGTGCACTTTCATAATGCTTCATTCAGCAACAGTCTCTGATATGCTCATGCATAATAGCAGCAGATGGTATGGAGGAATTACTCTACGTTAGTCCCACCACAAACCTTTCAGACCTCATTTATTCAATCATCCTTTAAAAGGATACAGTCAGAAAAGGTGTCCACCCCTACAACACTAATGCACCTCATACACCTCTCACTCTTAAGCATGTGTGGATAGTACCAATGCACATTTGTTACTCTAAGGCTGGTTTAACAAAGCAAATGAAAAAACTTATGTCAACCACATATGAATTGCAATCTAGGAACACATGAACAGATGTGCTCCTGCCAATGTGAACCATTCCATTGATACATCTTTGTAAAGCTATAAAAAAGCTCCATATGTGGAATTGATGAACATTCCTGAACATCTTATTTGCATGTCAAAGATAATCAAATGCATGAGAAACCGTGTGACTGTAAATTCTGATGGGCCACCAGCTTTATTATAGGTAATAAAATGATGATATATTGGTCCTCTGAGTGTCTTTACTGAGACGCCACAGCGCGCGAGGGCCGTTGGTCCACATGCTGTAGAACTTCCTAAAATTCTTCTGATAAGTAAGCTTATCACATACTGCAGATGGGTCCATTTAATTCATGCCATGGTGAGTTTATTTTTACATATATTTCACTTCTCATCCTCCCTTAAATGCATTTCTGCAAGGTTAAGCAGAACTGTGCCTGGAAGCTAGAAGCGTTTCAGCCTGAAATGGATGTGAGAGTGAATGTTTACTTGGAGAAGGGTTAAATGGGGTCACCTTAAGATAGCTGAGCTCATTAATACAGTAGCACCACTGGTAGAGAATGGGATGTCCCATCTAAAGTACAGAAATGACTAAGGGGTGTATTAATAAGCTAACTGACCTGTTGATATATAGCCTCGCCAGTATACAGTGGGGAGAACAAGTATTTGATACACTGCCGATTTTGCAGGTTTGCCCACTTACAAAGCATGTAGAAGTCTGTAATTTTTATCATAGGTACTCTTCAACTGTGAGTGACGGAATCTAAAACAAAAATCCAGAAAATCACATTGTATGATTTTTAAGTAATTAATTTACATTTTATTGCATGACATAAGTATTTGATACATCAGAAAAGCAGAACTTAATATTTGGTACAGAAACCTTTGTTTGCAATTACAGAGATCATACGTTTCCTGTAGTTCTTGACCAGGTTTGCACACACTGCAGCAGGGATTTTGGCCCACTCCTCCATACAGACCTTCTCCAGATCCTTCAGGTTTCGGGGCTGTCACTGCGCAATACGGACTTTCAGCTCCCTCCAAAGACTTTCTAGTGGGTTCAGGTCTCGAGACTGGCTAGGCCACTCCAGGACCTTGAGATGCTTCTTACAGAGCCACTCCTTAGTTGCCCTGGCTGTGTGTTTCGGGTCGTTGTCGTGCTGGAAGACCCAGCCATGACCCATCTTCAATGCTCTTACTGAGGGAAGGAGGTTGTTGGCCAAGATCTCGCGATACATGGCCCCATCCATCCTCCCCTCAATACGGTGCAGTCGTCCTGTCCCCTTTGCAGAAAAGCATCCCCAAAGAATGATGTTTCCACCTCCATGCTTCACGGTTGGGATGGTGTTCTTGGGGTTATACTCATCCTTCTTCCTCCAAACACGGCGAGTGGAGTTTAGACCAAAAAGCTCTATTTTTGTCTCATCAGACCACATGACCTTCTCCCATTCCTCCTCTGGATCATCCAGATGGTCATTGGCAAACTTCAGACGGGCCTGGACATGCGCTGGCTTGAGCAGGGGGACCTTGCATGCGCTGCAGGATTTTAATCCATGACGGCATAGTGTGTTACTAATGGTTTTCTTTGAGACTGTGGTCCCAGCTCTCTTCAGGTCATTGACCAGTTCCTGCCGTGTAATTCTGGGCTGATCCCTCACCTTCCTCATGATCATTGATGCCTCACGAGGTGAGATCTTGCATGGTGCCCCAGACCGAGGGAGATTGACCGTCATCTTGAACTTCTTCCATTTTTCTAATAATTGCGCCAACAGTTGTTGCCTTCTCACCAAGCTGCTTGCCTATTGTCCTGTAGCCCATCCCAGCCTTGTGCAGGTCTACAATTTTATCCCTGATGTCCTTACACAGCTCTCTGGTCTTGGCCATTGTGGAGAGGTTGGAGTCTGTTTGATTGAGTGTGTGGACAGGTGTCTTTTATACAGGTAACGAGTTCAAATAGGTGCAGTTAATACAGGTAATGAGTGGAGAACAGGAGGGCTTCTTAAAGAAAAACTAACAGGTCTGTGAGAGCCGGAATTCTTACTGGTTGGTAGGTGATCAAATACAATAAAATGCAAATTAATTACTTAATCATACAATGTGATTTTCTGGATTTTTGTTTTAGATTCTGTCACTCAAAGTTGAAGAGTACCTATGATAAAAATTACAGACTTCTACATGCTTTGTAAGTGGGCAAACCTACAAAATCGGCAGTGTATCAAATACTTGTTCTCCCCACTGTATTTAGATAACTGCTACAATTACTAATTACAGACAAAATCCAGTAAAGTGTGGTACATAATAGCAAAGTAGATCTGATGTTTTAAACCTAACAAACTTCTTTTTGTGAAATGGTTTGGCTGAAAAGTGTGGTTGTGCTACCTTTGTTATATAATGCAATACAGCGTTTGTTTCAGAACCGGTATGTTTTCTCCCTTGGTTCGGTTCATTTAGGCATTTGTGAACACAGCAATCACGCTTGGATCCGCACAAATACAAAACGCTCTGAGACTGCCCGAACGAGGTGGTCTCTGCCCGATTGCAAACAAACTCTGGGAAGGTTCGCTTGAGGTGTGAAAGCCATCCGACCCAACGGACCAACAAACCAAATGGTATTATAATTCATAAATGGGAAATGTGCTATAATAGCAATAGTGTCTGATTCTGTGAGTGAGCACATTAGTTATCACAGTTGAAAACCAAAAGAGCACCTCTTCATCTTAAAAAGTTGTGTAATTGCGCTTCTCCGTGTGAGAATGCTGTCCCAATGAAGCCTTGATTCCTGCTCTAGCTGCATTATAACATTCGTATAGTGTTTGCGTGTCTTGAAACAGTTAACCTCCAGACAGCGCTGGGAGATCCAGAGAGAGCACGTTTGAATTTGCTGCAGTATTAATACGAATGAAGTTTATAATTTAACAGCGGGAATGACAGCTACATTCGTATAGTGTTTGCGTGTGTCTTGACAGTTACAAATAAAACCACAATAAGCTCATGGAGCGAAATTGTCAATCATCTTGATGGATGACGCAGAGGAAACTCTGACCAATAAGAGGACAGTTGTACTCCCATGTGACTTGCGTGAACACATTTTGGTACGCTTTGAAAGGTTGCCTTGTGAATGCAAACCAAGAAGAAAATGCAACATTGTAACAAATTAAGTCCCTGTTTCAGAACAAAACAAACGATCTATAGGTGTGAAAACACCCTTAAAAGCAGAAATGTAAAGCTTTTTAATGTTATAAAAGCACTTCCATTTATTCTTCTCTTCGTTGTGTATTATTCACATATTTTATGGTCATTTTAGGGTTTTAGGTGTTTCATTGTCATTGCAAAGAAGTTATAAAACTGGATATAACTTGGATACAACTAACACAAAAACGGGAAGTGATTTCCTCACACTAAAATCATGTTAATACACATTGTCTTAGTCTTGTGGCTATACTATTGAAATGGTGAGTATTCACCTCCAAGTGGGACAAATAATCAATGTTTGATACAAATGCTGTTCGAATGAGCTTAACTTGTATTGGACGCAGTATATTCCTTTAAGGCCATTGTTTTTTTGTTGTTTTTAATCAATATTTTGATCTTTGCCTTTAATTTTAGGGAAAGTGAAGACCAGACAAAAAAAAGTAATGGGAGAAAGAAGGGGAATGGGATACGACTCAGATTTGATCATGTTTCTCCTTGAGCACAACAGTATTTTTTTTATGGAATTATTTTTTTATAAGAATTTCAGTTTTTAAAGCTCTGTGTATTCCAAATAGAATAGAATAGAATAGAATAGAATAGAATAGAATCATTAGCATCTAACCTTTGCTTTGAGCCCATGTGTAGCTGATTGGTGCACTCCTGGCCACTGGCAGCTGCTCTCCTCTTTCTATTACAGACTTCCTGTTATCTAGAATTGAATCCTTAATGGGACGAATATGCTTCGGCAGGGCTTTGTAGAACCAGGCTCCAGAACGTTTCCACACCTTTGAAGAGCAGGGAAAGGAAAACAAATGAAGCACAGGTCAGTATGAAGTGATTTAGAGCAACGTAGGGCTGTAATCAACCAAAGAAAATCTTGGTCGACTGAAGTCCTGAAATTTTCGACAAAAAATCGACTAAAAATGACGTTAGGAAAAAAAAACGTTAAATTAATTAGCTGCGCACTGTGCGCAGTACTTGGTAGCCTTGTTGTCTGCCTAAATGAATTATAAATAATCATAAAAAACTAGTAGGCTATTTGCAGTATATTAAATCGTTTTTGACCTGATTATTTTGCACTGAAATGAGTCTGACACACGAGTCTGTCGGCTATGACAGCGTTGCATCACGTACACCTGCGCAATATCATAGCCTATGATTTCCGAAAATATAGTACTATGTTGTCAACTAGTGATATCATCACAAGAATTTTTGAGGAATATGCAACATAATTTAGACAATTGTTTTTGTCATATGTATTATAATAACTGACAGACACTATCGTTTCAGCCGCTCTGTGCAGCTCGAACATAGGAGCTCAGCTCAGCTTCGCGGCTGAGACACGAATAGACTATTAACTTAAAGCTTTTACTCTTAAACACAAAAGGCACGTCCACTTTAATAAAAAAGGAATATTTATTAAACAAGCCAGATCAAGAGCAGAAACGAAATAAAGTGCATAACTGAAAAATAAAGCATAGGCTCAAAACTAATACAAACAGTGGGCACAGCGCATCGCGCATCAGGCTCCAAATAAAAAATAAAATAATAAGTTATAAAACGATTATTACACTAAAACATTGAAATATGGCAATTCTGATATGTTCATATAGCCTACTCAAAACAGACGGGGCAACCTAACGCAGACAAGTTAGCTTACAGTTTTTAGGTGATATGATGTTTGTCGTCGAGCTGTGGCACGCAAACTGTTGCTTGCAAAATTTGCATTCGACTTTTTTCCCATTTTCTATTTTTAAAAAAATGCTGCCACACTGCCGATGTCTTTGTTGACATGGTAGAAGAGGACTGACTAGGAAAACGCTCTCACAATTAAATAAATAATATACAACAAAGTAGCCTACTTCAATCTGTCTCTCTTCTCCAGTGGGTTGGGCTAATCCAAAAGAAGTGAAAACAAGGGGGGTGTTCTGAAGACAGACTGTTACCTGTGAAACAGGGGTGCTCTGAAAACACCGCCATTAGCAATTAGTGCTTTCCACCTGATGAAATGAACGCAGCAAAACTAATGAAATGAACGCGGCAAAAAAAAAATCGACCAATCAGAATTTTGGTCGAGCCAGAACGTATCGACTAATAATCGACTAATCGACTGGGAGATTACAGCCCTAAGAGCAAGTACTCAAAGGAACAAAGAAACCTCATGTGGCCAAAGACATGGAGTTATGACAGAATTCTCATCTGGAGAGAATCGAGCATTGCTTTTAAACTTTAACATACATTTAACCCAAAACATTACAGCTGCATGTCCAGCTAGCCAGCAGGCTCTCTAAACCTGTGTAATGTTTTTAATGTTAAAATACTGTTAAAAATCTCCTATCCCTGCTTCATATCATATATCATATATCATATATCACATTACACTTAAGGGTTGCACCAAAATGAAAATTCAGGGCTGAAGCCAAAAGCCGTAACCCAAAAATGCTTTTTAAAAAATGATTTATTTCTTATTTTAAATTATCTTTTTATCTTATTGTATTAATATTAGACTTTTCAAATGAAATTTTATAATTTTGAAAATACTGGATTTAAAAATACAAGCCAATAAAATAACCACACTTTTATTGAAATTTAAACTGGACAGAAAATATATTAATATTAAATATCAATATATTATTATTCATTCAGTTCTATGCAACAGAATCAGATTTAACAGATTTATTTTTGACCAGTTATCCAAATCATATAGAGCCATATCGCACAGCTACGAGCGAGATATTGCGTTTATACAGCAGTTCGACGGCACAATAAGAAATAACAACAGAGTGTGTTTAAAAACCCTCTTTTGTGTGGAACTACTTCCTTCCGCCACGGATTCAAATCTCAAATTGACAGTTTGACAGTTGAGCCCAATCCTCTGTTACACTAAAATGTCACTTTAGAACTACAGTAGCAACGAAGAAACGCTGAGTTGCTTCATTGAAGCTTATTGTATTAATAGAGGATTTCCCATGAATGTTTTTAATTTTAAATTAAAAACATCCTTGTTTGCAAACTTGTTTCAGTCCCTTTCAATATAAGTCTTTGCAGACAGTCTTTGCCACCATCTAATGGCGCAATAATGTAACTTTCACTGAAGTCGAAATTACAATCACTAACGAACCTTTTCTCAATACAAAATACAGCGTTATTTATATAAAATATTATTTCAATAAATAATATTTTATATAAATAACATGCTGTATTTGGTATTGAGAAAAGGTTTGTTAGTGATTGTAATTTCAACTTCAGTGAAAGTTACATTATTGAAAAATAATATTTAAATAAACAATATTAGCCATTATAAAAGTATAAGTAGTTTGTACAACAGGAAATAAGCACAAGCAAACAGTTCAGTCAAAAGTCGAAAAGCAGAAATATTAGAAATATGTGAAGGCTACATGGCATTGTTTTAATGCCACTTCTTTCAAAAATTTAAACATGAATTGTTACGTGTATTAATTTCTGTGGTATTGAATACAGGTACTGTTAACAACTGCTGGAATTTTGGTCGTCACAACAACACCAATCAGAACAATGGCCGACGGGGCCGAGCAGAGTGAGTGGAGCATGTTTGGAATCTTTTATTATCTTGGCATTTCAATTTGGTGCTTAAAAGGAAGGTCTACTCAATATGGATGAAAAGTGGTTATGCTCATTCAAGTTCATTTCATACCACAGAACCCAGCAGGCAGCGGCACTTAATCAGTTGACACGCACCAAAAATTCAAACAGTCCTTTCAAAACACATGACCCCTCTGAAACAAATACTGCAATGCTCTAGAGATGTTCTGAGCACACTACAGTCTAGTGCCAGTCAGTCTCACGGTGAAATAACAGAGAGAGACTGATGCGTGGCAGGCCAGGCCCCACTGTAGCCAGGAAGACCATTAAGAAGTGATGGACAGCAGGCTCGGAAATGTCAGGACTGACAGCAGCTGCTGGAGTCTTGGCAAACACCATCTCCCAGCTGTACCTGCTCAGTTACAACTCCATTTGCACAAACACTGGCCAGACAAAATAATGCAAAACTAGCTTGCAGGGTCAATAATATATAGCCTTCCTTGTTTTGCACGTTTTGCATTGGTCTTCCCCTCTGACAGTTTTGATGTGTGCAACATGCATGCAAAGAAAATAAATGTTAAATATTCTTTGAGCATAGATAATGAAGGTTTTGTGTTTAGTGCAGAAGCCAAAGGCATGCAGGAAGCAACCGTTTTGTATTCCCCAGGGTACCAATTTCTGCTACCCAGCAAGAAGAAAAAGTACATTTTAAACTACTAGTGCAATCAGTTCATTCACAGTGGAAAAAAAAAATACTTACACAATCATGAATAAAGAGTGTGAACAGTAATTTTCCCAGAACTGAGTTTTATCAGTGGGAGATAACATGTAATTTAGAAAAACGATCCACTTTGAATGACACAAAAACAGTCTGGAACGTCTGTTTTTGCCCCCATTTTATACTCAGTGTATAGTTCCCTTTTTATAGTAGCCTACATAAGTAGAATCAGGTTGCTATGCTATCAGTCTGTTTCTGGGTGAAAAAAAATGCATTGATACATTTTATACTTGGCAATAACCAGTGTTGGGTAAATTACTCTAAATAAGCAATTAATTACTAGCTACATCTTCAACAGTGTAACTAGATTACTGTACCAATTACTCTTTCTAAAAGTATTGCACTACTTATTACTTTCTAAACCCCATATCAACCTTGACCAGTTGAACACAAGGATAGAAATGAAACTGCACTTTTAATTCTTTCAAATAAATAATATAAAATTGCATAAATTATTGTTGAACTGACCAAAGTGTTTAAATGGAGAAGGTGATATTAAAAACATACATTTTACATTTTGATGTTAAATCCACTATTGTTTTATAGACTATAGGACAATTCTATATACAGTATTTATACATCAGAAGTAACTATTTAATTTACAGAAAAATTAAAAGTAATCCCTTACTTTACTTTTTCAAGGAAAGGTAATTAAATTACAGTAATTACGTACTTAGTAATGCATTGCATCCAACACTGGCAATAACACAACATAAACCCACTGAAAATAAAGCCAAATTAAGGAGAAGTAGATGTGACTTGTACTAACAAAAACATAATCTTTTAGTTTAATACTAAAGTGGTCCCATTCTCCTACACTTGTTCCACTTTTATAAGCTCAAAATCATCACTGACAGTGAAATGAAAGACATTATAAATGTACATTATGCATTAACATATGCAATAATGGCTTCCTGTGAAAAATGAATAAAATTGACTAGACATTTGCCAGACTTCAATAAGAAAGATTTTACCTTCCAAACGACTATTTAAAAAACAGATCTACCAGAGTCGTCAACGGTGTAATTTGTTAAAAATACTTTCTCCTTTCTCAGTCCAATGTGCTGAGACAGCTGGGTCACTGTGACAACACAGACAACACAGTGTCATTTGTGTCTGTCATGTGTGGGGGGGGGGAAATAAAATTTTACTTATAAATAAATGAACAAGCAAACAAATATAAATTACATACATAAAAAGTAATCCATTAAAACATTGATTTCCACAAAAAGGTGAAACTCCATGACTGGTAGTATTAAAACACTGTTTGGTTCTTTTTTTCTAACCAGCCCAACATTTGCTCAGCCAATTATGCAAACTTGGGAGGAGACCATAGCCGTGGGAACGTATTTTGAGCAGGGGGGGATGAGGGGTGGGGTTGTATAATAGGCACAGGGCAGAGCAAGAGAATCGTCTCGGTTACGTATGTAACCCTCGTTCCCTGAGGAGGGAATGGAGACGTAACGTCAGTGACTGACGAATGGGGGTTTCGCCTAGAAGCCTATCATCTTCGAGATCTAGAAAACGGCCAATGGCAGTGCCAATGCCATGGGCATGCGGAATTTGCATAGCGTAACTCCGCCCCACAGTGTGGGTATATAAGGAAGTACGCTGGCAACATCGCATTATGTTTACCTGCTGAGGAGCCAAGACTGAACTCCCGGCCGTTCCAGCGGTACAGCGGAAGTGGCAGAGGGATGTTACGTCTCCGTTCCCTCCTCAGGGAACGAGGGTTACAAATACGTAACCGAGACACATGCTCAGGAAGGCTTACAGTGGAAATACACATGTGGGGGTCGCCCAACGGGGGAATCATGCACACGGTGGCACCTAGCCTAACACGAGGGCCTGACCGAGTGGGCAGACGTACTGGTGTCGGCATCAACAGTGCTGGAGGAACTCAGGGCTTCAGGGAATCTACCTGAGGAAATATCGCACGTATCCAGTCCGTGGAGTGGAATGGCGAGCAAGCGAAGACACCTGAGCCTAGTCCATTACCGGCCACTAGTAGAGGCGAGTACATGAGATGACACTGGCTCCACTCGGAGATTATAGAATCTGGCGAATGTGTTGGGTGTCGCCCAGCCTGCAGCTCTGCAAACGTCTGTTAGCGAGGCGCCATGCCCAAGAGGAGGCCACACTCCGGGTGGAGTGAGCCCTGACCCCTAGGGGGCATGGACGCCCCTGCGTCTGGTAAGCCAAAACAATGCCGTCCACTATCCAGTGAGACAACCTTTGCTTGGAGAGAGCCTTTCCCTTCAGCTTCCCACCATAACAGACAAAGAGCTGGTCTGAGGTCCTGAAACACTGCGTTCTGTCTACGTAAGCACGGAGGGCGCATACTGGACAGAGCAGTGCCAAGGCTGGGTCTGCCTCCTCCAAAGGCAGCGCTTGCAGGTTCACCACCCGGAACGGAGTGGTGGGAACCTTGGGCACATATCCAGGCCGGGGTCTCAGGATCACGTGAGAGTTGGCTGGCCCGAATTCCAGGCACGCTTCGTCAACCGAAGATGCCTGCAGGTCCCCTACCCTCTTGATGGAGGCCAAGGCGATCAGGAGCGCTGTCTTCATAGACAGGAACTTAAGCTCGACTGACCGCAGTGGCTCGAAGGGAGCCCTCTGCAGAGCACTTAAGACTACTGAGAGGTCCCAAGAGGGTACGAGGGGAGCGCGAGGAGGATTCAGTCTCCTCGCTCCCCTCAGGAACCTGATGACCAGGTCGTGCTGACTTTGTCTCCACAAGGTCGTGGTAGGCTGATATAGCGGCCACATAAACCTTGAGGGTGGAAGGAGACAGCCTTCGTTCCAACCCTTCCTGGAGGAATGCGAGCACTGACCCAATCGGGCATTTCCAGGGGTCCTCTTGGCGAGAAGAACACCAGGTGACGAAGAGGTTCCACTTCAAAGCATAGGCATGTCGAGTAGACAGGGCCCTAGCGGAAGTGATGGTAGCCACCACCTGAGGTGGTAGGGTACTCAAACCTGCCGCGTCCCATCCAGGAGCCACACGTGGAGGATCCAAAGATCGGGACGCGGGTGCCAAAGGGTGCCCCGTCTCTGAGAAAGGAGGTCCTTCCTCAGAGGAATCGACCAGGGAGGGGCTGTCGCAAGGAGTACGAGTTCGGAGAACCAGGTCCGGCCGGGCCAATACGGGGCGACCAAAAGGACCTGCTCCTTGTCCTCCCTGATCTTGCACAGAACCTGTGCGAGAAGGCTCACTGGGGGAAACGCATACTTGTGGAGGCCCCGCGACCAGCTGTGCGCCAGAGCATCCGTGCCGAGGGAGCCCTCGGTCAGGGAATAAAACAGGCGGCGATGGGAAGAGTCGTGGGAGGCAAACAGATCTACCTGTGCGTCGCCGAACTGTTCCCAAATCAGCTAAACCGTCTGGGGATGGAGTCTCCATTCTCCAGGAAGTGGCTGAAACCGTGAGAGCTCGTCGGCTGCACGGTTCAGGACTCCCGGGACATGGATGGCACGAAGGGACCTCAGGTGCTTCTGACTCCATAAGACGAGATGGCGGGCAAGTTGAGACATGCGGCGGGAACGTAGACCACCCTGGTGGTTGATGTACGCTACTGTGGCCGAGTTGTCTGACCGGACTAGCACATGTTGACCCTTGAGCAGGGCTCGGAAGCGGTGCAGGGCGAACCGTACTGCCAGCAACTCGAGGCAATTGACATGCAGGAGGCGCTGGGGTCCTGTCCAGGAGCCCGCGGCAGCATGTCCATTGCACATGGCACCCCAGCCCGTGGTGAAGGCATCTGTTGACACAACAATATGCCTGGAAACTCGTTCTAAGGGCACACCGGCCGTAGAAAGCTGAGGTTCGACCACGGGGTGAGGGTCTGCAGGCAGGCCCGAGTCACTGAGACCCGGAGCGTGCCCGACTGCCATGCCCATCTCGGGACTCGATCGCGAAGACAGTGCTGAAGCGGTCTCATATGAAGCAATCTGAGCGGCGTTACCGCGGCTGCAGATGCCATATGCCCCAGGAGCCTCTGAAATAACTTCAGTGGAACCGCACTCTTGCTCTTGATTTGACGGAGGCAAGTCAGCAGTGACTGCGCGCGCTTGCTTGTAAGCTGCGCGCACATGGCGACCGAGTCGATACTGAGAAAAGAGATCCTCTGTACTAGCAGAGTTTGCTCTTTTCCCAGTTGACCCGAAGGCCCAGACGGGCTAAGTGCTGGAGCACCAGGTCTCTGTGTTCGCACACCTGCTCTCGAGAGTGACTCAGGAACAGCCAGTTGTCGAGGTAGTTCAGGATGCGAACACCGTGTTGCCTGAGTGGCACAGGGGCTGCCTCGACAATCTTCGTAAAGACGCGAGGGGACAGAGCTAGCCCGAATGGGAGGACTGCGTACTGGAAGGAGGCGTCCTTCAGGTCGATCGCTGCAAACCAATCTACTGGACGAACGCATTCGAAAAGGCGCTTCGCTGTCAACATCCTGAACGGAAGCCTGTGAAGGGATCGGTTCAGGACGCGCAGGTCCAGGATCGGTCGTAAGGGTCGTGCGGACCACAGACGTACCTCGGGTGGGGCAGCGAGGTGGCGTGACCGGCCCGGACGTGGGAGGCGTAGCGTCCCGGTGTGGGGGCACGGTCATCAGCCGCGTCCTGACAGAGGAGACCAGGGAAGGACGCGCGTTCCACTGGGGTCTGCTCTGAGAGAAGACTGGCGTCAGAGAGGGACGAGAGTGGCGTGGCCAGGGGGCGGCGCACACTGCCATCGGTCTCTGGGTGCTCAGGGATGGGTAAGTTAGTTCTTCCACATAGGGTGCTGCTGACCTGGGGGCCAGCAGCTGAACAGAAGATTCTCCCCCGGCCCTCCACCGGGGGAAGGAGTGGCCCTGCTACCAACTCCTTGGAAGAACTGCCCATCCCTGAGCTGTCCGCGTCAGGAGCGCCGCTAGCCTGGCGTTAGGCGGGCTGCGGGGCTGGGAGCGGACGGGGGCGCCGGGGCAGTACGTTTAATGGCCTTAGTCTGCTACTGGACGGCCGAGAACTGTTGGGCGCAGTTCTTGGCCGTGCCGCCGAAGAGGCAAGCCTGGGATATGTGAGCGTTGAGGAGCCAGGTTCGCTCAGCCTCTCTCATATCGACCAGGCTGAGCCTCGTCTCTCCACAGCTGTGGACATCACCTGACCCAGGGAGCGCACGGTCACCTTCGTCACCCGGAGGGCGAGGTTGGTGGTGGCACGCGGCTCATTAAGAGCCCTGGAACAGCTCTACCCTCGTGCATGCCACGAGCATCCTGGACTGGTAGACCTGAAGGATGGCCATGGCGTGCTGAGAGGCGGCGGCCTGCCCCGCAGCTCTGTAGTCCCTCGCCACCAGAGTAGACGAGAACTACAGGCCTTGGAGGGGTGCTTAGGATCACCGCGCCACATTGAAGCACTCTGTGCTAGAGGGGGGGTGTGGCCCGAGGAATACTCGTCGGGGTTTATGCCGCACCGCAGCCCTCAGGTCACCCTGGCCACCAGCCAAACATCCCGTCACGTGGAGAGGATAACTGGGGTGTGGCAGAGGGGACTCTCCCTCCATACGGGGGTCATTGAGTCTCGACCGTGATTGCAACTGAGCGTCAACAGGGGGGACCCCAGTGTACCCTTGGCCGCGGCCCCATCGAGGGCAGAGAAGGCGGAGGAGGCCGCCGAACGGTCGCGGGAAGACAACGGGGACTTCCAGGACCACGTGACCTCCTCATGTATCCCGGGAGAGAAAGTAATTGGGGGCGGGGCCTAACAGCTGTCAGGACGTGTCGCACCCAAAGACCAAACATCCCCCGAGATGACATGGCTGTCAACTCCGGGTCGGACTCGGGCAATGCTGGCACGCCCGAAGGCAGCAGCATAGCCGAATCTTCGTCCCCAGAGGACTCCAGCCCACCTTGAGATGCGGCGATCGACATCTCATCGCCAACTGGAGCGCCGAACGAAACACACGGGGCGTCCGCAGACGGTCCCGCTGCTTCAGTCCGATCACTCGCGGGTGAGGTGTGCAAGAGGGGGGTGTGGCCCGAGGAATGATCGTCGGGGTTATGCCACACCGTAACCCTCGGGTCACCCTGGCCACCAGCCAAAGTACCATCTCTCTCGGAGACGGTAGATTGGGGTGTGGCAGAGGGGACTCTCTTTCCTTGCGGAGGTCATTGAGTCTCGACCGCAACATCGCGATGGTCATGTTCCCGCAGTGAGAACATGACTCACCCACAAACGCTGCTTGAACGTGCTGAAGCCCAAACACGTCACGCAGCGATTGTGCCCATCAGATGGCAACAGAGATCGACCGCACCCAGAAGTGCACGGGCAAACCGTCTTTAAAAAGACGTGCCACGTGCGAGCTCTTTTGGGACAGTTCACACAAAAATGGATATTCTGGAATTATTTACTCACCTTGATGTTGTTTTAAAGCTTTATTGCCTTCTTTATTTTCAGAACACAAGAAAAGAAAAAAAAAAAAAAGAAGAAAAAAAAAAAAAAAAAAAATCCCAGCTCGCGCTTTCATGTAGCCTAGTTATTATTATTATTATTATTATTATTTTTAAAGGGGATTCAAACATGTCATAAAATAATCACGTCGTGCAATATATTCCAAGTGTTCTGAAGGTGTACTGTAGGGTTCGATGAAAAACAAACCGCCGTTGCCGTCCTGTGTACATTCACGCGAATGAGCAGAAGTTCGCGCCAGTGCGCCCAGGAAAAGTTAGTTTTTTAGATAGGATTTCAGCTATAATTGTTATTTTAAAAACAGCTCTTTTGTGAGAGGGAGCTTCACAGCGATGCCGAAGCGCCCAGGGAACGAATACCAGCTGGATGCAGATCACTGCACAGATCAGCAGGCAGGAAGTAAACACTTGCTGGAACGCGCCGTAACACCAACACCGACTGGAAAGCTGCTCGTCCAGAAGAAGCTTGACGATATACTCAAAAAGGCTTAAGGAGTGAAGAGATAGATGCTCTTGGCTCCGAAGCAGAAACATAATGCGATGTTGCCAGCGTGCTTCCTTATATACCCACACTGTGGGGCGGAGTTACGCTATGCAAATTCCGCATGCCCATGGCATTGGCACTGCCATTGGGCGTTTTCTAGATCTCGAAGATGATAGGCTTCTAGGCGAAACCCCCATTCGTCAGTCACTGACGTTACTCGGAGTGACTGAACGAAAGGGAACAGCGCAGAGTCACGTGACGAGAGTGATGCGCGATATCATACAGAACAATGGTAGAGGCAAAAGTGCAAGAGAACTTTTGTTGTTAAAACTTTAATTTCTTCGTTAAATACAAGTGAATTTGTTTTATAGTTATAACTATAGTTATAAGCATTCTCTTTAAAGTAAGGGGGAAATCCAAATATCTTTCATTTATTTGCGTTAATGGTTAACAGAAAGTGATGGTGGGTGGCCGGAATAATTTGCATCACCCTGTGTTTTTCAACCAGCTTAATTTGGGAGAAAAAATATTGACGGACCATCCCTCAGTGGCGTCAGTTCACTAAAAGTCAAGGTATGGCAACTTCAAATGAATTTAATTAACAATATTAAGTGACAATATCAATTCAAGCAAGTCTATAACGACAGATAAAAACAAGACAAAAATCTGCAGTTACAACACTAACCAACCGATTTAAAAATCTATCCAAAAAAAAAAAAAAAAATATATATATATATCACATATTTGGAAATAACCTGTCAGATAACATAGCAAACGATGGCTTTTATCTGTTCAGAGTTTTGGGACAGTTCACACAAAAATGGATATTCTGGAATTATTTACTCACCTTGATGTTGTTTTAAAGCTTTATTGCCTTCTTTATTTTCAGAACACAAAAAGAAAGAAAAAAAAAGAAAGAAAAAAAAAAAAAAAATCCCAGCTCGCGCTTTCATGTAGCCTAGTTATTATTATTATTATTATTTTTAAAGGGGATTCAAACGTGTCATAAAATAATCACATCGTGCAATATATTCCAAGTGTTCTGAAGGTGTACTGTAGGGTTCGATGAAAAACAAACCGCCGTTGCCGTCCTGTGTACATTCACGCGACTGAGCAGAAGTTCGCGCCAGTGCGCCCAGGAAAAGTTAGTTTTTTAGATAGGATTTCAGCTATAATTGTTATTTTAAAAACAAAAGGCCTACAGTATAAACCTCAGAAGAGTATGTGAGTATTTATCTCTGTTGTGCTCAGGTCGTCAGACAGTCAGAATTACAGTTCTTGCGTGAACTTTAGAGCAAATAATGTATAGGCCTATATAGGCTACCCAAATCAATGTATAATTATTTTCTTTTTGTAATAGTATTAAAGAGATTTGATTTACAACTAATTAAATAATTTAAATATTCATGCATTTTATTTATAATGCATTGTTTAGCACTTGGGTATGGCAAGGTATGGCTGCCTGCTCAGCACAAACGCCCATGCGGCTTAGAGGGTTTTTTTGGAGATTGAGCGTGCAGTAGTTTTTTGTGGTGAGCGAGCGAGCGCAGCAGCTGCTGCTCGGTAAGTGACGGAAGTCTGTATCCTCATCCGACAGATCCGCCAGCTCGAGACTCCTTTAAACTTAGTTTGGGCTTCCCAAAAAAGTCAGAAATGCGTTTTTGCGCCAATTGTACTTTTGTTGTTGTGTTAACGCTTGAACTTTACTGAAGAGTGCGCACTGTCACATCATGAGACAACAATGCCGCTTGTTTTCATTGCGTTACTTTCATTGGCTTAGGCTACTTACTTTAATGTTTCAAATTAATTTTAATGAATAGACTAATTAATAACATGAATTTAATTTCTTTTTGTTAAAACGTATTTATTTTTTACCGCCCCCCACACACCCCCATTTTTTCGGGGGCTCAACACAGTGGGTACTGCAGCACCCTCAGCACCCCTACCTCCCGAGGTTATGGACGAGACTATCTGTTACAAAAGCCAAACGGCAGATGCAATGTTTGGGTAACAAATATTTTTGAAACTCTGTTTAGTGCCGCTAGAGGCCCAGAAATTACACACTTCAGATTAGGGATGCACTGATACCACTTTTTCCAGAACAAGGCTGATACCGATACTTTCATTTTGGGTACTTGCCGATACCGATACCTATGGAAGCTTGTTTCCGCCACAGAATAAAGAAATAAAAAAGGTAACTGCGACTTTTTATCTAACAATTCTGACTTTTTCCCTTGCAATTGTGACTTTATAATCAAGCAATTCTGACTTTATAAAATCGCAATTGCGATATAAAATCAGAATTGTGAGATATAAACTTCCAATTCTGAGAAAAAAAATCTTTTTGTCTTGTCTTTTTCCCCTAAGAATTGGACTTTATAACTCTAATATATATATATATATATATATATATATATATATATATATTAGATAGAGAAACCAAAAGAATATGAATCATATTTGTTGATTTGTTTAGCAAATATATATTTCCTTCAGTTATTTTCAAGCTTAATTATGCCTGTTAATGTATTGTACAAGCTTCTGTTACATTCACTGTTCATTTTATTGCTCTATCATATTTTAATCTTTCATTTAATAGCACATGGAATATTTAGAGCTGATTCAGCAGGGCTCAATGCTAAGGATTTTTTTCTACTGGCCTGGTTGGGTCAGTGGTTCAAATGCTTCGATACCAGTGAAATATCACAATTCTCTATTACAATTTTGATACCACAGCAAAAACTACTAGCCTAATTAATGTAAATTTAACACATTATTAAAAGACAAGTAAACAGTCAATAATAAAAACAAATAATCCAATTACAAATAACACAAATTAATACAATAGAACACATACAATAGGATACAAATGTACGGAGCCCCTAAAGGGACATGGTGGTGGAAAAAATATGAGATGGGAGAAAAAATAATAAGTCGATGCTTTTGCGTTCCCCCGAGAAACTTCGTGTTCGCTCGCAAAACCTTTGCGTTCCCCCGAGAAACTCTGCATTCACTTGGAAAAGAGCTCAAAAGGCTTTGCGAGCGAATGCAAAACATTTGCGAGAGAACGCAAAAGCATTGAAAAATCATTTTTCCTTCATCTCATACAAATGAAATAAACAGTGCTTTTCAGGTTCAGCAGTGGGTGATTTCTTTGTCCTTTGTTGTTTAACATTAAAAACGCAACAGCAGGTTTATTAGGCTGCTGTCCCTTTAAGACCGAATGCACGAATCCAATATACTGTTACACATGCGTTTTATTTATCAACTGTTTACGTATAACCAACTATGTTTACTCAGATACTCAAAGACAGGGGTTTTTACATAATTTTGTGTGAATTCATCAGTTCAAGAGCAAGAAGACGTGAAAAAGAATTCAATGTAGTATTCAAGCACTGTCTATACGTGGCTTTCTGGGCACGTGCTTCAGATGTTTGTGCACAGTAAACTTCTTGTCCTGTAATAATGTAGGGAACCACTCATTATACATAAATCACGCAACAGTGCAAGTTTTCACATATACGATTCAACTATATAGGTGTAAATAATTCAGTTTAACATGCTATTAATTCAATACATTTACTTCACAGACATTCTTTGATATATCCATTCTGCTCTCTGTTTGCTCTGTTGTCGTTGTTTTTGTGTCACAAGCATGGTATCGGTTGTTGGTATCAGAGCATTTTAATAAGTACGAGCACGGGTACATGAGCGCAGTATCGGGCCCGATACCGATAGTTATCGTATCTGTGCATTCCTACTTCAGATTTAAATTAAAGCTTAAGTCTCATGAATGATGACAAACAAGCATTCAATTAAAAAAATAAAGCACCACCTGTATCTAATGCATCTCTGTCACCTAAACCATCACATTAAGACAAATCATTGGGTGAACTGCAGTTCTTATTCCCTGAATTGGGGAGAAGCAGTGATTAAGGGAGCATTTGGAAAATGTGTAGGTGTTATTTCAAGGTCAGTGAGGAGTAGGAGAAGATGAAATACAGAAGTAACCATGTCTCTGTGTACATAAATATCTAGAGACTCATTATCTCCAGGCATATACAGCAGGGAATTAATCTCTTCAACAACAAACACACAAAAAGCATTCCATCATACCTTGTTCACCTTAAACATAATTTGTCACATTTTTCATTGGAACTTCTGTTTCTATTCCCTATCTTGTCTATCACTCCATTACAATAAACTCTTTTACAGCTGGGAATGGAACCAGATTGAATCCATCATATACATCCACACCTCCATTTAATTAAAAAACATATACAGTATGTAAAACCAGTGACTCCCAAGTTGCGATTATGTTCGATTTGGGATAGACAGCATGAGAGAAAAAAACAAAAAAACAAAAACTATAGCTAACCACCTAATCATGACTAGTTATGATAGAAATTTTTTCTATTTTTAAATTGGTGAAGAAAACACTTCTCATATATTTCATGGTGGACGGATGGACGGAAGGTAATAATAATAATAATAACAACAATAAATATTTCAACACGCATGTATTTGTATTCATATTGGAATAAAATGGTTTTGACAATAACTTATCATTTTTCACCTGAACAAACATTAAAATATCATGTCATTAAAATATCAAATAAACTTCTTTTAAAGCAGCTTCTTGACCTTGATACACAGTCATGAAGGTCTGCAGTATATATACCTAAAACAAGATCATTATAATATATATTTTTTTATATTTTATTATATATATTTTATTATATATATATATATATATATATATATATATATATATATATATATATATATATATATATATATATATATATATATATATTTTTTTTTTTTTTTTTTTTTTTTTTTTTTTAAATCTAAAGAAATTAAAATTAGATTTTTTCCTTTCAACAATTTCATTTCTTAATGTGGCCTTTTATGAATGTGTATTGGATTTTAACTCATTATATTGAATTTTAATAAAGCATTTTAGAATGAATTAATAGATCCAGACAACAAAATATCATTGACCTGTGAAATATCAAGCATACAGTAGTAACTTTGGCAGACCCTCAAACTACGCTTGCTATTCAAATGACTGTTGTCGACCTCGGATGTGACAAGACAAATAGCGTAGTGATCAGAAACACATGGGATTTTACAGGAAATATATGAAGTTGTTTTGCTCACATGGCTGTGCAACGTCCATGGCTATAAGAGGAAAGTAAATTGCACTTGTCATACAACCCAATAAATTATGGTAAAGAGCTGGATCAGATCCAATTCCATTGGCTAGAATGAGGAATGGGGTGTAGCCAGTAATTGCAACCCATACTGTAGCTCTGCTCTTGCATTCTGTACCACAGCATCAGAGCTTAGGGGTGGTAAATGACTGAACATCTCAAGACACACCTGATAAACATACTATTGTCTTTAGCAATTATAGCAAGCATCAAATTTGGCAAATTTGGGATATGATGAATGAAAGGCAAATCACACTGAACAATTTCCTCTTGGCATTTTAATTAGTCTTGTGATAGCATCGCTAATTTGAATGGGGAGGCAGCGTCTCGTGAAATTAGTTTTTGTAGCTGGTGGGTGCGCAAGCACTGGTGACCAAAAGCACCGTTTGAGCCCTGCACCCCGGGACAAATCAGCCAAAACTTCATTAGGCCACCCAGGACCAGAAAGTGTCAGGTGGACAAAGGCTTGTGGCGCAGAGATTTGGTGGTTGTGAATGTCAATCAATGCTGGGCCAGGTGTATTTGAATCCAAAACATTTAAATGACATCATTATTTTATCATGTCATTCCAAACCTATAAGATTTTTTTTCTTTCTGTGGAACACGAAAGGTGATTTTTTTAAAGAACATCCTAGTTGTTTTGTTCCATATAATGAAAGTGAATGGAGACTGGGACTTTAAAAGGGTTAGTTCACCCAAAAGTTAAAATTCTGTCATCATTTATTCACCCTCATGTCATTCCAAACCCATAAAGCTTTCACTTTTAATGAATCCTAAGAGATTTCTGTTCCTCCATTGAAAGTCCATTCAACCAAAACTTAAGCGTCAAAAATTCATTAAAAGACATTTTAAAAGTAATCCATATGAATCAAACGATTTAATCCAAGTCCTTTGAAGGACATAATTTTATGATGAACAGATTTAATATAGGGTTTTATTTACATCAAATATGGTCAACGGCAGCTCAACCGTACTTGTTTGATGAGCCAAAAAAAAAAAAAAAAAAAAAAAAAAAAACTAAGAATGGTTCAAGATGTTACCATTTAAAATAACGGTTTACTATTTTAATATATTTTAAAATGTAATTTATTTCTGAGATGCAAAGCTGAATTTTCAGCATTACTCACGTCACATGATCCGTCAGAAATTATTCTATGCTGATCTGGTGCTCAAGAAAAATACACCGATCAGGCATAACATTATGACCTAATATTGTGTTGGTCCCCCTTTTATTATTATTTAAAATTATTATTGCCCCTGGTTCAGTAAAGAACTCTTGTAATAAAGTAGCAGTGGTTGGGACATATTTTAATTATCAACGCCACTTAAAAAGATGCAATCTAATCCCGTTTAGATGAAATAAGCCTGCTCCCGAGCAGGTTTAAGTTTACAGACCTGTTGCTATGACAGCAACTCCAGGATGAGCTTCGAAGAACCAAACAATCCAAAATCATGCCAAATCAATCAATCAAATCCAGCTAACGGAGTTAGCGACGTACGAAGAACGAACCCCAGGACAGTCTTCTGAAAATGCACCATTTTGTGTTACACATACTGTAAGAATGAAAGTCATGCAGGTTTGGAATGACATAAGGGTGAGTAAATATTAACAGAATTTTCAATTTTCGCAAAAATCCCAAAAGACATGCATTTTAAAACTCAAAGCACCAGCACTTTTCCATTTTCCCTTTAACAGAGATTTCAGTATCCTACAGGAATAAACCAGTTCTGTGCCCAAGCTTTGAGTATCTGATGAACAGCATGAAAGGGAGTGTATTATAAAAAAAAAAAAAAAGTGTGACACTGTTTATGCCTCAGGCCCAGCTCTTCTGGGTCCACATCATAAGGTGTAAGTGCTGAGGATAGGAAGACATGCTCAAGCGGCGGCCAGCTGATAAAACATTCTGCTGCGACCACCGCTTGACTGACAGCTACATCCTTAAGCCTTTTGTTAGTTCAGAGTTTCACCAGGAATATAGTTAACCATGAGTTTCCAAAAGGTCAAACAAATTCTCAAACAGTTCAATTTTCTAAAAATACAGTTACTGCTCATTATAATCGCTAAAATGGGTTCTTGGTGTACATTGTTCAGCAGTGTAATTTGGAGTAATGAATCATTTAATCGACTTCTTTTATAGTTAATTACAATCACTTTTGTTCAATGAATTACAACTTTCATTATTCACATTCAGTGTGATTTCTGAAACAAGTTGATTATAAAAAAACAGAAAGCCCAAAAAAAAAATCCCATTCTGAAATAAAATGATCGAGATAAGTCTGTGAATAACTGTGTATTCGTCATGAGCGTGGCATTATTGGGTTATTTCAGTAATAGCAGGTTACATGCCACCATGCAGATCATGAATGAAGGCAATTACTGAATTAATGATTTGTAAGACTCCATTACAACACAGCAAGGCAGAGAGTAATTCTGCTACCTGTCAAATGGCGACAATAGGTACGATTACAGACACGGTGGCAGTTAATGTTTCTACTATTTTTTCAATATGAAATGCTTTGAGATTAGCATATTTCTGAACTTGAATGGTTGATTCAAACTTCATGTGATATAAAAAAAAACTTCTATGACATATATGCAACAATTATTATGGGTGTTGAAATTAATTGTTGCATCGATGCATCGCGATGCAGATATGGACGATTCTGCATTGATGCAGTAATAGACCATAATCGATTATAGTCTACTGACGTTTCTCTGACATCATTTGTCACATACGCGCCTCTCGTGCTAACGTACAATGGCGGAGGGAGGCGAAACAAAAGCGAGTAATGAAAAAATGCACCTACAATTTTCACATTTACAGCATGTGTGCGTGCGAGCGTGTGCTCGAAGCTGCATGCGTGTGAGTGTGTGTGTGAGGCTGCATGCGTGTGCGTGCGAGTGTGTGAGCGTTATTGTAATTTATGTACACTACACTTGTAACTTAAGTACACTACAGTTTCATGCGCTTTTAGTATTTACTAGTGTTTGTTAGTTCTAAATGCTCCTGTCGTCTGCTGTGTTCAGACTTAAGTTGTTTTTGATGTTTGCTACATTCAGGAAGTGTACTTTCTTGGAGCAGATGAAATAAAAAGGGAGTTCATATATCTGACTGCTTGTATTCTTTGACAAATGTAGCCATGTGCAGTAATATTGAAAATTGAGGATGCAACGCATCGTGATATACAATTGTTGACACGATAATCCCAATCGAATTGAATCGTGAGACCAGTGACGATTCACACATTTATGTATATATTTTTATATTGTTATCCGTTTAGAATTTCATTAGGAACTGCAACATATGTGGATCATATCTCAAAATATAGCAAGACCATCAAGGTTTTTTAAGATGCTCTACTAAAAGCTGTTGCAACTCTTAATATTTACCTCTTATGATTTTATCATCATAATTTTTGTCTACATATGTGAAATAGTTCACGTTTTAAGTCACCAAAATAAAAGTGTGAGATTTTGTTATGTCCCTTCTGCTCAACACACTATTGAGAAACTACAATTTAAAATAACCGTTTACTATTTTAATATTCCTGTGATGGCAAAGCTGAATTTTCAACAGCCATTACTCCAGTCTTTAGTGTCACATGATCTTTCAGAAACTGTAAATCATTTTTAGGATTCTTTGATGAAAAAGTTATTTGAACCAGAAAACTTTGGTAACATTACAAATGTTTTAACGTCAATTTTGATCGATTTAATGCATCCTAATAAAAACATATCTTACTGAACAGTAGTACAAATATGGAAAATAAAATTAAAAAACTGCTAAAATTAATCCATTGGGATTAATCCATAGGGACAAAATATAAAAAATAAATAAATAAAAACAAAATACAGATTTACTAAATATATATTTACTAGCCATTGGGAGGTGGTGCAAAAAGATCATATGCATTCATGCATTTGGCAGATGCTTTTATCCAAAATCACTTAGATAGAATTCAAGGTACTGTAAACTTTTTACCACTTCCCAAGGAATCGAACCCACGACCTTCACGTTTCTAGCGCCAAGCTCTACTCTTTAAGCTAGAGGGAAGCATCTAATTTTGAACCTTACAAATAAAAACAAAAACAAAAATAAAAACAGTATATATGGCTTGGGTGAGGACATCTGACAATATAGCATCAAATGCAGGGCAGGCTAGCATATATATTAGGGCTGTCAAGCAATTAAAATTTTTAATCTAATTAATAACACGATGTGGTGATTAATTAATTGCAAATTAACTGCACATCAAATTTGGCTGAGAAATTACCCCCAAAAGATAAATCTATAGTCATTATTGTGTTAAATGAGAAAAGCATCAAATAGACATTACAAAAAGTAGCTTTAGAAAAATTATTTGATTCAACACAGAATTTATTACGCATAAAATTGGGTGAGTAAATGACGACAATTATTATTTTTGGATGAACTACACCTTTAATGGGCGTTTAATTCAAATGAAATAATTTTTTTTAATGAAATGATACTCTGAAATAAGACAAACTGCAGTGAGTAAGTCACTGACTCGTTCGACTCGATGATATTGCGCTTGTTACTTGTGTGATATTGCTTAACTATATCATGATATAAATATGAGACATTTGATGCTATATTGACAGATGTCCTCACTCATGCCATTCACATTTGTACAACCCAATACTTCTGCAGAGACTGTAAAAATAAGTGAACTCTGACAAATCTGCTCAGCACTCCAACTGTCAGCCCCTTTTCTCTGGCACTGACTAAATCAAATGAACTAAACTATTTGATTCACTGGCATGAAGGATCCAGCCTCTGGGCAGTCTTTGTTCCCTGGAGACCAGAGCAGATCAATCCAATCCCACACTCAGTATAGATTTAGACGGCAGGAGATTTCAGGGCCTATCCTATCCGTTACCTAACAAGCCTATTCATTTGCATGAGCACTTTCTGCACTTGGCAGCATTATGACTCTAACCTAAGTGATATTTCTCATCATATAGGACTACTTGCCAAGCAGAATTATTGGCTTTGGATCACATTGATTGCAATTTGTGCTCCCTCTCAGCACAGAATATTACAGCAAGTTTTAGAGCAGACGTTGTGGCTGATAAAGGACCGCACTAATCTCTGCAAAGCAGCTCCTCCTGGATAAACAAAGAAAAAGTGAAGTATTTAGTGTGGAACAGGGCTGAATTTACATCGGAAGGCCTGGCAAAGAGATGGAGGAAATTGTCAAGTTTCTATAAATGATGGAAAATTTACAAATGTTCCAGCAAACTTAAAATCAACAAACAAACACTTTCACATGAAACACTGGCTCGTTGAAACTGTGATAAGTATGGAAGAAAATTAATTACAAATATTTTTGAAACAAAAAAGCTTGTTGAATTTCACTAATTGAAAAAAATATGCATTGCATTAACCCTGCTTGCATTTTAATGCATTGTATTTTTTAGGGCTTGCATTTTTATGGGCTGAAATTCAACATGATCGTATATTTAAGCTGTGAATATTTCAATTCAAAATATTTCATACACATTTTCGTTATTAAAAATTCAATAATCTATATTCACCTTTCAGATTTCACTAAATATTCATTTGGTTTAAAAATACAACCTGTAATATCTGACAGGCAATTTTCAGTCTATTTATGTCGCTTTACAAATTCGCTTCCACAAATTCAGTGGTTCAAATGCGAAAAATTTCAAATTCGAAAATTCAACATTTCTCATCCGGGAACTGCAGGAATAACAGTGGAGTACTGATTCATAATCTCCATCTGCTGTTAATCGACCTCACCAGCAGCTGGTGCAAGCGCTTGTTGACAAAGACCAAAGCAACAGGTAGAAAGAGTTATTAATTTCAATTAATTCACAAAAACGGATTTACAGATTTACACAAAAACGGATTTACACTTGAGCAAGCAATACGTGTATGTGTGCTGATTTTCAGGGCCAGTAAATATGCGGAAAAGCTGATAAACACACAAAAGCTGCATTTATGTAATATCACGGTTACTTTACCTGTGTAGGCTACATGTACGCGGCTTTATACGAGATTAATAACATTATTCCCCGATGCTGATGTACAGATCAAACGTTAAATCTGAGGTAGACATATATCTCTCTATAGGGTTTTCCTAATTGATGGAGTGTGTAGCTTTTCATTTCTTAAACCACCATGTAGGAAGACACATCATGGCCATATTCCAGGATGACAATGTTAAGATTCATCAGACTCAAATTGTGAGAGAACAACTGGGAGGGAGCATGAAGAATCATTTTCACACGTGAATTGACACTTCTGACACACCTTAAATTCATTTAAAGTCTTTGGGATGTGCTGGAGGAGGCTTTACAGAGTGCTTGACTCTTGCATTGCCAATACACGATCTTGACCAAAAATTTATGATTTCCATAAAGAGATGCATCAATTTTTGGTCAAGATCTTGTATTGTATCAAGATCTTGTATTGAATCTTGACAATATCCCCTTTCACACAGCAATCACAATAAATTACTGTCAAATTACCAGAATGACTGTACCGGTAAATACACAAATGTTCACACAAGCAATGGCGTTCCGGCTTTTTACCAGTAAGAGACCATTCACATATCAACAGCAAAACACCGGTAAATTCTGTGATGTCAGTCATCGGAAATTATCTTTAAACGCCGCGCCACTGTCTTCATTCTCCCGCATGAGGAGAAGCACTTTAGTTTCAATAGTATCTGTTCAATTTGACAACATTTTCTGACGTCTAAGCAACAGGCATAAGGGATGATCAAACAGAACTCGTTTGCTCTTAAAAACACAAGACACGCATAATAGTATCCAACTACAGAGACACAGCCCTGATGAATGGAAAAGAAGGCTGGGTCTCGAGCGCGACATGTTGAAAAAAACAGAGATGTGGCGCAACGGTCAAAGAAAATCATTTAGCGCATATTTAAATAGAAAAACTATTAAAAAGCTTACTGTACACAGCGCGGAGTAATCATATCATTTTCATAAGTCTTTATGATTGGCCCAAAGCAGACTTCTTACGTCAGCGCGTTCTGACTTCAAACCGGTAATCTTCATTCCGTGTTCACACAGAGCACATTGCCGGTAATTCAACCAATTTACCGGTATTTTTGAAAAGGTCTTGTTCACACTGTTACCGGTAATTTACCAGTAACGACTGTATGTGAGAAAGGGGCTATTGTCATCCTGGAATATGGCCATGATGTTTCTTCCTACATGGTTGTTTAAGAAATGAAAAGCTACACACTCCATCAATTAGGGTTAGAAGAACTGTTGCCAAACACATAACATGCTAGAAACATAATAAATCACTGCAATAATGATCCAATTATTGACTCTTAATCGTTTGCCTATTTAAATCCAAACAGCGACTCTGTTTGGCCAGGCAATGTATTTCACAAATGTCACTGTGTTTCTGATCAAATAAATGCAGCTTTGGGGAGCAAAAGATAACTTTTCATAAAATTAGAAGTTTTAAAAAAATCTTACAGACCCAACACTTTTGAATGATGGTGTAAGATATTTGAATGTCTCCTACTGTATCATGTAATAGAATGACATATGTAAATTAGGATAATAAGATCAAATTTAAAAACACAAATCTCAGGGGAGTGCTGTAAGCATATGCATGTACTTATGACCATATTTTTTAATGTGGATTGTTTTTTAAATGTTGTCACAGCACTTTGCATCTTGGAGCATGCTGTGAATCTCTCTCCTGTGTGGGTATGCTATTTCCTGTTGATGAAAAAGCTTCTCAAACAGAGCTGACTTGTAGTTCAGCCTCCCGGGAAAGGATCAGCGGGGCTCTAGCCATCTGTGTTTATTGTGGCTGTGTGATTAACCTGAGAGGGCAGGGGCTGCACCGGCAGAGGGGCTGTGTAACACTGACGGTCTCTGATAAAACCGCAGGTCCTGGGAAGAGAGCAAGAAGTAATCTGATAGCAGCACAGGCTGAACGGATGGATGCAGAATTGATGCGGGGGATGCTCTGTGGGCCTTGTGTTTCCCCGATAAGACGAAATGCTAAACTAGCTGCTTTTTTGAGGGAATGAATGAGGGAATGAATGCTAAAGTCCATCCGCATTTTTGTTTTAAAGCATCTTGTGTTATTTAAGCAACCTATGTTTTTACTAGAATAAAATCAGCAAGTTCTGACAAAAGAAATGTTTACATGTTTATTACAGGTTTATGAAAGTCAGTTAGTAATATCAGTCAGTGGATTACTTATAGTAGTCTCTGCCTATAGAAACTATGCTAACATCAACAAAATTACAATGTTAACAACTCAATGAGCCTTTGAAAATTATACGCAAGAGTATAAGACATGGGCAGCCACAGTGATTGAATGACAGTCTCAAGTATTCACTACATGCCCGCGTCCCTGAATTAACATCTGTACTACACCGTGACACCCGACATGTACACAAGTATAAATACGGTTTGGCAACACCAATATTTCAATGAGCTCTCTGTAAACGTTCTGCTTCGTGACCAGGAAAAAAAAAAAAAAAAAAAAAAAAAAGTAGAACAACGCAGATACTCAATTTCTTGCCGATACCAATAAGTATTTTCATGTTATGGTCTCTCTAAAGATAAAAGATAAAACACTAAAAACTAAAATCAATCATGTATCAACATTATTAAGTACAGTATGTAAAATGAATGGTGCCAATATATTGTGCATCCCTTACAAAATGTCTATATTTATTCATGATTATAGATTTTTAAAACAATAGTGTAGCTCATAAAATAAAGTGTAATTGTTAAATTATAAAATTAAAAGATTCATCAAGTATACCACCATTCAAAAGTTTTAAGTCAGTACATTTTTTAAAAGGAATATTTCTATTCAGAAAGGATGCATTAAATTGATCAAAAGTAACAGTAAAGACATCTACATAGTTACAAAAAAAAAAAAAAAAATTATTCTTCAAATAAATTGAAGAATAAATGAAAAAAATCCTTGAAAAATCCTGAAAAAAAAAAAAAAAAAAAAAGTACCACGGTTTCAACAAAATATTAAGCAGCGCAACAGTTTTTAACATAATTGAAATGTTTTTTTAGCAGAAAATCTGTATATTATATTAGAATGATTTCTTAAGGATGTAACTGAAGACTGGAGCAATGATGCTGAAAATTCAGCTTTGCATCACAGAAATCAATTACATTTTGAAATATTTTCAGATAGAAAAGAGTTATTTTAAATTGTAATAATATTTCACATTACTGTTTTTACTGCATTTGTAAATCAAATGAATGCAGCCTAGGTGAGATTTTTCAAAAACATATTTAAAAAAATCATACCAAGCCCAAACTTTTAAACAGTAGTGTATGTTCAACTTGAATCAGGATCCTGCCAATGCCACTACACTCCCGACACATTCAGAAACTTCCCCTATCCGTGATGTGTAACAGAAGGCTTTTCAGGACACCATGAACCAAAGCAAAACCCTGAGGCTAATAAATGATCTGACATGAAGCCCATCACTGTCCAACTCTTTCTTTACCCATCATTCTTATCTGCCGTTCACTGCTCAGTATTACCTGCTGGGCTTTAAATACAGAGGGGTGATGAAGGAGCGTCTGACAACACTTATCTGTGGCTAATTGCGCTGTGATGTGCTGTGATTAGCGATGAAGGTTATTGTGTTTAAGCGGGGCTGTGACAGGAGATGGGGTCACTGAAGCTGAGTTCTGCGCTGGAGAGCAATGTGTTATTTCTGAGACATGGGTAATGAGGACAGGGTGCATGTCAATATAGAGTTTTGTTTGAGGTAAATGGGAAATGCTTCATTTCTAACTGAATCTTTTTCAGAACACAGTTAAAGCAGCGCTGAGTGGTGGCACGAATATGGGAACAAAATAAATTATAACATTTAGAATTTAAAGTCCCCGTGAACCAGAAGTTGCAACCGACTTTACTTCAGCGTTGTGATGTATTTCCAAGTGAAACGGAATACTGAATAGAGGGCGGGGTTTTACTTCAGCACACCTCCTCTCCATCCCTCGCTCATAGCAGACTGACCGTTGGAGGCGAGTGGTTAAGGATATTCAATCCAAGCCGTCAAACTGACGTCATCAGAGAAGGAACGCCATTCCAGAGCGGAAACAAATTTTCAGATTTTGATTCAAGATTATCACGACAAATACATTTTTTTCTGTGTATTAACTTGCACGGATTAATTGTTCACCACAAGACTAGTAATGTGTGCTAACAAAGTAAATAGGGTCAATTTTGATTACATGACGACTTTAAAGGGATAGTTCACCTAATATAAATATTGTGTCATCATTTACTCCCTTATGTCATTCTAAACCTGTATTACTTTCTTTCTCCTGCTGAACACAAAAGAAGATATTTTGAAGAATGTTGGCAACCAAACAGTGTTGAAAACACTAATAGCTCGTTTTCACCGAGCGGTACGGTTCAGTACGCAATTTTTGCTGAATTGTACCATACCACTTTTTTGGCACCCCTTCATTGGGGTACCTAACACAGTAGTCCGGTACTGAAGGGTGGAGCTAGACTGCAGAACGTTGATTGGTTGACAGAGAATCGTCACTTGCGCGTGCTTTTTCGGCTGTGTTTTTCCTTGCAGCCTTGGCTCAAACAAAGCGTGTCGTCTTCTTGTGACAAACAGCCACATGCCGAGAAGCAAGAAGAAAGATCTGCTGTATGTCGTCCATTGTTGTTTACGGTGTCGCTTTCTTCTTCGCACGAGAATGACATTGATCACTACACCACGCCTAGCATAAGTGTACTGTTGGCGGTGGAAACGCATGCCGGATCAGGGTTTACCATCCCGAATCGTACTGGACTGTATTGTACTGAACTGTACCACTCGGTGGAAACGAGCCATAAGAAATTTCCACATTGGATCCCATTGATATTGACTGTGGGTTAAAAAAAAAAATTATAATAAATAAAATAAACATTTTTCAAAAAATACAACTTGCGTTCCACAAAAGAAGAAGAAAAAGTCAGATGCATTCTTGAAAAATAATTTTTTTGTGTCTAAAGTGGACCATCGAAATAAAGTGTAATCCAAAAATGACACATGTTTGGAATACAACACAAGGGTGAGGAATGCATTATGTATTCCTTTAATTCCTTCCTTTATCCTGTACATTACTACTTCAATATTTTTAAAGCTTTATGCACAGAAGCTCTTGCAGAAACTTGTTTACAGAGAACAGGCTTTATATTGGATGAAACTATTGACTATGTGACTGCGCAGTTGGAAGGGACACAAATCGTTTCTAACCCCAAAACACACATTTCATTACTTCTTTAAATGGATTTTTCTTTGACCTTTTCAGAATCTAATGGAAACATACATGGAGAGCGCCAGATCAGTTTGCCTTCTTACAAATGAAACACAGAAAGCAACTTTCTAATTCTGTTCTTATTTGCAGTAGAACATAACATGACAATAATGTGCATGGTGTCGATGCAAAACTGGTTTCAAGGAGACTACTACATGGATACTAAGGTGTTTGGAGTGATTTGTTCACGCTGCTATGTGGTTGCTAAGGTGTTCTGGGTCATTGCTACACAGCTGCTTACTGATCCACTCCCAAGTCTCTGTTCTGGTCTCCGAATATTGCTCACTCAATTTAAAGTCTATGAGATTTTAGTTGTCTAGTTAGGAAAGTAATAATCACTCCAGGATTTCAAATGACATTCATTGTCCATAGCACTAATGGAATGAGTTTTTGATCAATATATTGTTACGGATTTGTTTCAATTCACCCAAAATTTCAGTTCACCCAAAAATGAAATGTGTCATTAATTACTCACCCTCGTTGTTCCAAACCTGTAAGACCTTTGTTTATCTTCGGAACACAAATTAAAATATTTTTGATGAAATCCGAGAGCTCTCTGACCCCTCCATAGACAGCAATTTAATTAACACTTTCAAGGTCCAGAAAGGTAGTAAAGACATCGTTAAAATAGTCCATGTGTCTACAGTGGTTCAACCTTAATTTTATGAAGTGACGAGAATACTTTTTGTGTGCAAAAAACAAACAAAAATAACAACTTTATTCAACAATTTCTTTTTGTCTATGTTAGTCTTCTACGCAGTTTACGTTGGCCAGCTCCTGCATCAGCATCACAAGCATGCGTCGTGGTGCTCACGTGAAAAGCTTCGGCCAATGGTAAGCCGGCGCCTTGACAGTGTTAATTAAATTGCTGTCTATAGACGGGTCAGCAAGCTCTCGGACTTCATCAAAAATATCTTAATTTGTGTTCTGAAGATGAACGAAGATCTTATGGGTTTGGAACGACATGAGGGTGAGTAATTAATAACAGAATTTTCATTTTTGGGTGAACTATCCCTTTAAAGAAATATTCAGTGTTCCCACTCTTTTTCAGCAATCATTTTCCGGGACATTTTCAATTTTACTACAACGGGAATAAAAGACAAGGATCATGTCAAATATTGCTCTCGACGTCTTTAAAAGGCGTACAGTTTATTGCCATGACTTAACTATAAAAACAGTTTTTAATATGAGCTCTTGTTTACGCCACAAAATAAAAAAAGAAAAAGGTAATTGCTATTCAATTGCGAGTTTACATAATTGTGATATAAACTCGCAAATGTGTGTTATAAAGTCAGAATTGCGAGTTTATATCACGCAATTCTGACACTATAATTCGCAGTTGTGAGTTTATATCTCGCAATTCTTATTTATAACTCGCAATTGCAAGTTTATATCAAAATTATATTATTAGGAAGATGCTTACCAGTTAACATTCACTGCATACATTTGAGCAGTTAATAACGTTAGCTAAAACTGCTGCAAGTGGCAACACAAGACTAAACATCATCATTCAAACACTCCTCTCACGTGTCAAAACTCATTCCTGAACATCGCACTTTCTGCAGGTAATTGTTTGGGCCAGTGATAAACTCTTTGTACTCGGCTAAAGAAAAACCGAAGAACTTTTAAAAAAATATATATATATTTTTCAGGACAACAGCAAGATTTTCCAGGACATTTTACATTTTCTCTAATTTCCCATGCGTTTTCCAGGACTGGAAAATTTATCATTGATTTTTCAGGTTTTCAAGGTTTTCCAGGATGAGTGGGAACCCTGATATTCCAGCAATCAGAATTTTTTTGGACCACAATGTTTTTTTAGCGCCGAAATCACTGACTGAAACAGTGACGTTTCATTAGCGCTTCTCCTGACTACAGGCCCGGACTGGCCATCGGGAGCACTGGGTGAATTCCCGGTGGCCTGGCAACTGATTTGGCCTGCTGCCCTCTTTCTTTCTTTTTTTTTTTTTTTTAAATAAATAATTTTAATTATACTATTATTGCCTTTTTAATTATGTATAATTGCCCCAATGCACTAAAGTGATAATTCCCAAATTTGGCAATTAATCAATAATAAATTATGAAACGGTTAGTCTTGACTGGCAACGCTACGATTCAGCTCGCGTGAGCTCTGCGTGTCAGCCAAACCGTTTCGAAAAGAGTAATAATCAGTGCGACGGACTCGAGGAAGTGGCCAGGGGGAGCACTGAGGGACAGCTCTCAAAGAAGAAGGAGTGACATAAAGCAAAATTACTGACCTCTTCAGGGCTTCAAATGCAGGTCAGTGTCACCTGTAAATGGGCTACTGTGGTTTTGTCTTCTTTAACGTAGCTAAGTATTAAACTGCTAGCAACTGTTAGCAGTAGCACCCCATTACTATCGTCATCATTCAAAAAACTTTATGCTAAATGACATCATTATTATCTATTGTAAAGTTACAGTAGTAATTTAGCAGACAGATATTCACATCGATTTATACGCTTGGAGGGAGCTAGAGCAGACAACACCACAAAAAATATTAGTAATAATGCAATAACTTGTTCAGTATTATGATTTTTCTATAAAGATATTGCCATTATGTATTTATTATTGTACTAATTTTGACATTTAAGCAATTTAGAATTTTTTTATATGCATGCATGAAATAGTTTTGTTACATATTGGACATTTAAGACATTTTAAGATAAAAACAACCACAACAACACTGTCATAATGTGATACTTTGAATTTACCTCAAATAAATTTAGATTCTGTGCAAACAAATTACAATGTTTTTTTTTTTGTTTGTTTGTTTTTTGCAACAACGTCTTCCTAACAGTAGACCTGCTGAAGAAGAAGTGACAGGTACAAGAAAAGTAGCAAAAAAGTAAACACACACACGTGAGAGAGTCGAGACAGAGATATCAGGGAAAATGAAGATAATTAAAAGGAAACGGGAAGTGAAGGTGCAGTTCAAGAGAGAACCTTTAATTATTTTGCACGGCCTCAGCCTGAGGATTTAAACCTTTTTTATGTGATGACCATACAAAAAATCTCCATGGTTCCAAAATTTGTTGTGAGTGTATGGGATGGCCTGGATGGGTGTGACATTTCCCGGCCTGAAATTTTGTCCCAGTCCGGCCCTGCCTGACTATGTTAGTGTCTAATTTGTGAACACAATAAGCTACAACAAATAAACATGTCAGCTTTGTGGACACTAGGACTGGCTTGACAATATTAATTTCTTGATTTTAAAGTGTGCCTATTATGCCATTTTAAAGGTTCCTAATTTAGTTTTGGAGGTCTCCTACAATGGGTTTACATAAGTGGTTCTCAACCTTTTTTACTCCAATGCCCGCCTTCTCTCCAAATCAGGTTCCTCTGTCAGAACAAGCAATCATGTCTATTTTGGAGCGTCTGATGCCCATGTGTACATAAACACCACTGATTCTCACAAACTTCTCCAAAACACGTTTCTTCAGCGAGAATCCGTTGAATATATTGAAACTACATGAATATATTGAACTGTGTACATGCAGAAATATGATGTTATAACGATCAGTGAGCCGAGAGCGCACATACATGGTTTGTTTGCGCATCAATAATAATAGATTCATGCATGCCTAATGTATGACTCCTGTATGTCACAGTTTTTTTTTACATTATTAATAAAATAAAATACATTTCAATATTAATATAATTAATTAAAGTTATCTAGCGCCCCCCCTGGAGGATCATTGAGGCCCCCGGTTGAGAACCAATGGTTTACATGCATCTAAGATCAATTTTCTCATAATATACTTTGCAGCATCACCTCTTTTCTCACAGTGTCTGAAACAGTTTGACAAAGGATTTGGTCTCTCTAAAGCCCTCCTTTCCGAGAGCCTACTGTGCTCTGATTGATCAAATGGCCCGGTCTGTTGTGATTGGTCTACCGTTTACAGCGTGTCAGAAACTAAACTTCCATTACCCTATCTATCTGAATTTCAGCTCCTTAGGCTTCCTTAGCACTTGTATGTACACACAGTGATATGAACAGTAACAATGGTTAATTGAGATTAGAAACAAATGTCTCAGCTTTCAAAATGTCAGTTCTATCACGGAATTCAAACAATACCGTTATGACGTCCTTTAATGTGACGTGACAAATCACTGTAGCCGCCTCAGTTTAAGCGTGAACTGATCCATCTTTTCCTCTTTACTACTAGTAAAAGCACAAAATAAACATGAAAGAACATTAGAAGATATATTCTTAGAAAAAGTACAAAATGTATAATGTCTCTCTCATGTAATCACTCAATCAGTGTTTCAACCATGGATAGACTTAGTCATTAGTCAACTAGAAAAAGAAAAAAACTCAGGAGAATGTGCAAAACATATGCACTATATTATGTATTCATTAGTGATGTCTTTATTATTTAAATGTATGTTTGAATAAATCTTTTACAAAAACAAGTTATTACAGCCACCGATTAAATGTTGTACTTTATCAACAAATTAGAGTAGAAACATCATATCATCAATAAGTTAATATATAAACTGCCTTATGTGCAATGTAAATGTTTGTAAACAACACATTTTTTGTTGATTAAATAAGTTTGGTTAATTAATTGATTATACATTTTTTTGGGTCTATACACTCAATCTCAATGTGGTCCAGTGTTGTTTTGGATCCCACTGACTTTTACTGTACAGACCAAAACAGTTGAAACATTTTGTTCTGGATAAGAAAGGCATACAGGTTTGTAACGACACGAGGGTGGGTATTTTAGGTTGATACTAAAATTTGTCTGGCTATCACCAGACCAAGCTCAATCTTTTAAGATTGAACATTGGTCTGGGGAGTCTGCTATGTATTTTCTACTGCACAAGAGGCGTGATCAATGAGCATAATTCAAATGACTCTGTACGCAATTGGATAGTCCTTCAACCAATCAGACCACAAGAGGCGTGATCAACGGGCATAATTCAAATGACTCTGCACGCAATTGGATAGTCCTTCAACCAATCAGACCACCAGAGGCGTGATCAACGGGCATAATTCAAATGACTCTGCACGCAATTGGATAGTCCTTCAACCAATCAGACCACAAGAGGCGTGATCAACGGGCATAATTCAAATGACTCTGCACGCAATTGGATAGTCCTTCAACCAATCAGACCACAAGAGGCGTGATCAACGGGCATAATTCAAATGACTCTGCACGCAATTGGATAGTCCTTCAACCAATCAGACCACAAGAGGCGTGATCAACGGGCATAATTCAAATGACTCTGTACGCAATTGGATAGTCCTTCAACCAATCAGAGTCATTTGAATTATGCCCGTTGATCACGCCTCTTGTGGTCTGATTGGTTGAAGGACTATCCAATTGCGTACAGACCACAAGAGGCGTGATCAACGGGCATCGATCCATCGCTTCTCTATCCGTCATTGTGTTAAACCCACCAATAGCGCGCCAGGTGGATAAGCCAGTCTGTGATTGGTTCCCGCAAATGTGTAACAGAAGCAGGATAAATTAATGTACGGGTTTCCAGCCTGAGCTGCAGGGCGAAATCAAATCGCTGGCAGATCAGGCTGGGTTTACCCAGTCTATACTAAAATACCAGTACAGCCAGAATTTATAAAACCAAAGAGTGAAAACGTAAGAGAAGCCTGAGCTGACATGGAACAGGAAGATGTCATGTCTTCCAGACAAAAAAAATGAATAAAGTAAAGTGTTTTAATTGCAAACCTAGAGCCCTCCTCTAGAAGGAAGAGCAGTGACAGAAGTGTCAAAACTGTCTCCAAATCCAGTAAGAAACAATCATTTTGACAACAAACCTCTAATATCTGCCTAACCTGTGATAAGACAGTTTGCCAGCAGCTGTCTTGCTCATGGAGCCTCTATCACTTTCGCAGCTCTGAGTTGGAAATGGGGCCCATTTTATTCACAGCGGTGCATCAAAAAAAATCAGGAAAATCTTCATAGAGAATTCAATATTTGTGAAAACTGCATTGTGAAAAATGGTATCGCTCTTTCCTTTAAAGCATCTGACAGAGGAAACGCCCATTCAAGTGCATTGTGGTTCTATACTTGGAGCACAATTTAAACCTGAATCAGCTACAGTATTTGCATTTATTGATTTTCAATGTACTCAACATGATCATACTAAATGTTTCAGGCTGCATTACAGTCTGCCTGTGGTTTTGAACTGTCTGAGGTTGGAAGGCTAAATCATTCTTCTTTCATCTCCTCCTTTCATGATGACCCTGAACCTTGCATATACACACACACACACAAACCTCAATCAACAGAGAGGCAGCAATTTAATTTCTCCACAAGCTTGAAGGCGAAGCACTAGCCTTCTGAAAAGAGATGAGATTTTTCTTATTAATGTCCACTAGTACATCATTAGTCTGACCACAAACAATACGGCCTGATTCACCTTACTGTGACTACTCATTACTTATCTCATTATTGGTGTCATACCCTTTGTCAACCATCCTATTCACTTTTGTTGTTCTGCTGCTGAAAGTGTTCATGATGTAGGAACATAAAATGGTAAAATAGGCCTAAAAAGCTACATATAATGAAACCAAACTGATGTAAAATGTATAAGTGTAGGTTATTCTGGAAAAGAACTGCCTACTTCGTACCATTTGACTGAAATTTCAATGGATTTGAAGTCACAAAGTGATTAGTTTTTCCTCACATGCTCTCATTATAACAACCCGGTGCACTTTTTGGGTAGTAAATAATGGTGCAAATACCAGTAAATTGACAAACGCAAACCTTAGTAAATCACCTTGCGTGATACTCTCCTCCTATAAATTTTGCGTCTGAAAGGGAAACTCCTACAAATGCATATGCAATAAGGTCAGTTGCAAAAATAACCCTGTCCACTTCTTTCAGTGCTAATTTTTCACTGCGTGTCTTTAGTAAATCCTGACAGTAGTTTTTTAACACCAAAAGAGGGTTTGCGCTGGTGCAAGCTGTTAATAAATCTGGCCCTAAATGTCTTAAAAGACTGCATAATACATTTTTACATAATATACATATACATTTATAAAATTACATAAAATACATAATACATGTTTACAAGTTGTAATTAATACAATTTAATCAATTATATATATATATATATATATATATATATATAAAAAAAAAAGAAAGAATTAAAAACCTTTCCTGGTGGACTGATAAAACCTGTGTACCTGGAGCCCTGAGTTGC
The DNA here is from genome assembly GCA_039654105.1 of Coreius guichenoti. Taxonomy (NCBI): domain Eukaryota; kingdom Metazoa; phylum Chordata; class Actinopteri; order Cypriniformes; family Gobionidae; genus Coreius; species Coreius guichenoti. Next base: position 46,236,939 of record CM077169.1, on the reverse strand, counting down.
AGTGCAACCAGGAAATCTGATTGGACTTTGAGATTTTCAAAAGAAAAAAAAAAATTGTGTGCAATATGCATCAGATAGTCAGAACATGGGCAGACTGTAGGCGGTCTGTCTGAGACTGCGTTGACTATCAGTATAGAAATTAGATCCGTTGGAATCCTCTGGAACTATATTTCATATTCTATTATTGGTATTCCTCATCCAAGTTCTAACATCTGAACAAGTTAGAAAAAATTATTTAGCTTGAAGTTAAAACATTTGTGGTACTGTACCTCTCTCTGTTCACTGCAGATCTTGCAAAGCCATTGAGCCCTTTTTTGACTGCCAGAAGTCTCGATTCCGCATTTAGTGCACACCTTCTGCAACAACAAACATGCATGTGTATAGAACAGGTCAAACAAACACACAACCTGATAACTATTGTGAAATAAGATTACATTATTTTAAGAAATGCATTTTTTTTTTTTAATGAGTTTGGAATAAAGTGAAAAGGTTATTGTTAGCGCTGTCTGAGAGCAGTGAAAGTCCGGCCTCAATGATTATAGAGAGGAGTTGGTACTGCTTGTAGTACCAGCACAGTGCTAGATTTAGACTGCTTTTATTAACCTTTGTTTGAATCAAGGCTTAGACGTGTTATTTGCACATCCCAATTTTAATCAGCATCTTGCACCCCAACTACCACTTCCGTGTCCCATCCCGGTGTGATTCTCCTTGTGACTACTTGGGTCCCTATCAAAATATAAATAAAATACTTTTTTTAGCGAACAGTGGTGTCAAGTACAAATCAAGTACTTGAGCAAAAGTACAGAAACCCTAAAATATTACTCCAGTAAAAGTATTAAGTACTCCTTTTCAATTTTCTTTGAGTAAAAGTACAAAAGTATTAGATTTTTAATGTACTTAAGTATTAAAAGAAAAAAAAAGTACTGATTGATAAAATGTTTATTTATTTTGCAATTTTATATACTACAGCCTACTGCTCAAAATATATATTGTATATACATTCAAGTTTTAGCTTCTTTGCTTTGGTTATCAGTTCATTTTAGGATTGATTTTAAGATCTTATTATTTCTATATTAGGTATTTGGTGCCTAAGTATTTAGCAGAACTTTTAAGACCTTATGAAAAAGTCAGATGTCTTAGATCTTATGAATTGTTGGCTGTTCCAAGATCCAGATAGAAAACAAAAGGTGAAAAAGCCTTTGCAGTGAAGGCTCCAATGCTGTGAAAGTCTGCCCACACAGGTGAAAAAGACATACTATTAAATGTATAAAAAAAAATGCACTTGACATTCAAGTAGTATGTTTACAGTATATTTGTATTGTACTAAAAACATACTCTATAGTGTCACATGATCCTTCAGATAGTACATTTTTAATGCATTTAATAGTGCATCTTTTTCACCCGTGCATATTAGACCCGCTGAATCTGTGTCTATTAGGGATGTGACTGTGAGGAAATTTTCCCACCAGTTAACTGACGTGTACCAACACCAGTAATACCGGTATCACCGGGAGAGGGGTGACGTTGGAGTTTTCCCTCTTTTGCACCTTGCTTGTTAATTCGAAAGCTTCCATAGGAATGAACTGAAAACACTGGCGCCAATGAACACGCACCATTATGAATGGCTGTGCGCATTTTACTTTCGCTTTAAGGTGATGATACACGGTGCAACTTTTTTGAGCAATGATCCTTGGGCACTTTCCCATTGAGAATGGGCAACAAATTTCTATCTGGACTTGTCAGTCAGCTCCTCACTCACATGATAAATGAAATCTGACTCCTGCTGCTGGTCTGTACTGTGACTCTCGTCTGGATCTTGTTTGTTTTGTATCTTACGGTTTATGAAGTAATTTGTTTTTGTTTTATTAGGTTTGCCTGATCGTATATCTTGCTCTTCATGTCTTTATTTGTATTTTTTTAAATTGCCATTTGTAAAGCACTGTGTGCTATGTATTTTTTATTATTTTATTATTATTAGAAATAAGTATTATTATTATTATTATTATTATTATTATAAATATGTGCTCAAAACAACATACAGGAAAGTGTTATCTTGTGCAACGATTTTTAAGATTGTATTTGATTTGCCAAGTTTACATGCAAGATAATTGGCAAAGCAATTTTTAATGTGTGGAGGTAAAAACATGTCCAGCCTGCAATCGTGCTGATTGTGAAAAGCATCGTCCCACTTCACACTAAAATTAAATCACAGTGGGAGATATTACTGTAGACTCTGACAGATTTGGTTAAGAATCAATTTGAAGGTGAGGGCTGTGATACACCGTTGTAATAAGAAAAGAGAAAAACCTTTAATCAGGGTTTATGTAATAGAAGACAAACACTATACTGAAGTGCCAGTAATTTAGTTTTAGCAGAACTTTTATATACTTAAATTGCTTTGAGAAAGACTAAGCGAGGGAAGAACAGAGAGAAAAAAATCTCTTCAATTTCCGTTAAATACTTCTAAAGATCCCTCTGTGAGTGAGAGCCATCTTTAAAGCTGCTGTAAGCGGTTTAATACCACGCATAAAATGACCCTATACTGCTGCCTGACAGATATCGCTGAAATGGGTGTCTTGGAGAGGAAAAAAAAGAAATTCACACTTCACTCTGTGACAGCTCCAGGCACTGGAAATGTAAAAAAAAAAAAAAAAGAAATTTTACCTGACTGCAGCCTGCATACCTTAGCCAATCAGAAAGCTTGGAGGCGGCCTTCTGCCAACCTCAACCAATGGAGTCAGTTTGGGATGATACATTATTTATTTATTTATTTTGGCTGAACAATAGTATAAACGGAGAGTGTTGAATTGACAATTCTTGTTTTTAATGGAATATTGTAGTATGTATTATAAATGATTTTGAAATGAGAGTTCCGTGTCTTTATTAAAATCAACAGATTATTGATTTATCTCATCCACCCATGATCCAACCACAATTAATTGGAATTAGAGATGCACCAATGCATCGGCCAATAATCGGTATCGGCAGATAAAAGCTATTATTTTCGCTATTGGCCATCGGCAGATTGTTTAAAAACAGCTGAATCAAAAGGATGCTGAAAATTGTGTCAGACTGCAACTCATACCGCGTGTGAAGAAAATCTCCCGTGTTGAATTTAAGGTAAGTTAACACGACAACAACGCATTTAAAGTTAAAATAAATTGCTACATAAAAGCAGGCTCTATTTGACCCTATGAATAACCCCTAGTTCAAGCCAGGGTTGCCAGGTCTGCACCTACACTAAACATTTGTTGCGCGCCTCCCATCCCATGAAATTCAAACAATAAATGCTGTTTTGATGCTCTTAAATGTGACTTGACAGATCGCTGTAGTGCCTCAGTTCAAGTGGACGAGTGAGTCATCTCTTCTACTTTAATAGAAGTCACAGCAAAAAAACATGCATGAACATCAGAAGGTATATTGAAAGATACAGTACAACTTATCGAAATCTGTATCATTTCTCATGTAATCACTAAATCAGTGTTTCAACCGCAGAACAATATAAATAAAACAAATTGTGAACAATTTCACTTAACGTTGCAATTACCTCAGGAAAGTTATCCAACGTTCACAGTTTGTTAGTTAGCTATATAATTAATATAATATAATATGATATAATATAATTTAATATAATATAATATAATATAATATAATATATATACACCGACCAGGCATAACATTATGACCACCTTCCTAATATTGTGTTGGTCCCCTTTTGCTGCCAAAACAGCCCTGACCCATCAAGTCATGGACTCCACTAGACCCCTGAAGGTGTGCTGTGGTATCTGGCACCAAGATGTTAGCGGCAGATCCTTTAAGTCCTGTAAATTGCGTGGTGGGGCCTCCATGGATCGGACTTTGTTTGTTCAGCACATCCCACAGATGCTCAATTGGATTGAGATCTGGGGAATCTGGAGGCCATGTCAACACCTCAAACTCGTTGTTGTGTTCCTCAAATCATTCCTGAACCATTTTTACTTTGTGGCAGGGCGCATTATCCTGCTGAAAGAGGCCACAGCCACCAGGGAATACCGTTTTCATGAAAGGGTGTACATGGTCTGCAACAATGCTTAGGTAGGTGGTACGTGTCAAAGTAACATCCACATGGATGGTAGGACCCAAGGTTTCCCAGAAGAACATTGCCCAAAGCATCACACTGCCTCCATCGGCATGCCTTCTTCCCATAGTGCATCCTGGTGCCATGTGTTCCCCAGGTAAGCGACGCACACGCACCCTGCCATCCACGTGATGTAAAAGAAAACGTGATTCACTAGACCAGGCCACCTGCTTCCATTGCTCCGTGGTCCAGTTCTGATACTCATGTGCCCCCTTTTGGTGCTTTCGGCAGTGGACAGGGGTCAGCATGGGCACCCTGACTGGTCTGCGGCTATGCAGCCCCATATGCAACAAACTGTGATGCACTGTGTATTCTGACACCTTTCTATCAGAACCAGCATTAACTTCTTGAGCAATTTGAACTACAGTAGCTCGTCTGTTTGATCGGACCACACGGGCGTCAATTAGCCTTGGCCGCCAATGACCCTGTCGCCGGTTCACCACTGTTCCTTTCTTGGACCACTTTTGATAGATACTGACCACTGCAGACCGAGATAACCTCACAAGAGCTGCAGTTTTGGAGATGCTCTGACCCAGTCGTCTAGCCATCACAATTTGGCCCTTGTCAAACTCGCTCAAATCCTTACGCTTGCCCATTTTTCCTGCTTCTAACACATCAACTTTGAGGACAAAATGTTCACTTGCTGCCTAATATATCCCACGCACTAACAGGTGCCGTGAAGAAGAGATAATCAGTGTTATTCACTTCACCTGTCAGTGGTCATAATGTTATGCCTGATCGGTGTGTGTGTGTGTGTGTAATATTGTGTATATATATATATATATATATATATATATATATATATATATATATATATATATATATATATGCAACTGAGTTGTTGTATACAAACATTTCAGTTTTTACTTGAGTGTAATTATTATATCTGAAAATAAATAGCAGTTGAATATAATACCTCTGTTGTCAATTTTAACCTCTAATATTATAGTGTACCAAATGAGATTGTTACCTTGTATAGTTTGCAGCATTATTCGGGAGAGATTTTTTTCCTTAAGAAAAACCAAACTATTGGTATCGGCAGATATCATTCTGAACATCATATACATATCAATCACCTATTGCTAGAGAAATTTAGTATCGGTGCATCTCTAATCGGAATGTTAGTTTTTATTACTTGGCCCACCCGACCCGCAAATTATCCACAGTGTCCACGGATATAACCACGATCCGCGCATCACTACCGTGCACATTATTTTTTTCAAATTCATGTGCCTCGTAATCTTAAATCAAAATAACTCCCCCCCCAAAATAACTTGTCCCTGTGAGGGCGGGACAACCTGTCACTCACATGAGATCCACCAATAACAAACCAAAACCATCTGATAAATTCCCGTTGGACAAAAATCAAGTCACGCCCTACATTTTTTCTTGGTCGAGAAGCCGTTTCACTCGGATATACGTCACAACAGGGAATGAAAGACTATCACAACTTGTGTTTCATGCCAACTTTAAGAAGCTGATAGGCTGATAATTATTTTTCATGGCAGATAACCAATAAAATGGCTGATATTAAAACTCAATACCATTTTATTGAAATAAATTCCAACTGGAATTTAAAAAAATCATTTAAAATGGTATGATTGAATTTAGGCATCACAACATTATAATGTACAGTATGAAAATGGATATTCATTTTGAGATTTGCTAAAGATTGCACTTACCAGTGTTAGTAATTAAATTATCAGTGTTTCTATAGATTAAAGGCCAGTGAGTGTTAGATGACAGCAAAGGTAATCTAAATGTAAAAATAGAGCAATTAAGCATGTCCAATTAAATATTCAATATCAACCAATACAGATAATAATAATAAAAAAAAAATAATTTAATCACTAATATGAGCTAAAAACATAGGTACTGATAGGTACATATGGTACTGATATATTGTGCATCTCTAGTCATACTCATGGTTTGTTTCTCACCCCAAGTATTATATTTCAGCATGCAACTCAACGATTTGTGCTTCAGAGATGAATGATACTTCAAAACATGCAGCAGCAACTCTTAGTGGAATGATACTTTTCAAAGCAAAAAGTTATGATTTTCACCTGGCGGATGACAAAACTGCTGCTAATCAGCCTAGCAACAGCCTAGCAACCATCCAAACCAGAAGAGCAACATGCTAAAAGCCACTCCAAAGACCATCGAAGGCAGTAATGCTGCACATTTTCACTACAAATCACTACAAATCTGGTCATTTCAGCAATAACCCAGCATCAGATCCATATGGTATATGATCAACACAGCCTATTAGACAGATTGTAATATGACTGAATACAGAGGAATTATACAATCTAATAACAATAATGATCAATTCATTAATTTCCCCTGCATGTTGAAAAGCCATTGTGATTCCAGTGAGGTCTAGAAACAGCAGCTGTTGAGAATGATCACAGGTCATGTGAGAGCAGGAGTGATGTGAGCTCAGGCTCCCTGTAACAGATGCTCTGTCCTCACTGGCACAGACCTGCTGTTAAGAACCTCATTCTGTCTTTAGCACTCCTTAGTCCTGTGTCAAGTCACAGTGTGTGTCTGTCTCGAAGTAAACTACAAACTGTAATCCCAAAGTTCATAAAGTATCTGTCTGATGCCAAAATGTGCAGTAACAGTACACTATTATTTCAGTTATACACTGCCCCCTTGTGGTAAGACTGGGAGCATGTCAACTTTAAATCGAGATGTTTACAATAGCATACTATATTAAGAAATATTATTTTAAGTACAGCTGTATTGTAAGTAGTATGATAGTATGCTTAATCATGTCATCCATTTGTAGGCCAACCTGGAATAGGCTGGGGTTCCCTCGGGAATGTTTTTTTTGTGTGTGGATAAAATAAGGTCTGTGCTGTGGTTAACATTACTTATGGCTGTTGTAGTCTATATTTAGTAACTGGTTAGCAATTTCAGTTTAAAAACACAATGGTTTCAAAATTCATGTTTGAGAATTGATTGTGTGTAATATTACATTGTTTATGTGGTACAACCCAGTTCAAAATGTTTTTGAAAGAAGTCTCTTATGCATTTCTTTGATCAATAATAAAGTAAAAACTATTGTTGTGAAATATTATTACGATTTAGAATAACCGTTTTCTATTCGAATATATTTTAAAATGAGCTACACCTTTTCCTTACACAAAATAAAGCATGTGACTATTTTCATAAAGAGACCAATGCTGTCTACGTTTGAAGGAATGGTTAGAAATGTATAAAAATATTATCAATCCTTTTCCAAATGAAATGCATTCATGTCCAAAGGATTTGATTAAACTTTCAGACACATTAAAGTTTATCTGGTGTTCTTATAAGCTATGATTTGACAACTAAACAGAAAATCCAAACATTAGCCTTATGTTGTGTGAAGCATCTTCTCTTCCAAAAAGTGGGGTAAGATGAGCCAGACTGTATGTGTGAGATATACAAAGAATGTAGTATAAATTGTAGTGTATGAATCTGTTTTTCAGTTGGTTATGATGTACTTTTTTACAAGTTCTAAATTGATTAAGTTCTACAGATGTACAGAAATCTTAAGGTACATTGCATTTTAAAAGAATAATTAAGTTCCAAGTAGGAATATTGTACAGATAAACCTATTTGACTAATCAAAATAAAAAAATAATGTGGCTCATTTTACCCTGGTCTGCCCTAACCACATCCTGACCTTAATCCAATCCAATAAGAAATCCAAAACCACAATATTTAAAATCCATATTAAACTCCTGGGGGAACACATGACGCATTCTCTTGGGGGTTTCGAACAACTTTTTTACTACAGTATATATAGTAGGGTAACATGGGGTTAAGATGACCATAGATTTTCTCCTGATCATAGATGGCACAAAATCTCATCAGCACTTTTGATGAATGGCTATGCTGTTTTTAATTTTGTCATTTCATCTGAATATCAACATTTGTGAGATGTAGTCTGCCAAAACAGTTTGAGGTTAACTGATCTAATTTTGTCTCTGGAAAATAGTGATCTATGAAATTGTATTATGTTGAATATCAAAGTTTTTTGTGTCCATTTGTTAATGAGGGATTTGTGGACACATCAATGTTTTTGAATTTATGGAGTAAAAGTTATAGTTTTCATTTTGAAGTAATAAAATAAAAACTATATGTGGCATGTTGTTACTAGTGTTATTGTTTTTTTATTTAATAATTATTGTAATTATTGGGGTTATTATTTAATATTTACATGAATTAGATGTACATTTCAGACATCTTCAATTTCATTAACCTACGGGTTAATTGAGTGAAAACGTTCAATTTGATTTTACAGTGTTTCTATTATGACACATCTTCAATTAAAATGCGGGCAATTAAATGTGTCAATATTCATACAAGTCATAGAATAATTTTACCTTTCAGATTAATTTCTTTTACTGGGATTTTGCTTTGTCTGTCATCGTTTATTCAATTATTCAACTAAATGGTCAAAATAAAATTTTAAATAGAATAGTTGATTTAGTATTTTATATTAATGACACCTTTAAAAAAAATCTATAAATATTAATAAGAATTTTATCAAAAGTCAGTAGGGGTCTTCTTACCCCTCTTTTAATATTTTACATTTCGTGCTATGAAAACTTAGCAAATGTTTCTATTTATTTCCTATAACACATGCTAAACTTATATCTAAATATGTTACAGTTTAAAAGCAAATCCACATTGTTCTTAAGGGGGGCATCTTCCCTCATGTCGCCCTACATACATGTACTGTGCACAGAATGCAAATTTCCTGTATGCATAGGATTACTTTTGGACCCTCCTTGAATATACAGCTCTCTGCTGACACTATGTGGTGTCTTAGAATTACTGCATGGGCCGAAAGATACAGCATGGAAATGACTAAGCAGTGAGTGTGAGTGCGAAGGGCAGAGAACATCATGTTTATAATATTTAGACCAGTTCGTACCATGCAGCAGTCCAAACAGAGGACGGACGGAGAGCCCAGCAGACCAAACACCTCTCCACACAGCAGACACTGTGAAAGGCCATTTCCCACTGCAGACCTCCTCATGTTCTCCAAACGCTCCACTAGATGCCTGAAACACACACACGCATCTTTATTTAAAAGAACATAACGCCTGATGTCACTGTGAAAACTTATGGTCTTTTAAGACTGATATCCTAATTAGTTGGGCTCCCAGAGACCCATATGCTGTATGTTGTTTTTAATATGTATAAATTAACTTATTTTCCCTTAAAAAAACAAAAAGTATATATAAAAAGTATAATGGTTTTCACAAAAGGTCACACTTTAGATTAGGGTCCAATTTCACTATTAAAGGAACAGTATGTAAGTTTCGCCACTAGAGGTCGCAGTTACAAAACAATAACAAAGGCGTAGCCTGATGATGACACAAATGAGCGTGAAATCATGGAAGTTGTCGTATTCGCCTCCACAGTCGATGGAAAGCAAACTGACGGGAGTCAGGCAGAAATCATGTTCATGAATGAGCTAATGTATTAAGTAAGGAATAATTGACGACGGGCCACTGAATTATTAAAAAAATAATGCACACCCAAGGTGGTAATGTGGTCACGACGCGAAGTGGAATTATTATTTTTCAATAATTCAACAGACCGGAGTCAATTATAAACGGTTACCATACCTCAAAACATTGCTCAGATGATGTATTTCAAAACGCTCGTGTGCAGGAATAATTCCTTACGCATCTAAATCCAAGCCTCCATTGCTAATTCCAAAACGTCATTTTAGAGCTAGTAACAGAGGCTTCAGCCACAGATAGCAGACTAATGCAGTTAGAGAGAGAGAGAGAGAGAGAGAGAGAGAGAGAGAGAGAGAGAAAAAAAAAAAGTGAATTACTGTCTTTCAACAGTGTTCGGCAACAGCGTCTACTAATTCAAAACTGTAAGAACAGCGGCGTTATAACCTCGCAAGTGAGAAATGTCATGTAACGTTAGCTTTTAAGTTGCTAAATTATTTTACTGATAAAATCGTCAGAGCCGCGCTGAAAAAACACGTTTCTGTGTGAGTGTGTGTGCATACTGTATGCGTGTGTGTTTGAGTGGGAGAGACACATGGAAATAATTTGTCGTTTTTATTCTATTGTTTATTATATTTATTTGCTTTGTGAGTGTTGTTGTGGGTTTTGGTTCTTTTGCTGTTGTCGGCTGTAAGGACCTTTGAAATAACTGAAATCATTTGGCGAAGTGATAAGGAACTGTAATGCGGTCAAGACCTGCCTTGAACTACTTTTGCCGTACGTTTCCCTGAAAATAATTGCACACCTTAGAACGTTCGTCAGCCAATCAGACTCAAGCATTTAACAGCCCCGTAGTATAACATTTTATTAACATTACTGTGGTATGAAGCAGGGCGGGGCCAAGAGCCCGGGACATTTTAAATTGCTGTTTTGATTATGGCCGCTGCTGCTACTTTTGTTGTATACATTTTATTATTAAAGTTTGATTTTAAGTTACGATTAACGTTTACCTCCTTCTTTCCTGAACTTTTTCACAGTTATGTTTAATCACTTAAATTCACATTATTTAATCATACAGGTCACTTTATCACTTTATCTGACAAATTAAAATTGTGGGGGTGTTTTACTTGGTCAAAACAATCATACTAATCCGTTTGAGTGTGTTCAAAAAAGTTGTTATAACGTTACTCTGTGCGTTCGCTCAGTGGCTGGTATGAGACACTTGTTGCACACTGCAGTAAGCTAGATCGATATTAGAATATCATATTAAAAAGCTGATGACTTGTGTTGCTAAATGACATGCAATTAATTTTAAAATATATTGTATGGTGGAGAAAATGCTGTATTACTGTTACTACAAATAAAGCTGTTTCTGATTACGCTATGTTAGCCATTTGACAATAGTGTTGTCTTTGAGGTGTGGTACAAACGTTACTCCAGTAAATCAAGAAAACGAGAGATTCAAACAATAAGACTAACCGTGTTGAGCTATACAACAATTAGTTTTCTGACAATAAAAATATCCAAACAGTCGCTCGCCTGTCTAATAAAATGCATACTATACTATATGGTGTTTCCATTATTTCTACGGAAGTAAAACGGAAACCAGTGCGGATATGATATCTGTGCTGGGGGGGCGTAGTTTAGTGAGGTCTGTGACGGGAGAGCGAGTTGGGAGACGAGCGCAGCATAAGTGGGTCAAGTGCAAATGATGAACACCTGTGTCTTGTTCCAGTAATGGGCATGGAGAGACCGTATAAAGCCACCTGGAAGAGGACATGCGATGGAGAGGGACTGACTGCAGACTCATGGCACGAATGGACTGAGAAAGCTCTGGAGAGCACTTTGAGAGAAATACAAAGTTACTGAGCTGTTGTTTATGTTTTGTTTGATTTGTTTACTTTTATAATAAATACCACGAGTCTCAGTCAAGCCGACCCTGTCTTCTTCCTTCCTTTCCTATACCGAACCTTGCTACAATGTCATTGACAGGCGACGCAATGACATGTGCCGTTACACTGGTTAAAATAGCTGATTTCTATGGATTTAAATATTGTTGGAAACATTTGGGATAATGCAAGTACACTAGTCAAACATTAAATAACATTGTCATAACATTGTTTTAGTGGTTTTTGGATATTTTAAATCTAAAAATCTTACATATTGTGCCTTTAACTATTAACTGTGTATTATCTAAGGAAAATGCGCACGGCTGCATGGAGATAGAAAAAGCCAGACATTGTGTGACAAGGCAGAATAAGGCAAAGCACAAATGTGATACAGAATGATAAAAAGTCTTACCCAATCCGGTGCTGCTCAATGAGCTCGAGCTGCTCAGCGCGGTGGATGACACTCATGATGAGATCCAGCTCGGTTTTCTCAATCACCTGAGCTTTCCTCTGTCTCTCTGACTGAAATGTGTGGATGGACCAACCTGTATGTAACCTGGGTGGAATCCAGTCACATAAACAAGACAAAAAACACATCAGTGAGAAATGAATGGTTTTAATAAATGCAAACATGTCAACAAAACTCGTCTATTTCAACACATATTACATTGGGTGATTTGTCAAATGACATGCTGAAATGCAATTTGCACAACAGAATAAAAAAAAAAAAAAAAAAAAAAAAAAAAAACCTACTTTGCTCTAAGCGCTAGTTGTCTGTCATTGGGACAGACCCACTGCTCATTCTGACTGCCAAACATTGTGTCTGTCATGTTTCACTGTTGAGCTGTAACAGAGCAGAATGAAAGTCAAAAATCATAAAATACTCAGGTATTTGATGTAAAGTATGAAACAGCAGGAGTAATAGGTTTGAGAATGTAATTGTCAGGATATATATAGGTGAATGAAATAGCATTCGCCTTCACCGTCACAGCCGTTCATTGGATTTGACAGGTGTTGTCCGTTTGTTGTGATAGAGCTTACATCCAATTATGTAGAAGTGGAAGGACGCGGCTCAATTATTGGATTATTCGTCTCACAACACCTGCCAAATGACAGTTTCAGAGACCAAACACGAAGACATATTGTGCTGTCTGTCGCATAAGAATCATTTACATAACATTTAATCAAGATAATAACAGTGCATTTTCTGTACATACAGTATGCACTGTATGTATACACACTTAATAATTGATGAGTTACATGCAAGTTAAATGAATGGTTGTGTAACGGAAACAATCTAACAACAAAAAAAAAACAAACAAACAAAAAAAGTAAATATATATACATTTTTTTTTTGGGCTGGTTATATCATAAATATTATAGAAACACAAAGCCACATTTACATTGTTTAAAAATATTACTGACATTTTTTATATATTATATAATAAATAAATGTGTATAATAATAATAATAATAATAATAATAATAATACAGTTTATTAATATTGTTATATTAATGTGTAAATTAAGAAATAAAAAATAAATATATATTTGGGATAAACCTCACTACTTTTATAGGATAAGAAGCACGTTCCTGCTAAACATGTAGACGATTTCATGTAAACATGTTCCTGCTAAAGATGATATTAAAATTTGTGAGAATATTACTGAATTAATAAATATTAATTATGCTTTTAAATTATTATTTATAATAATAATAATAATAATAATAATAATAATAATAATAAAAGTATAATTTATATAAATTACATAATATTCTTACAAATTCAAATGTAATTTTTTATAAATGTATATACATAACGACAATAATAATAATAATAATAATAATAATCATCAACAACAACATTCATAAATTACCTTGACATTTGTATTTGTAAGAATATTATTGCATTACTTTATATAAACTATACATTTAAATGTATAAATTGATGTATTAATAAATACAACAACAACAACAAACACATTCATTAAATATTACCTTGACATTTGTAGTTGTAAAAATATTACTGAATTACTTTATATAAATTATACATTTAAATTATTTATAAATTGATATAAAATGTATTATTATTATTGTTATTATTATTATTATTATTATTATTATTATTAAGAGGCCTTAAATTACAGGTAAATGATGGGGGCATAATTTACTGTTGACACAATGCATTCATAAACTTTCTGCATCACCACCCATGTAATGTATTATGCATACATTTAAGTTAAAGCATCTGCTAAAAAAAAAAAAAAACACATTCTCTTATTCCCTCTCTCTAACACACACAGATACAATCTACCACTTTATGGTTAACCAGGGCAAGTCTGTTTACTTTTCCATGAGGAGAACTGCACTTTATTTGGCTCTGCTGCACAGGCCTCAGGCACAGATGACAACAGCTCCAACAAACTACTTTGTTTCACTAGCACACCTCACAGTCTAGCGTTTCCTCTCAAACCAACACCTGTAATTCCAGAGAAAGAAAACTTGATAGCTGCAAACCCTGGTATTTCCTTAAAGAACACAGATATCAAACATTCCCTTTTCTTATCACAAACTCCAAGTAACACGTAGTAGAAAATCGCTGACTGATATCCAGTAGGTCATCAAAGAAAAAAAAAAAAAAAAAAACATACACCTCAAACTATTACATTAACTACAGGTCTCTGACTCCAGGCAAGGCGTCTTTTTTAAGACGTCAACATTCAGGCATTCATTCAAGTCCAATCCACTCAAATGCTGATAGAAAGCAGACACAGACAGTCAAGAAAGAGTGTTTACCTTACAAGAGGACAGACAAAGTGGCGATACTGCAGGCCGTGTCTCAGCATAAGAAAGTGAGAGTAGAGGAAACAAGGCAGCAGGAGGAGGAAACTACTGATTACACTGATCTCAGATCAGATTCGCTGCCTCTCTACAATGGATCAAGTCACATGACCCAAGCACATTTCATCCAAAACATCCTGCTCCTCCACTGATTACAGTGATTGAATAAAGAAACAAAAGAGTGACAGGGATAAAGCCAAACGGAGACAGGCCACCAAGGTGCTAGAGGCTAAAGGCTTTACTATTGACCTGGCCTTTAAAATCAGTCAATATAAATCACAGTAATCTCATTCGCTTAGTCTGCTGCAGCATTAAATCATTTAGAATAGCATATTAAAGGACGACTACACTGTAAAACTTGTCAGTGGTGGTCATGCAATTAGGCCACATGGTAGATCAACATTTACAATCTTATAAAGTGTCTGATGCCCTCAGCTAGTAACTACAGAGCCGAGTTAAGGCTGCTCTGACTGTGCCTGCTCAAAATTCTGAGTAAAGACGTATAAAAGTCAGACTTTGGCTGCATCCGAAATCGCATACCTCCCTACTATATGCACTGTGTTCCAGATTATTATGCAAGTGACATATCAGTAGGATTTCAGTACAATAAACATTCAGAAACTGTGCTTGTTTGTTTTAGTTCTCTATATCTAGCTACAGTGGGGAGAACAACTATTTGATACACTGCCGATTTTGCAGGTTTTCCTACTTACAAAGCATGTAGAGGTCTGTAATTTTTATCATAGGTACACTTAAACTGTGAGAGACGGAATCTAAAACAAAAATCCAGAAAATCACATTGTATGATTTTTAAATAATTAATTTGCATTTTATTGCATGACATAAGTATTTGATCACCTACCAACCAGTAAGAATTCCGGCTCTCACAGACCTGTTAGTTTTTCTTAAAGAAGCCCTCCTGTTCTCCACTCATTACCTGTATTAACTGCACCTATTTGAACTTGTTACCTGTATAAAAGACACCTGTCCACACACTCAATCAAACAGACTCCAACCTCTCCACAATGGCCAAGACCAGAGAGCTGTGTAAGGACATCAGGGATAAAATTGTAGACCTGCACAAGGCTGGGATGGGCTACAGGACAATAGGCAAGCAGCTTGGTGAGAAGGCAACAACTGTTGGCGCAATTATTAGAAAATGGAAGAAGTTCAAGATGACGGTCAATCTCCCTCGGTCTGGGGCACCATGCAAGATCTCACCTCGTGGGGCATCAATGATCATGAGGAAGGTGAGGGATCAGCCCAGAACTACACGGCAGGACCTGGTCAATGACCTGAAGAGAGCTGGGACCACAGTCTCAAAGAAAACCATTAGTAACACACTACGCCGTCATGGATTAAAATCCTGCAGCGCACGCAAGGTCCCCCTGCTCAAGCCAGCGCATGTCCAGGCCCGTCTGAAGTTTGCCAATGACCATCTGGATGATCCAGAGGAGGAATGGGAGAAGGTCATGTGGTCTGATGAGACAAAAATAGAGCTTTTTGGTCTAAACTCCACTCGCCGTGTTTGGAGGAAGAAGAAGGATGAGTACAACCCCAAGAACACCATCCCAACCGTGAAGCATGGAGGTGGAAACATCATTCTTTGGGGATGCTTTTCTGCAAAGGGGGCAGGACGACTGCACCGTATTGAGGGGAGGATGGATGGGGATGAGGAAACGTATGATCTCTGTAATTGCAAACAAAGGTTTCTGTACCAAATATTAAGTTCTGCTTTTCTGATGTATCAAATACTTATGTCATGCAATAAAATGCAAATTAATTACTTAAAAATCATACAATGTGATTTTCTGGATTTTTGTTTTAGATTCCGTCACTCACAGTTGAAGAGTACCTATGATAAAAATTACAGACTTCTACATGCTTTGTAAGTGGGCAAACCTGCAAAATCGGCAGTGTATCAAATACTTGTTCTCCCCACTGTATGTGTCTTTTTAGATAACTGGTATCAATCTCAGACAGGTTTGTTAAATAGTTTGCCAGGTCTACTTAGGTAAAATGGAAGCCTTACTTACAGAGTTTGTTCCACATTATTAAGCAAGTCACAGATTTCATGCAATATGGGGAGGAAGAAAGATCTTTCTGAAGATGAAAAGCATGAAATGGTGCAATGTTATGCAAAAGGCATGAAAACAACTAGCCTAATATTGTGTGAAAACTGAATGGCATAAGATTTGTGAGTAATTTACACCACAAGAGAACTCGGTCATAAAGGCTTATTAAGGAAAGTTTCTGTCAAAAAAAATTAATTGAATTAAAAGGACAGCTATAAAAAAAAAAAAAAAAAAAAGCCACTGTTGAGCAGCAAACAGGTATTTGAAGCACCAGCAACTGTCTGGAGTCCCAATAACCTCTCCATGCAGACTGGCAGTTGTGCGTAAAGTTCACCTCTAACCAAAGCTTACAAAGAGAGCACTACCCATAAAAGATTAGGCAAAAAGTACCCGGATGACCTACTTCTTCCGGTGAGATTCTGAAGTGCGCATACGATGGACACTTTACTATCCCATGAGGCCACGGAAGAAGATTTGTGAATGGCGGTGAAGCGAGGTAATTGACGCTGGAAGGTCACGTGAAAACGACAATTTGGTGAATGTAGTACGTCCAGATTACATTCATACTACACACACTCATACTATATAGAATGTACTTTTTTAGTGGTTGCAAAGTAATTACTTATTCAAAATAAGTACCTAAAATAAGTATGCAGTTTCGGACGCAGCCTATGCCTGCTCAGACCCACCTAGCCCCAAAGTACAGTATACAGTTGTAATTGCTGTGTAAACCCATTTATGCCACCTCAGAGCAACATTAAACTTAAAAAGGCATCTTTACACAGCTGAGTTAAAGGGATAGTTCACCCAAAAAGGAAAATTCTGTCATTAATTACTCACCCTCATGTCGTTCCAAACCCGTAAGACCTTCAGAACACAAATTAAGATATTTTTGATGAAATCGGAGAGCTTTCTGACCCCTCCATATAGACAGCAATTTAATTACCACTTTCAAGGCCCAGAAAGGTAGTAATGACATCGTTCAAATAGTCCATGTGACTACAGTGGTTCAACCTTAATTTTATGAAGCGTCGAGAAAACTTTTTGTGCGCAAAAAACCCCCAAAATAACGACTTTATTCAACAATTTCTTCTCGTCTGTGCCAGTCTCCTACGCTGTTGATACAGTGCAGCGCTTCTGAGATCTACGGCAGAATGGCGGCTCACCATTGGCTAGCTCCTGCGTCAGCATCACACGCACGCATTGTGTTGCTCACGTGAACAGTGTCTGCCAATGGTAAGCCTGTGTTCTGACGTAGCGCTTCGAAAGCACTGCACTGTATTTACTACGTCAACAGCGTAGGAGACTGGCACAGACGAGAAGAAATTGTTGAATAAAGTCGTTATTTTGGGTTTTTTTTGCGCACAAAAAGTATTCTCGACGCTTCATAAAAGGTTGAACCACTGTAGTCACATGGACTATTTTAACAATGTCTTCGATGGCTAGCCAATGGTGAGCCGCCAAATTGCTTTCTTTCTGGGCCCTGAAAGTGGTAATTAAATTGGAGGGGTCAGAAAGCTCTCCGATTTCATCAAAAATATCTTAATATGTGTTCTGAAGATGAACGAAAGTCATCTACCAGATCTTACGGGTTTGGAACGACATGAGGGTGAGTAACTAATGACAGAATTTTCATTTTGGGGTGAACTAACCCTTTAAGGCTGCTCTGGGCATGCTCAAAATTCTGTGTAAAGAAATACGCAATAAAGCCAGACTAAATTATGCCTGCTCTGACCCACCTGACCCAAGTCCCTTTAATAACATGCAGTTAAAATTTGTTTGTAAATGCATTTATGCCACCTCTGAGCAGGATTAAACAGTCTGTGTAAAGACACCTAAATGCCACGCTTCTGTGCTGCCTTGGCAGTGTGTAAAGATCACATAAAATTACCTGTATCTCAAATGAACTCTATAACTTTGGTTTTACTAGGTCAATAAAATTAAGCCAATAAAATTGTCTATTTGCACAATTAGCCTTACACTCTTGTAGGCTAAATGTATGAATGTCACTGCCGGATAAATAATAAAAAAAATAAATAAATAAAAAAAACACTCAAAAAACGTTTGTTGG
Organism: Coreius guichenoti; assembly: GCA_039654105.1. Classification (NCBI taxonomy): domain Eukaryota; kingdom Metazoa; phylum Chordata; class Actinopteri; order Cypriniformes; family Gobionidae; genus Coreius; species Coreius guichenoti. Next base: position 46,218,478 of record CM077169.1, on the reverse strand, counting down.
GCTTTAAATTATAAAACAACAAGCACAACTTTCTAGTGACCATGATCACAGTTATTGTGATGAACTACAGCTACTTCAGCTTCAGCAGATTACTCTGCTAGAACCCCTGTGTGAACGTGAAATGACTTCCAAAATACACTAAAATCACCTTGAGAGCAGATCTTTAGAAACGGATGGTTTCTCTCAGAAAAGAAAGTTTAGAGAAAATTTCTAGCATCATTTGTTTGGTCTCACATGGTTTAATGTCGTGTTATCTAATGTAATCCTGAACATCTTCTTTAAAATATATGCAAAACCATGAATTTCACAATGTCACATTGATTTTGTTAAAAAACAACTGTTTCATTCCCAAACAAAAAACATAAAGGGTAACAAACAGATGGTCTAAACACAAGTGCAAATCTTACCTTTGAGACGTTACTTACAGGTGGAAGTTACTTATATTCTTCACAAATGATGTTCAGCTGTCGGACACAAACCCCCAGTGGCAGGGTCCAAAGTTGTGCGAACCCAAAAAGGCAGCAGGTGTCACAGAAAATACAATAATCCCATGGATAACAGTGTGAAGAGGTGTTTGCCAAGAGGTTTGTTGGCCACTGTGGACGAGAGCCACGCAGTACAGTTTATCTCCAACTCTGTAAAAAAAAGAGTGTGAGAGGAAAATCTGAGGTCACACCTTCCTACCACAGCAGATGCTGGAGAGCTGACCAGACCACGTGCTCCCTCCCGGGCAAACGCGAGCACATATACGCGGCGCGTGCGAGTTTCCAAGGAGAAAGAAAGAGGAAGTACGGTGAACTGTTGGCTTTTTATTTATCAGAGCGCCAGCTATGTTAAAATTACTCAAAAATCTTTTAGCAGATTGTCGCTCAATAAAACCTCGGATTAAAGTCAACGTCAAAAGTCAAAGTGCGTTTATTGTATTTTTTCTCCTTCGTGGTATAACGGGAAACAAAATACACCAGGTAAACGCCAGGTGCCGCGCGATGCAGAACATGTAACTATATTATTAGCTACTAAACACCGTGCCTGTGACACAGTAACAATATATACAAATACTTAAGAATTTTAAAGAATGGATTTAAATTAACTTTCTAAGTCACAAACAATCAAACAGAATTAAACAGAAACACTGGAACCACTGGGCATCTGTGAACTGCTACCTGCCAAGAGGATAGTGTCTCTCCTGGGTATCTTAGCAACAGGAGCTTGTGGGGGGGGAAAAAGCACAGACACACAGTAGGAGGAAAAACACACTTGGGCTATGCCACCAATAAAATGAAGTATTCAAAAAAAAAAATGTACTGACAGGTGTATTTTTCTGCCTGCAGTTTGTGTGAGAGTTCTTTTTTAAACTGCATTCTCTTTAAACAACACAGATGACAAGTGACAGTGTGCTTCTTCTGAGGTGGGACTACTGTTCTAATATATTTGTTAAAACTCTTGAGTGTGAGTGAATACATTTCTGGATATGTTAAATATAATATAAACTATATTGTAAATTTTAAACACATATGTATACATTTTAATATAGAAAAGTAAGTGTAAATATATTGGTTGTCGCAAGGTCAATAACCATACACATAGGTTGTTTAAATGGGCCGCTTTAAGACGTCCGCCATATTGAAAAAAGCCAGTCCGTGAACTCTTCAAACGTAGTTAGATGCATGTATGAATATCTATAGCTGTGTCCCAATTCAGAGGCTGCATCCTTCGAAGGTCACACCGAGTGTTTTTAAATGGTAAGGTCTAGCCTACAGAGGATTGTTCTTGTCGCCTAGTAGGCCTAATTGTGACAGCTGCCGTTGATGAGTGGCAGTAACTGTCTGAAAACAAAACAGGGTTCACAAACTGTACAGTATGTTACCCTGGTCCATTTCTGTATATAATAAAGAGTAACAAAATAATAAAAACTCTATAGAATCACATCTAAAATATTTCCCTCATCCTGCCCTCGGGTCATTTTGACCCGAAACTTTTAAAAATTTAGTGTTTATCGGAGTGGCCCTGTGATTTTGTCGCACTTGAACCATGAATACACAAAAAAAATGTATTGGGTTCGAGAAGTTTTGTGGTTGAAATAAAAAAAAAAAAAAAAACAAATCAATTTGACCTCCATAGGAGTGAATGTAATGCGAGGAATGCTTCAGTACACATATAAAAACCTAAAAATGCTCAAAATTCAAACAAAAAAACAAAATTATTTTATAATGTCTACATTTGTATCTGAATGCATACTGAAGAGAAACTGCCTTTAGGACCCAGCTGAACAGCTCATTTGCTCCATATAGGGATATAAGGCAATCTAGTGGCAAGAACCATGAAATATCGTGATATTATTTTTTTTTTCCACAAGAGGTCAGCAAAGACACCCAATGTAAGATATTTTGAGCTGAATTAAAAGGGTTATTCATGAAATTGTGTCATTTTGAATTTAAGTTGAAAGAATGTGCTTATATTATTATTTATTTATTATTTATTGATCAAATCTAGTAATTTAAAGGTAAAGAAAATAAAAAATCTCCAAAAAATTGCATTAAAAATATTACCAAAATTAAATGAAATAAACTTTCTGGGTAAAAAAAGGTAATTTTGACCCGCCAGGAAAGGATTTGTTACAAAATGCGAGGGAAGGATGAGGGTTAAAATTTTTTATATATATATATATATTTACATTAGATATTTGAGTAAGCTGAAACCCAAAACTTATGTTTAAAAATGTATTTAGAAATCCTGTCATCACTGGCACGCAGTGAATTCTGGGGTGTAGGCAAGGCAGCCTTCACCACACCGCTGTGACGCAACTGGCCCTCGAATGCGGCCTTCAAAGGATGCAGCCTCTGAATGGGGACGCAGCTACAATCTGCAATAGACTTCTACTAGTTTACTATGCAAACTAGTCCCTAAAGGAACATGGTGAAGAAAAGAAAAGAGATTTATTTGGCAATGCTTTTGCATTTACATTTACATACATTTGTGAGAGAACGCAAAAGCATTGACTTCTTATTTTTCCTCTCATCTCATATTTTTTCCACCACCATAAGGGCACCATAGACTTCAGACCACAACATTAGCAGGCGTGATGGTTTTTTGTCTTTGGTGCCGATGTGTCTGGAGGGGTCGAATGTGGCATCTACGTATATATATACATCAGTGGGGAGAACAAGTATTTGATACACTGCCGATTTTGCAGGTTTGCCCACTTACAATGTTGTCATGCTGGAAGACCCAGCCACGACCCATCTTCAATGCTCTTGCTGAGGGAAGGAGGTTGTTGGCCAAGATCTCGCGATACATGGCCCCATCCATCCTCCCCTCAATACGGTGCAGTCGTCCTGTCCCCTTTGCAGAAAAGCATCCCCAAAGAATGATGTTTCCACCTCCATGCTTCACGGTTGGGATGGTGTTCTTGGGGTTGTACACATCCTTCTTCTTCCTCCAAACACGGCGAGTGGAGTTTAGACCAAAAAGCCCTATTTTTTGTCTCATCAGACCACATGACCTTCTCCCATTCCTCCTCTGGATCATCCAGATGGTCATTGGCAAAATTCAGACGGGCCTGGACATGCGCTGGCTTGAGCAGGGGGACCTTGCGTGCGCTGCAGAATTTTAATCCATGACGGCGTAGTGTGTTACTAATGGTTTTCTTTGAGACTGTGGTCCCAGCTCTCTTCAGGTCATTGACCAGGTCCTGCCGTGTAGTTCTGGGCTGATCCCTCACCTTCCTCATGATCATTGATGCCCCACGAGGTAAGATCTTGCATGGAGCCCCAGACCGAGGGAGATTGACCATCATCTTGAACTTCTTCCATTTTCTAATAATTGCGCCAACAGTTGTTGCCTTCTCACCAAGCTGCTTGCCTATTGTCCTGTAGCCCATCCCAGCCTTGTGCAGGTATACAATTTTATCCCTGATGTCCTTACACAGCTCTCTGGTCTTGGCCACTGTGGAGAGGTTGGAGTCTGTTTGATTGAGTGTGTGGACAGGTGTCTTTTATACAGGTAACGAGTTCAAACAGGTGCAGTTAATACAGGTAATGAGTGGAGAACAGGAGGGCTTCTTTAAGAAAAACTAACAGGTCTGTGAGAGCCGGAATTCTTACTGGTTGGTAGGTGATCAAATACTTATGTCATGCAATAAAATGCAAATTAATTATTTAAAAATCATACAATGTGATTTTCTGGATTTTTGTTTTAGATTCCGTCTCTCACAGTTTAAGTGTACCTATGATAAAAATTACAGACCTCTACATGCTTTGTAAGTAGGAAAACCTGCTAAATCGACAGTGTATATATATATATTTATTTATTTCAAACAAATGCTGTTCTTTTGAACTTTCTATTCACCAAATCAGCATAATGATTTCTGAAAGATCATGTGACACTGAAGACACTGGAGCCATGATTCTGAAATTTCAGATTTACCATCATATAAATTACATAATTGTAAATGTATTTTAATTATATTTTATAATATTACTGTTTTACTGTATTTTCGATCATATAAATGCAGCCTTGGTGAGCATAAGAGACTTTCAAGAAGTCAACATATTTTAGTTGTTGTAAAAACAAAGTGAACACATTCAGACAAGAGTCGACTCTATAATGAAAGTAGACTTGCTTTCTCAATACAAGGGTATTTTTTTCAATTATTTCTATTGTAAGAAACTGTAATGTGTTTTAAATGTTTAAAATGTATTTTTTAATGTTTAAAATATTTGTTGGCCATTAGAGTGGCTGTATTTCCATTCCATTTTTCGTATGATTTTTAAAATAATTTTACTGTTTAAATTCTACATGCCCAAACAATAAAAAAAAGTTATAAGCACACAGATAAACAATAATTAGTTTTTATTAATGAATGCTTTAAAAGTCTTTTTTCATATTGAATTGTGATGAAGGAGAAAATAAATGCTTAAATGTCAGGCTCTCGTTCTTCAGGTAAATCGGCTGCGGCAGCCATCAAATCCGTTATTGACAGAAAATACAATTAGTTACGCCCAGATGGCCTTCAACAGAACTGAGTGCATCTGTCATGCCCTCCACACAAAACCAACCACTTCAGTTTATAACATGCTTCTAGCAAACCGAGAATCCCTTGCTTTCTATTTTCCACAAATGGATGTTACATAATTATATTATTAACCGTGATCTGTGAGATTGAAGTCAAATAACAATATTAGATTAGAGGTATCACCAAACAAGAAGAAAAAACATGAACCATGAAATTGGTCTTTAATAAGACAAAACAAGACAAGTCGTCAGTGTTATCTCAGATTTTATTCAGCAAAGCATGTGCCTACAATATCTTACAAACAGAACAAAAACAGAGGGATTGTCCTCGTACAAACAGGTCAGCAGGTAGAACATTTACAATCATGCATCATGACGAGTCAAAGGGCTCGCGACGCCTCTCGCCAACACGAGGGAACTGGAGAAAGTGTGCGACGCAAGTTCAGACAAGAAGAGGACCTTCTACCACTTACAAATACAATTCACTCAAATGCTACGAGCCCAAAAGAAAAGGACGAGGGGAAAGATCAATATGATCTGAGCATCAGGCAGCATCCGTGGAATTCGGTGTCATTTTCCATTGTCCTCCAGCAGCACTGAAAGGCCAACTTTAATGATCGCAGAAATGATGCATTTGCTGCAGTTATGAAGCAAAATGCTCTCACTTCTTCAGCCATCAGAACGGTTTGAACTGATCTCACAAATCACAAAAAAAATTAAACTAGACATGAGCAAATGTCTCCAGGCCTGAAGAAAAAAAAAAGCTTCAAAGAGGTTTCAAAGCAGGTTTATATGGAAGCTCATTTCCACCAGAGAATAAAAAAAAAAAGATAATTGCGACTTTTTACGCCACAATTCAGAATTTTTTTCTCATAGTTCTGAGAAAAGTCAGAATTGCGAGTTGAGGACGCGAAGGATACACTTGATGCATCCTTCAAAATAAGCCAAATGAAGGACACGAAACGAAGTCTGACTTTCAAGGATCGGTGAAATTTGAGACAGCCTTCGACGGAGTTTGATAACGTGGCAGCCGAGATATGCAGCCTTACTAGGATGCAGCCGTCCGATTGAGAAGCACCCTATAAGTTGAAATTGTGATAAAAAGAATTTTTCTGTAAGAAAAAAAAAAAAAAGTCACAATTGTGAGATATAAACTCTCAAATGTGAGCATCTCACAACTGAATTACAATTACGAGTTTATACCTTGAAATTGCAAGATATAAACATGCAACTGTCAGAAAAAAAAGTCGGAATTGTGAGATATAAACTTGCAATCGTGAGAAAAAAGTCAGCATCTCGCAATTGAATCGCAATTGTAACTTGCAATTACGCATTATAAACACAATTGAGAAAAGTCAGAATTGTGAGATGCAAACTAGTATTTACGAGTTAATAACTTCCAATTGCGAGTTTATAACTTGCAATTGCAAGATATAAACTCACAACTGTGAGAAAGTAAATTGTGAGATATAAACTTCAACTGTGAGAAAAAGTGAATTGTGAGATATAAAATTGCAATTGTAAGGAAAAAAGACGAAACTCCCGAGATGGAAACTCCCAATTATAAGTTTATAACTTTAAATTGCAAGATATAAACTTGCAGTTATGGTGAAAAAAAAAAACTGTCAGATTTGAGAGATGCAAACTTGCAATTACGAGTTTATAATTTGCAATTGCGAGATATAAACATGCAACTGTAAGAAAAAAGTCAGAATTGTAAGATATAAACTCATAATTGTGAGAAAAAAAAAGTCAGAACTGAGAGATGCAAACTAGTAATTACGAGTTTATAACTTGCAATTACGAGACAAACTCAGAGTTAAAAAAAGTCATAATTGAGTGATGCAAACTTGCAATTGTGAGTTTACAACTTTTTATAACAATTATAATTATTTCTGTGAGAAAAAAAAAGTCAGAATTGTGAGATAAATCACAGTTGTGAAGCAATTGTGGGACAGTAAATTGTGAAGAAAAAGTAAATTGTGAGATATAAACTAATTGTGAGACAAACTCGCAATTGAGAGACAAAAATTCGCAATGACATTTGTTTTAATTACCTGATGGAAACAAGCTTCCATAGGTTACTCAATGCAATCACTTGGCATTTTCCACTAACTTCAAAATCTATCAAACTAGTTATAATAGGATGGATTTGGGAGTAAAACAAAAGCAGGTGCTCGTTCTTATTCATCAACAGAAAAAGCACAACTGAATCCCACTCTTCCACAGCCATTACTGCAGTTTGAACATGAAATGGGGAGGAAGTCAGTGTGAGCAGATTTATTTATTTCAACTCAAAGTGCATACAGGAAAACGGTATTAAACAGGAGACATCGATGAACATGGTTGACACAGTGCAAAGGCACATTAGTGTTTGTTTATTATGGGCTGTAATATTGGGAGAAAGAAGGTGAGTGTTGATGAACCGTGACTGATGCAGCTTAAGGCAGCTGTAATTAAGCAAGAAAAATGGGAAAAATGGGTACGTCGATAAAGAGCAGTGTAACTTTGGAGGTGGGAAAGTACAAAGATGCAATGCTAAACCAAAAAGGAGCATAAGCTAGACAGAACATTCGTAATACGTCTCATTCACATCTACTGGATATGATCACACATGCATGATATGAGTTTCATTGGGTGGAAATGAAAAACTAATGACAATAAGAATATCAAAACAGTAGGTTTGGAAGGCAAAAACAGGTCAGATATTGCACTAAGATTAAAACAAAACAGAGGCATTGCTGAAGTGTCAAACTAGGCATTAAACGAAACAAAAATGGCAGGAAACACAATGGATGGTTGAGAAATGAATAAGAGTACAGATCGTTTTGTAAAAACAAAACTGGAAAACAAAGCAAGGTAACGTGACTACGAAAAATAAAATATCTACAATAACGTTAAAATCATTGTCAAAATTGCTGCTGCATCACTGCTGTTAATTTGCAGATTTTACAAATACATTCATTTGAAGTGTCCAGAAACAGATGTGGACCTAAATGAGACGTGAAGCCCAAGGCCATGAACCATTGCGTTAATTAAGATTTAAGCACACAAATCCATCGATCCATGAACAGACATTTTATCTCGACTCTCTAACACGGTAACATTCTGAGTAAGATGACGTTTTGTCATGTTTTTATTTCCATCCAATTGCATTTAAGAGGAATTTAATCGAGCACTGTGTCAACATCCACTCAGGCATCTCTTTTAGACACGTTCGCAGTAAAACCAACGTGGGGTTTCGATGATGATAGAAGCGTGTCATACAAATGCCTGCTGTCATCACTAGAGGAACTCGTTCAAAGATCATGACCAGCAGCCTGATCATGGTACATGGCAGAGATCCACGCATCTGCCTGTCCTCAAAGAGGAATCAAAAGAAATGCCACTGCAGAATCTGCAATGGCCACATATGAAAGGGTCGGTTAAGACAAAGACACAAGAGGAATGACAAGGCAAAGGTCACCTCCAGAGAAATCAAATGTCACAGGAAGTAGGGTACACATTTGTGATCTGATGAGAATGGATCAAATTTAATGGAGGCGATATTCCCCATCTCTAGTCAAACACTTTCCTCTGTTGATACTGGATATACTGAACATTTACAGGATGGCACAGGGTGCAGGGAAAGCTCAGGCAGACTGCTTCTGGACTGAATTTAAGAGTCCTATAATTATTTACACAGTAGATACAGGCACTTAAATGTCTTTGGTTGGAGTGACCCAACATTGCAGAAAAATGCATTCACAGAGCTTTTTTTTTTTTTTGCACCCTTCTCCTGGGTTCAGTAGGCAACATGTAGTTCTCACTTCCCTTTCCGATATGCTTCGGTTCAGATATTCACCTTCGACCCCGTTTATCCTGCCGACAAGGCCATCTATGAGAAAAACAGGCACTTTTAGTATTTTTAGCAACTAGGGCATGTTTGTTGTGAGCTGGATGACGACATTCATGTCAGTGGAGCAGCAACTACAGGCTCAGTTACAAATTACTAGCTGACGAAATCGAAGAACGAACTGATGTGACTTCATTTCGAACAAAATCAGGCCATTTTGGGAGTTCGAAACAGCTTGCTAAAATGAACTTTCCGGAAAAGTTTGCTACAGCTGGTAAACACCTTTGTACACCCATTGGTCCGTGGTAATTACGTAATAGGTAGGTGTTTCACGTGGACATTTTGGTAACACCTTACTTAAAGCCTTTATATAGAAGGAATTATAAAAGTATTTTTTAATGCATTAATTATGCCTTGTAATGCATTGTATGGTCTCAGGAATAATTGTAACCACAGTTATAATACACCTTTAGAAAGTATAATGCATTAAAACACGACAAACAACCAATTTCAGATGTAAGAAGTAATCTGTGAATATTATAATGCATTTTAACTTTGGTTACAATTATTTATGAAAAGACATAATGCATTATGATGTAAACTATGAATACCTTTATAATGCATTATAGATAAAGGCTTTAAGTGTTACCAAAAATTTTTCCGGTTCATTTCTCCTGTTCGGTCCGTCAAGGTGAGACATCCGCGAGTGAAAACATGAACACCCTGGAGAGCTGCTTTATAGTAGGAAATGAAGTTGTACTTCTGATGAAACAAGACACTGACACTGTTTTTCATGTTTAATACGGTAAAGCTGCTTGATTTTAAGTAATATATTGTATAAAGTGCTATAAAAATAAACGTGATGTGACTTTACTAGAGTGCCGAATTGCAGAGCTCGTGCACGTTCCTATGATCCGATGCTTTTTCTTATGCTTTATTAAAAAAATGCTTACTGTTTTCTCAATTTTGTTGTGTGATTTTGTTATTGAGAGGAAAGCGTGCAGCACATATTTACATATTCATCTAACCGATATCTGCGTTGGATGTTCGCTAACAGTATATCGCTGGTCACGTATTTCGAACTTCGTTTTACCCCTAAGCAAAGAACGAAAAAGCTTCGCCGTGAGTATATCGGGGCCTTAATCACACAGATCATCTTATACACCAAGTCGTACCTTTTCTGGACAAAAATCTGGGTTGTTCTGTCGAACTTTGCCAGGCCTGCCCTTGATGACTGCATAGCAGAACATTGTGATGACCATCACAAACAGGAAGTAGCTGGTGTGCATGAGGTGCAGGTTAATGAGAGAGCGATCGTCCTATCGGGAAAGAGAACGCAATTTGCCTCTGTAAATACATGCTTTTACAAAGATTTGCATACAAATTGTAACAGTTTAGTTCATATTCTGTATAATAATTTAGTGATAAAAAGTGAATATCTGTGGCCATTACCATCTCTTTGAATTACCAAATCTTAATGATTATGACTATACAGGTATATTGTAGTGTAAATACTGTTAATAAATACACATTTACAAATCAATAAATAGAGTCAATAGCAGGTCAAATAAAATGAAAAATAAAAATAATAATAATAATAATAATATAAAATGTTTAATAAATAAATAAATAAAAACCCTGTAATGGACTGGGATCCCCATGACCCTACAGAATAAAAGCCATAAACCCTACAAATAATTTCTTTGCCTAAAGAATCCTGCAAGCACTTTACTATTTTTCCTTTACTCAGATGGCAGAAAAATGAGTGCTGATGATGTTGTATGTTACAGGGTCTGATAAATGCAAATGCAGATCCCACTTTTCTGATCAAATAAAATAAACTTCTTTTGCTTCGGTTTTACGCATATTATGGTGTGTTCTTTGTGACAATTTTTCTAAAATGAAAGAAATATCACAATATATTGTATCATAACCCATGTATCGTGATCAGATTCTTGGCGATACACAGCCCTAATAAATAAAAGATTCACTGTGCATCATAGACAGATTTTTTGATTATAACAGGAGTTTTCACTGATATCAGCCTCATTGCTTATAAAGTGAGCTCTGTTTGCTCTGTTTCTGTATATAATCCATTCATAATTTGACAGTACACGCTGCAAATTGTGACAACCGTATTAAAATGCGGGACTGAATCTTTGACGTGATGTTTGACATTGTATTAACCATAGCAACAAATAGGACAAAAAAAAAAAATCTCATATGTCAAAACAGGTCTGTGCATTAAGTGTTGCAGTGTGAATGCAACAGACCTGCCACATGTTCTGTTACCTCTAATGTGTTTCATTTCTCATTTTATTAAATTCCTTTTTTATTTGACGTTTTTAATGCAATGTTTACTTAATTGAAGAATATTTAAAAGGCATCATGCTAATGTTTTAATGTATTAATTACTTATAATTATTAATATAATTTTTTTCATTTTATTTTCAATAGTTACATTAAAAAAAAAACATTAAAATAAAACAGTTAAAATAGTTTTTGCTATGGTACTGAAATTGATACAGAGAACGAGGAAGTTTTACTGGTATTGGTACAGACTAGAGCTGCACGATTCTGGATAAATTGAGAATCACAATTTTTTTTTGCTTCAAACAGAGATCACGATTCTCCTATGATTCTGAACAGACAACTAAACAAAATAACATGTAATTTACTAGTTTTAATTATTTTAATAATTTTAATTAATCTGAATTATAAAAAGTTCGAATGAATGATTCAATGACTCACTCATAAATATTTCACTCGTTTCATTACTGGATGAATCAGCGTTTTTGAACAAATCTCTTGAATTAATGATTCAATGAAAAAAGACATTTTTAACAGTCACTTGTTGCCACCTGGTGGCATAAAGATGTAATCGATACAATCGTTGTTTGAAGCGTCAAGTTTCTCTCAAGAGGTGATGCTCTATTTTGATCGCTTCCGTAGACATTGGTGTTTATATCCGAACTATAAACTTTTATCCCGGTACTTCTGTGATAATTTGAATTATTGCATGACAGAAATAATGATACTGTGTGGTTGAAAAGACTGTTTGTGAAGCCATTTCATACCTACACATGATAATTGCTCTCTCTGTGTCAGGGGCAGCGCCAACGCAGATTTGAATGTTCTGCTGTGGTTTTGTCAAAGGTTTAATAGACAGGCGAATTGTTGTCATTTAGGATTGAGGTCGCGTGGGTGTTTGAATTGAGATCTTTTAACGATTAATCTTGCAGCTGTAGTACATGACAACTGTTTGGTATCATGACAAAACTACTACGCTAATGTGTTGTGGGTGATTATCAGAACATCTCTATACTGTATGGTTGCAAAGATGTTCTGAGTTTGTGTGTTGCTATGTTTTTGTTAGGGTGTTCTAAATGGGGCCGCCAGGGTGTTTTGTCTGCTATACATTGGTACTGTACTTTTAGAAGACATTTAATCACACAATGTCACCATCAAATGCTGAAACACTCACATCTGGAACGATGACAGTGAGCTTGGGATTCAGTGTGTGATACACCTTCCCAATGGCACCTTTGTAACACCAGAATGGGTTGTACTCCTGCGTGTACTTAGCGTCCGAGTCTCGTGCTGTGGTGAAAATCTTGTACCAGGATGTGGCATTGCTGTAGGTCTCTGGGACACAGTGAGGTGGCTGCCTGCAGAGGATTTGCAAAAACAAGGCATCAATCACTCATTCTAGATGAAGGGGAAACAAATTAGAATTAAAAAAAACTTTTTAAATGAAATTAAATGAAACAAGACACTGACACTGTTTTTCATGTTTAATACGGTAAAGCTGCTTGATTTTAAGTAATATATTGTATAAAGTGCTATAAAAATAAACGTGATGTGACTTTACTAGAGTGCCGAATTGCAGAGCTCGTGCACGTTGCTATGATCCGATGCTTTTTCTTATGCTTTATTAAAAAAACGCTTGCTGTTTTCTCAATTTTGTTGTGTGATTTTATTATTGAGAGGAAAGCGTGCAGCACATATTTACATATTCATCTAACCGATATCTGCGTTGGATGTTCGCTAACAGTATATCGCTGGTCATGTATTTCAAACTTTGTTGGTCATGTATTTCAAACTTCGTTTTACCCCTAAGCAAAGAACGAAAAAGAACTTGAATTATAAAAAGTTCGAATGAATGATTCAATGACTCACTCATAAATACTTCACTAGTTTCATTACTGGATGAATCAGCGTTTTTGAACAAATCTCTTGAATTAATGATTCAATGAAAAAAAGACATTTTTAACAGTCACTTGTTGCCACCTGGTGGCATAAAGATGTAATCGATACAATCGCTGTTTGAAGCGTCAAGTTTCTCTCAAGAGGTTCTCTCAACAAATCAGAATTTAAAAAAAAATCAGTTATGTAACACCAATTTGCACTATGTTGCCGCTCTGTGTACGTTCTTTCTGTTTTGCTTTGGCTGTCTGGATCAGTTAAACACCCATTTCTGAGTTGCTAGTTACTCAGCACACAAACAAATGTACAGAGGAAATCCCCAGCTGAAAGCCTACGGCAGTATTTGAGAGCACAGCTTGAAGATACAAAACACATAGTAGGGGAGAGTGGGGTAAGATGTGTCAGTGGGTAAGTTGCACCACCCCATTATCTAACAAACTGCACAACATTTGTATTTTAGAAAGAGCCCATAATACCAGGGTCATTATATTAACAAAAACCTATTTTTATTACTTTAAATAAAATAAAATAAAACTTTAAACAACTTAAACGTATTTTATTTCAGCTAGTTACTAAACATTTCTCATTTTGCTTTTGTTTAATTTGATGTACTAAAATAACTAAAACTGAAATAAAAATTACAAAATTTTGCCATATAAAAACACTAAATTTTCAAAATAAAATGAAAACAGAAAAAAATAATAAATAAAAAAAAAAATCATCGAAAGTTATTCAAAATATTAAAAAACAATAATAGTATCTTACAGTATATGATCATGATATCACACTGTCCATCTATCTATTAATCAGGGCTGTGAATCTTAGGGTAGACAGCGAACCAATTAGATTCACGATTCATAGGTTTTTAATTCGATTCAACAATGATTTTTGCTAATTCAGAACGATTCGATGATGCATTTTTAAGTGCATTCATAAGATTATTTAAATGCTTTCCGTAATGTGTCTGAGGGTACGGTTACACGACAACGACGTACTAAAAACGTAAACATTTTTTAAAATAAAATATGATATATAATTTATATAATAAAATATAAAAATAATCAAATTAGAAAATGTTGTAAACGGTTGCATTACATTCAAATATTTCGAATTTTAAACTTTTCTAATTTCAGTTGATAACGGACATCCTTGTATTTTACTTGTACGCTTTACTTACCCCACATTTCCTCTACATGACTGACCTGTTATGTGATTTGGGACATATGTTTCTATAGACACTTACACTGTGACTGGGAAGACATTACTGACTGCTGTGATGGTCATACAAGTGCTGAAAACCATCTGCTCACATCGACCATGCAGCACACACTCATCTGAGTTCCAGGCTACCGGCAGAGTGAAAGTGATGTTCATCTCTTCATGGGCCTCTCTGCCTTTAATGACACAAACACACCCACACAGAGTCAGCATGTTCTGTAAAAACAAAGGGAGCTTAGATGTGCCTGCAAGTGATATCTAGAAGGTATTCAGCTCCGGCCTCTCTCCCACTGTTATCCCTTCATGCACAATGGACCATTGTTTTAACTGGACTATGTTCAGTCACAACACCAGGAGAGAGAAAAAACAAAGCAATGACTCTCCACCCTGATCTGTTGACTAAAATAGACAGTCATAGGCTGAATAATGTTCAAAATTTCTAAACGTACTCAATGTAAATTTCATTACAACTACCACAACCTATGGCCTTCAGGTTTGAGAATATGTTGTGCACTACCATTCAAAACTTTGCGGTCAGCAAAAGAGACAGTAAAGACATTCATAATGTTACAAAAGATTTCTTATTTCAAAGAAATACACTATATTGCCAAAAGTATTGGGAAACCCCTGCAAATCATTGAATTCAGGTGTTCCAATCACTTCCATGGCCAAAGGTGTATAAAATCAAGCACCTAGGCATGCAGACTGCTTCTACAAACATTTGTGAAAGAATGGGTCGCTCTCAGGAGCTCAGTGAATTCAAGCGTGGTACCGTGATAGGTTGCCACCTGTGCAATAAATATACTAAATATTCTATGGTCAACTGTTAGTGGTATTATAACAAAGTGAAAGCAATTGGGAACAACAGCAATTCAGCGACGAAGTGTTAGGCCACGTAAAATCACAGAGCGGGGTCAGCACATGCTGAGGCGCACAGTGCGCAGAAGTCAATAGCTACAGACCTCCAAACTTCCTGTGGTCTTCAGATTAGCTCAAGAACAGTGCGTAGAGAGCTTCATGGAATGGGTTTCCATGGCCGAGCAGCTGCATCCAAGCCTTACATCAAGTGCAATGCAAAGCGTCAGATGCAGTGGTGTAAAGCACGCCGCCACTCTAGAGCAGTGGAGACATGTTCTCTGGAGTGACGAATCACACTTCTCTGTCTGGGAATCCGATGGACGAGTCTGGGTTTGCCGGTTGCCAGGAGAACGGTACTTGCCTGACTGCATTGTGCCAAGTGTAAAGTTTGGTGGAGGGGGGATTATGGTGTGGGGTTATTTTAGGGGTTGGGCTTGGCCCCTTAGTTCCAGTGAAAGGAACTCTTAATGCTTCAGCATACCAAGACATTTTGGACAATTTCATACTCTCAACTTTGTGGGAACAGTTTAGGGATGGTCCCTTCCTGTTCCAACATGACTGTGCACCAGTGCACAAAGCAAGGTCCATAAAGACATGGATGAACGAGGTTGGTGTGGAGGAACTTGACTGGCCTGCACAGAGTCCTGACCTCAAACCGACAGAACACCTTTGGGATGAATTAGAGCAGAGGCAACCTCAGTGCCTGACCTCACAAATGCGCTTCTAGAAGAATGGTCAAAAATTCCCATAAGCACACTTCTAAACCTTGTGGAAAGCCTTCCCAGAAGAGTTGAAGCTGTTATAGCTGCAGAGGGTGGGCCAACTTCATATTAAACCCTACGGAAAGGCAGGCGTCCCAAATTTTTTGGCAATATATAGTGTAGATTCTTCTCTTCAAAGAATCCTAAAAAAAAAAAAAAACGCATCGTGGTTTCCACAAAAATATTAAGCAGCACAACTGATTTCAACATCTAAAGAAATGTTTCTTGAGCACCAAAAAAGCACATTATAATTATTTTTTACTGTATTTTTGCTCATTGGTGTTCATAAGAAACTTCTTTCAAAATAATTAAAAAAAAATCTCACATACCCCAAACTTTTGAATGGTAGTATATGTAAAATAGTACACCAAAGATGCCCAGACGGTATATTATTTCAGCATTTGCATCCATGAAAGGTTTTTCAGCTAATACTGCCCACAACCCAAAGTACAATAAAAGAGAAGTTTGCATTGGTTTGCATATGTGTTTCTCTTATAGAGGGAGCAGGGAATAAATATATGCATTACACATAAGCTTGTTTCAATGGTCTTTCCCTACAAAAAGGAGATAAAAGCTG
Organism: Coreius guichenoti; assembly: GCA_039654105.1. Lineage (NCBI taxonomy): Eukaryota > Metazoa > Chordata > Actinopteri > Cypriniformes > Gobionidae > Coreius > Coreius guichenoti. The sequence continues at coordinate 46,202,010 of CM077169.1, read as the reverse complement.
TATTTGCATGCCTAGAAAATCGATGTACCGACTCAAACATAGGCACAGTACTTTCCCATCAAGGAAGTGCAAACTGAGTGCATACCACATGGAGGTATGTTATCAGATGACATATTCAGGTTAAATTTCTACCAAAAACTGAGACATACCAGCAAGGCCAACTTGCTGCCCAAGCACACTGGCATAAAGGTGGGTAATATTGCGTGAGTAGCCACCAAATGGCCTCAGCGGATCCAGGGTCAATGTGATAGGCACAGAGATGTTGATCAAACCAGGGTCCTCCAGCAGGGGCGGCGACTGGGTGCTGGATCGCGTCTGGCTACTGGTCACCGTGCTCTCTGGTGTAATGGACTCATTCAAGCTGTGCTTGAGGGTCTCGTTTTCTGAGATGCAAAAGTCAAGCTCGTTGAATCGGAGAAGGAAGGTGTTCCAATCCTGGGGGGAGTCACAAAAGTAAATTCAAAGTAAAGCTTATCGCCAGCATTTCCTGATATATATTTATGCAGTCTCATACCTGTATGTCTATTACAGCGTTGTTTTATAAACTAAAACTATTGAAATCATTTTAAGTAACTGAAATAAAAATAAATTAACTAAAGTAAAATAAAAAAAATATTTGATGAAAAACTTTACAAATAGTGCCCTGGTGTCTAACTGAAATAAGTCCAAGTTGAAGTAATACAATTTCTAAAATTAAAACTAATGATATATAGAAATATTTTTTAAAAACAGAAAACAAAAAAACAAAAAAACAGCTAAATTGCATTACTAAGACTACAACTAAAATGAAAATATAAAAATAAAGCTAATTCAAAATACATATATAAATACATATATTATATAATATACTATTATTTAAATAGTATATAAATAATACTAAAATAACACTGGTCTACTAATCATTAACTATTATGTTCGCAAGTATTTTCAATGGTTCATTGCTCACACATTGTGGTAAACCAAGTTATTTTCTACCTCTGTCATTTCAGGTGATTTGATCTCCTTGATCTTAAAGAAGTATCCTATAGTGAGGAAAGCAATAGCCACAGCACTGACGCTGACCATAAAAATGACCAGCGGTGGACGGTTACTTATGTAGGTCTTCAGATTCTCCAGTGGATTCAACAACAACACCTGCAACAAGAAAAAAGTCCCACAAGCTTAGGGAAACTTTCACCTGCATCAACACTGGCATTGAATGAATTCGAATTCATTTTTTGTCATCTTCTGTTCAGAGTAAGAACTGGTATGTGTTCTCAATCTCAATCCTACCTGCAAGGCACAAAGGTTTGCCATGTGCCAACATATGGCTCCAAGTCAATATTTGGGTCTAGTTCATTTATTTGTTCTCTCTTCACCTGACAAAGAGTTGAGCTAACACCAGTCAATGGCAGATCTTGATTTAAATTTCAATGTCTTGCTTGTTTCGCACAATATTAATATCAAAGAGGGTTAATGATTACAGAATCAAATATTGCATCTTAAGAATGATTAGAGGACTAAAGCTCTGTAGATTAAATTGTGGAAAACAAACAGAGATATTGTCAAATGGTTTTAGAAATACAAGCAGAAACTCCACACCCATACTCAAACAAACAACGGCTGAATGAGCTGATAAAAATAATAAAGAGACAATACTCTCAGTGAATACCTTGAGTGAATACCCCTCAGTGAATACCGCTCTTCTGTGCGGCTAAAAGCGTTCACAAATCCTGAAAAACTGTTTTACAACTAATCAAATGAAATCCTGTAAATGGTGACATCGAGCCAATATCAAGAAACTTTCCCTTTAAATTGTAGAAGCCGTAAACATGCATTAGAAGCTCATGCTGGCTTGTGCGTAATATGTGACATATGCCACAATACCTTAAGTTATCTTGAGGTGAAGCATGTTCCCACCCTTGTATTTTGAATATCAAAATAAACTCACCAACACCAACATCCTATCAGACTTCATTCTTTTTGTGATGTTCAGTTCAGTGGTTGTTGAACATAAATTCTTCATCACATGACCTCATCAATATTTAATTCATTGAGTTACATGTAATTATAATCTTTTATAATACGGTTAAGCATTTTTAATCAAAATGTGTCGACAGCCAGCATTCTGATCAATAATGGCTGAAGTAAGAAATAGCTGACAGCTGATATTACTTCCAATTAGTGTGACGCTTTGAGAGCGCTGTTGAGCGGAATCGTAAACACCTCTGACTAGCCATTGTGCTCACGCGCTCAAACATGTCTGTGATTGGCTATAATGAGCAGCGCTTCAAAAACATGTTGTAAATATCAATGACGCTCTTCACCGAGCGCTTACACACACACACGGGAGCGTTTGAATGCAGGCGTCTATCAGCAGACCGGTCTCAAAACACTTTCCACTTTCAAAACACTTTCAAACACTTCCATGTGCTTTCAAACGCTCCCGTGCATTGATCATTGTAACCAATCACAGACATATCCGATGAGCGCGTGAGCACAATGGCCAGTCAGAGGTGTTTACGATTCTGCTCAACAGCGCTCAAAAGAGTCTCATTTTTTAAATTTCGGTAACGACTTGGTACCGAAGTCGGTACTTCTGACAACACTACTTCCAATTTATCTATCACACTGCACAGTAAAATTCAAGTCACAGTGAAGATCAAGTAACATTTTAGCAAATCTAAAAAGTCAAAGTATTCAATAGAACAGGGTTCCTCAAATCAAGTCTTGGAGGGCCACTGCCCTGCAGAGTTCAGTTCCGACCCCAATCAAAAGCCGCGTTTCCACCGAAATTACCTGGAAAAAATTTTCCACCCAGACCTGTTGCTGTCTGCGTTTCCATTGGTCTAAAGTAGTGGTCGACCGATATTGTTTTTTTTTGATGGCCGATGCCGAGAGAGCAGGTCGACCAATGGCCGATATAAAGCCGATATATAATATACATAATTTATATTTATTTTAATTAATATTTAATAAATTAGAAATATGAAAATAATTTTTTTTTTTTGCTTATACTTTAGATGGCAACTTCTTGATTCTGCAATCATATTACAGTATTTTTCACAAATAAAGTAATTGTTTAAAAATGTATGAATAAAAAGGAAGTAAACAATGTAGGCTAAAAGGGACTCAGTCATCTGGTAAGTTTGTGCGCACTGGTAATCATATTTGTTTCAAATACAGACAAGGTAGCACTAAATTTACATACAGCACTGTGTAAAAGACATTAATATGGCATAGTGGTCAACTGAATATAGCGCAGCATATTTTAAAATCAAGGATTTAAAGTTTAAAGTCTCCAGTGAAGCTGAACTCTCCTGTCCGCATTCACTTCGCACGGAGCGACCGTCACGCACAAACACATTAATGCAGGCTACAAATGCGCACTTCAGAAGATCTCATAGCTGGATTCGATTAAATCTGAAAGGATTGTGACGTTATTGAGAGATATGAAGATATTCAGAGATTTGTTTTAACGATATAGATGCGTATTAGCTGAATGTTGACGGTAAATCAGAAAGTATTATAGCCTATTGTTTGCCTTTCCGTTGCTAATAATATAAAAGCAATGCTATACTTTTTCGCAAACCGTTTACTTTCTTTGTTTAACAGGTCTATATAATAACGTATTAGATATGACTGTTTAACAGAGGCCGTAAACTAATGAAGACAGAAGAAATGTGATCAGACGCTGTTGTTCTCAGGCACTGGCGTTTTCAGCGCCACCCGTCAAAATAAAAGTCCCGCTTCTAACACATCGGCCGATGCCGACATTTTAGAAATGCCAAATATCTGCCGATATATCGGTCGACCACTAGTCTAAAGAACCGTGAAGATTAGGCAAATTAGTCCGGTGACGTAGGACTGCATGCGACTTTTTTTTTTTTTTTCCAGTTCCCACTGGATTTCGTCCTCCGCATATAAGCTTAATAAAGCCTGAACCTGTCGTCGGTCGTATTTTTTAAACTCCATTGTTGATTCGAATAGCAAACAACTCTTACTGCACGCACCGCAACAGACGTTTAAAAATGGTGGTTGAAATAAAACGCTGCGTGGAGACAACCAATCAAAATGCTGCGTGAACTCAACCAATCAGTATGTTCAGCGCCCATGTCCCACCACTCGAAAGTTCCTGAACTTTGAAAAAGTACTACCGCTCAAGCAGGGAATTTCTGAGGGGGAAATTTTTACCCGGAACTTCATTTAGACCCTGGTCCCTGCGGTCGAAAGACACTGAGTACCACCCCAAAGTCCCAAGTTCCTGGGGAAAGTTCCTGCGATGGAAACACGGCAATACACACCTGAGGAAGCTAGTCATGGTTTTCAGAGTTACTAGAAAATTGCAGGCAAGTGAGTTTGATCATGGTTTGAGCTAAACTCTGCAGGACATTGGCCCTCCAGGGCTGGATTTGAGGAACTCTGACATCGAATGTTAGCATTCTGTCAATTCACACTGACCAAGACAGACAATCACAGGATTACAGTATGCTACTTATCAGACATTCCACGACCCGACAAAAGCCAATTGAACAGGTTCAAACAGTGAAAACAAGTGGCAACCAACGGCAACAGACCCCGATAGGGGTAACACACTGATCTGACAAAATCATTGGTCGGCAAATGTCGGTGCAGTGTGAATTGGCCTATAGAATGCAACAGTGTCGTCCGCTTTTTCAGCAGTTGGTTATGGAAGTATGTGGGGTAACGCAGCGCTGTTTTATTAGATTACATTATTTGAGTGTGTTGAAAGTTATGTTATAATGCTACCCTGTGAGTTCGCTCGGCGGCTACTATGAGACACTTGTTGCACACTGCAGTAAACTAGATTGATATTAGGCATGGTAAAACATGGTATTTGCGGTACATCAAAAAAAAAAAAAAAGATTTAAACAATTAAGACTAACTGTGTTTAGCTATATAACAATGATTTGTTTTCTGTCGATGAGTCCAAAAAGTTGCTCACCTCTCTAATAAAACATAATATATTAAAGCGGCTTTGATGTTTCCATGGTTTCCAGAAATCGAGGGTAACGCGAGTATGATGTCATTGATAGGCGACACACGGACACGGTCCTGTCCTGGTTAAAATTCAACAAAAACATAACACTGTTCTAGTGGTTTTTGGATATTTTAATCCAAAAATCGTACATATTGTGCCTTTAATTGTCATGTCCGGCTCAAATTGAATACAAAATAATACAAATAATTATGTTGTATAGTGTCATTCAAAACAAATGAAATATGTATCACATTATGGTTATTGTTTTTATTTACCATAAGAATAAATCGAAATCAGAATCGTTAATGTCCTTACGAATACCCACCACCCTTCCTTTCCAGACAGCACTTAGGGATCTACCGGACAGAAACACTGTTATGTTACCTTGGCTTGTATCATATTTGCTCTTATTAGGTGATGGCCTGAATCTCTCGACCTCCTTAGTCGTAGTCTGCAGCACATATCGAGCTGTCAAATCTACACGACGGCTGTGTGTCAAATCCCAGTGATCTACCAATCGAGGCAGTATTTCTGGGGCATCATTAGAGGGCCTATGACACACATAAATGCAGTATAGGCAGACAACTCACTAGGTTGATATACAGCCGACATCTAGCTGCTTGTTTTAGCTACGAGCTCCTATCTGAACTGCACGTATCATTACCATTCTCACCAAAACAGCTCAACCTGGTAACATGCAACTGGAGCAGCTATGCGGCTAACTAGTTATGCAACCATTCCCAACCACACAAATACAACATGTTAAGCTATTAACGTAAAACAAGCTGGAAATCTCAAACTCACCATTTTGCCTCCGCGAGTGCGCAGGACAGCTGCAGGCGGCTAACGCTAACAAACTCGAGCCTAACGGGCCTGTGCGACAAACGCACAGCTGACAGCGGTATAGGAGTACACAACACTCCTTCCCATTATTTGCAGGTGTACTATATTCTCAAAATGGGGTTTTACTTGACCTTTGCGTCTATACCGAGCTGCTGGTTGACGGAAACTGACTGGAAATGTCTTCTGTGTTTAGGAACCAGCACAACCAATCGCGTTACTTTCACTTCTCTACGCACTCACCGATCACGCGTGGCGGGGCTTCACACAGAGCAAAGCCTGTCATTGGCTTATGTAAACAAATGGAGGCTGTGATTGGACGGTCCTCCTGTCAATCACGCTGAACGCTGACTGGTGTTGAAATGTGGCGGGCGGCAATATAAAGTCATGAAGATTACTCTCAAGATGTAAAGATACTCAGAAGAACATAAGTGTTTGTGTGTTGATGGGCTTTTTAGCCACCTGGTGAGAAGATCAAGTATTTTGTTGTTGAGATGCTTAGCGTAGCGTTGTTATTGCCTCTTTTTTAATAACGTCGATTGTGTTCTCAAACTCTGTCTAGGGAGTCATGGTGATCTTGAGAGAAGGGATCTGTCCTGGAATAAACGAGGACTTCATTGGGGCTTTACAATCAGAGGACATCAGAACAGGTGTTGACTTTGAGCATCACACTGATACATGTAGTTTGAATTACATCCTTACTGCACTAACAACAAATACTATAGTACTACAATGGCTTTATGGGGTTAAACCAACTACCACAGTAATATCACAGTAAAAATGAATTTTTAATGTCAGGATTATATGTTGTGTGATTTTGGTTCTTTACTTATCTTTATTGTATTGGAATATAAATCTGCATATTGTATATTTTATACTTAGTAGATACCTGTAGCTATTTACTCTCAAAATAAATTCTTATTTTTCCTTATGAAACAAAACAAAAAAATTTATCATGACAGTCCACACATCTAAACTAAAATTCTAACTAAAATTAAAATGTTTTTAATTAAATTTAAAAAAAAAAAAAAACTATAATAGTATCTCAATGATACTAAAATAACACTGCTTAGTATGGAAAAGAGCTGCATAAAGATTTTGTAGAATTTCTCATTGTGTGTTCAAAAGAAAAAAATAGCATATGAGTTTGGAACGACATAAATAATAAGAGGACAATTCATTGAGCTATTGTTGTTGCTCAATCACTACATTTGTCTCTATGGGCATTAATACAGTTTACTGTATCTTTCTGTGGTCTTGAAATAATAATAATACATCCATGTTTAATTCATTCAGTTGAGGACTTTGTCTCGTGTAACCCAGAAGAACTTGCACAAAAGTGTTCATTGTCTTACAAGGTATGTGGAATGACTTTTAGTGTAACGCCTAACACCTATTCTGGCCTTACCTTTATTTACCACTATCCATCACAAAGACAGTATAACTAAACTAAACTAAGCAAAGTGAACTAACTAAATCCTGTCCATGCTATCTTTCAGGCTCTAGTAGCTGTTCGGCGTGTGCTCTTGGCTCAGTACACTGCTTTTCCTGTCTCTGGAGCTGATCTCTATGAAGAGCTCTTGAGCTCCACAGCTATTCTGTCCACCGGCAGTCCCAGGTCCCAAACATACATATATATATGTGTGGAGGATTTATAATATAATATAATATAATATAAAGAAATTCATACTTTTATTCAGCACGGGCACATTAAATTGATCAAAAGTGACAGTAAAGATATTTAAGATGTTACAAAATATTTTTATTTAATGCTGCTGCGGTTTTCACAAAATTATTAAGCAGTAATCTTTCTTGAGCATCAAATTCTGAAGGATCATGTGACACTGGATCAAGAGTGGAGTAATGATGCTGAAAATTCAGCTTTACCATCACAGGAATAAATTACATTTTAAAATATATTCAAATAGAAAACGGTTCTTTTAAAGGATTAGTTCACTTGAAAAATGAAAATTACCCCATGATTTACTCACCCTCAAGACATCCTATGTGTCCCAGAGTTATATTAATAAATATCCTGACGCTTCCAAGCTTTATAATGGCAGTGATGGGGTCCATTGAGTTTAAAGCTCATAAAAGTGCATCCATCCATCATAAACGTACTCCGCACAAAAGCGATGCGCTTGTGTAAGAAAAATATCCATATTTAAAACTTTATAAAGTAAAATATTTAGCTTCCGGCAGACTGCCTTCCATATTCAACTTGCGAAGAAAGTGTAACACCTCTCGCAGTTCAAAACGCTTGCGCTACATCCGACGTCAGTTACGCTTATTTTGTAAGTTGAATATGGAAGCCGGTCTGGCGGCAGCTAGATATTTTACTTTTATAACGTGTTAAATATGGATATTTTTCTTACACAAACGCATTGCTTCGCTTCAGAAGGCCTTTATTAACCCCCTGGAGCCGTGTGGAGTACTTTTATGATGGATGGATGCACTTTTTGAGCTTCAAACTCATGAGCCCCATTTACTGCCATCATAAAGCTTGGAACCATCAGGATATTTATTAATATAACTCTGTGTTCATCAGAAAGAAGAAAGTCATATACACCTAGGATGGCTTGAGGGTGAGTAAATCATGGGCTAATTTTAATTTTAAAGTGAGCTACTCCTTTAAGCAGTGCAGTCATTTTGTAGAAGAATAGGATGCAGGAGAAGAAAGTTCAACAATCTTACTTAAGCAATAAAAACCAAAAAATGAAACACAAATGTAATGTTTATCTAAGGTAATTTGTGCTTATTAGTATGGTTGAATTAGATCATCGAAGGTCAGCAGCAAAGACATTGATTAATAAAGTGAGATTAAATACATAAAGTATATTTGTATTTAACATAATTAATTATTGCAAATTTGCATTTTATGTTCTTTTTATTAATTTTGAGGAATATTGAATCTCTTTTTGTTCAAGTGAGATGAGTAAATGCATGCTCACATTTATAAAACAAGAAATGCAAAAAAGTGCTGCGCGGGGTGTAGAATCCGAATCCCAGTGCTCTTTGGGTGTAGGGATAATCCAACTCATAAAAGATATCAAGCCAAGGCACGCAGGTTTATGAAAAATATAAAAAGCCTTTATTTAATCATGGCTTAGGCATTAAAAACAAGTCGGAAAAACCAGCACACACAAATCTTACCATGAGACTATATAATATGGATTATGAAAATTGCGTCTAGTATTTGTCTACCATAATGATGTATGGCTCCAACACAATTACCATAATTACTAGTCTAAACAACAGTAAACATGATGGTTGGATAAATACCATAGGTGTGCAGGTTTTTCTACTTGGTTTTTAATGGCTAAGCCATGATTAAATAAAGGCTTTTTATATTTTTCATAAACCCGAGCACCTTGGCTTTATATCTTTTATTAGCATGTTCACATTTAGTCTAGAACTACAATAACCATCATGTTTACACAGCGCACACAACACCTCATGGGTACTGGAGGAAAACAATGTAACGAGTTACTTGTTTGAAAAAGTACTTCAGAAATTTTGTTGTAATGTTACTTGGAGTAATCTGATTACGTAACTCAAGTTACTTGTAATACTACCCCAACATTGTTCATAATATTACTGTTTTTTTCTATATTTTTTCTATATCAAATAAATGCAGCCTTGGTGAGCATAAGGCTTTCTTTTTTTAAACGTGATAACGTCTTTCCGACCCCAAACTTTTGAATGTTAGTGTATGTATTTTGTATTAAGTTTGTGTGCAAATCTGTGCTGTGTTCTCTTCAGTTTGGATAAGCTGTTGGATTCTGGGCTGTACACAGGGGAAATAACTGAGCTGGTAGGAAGTCCAGGGAGCGGGAAAACGCAGGTGAACTTTTGTTCTGGAAACTCTTCTCAGTTGCTTGGTCCTGCTATACAATGTCAAAGTCCACCTTGCATTTATTACCTACTAGGGTTGGATGGGCAATTGAGTGGGTGTTCAACAATGCTCTGTGTGTCTCAATCACTTTGTAGGTGTGTTTTAGTGTTGCGGTTAATATGTCCCACCAGCTGAAGCAGACTGTGTTTTACATTGACACAAAGGGTGGTGTGTGTGCCAACCGACTGCTTCAGATGCTACAAACCAAGACCCCTAATATGGAGGAGCAGGTGATCAAAGTCTAATTTATTAGTAGTGCTTGCTAAGGCAAGTATCACTATGTTGTATGTTCAATATTCCAGATCAAAAGCATTTGTGTCATAATGTTAAATTTCCTCTTGTCCCTCCTTTTATTAAAAAAAAAGCAAACATCTGGGTTACAGTGATTCACTTATAATGGAAGTTAATGGGCCAAACTGTAACTCTTTAGCCACATAAATGTTAACATGATTTTAGTGTGAAAAAAAAAAAATCACTTCATAACCATTTCTCTCTGAAGTTATATCCACTTTTTCAACACCATAAACCCTAAAACAACTGTGAAATTGATTTAAACAAAATACACAAGTTAACGACGGAAGTGCTTCTAGAAAATTAAAGCTTCACATTTTGATTCTCCAAAATTCTCTTGCATTTGACCAATTTACTTCTATTGTAAGTGCCTCACCGTAACTCGAGTTCGAGTTAATTTATTACATTTTTGTGGAAATCAATATTATGCCGCAAATGCTGTCAAGCTTATTTTGTACTGAACCAGAACATTCCTTTAAACGGTACTGTCTTGTATTGTAACTTGTGCTGTGCTACATAAATAGTTTTTCCTTTTCAATACATAGATGGAGGCACTTCAAAAAATCAAGGTGTTCAGAGTATTTGATGTCTTCTCTTTGCTCGCATGTCTTCAAAATCTAAGATCGAATGGCCTTCAGAAGGTAGGTACTGTTCTGTGTGAAAGTCTGTTAATAGAAGTGGTTGTTTGTAGTAGAACTATTGAATATGCCCAGGCGTCTGTTGGAGGTGGTTCAGTCAAAGCGCTGATGGTGGATTCAGTCTCTGCTGTGCTCTCATCCATGCTCGGAGGGAAACAAAATGAGGGTATTTATTGCAGAATACTTTTATTATAATACTTTTTCATGCATCAGATGTCACAGTTCTGCTCCTTTGCATCAGGTATGTCCCTGCTGATGCAAGTTGCTGGGGAGATGAAGATGATCGCCAAAGATTTCAACATTGCTGTGCTGGTATACACCTTTTTATTTCCCGTTTCAAAAAGCCTGCATAAATTACAGAATTAAATTTATCCTATCTGTTTTGTAAATGCATGTTATAGATCTCATTGTAAATAATTCATCCATGTAAATATTTTTGTTAGGGATGCACCGATACCAGTATCAGGCCCAATACTGCGCTTTTGCACTCGTACTCGTCAAAATGCTCCGATACCATGCAGCGTGTGCAGTGTTTGTGTCCAGACAAAGAAACACAGACAACAGAGCAAACATAGATCACAATGGAGATATCAGAGAAGAATGTCTATGAAGTAAATGCATCATATTAATATAGAATGTTAAACAAATTAAATATTTGCGCCTATATAGCTTCTGTGCGCGAGTTGATAAGCGAAACACGAAGTGGATTGCGCGTGCAGCGGCAGACACGCATGTTTGACGATCGCATCCCTTTTTCATAGACATCGCTAAAGTTTGTAGTTTGGTCGGATATGGCAATAGCAAAAAGTAAAGTATAAAAAAGGAGGAGCATATTACTAACATGACGGTAAAGAGAGAGAGAGTGTGCACTTCTGTTGCATGCTCTTGATTGCTGATCGTTCACTCAGCACACGTGTCATTTGAATTAAAAGAAAAAGAAAATAAAAGAAAATGAAAATTTATATTATTTCAAGTAATGAAAACTTCAGTTCGTCCCCCCCTCCACCCCCCATTAACACATATGAACACACCGGTGCGATTAGAATGCTCAGTGCGTCACTAGCAGAGGACGCGCTCAGTGCTTTTCATATATCACAACTATTCAGTGTTTTCAACCACATAATGTTTATTTGAGGTTTCAGACATTTAAATAAAGTACTGTAAAAAAAAAAAAAAAAAAAAACACATTTATAGTTTTTAAATTGAAATCCCATATGATGCATTTGGAAGCTGCAATAATCCTTTCAAGCTAATTTGACAGTGTTTTATTCATATCAGATACACATTGAGTATGAAACAAAGATTACTCTTCCAGTTCACAGGCCACTTACATTTATGTATTTCAGGAAAAAGTGATGAATTTATGCTACGTGATGTAAATCCTGCAGATCTTCTGGATTGCGGTGCAAACTCATCACGCGTTATCAACATGATCATTATAAAGGCATTTAAACGACAAACACATTCACTTCCACATATTTGACAATCGGAATATATCATACAATTCATGATATAGTAAACAAGTCTGTGAATTTTTAACACTAGAACTAGGCTACCAAGGCATTCATTTTGACCATTTTTAAATTTTGCAATGTAATAACTTTGTTGAAATTAAACCCATAGCTATAGTACCCTGACTTTTCCTAAATGTGTGTATATTTTGTTTTAATATTATTTTATTTAAATTACAAAAGAGTTTTGAGTATTTCTATCTAGAATGGCCATTAACGGTCAAATTGACCGTATGCATTACAGATGGCGTATGCCGCGTATTTCAGCGTTTGCTAGTTTCCCCGCCAGTGGCGCAGAGGTTTTAGCCTTGCTTCAGAGCCTATGATGCTGGCGGCTGTTTCCGATTCGTGTAATCCAAACATTTCCAATAACTCCAGAGTGTTGTAAAGTCAAAATTTATTGAAAAAAGATAGATCATATAGTTTCCATAATTCACAACATTTTTATCTAACGAAATGTTCTTATTCAGTCCATATTTGTTGGCATTTAGACTTTCAAAAACATTTTCACTGCGGTGAAAAAACCTTTGCTCTCCCGCTTGCCACATGCACAAAGCGAGGCACGCACGCACCTTGGGGCGCGATCTAGTAGCTCTTGCACAATTATACATTATAAAAAAAGATGTGTTGTATGTATGTTCTCATGTTCACTTCTTTCTTTCTATAATTCAGATTTTTTTTCACGCGCGCACACACAAATCCAAAATCGTGATTTGGGGCCGTCCTGGACCCATATGCCTGGCATACTCTGAACCAGAAATTAAAAATGACTGTAAAAGTCATGGCAATCCATCCCACAGTGACTTTAGTTTATGACCAATTATCAAAATGTCCTTTGTAGTAGATACTGATACGGTAAAATTTTGTATCGAAGGTGACCAACCATGTGACCAAAGATGGAAATGGGCATTTGAAGGCTGGACTAGGCCAGTCGTGGAGCCATGTGCCACGCACACGTGTACTCCTGCAGAGAGCGGAGAACACAGAGACTTCGTCCTTACGAACCGCAACTCTGACCAAATCATCACGACAGGTGGTTTTAGGATAAATTGTCTAGATCAGGGATCTCCAACCCTGCTCCTTGAGGGCTACCATCCTGCAGAGTTTAGCTCCAACCCTAATCCAACACACCTGAACCAGCTTCAGGGTGTTCAAGGTTTAGCAGGTAAGTGTGTTGGAGCAGGGTTGGAACTGAACTCTGCAGGAAGGTAGCCCTCCAGGAGCAGGATTGGCTACCCCTGGTCTAGGTTTTTAAGAATAACCCAATAAAATCTATACTGAGTGGGTATGGAACATTACTACAATTTACTGTTTTTTTTTTTTTTTTTATCTTCAGCCTTGTCATTTGGTAGAGGAGTTTGATCTTTGTCACTGGTCTGAAGAGAGGAGCACCATTTCAGGCAAGAGGAAACTAGAAAGCAGTAAACCTTGACAGAAGTTCCACTCAGTGTTTTCATGGACAATACAAATGGCTGTGCTGCTTTTGATTTCAAAGACTAAGAGGAATATTTAGAGTCAGTGTAAATATGTAGTATTTCTATGGACTGTTTTTGTCTTTGACAAGTGATAAGGAACATTTGTGTGTCTTTGTATGCGTTTACTGAAGTCACAAAGGCCTTGCATTCTTTTTATTACAATCTTTTACATAATGTTGGCACCTTAATATTTACTAAATGACAAATGGAGCAATGAGTAACTTAAAAGATGTGTTTTCCTCAGTACCAACGGTAAAAATGACCATTTTTCAATGGAAAAACTAATTCTTGCATTATGCTGTCTCACCTCTATGTGTCAGTATAAGTCCAAAAATGAGTAGTGCACCTTACTGATTATACAAAATCTGAAAATTAATGTTTTACAGACACTCACACAATCACTCATATTTGAGAACAGAACTGTGTTTCCCTATTGCATGCTAGACTGACTTGATTCAAGCACAAATCAATTTCTTTGTGCATAAAAAGCTTGTTTTAATTAGAATGATTGGAACATTTGAAATTACACGTAACTACCATTACTAAGCTAGAGGGCTCTTCCCCAATTTACTCTACACAATTATTCATTCCACAATCATGCCTCATGGCTGTTACTATTGTATTGTTAATCACTCGTCCTGTGCCCAAGAGCATACTTCATACAAACATCCTGTCAAAACAGATAAATGACATTGTATTATGATGAAGTCATCAAAATCATTACACTTATTGACCTTCTTGAAGAATATGCTTAAGAAATGAGTGTCAGCATTAGTCAATGACACCAAAATAAAGTTTAAAAATCATAAATATGAGAATCCATAGTGAGAAAATATCCCAATGTCAAACCAACACGAACTTGAAAAGCTAGGATACTGACAGTTTTCTAATACAACATGTCTAATACCACAATGCGGTAAAGCTAACAAAAAATTATTTGGGAGACACAGTTTAGAAAAAGTTCATTCAACTCGGTCTGTCGTGATTGACAGCATTATTTCTGTAGCTGCGTGTTTGGTGAAATGGGCCTTTTTGCAATGACATTGCTTGTTAAAAAACAGCAAACCTGAGCTTTGTGCTAGTGTCCTTCGAGCAGTCTCTATATCGTTCAGCAGGGGGGAACCACCCTCCTCTTTCGGATGCATTCCCAGATCCAGTTGGAGGTGACCCTCTGGGCTGAACTGTCGTCCTCTGGCTCTTTCAGTGTATGTGTGGCTGAACCGGAGTCATACTCAGGCACCAGATCTCCATCGTACGCTAGGAAGTAACGTCGAAGCTTCTCAAAATCCTGTACTGACTCAGGGAGGTAAAGCTTCACGCCTGTGAAAATGTCCAGTAGTGTCTGCAGGAAGATGGCAAGGGTGAAAACGTGTCAAGTGTGCACAGTATTTACATGTTTTGAGGGAATCAACCTACAAATGGCTATTTATAGTTCATTTGAGATGGAAGTATTGTAACAGCAAAATTCAGATTTAAAGGGTCAGTTCACTGAAAAATTTAAATGTACTCGCCCTCATGTCGTTCCAAACCTGTGTGACACTTTCTTATGCAGAGTGCTAATGGAGTTACTTTGAAAAATGTCCAATTTTGTCCATGCAATTGAAGTCAATGGGGGTCCAATGTGGAACAGATGTAAAACAGCATTCACACTTATTCAAATGAACTGCACTAACAGAGCAATCTCACCAGAGTTTTTTAATTGAACCAAACTAGCCAAGTGTGAACAAACCTTAAGGATAAAGTTCCAAAGCCAGCAAAAGAGGTAAAACAGACCTTTTCATTCTTTGGGTCAGTTGTTTGAATGGTCTTCAATTTACTTTGTCCATTGCTGTGAACAGGTTCTTTTTTTATCTGAAATAAAGCAAGATCACAGGGTTTGAGGAGAAAAATTAACCAAAAACGGATATATGAAGTTGACGTGACAAGACAGACTAAAAGTTTGGGGTCAGTAAGATTTTTTTTCTTTTTAAGAAATTAATACTTCTATTCAGCAAGGTTGCATGTCAGTAAAGACTTTTACAAGGTTACAAAATAAACACTGTTCCTTTGAACTTTCTATTCACCAAAGAATCCTGAAAAAAAAAAAAAGGTAGCAGTTTTTACGCAGCACAAATGTTTCTTGATAATCAAATCAGCATATTAGAATGATTTCTGAAGGATCATGTGACTGGAAAATTCAGCTTTGCCATTACAGGAATAAATTACACTTTAAAATATCTTGAAAATGAAAGTTATTTTCCTGTATTTTTGATCAAATAAATGCAGATTTGATGAGCATTAGAGACTTTTCAAAAAACAAAAAATCTTATCGACCACAAACTTTTCAACGATAGTGTGTATACCTTCTTGGCCTCTTGTTTCTCTGTGGGTAGTTTCCTCTTAACTGCTGGAGAGGATGATTCTGTTTTCACTGCCTTTGCTTTGGTGGTATGACCATTTTCTGAACAGTTGAAAATGACAGAACATAAGAACTTTTATTATGCAGATGGCACACTTGACAACTATAGACCCAACAGGATCTGTTCATGGCAAATGCTTACTGGTCTTGTTAGCTGTGGAAGCTCCATGAGATGCCGAGGGAGAGCTTCCTCCACTCTCCCCTCCTGAGGAGCTCTTGTCATTTTTGCTAGTTTTGGACGGACCAGCTGTTACCTCAAAATCACAGTTTTCCTTTGAGATACGATACAGCTCCTGCAACAAAAATAATTAATTAAATGTTGGCATGAAATGGAAGTTGCAACAGTCTTTTCTTCTCTATTGTGACATATATCTGAGTGAAACGGCTTCTCAAACAAAAAAAAACAAAAAAAAGTAGGACAGGACTTGATTTTGTCCATTGGGAATTGATTGGATTGTTGTGGTGATATGGGTGATTGGTTGTCCTGCCCTTGCACCAGTAAACATCATCAGAGAAAGGATGTTGTTGCATTTAAAAGGGGAAGTTATTTTGATTATAAAGTTATTATAATAAATAATGCAACATTCCATAAAAAAAATTAAAAAAAAAAAGTCAATTTTGATTTCATGGTGAATT
This sequence comes from Coreius guichenoti, assembly GCA_039654105.1. Classification (NCBI taxonomy): domain Eukaryota; kingdom Metazoa; phylum Chordata; class Actinopteri; order Cypriniformes; family Gobionidae; genus Coreius; species Coreius guichenoti. The sequence continues at coordinate 46,185,345 of CM077169.1, read as the reverse complement.
TAATTAAAAAAAAAAAAAAAATCTTTGATTTACAAAATAACCTGATACTTTGCATAAAAAAAGAACATACTTTACAATTTATGTTAAGTTGTGATTAAAAACAGAAGTAGCAACAGCAAAAAAAAAAATGTAGGGTGGGGACTTGTTTCGACCTATCAGCTGTTGATTGGATTTTGAGATGTGGGCGTTGGACTCAAAACTGAATGCGAGATGGAAGCCAAGTGTGGAGGGACGGGGTTTAAGCAAACGAAATGATTGGAGAAGTCAGACATGTGTAACCTGAGAAAAATCTGTTGGTTCACCGGAAGATCAAATTATGGCATTTTGATTAGTAATATCAACAAAAAAAAAATAATTTAAATGTACAAGGATGAGTCATTCAGAGTAAGATCATGCATTTACTAAATGAATGAGGGCAATTTTCATTTCATGCTGATTTTAAGAGCATATAGTTTCATCATTTTGTACATGCCAAGAAAAGATTGGTTTGAAATTATTCACGCATGTAACATCTTTTGAGGCGCTTGACGGCACATTCTGCGGTTCCTAATTGCATCTCCATGCAAAATGCTTACAGATATGCAAATTTCATTTTACAGTCAAGGGTACCTTGAGCTGCTGAAGGTTAGTGGCTGTCTTCCAGTCCTTATCTTCACGCATTCGAGTGCATCGTGGGAAGCGGATGGAAATGCCATCCGCAGTGTGCATTTCTGATTTGGAGAACTCTGCTCCTGTTATTTCCCACACTGGTGCTTTCTGCATGAACAAACAGGATATATTCATCCTCAGTCGTATACACAATACAAACTACTACAGTTTCAGTTCAGTACAAACATCTTAAACATTTGAGTGTAGGGTCTATTTAACAATTTCATCCGAGTTAAAGAGATACCAAGCCAATAAAGTTCCTTCATTGCCGTTTTTCCAATCACATACTCAACTGTAACCAGGTTTTAAACAGTCTCATCAAGCTCATTTCACATTACAAGCACATAAACATTAAGCATCCCTTTGGTCATATTGGGAAGAGGATTGGCTCAGTCTTACTTCTGGATCCCGGATAATGAAATCAGGGTAATAGTTCTTGACAATCTTCAACCATCCTGGGATCTTGCTTGGATCCTGTGATGGCAAGATAAACAGGAAATTTACATCATGCAACTTTCATAAATCTGATATAGGCAGAAAAAAAATCTACTGATTAAGTCATGAGATTTACCTTGCCTATTTTGATGACGTCCAATTCCTTCTGCAGTCTGGCTAACGTGGCGTCGTCATAGCCTCCTGAACACTTGGTCACAGTGCACCACTTCCTGGATTCTGGGTCATAGCAGCCCATGAGGAAACTAGACATAATTCCACCTGTGTGATAGACAGAATATTTCAAAATTGCGCTACACTAACAGCTCTTAAGTTCAATAATTGTTTAAATTGTTGCCGATACTGACCATTTGAGCCTTTGCCATAAAAAGCTCCAAGCACCACAAGGTCAGCAGTGTCCGCCATTGCTCCTTCATTCAGATAGTCCTTCTTCACCTTCAACCAGTGACGCTTTCCTGGTTCATAATGCCCCTGAAACAACAATAAAGCCCAGAAGCATGAAGTAATCTAGCAAACACAAATGTATTAATTATAATAATTTGTTATATTTACATAGCGCATTTCTGGGTACTCAAAGCGCTTTATATATGGAAGGGTGGGAATCTCCTCAACCACCACCAATGTGCAGCATCCACCTGGATGATGCGACGGCAGCCATATTGTGCCAGAACGCTCACCACACACCAGCTTATTAGTGGAGAGGAGACAGCGTGATGAAGCCAATCAGTATATGGGGATGATCAGGAGGCCATGATGGACAGAGGCCAATGGGCAAATTTGGCCAGGATGCCGGGGTTACACCCCTACTCTTTTTCAAAGGACATCCTGGGATTTTTTTATGACCACAGAGTCAGGACCTCGGTTTAACATCTCATCCAAAGGACGCTGCTTTTTGACATTATAGTGTTCCCATCACTATACTGGGGTGTCAGGACCCACACAGACCACCTGCTGACCTCACTAACTTCAGCAGCTACCTGGTTTTCCCAGGAGGTCTCCCATCCAGGTACTGACCAGGCTCAACCCTGCTTGGCTTCAGTGGGCAACCATTCTTGGGCTACAGGGTGATAGCGCCCAGCATGTATGCCACTTTTTCACCTGAGAGCAATAAGCTGACAGAATCCTTGGGTTTTTGTCATTACGATCATGGGCTATTGGCTACATACTATTTTTGCAGTATGTATACTGTGCCAGTATGCAAATTTTCAGTGAGAATGGAACAGACAGGACAACTTATGACATTTATCAAAATGTGAAGTGCAGAACAGAGCACCTTGAGCTGAAAACTGTATCCTACAATGCAATGTACTTGACCTTTCATTTCCAGCATAACAAATAACCCGGAAGTAATATCAACCATGATTTTTAGCATCTGTTTGAACATTCTGCAGGGAATTGAGATGTTTGTCTCACAAACCGGATTACGAATGCAACATTTTTATTTCCTAGATGGTAACAGGATGCCAAATCAACGAATCAAGGACTGTTTACAACAACAGGAATGTTCAGTTCAAATTTGATCCAATTCAATTCCTTGATACTGTTAAGTTCATACACAGTTCAGTTATTTATGGGAGTGACAACGCAACCAAACTCACACTCGTAAATTTTAAGAACTCACAACCGCATTCTCAGAAAACCCACTCTATATGAATGGAACTGGCTTGGACAAGTAGTTGTCTGTCACGTGAATATGTCATACAGTGTGACAGAGATGTGCGAGCCATCTGACGGTTTAAGATCCACTCACTACTCCCATCAGTTTGTGTTCTATGCACGACTCAAATACTCCGCTCTCCAACCAGATATAAAAGCTGCTGCCAGTTAATGAAGATTTGACTGATGAAATTGAGAATATGGGCTTGACTCCCATTGCACATTCATACAGACAGTATTCAAGACACTACTGTGAGTTACTGTGAAAACGGGTCATTTCAAGACTCATTTCTGTAAGCAAATTCAGTTGTCGATCCCAAAAACTGACAGTGTGAATGTAGTTTGTTTGCCAGTTATTTGCAATGGGTTGGAAACAGATTAATACATCTCTGGGAAAAAAAACAAAAAAAAACAAATCTGTCGTAATGATAGAATGCAAATATTCGTGTGGGTCTAAAGAGACGCATTATCAGTCATCATTCAAATTTAAATGTTTCCAAATTTTCACACCAAACATTTGTCTGGGTGTGTACAGGCCTTACAACATGGTGGTTATAGCATACTATTTCAAGTACTTTAGTAAGGCAGCATACTTTGCCGTTTGCAGTACGCTAGTATTGCATTCAAAATGTAGCCAGGCTATACCTTGATATCCTTCAGAACCAACCCCTCCAGTCCCTCTCTGATGACACGCGTGATCATTTCTGCCAGGTCAGCAGCTCTCTGTTGGGACACAATGTCATTAGTAATAAAATCATCCACCCTGAAGTCTTACTATAACATTAACCTTTAATTAACTTGACCTACCTACACATTCTAGAATACTGAAGACATGCATGATGGGTAGAGAAAGAAAAACATATATAATACCACTGCAGAACTGACCGTGACATGCTTCATTTCTGAGAACAGAATCCTGTTAGGAACTTCCACCATATTGTCATGGAGAAACTTTCTTCTTTCACAGAGAGGTCTGAAAAACATCACCACGTCAACATTGTTCAAGTCTTAGATTGAAAATGTCAATAAAACTTTAATATAAATGTTTAATTGTTCTAGAAAACATGAAATGGCTTTCAGATAAATGAAAAAATAATTCCTTTAGGTTAACTCACTTGTCCATGAGACTGACACCATTAAAATAAATGCAGTCGAACACGAACAGACCCACTTGAGCGTCTTGGAAAGCTGCTTTCTGAAAACACACAAAAACAAAACAATGCACTCAGTTAAGATGACTTCATAAAGTTTGGAATATACATTGCTTATTTAAAAGTTGTTGTTTAAGGAATTAATACTTTTTTATTCAGCAAAGATTCATTCAATTTCTCCAAAGTGACAGCAAAGACATTTATAATGATTTCTATTTCATACAAATGCTGTTCTTTTGAACATTTATCCAAAAAAAAAAAAAAAAAAATCCTGAATACAATTCCTCCACAAAAAATATTAAGCAGCACAACTGTTTTCATCATTGATAATAATAATAAATGTTTCTTGAGCAGCAAATCAGCATATTAGAATGACTTCCAAAAGGACACTGAAGACTGAAGTAGTGATGCTGAAAATTCAGCTTTACCATCAGAGGAATAAATTACATTTTAAAATATATTAAAATAGAAAACATTTTAAAATGTAATAATATTTTTCTATATTTTTGATCAAATAAATGCAGCCTTGGTGTGCATAAGAGACTGCTTTTTTACAAAAACATTTTAAAAAATCTTAACGACACCAAAGTTTTAAATGGTAGTGTATTTGAAACATTCTTTTATGCCTGCTACAGACTGCGCGATTTCGGCAATCCTATAAGATCATTACAAATCACACTGTACGACATGAATCTAATAAACTGGGGTATGACATGTATGTAGACTGTACGATGATGACACCTATTGAATCATAGGCTACGACGCAAGTTAGTATAGAAGAATGAAATGTCATCAGCATGCTCTAGTGGTAAACAAACAGCAAGATGAATCACACTTTGGCAATTGTGGTTATGTGCACAAAAAAAAAAAAAAAGTATGCAAAAAAGGAGAATATGGATGCGGTCATTGCTAGGGAAGAGGCCGACTTGGCATGCCAATTTTGTATGGAGCTTGAGGTAAGTAGCTTTATGTTTTAGCTCCATGTCACGTTGATCAATACGCCATTTCATGTTGCATTTTTATTGGCTAGTCAGTAGACGTAGGTCATAGCAGCAAACACACTGTGAGATGATCATGCTAAATTTCTGACGCTGTCTGTTATCTAAATTATCGCAGGCTATCCTTGGTCGCAAGACCGTGACAACGGCCGTCTTTGAACCTCTCTCACTGTATGACGTAGGACCACCAATTAGGGGCCGCGACCTCAGAAATCGCCACGATTGGTCATCTTTCATCTGGGACAGCCCAAAAATCATACAATGTGTACCGGGCATTAAGGAACACCAAAACGGCATTGCTCTCTGGTTTACCTTGTGTACTCCAAGAGTCCCAAAAGGCAGTGGTTTGCTAGTCCTTGTGTCAATAAGAAGAACTTCAGCATCAAGGATCATGCTATGGCCACCAGAAAATGCCTGCGGTATGAACTCTTTAAAATGAGCAACCTGCAGGAGAAATCAATTTTTAAAATAAATCTTTATGAGTTTAAACACACACACACACACACACATACATATATATATATACACACACACACACACACACACACACACACACATATATACACACACACACACACACATACATATATATATATACATATACATATATATATATATATATATATATATATATATATATATACACACACTCACCTAAAGGATTATTAGGAACACCATACTAATACTGTGTTTGACCCCCTTTCGCCTTCAGAACTGCCTTAATTCTACGTGGCATTGATTCAACAAGGTGCTGAAAGCATTCTTTAGAAATGTTGGCCCATATTGATAGGATAGCATCTTGCAGTTGATGGAGATTTGTGGGATGCACATCCAGGGCACGAAGCTCCCGTTCCACCACATCCCAAAGATGCTCTATTGGGTTGAGATCTGGTGACTGTGGGGGCCATTTTAGTACAGTGAACTCATTGTCATGTTCAAGAAACCAATTTGAAATGATTCGAGCTTTGTGACATGGTGCATTATCCTGCTGGAAGTAGCCATCAGAGGATGGGTACATGGTGGTCATAAAGGGATGGACATGGTCAGAAACAATGCTCAGGTAGTCCGTGGCATTTAAACGATGCCCAATTGGCACTAAGGGGCCTAAAGTGTGCCAAGAAAACATCCCCCACACCATTACACCACCACCACCAGCCTGCACAGTGGTAACAAGGCATGATGGATCCATGTTCTCATTCTGTTTACGCCAAATTCTGACTCTACCATCTGAATGTCTCAACAGAAATCGAGACTCATCAGACCAGGCAACATTTTTCCAGTCTTCAACTGTCCAATTTTGGTGAGCTCGTGCAAATTGTAGCCTCTTTTTCCTTTTTGTAGTGGAGATGAGTGGTACCCGGTGGGGTCTTCTGCTGTTGTAGCCCATCCGCCTCAAGGTTGTGCGTGTTGTGGCTTCACAAATGCTTTGCTGCATACCTCGGTTGTAACGAGTGGTTATTTCAGTCAAAGTTGCTCTTCTATCAGCTTGAATCAGTCGGCCCATTCTCCTCTGACCTCTAGCATCAACAAGGCATTTTCGCCCACAGGACTGCCGCATACTGGATGTTTTTCCCTTTTCACACCATTCTTTGTAAACTCTAGAAATGGTTGTGCGTGAAAATCCCAGTAACTGAGCAGATTGTGAAATACTCAGACCGGCCCGTCTGGCACCAACAACCATGCCACGCTCAAAATTGCTTAAATCACCTTTCTTTCCCATTCTGACATTCAGTTTGGAGTTCAGGAGATTGTCTTGATTGTTGCTTCAATGCATTTAGGGCTGTGGTCCTGGTCAAGACAATCTCCTGAACTCCAAACTGAAAAACATCCAGTATGCGGCAGTCCTGTGGGCGAAAATGCCTTGTTGATGCTAGAGGTCAGAGGAGAATGGGCCGACTGATTCAAGCTGATAGAAGAGCAACTTTGACTGAAATAACCACTCGTTACAACCGAGGTATGCAGCAAAGCATTTGTGAAGCCACAACACGCACAACCTTGAGGCGGATGGGCTACAACAGCAGAAGACCCCACCGGGTACCACTCATCTCCACTACAAAAAGGAAAAAGAGGCTACAATTTGCACGAGCTCACCAAAATTGGACAGTTGAAGACTGGAAAAATGTTGCCTGGTCTGATGAGTCTCGATTTCTGTTGAGACATTCAGATGGTAGAGTCAGAATTTGGTGTAAACAGAATGAGAACATGGATCCATCATGCCTTGTTACCACTGTGCAGGCTGGTGGTGGTGGTGTAATGGTGTGGGGGATGTTTTCTTGGCACACTTTAGGCCCCTTAGTGCCAATTGGGCATCGTTTAAATGCCACGGACTACCTGAGCATTGTTTCTGACCATGTCCATCCCTTTATGACCACCATGTACCCATCCTCTGATGGCTACTTCCAGCAGGATAATGCACCATGTCACAAAGCTCGAATCATTTCAAATTGGTTTCTTGAACATGACAATGAGTTCACTGTACTAAAATGGCCCCCACAGTCACCAGATCTCAACCCAATAGAGCATCTTTGGGATGTGGTGGAACGGGAGCTTCGTGCCCTGGATGTGCATCCCACAAATCTCCATCAACTGCAAGATGCTATCCTATCAATATGGGCCAACATTTCTAAAGAATGCTTTCAGCACCTTGTTGAATCAATGCCACGTAGAATTAAGGCAGTTCTGAAGGCGAAAGGGGGTCAAACACAGTATTAGTATGGTGTTCCTAATAATCCTTTAGGTGAGTGTATATATATATATATATATATTACGGCTAACAGATGCTGGAGGTCCTGACCTTGTGTGGAAGTACTGGTTTGAGACTTCGACTGAAGTAACTGAAGTGGTCGCCATTCTTATGGACCTGCACACGCTCACCATCATACTTGATCTCAGAATACATCCCATTAGGACACTTCTTCATGGCATACTCAACGGACTTACATGCCTCTGCCTACAAGAATAAAAACAAGCAGTAGATACAATAAAAAAAACTAAATAAATAATAAAAAAAAAAGAATTTATTACTTTTTCTTAAAAATATTTAAACAAAATATTTTTCTGCTTTCCCCGCCACGGACGAGTTATCGTCTTTTATGAGAAAACACTTCCCTGCCATTGATGAATTTTTACGGCTTTCCGTGTTTTCACTGTAATACGCATCTCCAGAATGAGTACAGTATCTTCAAACAGGCAAAAAAAGCAGCAGAAACGAGCGATCTCAGATGCATATGAAAATAATGCGATCATCAACAATAAATAGCATATGAATCAAAACGGCCTAATGTTACAGAGTGGAATGTCGACCCAGGAAGTAGTTAGGACTGTGCAAGCTTTGGGGGTGTTGATGCACTCGTTCTACCCCATCTGTGTTTTGCTCATCGTACTGAATCTGATGCAGACGTAGTCTTTGACAACAACGTGATTTTCTCAGCTTTTTGCTCAAAATGTTGCTTTTTTTATGAAAAAAAAAAAAGAATGCATGAAGCTAGAATAAAACAAATGAAATTATGAAAATTACAAAAAACGCTGGCGGCAGCTGGGAACTTTAAAAAAAAAAAAAAATAGCTGGCAGGGAAAGAGTTAATAATCTTCAACCTACAGACTAGTCCAAATGATTTAGTTTTGCACTTTCTTAAAGGTGCACTGTGTAAATTTTAGCGGCATCTAGCGGTGAGGTTGCAAATTGCAACCGCTCACCCCTCGCATTTCTGTCAAAAGATCCTCATAAATATTACACACTGCACCTTTAATACTGATGTAATCTGTAGCTGAAGAAAATGGAATTAAAGTGACAGTTCACCCAAAAATGAGAAAATGAGATCACTAGAGACTCAGACCAGCATTGGCTGTACGGGGGTCATCAGAGACGCCTCCACGCTAAGAATCTTTCGGGGCCCTGTTCCATTAGAGGCTTCCTGCTGGTTCCGTAGCACCCTGTCGATTACATCACCAAGGTTACGGGAGGCTTTGAAGGCATCATATGCGTTAGGGTCCACTGCATCCAAACTGATGAGAGAAAGGTTACACTGAGTGAGACAGAACAAACATGATGCCTTTAGGTACAATTTGCTAGCAACACTTACACATGCTTAGCCCCCGAGTTGATTTTCAGATCATGCTTGACCAAACGAATGTAACACTTCAGATCATTTCCGGTACATCTGGGAATCAAGAAACACATTTTAAAGTTAGCATCCTCAAAATTCAAACAAATGGAATGTTTTTTTTAACCCTCTGGTATTGTTCGTATGTCGGTCAAATGACAGAATTTATTTTTATTTCAATTAAATGATTGCACTATATTTTAGTTTGATAATGTTTTTTTAATTAATATTTAGTGCTATAGGGCATTTTATGGTACTGAATTAATTTATGCAGTAGTTATAATCCATTTATTAATTGTTTGAGCATGGACCTGAAAATGAAATTTCAAACTTGAACTGTTGTAAATCTTGAATGCTTTGGAGCACAGACTTAAGTTTGGTCTCTTTTTAAATACAACACTTAGCGGATTATTGCTGAAGTGAGAAAAAAAAAAAAAAAAAAAAAAAAAAAGTTTAAAAAACATGAACTTGAAAAGTTATAAAATTTTACATTTATAGTCATGAAAAATGCACAAAAATACAATTTTCAATTTTTATATAAAATATATATTTTCCAAAACACATTTTACTCTAAAACTGTGAGAAAAATCAAAGCCATAAATCTAAACAAACTGTGAGGTTGATCTCAAAAACTGAGCTTTCAGTAAAAAAAAAAAAATAAATAAATAATTGTGCACACTACCAAACATTTCCAATAGATGAAATTCGTCACTCATTCATTTCCAATGCGGTCATTTTTGACTGCGAACAACAGCAAGTGCCAAAACCTACATGTTTCGTACCATTCCAATGAAGTAAAACATTCTTAAAAAAAAAAACAACAAAAAAAAACCCTAAACGAAAAAAAATGACCGTACAGCACCAGTGGGTTAAATAAGCATTTTATATAATCAAAGATGAAAATTATTTCTATCTCACTTTTTAGCAATGTCCTGCAGCTCTGTCTGCTGATCATCCTCCTTTGTGAGTTGGGATAGACGGCTCAGTGAAGCATCTACATCCTGGATGGTCAAAAGACTCTTGGCTGCTGGAGGGAAAGACTTGCTGTCCTCGAAAAACATCCGCACTGTCTCTGAAACATCTCCCTATATAAAACCGATAAAGATCAATGAAGGAAAGGCTCAAATATTTCTTGGACTACTTTTGCAAAAGAAATATGTAAGACAATGCATCAGACCTGTTCCAAGTCTTGCACCATCTCATCCTGACTGCAATTCAATATGCGGCTGAAAAGCTTGACAATTTGTTTGTCATTGAGGTTGTACACATTCTTAACCACTCCTGGGAGGAGAAGCTTCACCGTCAGGTACAAATCTCCTCTGAATTTGTCTGTGAAGATGTGGGAGGGAGATTAAGACTGCTTGTGTTAGTTAGTTCCCCCAAAAATGAAAATTCTGTCATTAATTACTCACCCTCATGTCGTTCCAAACCCATAAGACTTTCGTTCATCTTCAGAACACAAATGAAGATCTTTTTGATGAAATCTGACAGCTTTCTGTACTCTCTAAGTCTCTATTGACAGCTACGCAACCACCACTTTAGCCGCGTTTCCACCGCGGGAGCTTTCCCCAGGAACTAGGGACTTTGGGGTGGTACTCGGTGTGTTTCGACCACAGGAACCAGGGTCTAAATAAAGTTACGGGTAAAAATTTCCCCCTCAAAACGGCCCTGCTTGCGAGGTAGTACTTTTTCAAAGTTCAGGAACTTTCAGGGTTGGGACTTGGGCGCTGAACATGCTGATTGGTTGAGTTCACGCAGCATTTTATTTCAACCTAAAAGTCTGTTGCGGTGCGTGTAGTAAGAGTTGTTTGCTATTCGAATCAACAATGCAGTTTAACAAATACGACCGATGGACCGACGACGAGGTTCAGGCTTTATTAAGTTTATTCGCGGAGGACGAAATCCAGTGGGCTCTGGAAAGTCACGTGCAGTCCTATGTCACCGGACTAATCTTCACGATACTTTAGACCACGATGGAAACGCAGACAGCAGCAGGTCTGGGGGAAAAAAAAATAAAACATTTCCTGGAACAAACTGTTCCAGGTAATTACGGTGGAAACAGGGCTTTTGAGACTTCAAAAAGTTCATAAAGTGATCGTAAAACTAATCCATATGAATCGAGCGGTTTAGTCAATTTTCTGAAGATAAATTAATCCCTTAATATGATGAACAGATTTAATTTACGCTTTTATTCACATATAAACATTCATCAACTCACACATCAGTTGTGGTAAACGGAAGCTCAAGCATGTTCACTTGACGTGTAAGAACCAATGAGGTTTGTTCTCACGCATCAAGCAGGTTCGGTTGAGCTCCTGTTTATGTTCGCTGATCAATGTTTATATGTGAATAAAAGCCTAACACCATGTCTATACTGGACGTGAGCGGCGCGATGCGACGTGACAAAAGACAATATAACCCATTATATGGTGCGATGCCACAAATCCCCGACAGTAAACTGATGCCTCGTTCTATTTATGACGTACTGACATGAAGGACAAATGCTTTGCAACGGTCGCTTTGTTGCGTCCAGTGTAGACAGCTTCTAGCTGTAAACAGTCACATCTGGTGTAGATGGTGTAAATTATGGATTAGTTTTACGATATCTTCATGAACTTTTTGAAGTGTCAAAGTGGTAGTTGAATAGCTGTCTTAGGAGAGTACAGAAAGCCCTCAGATTTCATCAAAAAGATCTTCATTTGTGTTCTGAAGATGAACGAAAGTCTTACGGGTGTGGAACGACATGAGGGTGAGTAATTAATGACAATTTCCATTTTTGGGTGAACTATCCCCTTAATGATGGCCCAGATTATTCATGCTTACCTCCACCAGAGCCTTTTGTTAAGAAGTCTCTGATGATCTCAGTCTTGGCGTTGTAGCCTGACTTCTCTGCTACTAAGGCACAGAGTTTGCGGAACTCCCGCAGTAAGTTGTCTTTATGGTTGGGGTCACATAGCTGAGCTGATAAAGCACTGCCCTGAGTGGGTTTGGCTGGAGACGGTCCAGGACTGGAGGAAGAGGAACCAGCCTTGGTAGCTGTGGACACAGAGTGTTAAGCCTTGTATTAAGTTGGCAGAGCATGACAGCATGAAATGATACATCGCGTTTATACATTAATATCATAATGGTCCAAAATTAACTCTGGCCCAGTAGCAAATGCAAGTAAAAATGGCTTTGGCAGGTCAACAGATTTATTTTCCAGCTGGCAAGACACTTTACAAAATGAAATAGTAAGAATGATAATATGATCCTCGTCCATGTAAATTCAAACCAATACATACTGTCTATATACAGTACTAAGTGACTAAAAAGACAACTTGTGCATCTAAATATAAACATACATTTAAAAAAATATATATTTAAATAAGTAAGTAAATAAATTTAAATATATAAAAGATAAAAAGCTATAATACTTTTATAATATATATATTTTTATTAAATACAGTTTTACTGGCAGTAAGAAATATTTATGGCTGGTAAAATTTTAACCCATTTTTATGGCAAAAAGTAAATTTTGGATTCTGTATATCATGTTTAAATCTCTACTGTCTCTACAACAATTACAGTTCAAAAGTTTGGCGTCAGCAAGATTTTTTTGGGGGGGGGAATTCATACTGTTAAAGTATGCATCAGCAAGGATGCATTAACTTAATGAAAAGCGACAGTAAAGACTTTTACATTGTTACAAAATATTTGAACTTTCTATTCATCAAAGAATCCTGAAAAAAAAAAAAAATTGTATCATGGTTTTCACAAAAACATTAAGCAGCACAACTGTGTTTAACATTGATAAGAAATGTTTCTTTTCCACCAAATCATCATATTATAATGATTTCTGAAGGATCATGTGACACTGAAGACTGGAGTAATGATGCTGAAAATTCAGCTTTGTCATCACAGCAATAAATTACAAAATAGAAAAAAAGAATCGTATGTTTTACAATATTACTGTTTTTACTGTATTTTTGATAAAATAAAAGCAGCCTTGGTAAGCATAAGAGGCTTCTTTTAAAAGCATTAAATGAACTGACTGCAAATATTTGAACAATAGTGTATCTTGAAAATAATTTTTACACAAAAATACACAAAAAAAAAAAATAAACAAAAATTACAAACAAAAATAGTAGCTAAAGAAAAAACCCATGCTCTCTTGGTGCTGTACCTGTGAAGCCAGAAAACTTGCGAGGAGCGTTGACGGTTGGATCAGCTAGCGGAGCTGACAGCTGCCCACTGTTGTTTAACTTTGCTTGCACTTTCTTCTTTGGGCTTGCATTGGTTTTGGCTGCCAGTTCTGTTAAAGAGAAGGGAGACTGATCAGCATGTCAGGTCTGCAATGGCATCTGATGCAAACTAAACAAGGGGAACAATACCTGAAACATGTTTATTGATTAGTTCTTTATCCTCATCCTGAAGTTCCTCCCATCCTTCCAGCTCTGTGATGTCCTCTATTTTCTTTGTGGTGGCGCGCGCTCTCTCCAGCTTCTCAAAGATGCACTTTACATGGTACCACTCCTTCATTTCCCCTGCAGACTCACTGAACGGGTTTGGGACTATCTTGCCAATGCGAACCAGCCCCTTCATGATCTTGTCTTTGCATTTCTTGCACCCAGCCGTGCCACGTTTGGCGTATTCCACACAGAATCTCTGCTCTGCCATGTCTGGTTGTTCACGTTGCCACTCAAGCCAAGAAACGTGGAAATAAGAGCCGGAGCTGAGAGTAAACTGTCGAATTTGTGGCACACAGAAAAAGATGCCACTGGGGCTAGATGCAAAGCCCCACGTGAATGTAAGAGCCCTCGAGCACTGGAGATATTGACAATTTAGTGTTGTTCTGAATAAAGTTTCCCTCAAAAGTTTTGGCAAAGATGATCTGCTTAGTGTCCTCGCTATTCCAACAAACCAAAAACTGGGCATAAAGTTCAGGAATAGAGAGTTTCCATCTTGCACATCAGAGGTGATTTCTGCAAGAAGAAGAAAAAAGAAAATGATCATGTTTAAACAATATTCAGTGGATTTTAATATGAACTGGGGTTGTGTGGAAAGATTAAAACACTAGCTGAAAACACTTTGATTTATTTATTTACTCATTAAGCAATAGCATTATACAACAAATGCCTAAAAATAATTTAAAAGGTGACAAAATGCAAATAAGGCATATAAATTAAAACAAAATTTAGTCAATTAAAATATACAAAACGTACTGCAGAGGAAATATTATTATAAACAACTCTACCTAACTTTAGTGTAAAAAAAATAAAAATATTCGAAAACCTGCCAAAATTGTCATTTGATATTAAAAAGTGACTCACAATTATGTTTTCTGTTTAGGTGTCACTTCATAAATAAAAATACACGTGGAACTTAAACCAAAATATTTTAATACACCAAAATAACATTATCTCATTTTAAGAAAATGGGAAACAATTGTAGATGGCAAATAATAATAATTTAAAATATACAAGGTGACAAATGGCAAAATAAGGCAAAAAATATATACATTCAAATCAATACATTGTCTTTAAGCAAGAGTATCCAATACTGTCCATATGCTGCTTGATTTTACTAAAGATCATACCGTTATATTCTCTACTAATGAATTTACATTTATGTAACTTATATGATATTTAATCAATTATAATATAAAACACCTACAGTCTAACACAATGCGCTGCAGGGGTAATACAATCGTATGCAACTTTAGTATTTATAAAAAATAAAGTAAAAAACACTAAAAATGTAATTTTCAAACAGCATGTGCCGAAACTGCCATTTGATACTGACAGAATAACTTAGTATATTAGAATTAGGTTTTGGTGGTTCTGTTTACGTGTCGCTTTGTTGATCAACGTGGAATTAGCTCACATGCTAATCTTAGCTGAACTATGCACCAGCAGCCATATAACCAGCTAACTGAGAGGATATACAGCAACTCATCTCAATTTAGTTTTACCTCATTATTTAGTGCAAGTCGATCCCCAGCTCCTCATGTAACGGGTTTCATTTTAAAAGACAACTGAATGTGTTAGCAACAGAACATGATTTCTGGATTGTGTGCGGTCCCCTTTAAATCACACGAGCGCTTCCTCTTTGTTTGCAAGTGTTTCCTGTGCAATGCGCATGTGCACCAAAAAAAAAACCGCTGATGTTTTATTTTAAAGTTATTTATTTTTGCAAACATTTATCGTCCTGCCTTAGACACAGATACAAGGTGACCGCTACCAAACACAGCTTTAGTCTTTGAATTGGATTTCAAAATGTTAGAACGTAACAAAATGTAAGAATTTCACGTTTTGTTCTACGACACACATTAAAACCGGGTCATTCTATAATTAGGGGTGCATTTGGAAGTTGACAATGTGAAGAAATCAAGTTTTCTTTTTACCCAAAACACAAACAGGACCTTATATAAAACCCTTAAAATCAAGTACATATTCTATTAGCCAAACTCAGGGTTTCCTTGGCTGTGTCCCCTATACCCTTGAATAGGGCACTATTTGAGGGGACAGCCATTTGTAGTGGTATCCGAAATTATTGATTATCGATTTCGAACACAGCACTTGTTTGCCTTGCTGCCTTGTTTGTCTCCATAGCAACCACCTTTTAGTTACCATGCCATCAAGGTGTATGGTGTAAAGCCAAAAGTTTACTTAGTTTTCTTACGCGGACGCGAGCGTATGCGCACAGTTGAGCGCACAGCCTTGCAAAGTATACTTCTTTTGACTCGTATGCGTACACAGGCGTTTGACGCATGCGCAGTTTTGAGAAATCTCTCGCCACGAGTATATTTTCATAAACATAACATACATTTTTGTAAAATTTTGTTAAAATTTGCAGCAGTTATACTTATGTAACACTGTGGATAGTCAATTAATCCACTCTTGACACAGGTTTGCTTTTTTAACTAATATTATGGAAAAGAGAGAGGACCCAACTTTTAGTCTTTCATCACTGTGCTTCAAGATGAAATGACATCACACTATGCAAATTATGTGAGATTGGGACAATCCATTTCTTTTTGAAGGGGGTTTTCCTAGTGGGTAACTTAGCTGACAATGGTTTTTCGGACACACATAAAATAAGGTATATCACAATAAACACTTATTATTTTTGAAGAACACAACATAATGTCTTGATTATCTAATCTAACTGAAGGTAAAACTATGAAATTAATTTATGTTTGAGATCATTTTCATGCTTAAATGCAGATTAGAATGAGCAACTTTACAAAATCGGACAGTTGAATTCCAGGGTTCTATGTGATATGAACCTCATTTTTGAACAAAAGATATTTTTTTTTCCACATGTAGTAGTGTGACTGGGGAAAATCTAATTTTGTATTATGAAAATAAGCACTGGGGCTTTGTATTTATGGAAATATATTAAAAACCTACATCACGAACATGAGATGTACCCGCAAATATAGAATGACCCAACCATCAAACAACACTGTTGTTGTTAATAATAATAATAATAATAATAATAATAATAAAAAAAGTTGCTAAATAAGGACAACAGTGGTTGTCTGTTTCGTTGAGCACTTACAATCAAATGGACTAGCCTACTTGTGGTAGTTGTAGTCCTTATCAAAGACTTTAGATATAGACTACTTTAGATATCTATCTATCTACCACCCTGAGTACCCTAGCAACCGCATAGCAATCACCCAGAGTACCCTAGCATCCGCATATAACAACCGCATAGCAACCGCCCAAGCACCCTAGCAACCACATAGGAACACCCTAGCAACTGCCCAAATACCCTAGCAACTGCATAGCAACCACCCCAAGTACCTTAGCAACCACATAGCAACCACCCAGAATACCCTAGCAACCGGATAGCAACACCCTAGCAACCAGCCCGAGCACCTTAGCAACCGCATAGCAACAACCTAGCAACCACCCGAGTACCTTAGCAACCGCATAGCAACACCCTAGCAACCACCCTGTCTGTCTGTCTGCCTTCAAACTTCTTCAAACTTTCTGGTCCGGCTTTCTCAAGCCAACTTAAAGTTTGTCTCGACAAACTTTTTTATCTAGTTATAAATAATTTATCTGTTCACATCCTTTTTTTAAAAAAAAAAAAAATCATGCTCCCCTCATAATCAAAATAACTTCCCTCCCTCTTGCAGCGACATCTCTTCTCTTCTCTGATGACGTGTTTACTGGCGTTTGGTCGGGACAACCTGTCACTCACATGAGATCACATAGCAAACCACAGCAATCCAATCAATGCCCCATGGACAAAATCAAGTACCGCCCTATTTTTTCTTGTTCGATTCAATCCAATTAAATTCACATTTATAGTGCTTTTCACAATACACATTGTTCCAAACAGCTTTGCAGAAAATGAATGTTTCTACATTATAGTTAAGAGTAATCTGTTATCAGAAGTGACTGTGTCCAAGTAATGTCCATATGGCAGAGATGTTCTGAGACAATACAGATAATGCAGTTAGCTAATGTCCTGTATTCATTTAATACAGTGGTGCATGTTGATTCAGAGTTGGCATCATCTGTAGTCTGAGCAGGGGGTGGTGACATCTCTTCACAGGTATTGGGTCATCTGAAATCTTCATAAGAGGCTGGATCCAAACTGGAGCAGGTGTAATAGTTACCTCGAGATAGGCATCCCGAGGTAGAAACAGAAAAGCAAATGGAAAATAATTTGCATAGCTGTTGTTAATAACATTTCAAGTAAAAGATAATCATGTGCATTTCATCTGATGTAACTGGAGTACAAGGTTGTGAGATGTATTATGTGAATTCTAGGCTAAAGAGATCTTTAGCTCCTGTGTATTCACTCTCAATCTAGATTAAACCATTACGGGCCTTATAAATTAGATTACTTTGTAATTGATACAGAACTTAATATGTCAGTGCAAGGATGATAAAATTGGGGTTATATGATCATATTTTCTTGACCTGGTAATATATATACAAGCCCGATTCCAAAAAAGTTGGGACACTGTACAAATTGTGAATAAAAACAGAATGCAATGATGTGGAAGTTTCAAATTTCAATATTTTATTCAGAATACAACAGATGACATATCAAATGTTTAAACTGAGAAAATGTATCATTTTAAGGGAAAAATAAGTGGATTTTAAATTTCATGGTATCAACACATCTCAAAAAAGTTGGGACAAGGCCATGTTTACCACTGTGTGGCACCCCCTCTTCTTTTTATAACAGTCTGCAAACGTCTGGGGACTGAGGAGACAAGTTGCTCAAGTTTAGGAATAGGAATGTTGTCCCATTCTTGTCTAATACAGGCTTCTAGTTGCTCAACTGTCTTAGGTCTTCTTTGTCACATCTTCCTCTTTATGATGCGCCAAATGTTTTCTATGGGTGAAAGATCTGGACTGCAGGCTGGCCATTTCAGTACCCGGATCCTTCTTCTACGCAGCCATGATGTTGTAATTGATGCAGTATGTGGTCTGGCATTGTCATGTTGGAAAATGCAAGGTCTTCCCTGAAAGAGACGACGTCTGGATGGGAGCATATGTTGTTCTAGAACTTGGATATACCTTTCAGCATTGATGGTGCCTTTCCAGATGTGTAAGCTGCCCATGCCACACGCACTCATGCAACCCCATACCATCAGAGATGCAGGCTTCTGAACTGAGCGCTGATAACAACTTGGGTTGTCCTTGTCCTCTTTAGTCCGGATGACATGGCGTCCCAGTTTTCCAAAAAGAACTTCAAATTTTGATTCGTCTGACCACAGAACAGTTTTCCACTTTGCCACAGTCCATTTTAAATGAGCCTTGGCCCAGAGAAAACGCCTGCGCTTCTGGATCATGTTTAGATATGGCTTCTTTTTTGACCTATAGAGTTTTAGCCGGCAACGGCGAATGGCACGGTGGATTGTGTTCACCGACAATGTTTTCTGGAAGTATTCCTGAGCCCATGTTGTGATTTCCATTACAGTAGCATTCCTGTATGTGATGCAGTGCCGTCTAAGGGCCCGAAGATCACGGGCATCCAGTAGGGTTTTCCGACCTTGACCCTTACGCACAGAGATTGTTCCAGATTCTCTGAATCTTTGGATGATATTATGCACTGTAGATGATGAAAACTTCAAACTCTTTGCAATTTTTCTCTGAGAAACTCCTTTCTGATATTGCTCCACTATTTTTCACCGCAGCATTGGGGGAATTGGTGATCCTCTGCCTATCTTGACTTCTGAGAGACACTGCCACTCTGAGAGGCTCTTTTTATACCCAATCATGTTGCCAATTGACCTAATAAGTTGCAAATTGGTCCTCCAGCTGTTCCTTATATGTACATTTAACTTTTCCGGCCTCTTATTGCTACCTGTCCCAACTTTTTTGGAATGTGTAGCTCTCATGAAATCCAAAATGAGCCAATATTTGGCATGACATTTCAAAATGTCTCACTTTCAACATTTGATATGTTATCTATATTCTATTGTGAATAAAATATAAGTTTATGAGATTTGTAAATTATTACATTCCTTTTTTATTCACAATTTGTACAGTGTCCCAACTTTTTTGGAATCGGGTTTGTATATATATATATATATATATATAATTGCATAATGTAGCCTATATTTCAAGAAGCTAGATTAATACAACTGAAAAAATTACTTAAAGAAAATTACAGTTTATATATATATAGTTATGTATATATGGTACAACGGGGCTAAAGGCACACCTTAAGAAAAAATGTGCTTTTCACTACTCCCATAGTGCATTATTGCAGAAAATGATGTTTGTATTGAACATTTATGAAGCAACAGATTTTGTGTGAAAATAAATCATAAAAGTGGTTTATTTTGTTTAAAAATCTTATATATGTATGGGGTGGCGAGGAGGGCCTTTTACCCCACACATGGGGTAAAACCAGCATGGGGCAAAAGGCACACAGTATTGATACACATACTTTAGCTAAAATAATAACTTAATGTCAGGGTTCTCCTCTGACAGTTCTGTCAGTCTTGTCTTTGTTTCATGTCTCTATGTTTGTGTTGTGTGTCACCCCATGGCTTTGTCTTCATCTGTGTTTGCCATGTGCTCCTCTTGTGCACCTCCTTGTCTCCAATTACCACACCCTCTTGTTTAGTCGTTAATTAGTCCTCATTTGTCTGAGTGTGCCTACCCTTTCCTCATGTTCTCAGCACCTCGAGTGTGTTCACCTGTTGTATGTCTGAGTGTTGTCACCTGTTCCTCATGTTTTCTGCTCCCTTTATAATGTTTGCTCTTTCCCTCATGTTTTGCTAGTTCGTTATACATTGTGTCACTGTGTGAGCTCATTGTGGCTACTTGTGCCGTTACTCTAGCTATTGCTAAGCGTTAGTTCTGCCATTTGGTTCTTTCTTGTCTTGTTTCCTGTGTCTCTAGTTCCAGTCCTGTCCTGCAAGCAGAGCTTCCCTGGCCGTTTACTCTCCTTGCCTAGCAGCAAGCCTGGTGCAGAGCCTGAGATACCTGAGTGCATTGCCTGCTGTACTTAGAATTCCTGCCTGGCCATTGCTTGAGCTAGTTACAGTGGTTGCTTTTCCTGCTTGCCTGTGATTGTGTCCCATACCTGCCTACTGTTTGGACTGTGTTCACCCCCTCACCATATCTTGTCTTGTCTGCTGCTTGTTAATAACCCCCTGAACACTCATTCCTGCATTTGAGTCCTCTCTCATAGATCCATGACTGTAAATTCTTGTTCAGAATAATCACAAGCAAAGTTTGTACTATTTTCAGTTTATTCATTTCTGTTCAATAAATATACTGTCATTAAAATGTTAATATAAAAATATATTTTAAAAATACAAATACAAATTATTTTAAAAAGATTCTGAAAGCATTGGATGAGATCCCATAATATTTTTGTATAGATTTACAGTAGTAACATTAAATCATATTTTACTATATGAAATGATTAATATCATATTTTTTAAAAATATGATTGTTTCATTATAAATATGCTGATTATCTCTAAGGTGGACACCCAACTTAATATATGACATTTACCATCTGAATCTAACCATGTCATGTCAGCAAATGGAAAAGTCAGCAAATAATGTTAATTATTGTGCCTTTTGCTCCAACAGCAGGGGCGCCTTTTACACCAAATAACAGTTTTTTCCCTTAACATTTTGATTTTATTCAGACAACTCCACTTTAATCATAATTGTCTCCTCAAGGGAATATCTTTTGAAAGTATTTCTGTTAAATAAAGTACCCCTCCCCACCGCCACCCCAAACCAAGGTTAAATCATGAAGGAATTCAAAGTTGAAGAATCTTCGAAGCCAGGTTATGTCATATGTTATATCATTTTCTTGTTTCCTCAAAAAAGCACCACTCAGTGAATCCTCTCTATGTTATGAGTGTGACTTCTTTATACAAAAAAGATGAGAAGGAAATAAAAGATGAGGAAAGAAAGTTTCAAGAGGGAAATATTGATCGCAGTTTTGGTTCACTTGCGTGCTGGGATGAGGTGAGATGTCTGCAGTACTTTTCTCCAACTCAATTAGAGAGTAACACATGGGTCCCAAAGGACAGACTGAGGGGAAACTAATTGAATGATACATCAGTCAGTGATGGCTTGTTCACAATCAAAAACAAATTAAATGACAATGAAGCGGAATGATTAAAGAAAGAAACCGGCCTTGTGACAATATAGACCAAAAATGAGGGAGCACACATTTCTTTTTCATTGCTCATTCAAAGACTAACATTGCCAGATCATGGTCCTGAGAGGCCCCTGAAATATGTGTTTTTATCTTGCACTGTGCATGCAGAGGCTCTCATACTGTAACGGGGCTCCATATTATCCTTGCACTGTAGGGGATCAGGTGTTCTGATGAATGTCCCGAGGGGCCCTGACAGTCCGAGGCACATAATTCAGTCCTGAATGTAAAAAAAAGTGAAGTGCAAACTGAATGTAATGTTTTTGGATACTTAATTGCATGTTAATTCATTTGCTAAATGAAAATGTATTATAGTTCAAATTTATATTAAACACATTAAATGCACTCTCAAAATTCTACTCCACAATTTTTCAGTGCATACGTAATAGAAATTGTGTGTGTACGTGGCTGATTCTATAATTGCAGGTACATTTGGGGCTCTATTTTAACGATCTGAGCACATGGTCTGAAGCACATGATGCAAGTGCACTTAGGGTGTGTCCGAATCCACTTTTGCTAGTATAATGATGGGAAAAATGGCCGGCGCGCCCAGCGCATGGTCTAAAAGGGTTGTCCCTATTCTCTTAATGAGTCATGGGTGTGTAATCCTGCAATAAACCAATCAGAGTCTCATTCCTTTTAAAAGCCAGTTGCGCTCACGCCATGGCGGATTCGCTATTTACATGGCGGAATATAGACACCCTTAATGCATTTGCTATTTAAACAACGTGGCGCAGGGCGTGAACATGATAACCGCGTCAGGATGAAACTAGCAAAAAACACTTGCCTCGCACCTGGCTCCGCATTGTGCCGGGTGTATGATAGGGCTCCTAGGGCCCCTAGTGTTTTTTTTCAAATGGTTATATTTTTAATTATTTTAATAATTTGTTACTTAGTGTCATGGATCACAAGATGTTACAGGCCATAACAATATAATATTTTCTGTAAAAAGTGATTTACAAAGTATATAGCTGAAAATCATGATTTCTTGTTGTCCGAATTAATAATTTTTTCTATCATGTATCATTGTGTAATTTTATTTTACTTTTCTTTTGGTAATATTTCATTTATTTTATTTATAAAAGCCCTAAATAGTAATTTTCCTATTTCTACAACATTAAATTGTTTAAAAATAACTTTTATCTTATCAAAATGTGTCCATAAATCTTGCATCAATTCTGTTACCTCACCATACTTTGCCTTTAAATTGGTGGAATTATCTCCCACAACTATGTAAGATACAGGAAATGATGTCACTTTCCCTCACTGATAAGATCTGAAGCACTGAAAGGTATGTGTGCTCTCTCTGAGAAAATATTTTAATCAAAATAGTTATTTTGTAAAACGCCAAAATTGTTACCACAATATCAAAAAGAAAACAATTTATCACTGATCACACAGTGGGCCGTTTAAAAGTCTTTTAATCATGATTTCATTAGTGCCATGTGCTCTTAGCATTTATGCTAGCAAGTGGAGGTTTTGGCTAAAAAGTTAAAAATGGTCAATCCTATTAATGTCAAACTCTGTTACCAAAGTTATTTCTACACATTGCCTTATTTGTCTGTAACAGAGTTGACAAACAATACTATAAAGAAATTACTTTTTTAACTTAAATTATTAAAACTTAATATATTTGCGATAAGAATACCGGAAATATTTTCTGTTGGTGAACAGTTTTTTCCCTTAACTTTTTGAATTGCAAAATGTATCTCCAATTATAGAATCACTCACATCAGCGTGTTGAAGCTTTGCATGCATGTTCATGACCCTAAATGAAAAAAGTCACAAAATTAAATAAAGGTTAATCGACATTCCAGTCAACTCAAAAATCAAAATGGGTCAAACTGACCAGCAACATGAGGGTTTAAATGAAATATCAAATAACACTCTACAGTTAAACGTTATAATCAAGTGCTTTTAGTATGCTAGTAAACACATCAAATGAACTGTATTCTTTAAAGCACAACAAAAGATTATTAAAACATAATGATTTAAAATGTACTTTGAAATAAAACTTTTAATTAGGCATTACTGCAAAGTGTACTTAAGAAATACATTCATGAAAGTGTACTTTAAGTACACTCAAGTGGCCTTTTATTTCATTAATATTATATTATCTGCAAATATACTGTAAATTCTAACAAGTTCAGTTTATTTAAAAAAAAGTTTGGAAATCGATCGTCTTATTTTTGCAAAGCAAATTTAAAGGGAAAAATGAAGCTAATTTAATAATCAGCTAAAAGTAAAGAAAGCTAACACCTCAAGTAAATTAAGTAATAAATATCAAGTTAGTTTAATGGAAATTCTAGTTAACATACTCTAGAATATTTACTAATCTTACTTAAGATTTAATAGAAAAATTACTTGATTAATTCCATTTAAAGGGGTCATGAACTGAGAAATCAAATTTTCCTTGAGCTTTTGACATATAAGAGGTCATCATACTATAAGAATATCCTGAAAGTTTCAGAACTGAAAACTTCCTTGTTATTCCAATACAAGCTTTTATTGACACCAGGCCCAGCAAACGACAGGTTTTTCAAAGTGGGGATCTATGACGTCAAAGGGAGGCAAGCACCGCCTCTGCAGAAGAAGATCAACGCCTACTTCATCACTGCCTGTTTAGCCCCGCCCACCGATTCACGCATGACATGCAATAGAATAGGTAGCCTAAGTAACACAGGCCTACGTGGTGCTAAACCAGATCGAGCTACCAAGCAATAAACATGCCATTGAGGATTACAAAATATTGTGCAGTGCCTGGGCTCGACAGTAATGCAACATGTAAGTAATTGTGTTAATTCTAATGCCTGATCTGAAATGTAATGATTCATGTACAGTCAGATGTTCTTTGTCTGTGTGTCAGTAAATCAAACCAGTGACTAAACGTCAACTTGTGTTGTTTCTCTAGGAATAATAATCTGTTATTTAACGGTGATTCAATTCTATAAAGAAAGCAATCAAAGAAAGCTCCCATTGCAATCGCTGGAGCAGCGCGCGCCGGAGCCGTCAATCAAATTGCGAGAGTTTATCAGTGACTCCCGTGACTCCAGTGACTACTATATCACGTTTGCACTGTTAGTGAAGATGAAAGCATTCGTTTACAGTGTACAGAAACTGAGTTGCAATGACGAGATCACTGCTTTCATGCACTCAGCATGTCTGTGATTGGCTACAATGTTCATCTCTGCAACCTTTCATGCCACGATCTGAGTATAATGCCATAAATCTAAACGTAATGCAACACTTTTCATGATTAGCTAACCATGAGAGCTGTAATAGTAAAAATGCGCTAAAAGAGAGAGTAATACTTAGCTACTTCAAATGGAAAGACGTTAGCCAATCACAGCAGTGGGCGTTTACACTGAAGTCTCACAGCAGACACGCCCCTTAAAACAGAGCGTTCAATCCAGAGGGCTAAAATCAGGGTAGGAAAAGTGCCTTTTATTTATAAATTATGACAATTTTTGATGTAAAAAGCATTCTAACATTATAAGTGCACCCCAGGAAACATCATAAAACAATAAAACAACGCAGTTCATAACCCCTTTAACTAACAGTGTTATATTATGTTCTGCAAACATCTTAAATACTATTATTCTCAACATACAGTTGCAAGAAAAAGTATGTGAACCGCTTGCAGAATCTGTGAAAATGTGAATAATTTTAACTTAATAAGAGAGATCATACAAAATACATGTTATTTTTTTATTTAGTACTGTCCTGAATAAGATATTTTACATAAAAGATGTTTACATATAATCCACAAGACAAAAAAATAGCTGAATTTATTAAAATGACCCGTTCAAAAGTTTATGAACCATTGATTCTCAATACCATGTGTCATTACCTGGATGATCCACGGCTGTTTTTTTGTTTTGTGATGGTTGTTCTTGAGTCCACTGTTTGTCCTGAGCAGTTAAACTGACCAACGTTCTTCAGAAAAATCCTCCAGG
The DNA here is from genome assembly GCA_039654105.1 of Coreius guichenoti. Classification (NCBI taxonomy): domain Eukaryota; kingdom Metazoa; phylum Chordata; class Actinopteri; order Cypriniformes; family Gobionidae; genus Coreius; species Coreius guichenoti. The sequence goes on along the minus strand of CM077169.1, from coordinate 46,159,736 downwards.
TCCTGCACATTCTTCAGTTTTCCAGCATCTTTTGCATATTTGAACCCTCTCCAGCAGTGACTGTATGATTTTGAGATCCATCTTTTCACACTGAGGACGATTGAGGGACTCAAACACAACTATTAAAAAAGGTTCAAACATTCACTGATCCAGAAGGAAACATGATGCATTAAGAGCCGGGGGGTGAAAACTTATTGATTTTGAAGATCAAGGTAAATTGTACTTAATTTGTCTTCCGGGAAACATGTAAGTATCTTCTGTTGCTTCCGCAGGGCAGTACTAAATGAAAAAAATTGATATTTAAACAAAATAAGAAAAAATTGGACATCTTCATCCTGTTCAAAGGTTTTCACTCCCCGGCTCTTAATGCATCATGTTTCCTTCTGGAGCATCAGTGAATGTTTGAACCTCTTTTAATAGTTGTGTTTGAGTCCCTCAATCGTCCTCAGTGTGAAAAGATGGATCTCAAAATCATACAGTCACTGCTGGAGAGGGTTCAAATATGCAAAAGATGCTGGAAAACTAAAGAATGTGCAGGACCTGGAGGATTTTTCTGAAGAACGCTGGTCAGTTTAACTGCTCAGGACAAACAGTGGACTCATGAACAACCATCACAAAACAAAAAAACAGCCGTGGATCATCCAGGTAGCGACACACAGTATTGAGAATCAATGGTTCATAAACTTTTGAACGGGTCATTTTAATAAATTCAGCTATTTTTTTGTCTTGTGGACTATATGCAAACATTTTTTTATGTAAAATATCTTATTCAGGACAGTACTAAATAAAAAAAATAATGCATTTTGTATGATCTCTTTTATTTTGTTAAAATTATTCACATTTTCACAGATTCTGCAAGCAGTTCACATACTTTTTCTTACAACTGTATATAGTTTTAATCTGTCATTTTCAGCTATGGCGACTTAAACTATGTGCAATCGGTTTCCACATTTTCTTCAAGTAAAGTGAACGTATTTTTAGTAGTTCAACTAGCACTGAATGCACTTAACACTGAATTAAGTAAGCTTAATTGCATCAAGTTGTTCTTACTTAAAACATTTAAGTTTTGTCAACTTAATTCTATCTGTGATCTGAGGAAGCGTACTCCCAGAATGCAATGCGGCATGAATAAATTAATTGCTTTGTTTGTTATTTTTGCCTTTATTTTACCATTTTATTTGCTGTCTTTTGTCAGTATAACCCCAATAACAACAGCAAATAAAATTGTAATGGTCTTAAGTAAAAAAAAAAACTAAAAAAAAACTTGTTACCATTTTTGTGTTTTGCATGCTAAATGTTGAAGTCTGTGTGTGACTCAAGCATGGTCAATTGCAATATATTGTCACCAAATATAGAGGAATTATATCAACCCAATTAAATGTTTATGTCATAGCATAAAATGTTAGCAATAAAATGTTAAAAGATCATTATTTGACATGAAATATAGTTATGTTATATATAATTAACTCACAAATATTATATATATATATATATATTATATAATTTATTACTTCCCTTCCTTTGAAATCAAAGAACTGTGATTTCTTGTTGCATCGTTGCAGAGGAAGATAATTACAATAATATAAATGAAGTTCCAAGTGCCCAACCAAAGGGAACACTAATCACCATAATGGTGAGAAATTTTAGGAAATCAACATGAATTTATGAAGTCTACTTATGTGACGTTCTCCCAAAATGTTTAGTTGTATTGTCAATAACATTCAAGACGACTGAAGTGAATGCAACTAAGAAGAACGATGACTGCAGAAGTGGAGGAAATTAGTGAAAAGTCTATTAAGAATTGCCCCGCCTCAAAAACCTTTTGCCCCGCCTGTTTTTTTTAATTTTTTTTTGCTTTGGCAAAATGGTACTCAAACCAGTTAAGTAATGTTTACTTGGGTTTTCTGAGTAACGAAAGCATAGCATGCAAATAGTTCAGATTACTAGATTGTTTTAAGTAAATTCAAACTAAAAAGCCTTAGTAAGAACAACTGTTGGATTTTACAGCTTTTTAAAAACATACTTTTATGATTACGTGCACATTCACATCCCAACAGAATAGATTTAAGGGCCCCTGACAGTTTGAGGCCCACTGTCCCGGCCCATAATCCAGCGCTGAATGTTAAAACAGGATGCATGATTATTTATTTACATTGCACTGGCTTTGTAAGGAGACGAAATCCCAAACCTTCCTTGTGATATGATCTGCTCTGAAGTGTGCTGTAAATTATATTCATAAACAAATAAGCGAGGAAGTGCAGACCTGCTCACTTTGAATGATACATTAGACATGCGGACCGCCTTCAGTCTCTCCCCAGACTAATGAAAATGGGCAGTGTAACATTATTATTTCCATTGATTTCTGTCCAACCCAATGTCAGAACATTTAATCTTTTATTTATTGCTCTCTCTCGCCACCACACCTATCGCCAGGCTCATTTTTCTATTCAGCGTAAATCAATATCGGTCTTGAGAGTTTTCACTCTGCTTTTTTTCTTCTCCTCCCTTAACATCTGTTGCCTCCCTTCTTTCTCTCTTTCTCACGCTCTGTGTTTGATTTCCAATGAAGCTGTCTCCAGGCGTGACTCCTGCATGACCTTTAGTGGGCTGGAGTGCTGAGGGACACGGGCTGAAGCACAATAAACATCTCTGTTCAGAAAGGTTGTGATGGATGTTTTTTTTTAAAGCCGTATGCATGCAACTGCATTTCAATGTAATGAAAGTTCAAAACACTGCTGAATGAAAGGTCACATTAGGCAACGTGATCTTATGAGAATACGCGTGTATTTTTACGTAAAGTGTAGTTTTACCACACACATTTATTTACGTTTTCATACACACTGAAACCTATAACATAGACGTATTGACAGCACTAAAACGTAAATTATTTACATATGAACAGTTTTACTGACGTACAAATTTGTAATAGTTTGTAATAATAGGAACAGTAATAGATTATTTTATGACAAGAGTGCACCTCAAAAAATCGACATCATAACAGGAGTTCTGAGCTTTGTAACAAAAAGTCGACACACATGCTAAATTGGTTTTCATGCTAAAGGTTCATAATAAAATATATATTCTAGTATTTGTACATAAAAATGTATAAAATAATATTATCCTCTAAAATATAATATTATCTTTTTTTATGGCCTTTTTTATATCACATATTTTAGTAATTAGCGTAAATTAGGTATCATTCGAAAGCTTACGAACTCAAAATTCATCCTGTGAAAACCGTTTTGAAATTGGACGTTGCGTTATCATAGAAACGGTTCTCTAAATTGGCAGGCTCCTCCCCTATTGGGCGTCATCACGTTTCATAATTTATAATCAAAACCTTTTCTAATCTTGGCAAAACACATATCGTCGGAAAGGTCTGAGCCTCAAGGTTCCATATTTTGTGATAGAAGTGATATTTGGACAGAAATGTGTTAATTTATTACAGCGGTGAATGCATAAAAAAAAATTCAATGGAATGTCACCCGGTGGCTATTTTTGGTATTACACCTAAAACAAAATCTCATGGGAACTTCAATTTTTGTAATATCAACTTCAAATTTGGAACACATCTTGGTTAGGCTTTGATTTTATAGTAATTTTAGAGTAAAAATTTTATTTAGTAAAATATATATTTTATATAAAATAAAAATGTTTAGTACAGTACATTTGAAACGCTCATTGGCTCTCGCCTGCTTCGTCACAGATTGCGACATGCCGTGTTTCAGTCGATGCACATTTGAAAATGGGAAATGCACATTTTAATGTAGTTGAAGCCGGATTAACATTTACATGGATTAAAGGGTTAGTTCACCCAAAAATGAAAATTAGCCCATGATTTACTCACCCTCAAGTCATCCTAGGTGTATACGACATTCTTCTTTCAGACAAATTATATTTAAAAAGTCCTGGCTCTTCCAATCTTTATAATGGCAGTGACTTCTTGTTTTGTTTTTTAAGTCCATAAAAGTGCATCTATCCATCATATAACTGCTCCACACGGCTCCGGGGGGTTAATAAAGGCCTGCTGAAGCGAAGGGGAACGTATGTGTAATAAAATATCCATATTTAAAACTTTATAGACTAAAATAACTAACTTCCGGTGGATCGCCATACGCATCGATTTATTGCGAAAGAGTAACCCTTGACCCTTGAACCCTTGACGCATGCGTATTGACGAATGCGGAAGCGCAGAGGATTGAGCAAAACAAAACACCGGTCATGAATTAGAAGTCTAAAACAAGAATTTTTAAAGAGAAATGGCGGAGGATTTCGATATAAGAGAAGAGGGGCTTGAGTTTGTTGCCCAGCCCTATCCGCAAGAGGCGTCAAAGCTTGCGATGCTCCTATACATCACGTCAGGGGATACTCTTTTGCCGTAAGTCGACTTGCGTACGGCTGTCCGCCGGAAGTTAGTTATTTTAGTCTATAAAGTTTTAAATATGGATATTTTTCTTACACAAACACGCCACTTCGCTTCAGAAGGCCTTTAATAACCCCCGGAGCCGTGTGGAGCAGTTATATGATGGATAGATGCACTTTTATGGACTTCAAAAACGAAACAAGAAGTCACTGCCATTATAAAGCTTGGAAGAGCCAGGACTTTTTTAATATAACTCCGATTTTATTCGTCTGAAAGAAGAATGTCATATACACCTAGGATGACTTGAGGGTCATCATGGGCTAATTTAAATTTTTGGGTGAACTATCCCTTTAATAACTTAAATTCTGCTCTGTAGCTCTATATTATATACCGCCAGAGAGGACTGCGACTGCAACACATCATCATTTGAACTAATTTTCACATTTTCGCAACAAATAAATTATTGTGATTACACTTGTCTGTCTGTTATGTTTTTATTCATAACTGTATGTCGTTTTAAGAAATGGTTATGGGTAGGTTTAGGGGTAGGGTAGTATTAGCGGCTCAAAATATCTTTTTAATGCTATATTGTTACTAAAATTGTCATTTTCTGTCCATTCCGTTTTATTCTTTTTATATTCTGTATAAAATGGGTATGTTTAGGTTAGGGAGTAGGGTTCAGGGATCTTACATTTATCTATAAAATGGTAAAAGGGAAATTATACAAATATCTTTATGATATGAAAAATTCATAAATATTTAACATTTTGTAGCTGTAAAAAAATGCTACGTTTAAATGTTGCCGATACATCCACTTTGTACATTTCAGCATCTATTCAAACGTACAGAAAGTATGTTTTGTGTCTTTGACAGTTATTAACAATGAGACCAGGCTGCATTAGGGCACATTTCTCAATAATAACCAAAAGTATGTAAGATTTAGGCTGTGCCCTCACTACGCAACTGTCACATGGACACGATTACTCTCACATTACACAAGAATTTCTTGTCATTGGTCAGTGATAGTTTGATGAGGTGCACAAATTACAATCTTTAGTTAAGATTATCCAAAACTAAAAGCTTTCAAATAACATAGAGACAAGAAAGGGACAGTTTTCAATATGAATATTTGATTATGCAATTTTTTATTTAAATATGCTCCATGTTGGCTCCATTTTCAACAAGATTCAGAAAAACAGATGGACATTTAAAGCATTTAGCAGATGCTCTTATCCAGAGCGACTTACAAAAGTGTTTTAACATCTCATTTGGGAGCATTGTAATCAACAGATGGCAATGTCATTTGAAACACTATCTGCTAAAGAAGTGCTTCCTGAACAAAATATAACAAGGGCTATAAACCTATCTACTTTAGCATACTTTTAAACAGATGGAAATAGTATAATTTTAAGTAATATACTTAAGGACAAACTGAATGTAATGTTTTTTGAGACACAGTAGAAAATTATTTTTCGATTTAATTAAATTTGTTATTTAATTAATTTATTGAAAGGAATAGTTCACCTAAAAATGAAAATTACCCCATGATTTACTCACCCTCAACCATCCTAGGTGTATATGACATTATACAAAATTTAGCTTCCGGCGGACCGCCTTCTGTATTCAACTTACGAAGAAAGTGTAACACCTCGCAGTTCATACGTCGCGTCAGTTTCGCTTTTTCATAAGTTGAATACGGAAGGCGGTCCGGCGGATGCTAGATATTTTACTTTATAACGTGTTAAATATAGATATTTTTCTTACACAAATGCATCGCTTTGCTTCAGAAGGCCTTTATTAACCTTTATTACTTTTATAATGGATGGATACACTTTTTTGGTCTTCAAATTTTGGGCTGCCATTCACTGCCATTATAATGCTGCGATCAGCCAGGACATTTTTTAATATAACTCTGAAAGAAGAATGTCATATACACCTAGGATTGCTTGAGGGTGAGTAAATCATGCGGTAATTTTCATTTTTGGGTGAACTTTAATTTAATTTTAATTTAATTTAATAATATTTCTATTATTAAAGATTATTGGAGTACATTTTATAAGAAAATACTATTTCAGTTTTTTTTTTACTTCAAATTTTTTTTTAAATCAATGAGTTACTTGACGTTTCTTTGTAATTGTTAGTGAAAATTGTTTCTACACCATTTTTTCAGTTCAATTTGCGAGCGGAAAGACTGAACGCTTCTCCAGAGAGGAATCCTTTTATTTTTAATATTTAAAAAATGTTTGTGTCCTGCTGCGTGTCCCTGTGTGTGTGTAACAAACAGAGTGTATGCGCGTTTGTGCACCCGCCTATAGGCACATATTACTAACGCACCCTTTAAATAACACAAAAAATACTGGGCTATTGACTTTAGAACAGGTTTTTGTTGGTCAATGGCGCAGTCGTTTTCAGTTGCCTCAAAATAGCAACGCGCCAACAATGCGCCTGAGCACACCTCGTTTTCAGACCAGCATGGCCATGGGCGAACAGACGGGCACGAGTTGCTATTTAAACAACGTGGCACTGGACGTGAAAATGATAACTGTGTCGGCTGAAACTATCAAAAAACACTCATTGCGCCAGGTGTATGATAGGGCGCGAAGACTGTGAGGAATCTGCAAGTTGATTCAAACATTTGGATGTGCGGACAGTACTGAGCAAAACACTATTCCTGCTAGTTATGCTAAAATGTGAGGGTGTAAAAAGGAGATGCCATGGTGATCAGTTGGAGTGGGCAAGTCAGTGGCGTCAGCTTTATTCTAACTTGATTCTAACAGGAATACGAAGGCCGCAGAGGGAGCACAGCAGAAGTGTGTGGTGGGAGTACTTGAGAAGGTTGAAAATCAGGTGGGCTGCAGCATTCAAGATGAGCTGCAACGATTTGAGATGCAGTAGTCAAGGCGAAGGCTGGTAAACAGTGATTTGCAGGAGGAATCAGCATGTTTTGATTGGTTAGCAGCCTACGTGGGGTGCAAATGACAGGTCGCTGTCAAATATGACCCTAAGGTTTTTGGCTTTCTGTGAGAGTTGTCTCTTGAAATAACAAGGTCTTGCCAAGAGTGATTCTTGGCCAGGATAAACACCTAGGGGTGCCATAAACAGCGTTGCAAGGCAGAATTATGAGCTCCCTCCTTTCAGATTAACCTTTTGACTTAAAATAATTTATATTTTTAGAGAGATTAGCTTCATTGGTATTACAACAAAAGGCTATTTGATAGTACGTTAATGCAAGTAGCATGTAAGAGTCTCACACAAAAATATCTTTAATTTTCTTTTTAACATGCCCACCATTACCACCACCATCTCTTTTCTAGAGGGATTTTTTACCCACTTAAGTAGGACAACTTTAAATGTAATATAAAAATACTCTCTCTTTGTGTCTGTCACTGGAATCATGTTTCATCCTTTTCATCCTTTTAAGCTCTTCATCCCTACTTTCTATGCTTTCACTTTTAGGTATCTAACAAATGCCTTTTCCTATCCATTACGTTCGTCTTTGCCTGTTAACGTCATACACAAGTGATGGGAGAGCAAGTTCACTTATTACCTTTTTTATAATTTACAGATTTGAATTGCATATTACTAATATTAATGGTTAAATGTGTTCATGTAGCCTACGATTTTTAAAAATAAACTCTTAAAATCTGTAATTCAATAATGGTGCCTCTGTGAACAGCAGCTTGGTTTTGGATAAATTCAGCTTGCTATCTCCAAGCATTAAGCTTAAATTTTATGCACGTCATCTTGCATATAATACATTAATGAAATAACTAAAAAAAACAAACAAACAAGGAATTAATTACTGCCACGTTTTTGGTGCATTTTGGTACACATTTTAAAGTCAGCATGAAATGAAAATTCACCGATCTATTATCTAATTACATGTTATAAATCTTACTGTCAACAATTCATCCATGCATATTTTTATAAAGTTTAATCAAAATGTCATAAGCCCGGGACACACTCAAAAAAATTATTCTAGCTGTTTGCTCAGTTTATTTAAATAAAATAAGCTGAAACAACACAAATCTTTAGTTTTTTACTTAATTGCCATTTCACTCAATTTTATTATGTTAAATGAAATTAAATTTGTAAAATGTTAAGTTAACCTAAACCATTTGTGTTGGGACTACATGAATCATTTATGTTGCACTGACTGAAACTGAGCAGTGTATTTCTAGTTCCCAGCATGCTTTGCATAGGGATGGATCAGAAGAGTAAATGTTGAAATTAAGTGCTGTTTAATGTGTTTTTTAGTAAAGGGAAAGACCTGTTAAAGTTTGATGTTATATTTGACATTTAAAAGTTGTGTTATGTTGCGTCGATTTTTGAGGTTACCATTATCGTGAAGTGTAGACCTTGTGGTTAGGCTATGCTGTTCTCAATAAGCTGTAACTGTGCTAATGCCAGTGATGAGAAATGTTTTACTTGATCATCACTTGCATGCTACAAATGTTACACTTAGCATGTGAACAAGTGTTGTGTTGACTATTAGTTTTATAGAAATAAAGAAAATAAATTTGTTTGACACAGTTCCCACAGTCTAAATATGGTCATCAGTTCTACTCCTTATCCTACTTTATCTAGTTGGAATGACATGATTTTTTTAGTAGTCTTGACTAAATTAATTTAAGTTCATACAACAAGATTACAACAAATCATTTCAAACCAATTAGATTTTGTTGGAAAAACGTAATTCAATTTCGTGGAAAAGTTTAATTTAATTAAGTTCGTTCAACAGCTTGTTTTTTTGAGTGCACGCCAAGCCGACGTTCAGCTGTCGGGCCGTTTTTGAGCGTCGGCCGACTTATTTTTCAGTGTGTTCTGCACCATTGACTCTATAGTCGAACGCCATTGGTTGTTTTTTGGGCCGATTCAACATGTAGAATCGGTGTCGGGCCGTCGGTGAGAGAGAGCACTCTGATTGGCTGTTCAGGGGTGCGTTTCCCAAAAGCATCGTTAGCCAACTATGGTCGCAAGTTCCGTTGTTATCAACATGGGGGAGAGCGGGCACAACCTAATGCAGGGTTAGTTGTAAAACACACGGTTTAACACTTTCCACACATGTCAGGATGATGAAACTTAGTGTATTTACTAGTTGCCATATCAACATTATTTAGAGAAAAAATTGCGTCAAAATTAAAAAATCTTTGGAAGATATCACTGAACATTTATTTAACCATAGCAAAAGTAAAAGACCACCATGAAAGACCTCATCTGGTTGAAATAAGCTGTGAGTTACAGGAAGTCTTTTAGAGCTCCACAAGCAGCTTGAGAAGTCACAATCATTATCTATAGATTGAACCTCATTCTTCTTGTTTGGAGTGTGATATTCATTAGCCCATCGTATCCGCAAAGTGATTAGATGTCCCTGGGAACAAAAGTGAAGAGATGTTGTTGGATAGTTGTTACTGATGAGGACTCTCTTATATGATTGCTGTCAAAGCTGCTGGATGTCACAAGTGTGTCTGAGAGGCTGCAGGCAGTAATGTGGTGGTGTTAAAGGATGAGTATAGGCTATAACATTTGTGGTATGCAAGACGCAATAATTACTAAGATTAAAAATGTAATCAAATTAATTACACAATACACTGATAAATGAATCAAATGAATCTCATATATCAATATTTGCTGAGAAAATCCCCAAAATGAAGATAATTCAAAGACATTAGGCTACATTATGGTGGCAGAATAAAGCATTAAATAGACCAAACACAGTTAAAGCATTCACCCAAAAAGGTCATCATTTACTCACCCTCATCTCGTTTAATTTTGCGTGAACTAACCCTTTAAATGTCATCGTGTAGGAGATTGTAGGAGCAATATATAACAAAAACCACACAAAGAACTAACAATAACCAACAAGGGACCAAACTAAACTGTTCATGTCTAATTTTTAACTAGGAAACTCGTATTTACGATAATTCTGATAGCACGTAAAGGCAGCATAAATACACAGGGCAAACAAAGGAACTAAATGACACAGGTTACAGCAATATGTAAGTATAGAAACAAACAAGGACATCACCCCCTATATGCTCATTCACTATTCCCTATTCCCACGAAGGAGTCAATGAAAATGAGTGAGTGAATTCGGACACTGAGTGCGCCGGAAGGGCTGCCGCTTTTGCATAGTTTGTGTTTGCTGTTTAATAATCATTTAAAACTAAGCAAACTGGCAGCTCCAGTAATAATGAAAAGATTTGTCTTGAACTCTGTCATGAAAACTAGCATGTATAAACCTTAATCAAACGATTTAATAATCAATTAAAAAGGAATTTATAGGCTGCCTGTATGTACACCCACATTGGACCAGCGGTTTGGAAAATGGATGGATGAATCAGCTGCAGGCGCCATCTTCTGGTCAGACCATAGACTGCATAAAACAACGGACATAGTGTCTGTGACGTCACCCGTAGGTTTCTGAAGAGCAGTTTTGAAGCCCAAAGTAGGTGGAGCCCGCCGTCGCCATCTTGGCAGCGCATCACCACGCGTCACTCCCGGATAATGGGCAAAGAAGCGGGACGTGGGTGGAGCTGAGGTGCCTGGTTGCTGAAACCACACCCACCTAGCTCGACCATAGCGGCATCCACCTTTCACTCAAGTGGCCACGCCCTTAATTATGCAGAACTTTAAGGCTTAATATAATTTAAACGGATGAGTTATAAAAAAAATTCACCCCCCTCACAGTTATGAAGGGCAAAATGAAACATATTTTTTTCTGCTGTAAATTTGGGCATTTTAACATGGGATTTACATTTCTACGGAATTGACTCCCTTTTGGAGCCTGTCTCTAGCGGCCAGTCGATGAATTGCAGTTTAATTCACTTCCGTGTTGGATTCAAGAGAGAGATCGGAAGGTTGCCGCTTGGGTCAGATGTGGGGATTTATTCGGTGCGCAATTCTCACAGTGCATGGGTATTCTCTAGCCGTTGAGCGTACATCAGTTGTACACTTGTTATTGTGGTACATTGTGGGATTGAATGAGTGCACTCAATAACGTCCACTATGGTTTTGGACACCACTACAAATGGCCGTCCCATCATGGCTGTGCCCTATTTAAGGGTATAGGTGGCGATTTCGGACACAGACCAAAACTAAAAAGAGCGGGGAAACAGGAACTAAAGGAAACAAAACAGAATGTCAAAATAAAAGTCAACAAAACGGAACATAACCGTGATAATACAATAATAGTTAATAATAAAAAAGTAAATAAAAATGTCCTTAAAATAAAACATTAAATGTATTTAAAAAATGATCATGGACTACACTGAAAAAATAAGCAAGTATGAATATTAAAATAATATATTAGAAAGAATAAAAGGTCCCACTTTATATTAAGTGTCGTAAACTATTATAACATTTAAATTAATAATTTGGTACAATGCATTTATTGTGTACATACATATTTTACTTTTATTTAAAAAAATACATAATTACAGCGTAATACAATTACACTGACCCTTCAATTACACCTTAACCCACCCTTAAACATAACCACACCACTAAACCTCTCCCTAACCTTACCCGTCCCTAACTCAATAACAGCGAAGTGTTTTGCAGTACAACATGAACACAATACATTACACCTAACAATTATTCTAAATACATATAACGACACCAATTCAAAAGTGTGACTGATTAAAAATTTTCGATGGCTTCTCTAAAACACTGTGAGTTCAGCACTGTGGGTTGAACAGCGAGATGTCATGACAGACATGAGAAGAGGCAAAATTTCCAGTTATCTGTCCTCTCTTTCCACACTGACAGCTATTCTCAGTTGTTGCATGAGAAAGTATCTTGACATCCTGCTGAGGATTACATCATCGCTATAGCAACCAAAGTAGATACAATAGATATTGACTATACTGTCTGTTCAAACGGGTCTGATTTCATCACTTTCAAAAATGGCACAGATAGTCAGCCCCAAATATTGGATTTGAAAAGCAAATCAGATTTATATGCAGTGTAAACAAAACCTTAAGTGCTGTTCACCCAGGAACTGTCTTTTATTCGGTCAATATACACAATGCGCCAGATGGTCTTCTTTGACTAGAGTCGCATCTCACTGTTTATTTTTTGTTTGTTTTTTGCCATTTTACTTCATAAGTGCTGCATTTTTTACCCTTGTGCATCAATTTAAAAAGTCACACATAGGTCCATAGAGGACAAAAATGTCCATGTCAAAAAACTGTCATTAAAAAATGAATATTGGGAGCACAGAGTTAAGTTTGGTCTCATTTTAAAGAAGACCCTTGGCAGATTATTGTTGAAGTCAAAAAAGTTTAAAAATTGAAACCAAAAAAAAGTTTATGAAAATGATTTATGAATAATATTTTATGAAAAAAATATATTTGATGAAACTGCTAGAAAACCTAAAATCTAAAAAAGCTGTGTTCCAAATTTGAGGTTGATATCTCAAAAAAATGAGCTCTCAGTAAGATTTTGTTTGGGCGCAGTACCAACTTTTCCCCATTAGATGTCAGCAAAACTCCACTGGTGCACACAGCGGTTGGATTTGTTATTTGCAGTTGAGTTTTTCTCTCTCAAATATTACAAGCACACACACGCACACCCACACACAATTTTCTTTTATTACATACATACACACCACACTCTGATATCCATACCAACACACCCACACAGTTATAGCTGCATAATTTATCCAACTGTCTTTATAATATGCATAAACAGAAAACAGGAATAAAGTGAGTATTTGCTTTATACGCCAAACCTGAAAAAATGGCACCATCTGGTAAAAAATAGTCAAAATTTAAATTTTGAAGCCTTGCCAACAGAATGAAAGCCTAGTAACAAAGATTGCAACATTTTATAGTTAAATGGCAATGGGATTAAAAATTGCAGTTTTAATGGGTTTCAATGGGGACATTTTTGTCCAAGGCGCTGAGAGGAAGTATTTTGTGTACCTAGTGCAAAATAGTTTTTTTTAAAGGAAATGGGGGTGAAATATTAAAATTCCAATAAAAATACACACCTGTGGCAAATTTTATGCAGATAGCATTAACACATGCAAAGTTATCAAAAAAACTATACTGAAAAAGCCAAAAATGTCCATAAAGATGCACAAGGGTTAAGATTCTGTGTCAAAGGCTATAGAGTGGTGTTTATAGAGTTATGTTTACCACAGGGTTTATTTTACACATAAATTGAAAATCCCCATTATAAAGCCCCATAGGAAAATCTTGAAGGAACCAGCGACGAATTAGACTTCCGGGTTCTGACGGCATACCTGTACCACTCTATTGGCTCCTTTAACTGAAATGTGAAACTTCTATTCCTACAGCCACAACAATTGTGAATGTTATATTGCTTTTATGGTATGGCGCCGGATCAGCCTCAAAAATAATACATTTACAAAACAAAATTCATAAATGCACAGCACAATTCACATTTACAAAATCCGATTCGTAAAAGCATAAATATTTCCCCAAATGCTCACACAAATGCATCTTACCTAAATAAATTTAAAATCTTTACACAAATATGTATATATCAAGTTCTTGAATTAATTTCCATCACACATTTATGAAAGATGTTACATGTATTTATGGATCGTTGAATCTGCATTTGCAAATCGTCACACATGCGTGGACTGGTATATTTGAGACCTTCCTGGCAGGTTAAGATTCATAAATATCTTTTTTTGGAGGATGTTCCTTTTAGCCAATCGTGGTGAGATTTTAATCCACCAATCAAAACGCTCCTTACTGAACAGACTCAAGAAGCTCAACGCTGCGCTTGTGCTGTGCATTGTTCCATGATCGGGTCCTTTATGTAAAGACATTTTAATGGGTACTCTTTTTCTGGCACCTGATTACAATTTCTACAAAATCACATTATGATTTATATTGTTCGCACAAAATACAGCTACCCGGTTAGCCTGCTGTCTTATACACCAAAGTTGCACATACCCTGTTTATTCAGATCAATCTGTAATGTTATTAAATAAGTGTTAAATGTCCAGATATTTTATTTAATAACAACAATTATGTAATGTGTTCTGTTGTTGTTGTTGTTATTAGTAGTAGTATCGGGTCCGCAGTTACTTTTGACCAGGCATTAAAAACAGCTACCGCCACCTGAGGGAGATTTCGAACACACACAGCGGAGAGATTTCAGCATGGAGGATAAAAACCAGACTCAAGTAAAGTAAGTAAAGTCGTTTTTTTATCTGATGGCATTATCTTATGATGCCATTTCTTAGTTAATGAAGTGTGCAGTTTGCAGTGTTACAAAGTTGTTAGCCCACGCCAGCTTTCTTATATTATAACTGGTGTTTGTAGGAACACTTTAGTAATCACAGGATGAATGTGTAAGAATCAGTTTTACTGCTAAGACAAAAGCTGAAGATCAAACCCCCTGCAATAAAACAATAAAACTCACTAATCTGGAGAGAAGATCTCACAGAAAGAGTGTAGGACATCAGCCTGCCCAAACCTTCTCCCCCTCTCCCTCACCGACTCCCTTCCCTCTGATTCAAGTCACAGAATGCATATATACCACAGATGATGTATCTTGTTAATCTATTGTTTTTCCCCTTTCATGTGTGGTATCTTTTTAAAAGTCTCAGTGTGATTGGTAAAATGGTCTCAACTTCACTGCTGTCACTGGTAGGATGAGAAAGATTGAAACTTATGAGAATTCTGTTCTCCTTTTGAGTAGTCTCAGAAGATATCTGATCCTCTCCCCCGAAACCAGGTGTTTGTGTTTCAGATATTTACAACCCTTTTGTTCTGGTCTGGGTATTTAAGGAAGGGTGGCAGAGCTGCCATTTGGGAACATTCTGTAGCCAGAGCCCCCATGCAGTGCTGTGTCAGTGTCCGAGAGGCACTCACACACACTGTATGTACTGTGCCAGATATAATGACTCTTTCAAACTATTTTCATGTTACTTTGTAATTGTATTTTATATTTTTATGCTGAAAGTTGTGTACCATGGATTCGTGTTTAATTATTTTTATGTAAATTCTGTCTGGCCAAAATAAATGTTAATCTTGATTTATCTTGTATTATTCTGAAATCATTATTCTAGTATGGATCAATGTGGAGTCCTTTATTTCCGCAAATCTTTGGCCAGAATAGATCAAACCGAGGACCCCATGACTGAAGCATGGAGCGCAGCATGCGGGATAATCCGATTTCTGACTATTACTGTATTAGCAAGTTGCAGCTCTCGTGTCTATTAATCAAATTACACTTTTTGTTGAGTGAGCAGGTGCGACCACTCAAAGGTAAAATATTCACTCTGCAATCCTCTGACTAATATCAGAACTGGCCAGTTTGTGTCCGTGAACGCGCGAATCGCGACGCGTCTGTTTCTGTGCGATATCGGGTCCCTTGATGAACGAATATTTGAAAATCAACGATCCAAATTAAATTACAAACGTAACAAATTGAACGAAGTCACATAAAATTGGAGTCAGATCACTTTATTCACAGAGTCAGATTTAAAATTAGATGTTAATAAATTAAGTGAATTTAACAGAAATGCTGAAAAGGCTTACACGCAGAAAAACTCTATCATGAAAAGGGCGATTTTACTAGTTGGGTGTAACATAATAAACTAACAACAAAGAAATAAACTTACCTTGGACAGTTTCCTTCTGTGGCAAAGTAAATGCAGGTGGTAAGAGTTTTGAAGAGATTCCGTTGGCGTTGACCGCTTTCTGCAGAAAACAAGTACATTTACATAATTGAACTGTTTATTGAAAAAACTGTATTTTACTGTTGGAAATTGGCTGTAATTTTACAGCCATTTTTTACATTGTTAAGTCTGGTTTTTATCCTCCATGCTGAAATCTCTCCGCTGTGTGTGTTCGAAATCTCCCTCAGGTGGCGGTAGCTGTTTTTAATGCCTGATCAAAAGTTAATGCGAACCTGATATTACTACTACTAATAACAACAACAACAGAACACATTACATAATTGTTGTTATTAAATGAAATATCTGGACATTTAACACTTATTTAATAACATTACAGATTGATCTGAATAAACAGGGTATGTGCAACTTTGGTGTATAAGACAGCAGGCTAACCGGGTAGCTGTATTTTGTGCAAACAATATAAATCATAATGTGATTTTGTAGAAATTGTAATCAGGTGCCAGAAAAAGAGTACCCATTAAAATGTCTTTACATAAAAGACCCGATCATGGAACAATGCACAGCACAAGCGCAGCGTTGAGCTTCTTGAGTCGGTTCAGTAAGGAGCGTTTTGATTGGTGGATTAAAAACTCGTTGGCTACAAGACTACAAGATTACAATCTAGGCGTTTCAGGGAGTTGAGAAACATTGCTTACTGATATAGAGAATAACTCCCTTTGGAGTGACTTTGTGCTTTGTAACTTTGCAAAGTTTTTTTCATGCTCAAACAGCAACACGAGAATGAACCTCATTGGTTCTTGCGGAAGCTCAAATGTGCTGTGTAACAGGAGAATGAACCTCATTGGTTCTTGCAGAAGCTCAAACGTGCTGCGTAACACGAGAATGAACCTCATTGGTTCTTGCGGAAGCTAAAACGTGCTGCGTAACATGAGAATGAACCTCATTGGTTCTTGCGGAAGCTCAAACGTGCTGTGTAACAGGAGAATGAACCTCATTGGTTCTTGCAGAAGCTCAAACGTGCTGCGTAACACGAGAATGAACCTCATTGATTCTTGCAGAAGCTCAAACGTGCTGCGTAACATGAGAATGAACCTCATTGGTTCTTGCAGAAGCTCAAACGTGCTGCGTAACACGAGAATGAACCTCATTGGTTCTTGCGGAAGCTCAAACGTGCTGCGTAACACGAGAATGAACCTCATTGGTTCTTGCGGAAGCTCAAACGTGCTGCGTAACACGAGAATGAACCTCATTGGTTCTTGCGGAAGCTCAAACGTGCTGCGTAACACGAGAATGAACCTCATTGGTTCTTGCGGAAGCTCAAACGTGCTGCGTAACACGAGAATGAACCTCATTGGTTCTTGCACGTCAAGCGAACATGCTTGAGCTTCTGTTTACCACAACTGATGTGTGAGTTGATGAATGTTTATATGTGATTAAAAGCCTAAATTAAATCTGTTCATCATATAAAGCGATCGTGTCTCTTCAGAAAATTTGGAATAAGCTGCTCAATTCATATGGATTAGTTTTACGATCTCTTTATGAACTTTACAGGTTTGGAACAACACCAGGGAATTTTCATTTTTGAGTGAACTATCCTTTTAGTCTGTATTCCGAAGCATTCATGAATTTGTTATACGTTAAGCTTTACACTAAACCTACATTATACGTTAAACCTACACTATTAATAGTAACAACAACTCTATATCAGTCTGTGTTAGGTACCATATTTACTGTTCCTAGCTTTCATACTTCATCTAGGCGATGTTTTATGGTTGCTTAGGCTGATTACAATCACAGTTGCCCCAGCAGGAGGGTTCTACTCTTTTAAATAAAATATTTAAATCGTTAAAGTATTTAATGATCTGTTTATGGTGCACATATGTAATTTATACAACACCCCACAGGGGTGAACAACAGTCCTCCAGGTCAGGGGCGGGAATCATTTCACAGAAAGCACTCATGGGCAATCGCCAGGCCTATTCAACAGTGACGGCTGATTTACCTGCTTAACTCTCTTCACCATGATGGAAAGCAAAGGTGGCGCTGGATGGAGAAAAACAATAAAATGGAGAGAGATAAATGAGAATGTGCAGAGGGGAGAAAGACTGTAGAGCGGCGTGTTAATGACTGGAGATGAAAATAAGATTAGCGGGCGGGCGCGGGTGCGTGCGAGAGAAAGAGAGTACGTGGGTGAAATTGAGCAAGTCGGGCGACCACTAAAGAAAGGCAAAATAGTGAGAATGCGGAAAGAAGATTGTGAGATAGCGGCGACACATGATACTCAGATGGGCCGAGATTACTGAAAAGGCAGTGTAGAAAAACAGAAGCAGGTAATGAGAAAAGGACAGATAAGAAAGGGTAGCCTATCGCTGATAGAGAGAATACTCTTGTTAAGCCGTACCAGGATGATACAGCTTCGTGCAGAGCAGCACCACCGAGAGCACAAAAACACTTGATTATTGCTCAAATTGTGAGAGGTGCTGTGTCAGCTTAGAGAAGAAAGAGAAGAAAAGCCATGTCTCTTGATACAGGGGAGAGAATGGGCAGCTCTAGAATTGGACACGCTGAGAGAAAGCACTTGATTGGCACCTATAGAGATTGTTTTTTTTAGTAGGCATAGTAGTCTCTGTGCGTTTGTTCTCGCCTCCTTTAGCCTTTTGAATGTTGCCAGTGGTACTCGATGTAAATATATTCATCTAATGTCTCCCCCTCATTTCTTTACAAAACACAGGTCTTTTCATTAAGACAACATGACAAAAGCCTGACACAAACTCTGTTCCATGCTGAGCATGGTCAGTTTCTTTTAATACCACAAGAGAGCACTCAATTCCTGCGGAATAATCACACCAGACTCCATATGCAGAGAATCAATGAGGATGGAAACAGCATGCGTCACGTTTTTTATAAACTAAGCCTAGAAACTGTTTTGGATGTTGAAACATTTCATACAAAAAAACAAAAAAAAAAAAAACACTGATATAAAATGAATAAGAAATATTTAAAATTCAAACAAATACACGATATTACAAGATAGAATGTAAACTCATTTGCACACAAGGTCAAATTTTCTTGCCTCCACTGATGCTCTTTGGATCATTAATTTGTGAAATATGCCTGTAATAGCATTGCATCTCAAAGATGTTCGCTGCTCATCTATTAAAAGCTGAATAATATCAGGGTTGTTTTAAAATATTACTGATGAAATATGATTAAATGATACGCTATTTATCAAAGTGATATTATGAATATGTACACAGATCATTAGGCTTTGTACAAACTTCAGTAAATGTCAGTTGAAGTGCTGCTGTCATTAAAGCAAAAGAGAGAGAAACCAAATAGGCTACTGTTATTTTATTTTTTGTTAAATTCCATGTTGCACTTAATTTGTTGTATAGCAAGCCCTGGATTTTAACTTGGAAAAAAAACCTTATTAAAAATATTCCCTCCATTTTTTTACATTTTTGTCTGTATTTTTTCCTGATATTTTTTGAGGTAACACACACACACACACACACACACACACTCACTCACACATGTTTGTTTTTGTGAATTGTGGGGACACTCCATAGGCGTATTGGTTTTTATACCGTACAAACCGTATTTTCTATCCCCCTACACTACCCCTACCCCTAAACCTACCCATCACAGGAAACTGCACATTTTTACTTTCTCAAAAAAAAACCTCATTCTGTATGATTTATAAGCCTTTTGAAAAATGGGGACATGGGTAATGTCCTCATAAGTCACCCTCTCCTTGTAATACCTGTGTCATACCCATGTCATTATACAAATTTGTGTCCTGATATGTCACAAAAACACGCACACTCACTCACTCTCTCTTTCTCTCTCTCTCACACACACACACACACACACACACACACACACACACACACACACACACACACACACACACACAAAAGGCTAGCCAACAATTAGGATGCAGTACCAACCTCAGCCACCAGATGCCACTAACATTAAGGATTAAATATAATGCTTACAACGTGACAGAATGTCCCTGTTACTTTATGATTTATAGATCAGTAATAAAATTAAAGGAGACCTATTAAACAAAATTCACTTTTACATGGTGTTTGAACATAAATGTGTGTCGGCAGTGTATACACAACCCTATAATGGTAAAAATCCACCTACTCCACCTACACCTACTTTTTAATCCCCATAAATCATAAACAGTGTCTCGGAATAAGCAGTTTGCAGTTTCTGTGCAATGTGAGGTCACATTGTACAGGCTCCGCCCACGACTGCTGACAGACTCTGCCCTATTAGCATAGACCCCGCCCTGAGTGAGCTGTTAACTGATTAACTTTAGTACCTTTATTAGTTTAATAAGAATACATTTCTGTACTTGATTGCTGCTGTTAAATGCTCTGGCGAGGAGATAATGGTGCACCATGTTTATCTCCTCACCAGGGCATTTAACAGCAGCATTCAAGTAAGAAATCTATTCTTATTAAACTATTAAAGCTACTAAAGTCATTCAATTAAGAGCAGTGAGTGATTTAAGAGCAGTGAGTGATTTCTGTTTTCCTTTTGTTTGGTTCATATTAACAGCATATATAACAGTAGGTACTGTATATTACACTGTTTTCACTTTAATACACACAGCCGGCCGTCGCCATCTTGGCAGCGCGTCACCACGCATCACTCCCGGATAACCGAAAATGGGCAAAGAGGCGGGACGTCTCTGGGATTGACTCCCTTTTGGAGCCTGTCTCTAGCGGCCAGTCGATGAATTGCAGTTTAAGTCACTTCCGTGTTGGATTCAAGAGAGCGACTGGGAGGTTGCCGGTTGGTTTAGACTGATACATGGCTTTAAAACACATGCAGATAATAAACTTTCATGATGATGAAGAACTGCAATGTCACGTGAGCGTGACCGCGATAGAGATGTTTTAGTTTTTGGCAGAGTAGGCTCTGCCCTCTTCTGGAAAGCAGGGCGGGGAGCAGCAGCTCATTTGCATTTAAAGATACATGAAAACAGCATGCTTTTCCTTCCACTCAAAAATGGCCATTTACAACACTATATAATATAATAAATGATCTGTGGGGTATTTTGAGCTGTAACTTCAGACACATTATGGGGACACATGAGACTTATATTACATCTTGTAAAAAGGGGCCTAATAGGTCCCCTTTAAAAATTACATAGAAAACAACAACAACAAAAAGTCTTACAGAGAAAAGAAAATACAATTTTTTTAATACAGAAAAAAACATTAATAAAGAAACAGACAGGAAGCACACATTTTTACTTTGTGGTTCAGGGCCTCTGTATTAGATAATAAAAATGCATTATATTAGAAAAATGCTAAATTGAAGTAGGGCAGCCTCACAGGAACATTCAAGCCAATGTAATTTGAAAAAGACATTGAAATGAGTGCAATACAACACTAAGAGCTGATATCACATCATTACTTCAGTCGTTGTTGTCTTTTTTTCTAGTTCGGTATGTACCGACACGCCTCTTCACCCCTATATTCCACACCCCGCCTTCCCATTACTGTCATGTGACACTCAGTAACTCTTGTCCCATCCCTAGGATTTGACAGCAATCTTGTCAGAGTGCACTCAGCAGCAGAGTGAAAGCCCTTCTGTATCTCACAACCTCATTCACTTGGGGACCATTCCTGGGGACGTTCACTCAGCCTGTGGACAGAGTAATCAGGACAGATTTTACATGCTGTGATGGAGGGCCCGAAAATACGCAAAACAACTGCTGTGTCGTTGAAAGGAGACGTAGCTTGGCTATGCACAAAAAGATTTAGTGAGCAGCTACATGTGTCTCAGCCAGCACATCTGAGGAATCACGCAACACTTGGAAAAAGGCTAAATTACATTTACTCCATCATTAGCATTCATTGTACAATTTCAGGCCATGAAATTTAGAGTAAAAAATAGCAGCTATGGTTTCCAGAACTTAAAAATATGATGGTAATATTATGGTTTAAGAATTTAACTTCAATTTACAGTAAAAAACAAAACATTTATTTCATTAACTGACAACCTGCGGAAGTACTAAAATACATCTTGTATCTTTATGACAACCACAAAAACACAGGTAATGAGAAAGCCACATGATGAATCGAAGTTCATCACAAGCAGCTTTTCCACAAGTTGAGCTAAATAATGTTTAGAAGATGCACACATACACACAAATACAAAATATAATCATGGTAACACACATGATTAATGCAACTAATGCAATTAACATTCATTTAACAACATAAGATGTACATAACTGATAGCAAAAAACAGTAAAACTTTACAATAAGGTCCCATTAGATAACATTAGTTAATACAATAACTAACATTAACTAACAACGAGCTAAACATGTGTTACAGTATTTATTCATCTTTGTTTAATGTTTACACTCACCTAAAGGATTATTAGGAACACCATACTAATACTGTGTTTGACCCCCTTTCGCCTTCAGAACTGCCTTAATTCTACGTGGCATTGATTCAACAAGGTGCTGAAAGCATTCTTTAGAAATGTTGGCCCATATTGATAGGATAGCATCTTGCAGCTGATGGAGATTTGTGGGATGCACATCCAGGGCACGAAGCTCCCGTTCCACCACATCCCAAAGATGCTCTATTGGGTTGAGATCTGGTGACTGTGGGGGCCATTTTAGTACAGTGAACTCATTGTCATGTTCAAGAAACCAATTTGAAATGATTGGAGCTTTGTGACATGGTGCATTATCCTGCTGGAAGTAGCCATCAGAGGATGGGTACATGGTGGTCATAAAGGGATGGACATGGTCAGAAACAATGCTCAGGTAGGCCGTGGCATTTAAACGATGCCCAATTGGCACTAAGGGGCCTAAAGTGTGCCAAGAAAACATCCCCCACACCATTACACCACCACCACCAGCCTGCACAGTGGTAACAAGGCATGATGGATCCATGTTCTCATTCTGTTTACGCCAAATTCTGACTCTACCATCTGAATGTCTCAACAGAAATCGAGACTCATCAGACCAGGCAACATTTTTCCAGTCTTCAACTGTCCAATTTTGGTGAGCTTGTGCAAATTGTAGCCTCTTTTTCCTATTTGTAGTGGAGATGAGTGGTACCCGGTGGGGTCTTCTGCTGTTGTAGCCCATCCGCCTCAAGGTTGTGCGTGTTGTGGCTTCACAAATGCTTTGCTGCATACCTCGGTTGTAACGAGTGGTTATTTCAGTCAAAGTTGCTCTTCTATCAGCTTGAATCAGTCGGCCCATTCTCCTCTGACCTCTAGCATCAACAAGGCATTTTCGCCCACAGGACTGCCGCATACTGGATGTTTTTCCCTTTTCACACCATTCTTTGTAAACTCTAGAAATGGTTGTGCGTGAAAATCCCAGTAACTGAGCAGATTGTGAAATACTCAGACCGGCCCGTCTGGCACCAACAACCATGCCACGCTCAAAATTGCTTAAATCACCTTTCTTTCCCATTCTGACATTCAGTTTGGAGTTCAGGAGATTGTCTTGACCAGGACCACACCCCTAAATGCATTGAAGCAACTGCCATGTGATTGGTTGATTAGATAATTGCATTAATGAGAAATTGAACAGGTGTTCCTAATAATCCTTTAGGTAAGTGTATATGCAAGAATTTTCCAACCTGATCTCACTGTAATTCGTAAGTATTTTACGAGGTGGTTAATTCATACGAATTTGTACGATTTTGTAAAATACTTCCGAATTGCTGTGTGATTACATTGGAATTTTCATGTATTAAACACTTTTTTTATTGCCAATGTGTGAACAGCTTGTAACTAAACTTAAAAAACAAGACCTTCCACAACTTCCTAGGTTGTCTATGAAAGCTAATTTTTATGTGAAGGTCTCGGGACGTTTTTGCCGGGAAAATCAAAAGGATGTGAGAGTCTCTCTTCCGTTCAGTGACACATGAAACAAATGCTTATACAATGTTCAGGATAATGCAGAAAGAGCCATACTGTAATGTGTCGTGCAAAGAAAAAGGTTTAATTTAAACTATTGTCTCACATAGCCAGATCTATAGAGTGTATATAGTCTCAAATATACTTTATAATCAAACTATCATAACAGTGCAATTGAATTACCTCATCTGTCATCATGATGCCAGTGAATTGCAGAGCTTGTGCAAACATATCCACATCACTATGATCACATGCTTTCTTAACTGCTGTTTTCTCACCACTGTCACTTTTGTGGTGTGTTTATTTTGTTATTGAGAGGAAAGCGTGCAGCACATATTCACATATTCATCTAAACGTCGCTCTTGGCAGCATGGTTCGTTAAAAGTATATCGCTGCAAAGCTATTTCTTATACCTTTTTCCTATACCTATTACTATAAAATGGAAAAAAATTTCCTTTGCATTTTTCGCATATACAGATGTTGTCAAAACGATTCCCGTTCACACAGATCTGCAAAAACGATTAAAAACTTTGTATTATGCATGCCAGGTCAGTAGTTGGCGAGGTCACTTTGTAAAGAAAAACTATGCGCCTATAGACTGAATATGCATGACATCACCGTTTTCACAAATTTAGGTTTTTGTTGTTTACACAGAGACAATAACAATACTGTTTTCAAAAACTTTGAAAATCTTTGAAACCTGTTTTCAAAAGTTTACGTTTTGAGGCCCCCAAAACACCGTTGCGTAAATGCGTGTATGAAGTATGAAATGAAGTTTTCCGTTTTTAGTTGAAAACAGTGTTCTGTTACTCGTGTAAGTTATTACTAATAATGTAAATGTTGAAATTAACAATAACATTAAAAAATGTTTTAGAAGTATCTGTCATGTTAACTAATATTTAGAGTAGGCACCTAATATTGACAAATGGAACCTTATTGTAAAGTGTTACCGAAAAAAGTGAGGTGTCGCACTGGGAAGAATGTCAATTTATGGCTTTTTTTTTTACTGTAAATTATGAGATTACTTAGTATTTTTAATTCCGTAAACTGTTAATTTAACAGTATTTTACTGTAAAATTACATGAAATGTCCCATTAGATTTATTACAGTTTATAGTAAGGGAACTTACTGTTAACCAATTAACAGGTTTTTAATTGTCTAAAAAAGAGAAAAAGATCTATATAAGGAGAAATGTCTTAAATGACTGCATAAAACTTTCATGTCTAGCGGGTTCTTTTTTTCAGGCGATAAAGCATGTTTACAAGCTGTTTAATTCATAAAATTGAATCAAATTAAAATAGTGCTGTCAAATTTTTTCAGTTTAACGTGTTAAAAACACAATTAATGCAGGTGTTTTCCTGTCATCCTTTGGCTAGCGTTACATCATATGATCACGCTCTTATTCATGCAAATGCTTTTAAACCATTCAAGCGCGACAAGACAAAAGAGAACGCACTGTCTGTGAATGTCCTGACACACAAACACGACGCACACAGACAGAACACCACAATCAAGTTCTTTCACGCTCAAACAATAACATAGAATTATGCCAAAATGCCCGTTTTGTCGAGTTTTCTCATAAGAGCAGTCTTAAATGAGTTAAATAACATCTTAAATAGAGTTGGAAACGTAAAGAAAATGAGATGCACGTGACAGCGCATCAGATCCGCATCATGTTCTGCAGCGGCAGATCTTAAAGTCACAGCAGCGACTAATGCTGTCTGTTATTAATGTTAATCAAAGAACAAAGGTAACAGAGAAAATTGTAGCTTTAATAAGGATTAATCTATATTTAATTTATAATTTATGCAGTTAAAAAAAGGTGTTTGATTACTTTATTTAATTTCTGTATGTCTAACAGGTAGGAAGGCCACAGGTAAATATGACAATTATTATAATGGATTTATGTGAAGATTGTTTTAAGTTCACTTAAATTAAAAGTTGTTTTTTTTAAAGCCTTATACATTTTGAAATTAATAGCTTTCAATTATACTGTAATGTTGAATGTCTATCATTAATGTAAAAAATATATATATTTCATAGAGACATCAGTAGCAGTATTAGTATCAGTGATACTGGCCTTCATTCATAAAAAGATGCCATTACAACAAATATTTAAAATATACTGTCTTTAAGTTGTTTCTACATTACTTTTGAGAGTAACTGTGAAATTATTACAATATAAAAATATTTAAAACTTAAATTGCAGTTAGTTACAGAAAAATGTGTGATTATTTAGTTATTTTTTAATCGATTGACAGCACTAAATTAAAATAAAATTAGTTAAAACTAATTCCATAAAATAATCCCATGATGGAAACCCCTGAGAGGTTCTCTATATGAAGCACCTGACAGAACCCTTTAAGGTTCTATATAGAACCTTTTTTTCTAAGAGTGATAGCATTTTTATAGTGTTTTACCAGTCAGTGTTTTTTTACAGTGCATGTAACCTACTGTATAAATGCTATATAAGAGACTCTTCTGATCTGAGATCGGCTCGTGAGATTGTGAGCACCAGACATAAACAGACTGAATGACAGGGGTGAGCTGCCATTATGTGTGATGTGAAGTCAGCCACAGCCCATCAGCTTCAATGCCACACGAGCAGATAAGTCAGTCCCTGAGGGCACACATTATGCATCTATCAAATCCAGCATGAACATAGGGGAGAGCTCCTGAAAGTCAATGCCATCAGCTCTCAAATGAAGCATGGTGTTGAAGTTTTTTTTTTTTTTTGGACATTATTCTATTAAACAGACACAGAAAACTAACCGCTGGGGTGAATATCTGACTGTACAGGCATTTTCCGCCACACTTAGAGTGTAATACTCCACACATTTCCTCACAGCTGGATAAAAAATTCCTTAGGGGGAAAAAGGCGACCCAAACAACAACAACAAAAAAAAAAATCACACCTCTTAGAGCCAGGCTTTTTACTGCTTTCTGAAAATCACAGTGATACGCCCCCCCAAGAGAGAAACCATTTTCTGTGCTCTGCAAAAAAAAGGTACGTTAAGAATCACCCACCCAATAAATTGGTTTCCGGCATGGAATCGTTTGATTATGTGCTGGACGTGACTTGTGTGTGTGTGTGTGTATGTGTGTGCTTTTTACGTTTGTGTCAAGCTGTTTTCTATATTTATGTCAGTACAGTTGTCCCGAGAGATTGTGGTTTAATCCCTGTTGTTCTGCCCCTCGCAACCTGAGAATCCCATCTAATGCGTAATCTTGTTCTGCTGTTAATCCTAATCTCTACGGTATCAAAAAACCAAACAAACACTCAATAGAGTTGTGCTTTCTTCATTTGTCAGTTGTTTTACAAGATGAAATGAGGAGCAGATCTTGGCTGCCAAGTATCTGACACATCTTTTATCGTGCCACCTGCTGCGCTGTCTTGCATTTGCACACATCTCACTTAATACCTTGTTCAACAGGCTTGGAGTCCAATTATACAATCTAACTTATCTTCTAAAGGCTTTTGAGAACATTAATATTTATTATTCCCTGTTGTGTTTGATAAAGAGAAAATTGGGATTCATTTTGGATTTTTTTTAAAGGGATCCTATAATCTTTTTACAAGATGTAAAATAAGTCTATGATGTCCTGAGTGTGTATGTTAAGTTTTAGCTCAAAATACCCCACAGATAATTTTTTATAGCATGTTAAAATTGTCACTTTTTGAGGGTGAGCAAAAACACGCTGTTTTTGTGTGTGTCCCTTTAAATGCAAATGAGCTGCTGCTCCCGGCCCCCTTTCAAGAAGAGGGCGGAGCTTCAAGAGCTCGAGTTAGCAGCTCCAATTACCTCACGCACTGAAAATGTCCGAAACTGTTCAGCCTTTTATGTTCAAACCAGAGTCGGACAATGATGGAGAGACTCAAGAAGAAGTGACAACATGTAGAATGCAACAGGACGTTTCTGAATGGTTAGTTGATGAATTTATGTAGCTGATGTGAAGTAATTTATTAGCATATTCTGTCATGATAATCTATAAATTGTTGTATCTGTAACTGTTGTAAGATGCCTACAGAGCCAGAGAATATATACTGCATGAAGATAGAACAGGGATAGTTTAGTTTAATTATGGTTATAACTTATGTTGTCATCTTGCTTTTATGACATGCTATTGCATTTGTGTTAAGTACTGTATTACAATAAATGTGAAAAGACGGATGCGACAGCTTGAGCAGACTCCTAAATGTGCTGTAACTTACTACAACAACTCTTCCTCTTCTCAACATGGCCTTTGTTGCATGTTCCCGGGGGCAGGGTTTATGTCAATTTTAGGGTTAGTGATGTCACTAACCCGTGAATGAGCTTGTTGTAGTCCTTAAAAAGCGATTTCTTTAAAAGAAAATAAATCCCTTTGCTTTGAACTTTGAGCATCGTAACTTTGCAGATGTTGTTTATGCTCAAACAGCAACATTACACACTAACTAAAGCTAAAAAAGTGAAATCATAATCAACCTCTCCTTTAAAAGATTGCCTTTTCAGTGCTGTGAGCAAGCATGCAAGCATGTTTCTTTTGTGCTTCAATAACAAAACACTCATGACATATTCAATACTATACATTGTTGTTATTAGTGTAAAAAATAATTTTCATTAAAGGGATAGTTCACCCAAAAATGAAAATTCTGTCATTAATTACCCTCAGTTCGTTCCAAATCCATAAGACTTTCGTTCATCTTCTGTACTGTCCATAGACAGCTATGCAACTACCACTTTGATGCTTCAAAAAGGAGAAGTTCAAAAAGAAGAGACACGATCGCTTTATATGATGAACAGATTGAACTTAGGCTCCCCATGTGGCTTTATGTATTTTTAGGATATTGATAGGAGTCTGGAATCTTTATCTCACTTGTGCATTATTTAAAACATTTTTCAAAAACTTTTATTAGTTTATTTATACATAAAACTTTTTTAATGAGGGAAAAAATGACTGAGGGCACCTTTAAAATGTCCCTTTGTTAAAACCAAAGCTGCGCCCTTGCATTTGAATGGTTTGCACCTTGTTCCCAGCTGTTCTTTAAATGTTAATAACCCTCAGTTCACTATAAATTACTTCTGGCTATGACTATTTCAGTTATAAAACAAAAACAAATCTCTTTTTTCCTCCCCCTGTGAGAGCCAGTGCCCTCTATAGTCATAGAGAGTATGTGTAATAAAAGAGCCACATCCTCACTCATTCTCTCTCATTTTACTGTGCTGTTGTGTTTAATGTGAGGGTCTGGAACATCAAGTAGCACTCCACCCCTCCTCTGCTCTTTCTGTAAGGGCTCCAGGGTTCATTAGGTGGCAAATCGTCCTTTCAATAATCAGCCAATGTAGCTCACGCTCCCATTTTGATAACCTTCATCTCATTAAATTCATGGTATGCTCATTTGAGTTCTGTACAGAAAAAAAGATGTAAGTGAAAGAAATAGTAAGTAGTAATTAAAGAGCTGACAGGGATCCTGCTTGGATGAGTGGGTCCACTAGCACTTCTGCCACCTTTGAAGCCTCCCACTCCGCCATCCAAATCAGACAGCCTTAGATACCCGTCTGCTGCTACTGCTAGAGAGACTCACTCAAATGGCCTTTAATTTTTTTGCCCTTTTTGCTGTTGTTTAGAACAGAGACAGTAGAGAAAAGATTGGAAATTGAGGGTAAGAAGGAATGAAATCTGCACATGACACAGACCAGATTCAAACCTGAATTTCCCATATGAGCATCACAGTTCAATGAACCACTAGGCTACGGCTCCAACATATGATCTACCAAATCTTTCATAACAGTCTTGATTCATATGTATACCGATACTCATCGTGACATCATTAAATAAGAGCATATTTCTGTCTTTATTGTGATGCTATAGAGCGCTGCAGGGATGATGTATTTTTGTTGGCCAAAAGCCAGAAACGAGTTAGCATTTTTGGTGCCATCGTCCTGAAGTCCATGGGGTTTTTTTTTTTTTTAAATGGGTTTTTGGTTAAATGCAATGGAAAAATCCTATTGACATTTTGTCAATGGAATCAGGTTAATGCTAGTCTCAGCTTCAGACATCAAAACCACGGACCGTTGGCTGAACGTCTGATGCATAAGGTTGCACACAAAATGGTAAACACAACAGAAGTTGTTGAATTCTAAAGCATTTCCGGGAGACATAAGTGTCGCGTTCTTTAACGGTCTGCCTGGAAACAAAGCCGCTGTGATGCCAAACCCCCTCATGGAAGAACTTTTAGATGATTTGAAATTCTCAGAACAAGTTGTCAGGAAACAGAGACGGATTCAATAGCAAGTGAAAGTAAGGATGTTTATTCAAACACAAACAGCAGTGATGAAATAGGTGGTCAGAGTCGATGGCAGGTGGATCACAGAGCCTCCAGGCAGCGCAGGGCAAATGGGCAAAACCAGGTCTACGGAGAGAAGTATGGCAGGTGAACCAGGGAAAACGGAGACAGAATCCAGCAGGAACGGAGAAATGCCAGCGAACATAAACGGGCAGCAGGACAAGGCCACGGGAGACAACCAAACGATCTGACAAACACAAGATGGAAACACAGAGGCCGGCGGATTAATCTTAGAATGAAAAACGGGCTTCAATTTGGAAACATGAAAGACGGGATGAATTCTCCTGTACGGCGGAGGAAGTTTAAGGCGGACTGCCACCGGACTAAGAATCTTGGTGACAGTGAACGGGCCGATAAATTTGGGAGCAAGTTTATTACAAACAGATCGGAGAGGAATGTTCCTGGAAGAAAGCCACACTTTTTGACCCACGACGTAGACGGGAGGCTTTGACCAGTGGCGATCGGCCTGAGCCTTGGTGCACGCTCCCACCCGGAGGGGAGTCTTGCGGGCTCTTCTCCAAGTGCGGTGACACCTCTGGACAAAGGCATGGGCAGAGGGGACCGTGACTTCGGCCCGTGGACGATACTGGTGATGAGTTATGTGCGTACTCAACCCATGAGAGTTGCTGGCTCCAGGAGGAAGGATTCTGGGAAACCAAACAATCGCAACATTCTCTCTAAGTCCTGGTTAGCCCGCTCGGTCTGGCCGTTGCTCTGAGGGTGAAAACCAGAAGACAGACTGACAGTTGCCCCAGTAAGCAACAAAACTCCTTCCAAAACTTGGAAACGAATTGGGGCCCCCTGTCAGAGACCAAGTCCATCGGGAGGCCATGTAAGCGAAAGACGTGATCTACAACAGTAACCGCTGTCTCCTTGGCCGAAGGTAACTTGGGCAAGGGAATAAAATGAGTAGCCTTCGAGAACTGGTCCACTACGGTCAAAACGACCGTATTGCCTTGGGAGGGGGGTAACAAAATCGAGTGCGATGTGGGACCAGGGTCTCGAAGGGACAGACAGCGGTTGAAGTAACCCACCCGGGGGGGTCGATTGGAAGTCTTACCACGAGCACAGACAGAACAGGCCAAAACAAAACCCCGAATGTCCCGAGCCATATACGGCCACCAGAATCGTTGCTTGACCAAAAAGCTGGTACGGTTAACTCCTGGGTGACACGCCACATTGGAGCAATGACCCCACTGAATAACGTCGGACCGTAATCCCTCTGGTACAAATAAACGACCCGATGGGCACCCGGGCGGAGGCATTACCCCTTTTAAGGCCGTGTGGACCTTTGACTCGATCTCCCATGTGAGTGTGGAGACAATGAGTCTCTCAGGTAAAATGCACTCGGGAGTGGACGGGTGTTCGGAACGGTCAAAAACGCGAGATAAAGCATCAGGTTTGATGTTTTTAGAACCCGGATGATAGGAAAGCGAAAACTCAAAACGACCGAAAAAAAAAGTGCCCACCGAGCCTGCCTAGAGTTGAGTCATTTAGCTGATCTAATATATTCAAGGTTCTTATGATCGGTCCAGGTGATAAAAGGTACCCCCGAACCCTCTAACCAATGACGCCACTCCTTCAACGCCAACTTGACTGCCACCAATATCATAATTACGTTCTGCAGACGATAACCGATGAGAAAAAAAAAAAAAAAAAAAAAGCGCAAGGATGCATCTTATCGTCCGTGGCCGAGCGCTGGGAAAGCACCGCTCCTACCTCCACCTCTGATGCGTCGACCTCCACCACAAACTGACGTGAAGGATCAGGGGCTATAAGAATGGGAGCTGAAACAAAGCGCCTTTTGAGGTTGGAAAATGCAGCTTCGGCTGCACTAGACCACCTGGACGCCGTCTTGGTGGAGTTCAAGGCGGTTAGAGGCGAGGCTAGTTGGCTGAAATTGTGAATGAAGTGCCGGTAAAAATGGGTGAATCCCAGAAATCTCTGCAGGGCCTTACGAGAATCTGGGATTGGCCAATCAACCACAGCCTTAACCTTGTCGGGATGAGATGATCCCGAGCGCACTCCCTCGGATGAGATGTAACCCAAGAATGGAACTGACTGTGCATGAAACACGCATTTCTCCGCCTTGACAAAAAGCCCATTCTCGAGCAGCCTCTGGAGCACCCTCCTGACGTGCTGAACATGTTCCTGGAGAGATGAAGAAACAATCAGAATGTCATCCAGGTAGACATAAATAAACTGATCGATCATGTCTCTCAGCACGTCATTGACGAGTGCTTGGAAAACCGCAGGGGAGTTAATATTCAAATATTCAAAGTGCCCCCTGGGGGTGTTAAACGCAGTTTTCCACTCATCCCCCTCCCTAATGCGAACCAAATGATAGGCGTTAAGTAAATCCAATTTTGTGAAGAGAGATGCTCCCTGCAACCGCTCGAAGGCAGAAGACATCAACGGCAAAGGATAAGTATTCTTTACCGTGATGATGTTCAGCCCTCGGTAGTCAATGCACGGTCGCAGCGATCCATCCTTCTCCACAAAAAAGAACCCCACCTCCGCAGAAGAAGAGGAAGGACGGATGAGCCTGGCTGCTAGAGAATCAGAAATATATTTCTCCATGGCCTACCTCTCTGGAGCAGAAAGTGAGTATAACTTGCCTTTAGGCGGAGACATACCTGGAACTAACTCTATAGCACAGTCATAGGGACGATGCGGAGGAAGAGAACTTACTGAACTTCCTTCAGGTCGATGTACTCCTCCGGCAAGTTAGACAGATTCACCGGCTCATCCTGTAACAAAAAACAAGACACGGACGAACAGGCAGACACAAGACAAGAGGCATAACATTTCTCGCTCCAGGCCGAAATGGAACTGTGGCCCCAGTCGATGCTAGGGTTGTGATTCCCTGAAGTGACAAGGGTGACCGGACCGGTGGTGTGAGAAATGGCTGGAAGTTCTTGTCCATTCAAAGCGCTGACGGAAATCTTGTGAGTAAGTGGAATCATGGGAATCTGGAGGTGTTGTGCAAGGGAGCAGTCCATAAAATTACCTTCTGCTCCTGAATCCAGCAGCGCCTGACAATGAAGAAATCTGTTTGCCCACTGCAGTCTTACCGGGAGGAGAGTAGTAGATGAGGCTTTCTCCACAGATAGTCCGCCCAACAGTAACCTCCGTTCCACTGGCGGGCGCGGTCTTTTACTGGGCAGTTTATCAGAAACTGTCCAGTTCCACCACAGTACAAACACAGTCCCTTAGCCCTCCGCCGATCTCTCTCCTCCCGGGAAAGCCGAGCTCTACCCACCTGCATGGGTTCGTGATCGAATGGTGGGCTGACCGCATTGCTGACACTGGCCGTAGAATACTCGGGGGTTGCGGGAACCAGCGACTGTCGTGCACGTTGGTCCCTCCGTTGTAGACGCGCATCCACGCGCAAAGCCAGTTCGATCAATCGGTCGAGGTTAGTAGGAAGATCCAGGGCGAAGATCTCTCGTTGAATGCGGTCAGCCAACCCATGCAGGAACATGTCCCACTGCGCCTCCTCATTCCATTTGCACTCGGCCGCCAATGTTCGGAACTCAATGGAGTAATCAGAGACACGGTCCGTCTCCCTGGCGAAGATCGGCGAGCACTCACCACCGCAAGATCAAAGACCCGCCTCATTTCCTCGGAGAGTGCTTGGAACGAGGAGCAGCACGGGTGTTGATTTTCCCACTCCGCTGTTCCCCATTGAGCCGAGCGCCCAGAGAGTAGGGTCATAAGAGTCACTTTAGACTGTTCAGTGGAAAACGTCAGTGGCTGGAGAGAGAAAAAGACAGAACACTTGGTTAAGAATGCTCTGCAGTAGTTGGGCTCACCCGTGTAGACTTCCGGTGTGGGTAAGCGCGGCTCATGCTGATGTTCGTAAGAGCAAGGGGAACTGACGGCGGGGCTGGCGCAGTGGGCCATTTAATTTGGTGAATCTGATTGGTGAGCTCGGACACCTGCGCGACCCGTGACCACCATTTGTTCCTCCTGTTGATCCAAGCGTGCATTGCTGTTTGACAGAAACTCTTGCAGATCGGATGCACTCGCTGAATCCATGGTTGGTCAGATCGTTCTGTCAGGAAACAGAGACGGATTCAATAGCAAGTGAAAGTAAGGATGTTTATTCAAACACAAACAGCAGTGATGAAATAGGTGGTCAGAGTCGATGGCAGGTGGATCACAGAGCCTCCAGACAGCGCAGGGACGCAATGGGCAAAACCAGGTCCACGGAGAGAAGTATGGCAGGTGAACCAGGGAAAACGGCGAAATGCCAGCAAACATAAACGGGCAGCAGGACAAGGCCACAGGAGACAACCAAACGATCTGACAAACACAAGACGGAAACACCGACATTAAATAGACCCGCTGATGAGCCGCAGCTGGCACTGATAAGCTGATCAGCCACAATCAGCAGACACACCCACAACACACACACGAATGAGACAATGAATCCATGAACCGTGACAAAAGTTTACACACGTTTCCAACCGGTGTTTCGCAAACTGGTCTGTTTGACTGATGTGTCGTTGCAGTGAATTTGCATGACGTTCTTGAATAAATGCAAACTTTTGAAAACAAAACCGTTATCGTGTCAGTGTAAACAACCAAAAATCTGCCTCCCACGCCGGAGACCAGGGCTTGAATCCCGCTCTGAGCGGGTCGAGTAGGACCGGTTACACCAGCATATGTTGTCTTTTGGGCACTGTCATGATCCCAGCAAGACCACAACAACACTTGCTTATAGTCTTTAACTAAGTCTTTAAAAACAGCAATTTTCAGTTTTGAACTTTCGTTATCAAGTTGCTATTTACTGTCCCATTGAAAGAACTCTTCTCATAACTTTACATCATTAATGTATTATAGAAATATGCAAGCAAAAACAATGCTTGCCCCCAAAATACTGCTTGCACACAGACAGCTGGCCTACTCACACTCAACCCCGCAAGACCATGCTGGTGGACCAGCTTCACCAGCTCCGGTTTGCTTGAAAACAGCATGAATATGCTGGTCCACCTGCTAAACCAGCACTATACTAGGATAAACCAGCCTGGACCAGCATGGAATCCATGCTGGTTTATGCTGAATTTTTCAGCAGGTCAGTCTAAATGATCACTTCATATTGCAGTGTACTTTAGTTATTTGCTTCCACCTTCATATGATGCCCAACTGCCCAGTCTCATTTTCTCGATGACATTAAACCACGCTGGACACAAATATATTACAAAGAGTATTGTTTTTAGGCAGAGTATTATTGAATGAACCATTGTTATAAGGTTCTTTTATCTACTCCCTTGATGTTCTTCCACTGAATAGTTCCGCAATACAAACTGTATTTATATACGAACTGGAATTGTTATGAAGCTTAATTATCCAGGCTCTATTGTGGGGCTATCTACACCCGAGCAATGTCAATGACACCGTTATGACAGGGATAATGTCATATCCACTCACAATCTGGATGATGTGCTCTCAACTCCACCATTAGAGACAAAACTCTTTCTAGCATCATGATTATTTACTGTGTGTATAGTGATTGCATCACAATAGTCAGGCTTCAGATATAACCATTTGAGTTAAATGAAATTAGTAATAGTAAATAATTTGCCAGGTTTACAAGGCATTGCTATGATCGCTAGGGTGTCTGGGTGTTTGCTAGCAAATTTTTAGGTAGTTTCTACGGTGTTCTAAGTCGTCGCTACATCGCTCTCTTAGAGACAAATTCGAAGTCTCTTAGATAGTCTCATCGCTACACTGTAAACCTGAAAAGTTGACAAAACTCAAAAGTTTAAGCAGAACTTGCAGATTTTTATTTTGTAATCATACATTTAAATTGCTCTGAACTTGAAATATTGGAGTAAGCTAATTCATACATTTAACTTAAAAATATCATGTAATCATAGTAGTGGAAACTTGACTAGCTTTAACTAGCTAATTCAAGAAATGCCACATTTGATAGCATTAGCATAGCATAGCACTTGCTGAATGAGGACAGCAATATAATACATTTAACATATATCTGTTCTCAAACTAAGCTCATGCTTCACTCGTCACCATGATGGTAACCCTACAAAAAACCCCAACATAACAGAAACTCTTCTAAACTAGCATAACAAAACATGAAACACTAGTTTCGATTAAATTTAAGTTTGTCTACATTAAAAGAAACAAGTTCATAAAACTCAAACCAATGAAACAATTTAGATTACTTAAAATGTCAGTTTTGAGAACTCAAAAGAAAAAGAAAGTTCTAAATACTCATAAAAGTTAATTTGTTTGAACTAAATTGTTTAATTTAAGATGGCTCTACTCAAACCAATTAATTATTTTGAGTGTTAGGGTTTGCAGTGCAGAGAAGTAGAGATGCTTTTTTCAGTGTCTATGGGATTTCTTTTGCCCAATATTATCTTTCACTAGATGAAAATAATGAATCTGATCACTTGATAAAACACCTCTGTAGAGCACAAACAGTGCAGGATGAGATACAGTGAAGATTAATATTGCGGGTTAAAGGTTTGGAACAAATCCATAACTCTAAGTATGAACAACAGTAATAGCAAACACCACTACAAATCAGTAGTTATGAATGTCCTTCCTCTCTAGTTTTCTTGTATTGTGAAAAGTCAGTCACATAATACGATATTACATGATCTAAACAGGTACAGTACTTCAGTAGTGTCTGTACATGAATACAGGCCTAAGGCAGCCTTAAAGCAACCCAAATCCTCTGAATGCAACATTTCTTGACATAAATGAACAGATCTAGGTATGACAAAGTTACAGTGCCTTTTTTATTGGGGTATATATTTAATATCGGCACATCATCAGTCTCTTGAAAAGACTCTCATTCAGTGCAAGCCAAAATGACAGCTGACTTACAGAGTGAATTGACTCTCATATAAAAAAACAAGCACTGCTGTCTAAATGAAATAAAACTCGTAGTGTCTCCATATTCATCATAGCTCTGTGTGAGAGATATCTCCTCACACAGGCTTACAGCTGGCGGGAGAGATGGGTCTTGTCTCGCTGGCAGTGGAATAGACAGCCACATTGTTTATCATCTGCCTGTGTCAGGTGGCAACATAGCAGGAGAATTGGTGACTGTTCAGATATTAGGTGTCTGATCCACGGGACAGTCTTGTTAAAAAGCAAAGCTAATTACACCCAACCTTTTTGCACCTGATCTGGATCAATGTATACTGAGATTATATTGTAATGTTTGAAAGTTATGCTATAGCTGAAAATATTCACAATTTGACTGGAAAGACATGGGCCTTTGTACAAAAATGATTCTCAACCTTTTGTATTCCAAAGCCCCCCTTAGTCCAAGACAATATTTGAGATTTGCTGATATTCTGTTGTAATAAAAATAAATCAAAAATATGATGTCAGTTTAATGTTTTACATCCTTATTTGTAGTGTTTTTTAAGCATTTTATTTAAAGCTGCAGTATGTAACTTTTTGGGTTAAAAATTATCCAAAATAACTTTTTGAGCAAGTACATAATAAACCAGTGTTCATCTCCTTACCTTAGCCTGACTCACAACAGTAAGCTTGTAATAATGTGTTACTGGTAGCTTTCCGCGGGAAATTCGAGCATGCCACCGTTTTTCTTTGTGTCATTGTCACATCTGTATACATAAAGAAGGAGTCCCGGGCTATATCGCATGTGAGGATGATGCAGGTGGCGGATCAGTTATAGCCTTTTCTCACAGCAGCTGGAATAATTAAATTTATCATTTTGATGGCGGATTGTAATCCAGAAAGGACCAAATGACAATCATCAGTGACAACTGGAGATTCACCCGTAAGCAAAAGATTAGACTGTACAGAAATCGAAATCTACACTTCTACAGGTAACGCTAATACACACTAAATACATGTAGTCACACAATGCTGATGTTGTTATCATTAAAAATGTGAGAACAAAGTATAACAATAATGATAATTTTCACGGTTTGATGTGATATGAGCTAAGCGATCGTTAGTTTTAATCACCATTGGTAGCGCGATTTATTGTAATGCCTTTTTTTCTCAGTTGGTCTGAACAAAATTGGCAGACATGTTACTTGTTCAAATGACATTTTCCAGTGAAAATTCTTATTTTGGTTATACGCCAAGACATAGAATCTGTGATTCCGAAGTACAGTATCCACACCGGTGCGGTGAATGAATGACATACTCCACACATACTCCTCAAAACATTACAATAATCCACGCTGAGGAGCCGTGCCGATGCACAACCCAAGTAAAGATAATTCCGCAAATAACTGCAATTGCAGGTTTCAAACAGAGATGACGACAAAGAGGCAAAACTTACAGACTGCAGCTTTAACATTATGTTAATATAACCAGGGGCGTACGCAGGGTTTTATAAATAAAGAGGTCCCAAAAGGTGATCTTGCTAGGGGGGTTGGGGGGCATGACCCCCTGAGAACATTTTTGATTTTCCTGATCTACACATGTGCATTTTAAGGCATTTGAAGGCGTCAAAAAACTGGATAACAATAGCTTTAAATGCATGTCAGTGGGCAGTAGCATAAATTTTTTTGTCAAGCAGATAACAGATTCTTAAACATGAGAATCAGGTTAAATGTTGCAATGAATCATCCACACTACAAAATGGAAATGCAGAATGTTTATGCTTATTGTTGATAATACACATATTCCAAACAGGAATGACCTTAAATGAGAAAAGTTTCAAGGATTATTTTGCGTAGATGTTCAATCAAACACCAATGCAGTCCTTATGTCCAGAGGCATATGGCCAATTTGTATGAGAATCAAAGATCGGTTTCAGTAACTTGTTTATTTCCTGAATTAATCAATAGTCAAATGACAATTAGTCACTTGTCGCCACCTACTGGTTTAATGCTTCAAGTTGCGGAAACAGACAAGCGGAGTGATACAAATGGTGAAAAGTCCCATTGCTGATACTGGTGAAATATTTATCATTGTAATAATCTCATCCTGGGTTGGGCACAGTATGCAATACCTGCTCTTGCTCTCTCATCTCCATCACATTCTCTCTTTCTTCTTCTCTCAGTCTCCTTATCGTATTTCTTCACGTCCCAAAGCTGAGCTTTGAATGATACAGTCTTTGCAAACTGATTATTTCTGTCGGCCGTTTAAACTTCTATCATACAGCTGTTTAGTTTAGCAACTTGCATCTTATCTTGCACTTTATGACCGTTTATGAACTGCCGTGAAGCGTCGTGGTGGAATTCGCACTCTGTGAACATAAAGCCCGCCTACCTTGATTTGATTGGTCATCATTTTGACATTGACGAGCGGTGTTAGAGACGCGATATGTGAACAGCCCCTTATATGACAAAAGATCAAGGCAAATTTTGTTTCTCATGTTTAAAATATGAGCACATCACACGCACTGAGCAGGTAGAGTTTCGGCACACTTTTGGGAATGTACGAGAAATCTGATTATCTTGTTAAAGGGAATACTGAATTCTAATAGCCTCACTGCTTGGTCCATATGGTAGCAGCCAATACAATAGATCACTCTAGTCTTGAAGATTTGTTTTGTTTGGTAAACATGTGGCCCCTTTGGGCCGATTGAAAGGGAGTGTGATCCACTGTGTGTGTTATTATCCACATCTCCATGCATGCCTCTGCCATCTGCTCCTGCTCTGGTTGGTTCCTGCTGTTTTGTTCTGTTCTCTGTGTTTAACAGAGAAAATATTAGCTTAAGTTAAAGACAGGACCCTCTAAGTGGAAGATCTGAGCGTGTGCACCCTCATTATGTAAAACAAAAGAAACAAATGGTGGAGAAGTGGGACTCTCCATGGCACAATGAAGTTTATTGAGCCTTTTAAGTAGAACTCTTTGATTAGGCAGGTAAAAGGTTTGGATGTGTTGCACTCATTGTACTTCATTCTGTTCTCTGAGTGTAAAGCAGCGGTTCTCAAAGTATGGGGTGCGCCTGGAGGGGGGTGGGGTGCGCACAGGTACGGCTGGGAGGTGCACGATTTCAGCCGAACAAAAAAAAACAAGAACAGAAAACAGCCGTTCAAGTGCATGAATAGCGGTAGACGCTCTGCCTTTATAAAGCCGCACTGAACACCAATTCCACTGAATCTTTCTACTTCAGACCATTGACTTTGCACCGTCTAAACAAGCCTGACATAGAAGTTCCTCAATCGCCTTATGCCGAGTTCACACTGCACGATTTTCAAAGTAGTCGGATCACTGTTCTTTTCACACTGCATGACTATCTGGGGTAGCATTCAGTCGCTGCTGTGTGCACATTGCACGATGGATCGGCGACAGGAGGTTTCACACTGCATGACTTTAATCGTCGACAACTCTGTCCGGTCCGCAAACTACGTTTCACAACCAAACACACGCGAGAAGTGATAAGGAAATAACGCAAGATCACGCGTGCGTGAGACCGGAGTTCTTGCGCGAAACTGGAATTGTTATTAAAAATGATAGCTTGCAAGAAGCTTGCGATCCAAATTGTCTGCAAAAAGGAGAAAAAAAACATTAAAAAAAGATTATGGAGGAGGAAATGGTTGGGGAGATGTTTGTGCTTTGTTCAGAGGTGGACAGTAACTACTTGAGTACTGTACTTAAGTACACTTTTTGAGTGAGTATCTGTACTTTACTTGAGTATTATTTTTTCGGGAAACTTATGACTTTAACTTCACTACATTTGAAAGACAAATATCGTACTTTTTACTCCACTACATTTCTATCAAGGTCCTCAAAGTAGAAAGTCGTTTCTGTAGCAGCTTTGAAAGTCAGTGGATGATTTTTTTTTCTTCTTTAAAATGTTTTTTTTTTTTTGTTTGTTTTTTTCTCAGACAGCCTATCAGTAATCACTCTTGTAGGGTCATGTGAAGTTTCCCAAAATTTTTTGAACACTGACCAGTTTATAGCAAAATGTAAGAAGACGGTTCCTCTGTGCAGTGTGCACCCATGGCCATACTTAGAAAATATGTTTCAGGTTTCTGAAAAGATTAAAGATTAGTTTAGTTGGCATACACTTGATGCATGTCTCATAAAATGTTCAAAAATGTAAACGTCTGGGAGAAAGAGAAGAGCAGAAATATGGATGAATCTGAAAAAGCATGATGACGTGAAAGAGCTCAGTTCAATCTGGTTTACTGTGCGCACACAGAAAGTTGCCTCTCAGTACTGAATAGAGCTCTCTTTCGTCTTTTTTTGCACTTGAGCAGACCAATACACACACAATGATGTCAAAATGTTCATTTTGACGAATATTCCCGTACAACAAAGTTGATTATGTCTTAAGTGAACGTAAACAGTTGGGAGAATATCGGATGTGTATCAGTGTATTGGATCCGTGCATTCAGCCTTAAAGTGACAGCAGCTTTGTAAAGAGCTTTGTAACTTTTAAACAAGTATTTAAATGAGTTCAAGGTAGTTGAATGCTAGCATGTCGGATGGAGCATCACTGACTGGCTTAAACCACCATGATGGCATAGTGTGCATTCATACAATAATGCAACAATAATAAAATAATGCATTGACATAAAAAAGGAAAGGTACTTTTGATACTTAAGTACTTTTAAAAACAAGTACTTCTGTACTTTTACTTAAGTAAAAATCTGATTTTACAACTTTCACTTGTAACGGAGTAATATTTGACCAGTAGTACTTTTACTTTTACTCAAATAATGGAGTTGTGTACTTTGTCCACCTCTGGCTTTGTTTCTGTTTAATATCATTGTAACTACATCTGTTAAAATACTGATATTCTGGTCTATAACTCCTTCCTGAACTTCCCGCTGCCGTGTATCTTGCTCTCTCATTGGTTGTAGGTCATCGCCGATGTCATTTTCAGTCAGAACACATTTCACACAGCAGGATTTTGAATCGCCGACAGGTCCAGAATCCCCTCTGTAAAAACCTTTGACTAAGAATTTTGAACCTGACTTCATCTAAATGTTACATTTTTTGTTATACCAGAGATCTATGCAAATTAGTGCATATTTAATAAGATAACGCTTCATTTGGTTATTTAAACATAACA
Organism: Coreius guichenoti; assembly: GCA_039654105.1. Lineage (NCBI taxonomy): Eukaryota > Metazoa > Chordata > Actinopteri > Cypriniformes > Gobionidae > Coreius > Coreius guichenoti. The sequence goes on along the minus strand of CM077169.1, from coordinate 46,117,512 downwards.
TTTCAGAAAACTTGTAATACTAAAATGTTTGCAATTCTTAATGTAACCAATCAACTGGGGGAGTATGGTGATATCTACACTGTAAACCTGAATAAGTTGGCAAAACTCAAAAAAATTGAGGCAATCAGTTACATTGATTTTTTTAAGTTAAGAAATTTAAAGTTTAAGTAAGCAGAACTTGCAACTTGCAAATTTTTATTTTGTACTCATACATTTTAATTGGTCTTATCAAATATTTGAGTAAGCTATTTCATACATTTAACTTAAAATTATCAACTTAAATATTTTTAGTAGTGAAAACTTGGCTAGCTTTAACTAGCTAATTCAATAAATGCTACATAACACTTAATTTTGAGTGTCATGGCAAAGCATGCTGGGAAATAGAAATCCCAGCCCAGTTTCAGTTAAATTTAAGTTTGTCTAAATTAAAAGAAACAAGTTCATAAAACTCAAAACATGGCGGTGCAAAATGGCGACTTCACTGTAAGGGGACCCGCGGTGTATGTAGATAGAAATGGCTCATTCTAAGGTAATAAAAACATAACAGTTCATTATGTGAGGTCTTTATACACCACTGAAAACATAGTTATGTATTTTATATTGCATTTCTGTCAATAGATCCTTATAAATTTTACACACTGCACCTTTAAATGAGAACTGAATATGTTTTTGAACACTTAATTGAATGTTCTTCATAAAGAAAATCTATTATAATTAGAATTTATAATAAATGCAATTATCTAAACTTTATAGTGCTTTTTTGACCCACCTAAGGGCCGGTTCACACAGAACGTGTTTTTCTGTTCCACTGTGCTACTTTTCCATTTTTTCAATGTAAACACACGCTAGACGGACGTCTTTAACCGTTGCGCTCACATCTTGTGTCTTTTACAGCGTCGAACCAACGCAGGCACATTGCAAACCTCCAAAAACGTACGAATACATACAAATCACTGCATTTTCCAGCTGAAATGAACACCAGAGGCAGTAAAACAGCAACAACTTTTATTCCTTTTCATACTACATTTTGATTACGGGGCAGATTATCGATTAATGAAGACTTATTTTCGCGCAGTCCATTGCACAATACTATGTTATGACCTCAAAACACTTTTACCATAGTGCATGATTTGTAAACATACATTTTGACATCTGCATCATATAATGAGCTCTACATGCTTGGCTTTTCTGATGCAGTAAACTTGCTTGGTAGCTCACATGTTACAGCACTTCACTTGTGGCAGAAATTAAGCAAAAATGGCATGGTTGCTTCAGCAAATGTCTTTTTATGTCACGTTTGACAGAACTACCACAACCAACGTAATAAAACATAGCCAGATTCACGTTCATCTATTTCGGATAAAACTGAACGCGCTTTTAGTGTCACTCACTGGACATTTCACTTTGAAAGTGTTGCATAACGTGAAAAACGCAATGTAATATCATTTTATGCAATATCATTGCCACAGGCACATTTTTCAATGAGCCTGAGTTGAAACATATGTTTATTAAGAATAAACCTCACAGTGCATTGGTATTCTCTAATAGTTGCAACATCATAGCTCACAACTGACTTCATGTTTCATAACTGTGACTATATTTCTCGTAAACTTAAAATTTAAAGAAATAAAGTTATAAAATTATGACTTTATTTCTTGAGAAATTATATCTAGAAATTAAGACTTTATATGCCACAATGTGATCTTTTCCCCCATATTTGAAACTTTACTGTATCTCATAACTTTTTGAGGCGGAAATGAGCTTCTATATCTGGGTCATTCTACAACTAATATATATATATACCACTGAATGGGCTGTTCATTCTAAAGAATAAAATCAACAAGGAACACCTTTTATTCAAAGAATGAATCTCAAAATATATATAGCCTATATATATTTATACTTACATTAATCCGTAGCCAAGTAAATGTGTATTAGTCCTGTGATTTCTGACCTTTCCCAGCGGCTGTGCCTCAGCGGTTTGAACAAAGAATAGATTTAGCCCCAGAATCACCATTCCGTGAAGACAAACATCAGGTCATTCGACCCAAATGCATTTCTCCAAGTTTGTTTTCCTAGCCACTGACAAAATGCTATATTTCCTCAACCCCAAAGGACATTCCTGTGTGGTTCTCAAAGCATAAACTGTGGCTGGATATTGTGAGGTGAGGATAATAGTCCAGTGTAAATCTGCATTTCAGATGTCATTGCTCTTTTGAGAGTTGCAGATAGGGATCCATCTCCTGCCATGTGGGAAGGAGTGGCAGTTTAAGGCTTTGGAGACCAGTCTCCTATCATTTAATTGCATCTAGTTCAGTGTTTGCGTGGTATGCTTTATCTTCCCACTGGAGCCTGTTCTTTTTGTTCTCATTTCCTCCGTGTGTTAAAGGGAGGGATGCACCTTTTTAATATCATATAGATCAGTGAGATCATTGTAAAAAAAAAATAAAAAAATCCAAAGGGAGACTGCAGAAAAAGTACAAACCCGATTCCAAAAAATTTGGGACACTGTACAAATTGTGAATAAAAACAGAATGCAATAATGTGGAAGTTTCAAATTTCAATATTTTATTCAGAATACAACATAGATGACATATCAAATGTTTAAACTGAGAAAATGTATCATTTTAAGGGAAAAATAAGTTGATCTTAAATTTCATGGCATTAACACATCTCAAAAAAGTTGGGACAAGGGCATGTTTACCACTGTGTGGCATCCCCTCTTCTTTTTATAACAGTCTGCAAACGTCTGGGGACTGAGGAGACAAGTTGCTCAAGTTTAGGAATAGGAATGTTGTCCCATTCTTGTCTAATACAGGCTTCTAGTTGCTCAACTGTCTTAGGTCTTCTTTGTCGCATCTTCCTCTTTATGATGCGGCAAATGTTTTCTATGGGTGAAAGATCTGGACTGCAGGCTGGCCATTTCAGTACCCGGATCCTCCTTCTACGCAGCCATGATGTTGTAATTGATGCAGTATGTGGTCTGGCATTGTCATGTTGGAAAATGCAAGGTCTTCCCCGAAAGAGACGACGTCTGGATGGGAGCATATGTTGTTCTAGAACTTGGATATACCTTTCAGCATTGATGGTGCCTTTCCAGATGTGTAAGCTGCCCATGCCACACGCACTCATGCAACCCCATACCATCAGAGATGCAGGCTTCTGAACTGAGCGCTGATAACAACTTGGGTTGTCCTTGTCCTCTTTAGTCCGGATGACATGGCGTCCCAATTTTCCAAAAAGAACTTCAAATTTTGATTCGTCTGACCACAGAACAGTTTTCCACTTTGCCACAGTCCATTTTAAATGAGCCTTGGCCCAGAGAAAACGCCTGCGCTTCTGGATCATGTTTAGATATGGCTTCTTTTTTGACCTATAGAGTTTTAGCCGGCAACGGCGAATGGCACGGTGGATTGTGTTCACCGACAATGTTTTCTGGAAGTATTCCTGAGCCCATGTTGTGATTTCCATTACAGTAGCATTCCTGTATGTGATGCAGTGCCGTCTAAGGGGCCGAAGATCACGGGCATCCAGTATGGTTTTCCGGCCTTGACCCTTACGCACAGAGATTGTTCCAGATTCTCTGAATCTTTGGATGATATTATGCACTGTAGATGATGATAACTTCAAACTCTTTGCAATTTTTCTCTAAGAAACTCCTTTCTGATATTGCTCCACTATTTTTCGCCACAGCATTGGGGGAATTGGTGATCCTCTGCCCATCTTGACTTCTGAGAGACACTGCCACTCTGAGAGGCTCTTTTTATACCCAATCATGTTGCCAATTGACCTAATAAGTTGCAAATTGGTCCTCCAGCTGTTCCTTATATGTACATTTAACTTTTCCGGCCTCTTATTGCTACCTGTCCCAACTTTTTTGGAATGTGTAGCTCTCATGAAATCCAAAATGAGCCAATATTTGGCATGACATTTCAAAATGTCTCACTTTCAACATTTGATATGTTATCTATATTCTATTGTGAATAAAATATAAGTTTATGAGATTTGTAAATTATTGCATTCCTTTTTTATTCACAATTTGTACAGTGTCCCAACTTTTTTGGAATCGGGTTTGTAGATACCCAATGTTAAATGTGAAGAATAACAACATATCTATCTATCTATCTATCCATCCATCCATCCATCCATCCATCCATCCATCCATCCATCCATCCACCCACCCACCCACCCACCCACCTGAATTTAAACAGATATCTTTCAAAATTCATAATAAAGTAATTAAGTAATCAAGAAATTACACTTGATCTCTGTCTGTTTATTTACAATTATCTCTCTGAAGGTTTGTATGGCTGGCTAGGTCTGCAATTGTGAGATCTGCAGGGTTCTCATTCTCCCTTTATAATAATTTCTCTCCTTCTTAATCTCCCTTTATTATTCTCCACCATTCTTCCTTTCCCTCTACTGTTTTGCTCCCATTCTCTTATTGTGATGAAGAGACCACATGGGGTAAAATATGCCCCCTCTGAAGATTGACCATGAATTTCATTTCCTGTCATTCTGAACAACAGATTGTCTAAGAAATTTTAGACAGCAGGAAATCAGGACATGCGTTTGATGAATAGGAACATTTGGAAAATATGTGCCTCACTTAGGAATGTGAAAAAGTTTGACGTTTGAAAGTTTCTTCAGCATTCATTTTGACCTTTAAAAATCCCCAAAGTACAGAGCCATGAAATTTCATCCATGTGTTATCTCATCGTTGATATATCTAGATGAGGGATTGGAGACTTTACGATCAGCAGATTTATCTCCTAACTCACTGATTTACGTTATTCCACAAGCAGATGGGGAGGGGATTGGACAAAAGAATCAATAGCCTTCTTTTCCTATCAGTCTCTATTGATTCAGTGCGCAGGTTGAATCTTGGCTGCACTGACTGATCACTGCTGCCCTCCCATGCATGGAGGCAGAAAATCTGCCTTCTACTTGGGGAGATGCACGAGACACTGATGGGTACTTATTAAGAGCGAGGGGTCGGTACAAAGTCACTACTTGATTACGAAGCTTGAAGAGCATGTAAAGAGCGATAATTGGAATTGGTTGGAAGATCATGCTGTCTAAGACTGGGATAAACTCTAATAACCAATAACTGTGTGTGGATCTATGCTCAGACTCCAGTTACAGATGTCTAAAAAGGAACAGAACAAACTTTAAATCATACTGTAAAAATACATAAAGAAATATTGTAAATACTTTTAATAGTGTCAACAAGACACTATTAAAATAGTTTTTGTAAGTAAATACAAGTCACCTTATAGCCTAATTTATGTATTTTTAAGTCCCAGCATTATGCACACATTTTAATACGTTATTTGTTTTTTATGCACATTGTGTAGATTATGTTTTATAATTTTAGATATCAAATTGTTTAGTTTGTTTATTGCATTATTTTAGTGTCATGTGTCACTCTGATGGTTTTTTAACTGTTGTTCATAGAAAGGCCATCATGTGGCCATTACTGTACAGCCTGTAATAAAGTGTAAAGCTGTAGCCCCTATTGTTAATGTTAGTTTACTTTATTATTCCTCCTGAATGGGAGTCAATGAAAATTGGCACACTTGTAGTGATGGTAATGAATAGTAATCTGACCAACTTTGGGGTCTCTAGGACCAGCTCTTTAGTGCCAGCACACAATCAATATCTTACATTAAGACTCCACCCATTACAGTATTGGCTATTTTAAAAAAAGTACAGTATTCCATTTTTTTCGCTACTCAAATGTTGCCCAGTTCTTACAAAAATCGGCTCAGATCATTTTTGGACTGAGCCGCACAGAAATGACTGAACAGAATTTTTTTTATTCATCTTTGTTCAAAAGTTATGATGTCACATACTTAACGATTTCGACCCAAAAGTGGCTCAGAGGCTGTATATCAGCAAAACTTTGATTAATCAAAATGAAACTTGGTATGCTGCATCACAGCCATGATCAGAGGGCCCATGCCAAATTTGGAAACAGCACCACCTATGAAAAACTGACCTATGGTCATGATATATGAAAAACTTTTGAAAACGTTGTCCAGATTTTGTTTTCTCTGAATCAAGTTCCTTGTTTTATGCCAATTCCGACGATATCTCATTTGTCATTTTCCAACAATTTACCTGTCTGCCATTTTGAAGTAAATGAAAAACAGTTTTTTTTCCGCTTTTTCGCTTTTGTCCAAAATCGGCTCAGATGATCTTTGGACCTAGCTGCACAGAAATGACTGAAAGGATTTTTGATATTCACTATCGTTCACGAGACAGTCCTTTCTAAAGTCGACCATCGCTGCATTTGTTGTCCTATGCTAAATAGCTTAGCATGCTAATTGGTTAGCAAGCTACATTTTGTCCATTCTTTCTAATGTGGCCATAAGCTACGTTAGTGGTTAGAATGCAAACAAGCTAAAATGCTAACTGATGCATTTGTGTGCTTTCTTGCCTTGAAACCTCTCTTCAGTAACATGGCAAACATGTGTCCTCTGTGGCGCACTGTGATAAGCAACCCGTCCCGGTAACACTTTATAATAACGTTCAGTTGTAAGTCATTTATAAGTGGTTAGTTAATGATGAACTAATCATTTACAAAACATTCATAAATGATTATCAAGTGATATGCTAACATTTTGTGTATGTTTTGTAAATTCCGTTACAAGTCATTTACAAGTAATTAGTAAATGATTAACTAATCATTATGAAACATGACTATGCGTTCATAAATGATTAATAAGTGATATGTTAATTATTTTACGTATGTTTTGTAGATTCAGTTATAAGTAATTTACAATTGATTAGTTAATGATGAACTAATAATTTACAAAACATGACTATGCATTTCATAAATGTTTAATAAATTATGTTACTTTTTTGTATGTTTTGCAGATTCAGTTATAAATTATTTACAAGTTATTAGATAATGATAAACTAATCATTTACAAATCATGACTATACGTTCATAAATGATTATTAAGTAATATGCTAACAATTTATCTGTTGTAAGTTATCTTTAAAAAATAGCATATCATAAAATAATCAAACAGATCCTTAGTAAATGGTTAAGTTACTAGTTAATATATTATTAATCACTGAAATGTCAATGTACCATTATCTCAATAAACAATTGTTAATCATGAACAAATGATGATCAAATCATTAGTAAATGATGAGTATATAATTTATTGATGCATCGTTAAAGTTGTAAGCTGATCTGTTAAAACCAACGGCATTTCAAGTCTTCTGAAGTCACATGATATCTTCATGTAAAGAACAGCTGATCTTAATGTTTTAATCGTTGAAATGATGATCGCGCCCCTTTGTGAACGCACTCATTCAAATGATACACGACTCTTTAGCATTGCGCAATCGGTCACAAGACACACGAGAGCCAATGGCATTTTACAAAAAAAAAAAAGATGACGTAATGACGCAATTGGTCATGAGACACACAACAGCCAATGCTGTCAAAGCTGACGTGACGTTTCTTCCAGCGGCAAATTTTGAAATGTGTTTATGATCTTCGGCCGGCAGATGGACTCGACGCTGATCGCTTTTGGGGATTTACTTCACACAAACCAATCATTTGGCCTCGGGACACTTGGAATATTTGTACTTTTTGAATAAATTGTTCCTGCAGTCACATCTGTCTGTTATATCCTGTTTTATATAATACACAAACGGGTAGGTTTAGGGAAGGTATTGGGTTACGTGTTCAAAACGTGTCTGAATACCGTAAATAAAAAAAGAAAATAAATGTAAAATTATGCTGGCTGATTAAATTGAGAATCACACTTCATGTCATAATGGCAAAATCATAACCCAATATATAGTTTCATCATGACGATAACCATGCCAAACGCATCTGTATATGACGCCAAAGGTTTCTCATTGAAATCAATGGGGTACTGCGCGTCGGAAAAAGACGTTAAAGGGGTACCCTGTGCGTTAAAAAGTGACGCCGAAGGGAACTGACCAACCGTCAGTATGTGACGAATAGGAGTTAAATGCTTACAGTAATCAGATGATTTACCTATTTGCACATTTCTATTGCAACAGGTGAGGAATAGCAGAATTTAATTTTCACATGTACATTTGTTGTAGCAATCAGGGGATGCAGAAAGGGTTGTAAATGCCTCTTATACACGTACAGATCATTTGTAACGGGTAAGAAAGATCTACGAATGATGTGTAAGACATTTACAAGTGATGAATAGTCTACACTTTAGATAAGGGGACGCAGAAAGGGTTGTAAATGCCTTGTATACACGTACAGATCATTTGTAACGGGTAAGAAAGCTTTGTAAATGATTTATTCATGCGTTTACAACGTCATCTATAACAGGTGTTGAACACTTTGTAGTGTGTACTTTAATGTAAATGCTGACTGGTGAGGGTATAGACAGCTGTCTTCTCTGACACACATGGAGTCTTTAACGTGCACCTGATGTGAGCTTCAGTGGAGGGTAAAACCAGTTCACATTATCACTAGATCCCACACAGAACACAAGTCTGCACTGTTGAGTGAAAGGATTTAACTTAACGCACTGCAATCCCCTGACTTTAAGTCATTTTAAAATATTTAAAATGTTTGTGATTATGCTTGCTGTACATGCTGTATTTACTGTGCTTGCTGTACAATGCTTGCAGTTGCAGTGGTTGCTGTGCATGCAGTGCCTTCGGGGTTTGGCTCTGCATTGCTGCTTGCAGCTATACACTCACCTAAAGGATTATTAGGAACACCATACTAATACTGTGTTTGACCCCCTTTCACCTTCAGAACTGCCTTAATTCTACGTGGCATTGATTCAACAAGGTGCTGAAAGCATTCTTTAGAAATGTTGGCCCATATTGATAGGATAGCATCTTGCAGTTGATGGAGATTTGTGGGATGCACATCCAGGGCACGAAGCTCCCGTTCCACCACATCCCAAAGATGCTCTATTGGGTTGAGATCTGGTGACTGTGGGGGCCATTTTAGTACAGTAAACTCATTGTCATGTTCAAGAAACCAATTTGAAATGATTCGAGCTTTGTGACATGGTGCATTATCCTGCTGGAAGTAGCCATCAGAGGATGGGTACATGGTGGTCATAAAGGGATGGACATGGTCAGAAACAATGCTCAGGTAGGCCGTGGCATTTAAACGATGCCCAATTGGCACTAAGGGGCCTAAAGTGTGCCAAGAAAACATCCCCCACACCATTACACCACCACCACCAGCCTGCACAGTGGTAACAAGGCATGATGGATCCATGTTCTCATTCTGTTTACGCCAAATTCTGACTCTACCATCTGAATGTCTCAACAGAAATCGAGACTCATCAGACCAGGCAACATTTTTCCAGTCTTCAACTGTCCAATTTTGGTGAGCTCGTGCAAATTGTAGCCTCTTTTTCCTATTTGTAGTGGAGATGAGTGGTACCCGGTGGGGTCTTCTGCTGTTGTAGCCCATCCGCCTCAAGGTTGTGCGTGTTGTGGCTTCACAAATGCTTTGCTGCATACCTCGGTTGTAACGAGTGGTTATTTCAGTCAAAGTTGCTCTTCTATCAGCTTGAATCAGTCGGCCCATTCTCCTCTGACCTCTAGCATCAACAAGGCATTTTCGCCCACAGGACTGCCGCATACTGGATGTTTTTCCCTTTTCACACCATTCTTTGTAAACTCTAGAAATGGTTGTGCGTGAAAATCCCAGTAACTGAGCAGATTGTGAAATACTCAGACCGGCCCGTCTGGCACCAACAACCATGCCACGCTCAAAATTGCTTAAATTACCTTTCTTTCCCATTCTGACATTCAGTTTGGAGTTCAGGAGATTGTCTTGACCAGGACCACACCCCTAAATGCATTGAAGCAACTGCCATGTGATTGGTTGATTAGATAATTGCGTTAATGAGAAATTGAACAGGTGTTCCTAATAATCCTTTAGGTGAGTGTATGTATGACTGTCATTGAAATTTTAAGGGGGAAAAAATTGTTTTTGTCAGGCAGACTAATATGTTAGTGTTATCCGTTAACAAAATATACATGTATCAATCATATACAGCATCAACCTACTTTCACAATTATTTTCCCTCCAAGTCTATTTAATTGAGCGTTTTAATTAAAGAGCATTTGATACAGGAGTGCTGTGACTAACTCTATGGCTCTATGCTTATTGAAGAAGACAACACAGTCAATTTCCTCTGCGGGCTGGTGGTTCAGAGGAGTGTTTTGCTGATAGTTATCACTGTTTTCCCTTTGCATTCTACCTCTGCCACATTAGAGGAAGATCATTCACAGTGGGATTTCTAGTAGGTCTCCAGTCTAGTGATGCACATCTCAAATGCAAGTTTGGTGAGATTTATGTAATTGTTTAAAATCTTTTATTTATACATTAAGTACTATTAAAGTAATATTTCACCAAAATACGAACAGTATTGATGGCTTCGGTTTTACCGTATCAATTCGAGTCTGAGTCCACATCCTTTGGAGGTGCATGCAAAGTGGATTTGCCTCAAACACTGCATTTGTAGCTGAGACTGGAAGAGTTTGGTTGCTGCGAGCACAGAAAAAGGCTTTTTGAAGACCAAATCTTGTCTTTTATAAAAGAAAATGCTTTTATTTGAACATAATTTTCATATTGCATATTTTTCTTATTTTAATTTTTGTATTGAAACTATGGTAAATACTGGTAAAATGTACCAACAATCACATTTAAAAATAATCACTGTGGCATACTATAAAAATAACATGTAGTTATCTTTTGATGACTGATTTCTCACCTTTTTTATGTACAGGTGACAGATGTTGGCATGTCCAAACATCAGCATTACCATTATCTGATCTAGGGGATATGAATGTTTTTTTCCTTAGGCTGATCACATAGCGCTGAAAAGACAGCAGTTTATCCCTTAAGTTGGAGGGCATTTCCATAGAAGTTAAGCTTTACGATCGCTCAACTTCCATAGGAATGAACTGAAAACGCTCACTCTGCTCTGCGCCAGTGGACACGCACCGTTAATGCTAATCGAATACCTTGCATCATTCTTATGCCGCATCAAAGCGGCCGCTTCGAAGAAATTGAGAGGCAAGTATGTCAGTACAAAGCCGAAATAAGAAATGAGCCACTTTTAGAACCGCCACGTTAAGCTTTTCTTTGACTGTTTTCTTTTTCTTAGACTGTTTTGACTGTCTTTTTGGGCTTGCCATCTTCTAACATTACACTCTGACACACCGTATTTCTTGTCTGCTTAATGAGATTTGTTTGATGACTCTGCTGTTTATCACCATCATAACCTCTCCTCAGTTGCTGGTTCACTTTCACGATTTTTGGACCGCTCTGTTCTGGACGGTCACTTGCCATCATGCAGTCACCTGGCAGTGTAAACTACCGGTAGTTTGTAGGGGCGTGTCGCTTTATTCCTGGGGGGGGGGGACACTTGTTTTACACGCATTTGGCACTCCCTATTGTTGCGGATGTATTATTGACATGTGAAAATCTAGATCCTGAATATAAGACGACCTCATTTTTTCAGATGTACAGTATTTCCAAGAAGAAAAAAAAAACAGTCTTATATTCAGAACATTACTGTAGTTACAAACATACGTAGGTTTGAGCAGGAAGTTTCAGGCAGTTCAAAATCGGTTCTTTCGTTTGGGACACTTTGGGAAACAATAACTCCATTTGTCAAACTTTGAAACTTTGCAGACCTTTTACATTCACAAGCAGCTATGTTACACACTAGATGAAATGTAACATTCGAAAAAAGCATAATAGGGGCATTTTAACTTTGTTATTTTTGTGTTTTCTCTCTTTTCTTTGGTCAATGAATCACACTTAAAATATGAGTGTGGTGGAGAGAGAGTTTGTAACAATACTGCCACTAGATTATTTAGGTTATTGTCCTATGTGTAGTACTCACATATCAATATTTAATTTTTTAAAGATCAATGTCATCGTCAATACTGCAACACCCCTACAATGTATGGTCAATTTGCATATCAAAATTATGTGTCTTCTGGAAGAAAGGTAAGGGGTGGTAGCGGGTTATGAACAAGTTAAAGGGATAATTCACCCAAAAATGAAAATGACCCCATGATTTACTCACCTTCAAGCCATCCTAGTTGTATATGATATTCTTCTTTCTGACGAATATAATCAGAGTTATATTAATAAATGTCCTGGTTAATCCAAGCTTTATAATGGCAGTGAATAGCAGCCCAAAATTTGAAGCCCAAAAATGTGTATCTGCCTTCCGTATTCAACTTACGGAAATAAAGCGTAACTGGCGCTACGATGATGTCGGACGTAGCTTAAGCGATTTGAACCGCGAGAGGCGTTACACTTTCTGCGTGAGTTGAATATGGAAGGCGGTCCGCCGGAAGCTAGATATTTTACTTTATAAAGTTTGAAATATGGATATTTTTTCTTACACAAACCCATTGATTTGCTTCAGAAGGCCTTTATTAACCTCCTGGAGCCGTGTGGATTACTTTTATAATGGATGGATACACTTTTTTGGGCTTCAAATTTTGGGCTGCCATTCACTGCCATTATAAAGCTTGGAAGAGCCAGGACATTTTTTAATATAACTCTGATTGTATTCGTCTGAAAGAAGAATGTCATATACACCTAGGATGGCTTGAGGGTGAGTAAATTATGGGATAATTTTTGGGTAAACTATTCCATTAAAGGGAGTTTGGATGAATTAAACTCAGTCATAATGGTGCAATATTCAGAAAAAGATGTTCTATGTTGACAATAATCATCCCGTTATGTAAATGCACACTATTGACCATGTAGTTTAATTTTTTTTAATGCAAAACAATAAAAAGATGTACAACAATAAAAGGTTTGATGAGAAACCACTAAGCTCTTGAGTGGTAATTCATGTTTTTTCAAAAACACATCAGCTTTATTGTGTCTTTTTATCTCTGCGCAATTCCGTTTTTTATAGAAAATTAAGCTGATTGTGTGTGACAAAAGAATCTGCATGCACCAGATAACAATACAAACATCATTGTGGTAAACGAATCTGAGAAATCAGGAGAAAACAAAAAACATAAAACACAGCCCTCCCTGCTTTGACCTGGGATGCTGCCGCTTAGTTGGTTATTATACATGTGCGCCTAAAGCACAATCAGTCCTTGATGCTGAAAGCTCTCTGAAGCACATAAAGGAAACAATGTTCATACCAAAACATTGGACCAGGAAATTGGACTCCTGGTAAAATGCATCCTTTTTCCAATGACCTAGAACCAACTTCAAGTCTCAGCCTTGAGCCTTGAGCATTGTAAAAGAAACAGCGAGATAGAGATTCAAAAGTGGTTTAGTCCACCCCACGAGGGATGTGAGCTCCGTCTGATGAGTTCACGGGATTCAGAGGTCAGTCGCTTTTTTAAATGAAGTGACCATGTAGCCTTGCTTGGAGACTGCAAGCTTCACTGTTTGGACGTGGATTCAGCATAAAACTCCGGACAAACTGAACAATGTTTACCGATGGAGATAATTACATGGTCCTGCCAATGATGAAATACCTCAGGGCACAGAGCAATAAATCTTTTTATAGCTGAGCTGGTTACTTGTGTGTGAATGGACGAAGTCTGAAAAGGACAGAGTGAATGCTGGGCCACGAAGCTCAATCCGACTGGATAAAACTTTTCATTACAGGAAGTGACCTCAAGGCTGAGGAAAAAAAGGTGGTTTGTTGTCGCTTGGTGTCTTTTGAGTTTACATGGAAAAAATAGATTCTACTCTTGAATATTTTTTTTTTGCTCAGTTACAGATGCATTTAGATCGAACAGATACTGCAACAGATGTTGCAGAAACTAAACAACTGTCTTGAAATATCAGCACAGGTGAAGCAAGGCTCTCTTTAACACATATAATGTTGATGCCTCTTTATAGGACAGGAGTGAAAACAAACATCTCAGGACAGCCTTCTTAATTAAAGGAAGTCCTCTGGGTGAAAAAATGTATTTAAATGTATAATATCTAAGGAAAAAAAACTTCCAGTTTAATAATAGTTTTAGCAAACCATAGCACTTAAAGTTTGGACACATCTACTCTATTATTATTTTCCACACTTTACCATTAGGCAAGTCATCAATGAAATGAAAGTGTTGCAATTATGTAGTGACCAAGTCAACAAATTCAACTGAATTTTAGCTTTGTACATGAGTTCAAATATAGGCACAATTTATAGCCTACTCGAGGCATTTTTTGAAGCACTGAAGCTTTTCTCTTTCCCTGGCAGCGTTTTATGAAGTTGCCAGCCAGCACCAGCATTTTTGATCAGATTTACAAAAGAAAGAACAGAGCCCTGCTTTTATATTAAAAAAAAAAGTATTCTAGCTTCATTCATTTGGTTTTTTTTTTATTCATCAACAGTTGGATGTGGGTAAGTCTCATATATAAAAAAAAACATTTAGCACAAAAAGCTGAAAAAAGAAAAATTGTGTTTTTGTCGAAGACTTTGTCCGTATCGGATTCAGAACGATGATCAAAACATAAATCAAGTCCATCAACACTCCCAAAGCTTGCACAATCATATACCTCTTCGTAGGTTCGAAAATTTCTCTCAGTAACATTGGGCAGTTTTGGTTTATATGCAGATGAATGTTTGATGATCACGTTAGCTTGTGCATAAACAACTTCTATCCGCTCCTTCTGGTTTAAGCAGATCTTTTTCTTCACTTGTTTTTGGATCCAGAGATGCTGTACTATTTCAGAAGATCTGTAATACCGCCCCCTACCATATAACAGTGAAAACATGGGTGAAAACATGGATTGCCGGAAAATCTCGTCAATGGCGATGAAAGAGCTAAGATCATGAGAAACACAAAGGGCCCTATTTTAACGATCTGAGCACATGGTCTGAAGATGCACTTAGGGCGTGTCCAAATCCACTTTTGCTAGTTTAATGACGGCAAAAACGGTCGGCGCGCCAGGCACATGGTCCAAAAGGGTTGTACCTAGTGTGTTTTAGGCATAACTTGCTATAAACCAATCAGAGTCTCCCATTCCCTTTAAAAGCCAGTTGTGCTTGCACCATGGCGGATTCGCTATTTAAATGGCGGAATTTGCTTGCGGAAAGACTGAACGCTTCTCCAGAGAGGAAATTTGATTTTTAATATTTAAAAATGTTTGTGTGCTGCTGGGCGTCCCTGTGTGTGTAATAAGTAGAGTGTACGCACGTTGTGCACCTGCCTATAGGTGCATATTACTAACGCGCCCTTTAAATAACACAAAAAATACTGAGCTTTTGACTTTAGAACAGGTTTTTGTTAGTCAATGGCGCAGTCGTTTTCAGTTGCCTCAAAATAGCAACGCGCCAACAATGCGCCAACAATGCGCCTGAACACACCTCGTTTTCAGACCAGCATGCCCATGGGCGCACAAATGGGCGCGAGTGCATTTGCTATTTAAACAATGTGGCGCTGGACATGAAAATGATAACTGCGTAGGGCTGAAACTAGCAAAAAACACTTGCGTTGTGCCTGGTGTCGTATTGTGCTGGATGTAGGAAAGGGCCCAAATTCAGTCAAATGTGTCCTTCTTTTTAACCTGTAATATATAAATGTACATAATATCTAACTGTAATGTACATATCTAACAACTAAATAAAAGGCAGATAAACTATAAAGATAATAAATAAAGAAATAAAGGTAAAAACAGAAGTATAAGTTTTTTTACAATCAAATACAAATATTTAATAATTCATATATTCATTAGCCATATATTTCCTCAGATTATCCCTATGTTTATTCAAATTAGCCATGTACTTATTAAAGTGCCCCTATTATGCTATTTCAAAGGCTCCTAATTTTGTTTTGGAGGTCTCCTACAGGTTTACATGCATCAAAGGTCAAAAATTTTTCTCATAATATAATCATAATCTCATCAAATCATAATCTCATAATATACATTGCACATCACCACATTTTTCAATGATTCTCAAATGACTCGACGGATGAATCAGTCTCTCTAAAACCCCTCCTTTCATAGACTACTCTGCTCTGATTGGCCAGACGGCCCAGTCTATTGTGATTGGTCTACCGTGTACAGTGCGTGTTTTGGAAGCTAAACGCACATTACCATAACTGAACTTCAGCTCCGTCCGGAGGCTTCCTAAAGCTCAGCGATTGTACACACTGTAAAGACAGTAACAATGACGTAGATTTTACCATATCAATCCAAGTGTGAGTCTGATGATGAAATACTGGAAGAACTAGTTTTTCAGCCCGAACCTCCATCGCAAGGATGACTTGAGCAGGACATTTCTCAGTGATATGCTACTCGTTTTGAGGTAGATTATCAGATGTTGCAACTGTAATTCCTCACCATCAGCATTAACAAGTGTATGTCCATCAACAGACAGATGTGTATTTCTAATGTATTGCGGTGCACATGCGGGAAATGTATCAATAATGGTGCATATGTTAGCCGAGCACTAACGTGAATGACTGATGTAACAAACGTTTGTAAAACAAATCTTGCCCCATCCTTTATCTTTACTCAGAGTAGTAAGAACAACAGACAATCTGCATTAATATACAAAGTTTTAGGTAATAGTGACCCACAGATGATTTGCAGAACTATTTCAGTAAGACAGTAATTACGTGATTTAGCCGGTTAGCTAGAAACTTACACAATATAAAACACAAAACGACTGTGACAAGCAGGGCGGACGAGATCCATGAGAGAACAGCGTGAGGCCGGTGGCGTGATTGCAAATGAGCGTCACCTGCACGTTACACCGGTCTCGTATCTCACGGAGGAGCTCGGATGCATAAAAGGAGGAGCGACGACAGTGAAGGACCAGGCCTGGACTTTACATTGTGTTTACGGCTGCTGTTTTTACTTTCATTTTGTGTTTGAACACAAAAGAACATTGTTACATTGGTGCCGAAACCCGGGAGGAAGAAGGGCCATGCTGTCGGAGAGCCCTCGCTGCTGAGGGGGATCGCGGTGCTGAGGAGGTCGGGTGAAGAGTGGAAGAGTGAAGACCGCGAGTGGCTGCCCGAGGCGGTGGTGCTGGAGCGATGGAAGACCCGGTGGGACGGAGAGCTCGCTGCCGTTTGCCGTGGGCCGGAGCCTGCTGCCGTCCGCCATGATGGGGAGGAGGAGCAGGGAACGGGGGACTCGCTGCCGGCTGCCCTAAGCTGGAGGAGCCATCGCCGGCTGCCAGGGGGCAGAGGAGGTTTGAGCCGTCCACCGAGGAGCGTCCAGTATCATCGCATGGCACCACGAGGAGGAGCCTCTCGACTGGCTGAGGACCGGACCAAGATTTTTTTCTCTCTTTTTTCTCTGTGCGTTACACTGGTCTCGTATCTCACGGAAGAGCTCAGATGCATAAAAGGAGGAGCGACGACAGTGAAGGACGAGAGAGGACTGGACTTTACGTTGTGTTTATGGCTGCCGTTTTTACTTTCATTTTGTGTTTATTTATTTATTAAAGTGTTTAAATGTTCGCCGGTTCCCGCCTCCTTCTTACCATAACAAAGAACATTGTTACAATGACATATTTTGAACACCCGGTAGAAAATATATACATTAATAATTATTCATACTTACAGGTTGTCATTCTGAGGAGCAAGCTGGTCCAAATAAACTGGGCACTGACCCATCTTTCAAGAGCAAGCGTTTTGCGAATCCCGCGTTGAACTCTGAGATTTGAGAAGCAGTCGTCAGTAAAATGATGTTTGAGGGCTGGTCAAGTTGTTCGCGGGCGGACAACGTACAACATTATGCAAATGTCTTTTCTAGTGACATAGAACCGTCACGCAGTGAGATTTGAAATACAAACGACTCGTATAGGCGGTTCAGAGTCGATTCTTTCTTTTGGGAGACAATAACTATTTAACGTGCACTTTCGACTTTACATCGACTTTACACTTTCGACTTTTTATCGCTATATTACACACTGCATGAAAGGGAATATTCGAAAAACCATAATAGGGGCACTTTAAAAGTTTTTTTTTTTTATAATATGTTCTGAAAGCAAATATGCACAAACCAACTGCCGTCCTTTTTGCCAGATCCTGCTAACACAGGTGTGTCTAGCACATGCCACCCAGATGGCAGCGCTCTGCAGGTCATTCATGAGTCATTTATTTATCATACACATACATGCTAACCCCCACCCCACTCATGTGGGTTCAGTCTGTCATATTAATTCACTTAACCATCATATGCAAAATTATGAAACCAGTATATTTTGAATGTTTGAATAAAAACATGATAAACCTGCATAATTTAAACCCAGTGGGAGAGGGAACATGGTGCCAGATATGCAAAACTGAAAAAAACTTGGCCCATCTTACCCAGTAAACAAACTGGAGGTGTGGGCTTTGAGAAGGTAAGACAAAGCAGGGCTGTCATTAAACAGATTTAATCAAATTAATTACTTAAATAGATCACAAATAATAATGTAAATCCATATTTTAAGTGAAATGTCCCTAATTAAGATGATTTAAAGACATTACATTATTGCATCAGATAAGTAAAACACTAAAGTCAGTGTTACACTAAAGCCACACTGGATTTGATTTATTTCCATTTCACTGAACCTTGTATGTCTTTTAAATCATTGCACTAAATACATAGATGTAAGCACAGATCCTTTTAATCAAGACGCTTATTTTGACAGGGTTGAAAACAAAGAAACAGGATTGAGAGATTCAACAATCTTCAGTATGTTACTGACAGACACACCTGAGGGCTGTTTCATAAAAGACGCTAAGAAAAGAAGGGATTAAACTCCAAAACCTGACTTGAATGAACCTAACAAATAAGCTGGGGCTAAAGCAGTTTCATAAAAGGTAATTGAAGTTCACGCAATCCCACTAATTTGATCCAGGTTTATCTAGTCAAGATAATTGCGTGTGCACGCTTTTCTTAAACAGCCCTAGAGGTCGATCATGGATCAAATCGATCCACCACAGCAAACAGCATATATTTTGTGCTGTTTTATGCGTTTGAAACATGGTGTTTTCTTCAGTGCAAAACTTACATTTCACAGGTATATTCTCCATCTGTAAATGTTAGAAACTTGTGCAAATACTTCCATTTTGCTGCTAAGCTTCACATTGAACAAGCGCTACTGCGTGCCAAATAGGAGTGCATTAATTCTGACTAAAATATACATTTTGTTTAGAAAATTTGTATGCGATATTTTATAACACCAGAAATATCTTCTAAGTATAATCATTTATCTTTAGGATGTTAGAAGTAATTCAGGGAAGACATTAAGAAACCAAATATAATAAAGATACAAAATATAGTTTTGGGTATAGGACCTATGATACTTAATAAAGATGAGTTATTTAGAATACCGAGAATTACAGCTTTTAAAGCAATAACACATTTTTGGAGAAAGCAAGAATCCCCAGTTTTAAATGATTGGTTAGATTTAGTTTCTAAAGTACACTATGGAGAGGATAACGTGAAATTAAGAGCAAAAGTATACATTTTGAAAAGATATGGGCACCTCTAAAATCAAAGAATAGGCTATTCTATAAAATAAAGGAATGCATTTTACATTAATTAGCTTTTTTATACAACCCTACCTCCCTTTTAATTTACTTATTTTATTTATTTACTTATTTAATATTATTATTATTAATTGATGTTTAAATAATTTTACTTGAATTACTTATTAGGAATGACGTGTCATTATAAGAGTTTGATATAAATATGTGAATGTTTAATTTTTTTATTAATATTTATGTATAGATTTTTTTGTATTTTTTTCCTCTTTTTGTATTTTTTCCCCCTTTTTCATAGTGTCTAACTACACTGAACAAAATTATAAACGCAACACTTGTTTTTGTCCCCATTTTTCATGAGCTGAACTCAAAGATCTAAGACTTTCTATGTACACAAAAGGCCTATTTCTCTCAAATATTGTTCACAAATCTGTCTAAATCTGTGTTAGTTAGCACTTCTCTTTTGCCGAGATAATCCATCCACCTCACAGGTGTGGCATATCAAGATGCTGATTAGACAGCATGATTATTGCGCAGGTGTGCCTTAGGCTGGCCACAATAAAAGGCCACTCTAAAATGTGCAGTTTTACTGTATTGGGGGGGTCCGAAAACCAGTCAGCATCTGGTGTGACCACCATTTGCCTCACGCAGTGCAACACATCTCCTTCGCATAGAGTTGATCAGGTTGTTGATTGTGGTCTGTGTAATGTTGGTCCACTCCTCTTCAATGGCTGTGCGAAGTTGCTGGATATTGGCAGGAACTGGAACACGCTGTCGTACATGCTGATCCAGAGCATCCCAAACATGCTCAATGGGTGACATGTCTGGTGAGTATGCTGGCCATGCAAGAACTGGGATGTTTTCAGCCTCCAGGAATTGTGTACAGATCCTTGCAACATGGGGCTGTGCATTATCATGCTGCAACATGAGGTGATGGTCATGGATGAATGGCACAACAATGGGCCTCAGGATCTCATCACGGTATCAATAAAATGCACCTGTGTCCGTTGTCCATAACATACGCCTGCCCATACCATAACCCCACCGCCACTATGGGCCACTCGATCCACAACGTTGACATCAGCAAACCGCTCACCCACACGACGCCATACACGCTGTCTGCCATCTGCCCTATACAGTGAAAACCGGGATTCATCCGTGAAGTGCCATCGAATGTGAGCATTTGCCCACTCAAGTCGGTTACAACGACGACCTGCAGTCAGGTCGAGACCCCGATGAGGACGACGAGCATGCAGATGAGCTTCCCTGAGACGGTTTCTGACAGTTTGTGCAGAAATTCTTTGGTGATTGTTGCAGCAGCTGTCCGGGTGGCTGGTCTCAGACGATCTTGGAGGTGAAGATGCTGGATGTGGAGGTCCTGGGCTGGTGTGGTTACACGTGGTCTGCGGTTGTGAGGCCGGTTGGATGTACTGCCAAATTCTCTGAAATGCCTTTGAAGACGGCTTATGGTAGAGAAATGAACATTCAATTCACGGGCAACAGCTCTGGTGGACATTCCTGCAGAATGCGTTGCTCCCTCAAAACTTGCGACATCTGTGGCATTGTGCTGTGTGATAAAACTGCATATTTTAGAGTGGCCTTTCATTGTGGCCAGCCTAAGGCACACCTGTGCAATAATCATGCTGTCTAATCAGCATCTTGATATGCCACACCTGTGAGGTGGATGGATTATCTCGGCAAAGGAGAAGTGCTCACTAACACAGATTTAGACAGATTTGTGAACAATATTTGAGAGAAACAGGCTTTTTGTGTACATAGAAAAAGTCTTAGATCTTTGAGTTCAGCTCATGAAAAATGGGGACAAAAACAAAAGTGTTGCATTTATAATTTTGTTCAGTGTATGTACTTATTGGTTATGCTTCTAATTATGTTTTTTATGTGTTGGTGGTGGGTATTATCACAAAAGAAAAAAAAAAAAGGAAAAGAAAGTAGAGGGAAAAATAAGGAATAATTATTGAAAAAAAATATTGTCTTTAAAAGGAAATGTCCATTTGTATAATTGTGTTAAATGTGTTTGAATTGAAAGACAATTTTGCTAAAATATTTGTTTTTGGACATTAGAATTTTAAACCTACAAGTAAGTGTATTTTTATGATAGCAACAACTGTAAAGGGACTATTGTAATGGGGTAAAATGTAGGCTAATATACTGTAATATACTGATTCATCTTACCAGTTAAAATTTAGTCTGTGCTTTTGTTATTTATTTAAATTTTTAATTTTGTGATTTTAACTTCTGCTTTAAAAAGCATTTTTTTTTTAGATTGTAATGTTCTAATGTTCTTCTAATAACCATCTTGGGCATCATGTATCATTTATCATTGTAGCATTATTTAAGTTGATTTTCTGTATACTGTATATTTATTTTTGGACTGATAGTGGTTAATAAAGTCAAATAATGGTATGCGAGAGAGTCAGCGGTAATATCATTGCGTTCCTATTGATCAGTGTTAGAGGAGCTCAGCTTAGCCTGACAGTTAGCCTGCCCCGGACCAGATTAGTTTCCCAGCATAAATTGCCAGAGTAACTGAGTTTGAACTATTTTAAGTTTGCTTTATGAAACAGAATCCACTGACAATAAGTCTGACTAACCATAATAAGCCTGGCTTGTATTCTAATCTTGATTTATGGAACAGCCCTCTGGGTTAAAAGCATGTTTTAATTTAATTTAATTCGCTGTTTATTTGACTGTTATATTCTTGCTAAAATTTCAATAAATATGTCTTGAACATATAGTTTGTTAAACTTGATATTTATACTTAAACAGCCACAGAAAATTGCACTGTGTTGATAGCATTTATTTTTTTTCCACTTTAGTCCTCTTATAATATTAGTAAAGTATTTTGGTCATGCTTTATATTATGGTCTAGATTTACTAACAGCTTGCGCCAGCGCAATCCCTCTTTTGGTGTTAAAAAACTACTGTCAGGATTTACTAAAGACACGCAGTGAAAAATTAGAGCTGAAAAGGTGTGGACAGGGTTATTTTTGTGGCTAAGCTTATTGCATATGCATTTGTAGGAGTTTCCCTTTCACACACCAAATTTATAGGAGGAGTGTATTTAAATGAATCACGCAAGGAGATTTACTAAGGTTTGTGTTCGTCAATTTACTGGTGTTTGCGCCATTATTTACCGCCCAAAAAAGTATGTCTTAAACCAGATGCTAACTGGTAGATTGCGTTGGTCATTATGGAAATGATCCGGTTGCGCCTGTGTCAGTAGATCACGCGCAGAACTTTCCATCCCCATCGGCGCTTTTTTGGAATTGCGCACTCATGCTAATTTGCCCTGTTTAGTAAATCTGCCCTGTGTGTTTTTAATGTACTTACATTAAAAAATGTTTTTAATGTTTTACAATGTACTTATTGTGCAAAACACTTTTGCTGCTATTGAGATGTGATATGGGTAAGGTTAGGGGCAGGTTTGGTGGTATGGGTAAGTTTAAGGGTGGGTTAAGGTGTAAGGGAAGGGTCAATAGTGTAATTAATCATTTATACTTACTGCAAGTTATGAGTCACAATCTTATTCAAGTAAATCCTCACTGCAAGTGAAATAAGATATAATGCTTTACACATCCATTCTGCAGGTTTGCAGTCGAGTCCAATGGCTTGCAAAATCTGCACTTATAATTGCATTATAAAACTTACTTTAGCCTTAGAACAAATCAAGCTGAAATGTGCCACACAATCTGGACTAAGTGTACATTTACACGAGAACGATGTACTAAAAACGTAAAAGCTTTTCCTTTGCATTTTTCGCACAATTGCCAAAACGATTCCCATTCACACGGATACGTGAAAACGACTAAAAGGCTGTATTATGTATGGCAAGCCAGTTGGCAATGTCAAAACACCATTGTCATGTAAATGAACGGCCTGAAATGATCAGGGACCTTGTTAAAAAAATACAATAAAGCCACAGAAGTCTTCAAATCTAATTCCTTTAAAATAATTCACAAGATGGAACTACAACATTTCTCATCTATCAAGTTCATGACCTCCCAAGTGGAAGCTTATACAGTTTAAGAGGATTTCATGCAGGGATTGTTATTATTATCACGCGCATCTGTGTTTGCGGATGGATTTAACATATGGTCTGTCGCCTTTGTGACTATATGAATGTTCCCATACCAATCACTTTGACAGATCAGCCAAGCAGATAGGCCCGTGATGATGACAATACCACTGAGAATGCCACATGCACCGTTTACCTACTCACTGAGATGTTTACTTGAGAAAAACTTGTCAGAAACACTTAATGTTTCAAAGTTACTGGAGAGACAGTCAGGGAAAGTTTTGTTCAGGTATGTGAGGGGAAGAAGAGGAGAATTTCAATCATGCTTTCACAGTATGAAACATATGGGTAATCGTAATTTGCTGAGATCCCAAAACAACAGCAGACTTGAGGACTGCTGAGTTGTGCTATAATTTCTGAATCTGATTAGGTCTTTAGTAAAGTGCCGTTGTTTGGATGCGAGTTAATGCTCTTAAGAACAATTATTTTAACCATCTGGTGGCTTTCTGGTGGTTGGCTTGTGCGAGTATTCCTCTTGCCAGTCACAATGTGTAGTTAGTCTATTTGCAATATGGTTGCGCATAAAGCTCAGCAAACACTAAAACAGTTTTAAAGTAGACAAAGAGAGAAGCTCATGAGATAAAAGCAAGTCAACAAAATCGGAAACTAGTTGTCAATCTCAAGTTGTTGCTGTGTTCAGGATGGAAGAACTGCCCATTCGAGCAGACCATCTATGACAGCAGATCAAAAATGCCAAATAAGCCACTTCATGTTACTTGATAAAGCAGGGCTAAGAAGTCATCTGCAAATTGTTTTCCTCAAAATTTATGGCTGTGGTTCCAAAACTGCTGTTCTCTGAAATGGCTTTGAGAATTGAGGATTGTAACTTTAATAGTATTGGCTTGTGCACCACAAGAAAGACATCAATCATTAAAATCATTGCTTATTCATGCATTTATAGCACAAAACAAAACCGTTGGTATTTTTTAAACGAGTCAAGTACTTTATATTTATAGTTTGTTGCTGTACACAACTCAACATAGAGATAAACTCCCATCACATTCATATATTCAGCCAGTACATGCATGAAGTAGCAGGTGCTAAAAAAAAACATAGCCTGCTTATTTTGTGTCTGTATAGTTCACAGAAGGCTTGAGTGATGAGTTTAATTCCCATCAGTGCACATTGGTGCTCAGTGAGTTGAAATTATTTGCTTGAGTGGTCTTATCATTATTTACCTCTAAGGAGTTGATCTCCGGTTGTCGGTATATTTTGATCTTTTCAGACTTGTAAAGGGCTATTCCATTCTGTTCCTAGAGAGCCACATACCATTTCCAGTCCTGCTTTTACACACCTGCCTGTAATTTTCAAGTACATTTTGATTAGCTGGTTTAGGTGTGTTTGTTTAGGGCTGGAGCTAAACTCTGCTTGAGTATTAGGGTGTTTTTCACACCTGGCTTGTTTTCTTCCATAGTTCAGTTTGTTTAGGCATATATGAACACAGTAATTACGCTCAGAAACGCACTCGGTCCGAGATCATCTGAACGAGGTGGGCTTGAAAGCAAACTCTCGAGTAGTATGCTTGTGATGAGAAAGCAATCCAACCCAATAGACCAACGAAGCAGGCTATATATCACAATGTATGAGGGGTAATTATGCATGTTGCATGAAAAGCAGCAGTGCTTGCTTTGCTAATGCCTCTTAAAATGAATCTTGGTTAACCTGGAACAAAGACAAAGTGAAATGCCCAACTGAAATTTGGTTGGACAAACATATTCAAAAACACACATAAAATACTGAACAACAGCTTCAAAGAAAGCCACAATAAATCCCTCTTTTCCGCGAGCATACACTGCTCTGATTGACCAGATGGCCGAATCTGTTGTGATTGGTCTACCGTGTACAGCGCGTGTTTCGGAAGCTAAACGTCCATTACCATAACTGAACTTCAGCTCTGTCCGGAGGCTTCCTAAAGCTCAGAGATTGTACACACTCTAAAGACTGTAACGATGACGTCGATTTTACCATATCAATCCGAGCAAGAGAAACATTGGAAGAACTAGTTTTTCAACCCGAACCTCCATCACAAGGATGACTTGAGCAGGACGTTTCTCAGTGATACGCTACTCATTTTGAGGTACATTATGAGATGTTGCAACTGTAAGAACGACAGACAATCTGCATTAATAGACACAGTTTTAGGTAATAGTGGCTCACAGCTGCTTAGCAGAAGTATTTCAGTATAACAGTAATAACATGAATTAGCCGGTTTGCTGGAAACCTATAAAACACAAAAATATGTATTTTGAACACCCGATAGAAAATATATACAACAATTATTCATACTTACAGGTTGTGATTCTGAGGAGCAAGCTGGTCAAAATAAACTGGTACTGACCCATCTTTCAAGAGCAAGCGTTTTGCAGAGTATGAACTCTGAGATTTGAGAAGCAGTCGTCAGTAAAATGACGTGTTTGAGGGCGGGTCAAGTTGTTCTTGGGCAGACAACGTACAACATAGGTGGGCATTATGCAGATATGTTTTCTAGTGACATAGAACCATAACGCAGTGGGATTCAAAATACAGACGACTGGTTTAGGTGGTTCAGAGTCGATTCTTTCTTTCGGCGGACAATAACTTTATTTATCGAGCTCTTTCGACTTCACGACTTTGCAGAACATTTGACATTCACAAACAGCTAGATTACACACTGCATGAAAGGGAATATTCGAAAAACCATAATAGGGGCACTTTAACAAATTTAGGTCTGTTAAGAAAGCAAACTGAACAGAAATTGCAACATTTTAACAAGTTTAATTGTTTCGGAATAAAGCAAACATTCTACAGGTCTGAAAACACCCTTAAAATGATTAAACAACAACCACCAAATTACCAAGTTGAATATTTAGAAAACAATAGCATTGCCCTGATACCATGTCTAATATCATAAAATACTTGTGTACTTTTTTGTAATTAACCACTGCAACCACTGTCTTAGTGATCTAGTTGGAGACAAGACCTGTGCAAGGACACATGAGCTTTCCTTTAAATGTGCACCGACACAGTATGTTATGCTACCGGAGGAGATGGGTAAGAACATGAGCTATAATAATGAAATATGCATAATTAACCAATAAAGAACTGTGTGGCAAACAGTACGAGGCATGATGGATAATGAGCGTCACCTGTGCGCCACACCGGTCTCGAGTTTCTCACGGAGGAGCTTAGGAAGCATAAAAGGAGGGCGACGACAGTGAAGGACGAGTGAGCACCAGGCCTGGACTTTTACATTATGTTTTGTTTATGTTTTATTATATGTGTGTGGCAGTCGTCCGTGAGGGCCGTTTTTACTTTCGTTTTGTTGTTTGTTTATTTTATTTAATTAAAGTGTGTAAAATGTTCTCCGGTTCCCACTTCCTTCTTCCACAACAACATACCTCGTTACAAACTGATTTGAAACAAACAATCTATCGTTCTTACATAATCATCTACCATTTAACTGAAAACAATGACAAAACCTACATAAATGCTGAAGTTGAGCGATGGACGTCATCTTGATATTGTATATAACACATAATGAAAATAATTTGATCACTGCAAACACATGGGCTGCATCCAAAATTGATACTTCCCTACTATATAGTAGGCGAAAAAAAGTATGCGACATAAAAGAGTAGCCAAAAAGTAACTGGATGACCTACTACTTCCGGCGAGATTCTGAAGTGTACATACGGATTTGTGAATGGCATTGAAGCGATGCAACTGACGCTGGTAGCTCACAAGATAATGACAACATGTCCGGATCACATTCTATATTACACACATTCATACTATTTAGAGCATACTTTTTTAGTGGTCACTAAGTAATTACTTATTCAAAATACAGTGGGGAGAACAAGTATTTGATACACTGCCAATTTTGCAGGTTTGCCCACTTACAAAGCATGTAGAAGTCTGTAATTTTTATCATAGGTACTCTTCAACTGTGAGTGACGGAATCTAAAACAAAAATACATCAGAAAAGCAGAACTTAATATTTGGTACAGAAACCTTTGTTTGCAATTACAGAGATCATACGTTTCCTGTAGTTCTTGACCAGGTTTGCACACACTGCAGCAGGGATTTTGGCCCACTCCTCCATACAGACCTTCTCCTGATCCTTCAGGTTTCTGGGCTGTCGCTGGGCAATACGGACTTTCAGCTCCCTCCAAAGATTTTCTATTGGGTTCAGGTCTGGAGACTGGCTAGGCCACTCCAGGACCTTGAGATGCTTCTTACGGAGCCACTCCTTAGTTGCCCCGGCTGTGTGTTTCGGGTCGTTGTCATACTGGAAGACCCAGCCATGACCCATCTTCAATGCTCTTACTGAGGGAAGGAAGTTGTTGGCCAAGATCTCGCGATACATGGCCCCATCCATCCTCCCCTCAATACGGTGCAGTCGTCCTGTCCCCTTTGCAGAAAAGCATCCCCAAAGAATGATGTTTCCACCTCTATGCTTCACGGTTGGGATGGTGTTCTTGGGGTTGTACTCATCCTTCTTCTTCCTCCAAACACGGCGAGTGGAGTTTAGACCAAAAAGCTCTATTTTTGTCTCATCAGACCACATGACCTTCTCCCATTCCTCCTCTGGATCATCCAGATGGTCATTGGCAAACTTCAGACGGGCCTGGCTTGAGCAGGTGGACCTTGTGTGCGCTGCAGGATTTTAATCCATGACGGCGTAGTGTGTTACATCTCGGTTACGTATGTAACCCTCGTTCCCTGAAGGAGGGAACGGAGACGTACGTCGGAACTGACCGACGAATTGGGATCTATTTTCAGAGACCAATCTACTTCGAGTGTTTAAAAACGAGCCAATGAGGATTGGCATGCGGTTGACGCATTCCACGACCCGCCCCGCATCGCGGGTATAAATACGGAAGTGGAATACCACATCATTGCTTTTCAACTGAGGAGCCGAGACAAGTGACTCGGCCTTCAGCTGAAGCACAGCACCTGGCGACGGGAAGTACGTCTCCGTTCCCTCCTTCAGGGAACGAGGGTTACATACGTAACCGAGACGTTCCCTTTCAGTCGGTCACGTTCGACGTACGTCGGAACTGACCGACGAACGTCGGAACTGACCGACGAATTGGGATCCCTACCAACACGCCAGGGATGCTGGCCCTTCCAGCGCCCTGCCTGAGCTCACTGGACCACACCTATGTTGGAGTGGGAGTCAGGGCTCCCGGCAGGGAAGGTCAGTCACTGCTGTTCCTGCAAGACCCACTCAGCGTGACTATTGGATAACGCTGGGAAAGCGTGCCCGTCTCGTGGAGATGGTACGCTGCGGAGCCACGTCCTTCAGAGGAAGGAGAGGTGGCGAAATACACATAAGGACTAACCTATCAGGGTAGTACTACATATGGCAGTCTCTGGGGTGGATCCAACCTGGTCCCAGGGGGGAAAGAACACCACCAGAGACGACAGAGCAGGCTCTGTCAAGGGAAAGACACGGGGCTAGCCAAATAGGGTAGCTGGTACCGTGGAAAAATACACATATGGGGTTGCCGTTAGGGAACCGCTACATATGGCACCCAGCCTACACACACGTTCCACAAGCATACGGGTGCAGGCCTGGCGTCAGACGGCCGCAACGTCTGACACCGAAGGGGTGACGGAGGAGCTCGACAGGGTTAGCCGTTTCCGGGGAACACAACTGGAGATAATAGACGCACGTATCCGGCCCAGAGGGCGGGAGTGGCGTTGCAAGCCGACACTAGAACGGGCACTTAGCGCTACTGGCCACTGGGGGCGAGGATGCGGGGAGATACCGGCTCTACACGGAGGCTATAGAATCTAGCGAACGTGTTAGGTGTCGCCCAGCCCGCAGCTCTACATATATCTGTCAGCGAGGCGCCTTGAGCCAGCGCCCAGGAGGAACCTACACTCCTTGTGGAGTGCGCTCGCACCCTGAACGGGCAAGGCACGTCTTGAAAAGCAGAACTTAATATTTGGTACAGAAACCTTTGTTTGCAATTACAGAGATCATACGTTTCCTGTAGTTCTTGACCAGGTTTGCACACACTGCAGCAGGGATTTTGGCCCACTCCTCCATACAGACCTTCTCCTGATCCTTCAGGTTTCTGGGCTGTCGCTGGGCAATACGGACTTTCAGCTCCCTCCAAAGATTTTCTATTGGGTTCAGGTCTGGAGACTGGCTAGGCCACTCCAGGACCTTGAGATGCTTCTTACGGAGCCACTCCTTAGTTGCCCCGGCTGTGTGTTTCGGGTCGTTGTCATACTGGAAGACCCAGCCATGACCCATCTTCAATGCTCTTACTGAGGGAAGGAAGTTGTTGGCCAAGATCTTGCGATACATGGCCCCATCCATCCTCCCCTCAATACGGTGCAGTCGTCCTGTCCCCTTTGCAGAAAAGCATCCCCAAAGAATGATGTTTCCACCTCCATGCTTCACGGTTGGGATGGTGTTCTTGGGGTTGTACTCATCCTTCTTCTTCCTCCAAACACGGCGAGTGGAGTTTAGACCAAAAAGCTCTATTTTTGTCTCATCAGACCACATGACCTTCTCCCATTCCTCCTCTGGATCATCCAGATGGTCATTGGCAAACTTCAGACGGGCCTGGACATGCGCTGGCTTGAGCAGGTGGACCTTGTGTGCGCTGCAGGATTTTAATCCATGACGGCGTAGTGTGTTACGTCTCGGTTACGTATGTAACCCTCGTTCCCTGAAGGAGGGAACGGAGACGTACGTCGGAACTGACCGACGAATTGGGATCTATTTTCAGAGACCAATCTACTTCGAGTGTTTAAAAACGAGCCAATGAGGATTGGCATGCGGTTGACGCATTCCACGACCCGCCCCGCATCGCGGGTATAAATACGGAAGTGGAATACCGCATCATTGCTTTTCAACTGAGGAGCCGAGACAAGTGACTCGGCCTTCAGCTGAAGCACAGCACCTGGCGACGGGAAGTACGTCTCCGTTCCCTCCTTCAGGGAACGAGGGTTACATACGTAACCGAGACGTTCCCTTTCAGTCGGTCACGTTCGACGTACGTCGGAACTGACCGACGAACGTCGGAACTGACCGACGAATTGGGATCCCTACCAACACGCCAGGGATGCTGGCCCTTCCAGCGCCCTGCCTGAGCTCACTGGACCACACCTATGTTGGAGTGGGAGTCAGGGCTCCCGGCAGGGAAGGTCAGTCACTGCTGTTCCTGCAAGACCCACTCAGCGTGACTATTGGATAACGCTGGGAAAGCGTGCCCGTCTCGTGGAGATGGTACGCTGCGGAGCCACGTCCTTCAGAGGAAGGAGAGGTGGCGAAATACACATAAGGACTAACCTATCAGGGTAGTACTACATATGGCAGTCTCTGGGGTGGATCCAACCTGGTCCCAGGGGGGAAAGAACACCACCAGAGACGACAGAGCAGGCTCTGTCAAGGGAAAGACACGGGGCTAGCCAAATAGGGTAGCTGGTACCGTGGAAAAATACACATATGGGGTTGCCGTTAGGGAACCGCTACATATGGCACCCAGCCTACACACACGTTCCACAAGCATACGGGTGCAGGCCTGGCGTCAGACGGCCGCAACGTCTGACACCGAAGGGGTGACGGAGGAGCTCGACAGGGTTAGCCGTTTCCGGGGAACACAACTGGAGATAATAGACGCACGTATCCGGCCCAGAGGGCGGGAGTGGCGTTGCAAGCCGACACTAGAACGGGCACTTAGCGCTACTGGCCACTGGGGGCGAGGATGCGGGGAGATACCGGCTCTACACGGAGGCTATAGAATCTAGCGAACGTGTTAGGTGTCGCCCAGCCCGCAGCTCTACATATATCTGTCAGCGAGGTGCCTTGAGCCAGCGCCCAGGAGGAACCTACACTCCTTGTGGAGTGCGCTCGCACCCTGAACGGGCAAGGCACGTCTTGGCACTGGTAAGCCAAGACGATAGCATCCACTATCCAGTGGGCTAACCTCTGCTTGGAGACAGCCTTTCCCTTCTGCTGGCCTCTGTAACAGACGAAGAGCTGTTCTGAGGTTCTAAAGCTTTGAGTTCGGTCCACGTAGGCACGGAGGGCGCGGACGGGACAGAGCAAAGCTAGGGCTGGGTCTGCCTCCTCCGAGGGCAGCGCTTGCAGGTTCACCACCTGATCCCGGAAGGGAGTTGTAGGAACCTTGGGCACATATCCAGGCCGGGGTCTCAGGACAACGTGAGAGTTGGCCGGCCCGAATTCTAGGCACGATTCGTTGACCGAAAGTGCATGCAGGTCCCCCACCCTCTTGATTGAGGCCAATGCAGTCAGGAGCGCTATCTTCATGGACAGGATGTTTAACTCTGCAGACTGCAAAGGCTCAAAGGGCGGGCCCTGAAGTGCTCTGAGCACCAGGGCTAGGTCCCAAGAGGGTATCGAGGTTGGACGAGGAGGATTCAGTCTCCTCGCACCTCTGAGGAACCTGACGATTAAGTCGTGCTTTCCTAAGGACTTACCTTCCACTGCATCGTGATACGCCGCTATTGCGGCGACGTACACTTTGAGGGTGGAGGGAGACAGCCTTTGCTCCAGCCCATCCTGCAGGAAAGAAAGCACGACATTAACCGAACACCTTCGGGGGTCTTCCCGGCGGGAAGAGCACCACTCAACGAACAGGTTCCACTTCAACGTGTAGAGGCGCCTCGTAGAGGGGGCTCTAGCAGAAGTGATGGTGTCTACCACAGCTTGTGGTAGGCCACCTAGAACCTCCGCGTCCCGTCCAGGGACCAGACATGGAGTTTCCAGAGGTCTGGACGCGGGTGCCATAGAGTGCCCTGCCCCTGAGAAAGCAGGTCCTTCCTCAGGGGGATCGGCCAGGGAGGGGCTGTCGCGAGGAGTGTGAGTTCGGAGAACCAGGTCCGGTTGGGCCAGTAGGGCGCAACTAACAAGACCTGCTCCTCGTCCTCCCTGACCTTGCACAGTGTCTGTGCAAGAAGGCTCACTGGGGGAAACGCATATTTGCGTAGGTCCCGGGGCCAGCTGTGCGCCAGTGCATCCGTGCCGAGGGTGCCCCCGGTCAGGGAATAGTACAACTGGCAATGGGTCGAGTCCGGAGAGGCAAACAGGTCTACCTGCGCGGATCCGAAGAGGTCCCATATCAGCTGGACACTCCGGGGGTGGAGTCGCCACTCTCCCGGAGGTGTCGGCTGACGAGAGAGCTTGTCGGCTGTCTGGTTCAGCGCACCTGGGATGTGAATGGCCCGAAGCGACCTCAGACGCTTCTGACTCCACAGGAGGAGATGGCGGGCGAGTTGGAGCATGCAACGGGAGCGTAGACCACCCTGACGGTTGATGTACGCAACGGCCGCAGTGCTGTCCGTACGGACCAGTACGTGCTTGCCCTGTAGCGGCTTTTTGAGGCGGCCCAGGGCGAGACGTACTGCCAATAACTCTAGGCAATTGATGTGCCAACACAGTTGGGGCCCCGTCCACAGACCCGAAACTGTGTGCCCGTTGTACGTGGCCCCCCAGCCCGTGGATGAGGCATCCGTGAAGACCACAGCATGCCTGGACACCTGTTCTAAGGGCACTCCCGCCCGTAGAAACGAAGGGTCCGCCCAGGGGTTGAAGGTTTGGCGACAGTAAGGAGTAACTGAGACCCGGTACTTGCCGCTCTGCCACGCCCATCTCGGGACTCGGTCGTGAAGCCAGCGTTGAAGCGGTCTCATATGAAGCAATCCGAGCTGCGTTACCGCGGCTGCAGATGCCATATGCCCCAGGAGCCTCTGAAAATATTTCAGTGGGACCGCTGTCCTGCCTTTGAACGTATTCAAGCAGTTCAACACTGACCGGACTCGCTCCTCTGTGAGGCGCGCTGTCCGGTTGACCGAATCCAGCTCCATACTGAGATAAGAGATCCTCTGTGTGGGACAGAGTTTGCTCTTCTCTCGGTTGACCCGAAGGCCCAACAGGCTGAGGTGACGGAGCACCAGGTCCCTGTGTTCGCACAACTGATCCCGGGACTGGGCCAATATGAGCCAGTCGTCGAGATAGTTGAGAATCCGAACGCCGCGTTCTCTGAGCGGAACAATGGCTGCCTCCGCGACTTTCGTGAAGACGCGAGGCGACAGGGACAGCCCGAAGGGCGCAAAGCGTAGGAACGGTCTGTGTCGAGGGAGAATGGAGACATGAAAGTACGCGTCCTTCAGGTTGATCGCTGCGAACCAATCTCGGGGACGGATGCATTCGAAAATGCGTTTCTGCGTTAACATTTTGAACGGGAGCTTGTGCAGGGCCCGATTCAGAATGCGCAGGTCCAAGATTGGTCTTAACCCACCACCTTTCTTGGGTACAATGAAGTAGGGGCTGTAGAACCCCGACCTCATATCGGCAGGAGGAACCGGCTCGATCGCGTCCTTTCGCCAGCAGGACATCGATCTCGGACCGCAAGACATGGGCATCGCAACTCCGCACAGTGGTGAAGAGGATGCCCCTGTACTTGGGCGGCCGGCGCGCGAACTGAATCGCGTAGCCAAGTCTGATAGTACGGATGAGCCAGCGAGACGGCCTGGGGAGACCTAGCCAGGCTCCCAGAGACCGAACAAGAGGGACCAACGGCACCACAGACGTACCCGGGGTGGGGCAGCGAGGTGGAGTAGACAGACCCGACTCGGGAGGCCTGGAGGCGGCCCGGAGTGTTGTCTGAGTACTCCAGGGTGGGGCAGAGTATGGGTGAGGAGGCCCGGAGGCGTCCTCGGTGCCCATACTGCTGCCCCCTGGCGAGGGGGAGAGGGGAGGAAAGGAGTGGCGAGGCCCGGGGGCGTCGCACACTGCCAACCTGGCCCTCTTGGGGCCCAGGGAGGGAAGAAACTGCTCTTTTATTGAGAATGTGGGTACCGCTGGACTCCGGAGAGCCAGCGGCAGGATGTTGGGATGACCAGTAGAGACATTCTCCCCCCCGGTCCTCCTCCGGGGGGAGGAGGGGTGCGGACACCACCTCCCCTGGAGCAGCTCCTCTTCTCCCTGGGCTGCCCGTCTCAGGGCCGCTTGCCCTTGCGCTTGCCGGCGGACTTTGCGGGACCCTGGACGGGTTGGGCAGTACCCCTACGCCCGGCACCCTGCTTGCTAGGTGGAGGCTGCTGCTTAGGCTTAGCAGGGGCGGACGCAGGGGGACGCCCTCGGCGACGAGCAGGCAGAGGTGCTGTAGCCGGCGACTGGGTGGAGGCAGCAGCAGGTCGCCGGGGCAGGATGTTCTTAATTGCCTCCGTCTGCTTCTGGGCCACCGAGAACTGCTGGGCGAAGCTCTCGATGGCGTCGCCGAAGAGGCCGGCCTGGCAGACAGGGGCGTTGAGAAACCGTACCTTGTCGGTCTCACGCACAAGTGTGGACATCGCCCTACCCAGGGAGCGTGCGGTGACTTTCGTCGCCCGGAGGGCGAGGTCCGTCGCGGTACGCAGTTCCTGCATAACCCCTGGGTCGGAACTACCCTCGTGCAGTTCCTTGAGCGCTTTGGCCTGGTAGACCTGCAGGAGCGCCATGGCATGCAAAGATGACGCAGCTTCTCCACAGGCTGTGTAAGCCTTGCCCGTTAGTGCGGACGAGAACTTACACGCCCGGGAGGGGAGACGCGGATTTCCGCGCCAGTCAGTAGCGGTCTTCGGACACAGTTGCATCGCTACTGACCACTCGACTGGGGGGATCTCCACGTAACCCTTGGCTGCGCCACCATCGAGGGTAGTGAGGACGGAGGAGTCAGTCGATCGGTTTCTAGCACTGTAAGGCGCTATCCACGATTTCGTGAGCTCCTGATGCACCTCCGGAAAGAAAGGTACTGGGGCGGGGCGCTGAGAACCAGCGCGGGCCGTCCCGAGATACCAATCGTCCAGCCGCGAGGGTTCGGGACACGGTGGAGGGTTCCACTCGAGCCCAACACTGGCGGCGGCCCGGGCAAGCATAGCCGTGAGCTCCGGATCAGACTCGGGCAGCGCTACCACACCAGAAGGGGGCAGCGCAGCCGAATCCTCATCTCCGGAGTCCATTAGCTCGTCCCCCGATGCGGCTATCGAGACCATGTCCTCAGCCGGAGCCCCGAAAGTAACAGACGGTCTCCCGTGGGAAGGACCAGGCTGCTCTTCCGAAAGCTCCACCGGCGCAGTAGAGGGGGGAGGGGCCCGAGGAGCCTGTTGACCCTGCGGGAGTGCCCTCACAGTAACCCTCAGGTCTCCACCAAAGGCATCAGCCAAAGTAGCAGCCCTCTGCTTCGCAGCAGGAGGGCCACTAGATCGGGGGATGCGCAATGGGACTCCACCCCGTCTGAGGTATTCGAGTCTAGACCGTAGTACTGCGATGGTCATGTTCCCGCAATGGGAACATGAGTCATCCACGAAAGCCGCCTCAGCGTGCTGAACGCCCAAACACGAGAGACAGCGATCGTGTCCGTCAGCTGGGGACAGATAACGACGGCATCCAGAAACACACGGTTTGAATGACATCTTGAAAAAGACGCAGGGTCAAACCGTGTTGCTCTTTTAGAAGGAAAAAACCGCTCCAATCAGTGCCGAGGCACACAGGGGGATGACCGCGGCTCGCAGCGGTTCAGGGGTGCAAGCCCGCTGAGAGCACTCAAGCCCAGGAAGCTGTGAAAACAGCTGTTGTTTTTTCTTTGCGATCTCCGCTGAAGTGCCGTCACACCAACACCGTAGACTGGAGCAGTCCTCTTGACTTGAGAAACAAACACTCTTTGTAGGAACACAGTAGCGTTCGGCTCCGAAGTTGAAAGCAATGATGCGGTATTCCACTTCCGTATTTATACCCGCGATGCGGGGCGGGTCGTGGAATGCGTCAACCGCATGCCAATCCTCATTGGCTCGTTTTTAAACACTCGAAGTAGATTGGTCTCTGAAAATAGATCCCAATTCGTCGGTCAGTTCCGACGTACGTCGAACGTGACCGACTGAAAGGGAACTAATGGTTTTCTTTGAGACTGTGGTCCCAGCTCTCTTCAGGTCATTGACCAGGTCCTGCCGTGTAGTTCTGGGCTGATCCCTCACCTTCCTCATGATCATTGATGCCCCACGAGGTGAGATCTTTAATGGTGCCCCAGACCGAGGGAGATTGACCGTCATCTTGAACTTCTTCCATTTTCTAATAATTGCGCCAACAGTTGTTGCCTTCTCACCAAGCTGTTTGCCTATTGTCCTGTAGCCCATCCCAGCCTTGTGCAGGTCTACAATTTTATCCCTGATGTCCTTACACAGCTCTCTGGTCTTGGCCATTGTGGAGAGGTTGGAGTCTGTTTGATTGAGTGTGTGGACAGGTGTCTTTTATACAGGTAACGAGTTCAAACAGGTGCAGTTAATACAGGTAATGAGTGGAGAACAGGAGGGCTTCTTTAAGAAAAACTAACAGGTCTGTGAGAGCCGGAATTCTTACTGGTTGGTAGGTGATCAAATACTTATGTCATGCAATAAAATGCAAATTAATTATTTAATAATTTTTAATAAAATTTAAAGTTTAAAAATAATAAAATTTTTGTTTTAGATTCCGTCTCTCACAGTTGAAGTGTACCTATGATAAAAATTACAGACCTCTACATGCTTTGTAAGTAGGAAAACCTGCAAAATCGGCAGTGTATCAAATACTTGTTCTCCCCACTGTAAGTGTCTACACAAGAGAGTATGCGATTTCAGACGCAGCCATTATAAACATGGAAGAGCAATGGACTGGCTCTCCGGTGATGACATCATCCCGGTTCGTCATCATCCCGGTTCGTCATCACAATGTCACTGCATCAAAGCATATTTTGTTAGGAACAAAATGTTGGCTTGAAGGACTATTAGCTGTATATGCCTGCTTCTGTGCTCCCCTGATTGTCATCGCAATATTCCATTGGATGGGTGCCACCATTTTGATCTCAGAATGAACAGTTCTGGGCTCTAATCCAGGTCTGGTGAAACTGTTAAAATAGTGCAATCGATTTTTGTAACCAAGTTAGTGGGAGAGGGAAAAACTAAAACATCTGACGAGGGTTTAATAATTTAGTCTTGTGTATACATTAAAGGGGTGGTTGAATATGATTTAACTTTTTCAACTTTAGTTAGTGTGTAATGTTGCTGTTTGAGCATAAACATCTGCAAAGTTACGACGCTCAAAGTTCAAAGTAAAGGGAGATATTTTCTTTTAAAGAAATTGCTTTTTAAGGACTACAACAAACGGCTGGTAGGGACTACAACAAGCTCATTCACGGGTTAGTGACATCACTAACCCTAAAAATTACATTAACCCTGCCCACAGGAACATGCAACAAAGGCCATGTTGAGAAGAGGAAGAGTTGTTGTAGTAAGTTACAGCACATTTAGGAGTCTGCTTAAGCTGTCGCATTCATCTTTTCACATTTATTGCAATACAATAACACAAGTGCAATAGCATGTCATAAAAGCAAGATTACAACATAAGTTATAACCGTAATTAAACTAAACTGTTCTATCTTCATGCAGCATATATTCTAGGGGTGGAACGGTTCAAATTACTCACGGTTCGGTTTTTATCACGGTTTTAGAGTCATGGTTTTGGTACGGTTCAGTATGTGCTATGTTCAGGGTAATTAGGACATTTGTCAAATAAAAATAAAATAAGAACAAATAATCAAACTACAAGCAACAGCACAAATACATACAATAGAGCCAAGATGCATATAAAATAAATTAATTCTTAATAAATAAACAGTGCTTTTCAGGTTTTTCAGGTATCTAACAGTAGTTTTGAGGTACAGAAATTGAATAAAGTAATCAAATATAACATTATAACATTAATAACATTGCATATTATAATCTTCACTGTATAAATTAAATAAAGATTTCTGCCATGGTTCTCAGAAAAGGGTTGGTGGAGAGTTCATGCCTCAAGTGGAGGAGTTCAAGTATCTTGGGGTCTTGTTCACGAGTGAGGGAAGGATGGAACGGGAGATAGACAGATTGGTGCAGCTTCTGCATTAACGCGGTCGATATACCGGTCTGTCGTGGTGAAGGAGGAGCTGAGCTGTAAGGCGAAGCTCTCAATTTACCGGTCGATCTACGTTCCTACTCTCACCTATGGTCATGAGCTGTGGGTCATGACCGAAAGGACAAGATCCCGGATACAGGCGGCCGAAATGAGCTTTCTCCGCAGGGTGGCTGGGCGCTCCCTTAGAGATAGGGTGAGGAGCTCAGAGTAGAGCCGCTGCTCCTCCACATCGAGAGGAGCCAGCTGAGGTGGCTCGGGCATCCTGGACGCCTTCCCAGGGAGGTGTTCCAGGCGCGTCCCACTGGGAGGAGACCCCGGGGAAGACCTAGGACACGCTGGAGGAATTATGTCTCCAGGCTGGCCTGGGAACACCTCGGTATTCCCCCGGAAGAGCTGGAGGAAGTGTCTAGGGAGAGGGAAGTCTGGGCGTCTCTGCTTAGACTGTTGCCTCCGCGACCCGGCCCTGGATAAGCGGAAGAAGATGGATGGATGGATGGATGGATGGATGGATGGATGGATAATCATTATTGAAGTTACAAAAGTTATTCAGTCAAGAGCAAGTGATTTCTTTGTCATTTGTTGTTTGATAAACATTAAAAACACAGACAGCAGGAATAGGCTTCTTTCCTTTAAGAAATAATTAATTACTCACCAAGACGGGCATATTGACATAATTTTTGTGTGAATTTGTCCGTTCAAGTGCAAGACTTGAAAGAGAACTCAATATTTGCGCGCTATCTGCGACACGCCGTGTGCTTGCTTCAGATGACTGGGTCATGGTCGAGCATACGCACTCGCATACAAGAGTGACTGTTTTGTCCACGCTTTTTGATCATCGCTGTTGTAATGTATTGGGAAGCCAGAATGTGTATCCATCGACAGAAACATACATTAACCTAACTCTGTCTGTCTGTTTTACACGTTGTTATTTTCTATTATAGATGCGTCATCAGATTTGAGATGAACAGCGGTGCAAGTGCATGCTGAACCGAGGGTGGAGAACCGTATGGTTCGATTTTTTACTGAGAACCATTCCACCCCCAATATATTCTCTGGCTCTGTAGCAGAATATGTTAATCAATGACTTGAAGATAGTTAACTCCACATCAGCTACATAAATTCATCAACTAACCATTCAGAAATGTCCTGTTGCATTCTACATGTTGTCACTTCTTCTTGAGTCTCCCCATCATTGTCTGACTCCGGTTTGAACATACGCTATATTGCCAAAAGTATTGGGACACCCCTCCAAATCATTGAATTCAGGTGTTCCAATCACTTCCATGGTATAAAATCAAGCACCTAGGCATGTAGACTGCTTCTACAAACATTTGTGAAAGAATGGGTCGCTCTGAGGAGCTCAGTGAATTCAAGCGTGGTACCGTGATAGGTTGCCACCTGTGCAATTAGTCTATTCGTGAAATGTCCTCACTATTAAATATTTCACGGTCAACTGTTAGTGGTATTATAAAAAAGTGGAAGCAATTAGGAACAACAGCAACTCAGCCACGAAGTGGTAGGCCACGTAAAATCACAGAGCGGGGTCAGCGCATGCTGATGCACACAGTGCGCAGAAGTCGCCAACTTTCTGCAATAGCTACAGACCTCCAAACTTTGTGTGGCCTTCAGATTAGCTCAAGAACAGTGCGTAGAGAGCTTCATGGAATGGGATTCCATGGCCGAGCAGCTGCATCCAAGACTTACATCACCAAGTGCAATACAAAGCGTCAATGCAGTAGTGTAAAGCACGCCGCTGCTGGACTCTAGAGCAGTGGAGACATGTTCTCTGGAGTGAAGAATCACGGTTCTCTGTCTGGCAAGCCGATGCACGAGTCTGGGTTTGGCGGTTGCCAGGAGAACGGTACTTGCCTGACTGCATTGTGCCAAGTGTAAAGATTGGTGGAGGGGTGATTATGGTGTGCGGTTGTTTTTCAGGGGTTGGGCTTGGCCCCTTAGTTCCAGTGAAAGGAACTCTTAATGCTTTAGCATACCAAGACATTTTGGACAATTTCATGCTCCCAACTTTGTGGGAACAGTTTGGAGATGGTCCTTTCCTGTTCCAACATGAACAGGTCCATAAAGATATGGATGAGCGAGTTTGGTGTGGAGGAACTTGACTGGCCTGCACAGAGTCCTGACCTCAACCCGATAGAACACCTTTGGGAGGAATTAGAGCTGAGATTCTCGACCCACATCAGTGCCTCACCTCACAATTGCGCTTCTAGAAAAATGGTCAAAAATTCCCATTAACACACTCCTAAACCTTGTGGAAAGCCTTCCCAGAAGAGTTGAAGCTGTTATAGCTGCAGAGGGTAGGCCAACTCCATATTAAACCCTATGGATTAAGAATGGGATGTCATTAAAGTTCATGTACATGTAAAGGCAGACGTCCCAAAACTTTTGGCAATATACTGTAAAAGGCTGAACGGTTTCTGACATTTTCAGTGTGTGTCTGCGTGAGGTAATTGGAGCTGCTAACTCAAGCTCTTGAAGCTCCGCCCTCTTCTAGAATGGAGGCCGAGAGCAGCAGCTCATTTGCATTTAAAGGGACACACAAAAAGGGTGCGTTTTTGTGCACCCTCAAAAAGTGGCAATTTTAACATGCTATAAAAAATTATCTGTGGGGTATTTTGAGCTAAAACTTTACATACACACTCTGGGGACATCAGATACTTATTTTACATCTTGTAAAAGGGGGCATTATAGGACCCCCTTAAAAAAAACAACAAAAAAAACAAAAAAAAGATAGTTAAAACTTAAACCAACTTAAAAAAAAAAAAAAAAAAAAAAAACCACACTTAGTTTTACACAAATATTTATATTTATGGTTTGGGTCAAATCTTAACTTTTAATTTAATATTAATCAAAAAATATTTATTTTCCAAAGTCAAAAAGATTAATAAAGTAAAAAGATTATTTATTATAAAGACCCCCAAAAAGTATGTTGGATTTACATGATTTATGTAATGATGATCCCCCACAATTCAAAAACATGCAGTATAGGTGAATTGGAGATGCCAAATTGTCCATGTAATGGGGAGAGATGGCCAATAGAATCACCAAGAGTCAGATACGACGATAGCTAGCTAGCTAACAAACTGTTAATAAACAATAGAACATATTAGCATGTTAAATGATAAGTCTGCTCCTTCTTTATCCTCGGCCTGAGCAAAAGCTCCACTCTTCATCATAATGGTAATTGAAACAGTTCTAAATCCCAACATAATTGAACATCAAACACTATCAATTCTCCCCCTTTTCTCATCTTGCTCAAAAACAGAAAAAATAATAATACTTAATTTCAACATTTTTACTCTCCCTATTATGTCCCATGCAAATCATGCTGGGACCTACACTTTCAGTAACATAAATGGTAACTTTAGTTCAGTGTCCAATTCTCACTATTAACTAGTTGCTTATTAGCATGCATATTACTAGGATATTGGCTGTTTATTAGTACTTATAAAGCACATATTAATGCCTTATTGTGCATGGCCATATTCTACATCCCTTAATCCTACCCAATACCTAAATTTACTAATTACTAATACCTAAACTAACCATTATGCTACACGGGCCTAGAATGCACACTACAATGACAAGAGCTGGCCAGAACTGCTTGTTGAATTTGCCCCTTATAGACAGAGGCCCTCTCACCAATGGCAACATAGGAGCTGTTTGAGAAAGTTGTCCAACTTAATGCCAACCCTTGACAGTCATTCCACAACTTACGGACAAAGCTCAAACAAGTTGAGGTTGAGAAAATACAGTATTGTTGCCATTGTGCCAGATGGATACTGGCACTGCCTGCACAAGTCTAGAGTCCCCATGTGGAGTCTGCCTCTGACTGGTGCCAAACAAGGGAGGATGAGTTCTACTGAGGAAAAACAAAAAACAGCCCCAGAAAAGGATGATGCGGTGGAAGTGCGTATCAAGGGCCATTGGGTACCCTCTCTTCTCTGCTACACTGTCTGAAAAGAAAGCTGCAAAAGCTGTCACTGGGGCGTTACCCTTTCAAAAGGTACACCCTAAAGGGTGCATATTAATACCTTAAATGTACATATTAGTACCTGAAGTGTTCATAGTATAAAAGGGCACTGCCCTAGTGACAGCTTCTGTACCTTTTTATCCTCTGAGAATGTAGTCGAGTGGAGAATGGCCCTTTATACGCACTTCCACCATCACATTTTCTTAGGCTGTTCCTTGTTTTTCCCCAGGGGAGCCCATCCTCCTTTGTTTGGTGAATGGGAGTGTTTTCAATCTGTCCCAACCCTCTATCTTCTCTTGCTTGGCACCAGTTGGAGGCAAACTCTACTTGATGTGTATACATAGTACACTAGACTGTGCAGGCAGTGCCAGTATCCATCTCAGCCAGGTGGCTCAGGAAGCAGATATAGTGTACCCCTCCACTTCGAGTGGGACTGGCCAGAGTTTGACCAGCTGTTGGACTTGGGCAGGAAGGCACCCAGTGAGGAAGAGGACACCACATGGCAGCCTGTTCCTCTTACTCTACTGTGTGGTGACTAAACAGGGTGAGGAAAAACAAC
Organism: Coreius guichenoti; assembly: GCA_039654105.1. Lineage (NCBI taxonomy): Eukaryota > Metazoa > Chordata > Actinopteri > Cypriniformes > Gobionidae > Coreius > Coreius guichenoti. The sequence goes on along the minus strand of CM077169.1, from coordinate 46,074,479 downwards.
TGTTAGTTATAAGCGGAAACAATTCAAACTCTGAGTCATCAAGTTGGAAAACAGAGAAGACCATCTGCTGCACATCTGGAAGGTCCTTGAAGAGCTGCAAGGAACTGGACTGACAGCTAACTTGGAACCAGAGAAAATACCACCTGAGATTAATGGAGGTGCAGTACCTGGGTTTCTGAATTGGTCATGGATTAATTATACCCCTTGAGAAAACAGGAAGCAACAATGACAAAGTTCCCAGCGTTGCAATCATAAACTTTGGACATAAGTATTAAATTGGCCGATGGCGACAAGGGGTGGGACAAAACGTCGATAGGACAATAAATTGTTGTCCGTCTCTGTGCGATACGAGAATCAATACGCTGGCGCCAGATATTGATATTTTAATTAATAAAATAAGGCGCTCTAAATAGATTTCCCTGCTCCCAGCGTCGCTACTTCATGGCTCCTCGAGGGGGCGCTCACCACATGAATGAGGGAAACGTGAACATAAGTTAACAGCCTAAGAATAATAGTTTTTTAGTGGGATGGCGGACAGCAGTACGAGTAAAATAATAGATGCCCCAGCCACGTTTAAAGGGTTAGTTCAACCAAAAAAGAAATTTCTGTCAGTAATTACTCACTCTCATGTCGTTCCAAACCCGTAAGACCTTCGTTCATCTTCGCAGAAATCTTTTGCAGAGACTGATGTGGCCATATTTTAATTGGCTACCACTGTTCGCATCAATTTCAGATTTACCCACTCCTATATATCACTTAAAACCTGAGGTTGGTTGCTTCACATGTCGTTCAGATGAACCCTTTCTGGCTGATAGGTTCTTAATCAGAATACGCCGACAAATACTTTATATACATAAAGACACTCGTCTTACTCTGAATGGTGCAACGCGCAAAATGGCGGAATAAGTCCCGCCTTCTAAATAAGAGCCAATTGCCGAATGGTAAAGTCATTGCATCACTGCAGCCGTTGTTAGAAGCTCCGGTTCCTATAGAAACAGGCAGTGTTCTGAGACGGACGCTTAGGGCTGCGCATGTGCATTAGCTTGGTCCAGCATGAAAAATGCAATTTTTTGTCATGATCGAGTGTTTAGAAACAAAATTTATGAGACAGTTGTTATCAGATTTCATTGGAAATTTCAAATATGAAATTTAATTGTAAGTTTGGCAAACAATTTTGAAGAATTTGATGTTTCCCCCATTCAAAGAGATAGGAGCTGCACTTGCATGCCTGAGAGGCATTTCAAAGATGGCCGCCGAGTGAAATGACTTGTCTTAAGGGGACTTTGACGCTGATAGTCACTATGAGATTTTACATGAAGGATACTACATTAGGTGCGGTCACATTTACCTTTACAGTGAATTTCTGAGGGGTGAAATACAGATTTTGAACGTAATTTTGCAGCATTAACCAATATAAAACTGCTTGGTTTGGAAGTGACCTCTAAGTAAGTCCATGGAATTTTGTCTGCAAAATTTTACAAAAGTTTCACAAATGTGACAGTGCCTTTAAACTCTAGGGACCAAAAATAGTGAAAACCAAGCAAAGAACAATGTACAACAGTGAAGTGTAAGGTCCATCCGTTAGCCCAAAAACGGAATCTAACGGCTTGGTTGAAGGATTCTGCGTGTAAGCCTTTTCAGCATTTCTGTTAAATTCACTTCATTTATTAACATCTAATTTTAAATCTGACTCCATGAATAAAGTGATCTGACTCCAATTTTATGTGACTTCGTTCAATTTGTTACGTTCGTAATTTAACAGCTGATGATTCGTTGTGATTTAATTTGGATCGTTGATTTTTCTTAGTATCTCTTATTTTCAAATATTCGTTCATCAAGGGACCCGATATCGCACAGAAACAGACGCGTCGCGATTCGCGCGTTCACGGACACAAACTGGCCAGTTCTGATATTAGTCAGCGGATTACAGAGTGAATATTTTACCTTGATGTGGTCGCACCTGCTTACTCAACAAAAAGTGTAATTTGATTAATAGACACGAGAGCTGCAACTTGCTAATACAGTAATAGTCAGAAATCGGATTATCCCGCATGCTACGCTCCATGCTTCAGTCATGGGGTCCTCGGTTTGATCTATCCTGGCAAAAGATTTGCGGAAATAAAGGACTCCACATTGATCCATACTAGAATAATGATTTCAGAATAATACAAGATAAATCAAGATTAACATTTATTTTGGCCAGACAGATTTAAACTTAAAAAATAATTAAACACGAATCCATGGTACACAACTTTCAGCATAAAAATATAAAATACAATTACAAAGTAACATGAAAATAGTTTCAAAGAGTCATTATATCTGGCACTGTACGTACAGTGTGTGTGAGTGCCTCTCGGACACTGACACAGCACTGCATGGGGGCTCTGGCTACAGAATGTTCCCAAATGGCAGCTCTGCCACCCTTCCTTAAATACCCCGACCAGAACAAAAGGGTTGTAAATATCTGAAACACAAACACCTGGTTTCGGGGGAGAGGATCAGATATCTTCTGAGACTACTCAAAAGGAGAACAGAATTCTCATAAGTTTCAATCTTTCTCATCCTACCAGTGAGAGCAGTGAAGTTGAGACCATTTTACCAATCACACTGAGACCTTTAAAAAGATACCACACATATAAAGGGTAAAAACAATAGATTAACAAGATACATCATCTGTGGTATATTTGCATTCTGTGACTTGAATCAGAGGGAAGGGAGTCGGTGAGGGAGAGGGGGAGAAGGTTTGGGCAGGCCGATGTCCTACACTCTTTCTGTGAGATCTTCTCTCCAGATTAGTGAGTTTTATTGTTCTATTGCAGGGGGTTGGATCTTCAGCTTTTGTCTTAGCAGTAAAACTGATTCTTACAGAAGGGAATAGCTAATTGACTGTCACGGTTATGCTGCATATAAAGGCACAAAGAGGAAGATGAAAGGTTCACATGGTATTTAATAATACAAGGTAATCCACACGAAGACAAGCAGGCAAACACAACCATACGTAAACGTAGATGTCGACGAGTCCGGACAAAGGTGAACTGAAAACACAGGAACTAAATACACAGACAAATGAGGTAATTAATGGTGACACAGCTAAAAATGTGATGTGACAAAACTCAGGTAGGGAAATAGTGCAAACAAAAAACAAAGCCTAAACAGAGTGAGATTGTGACATTTACACAAATGCACTTTCTGAAAAATAACCACACAGCAAAACAAACAAAAAAAAAATCCCAGTGTCATTCTAGTTCTTTACAGTGGAAGTTCTCACAAAATTAATACAAAAACAAACAAGCAAGCAATAAATAAATAAATAAATAAATAAATAAAACCAGTTTGAGCTGAAGGCTGAAAAAACAAAACAAAAGTATGAATTTGTAAAGGACTATGCAGAATTATTTGTCTGGTGCCTGAACAAAATCTGCAAATATGAGTATTCTGAAACCACAGATTTACGGTTACCTAATTGACTAAGTTTTGGGGCAGAATTTTACAAGTCCTCTATAAAATATTCAGTCTTGGTTTGCAGACACATCTAAATTATTTATGGCTGCAAAATGAAAAATCTGAGAAATTCTATAGGCCAGCTGCACAGGCTTTGGGCATTTTATTTTCCACTTATCTAAAAGCATGGACTTAATTATTAATGGTCCAAATTGTCACCCAGGCTTTGTCAGATCATGTGAAGGGCAACAAAGTCACCCGGGTGCAGCTAAAGGTGTTTTTACTTATATTTGTTCATAATGACAGTGAGGCTTTAAAGCAGATATGACCTTTGTGTTTGGGATATTTGGTTGAAGGTACACTATATTATGGCTACACACATTAATAATATGGATGGCCTGATTTAGTCCTAATATTTCAGCATATTTTTTTAAACCAAGCAGCAGGGGCCTATGTTTTGAAACATTCCTCTCTTTCTCAATCTATTTGTCATACTCTCCCTAAAGAAACACAACCACAGAGAATTGCTTTCAACTACAAACAAATCACTCCCATTAAGAAAACCTGTTCAGCCAATTTAATCGGGGCTGGAAATGGGGCGTAACGTTCAATGTTCAATTTATTTATAAAGCACATATTAATACAACAAAAGTTGACCACAGTGCTGTACAAGAGACAAGACAAAATAATCATAAGATCACATTCAAATTCTATAACATTACAGCACATAGTCACAAATAAAGCCTTAAAATCAATGAAGCAAAAAAAAAAAAAAAAAATTATAATATAATATAATATATAATATATATATATATATATATAACAACCTGTTAACACAACACTCATGTATGATCAAAAATATGATTTTAAGTGTCGTTTAAACTCTCTAAGAGTGGAACACTGCCGGATATATTGAGGTAACCCATTCCACAGCCTAGGAGTAGCGGCTGCAAAGGAGCGCTCTCCTCTCCTTTTCCGGTATGTCCGCGGGACCACTAAGAGATTTAATGACTCAGAGCGTAACGATCTCTTTGGTTTCTTCACCTGGATCAGATCAGCTATATATGTTGGAGCAGTACCATGCAAGGCTTTAAAAACAAATAATAGTATCTTAAAATTAATCCTATAGGAGACTGGCAACCAATGTAGTTCTTTTAATACAGGAGTAATATGCTCATTTTTCTGAGTGCCTGTCAGAAGTCTTGTGGCTGCGTTTTGGACCAGCTGTAATCTGTCTAAGCTTTTGTGTTGAACACCATAGTACAGAGCATTACCATAGTCTAATCTTGAAAAAATAAAAGCATGAATTATCTTTTCAAGGTCCTTCTGTGACACAAAGGGCTTAATTTTAGAGATTAGTCTCAAGTGAAAAAAACTAATTTTAACAACTTCATTTATCTGTTTATCAAATTTTAATGCACTATCGCAAACTATACCTAATTTTTTTACCTGTTGCATCTGAAAAGGGGATAGTGCACCCAAGTCAATTTTGGATGTATCAACAGACTCAGAAGGGCCAAATAAAATCAATTCGGTTTTTAATTCATTTAGACACAGAAAATTAGCAGACATCCACATCTTAATCTCCCCAAAACATTCTACTAGTCTCTCTACAGCAATAGAGACAGTAGGCTTCAAAAGGTAGGTACAGCTGGGTGTCGTCTGCATAGCAGTGAAAAGACACCATATTTACTCATGATCCGACCTAACGGAAGCATATAAAATGAAAAAAGACTGGTGCTAAAATAGATCCTTGGGGAATACCACACGATAGCAGCGCTGAAGTCGACATACATTCTCCCACCTGAACAGCAAAACTTCTATTTTTAAAATAAGACAATCCAATTCAGGGCATTTCCTCGAATACCTACATCATTTTCTAAGCGTGAGATCAAAATATTATGGTCAGTTGTATCAAACGTGGGGGGACAGAGTCCAGGAAATGAATTTCGAGGGGGGATGGCATTCCAGTTCAAATTGGTTAAATTTTTTAGAGAAATGAAAGGGATTTCTATCTTTTATTCTCTCAATAGCTTACGAAAGCGATACGAATTCAGGACAAAAACATAGCTTGATTCAAACACCCACGTGATCTTCTAAATTATAATTATTTTTTATTTGACTTTTAAGAAAAGGGATATGTCAATATTATATTCTAGATACCTTATCCAAATTATTGTGATTTTTAGAATGCACATTAGCTTCCCTTTCCCTTAAAACCGGATTTACCTTTAAATGTTTTTAATAGTTGTTGATTTTCAAAGCACTAAACTGAGAGAGGTCAACATCTGTCCTTTAACCTGTCCTGAGGACAAATGTATTTAAAAGGATTGTGTGATCTGTTCAATTCTGCACCACATATACAGATTCCTACACAATGTATCTTGAATTTGTCCAAAATCAAAACAGGTAATTATCTCCAAGCATAGATTCTGTTCAATGAACGTGTTTGTGCCACACACACACACACACACACACACACACACACACACACACACACACACACACACACACACACACACACACACACACAACAAACAAACAAACAAACAAACAAACAAACAAACAAACAAACAAACAAACAATTCATAAATGTTGTTCATTGACCTTTCATGTGCCTGTCTTGATACTTAAGAAAACATTGTTTGGAGGAAACATGAAATATGTTTAATGTTATTATAGATTATAGAAGATTTTAAATGTAAATACATCTGAAAAGCCATTGAAAGTAGTCTGCTTTTGACTATGTTCTTGTACATTAGTAGCATAAACAACTACATTTACATATTTAGCAGAGGCTTTTATCCAAAGCGACTACATTGTATTAATGCATTCAAGGCACAGTATACATTTTATCAATTCATGCAATCCCTGAAAAACCAACCTATGACCTTGCTAAAGCCATGCTTTACTGTTAGAGGTACAGCAATGCTTGAACTACACTTGTCCTTGTGGGTTAATACAAAATATTCTGCTCATGCATTGCATTTGATATGGTTGCTAAGCGCACTACTATCAGCTTTGCTGTAAAAATGCAGTGTTCATTAATACAACAGCACAAAGCTTTTATAATTAAGAATCAGGTGAAGTCATTGTGCTGAGAAGGAGAACCTCTAACCCTCTGAAATCATAAGATAAATTTTTTGTTTGTTTGTTTTGGATATGACTGAAATATGTAGGTGTTACTATGAGTAGGAACAGAGGATTGAAGCACATTTGCACTGCTAATGTGCCATATGTCAGTCTGCCCAATCATATATAATGAATGGATTCAGTCAGATGGTAAATGACAAAGTCCAGCCCACTTACGCATCTCTACTCTGAACAGATGGAGCCTAAAGACATGCAAAATTATAGGTGGAGTGTGTTTGTGTGTCTCTGTGTGTGCGCTTGCCATGACAAATTATGTTTACTTTTGGTTATTTGTTGCTGATCACAAAAAGCTCTAGTCCTGTCTTTGACTTCTGTTTTGTTTTCATGCTCAGAAATATTACTCTGCATGTCAGCGTTTAATAAGTAATATCTCTGCTGCAAAATTTACATAAATGCAATGAATACAGTTTTATTGAAGTAGAAAATAAGATGCACATTATTCATGACTCTGGTGTTTTCTGTGTGCCAACAAGGGGAGTAAATCCGAAATAAACAATTTTCCATATATAAAACATGCCTCTTATGGTATTGGTGAACAACTTTTTGTTTTAACATGCAAGTTCCAAGACAAGCAATTTGAAAAAAGCAAGAATGTTAAGGAAAATCAAATTTAACCTAACATGCCATGGTTTATTTGAACTTTTGCATTATTTGTTAGGAAAATAGTTCTGTACGGATTTTTATTATTTAGCATCTCACCAGTGTATCTGCCACAAAGTACAGGTGCAGCAGGATTTTGTCAGGCAGAATAATGCTTTAAGCAAATGAATTTGAAACGCACAAGGAGAATCTACTGTACAGTCTGCAAAAAGTGCACAACAGCAGCTCTGATGTCTCAATCAGCTTTTATATCAAAGTAGCACAAGAATGTGTTGCATAATTGCCGTTGTCATTGTGCCACACTCAAAGACTTTTTACAAGAGTTTAGAATGTATGTGGAATGTCATACATGATGGTTTACAGTATAACACATCTGTCCGCAAAGGCAATTATTAAAGGGATTATTGAAGATTCTGTGTTAATTTGCACCCTCATGTCATTCCAAACCCATCTGACTTTCTTATGTAGAACACAACAGGTAAAATGTTGCAGAATGTACTGGCTACTCAATATAAAGTGAATTTGGGCACCATAAAAGCATTGTATGTGAGTTGCTCACTATATTCCAAGTACTCCAAAGCTATTGTATGAAGGGCTCGACATTAACTTTTTTTCCTCACCAGCCACTGTGGCTAGTGGTTTTCCAAAGTTACTGGCCACAATATTGATATCAATACCATGGGGGAAAACTGCCATATAGATATTTTTAATATTATCTCATAATTTGTCATCAGGTATATTAGGCTGCTGTCACTTTAAGACCTGATGCATGGATCCATTATACTGTTACACAAGTGTTTTCTCTCTCTCAACTGTTTACGTTCACTTGAAAAATAACTGACTGTGTTTACGTGAATACTCGCTAGACCGGCATTTTGACATTATCTTGTGTGTATTTGACTGTTTAAGCGCAATATGCAGCGAAAAAGAACTCAATTTAGTACTGAGAGGTGGCTTTATGTGCACGCACTTTGGGTGAGAGCACAAAATCTGCTGGAATGAGTAAAATTATGCGCAATACACGCAATTCCACGTCGAAATTCAAGCCCTACAACACCAACAACATTCATCCGGAGCAAATGAAACGAGTGAGTGAGGGGAGGCGGGTTTGTGTGTGAACTCGCTGTCGGAGAGATGAGAGAGCGAGAAAGTGCACTTGGTATTGTGTATGTATTCTGTGAAAAATTGGAAGCGTTTCAGATATTCCAGTATCGATATGTATCGAAAAAACTATATTTTTGACAATACTACTTTGCACTTAGTTTATTACTTCAGATGCCTTTTTAAAAGACATCAATTGAAAAATGTATATATCACATATAAAATTCAACCCGCTAGTAGGAGTGACTGCGTTGGAATTTACACCACTGCTGAAATACACCTGCATTTGGCGGGTTGGCAGATGTTAATGTCAAGCCCTGATTATATGGCTTGGAATTTAAAGTAGTACAGAAAAAAAATAAAAAAATTATATATATATATTTTTTTAATATATATATATATACTCACCTAAAGGATTATTAGGAACACCTGTTCAATTTCTCATTAATGCAATTATCTAATCAACCAATCACATGGCAGTTGCTTCAATGCATTTAGGGGTGTGGTCCTGGTCAAGACAATCTCCTGAACTCCAAACTGAATGTCAGAATGGGAAAGAAAGGTGATTTAAGCAATTTTGAGCGTGGCATGGTTGTTGGTGCCAGACGGGCCGGTCTGAGTATTTCACAATCTGCTCAGTTACTGGGATTTTCACGCACAACCATTTCTAGAGTTTACAAAAAATGGTGTGAAAAGGGAAAAACATCCAGTACGCGGCAGTCCTGTGGGCGAAAATGCCTTGTTGATGCTAGAGGTCAGAGGAGAATGGGCCGACTGATTCAAGCTGATAGAAGAGCAACTTTGACTGAAATAACCACTCGTTACAACCGAGGTATGCAGCAAAGCATTTGTGAAGCCACAACACGCACAACCTTGAGGCGGATGGGCTACAACAGCAGAAGACCCCACCGGGTACCACTCATCTCCACTACAAATAGGAAAAAGAGGCTACAATTTGCACGAGCTCACCAAAATTGGACAGTTGAAGACTGGAAAAATGTTGCCTGGTCTGATGAGTCTCGATTTCTGTTGAGACATTCAGATGGTAGAGTCAGAATTTGGCGTAAACAGAATGAGAACATGGATCCATCATGCCTTGTTACCACTGTGCAGGCTGGTGGTGGTGGTGTAATGGTGTGGGGGATGTTTTCTTGGCACACTTTAGGCCCCTTAGTGCCACTTGGGCATCGTTTAAATGCCACGGCCTACCTGAGCATTGTTTCTGACCATGTCCATCCCTTTATGACCACCATGTACCCATCCTCTGATGGCTACTTCCAGCAGGATAATGCACCATGTCACAAAGCTCGAATCATTTCAAATTGGTTTCTTGAACATGACAATGAGTTCACTGTACTAAAATGGCCCCCACAGTCACCAGATCTCAACCCAATAGAGCATCTTTGGGATGTGGTGGAACGGGAGCTTCGTGCCCTAGATGTGCATCCCACAAATCTCCATCAACTGCAAGATGCTATCCTATCAATATGGGCCAACATTTCTAAAGAATGCTTTCAGCACCTTGTTGAATCAATGCCACGTAGAATTAAGGCAGTTCTGAAGGCGAAAGGGGGTCAAACACAGTATTAGTATGGTGTTCCTAATAATTCTTTAGGTGAGTGTATATATATATATATATATATATATTTAAGTTGTTTCATAGAAGGACCATTTTAGGTTCCCAAAAGAACTTTTCAATAAAAAGTTCTTAAAAGAATTGTTTTTCTTAGTATGAAGAATATTTTAATGATCTAAAGAACCTTTTTCCACTATAAAGAACTTTTATGCAATGGAAAGTTTCCATGAATATTAAAGGTCTTCATGGAACCATAGATGCCAATAAAGAACATTAATTTTTAAGAGTGTGTTGTAAAATACAATATGATGGCACAAATTACAGATTGCATCATATAAATCGTTGGCCTTCTCTTATGAGCGTAATAAACAGGATTTGGTTTTCATCGTCAAACTCGGAGTGTCATTTTGAAAGGCCAGATAAAAGTCATGCTGAAGTTTTGGTTATACTTTATTTGACATTACGTGTACATACAATATCAGTGTAGTTACCCAAGAAAGTACTTGTAATATAAGGTAACTATGGGTTCAGGTTAGGGGTTAGTAGTTATAACCCAGTTATTGTATTTGCTGTAATAAGTAGGCTACATAGTATGTACATGAGGAACAGGACTGTAAAATAAAGTGCAACCGAAGTTTCCTATGAATGTAATTTTTAACACGACTCCCTCCCTACGAAGCTTGAATATTCAACAGTGTTTACAACTGGTGGGAAAAAAAAAAAAAAAAACATATCTAATAGACGCTGCCTGCTGGATAGGTTTCGGAGCTCTGTTCTCAGAGGACACCTTGTTGTTTTTCACATTGTCTGATTTTCGCATCTATAGGGACGAACATCTTGAAGAGTATTTCCTCTAGAGAAACACACAAATGAGAGGAGACGGTAGATGACAGTGCAGACAGGAATTCAGGGGAAAGTGTTTGCACAGAGAGAGCCTTTGCTGCACACTCGACTGAATCGCCAAACAAGAACAAAGGAGAAGGAAGCCACATGTGAAAGATGATGAATACTCTCTCCCTCTCCCATTCTCCCCAAAGGTAAATATTTGTTAACCATGGCAGGCAGGTTGAAGCTGAAGCAGAGTTTTATATAGATCATGTATAGACCCATTAATTAGCGTGGAATTTCAGCTAACACTGAAGATTTTTAGATGCTTGGTCTGCTCCTCTCTGCGGCATTAAGGATTTGTTGGTTAGTGCATTTGTTACACTTCGCAAATGATTCTAAAACTTATTTTTAGTTTGCATTATCCTGTTTAGGTGTGCTGTATTTGTATTGAATGTGCACTTGTGGTGTACCTTAAATGGTAAAAGTATATTTATCTTTTAAAAACTGTACTTGCAGACAATGTAATGGTAATGAAATAAAATCCACTTAAAGAGAGTATACTTTCCTTAAATACACTTTTAAAAAGTGCACTTTGTGACAATGTCAAATTAAAAGTGTTACATTATAGGGTTAGTTCACTCAAAAATGCAAATTCTGTCATTAATTACACACCCTCATGTCGTTCCAGACCCGTTAAGACTTTTGTTCATCTTCGGAACACAAATGAAGATATTTTTAATGAAATCTGAGAGATTCCTGTCCCTCCATTGACCATCTATACAACCACCACTTTGATGCTTCAAAAAGTTCATAAAGAGATCGTAACACATCCATATGAATCGAGCAGTTTAGTTAAATTTTTCTGAAGACTCGATTGCTTCATATGATGAACAGATTGAATGATGAACAGATTGAAACTATTTATTTACTAAACTTTAGCTGCGTCCCAATTCAGAGGCTGCATCCTTCAAATGTGGCCTCCAAATGCGGCCTTCTTTTCCCGTGAATTGAAGGATACCACAGATGGCCTTGCCTACCCCAGAATTTATTGCGCGCTGGTGATGACAGGATTGCAGAAATGCGGTTCAAATGTCGACATATCTTACTAAGATGCGCTTCTATACATACACACACTCTTTATTATATACAGAAATGGACTATGGTGAACATATTTACACAGTTTGTGAACCCTGTTTTGTTTTCAGACAGTTTAATATAACTTTCAAAAAAGTCCAGTACAAACGTTACTGCCACTCATCAACGGCAGCTGTCACAGTTGCCAGGTGACAAGAACAATCTTCTGTAGGCTGTGGACCATGGACTGTACCATTTAACAATGCTCGGTCCAACCTTTGTGTACTTCGAAGGATGCAGCCTCTGAATTGGGACACAGCTATTGAACAGCGAACAAAAAAACAGCTCAACTGTAACTACTTGGTGCGTGAGAACAAACCTCACTGGTTCTTGTGGAAGCTGAAACGTGCTGCGTAACACGAAAGAATGAACCTCATTGGTTCTTGCAGAAACTCAAACGTACTGTGTAACACGAGACTGAACCTCATTGGTTCTTGCGGAAGCTCAAATGTGCTGCGTAACACGAGAATGAAACTCACTGGTTCTTGCGGAAGCTCAAATGTGCTGCGTAACACGAGAATGAACCTCATTGGTTCTTGCAGAAGCTCAAACGTGCTGCGTAACACGAGAATGAAACTCACTGGTTCTTGCGGAAGCTCAAATGTGCTGCGTAACACGAGACTGAACCTCATTGGTTCTTGCAGAAGCTCAAACGTGCTGCGTAACACGAGACCGAACCTCAATGGTTCTTGCGGAAGCTCAAACGTGCTGCGTAACATGAGACTGAACCTCATTGGTTCTTGCAGAAGCTCAAATGTGCTGCGTAACACGAGAATGAAACTCACTGGTTCTTGCGGAAGCTCAAATGTGCTGCGTAACACGAGACCGAACCTCATTGGTTCTTGCAGAAGCTCAAACGTGCTGCGTAACACGAGAATGAACCTCATTGGTTCTTGCAGAAGCTCAAATGTGCTGCGTAACACGAGACTGAACCTCATTGGTTCTTGCAGAAGCTCAAACGTGCTGCGTAACACGAGACTGAACCTCATTGGTTCTTGCAGAAGCTCAAACGTGCTGCATAACACGAGACTGAACCTCATTGATTCTTGCAGCACGAGAATGAACCTCATTGGTTCTTGCTGAAGCTCAAACATGCTGCGTAACACGAGAATGAACCTCATTGGTTCTTGCAGAAGCTCAAACGTGCTGCGTAACACGAGAATGAACCTCATTGGTTCTCGCATGTCAAGGCAAACATGCTTGAGCTTCCGTTTACCGCAACTGATGTGTTGATGTATGTTTATATGTGAATAAAAACTTAAATTCAATCTGTTCATCATATAAAATGATTCTGCAGAACTTCTGCAGAAAATTTGGACTAAACCACTTGATTCATATGGATTAGTTTATAATCTATAATCTTTATGAACTTTTTGAAGCGTCAAAGTGGTAGTTGTGTAGCTGTCGATGGAGGAACAGAAATCTCTCAGATTTCATTAAATAGATCTTCATTGGTGTTCCGATGATGAATGGAAGTCTTACAGGTTTGGAACGACATGAGGGTGAGGGTGAGATTAATGACGTTACTTCACCATTTTTGGGTGAAGTAACCCTTTAAAGTAATTTTTAATTCATTATGTCTTAATCTTTTATCATGTTTTAATTAAGTACACTTATTTTGATGTGTTGGCTATCATACCAAAGCACATGTAAAGTACTTCATTGTAAATTTTAACTGTAGTGCGTTATATTATATGCATTTAATATAACATTTAATATAAAATGCAATTAAATGTCTAAAAAAATACATTCAGTTAAGTATATTCTTTTAAAGTACATTATTTCTGCCATAACTGCTCTTTTTAAAAGTGTATTTCTTTTGCACAAGGATAGTTAAATGGTAAAATGCTCTATTTCCGCACCACCAAATGGAATTGCAATGCATGTTACAGTAGATAGTGTTTTAGTCATACATTTTTTTTAACGAAAACATCCTATATGTAGTCAACATTTCATCATATACATATAACAGTTTTATTCTGACTAAAATGGCATTATTCAGTAAGTTTTAAAGTTGTTTCATTATTGTGATACGCTTTTTTTCCGTCTTCATTATTGCTGACAAAACTTTTATTAACGAACATTTGCTTCAGTCATTGCGTTCGACGAGATTAACACTGCCCCAGATGCCCACCATATGCTTCTGAAGGTACTTTCGCACTGTCCTCTAAAAAATAACCTGGGAGCCAGGAGCCATCTTCACGTCAAGACCGTAGAACTTAAAGGTGTTAGGAGAGGACCAGCCTGCCGCAACACAAATATCCTCCAAAGAAGAGCCCTTAAAGAGAGCCTGAGAAAACGGCATTCCTCTAGTTGAATGAGCGTGTACACCTAGAGGCGAAGTGAAGCCACGAGTGAAGCCACGCAGAAATAGCTTCAGTCACCCAATGAGACATTCTTTGCTTGGTGACGGCAGCTCCTTGCTTTTACCACCAAACACACAAATAATTGTTTCGATCTACGCCACTGGGATGTACGGTCGACATAGATCTTCAATGCCCACTCCGGGCAAAGACCAAGGGGTCGTACATCGCTCCCAATCGCTGCGCCAGGAGGGGAAAAAGCCTCCAAGACCACTTGCTGGGAGTGAAAGGGGGTCGAAGCGACCTTGGGAACATAACCTGGCCTTGATCGCAACAGGACTTTAACCAGCCCCGTTACAAAGTCCATACAAAAAGGACTGATAGAAAAAGCCTACAGATCCCCTATCCTCAAAGAGAGGACAGACCAACTCCAATGGCTCAAAAGGGTCACCTGTTAGTCCCTCTAGGACGACAGAAGATCCCATGAGGGAACTCGGGCAGAGCAGAAAAGCCTAAGCCGTCTCGTCCCTTACAGAAAACGAGAGACCAGGAGGTAACGTCAACAGAAGCACCCTCCAACTGTATATGCTCGGCAGATATAGCTGCCACATAGACCTTCAGAATGGCCGGAGCCACCCATGCCGAAAAACAACTTGTAAGAACTCCAGTATTGAACCAACAGGGCAATGAACTGGGTCTAGGTTACGTTGTCTACACAGGCTGTAAACAACTTCCACTTAAAAGGCATAAAGACGCCTCGTGGAGGGGGCTCTCGAGTGAAGAAAAGTATCTGTAATCTCAGCCGAGAGACCAGAACACCTTAATGCGCCCCGCTCAGGGGCCATACCCACAACTTCCAAAAGTCCGGACGGAAGTGCCGGATCATATCCTGAGCTTGAGTCAGCAGGTCTGGACTGAGGGGAACCTCCCACGGAGGGCCAAAACAACAGACTGACCAGGTCTGAAACCCAAATCTGAGTGGGCCAGCGAGGGGCCACCAACAACAGGTGTCTTTCTTGTCCATTCGCACTCTGAGCAGCACCGCTGAGAGCAAGCGAATCGGTGGAAGGCAAAAAGACTGGTCCTGGGCCATGTATGGGCCTGACCAATACATGACATACATGTATGTCATGACACCCCTTCACAAGGGGTGACATGACAATACATGACGCCCCTACAGATGGGGTAAGAACCGTTTGAGTGCCAGGACACTGCTAGCAACTCCAAACAATTTATGTGCCAACCATGATGTACGATGCACACGATGTGCAATGACAGCACATCTGCAATGAGGTGAGATCCCTTGATTCTTGACCCACCATTGGAATGGTCTCATGTGGAGCAGGCCCAACTGAACTACAGGGTACGCTGCTGCCATAAGGCCCATCAGTCTGTGGCATAGACCAATGTGGACTAGACGACCTGTCTTGAAATAACTCAGACAGTCTTGTAGTGATTGAATGCGTGTGGGAGACAATCATGCTCGCATCATGCCAGAATCTAGATCCACACCCAGGAAAGTTGTCTGCTGACTTGGCAGCAAAACACTCTTCTGAAGGTTATGCGTAAACCTAAACTCCTCAAATGGTAGAGAACTAAGTCTCGATGAACTATTGCCAATTCCTGGGATTGAGCTAATATCAGCCAATCGTCCAGGTTGTTCGAGATCTGGACGCCCTGGAGCCGCAATGGGGCCAGAGCAGCGTCCATACATTTCGTAAATGTCCGAGTAGCTAAGGTTAGTCCGAATGGAAGGACACAGTATCGGTAAGCTTTGCCCTCGAAAGCAAACCTGAGGAACTTCCTGTGTCTCTTACCGATCTGGATGTGGAAGTACGCATCCTTTAGATCGATGGTCAAAAACCAATCTCCGGTTCGAACCTGAGACAGAATGGACTTCAACATCAGCATTTTGAATTTGCTCACTCGGAGTGCAAGATTTAAGCGACGCAAGTCCAAATCGGACGTAATCCACCATCCTTTTTGGGCACAACAAAATAACAGCTATAGAAGCCTACCTCTGCCTGAGTGGGGGGGGGGGGGGTATCTCTTCTATAGCCCCTTTCTCTAAGAGAGAGACAATTTCCAGTCTCAAAGCCGGGGCCTCCCAAGGACGCACCGTCGTGGGAAGAGCACCGCTGGAAAGAAGTGGGCCTTTGCGGAATTGGATGTTGTAGATGGTGGCATATAATACGTAACACCCATTTGCGAGACTTCGGGCAGGCGTTGCCACACGGCCCAGTGCTCCGCTAGGAGTGTTAACCGCTCTGTTTTGGCACCTGCTGTACTGTGGGCGCCAATACATTTCCTAACTGCAGAAAACCTCTGCTGTCTGCGGAAACAGGAGGCACATGTGGAGCTAATGAGCTTTCTGTCATAAGGTGGTCTACCTGTATAGAGCCCCGAGGTACAAGAGTGGCGGAGACCTCTAATACAGGGGACTGTCCGACTGCCTGATCGGGCTGGCCCCCCAGCATTGGGGGGGGTTCGAACGCCGTCATAAACGGCCGAGTATCTGGGACGGTGCTCGTCGATGGGGCCCAACCTAAAACCGCCTGAGGTGCACTTATCAGCGGAACAGTTAAGGCAGGAGCCAGGAGACCATAGTGAAAGGCGAATACGCTTGCATGGTTCGTCCAAACTCTCCAATGGAGGGCCTGGCCTCTGAGGACGAATGAAAGATTCAGGAACTGTGCTTGGGGGCCTGAGAACGAGAGGCCTTGGCCGTCGAGCTCAGGTCAATCGTCTGCGTCGTTGTGGGCGAACTGGTGGGCGAGTCCTAGGACCCCAGTCTCTGCGAGGGGGTTTTATAGGCGATGGGTCGCCTCGCTGTACCTCATGGGAGCGCTGAAGAGAAGATGAGCGCGAACGAGCCGGAGGTGGTTACCGTTCAACCTCCCTGGACCTATGTGGGATGAGTTAACAAAACACGGCAGACTCTTCGACCACAGTAGTCACAGACTCTCCAAATAGACTTTTCGTCATTAGAAAATAGGGGCGTAACAATGAAGACTTTTTTTTTTCTGTGATGTCAGTGAGAGTAAGCCAAAGGTGGCGCTCTACTGACACCATCCCCGCCATGGGCCTGCCTACTGCGCAGGCAGTATGCTTGGTAGCTCTCAGCGCCAAGTCGCTCCTTAACAGCCTCAGGAGTCATGTCTTTAGCTTGATAGGCCTGAAGCACAGCCATTGAATGAAGGGCAGCTGCTGCTTGCCCAGCTGCCATGTAGGATTTACCAACCAATAGAAGTAATAATCCTACACGATTTGGAAGGCAGCAGGGGGCGTGACTTCCATGATGAAGCCGAAGTCGACGCGAGATGGGTCGCGAGAGTCTCTTCAACGGCCGGCATCATCGCATAACCTGATCCGCCATATTAGAAACAGTGGCGAAATCCGCGGCCGCAGATTAGTTTAATGCGTGCCGAAAATGGCTGCTTCCAAGACTTCGAGACCTCGTGGTGGAGGTCTTGGAAGAAGGGTAGAGGCCTACGGGACTGGGTTGGGGCACGACTGTTGAAAAATCGATCGTCCAGCTTCGACTGAGCCTGATTTTGCGCGAGCTCGCAGTCCCATTCCGGCCCCAGTTTATCTACAGCGCGAGTGACCACTTCTAACAGCTCGTTACTGTAGATAAAACATCATATCAACAAGGCCACGGCTAAAAGAAATCGAATCACGAGCTTCTGGGGTAGGCCGCATTTCATCATGGACGAGTAAAACAGGGTCGTCGCTGTCGCGGTATCGAACGCGCGAACGCGACCGGAGGAGAGCGAGAGAAAAGGGGATATCCGTCTGCTCACTCTCCATGTGCTCCGGCTCGCCGACGTCACCCCAAGCGTCCATCTCGTGCGGTGCCTCGGCAGCCACAGAAACGGAGAGGCGGGGGTTAGACGAGCGCTTTTGTTAAAGGCGGTGACACTTTCAGACGCAGGCTATCGCAGTGTCGACAGTCAGATAGACCGTAAGCGCGGCCTGAGCATGCTGAATGTCTAAACATAGCACGTCATGGGTGTCTCCTCCTAAGATGAACCTGTCGCACGGGTCGATACATCTCTTGTAGAGTTGCAGCTCATCGTGTCCGCTTAGTAAAAACTGCTCTGAAAAGGGTAGCTATGAACACGAGAAATTCGCTTTCCAACGGGCTCAGAGAATCCGCTTCCTGAAGGAATGAAATCTGATGATATGACGCCTAGCACACTGATATGAAGCATACGTGACGTATTCTCGGGGCGGTGCTAAGTGTCACTGGCCAATCAATTAGCGTGATGGTGTAAGGGCTTCAGACATTCGTCACACCGAAAGTGTTCCCATAGCGACGGTTCACAGCGTTGAGTGAACCTATAAAAGGGAACTGCCATGATATTAAAAGAGAGTAACAATGCTGTGGAAGACAAACTTAGAGTGAAGGAACAATATGGTCCTGATCGGAGAAAGATTTCTATAGTCTAAATTCAAACTGCCCTTTAATTAAAATATCAGCAGCACATCAGATGTGATATCACAGGAATTAAAATGCAAATAACCCGCTGAAACTTTAAGGGAATGAAGCAAAAGCAATTACTGTCACAGCTTTCACAGTGGCCCCAAAAATGCAGATTACTGCTCTTGTGTCCTCTCATGCACACAGCAATCAATTCATATATAATTCAATTCAAATACATTCTACTCCTCTATCTATTGTTATCACACAGAGGTCCTATTTGTCACCAATTGCAAGAATTACACTGGTTTGGAGACACATTCACATAGGCACTTTATTTATTCACTAAAAAGTTTATTGTAACCTTTTCATTAAATTACTACAAAGAGGCAAACATGGAGATGAAAGAAAACTTAATATGACAGAACTTAAAACATGCCTATTAGGGCTCAGAAGTGGCATTGAGATTAGTTCAATAATATTTCGGACTTTTAAAATATTTTAAAGGCCCTTGCATGCAGGCGTTTGAAGAAGTGGCTTTTAAATAACTGTGCATATTATTTTGAAGGGCATGATTAATGCTACAAACATGTCAGGCAACCCAAAGCCCAGCGGGATGCACACTTTGGCTTTGGTGAGTTAAGGTTATAAATATATTGATGTCCAGTAGAGGAATTTGGAAAAAAACAAAACAAAACAAAAAGCTTAGCCTGTATTGGTTCAGGTCAGTTTAACAAACAAGTATAAATGTTATATAAGGTTTTATGTGTGAGAGTTATCCTAGATCAATCAATATGCATGTTATTGTACTTTTTTGTGTCATGCATATTAGCTTATCATTTTCATACACAGATCTTGTTCATTTAATTTTTTTCCCATTCTCCTTTATACATTAGCCTTAAGCGATAGTTCCAAAAAAACAAAAAAAAACAACAACAACAACAACAATGAATTTTCGAAGAACATCCTGGCCACCAAATGTGAGGTAAAAATACATTTGCTGAAGAAACCACAACATTTTAGCTTGCTTCTAAAAGTCTTTGAACACTTTTTATCTAGCACCGTGACCCGTGTTTCACAGGACTCGTACCAGGTGAGCT
This sequence comes from Coreius guichenoti, assembly GCA_039654105.1. Taxonomy (NCBI): domain Eukaryota; kingdom Metazoa; phylum Chordata; class Actinopteri; order Cypriniformes; family Gobionidae; genus Coreius; species Coreius guichenoti. The sequence goes on along the minus strand of CM077169.1, from coordinate 46,054,820 downwards.
ACCAAGCAAGTTTACTACAGTATGTCAAAAAAGCCATACATATGATTATGTGATGCATACATCAAAATGTATTACTTTACAAATAATGCGCTAAAAGTTCATAGCATAGTATTGTACAAGGAAACAGCGCAAAAGTCTTACTTAATCGAAAATCTTCTCCTGTAATCACAATTTGCGCAAAAAAAGGAAAAAAAGTTGTTTTACTGCCACTAGTGTTCATTTCAGCTGGAAACTGCAATGAATTGTAATGTATAGGTGCTAAGATGTAGTGTTGTATTACTCAAGACCAACACTACATCTTGGTCTCGAGATCGGTCTTAAGACCATTTTTTGAGGGTCTTGGTCATTTTTACTATGTCTTGTCTTGGGCTCAGTCTAAGAGGACTCAGGATTTTATCTCAAGACCATTCAAGACCACAACTTCGAGGATATCACTAAATTGCAGGTGCATTGTCTGATTCATTTGTTAACATCATTGATGTGATTTGATGTAAAACTGCTTAAAATACAATCAATAAATTCTTTCTAATGTGATTTCTTTTATTACTGTGCTGCCAAGACATTTTTGAGACAATCAATGCAGGATTAATATAAATGCCCACAAAATTCAAGATATGATTGCAAAAACGTACTTGTATGAGATCTTGTTTTTCATATAACATATGATATAATTAAGCAATATCACAAGAGCAAGAGAGCTGTTTTCATGAATATGAGCACGATTGCAAATGCGATATTGATTTCATACAAAAGTTCAATAAACAAGAAGTTAATATTAAAGGGATAGTTCACCCAAAAATGAAAATTACCCCATGATTTACTCACCCTCAAGTCATCCTAGGTGTATATGATATTCTTCTTTCAGACGAATACAATTGGAGTTATATTAAAAAGTCCTGGCTCTTCTGAGCTTTATAATGGCAGTGAATGGCTGTTTGTGTTTTGAAGTCAATAAAAGTGCATCTGTCCATCATAAAAGTACTCCACCCGGCTCCGGGGCTACACCTGCGTCCTACGTCATACACTGGAACTCCAGTCTCTCATGAACGCGCGTACGACAGTTCGATTTGCTTCGCTTTGCTTCACTTCGCTTCAGAAGGCCTTTATTAACCCCCCGGAGCCGTGTGGAACACTTTTATGATGGATAGATGCACTTTTTTTGACTTCAAAACAGAAACAGCCATTCACTGCCATTATAGTTTTGTCCATTATATAAGTTTTGTCCTTCTGACTGCTGTGCTCGCGTGTGCTCTACTTGCTTTTGAATCTTTATTTGATATCATTCCCTGTTGTTTAAACTGCTAAATATAATTTACCCATCACCATATATTGTCTAATATTGCCTACCATATTAAATCTGACACCGCTAGCTTTTAATCTAAATCACTATCACGCGTTAGCATTTCGCTAGCCTGTTAGCTTGCCATCTCTGCACTCGGGTCTCTTGTTTTCTGAGTTCATTAAACAACTGTGGTGAGTTGGATTAGTAAATAGACTCCATCAAACAACTGTGGTAAGTTGGATTAATCAACAAATACGGTAAGCCATGTCTTCTTCTCCTGTCATTGTCACTTGCACTGCATGTTTCATGTTTAGTATATCTTTCTCCGTTGGCGAACAGGGCTTCACATGTGATAAATGTAAGGAGACAGTCAGGCTGACGGAGAAGATTTCAGAATTAGAGACACGCATCCAGACTTTATTTGAGAGTAGTGAGAATGTAACAGCTTTAGACACTGCTTTGGATGCGACTAGCTTAGTGAACTCTGTACATTGTTCGGTTCCGGCTGTAGAGCCCGTGCAGCAGGGCAACTGGGTGACGGTGAGACGGCATAGTCGCGGATCAAAAAACAACTCTTCCGTTCCGATTAGAACATCAAACAGGTTCTCCCCACTCAGTGATGCACCCACTGAGAATCCTGTTGAAAGTGCCCTAGTTATTGGCGATTCTATTACACGGAACGTGAAAATAGAAACACCAGCCACCATAGTCACATGTTTACCGGGAGCCAGAGCGCCTGACATCAAAGCAAATTTAAAAGTGCTGGCTAATGCTAATCGTAAATTCTCTAAGATTATTATTCACGTCGGCACAAATGATGTTCGACTTCGCCAGTCGGAGATCACCAAAATTAACATTAAAGAGGTGTGTAAACTCGCAAGTACGATGGCAGATGACGTTTTTTGCTCTGGTCCCCTCCCCGTTAAAAGGAGTGATGAGATACTTAGCAGACTATCATCACTCAATGGCTGGTTGTCTAAGTGGTGTCCGCAAAATAACATAGGGTTCATAGACAATTGGAAAAGCTTTTGGGGCAGACCTGACCTGTTGAAAAAAGATGGTATTCATCCTTCCTGGGATGGTGCCGCTCTTCTCTCTAGTAATTTGGCAAATAGTCTTAGAGCTAAACCTTGACTAACTGGGGCCCAGGTCAGGAAGCAGACGGACTGGCTTACCCGACCGCCTGCTAGCTGTCTCACGTCACAGAAGTCAGATAAATCCCAGCACATAGAGACTCTTTCACCTAGATATTATCACATAGAGACTGTGTCTGTTCCACGAATTAGTAAATACAAAAAACCATCAAAACCATTCAACGGTAAAAATTTAATTGATGTCCAACAAATAAACAACAGATATAATACAGATGATCAAATGATAAAGCTCGGGTTGCTGAATATTCGATCCCTTTCCTCAAAAGCGCTTATTGTTAATGATATGATTACAGATCATAACCTAGATGTGCTGTGTTTGACAGAAACCTGGCTAAAACCTGACGATTACATTACTTTAAATGAGTCCACCCCCCAAGATTATTGTTATAAACACGAGCCGCGTCTGAAAGGTAAAGGGGGAGGTGTTGCTGTAATTTATAATAATATCTTCGGTATTACTCACAAGTCTAGTTTCAAATATAATTCCTTTGAAGTTTTGGTGCTTTATGTAACGTTATGTAGTGAAATCGATAAATCCCGTTTGACATTTGTGCTGGCTACTGTATATAGGCCACCAGGGCACCATACAGACTTTACCAGAGAATTTGCTAATTTTCTATCAGAGTTAGTACTGGCTGCAGATAAAGTCCTAATTGTTGGTGATTTTAATATCCATGTAGACAATGAAAAAGACGCACTGGGATTGGCATTTAGAGACATTCTAAACTCTATTGGAGTAAGGCAACACGTGTCAGGACCCACTCATCGCCGTAATCATACGTTAGACCTAATACTGTCACATGGAATAAATGTTGATACCATTGAAATTCTGCAGCAGAGCGATGACATCTCAGATCATTACCTAGTATCATGTACACTTAATTTAGCAAAGGCTGCAAAGCCGTCCCCTCGCTTTAAATATGGCAGGACTATCACTGCTGCGACTAAAGATTTCTTTGTAAATAATCTTCCTCATCAGTTTCATCTCCTCAGCATCCCAGATAGCCTAGAGGAACTTGATGTTGCAACAGAAACTATTGACTCTCTCTTTTCCAGCACTTTAGACACAGTTGCTCCCCGGCGCTTAAAGAAGATTAAAGAAAATAGTCCAACGCCGTGGTACAACGAGCACACCCGGGCCCTTAAAACAGCAGCCAGAAAAATGGAGCGCAGCTGGAAGAAAACAAAACTAGTTTTTCGCATTTCGTGGAAAGAGAGCATGATTGCATACAGAAAGGCCCTAAAAACTGCTAGATCTGCTTATTTCTCGACTCTCTTAGAAGAAAACAAACACAACCCTAGGTATTTATTCGATACAGTGGCTAAATTAACCAAAGATAAAGCTTCACCTTCTGATGTTTGTAAACAGCACAGCAGTAATGACTTTATGAACTTCTTTACATGTAAGATTGATAATATTAGGAAAAAAATTATAACCATGCAGCCGTCTACTACAGTATCACATCAGACAGTGCATTGTAGTGTCACTGAGGAAAAATTACATTCATTCACTGCTATAGGAGAAGAAGAATTGGCTAAACTCGTTAAATCATCAAAATCAACAACATGTATGCTCGACCCCATACCGACTAAACTACTAAAAGAGATGATTCCAGAGGTCATAGATCCTCTCCTTAATATCATTAATTCATCCTTGACATTAGGATATGTACCGAAAACTTTTAAGTTGGCTATTATTAAACCACTTATTAAAAAACCGCAACTTGATCCTACAAAATTAGTCAATTACAGGCCAATCTCAAATCTACCCTTTCTGTCAAAAATACTAGAAAAGGCAGTGTCCTCACAACTATGCTCCTTTTTAGAAAGAAATGGTATCTGTGAGGATTTCCAGTCAGGATTTAGACCGTATCATAGTACTGAGACTGCTCTCATTAGAGTTACAAATGATTTACTCTTATCATCCGATCGTGGTTGTATATCTCTATTAGTGTTACTCTATCTTAGCGCTGCATTCGATACTATCGACCACAATATTCTTTTGAATAGACTCGAAAATTATGTTGGCATTAGTGGAACTTCATTGGCATGGTTTAAATCATACTTATCTGACCGTTATCAGTTTGTAGCAGTAAATGAAGAGATGTCACACCGAACACAAGTTCAGTATGGAGTACCGCAGGGCTCAGTGCTAGGACCGTTGCTTTTCACCCTGTACATGCTACCACTGGGAGATATTATTAGGAAGCATGGCATTAATTTTCATTGTTATGCTGACGATACTCAGCTCTATATTTCTTCGCGCCCTGACGAAACTTACCAATTCACAAGATTAACAGAATGCATAGCTGATATAAAAAATTGGATGACTAATAATTTCCTGCAACTTAATTCAGAAAAAACTGAATTTTTAATCATTGGACAAAAAAACTCCACAAGTAGTAACCTAGAATACTGTCTAACACTCGATGGCTGTCAAATCCTCGTCGTCAGTTTGGAACCTGGGTGTGCTCTTTGATACCAATCTCTCATTTGAAAGCCACGTTTCTAGCATCTGTAAAACTGCATTCTACCATCTTAAAAATATATCTAAATTACGGCACATGCTTTCAATGCAAAATGCTGAACAGTTAGTTCATGCGTTCATGACCTCAAGGCTAGATTATTGTAATGCTCTACTGGGTGGTTGCCCTGCTCGCTTAATAAATAAACTGCAGCTGGTCCAAAACGCAGCAGCTAGAGTTCTTACTAGAACCAGGAAGTATGACCATATTAGCCCGGTTCTTGCAACACTGCATTGGCTCCCTATTAAACATCGTATACATTTTAAAATCTTGCTGATTACTTACAAAGCACTAAATGGTTTAGCGCCCCAGTACTTGAGTGAGCTCTTAATGCATTATACTCCATCACGTTTATTGCGGTCTCAAAATTCTGGCCAGTTGATAATACCTAGAATATCAAAATCAACTGCAGGCGGTCGGTCCTTTTCCTATTTAGCACCTAAACTCTGGAACAGTCTTCCTAGCATTGTTCGGGAAGCAGACACACTCTGTCAGTTTAAATCTAGACTAAAAACACATCTCTTTACTATAGCATACACATAAAACATTTTTAATTTCTATTATTCAAATCAGTTAAATGATTGTTTTAGGCTGCATTAACTAGGTCAGCCGGAACCGGGAACACTTCCAATAACACCTGATGTACTCGTTACATCATAAGAAGAATGGCATCTACGCTAATGTTAGTCTCTCTGTTTATCCCGAGGTTTACTGCAGTCGGCCGGATCCGGGCCGTATCCAGACCAGATGGTGGACCTTAGCCTGGACATGACGACCATATCCCTGAAGTTTCTGTAGAGACAATAGTGTCAATTAAACTCCCCTCTGTAAATGCCGCATCGACACGACATCCTAATTAAACCCGTCCCCGGCGTGACAACTCCAATCTTTCGAATAATCCTACGAATATCTATTTATCTAATATGACTTCTGACCTGTAATGTTGCCAGAATCATAATCATACACTATTTGTTCGTCGGCCAGAGGAGAACTGGCACCCCGACTGAGCCTGGTTTCTCCCAAGGTTTTTTTCTCCATTCTGGCCCTGAAGGAGTTTTGGTTCCTTGCCACCGTCGCCTTTGGCTTTTGGCTTGCTCAGTTGGGGACACCTAAATTTCAACTATATTACTGATCCGCCCGCATTGACACTATATGATAATTGAAATGAGCTGGATGACATCACCGTTTTCTCCAGAGCGGCTGTACAGCCGAATCATATTTCGTTGCATTATTTTCCTGTTACCACTGTGAAGCTGCTTTGAAACAATTGCCATTGTAAAAAGCGCTATATAAATAAAGGTGATTTGATTTGATTTATAAAACTTGGAAGAGCCTGGACGTTTTTTAATATAACTCTGATTATATTCGTCTGAAAGAAGAATGTCATATACACCTAGGATGACTTGAGGGTGAGTAAATCATGGGCTAATTTTGTATTTTTATGTGAACTATCCCTTTAAGTAACTAATTTCAGACACAAGTTTTTGCTAATTCGGCAACGTGTTTCATTATTAAATCAATGCTTTGAACAAATTGGGTGAATAAATGATTCCGTGACTGTTAAATAATGTTAATGTTTTAATGTTAAATTAATCTGAACATTATTTATGCAAGTGTAGTTGTAGCAATTCAGATGCAACTTTTGTTAAACCTCTGCAACACAAAGATGAATTTTTTTGTTAGTGATTTGATTGGTAATAGCTCTATAGAGTCTTATTAATCAAATATTTATTGATTAAATATAAGACATTTCTCAGACAGTAGATATGCATCTTTTAGATGAATTTGAGGAGTGCTGGTCTGGTCTTGACTCGGTCTTGCCCTGCCTTGGTCTCAACCCCACAACGTCTTGGTCTTGTCTTGGTCTCGACTTGGTTTCGGTTTAGGTGATCTTGACTACAGCACTGCTAAAATGTATAAAATGTAGGTAGAGGCATGTTTTTTCCCCAATGAGCCTATGTTATCTATTAATATCAAATAAGCAAATATTATTGTATTGTGATGATAATTCAATGTTTAATTATACAGCAAACATGTGGACACAAACACTGCAGCAACTTCCAACCTGCAGACAGACACCTCAGCAACTGTTAATAGAGCCTGTTAAATTGGAGGAATAGATAGCAGGAAACCCTGAAGCCAAAATCAAACATGTCATTGTTTCGAAGAACATATTGATCCCTTCAAAAAATGTTCCTCACCGTTTTCATTTGTTCCACCATTTGTATACTTTACGATGGAGCAGTGTTCGTCTGTTGGCAGTTCTGCTATGATCGAAAAACAAGCTGGAGTCTGTGACAGCTTGTGAGATGTGCAATGGATCCACTTGAAGATAGCTGACCTTTTACTTTTGCCAAGGACTTGGTGGTGGAAACCATCCCAGAGTGTGAACCAAAAGCACAGACAGTCTTCATATGAAAGCACCCTTGGTCAGAAATACATCTGATGCTTTGTTCTTTTCAAAGTGTATGTGATTGAGACTTCTGTTTAAGATTCAGAATATGTTATCCTTGTGGTTACAGGTCCATGTTGTGGTGTAGGGCTGATCACCAGAAGGTTTACTGAAAGAAACAACCCCAGAATGCTCAGCACTATGTCTAAGCCAAGTGGCAACCTCCCTCAGTTTCTCTTGAAGCCAATATGGAAGTGACTTAAACTGCAATTCATCGACTGGCTGCTAGAGACAGGCTCCAAAAGAGAGCAGAATCTCATTGAGCCCCATGTTAAAATGCCCAAATTTACAGCAGAAAAAAACATGTTTACAGCCTAGTACAAATTGTGGTTTTGGTCTATACAGCTAATTTGAGTTTTTTTTAGTCTATAAAGTTTTAAATATGGATATTTTTCTTACACAAACACGCCACTTCGCTTCAGAAGGCCTTTATTAACCCCCCGGAGCCGTGTGATACACTGCCGATTTTGCAGGTTTGCCCACTTACAAAGCATGTAGAAGTCTGTAATTTTTATCATAGGTACTCTTCAACTGTGAGTGACGGAATCTAAAACAAAAATCCAGAAAATCACATTGTATGATTTTTAAGTAATTAACGTGCATTTTATTGCATGACATAAGTATTTGATACATCAGAAAAGCAGAACTTAATATTTGGTACAGAAACCTTTGTTTGCAATTACAGAGATCATACGTTTCCTGTAGTTCTTGACCAGGTTTGCACACACTGCAGCAGGGATTTTGGCCCACTCCTCCATACAGACCTTCAGGTTTTGGGGCTGTCGCTGGGCAATATGGACTTTCAGCTCCCTCCAAAGATTTTCTATTGGGTTCAGGTCTGGAGACTGGCTAGGTCACTCCAGGACCTTGAGATGCTTCTTACGGAGCCACTCCTTAGTTGCCCTGGCTGTGTGTTTCGGGTCGTTGTCATGCTGGAAGACCCAGCCACCACCCATCTTCAATGCTCTTACTGAGGGAAGGAGGTTGTTGGCCAAGATCTCGCGATACATGGCCCCATCCATCCTCCCCTCAATACGGTGCAGTCGTCCTGTCCCCTTTGCAGAAAAGGATCCGCAAAGAATGAAGTTTCCACATCCATGCTTCACGGTTGGGATGGTGTTCTTGGGGTTGTACTCATCCTTCTTCTTCCTCCAAACATGGCGAGTGGAGTTTAGACCAAAAAGCTCTATTTTTGTCTCATCAGACCACATGACCTTCTCCCATTCCTCCTCTGGATCATCCAGATGGTCACTGGCAAACTTCAGATGGGCCTGGACATGCGCTGGCTTGAGCAGGGGGACCTTGCGTGCGCTGCAGGATTTTAATCCATGACGGCGTATTGTGTTACTAATGGTTTTCTTTAAGACTGTGGTCCCAGCTCTCTTCAGGTCATTGACCAGGTCCTGCCGTGTAGTTCTGGGCTGATCCCTCACCTTCCTCATGATCATTGATGCCCCACGAGGTGAGATCTTGCATGGTGCCCCAGACTGAGGGAGATTGACCGTCATCTTAAACTTCTTCCATTTTCTAATAATTGCGCCAACAGTTGTTGCCTTCTCACCAAGCTGCTTGCCTACTGTCCTGTAGCCTATCCCAGCCTTTTGCAGGTCTACAATTTTATCCCTGATGTCCTTACACAGCTCTCTGGTCTTGGCCATTGTGGAGAGGTTGGAGTCTGTTTGATTGAGTGTGTGGACAGGTGTCTTTTGTACAGGTAACAAGTTCAAACAGGTTCATACAGGTAATGAGTGGAGAACAGGAGGGCTTCTTAAAGAAAAACTAACAGGTCTGTGAGAGCCGGAATTCTTACTGGTTGGTAGGTGATCAATTACTTATGCAATAAAATGCAAATTAATTATTTAAAAATCACATGTGATTTTCTGGATGTTTCTTTTAGATTCCGTCTCTCACAGTTGAAGTGTACCTATGATAAAAAATTACAGACCTCTACATGCTTTGTAAGTAGGAAAACCTGCAAAATCGGCAGTGCTCTCTGCTCATGGGGCAGCAATTCTGTCTTAATGTTGAGAGCCCCAGCTGGTAGGCCTTCACCCAGTAGCATGTCTCAGGGTCATGCTGACAGTACTCCTCTGCTAAAATCAGGGTCACTATTGGAGTACTTAGCTATAGCTCTAATTTAATTTGCCCTGCACTATCGTGGCTCAGGTCGAGTGGAACAGTTAAAACAATTATTGATTACGCTCCCTAGAGCCCGAGCACTGCCACGAGTTGACGCCCGTGATCTTCTGCAGTAGCAGGCCCTTCTTGGGCCTCCTCGAGAACCCAGTGGCGTAAAATTGTACTCCCCTGGCTTAAAGGGTAAAGAGTGCTTTTACTGAGTACACTGCTCGTTGGCAATGTTATGAGGTATTCCAAGCCTGGAGGCTCTGTTTGTAACTCTGTTTTGCTACTAAAGATGTGTTATCAGGTAGATGGCCTTAGCAGGCCTCCTTGAGAGCGAGTCGTAAAAACAGATTACTATCAGGTCGCAGGCTCCCCTGGGAGCCTCCCTAAATCTAGCCCAGAGCCTGGTCTACTTCTCAGGTCGAGCCTACTACTCCCCTCATATCAGAGGGTTGTCTCTAGAGTGCTTAGCTCTCTAAGTCTGGTCAAGAAGGTTGAAGGACTCTCATGAGGCCTCCCTGTCAGATCAGCCCTTTGGCTGGAAGTACTTCCCTCAAGAGGGGTCCATATTAGAGTGCCCAGCCTCCATGGCAAAAGCAAAGTGCCGTGTAGATCCAGGATTGAGCCGAGAAACTCCCCTCGATTGCAAGGGTTGGAAAGCGGTATGCTGAGTCCTGCTCTCCAGGATGCCCATCTCTACGGTCCGGTGTGAGTGGTTACTGCCAGTTTGCAGTCCCTTTCACAGGATGCCTCTTCTAGAAGCGAATGTTTCAGAGGCTCTGTTCTAAGAAACAGACAGGTGGTAGGTCCGACTTGGTTACGAGAGCAGACCAGGTTGGCCTTCCTGGTGGCATTCAGGGTTGACTATGTTCCCCTGAGAAGTGACTGGCCGGGGCTCCTGTCGGCTCCCTGGCCATATTCCCTTACAGCCTCTTTGAGGCTTATAGCTTGGGCAGTGGCCGTAGGGAATACTGTAACTGACAGCCTTGTGTGACCTGAGGGGGAGTGGTTCTGGCATTTCAGTTGAAACTGCTATTTCTGTGTTTGTCACAGCCATTCATGGCATGTATTCCCCTCGGCATGGCAGCGTGGGTATGTTGTTCCCCAAAGCGTTCTAGGACGCAGTGTGAGTTCCCTTTCGAAAGGGAACGTCTCAGGTTACGTAGGTAACCTCTGTTCCCTGAGAACACAGAACGAGACACTGCGTCTTCCTGCCATGCCTCGGGGCTGCCTGCTGAACAGTCCCTTCAGACGAAAGTGGATGACATGTTCTCTAGGCACCCCTTATATACTCCCTGGTCGCACTATGATGATGTCATAGGCTGTCGCCGGCCAATAGGATTGCCGTGATTTTATTGCATTTCAGACACAGTCACGCCTGAGGCATTCCCCAAAGCGTTATAGGACACAGTGTCTCATTCCCTGTTCTCAGGGAACAGAGGTTCTACCCGAAAGACTCAGGAGGCAAGAAAACATTTGAATAAGATTTATTTACAGTTTGTATACAAGTAGTATCGAATGAATTAAATGATAAAGTTCTTTGGCGTAGGCCCCATCCATAGTCCGAATCCGGAGGGTAGCAGATGCTTGCAGTTCCTGCCTGAAGAGGAAGGCAGGGGCAGATCCTACCCCCAAAAGAACTGATCAATCAAAAGATACCCATCCGTTGGAAGATTCTTTGGATGAAGTGCCTAAAATATTTGCAAAGAAAATAGATTAGTTTATTGGAATATGGACATTGAACATTTGCAATAGATATGGACATTGACATAGATGTTAGATCAATAGCCGTATAAATCTATAAAATAATAGATATAGAACTGCCACCATGACCAGAAGTTTGTGTAGATAGTATACTTACCACATAAGATTTAAAGTATTAGGAGTTAATGAATATGCTGTTAACTTACCTGATGCTTGTTAAGACACATAGGTAATCTTATTATTATCTGAAAAGGATGTGAGTAATGTATAATATAATTTGTTACTGATGTTCAGTATAGAGTCCCGTTAGTCTGAGATGCAAGAAGATCGCATGAGGTGACCTATGGTCTGTAGAATTAGCAGATCACTTTTTTGTGGAAAGTGCTAGAAATACAGTGGGGAGAACAATTTGATACACTGCCAATTTTGCAGGTTTTCCTATTTACAAAGCATGTAGAGGTCTGTAGTACCTATGATTTTCTATCATAGGTGCTCTTCAACTGTGAGAGACGGAATCTAAAACAAAAATCCAGAAAATCACATTGTATGATTTTTAAATAATTAATTTGCATTTTATTGCACGACATAAGTATTTGATCACCTACCAACCAGTAAGAATTCCAGCTCTCACAGACCTGATAGTTTTTCTTTAAGAAGTCCTCCTGTTCTCCACTCATTACCTGTATTAACTGCACCTGTTTGAACTCGTTACCTGTATAAAAGACACCTGTCCACACAATCAATCAAACACACTCCAACCTCTCCACAATGGCCAAGACCAGAGAGCTGTGTAAGGACATAAGGGATAAAATTGTAGACCTGCACAAGGCTGGGATGGGCTACAGGACAACAGGCAGCAGCTTGGTGAGAAGGCAACAACTGTTGGCGCAATTATTAGAAAATGAAGAAGTTCAAGATGACGGTCAATCTCCCTCGGTCTGGGGCACCATGCAAGATCTCACCTCGTGGGGCATCAACGATCATGAGGAAGGTGAGGGATCAGCCCAGAACTACACGGCAGGACCTGGTCAATGACCTGAAGAGAGCTGGGGACCCACAGTCTCAAGAAAACCATTAGTAACACACTACGCCGTCATGGATTAAAATCCTGCAGCGCATGTCCAGCCCGTCTGAAGTTTGCCAATGACCATCTGGATGATCCAGAGGAGGAATGGGAGAAGGTCATGTGGTCTGATGAGACAAAAATAGAGCTTTTTGGTCTAAACTCCACTCGCCGTGTTTGGAGGAAGAAGAAGGATGAGTACAACCCCAGAACACCATCCCAACCGTGAAGCATGGAGGTGGAAACATCATTCTTTGGGGATGCTTTACTGCAAAGGGGACAGGACGACTGCACCGTATTGAGGGGAGGATGGATGGGGCCATGTATCGCGAGATCTTGGCCAACAACCTCCTTCCCTCAGTAAGAGCATGAAGATGGGTCGTGGCTGGGTCTTCCAGCATGACTACAACCCGAAACACACAGCCAGGGCAACTAAGGAGTGGCTCCGTAAGAAGCATCTCAAGGTCCTGGAGTGGCCTAGCCAGTCTTCAGACCTGAACCCAATAGAAATCTTTGGAGGGAGCTGAAAGTCTGTATTGCCCAGCGACAGCCCGAAACCTGAAGGATCTGGAGAAGGGTCTGTATGGAGGAGTGGGCCAAAATCCCTGCTGCAGTGTGTGCAAACCTGGTCAAGAACTACAGGAAACGTATGATCTCTGTAATTGCAAACAAAGGTTTCTGTACCAAATATTAAGTTCTGCTTTTCTGATGTATCAAATACTTATGTCACGCAATAAAATGCAAATTAATTACTTAAAAATCATACAATGTGATTTTCTGTATTTTTGTTTTAGATTCCGTCACTCACAGTTGAAGAGTACCTATGATAAAAATTACAGACTTCTACATGCTTTGTAAGTGGGCAAACCTGCCAAAATCGGCAGTGTATCAAATACTTGTTCTCCCCACTGTACCTAAGCATTGTTGCAGACCATGTCACGCTTTCGTGGAAACGGTATTCCCTGGTGGCTGTGGCCTCTTTCAGCAGGATTAATGCGCCTTGCCACAAAGCAAAAATGGTTCAGGAATGGTTTGAGGAGCACAACAACGAGTTTGAGGTGTTGAAATTCCCCAGATCTCAATCCAATCGAGCATCTATGGGATGTGCTGAACAAACAAGTCCGATCCATGGAGGCCCCACCTCGCAACTTACAGGACTTAAAGGATCTGCTGCTACATCTTGGTGCCAGATACCACAGCACACCTTCAGGGGTCTAGTGGAGTCCATACCTCGATGGGTCAGGGGCTATTTGGCAGCAAAAGGGGGACCAACACAATATTAGGAATAATGTTATGCCTGATCGGTGTATGTCTAGCTTTATATAAAGTGAAATAGTTTACATTTTGCAATGATAAAATCAAACAAGCAGTTGAGAAGCAGTCATATGGCTTAGAAGACTTGGAATATATTGCACACATCATATGGGCCACTTTTTTACGCTTTTATGGTCTTTTTTTCGAAGCTTAAAAGCTTTCTAAAGTGGAGAGAAATTACTTCTACTAGTTAGTTTTAGTTTAGGCAACCAATTTCCTTGACATTTGAACTGGGCTCGTTAGACCATATTTCCTAAGTAATGTCTAAAAGGAAAGACAATACATCTACTGGAAATATTTCTTCTCAGCTCAATATATTTTTTTCGTTCTGTGGTCCCTTTCTTGAAAGGTATCTTTTTTATTTCCCCATTAAAAAATGTATGAATATTCTGCTACAAAGAAACATTGATATGGTAACAACTAAAGACCTTGTGGCTGACAGTGTTGGGACCTGACTAACAAAACATAAAAGAAAACGTGGATACCAAAGAAACCACTGCATAGCATAATTATGAAGCAAACATGAGAAGGAGGGTTTTTTATAGATTTTTATTAACAACAAGTGTTTAGGAAAGTGTATAATTTCGTTCCGATGACTGGTCACCGGATTTTTTTGAAGATATATAAATATATATATAAATAAATAATGACCACTGACAGATGAAGTGAATAACACTGATTATCTCTTAATCACGGCGCCTGTTAGTGGGTGGGATATATTAGGCAGCAAGTGAACATTTTGTCCTCAAAGTTGATGTGTTAGAAGCAGGAAAAATGGGCAAGAGTAAGGATTTTGAGCGTGTTTGACAAGGGCCAAATTGTGATGGCTAGACTACTGGGTCAGAGCATCTCCAAAACTGCAGCTCTTGTGGGGTGTTCCCGGTCTGCAGTGGTCAGTATCTATCAAAAGTGGTCCAAGGAAGGAACAGTGGGGAACCAGCGACAGGTTCATCGGCGCCCAAGGCTCACTGATGCACATGGGAGCGAAGGCTGGCCCGTGTGGCCTGAGCAAACAGACGATCTACTGTAGCTCAAATTGCTCAAGAAGTTAATGCTGGTTCTGATAGAAAGGTGTCAGAATAGACACCTGAAGAAGGTGGCCTGGTCTGATGAATCCACGTTTTCTTTTACATCATGTAGACGGCCGGGTGCATGTGCGTTGCTTACCTGGGGAACACATGGCACCAGGATGCACTATGGAAGAAGGCAAGCGGCGGTGGCAGTGTGATGCTTTGGGCAATGTTCTTCCTGGGTCCTGCCATCCATGTGGATGTTACTTTGACATGTACCACCTACCTAAGCATTGTTGCAGACCATGTACAAGCTTTCATGGAAAACGGTATTCCGGTGGCCTGTGAGGTGTTAAAATTCCCCAGATCTCAATCC
This sequence comes from Coreius guichenoti, assembly GCA_039654105.1. Lineage (NCBI taxonomy): Eukaryota > Metazoa > Chordata > Actinopteri > Cypriniformes > Gobionidae > Coreius > Coreius guichenoti. Next base: position 46,039,816 of record CM077169.1, on the reverse strand, counting down.
AATCGAGCATCTGTGGAATGTGCTGAACAAACAAGTCCGATCCACTGGAGGCTCCACCTCGCAACTTACAGGACTTAAAGGATTTGCTGCTAACATCTTGGTGCCAGATACTACAGCATTAATATATTTAAACATCTCATAATAACACAAAAGGTCTTGTATGGCGTGTTTTGCGCAATTGCTGTCAAACAAACTAAAACAGAAAGCTCGATAAGGCTTTGTGTCCTTTTTAAATCACAAAAGACTGTCTGTTTGTGCTGCATTAAGAGAAGTGCACGCTTCGCTCATGTGATCAGCTCCGCGTCTCAGTTTACATGTGCTGAGTTTAGGGTGCATTTGGAAACGTAGGGCGCCAGTTACTCATTATTTTCTCATTTGCATAGTTGACTGCAAACGGAGGTCGCACTGGTGCCCAACTGATAAGAGCTGCCATTTCTGTTACATATGAGAAACATATGGCAAACAAAGCGAGAGCGGAACGGAACCGCGCTACTCGTTTGAGCTGCGCGGACCGTTTCTCAAGTCGGAGCAATAATAGACAGCGCAGCAAGAGCTCATACATGGGCCTATCTAGATCACATGACACCGTTACTACACAGCGCTGGAGATCCAGTGAGAAAGAGTTTGAATTCACCACAGAATTAATAACATCGCTACTGTGAGATCTAGTGGAAGCGTTCGGCTTAGAATTCTCTGTTATGAACCAGATATCAGTTCAGACAGCGCTGACGTGGAAACCAGGAGAAACATTGTGCCGTGAATGAAGATCAGGGGTTTCAGTCCACAAATCACCAACATTCACCATGGGTTTAATGTAGTAACACCACATGGTAATGTGGCAGAAATAGTCGAATGTTTTTTTTTAATGTTGTCATTATTCATCTCAGGGTTCGTAGAGTGAAATTCAAGCACTTTTCAAGGGTTTTCAAGTGTTTCACACTTTCCAGCACTTCAAAGCTCTAAATATTATCCAATTATTTTAATGTTATTTTTAATGTGATGATTTGTAAAACTAAAAGTTTAAAGGTGTAGGCCAGTTCGTGGCAAACAAGCACTTTTATTTAAAAAAAGACATGGATTTACCACTATAACCAGTAGATGGCGGCAGAGGAGCACTTATTGACTTAGCCATTTCCACTCCCTAATATATGGACAAAAGTAGGAAGTCACAAAGTCTCATGAAAAACAAAAACTTTTCTTCAAATTGTGACTAAATTACCCAGAAAACAAGTGTTCCTTTTATAACCACTAAAGCTGTTGGTTAGTTCAGTGTGATACTATAGAAGAACAATGGTAGCCTACATTTAATAAGAGCAGAATATTTAAATTTTCCCTATAAAAATTTGTTTTTTGCGCATTACTGTTGTTAATAAAAGTTAATTTTATCTGCATATCAATTCATAAACCTTTGTTTGACTAGATTATTCTGAACCCGCTCATCAAGCACCACGCCGAGCCACTCCGCCCTGCCCACCACCACAAGTAAATTCTCAACCTATGGGAAACACTGTTACATTTTGCAATGACAAAAACAAACAAGCAGTTGAGAAGCAGTCATATGGCTTTAGAAGACTTGGAATATATTGCACACATCATATGGGCCACTTTTTTATGCTTTTATGGTGTTTTTTTCAAGTCTTTTTTTCGAAGCTTAAAAGCTTTCTAAAGTGGAGAGAAATTACTTCTTCTAGTTAGTTTTAGTTTAGGCAACAATTTCCTTGACATTTTCCTCAGCATTGTCAGAGCTGCAAGAAAACATTTCATTTGCATTGAACGGGACACAAGAATGAGGAAGACTGTCAGATCTTAGGCCATCTCACTCTGCTGAGCATCGGACAAACGGGAGGTTTGAAATGAGAAGTATACTGCTGTGAATGCAAGAACAAAAACAATGAAATGTTCAGATGAGGGCTAAGCAAGAGTTCACTCATGAGGAGACACGAAACAGAGCCGCAGAGATTTTACACCCACGCCAGAGGAGTGTCTGAGCCTAACATTTCAGAAGAGAAGGATGAAAATGATGTGAAAGACTAAAAGATCCACAACTGAGGGATTTTACTGTCTGTGCCATCTTATGTAAGATGAAAGATATATAATGATGTCTGTCGAGTGAGTTTCAACACGTTTGAATAAACCACAGAATTATAGAGTAACTGTCCATAGTGCTGAATTCAGTTAGCACTATCCACATTAACCACAAAGACAAAGTTGCATTTAAAACAGTAGCTTTGAACTGGGCTCGTTAGACCATATTTCCTAAGAAATGTCTAAAAGGAAAGACAATACATCTACTGGAAATATTTCTTCTCAGCTCAATATATTTTTTTCGTTCTGTGGTCCCTTTCTTGAAAGGTATCTCTTTTATTTCCCATTAAAAATTTAATGAATATTCTGCTACAAAGAATCAACAACATGGTAACAACAACTAAAGACCTTGTGGCTGACAGTGTTGGGACCTGACTAACAAAACATTAAAGAAAATGTGGATACCAAAGAGACCACTACATAGCATAATTATGAAGCAAACATGAGAAGGATGGGTTTTTACAGACTATCTTTTGATCAACAATAAGAGTTTAGGAAAGTGTATAACTTCGATCCGATGACTGGTCACCGGATTTTTTTGAAGAATATATACACATATATATACACACACATATATATATATACGATCAGGCATAACATTATGAGGGGAAGTGAATAACACTGATCATCTCTTCATCACGGCACCTGTTAGTGGGTGGGATATATTAGGCAGCAAGTGAACATTTTGTCCTCAAAGTTGATGTGTTAGAAGCAGGAAAAATGGGCAAGCGTAAGGATTTGAGCGTGTTTGACAAAGGCCAAATTCTGATGGATAGACGACTGGGTCAGAGCATCTCCAAAACTGCAGCTCTTGTGGGGTGTTCCCGGTCTGCAGTGGTCAGGATCTATCAAAAGTGGTCCAAGGAAGGATCATGGGCGGCCAAGGCTCATTGATGCACGTGGGGAGCGAAGGCTGGCCCGTGTGGTCCGATTAAACAGACGAGCTCCTGTAGCTCAAATTGCTCAAGAAGTTAATGCTGGTTCTGATAGAAAGGTGTCAGAATACACAGTGCATCGCAGTTTGTTGCGTATGGGGATGCATAGCCGCAGACCAGTCAGGGTGCCCATGCTGACCCCTGTCCACCACCGAAAGCGGCAACAGTGGGCACGTGAGCATCAGAACTGGACCACAGAGCAATGGAAGAAGGTGGCCTGGTCTGATGAATCACGTTTTCTTTTACATCATGTGGATGGCCGGGTGCGTGTGCGTCGCTTACCTGGGGAACGCATGGCACCAGGATGCACTATAGGAAGAAGGCAGAGGTGAGGCAGTGTGATGCTTTGGGCAATATTCTGCGGGGAAACCTTGGGTCCTGCCATCCATGTGGATGTTACTTTGACACGTACCACCTACCTAAGCATTGTTGCAGACCATGTACACCCTTTCATGGAAACGGTATTCCTGGTGGCTGTGGCCTCTTTCAGCAGGATAATGCGCCCTGCCACAAAGCAAAAATGGTTCAGGAATGGTTTGAGGAGCACAACAATGAGTTTGAGGTGTTGACTTGGCCACCAAATTCCCCAGATCTCAATCCAATCGAGCATCGATACAATACATTATATTGTATTACAGTTATATATATTAGGGCTGGGCGATATGGCCTAAAAAGTTATCACAACAAAATTTTCGATATTGATTATCAATATTGATAATTTACATATTATAAATGTAAAATCTTCATTTTTATTTTTCAAACTGAAAGGCAGACTTTTGCTCCTGAGTGAAAGTAGAAACCAGACTGTTAAATGTGGTTTTAAACTACTCTTTATTGTCAGAACATGACAAACACTTCACGTTTTTGAATTCTTTACACTTTTCCGGTAATTTTTCCTTAACAAAATAAATATCTTAATAGAAAAATGTATTTCTTAGTTTCTGCATGTTCTAAGTTCGCCTGTTCCTAGTCACTTTGATGACACGTATCTTCAGCACATTTTGCAGTGCAGGCTGCAGTATTAATCATTTTCAGTTTTGTGACTTAGAAATGCACATTTGACAGTGAGTTGACAGTAGTAGTAGCTTGAGTTTGGATGCAGATGTAAATTTATGTTCATTAACAAAAACAGTAACGTGTAAAAACTGTAACAACCTCATTTTATATGGTAAAATGAGGTTGTTATTGTCCCGTTAACTAGTTTTATTACAAACCCGATTCCAAAAAAGTTGGGACACTGTACAAATTGTGAATAAAAACAGAATGCAATGATGTGGAAGTTTCAAATTTCAATATTTTATTCAGAATACAACATAGATGACATATCAAATGTTTAAACTGAGAAAATGTACCATTTTAAGGGAAAAATAAGTTGATTTTAAATTTCATGGCATCAACACATCTCAAAAAAGTTGGGACAAGGCCATGTTTACCACTGTGTGGCATCCCCTCTTCTTTTTATAACAGTCTGCAAACGTCTGGGGACTGAGGAGACAAGTTGCTCAAGTTTAGGAATAGGAATGTTGTCCCATTCTTGTCTAATACAGGCTTCTAGTTGCTCAACTGTCTTAGGTCTTCTTTGTCGCCTCTTATCTTCCTCTTTATGATGCGCCAAATGTTTTCTATGGGTGAAAGATCTGGACTGCAGGCTGGCCATTTCAGTACCCGGATCCTTCTTCTACGCAGCCATGATGTTGTAATTGATGCAGTATGTGGTCTGGCATTGTCATGTTGGAAAATGTAAGGTCTTCCCTGAAAGAGACGACGTCTGGATGGGAGCATATGTTGTTCTAGAACTTGGATATACCTTTCAGCATTGATGGTGCCTTTCCAGATGTGTAAGCTGCCCATGCCACACGCACTCATGCAACCCCATACCATCAGAGATGCAGGCTTCTGAACTGAGCGCTGATAACAACTTGGGTTGTCCTTGTCCTCTTTAGTCCGGATGACATGGCGTCCCAGTTTTCCAAAAAGAACTTCAAATTTTGATTCGTCTGACCACAGAACAGTTTTCCACTTTGCCACAGTCCATTTTAAATGAGCCTCGGCCCAGAGAAAACACCTGCGCTTCTGGATCATGTTTAGATATGGTTTCTTTTTTGACGTATAGAGTTTTAGCCGGCAACGGCGAATGGCACGGTGGATTGTGTTCACCGACAATGTTTTCTGGAAGTATTCCTGAGCCCATGTTGTGATTTCCATTACAGTAGCATTCCTGTATGTGATGCAGTGCCGTCTAAGGGCCCGAAGATCACGGGCATCCAGTATGGTTTTCCGGCCTTGACCCTTACGCACAGAGATTGTTCCAGATTCTCTGAATCTTTGGATGATATTATGCACTGTAGATGATGATAACTTCAAACTCTTTGCAGTTTTTCTCTGAGAAACTCCTTTCTGATATTGCTCCACTATTTTTCGTCGCAGCATTGGGGGAATTGGTGATCCTCTGCCCATCTTGACTTCTGAGAGACACTGCCACTCTGAGAGGCTCTTTTTATACCCAATCATGTTGCCAATTGACCTAATAAGTTTCAGAATGGTCCTCCAGCTGTTCCTTATATGTACATTTAACTTTTCCGGCCTCTTATTGCTACCTGTCCCAACTTTTTTGGAATGTGTAGCTCTTATGAAATCCAAAATGAGCCAATATTTGGCATGACATTTCAAAATGTCTCACTTTCAACATTTGATATGTTATCTATATTCTATTGTGAATAAAACATAAGTTTATGATATTTGTAAATTATTGCATTCCTTTTTTATTCACAATTTGTACAGTGTCCCAACATTTTTGGAATCGGGTTTGTATATATATATAATTATAATTTTATAATAGTATAATTTGTTATAATCATTTATAATGTGTATAAGATTTAACAAAATGTTTCATATATTTTAGATGGGGTATAGCATGTTTCCCAATTATAGCATGTTCATCGTTGTGACAACTAACCTATGCCACTCCGACACCATTCACGTGTCAAAGCAGCTGGAGCAACTTTTCTCTATTGACGGATTACCACGAAAACCATCACGCAAAGTCTAAATTAAACACTTATAATAGGCTTACCATAGTGAATCAGAAGAAATATTTTGTCAATTTGGAACAAAAAAAAGTGTTACATAGTGTACCTTTAATATAGTCTATATTTTGTTTTCTGTGACAGTGATTATTAGGGCATGTCCTCGTCCACTCACCCTTTAGTTTATCTTTGATGTCAGTCTGAATGAGATCAAAGGTTTAAAAATCTGCTTCACAGTCGACCGCACCCTGCACTATTTCACACACACTAACATATGACACCACCTGAAGAGAGCATGTTGAAAGGGAGCTGCTTATTTGTTTCTTTTTTTGACTGATAGTTTTTTAGCTGAGAAGTTTTTTAGGATAGTTTTGAAAAGTGTTGGTTCTGACTTTGCATTTAGGGGATGGGCAAACTTAAAAGAAAGACAAGGCATTTGTGTCTATGGTGAAATGTGAGTTTCTTTCATATTTTATGGCCTTTTTCCTTTTATTTCTATAGGACAGCACAAAGTTAAACAGGAAACATGAGAGGAGAGAGGGGAACGGTATGATAATTTAAACAGAGCTACATGGCAATATGAGATTTTTACATAGAGCTACAAAGGATAAGGAAGACAGGGACATTTCAAGTTCATCAGCCATCATGTGTCTCTGCATATATCCCATATGCATTATAAGGAGAGAGCGAGAGAGAGGAAGCAGAACAGCACTCCTCATGTGACTATTCACTCCAGATAATGGTGTAGTTACATTGCTACCAAGGGGCTAACTAGATAATGCTAATTATCTAAACCCTAATTTCTTCAGTAGCTATAACTATAAAAATACAACCAATTTTATCAGCAAGATCTTCATCAAACTATTGCACCACCATGACAGTAGCTGACCTAGGGCCTGTTCTTCATGTGTGGATTACTCAATTATCTGAACCTGGATTAGATTGCATCTTTTTAAGTGAAGGTGATATTTAAAGTCCCCCTGTAGTCAATAATTTTATCCCTTAAAACTCATCTTTGATCACCAAAATAAAACATTTAAATGTTTTTTTCCTGTGAAAAAATTCATGCCTTAAAATAGCTTAAATGTAACTCTACACCCTTGTTTCATTTAGTATGCATGGATATGAATATGCAAATTAGACCCGCCTCCACTCACTCACACCAGCTCAGAGATCCATTCGCTCAACTTTACTCAAGTTACTGTAGTAAACACTGCGCAAAGGTAACGCTCTTTACAACGTCGGACACATAACAGTAATCAATATGATTAGCCTTTGGCTTGACTACGTTATCAAACAGCTAATAATGTGTTGCTAATGTTACACAAACCATGTTCCCATTCACCATCTCAGTCTGCCTTCTAAAAATCAACATCCTTAGAAACGCTTTGAACATCATAGAATGTCAGTGGAGAAAGGCATATAGTTCATCATAACATTGTAATATACATCATATACATAATTCACCCGCTATATTGCTAAAAGTGCCAGATTTTTCATATTAGCAGAAAAATATAGGCCTACTGGGATAACCTGGCTTCTCTTGAAACTCTCCTGCTTCAGAAAATAGTTAATGATATGCTAAAGCGCGCCCGCACGTTGACGTGATTGGATACAAGGTAGTTTGTGATGTCAGAAACACCAGCAATTTCAAACCGCTTTTTGATTCACTGCAATTTTAAGGAGAAAATACTCAGCAATGGTGTTGACTTATGAATTTGCACATGGTTTGTCTGAAAGCATATTAAAAACACCACATAGACATACAAACAACATTAAAAACTTGATTTTCACCACAGGGGGTCTTTAAAGTTTGTCCCAGCCAGGCACTGCTACTTTCTTACAAGGGTACCCTATTGAACCAGGGACAATAATAATTTAATAATAATAATTTATAAATAAACATGATATTATAATAATAATATTATAATGTTGTTTAGTCCATCATAAAATAGACACAACCAGTTTTACTCATTGAGAGATTTATTTGTGAGGGAATAATTACCTAATAATTTTATTTTGAACATTCTGTTGACTATAAGTAACTTTGTAACTACATGTCAACTTATTCTAACCCTAACCCTACCAGTCTACTAATACTCTAGTAACACTCTAATGAGAGTTAGTAGACATGTAGGTGCAACATTAGCCTACTCAACAGAATGTCTTAAAGGGATCAACAAAATAAGGTGAAACCCAAATCTGCTTCACAGGTAAAATTAAATTAATTGCTAATTACAACATTGAAATGAAAATGTAAAGCCTGCTCAAATACTAGAAATTGTGAAATAATGGAAATAATTGGGAATCATGTAACAAACTGTACACATTTCATGTATCTATTATAACATTTATGTCATTTTGGTTGCTTAGCTGTTTCCTTGTAAAGTTTTTCATCAGGTGTGTGATGTTCTTTTTTAATATGATGTCATTACGTTGCTGTCTTGACGCCAGCCAATCGCTGCATTGCTAATCATGGTTTTGAGTATCGATATATCTGCCCTTTCCAATGAACACAAGAACGCGTAGAAATTTTGCAGATGAAATTCAGTAATTTCAATAGGATTCCACGTGATCAGGATTTTCGTGTGATAGTAAAAGATTTCCCCATGCAAATTTTGCAACGGGTTCATGTGCTCATGATGTTTTAAAGTCACCATGAATTCAAAATGGATAATTCTTATTTTGTTATGGAATATTGCGGTATCTATTATAAATGATTTATCAGTGCACATAATTTTTCATCATTCATGTGCCCTTATAATCTTAAATCAAAATAACTTCCCCTCCCTCTGCAACGACAACTCTTCTCTTCTCTGATTATGTGATTACTGGCAAGAGGGCGGGACAACCTGTCACTCATATGACACAGCAATAGCAAACCACAACCATCCAATCAATTCCTGATGGACAAAATCAAGTCCCGCCTTACATTTTTTCTTGTTTCACTCAGATATATGTCACAATAGGGAAGAAAAGACTATTGCAACTTCCGTTTCATGCCATCTTTAAAGCTACATTGAACACTTGGATTAATAAATAACTGTATCTCAGGTGTTCTGCTGTGTCAACAAGGAAAACAATATTTATATGTTTCCATGTTTAATTGAAGCCGTCAATAGCATCCTTAGACTGCAAGAAACATAAAAACCACAACTGCCTTCTCAGTAGCTTAAGAGCTCAAAAACACACTCGCACAGACACACACACACAGATACTATAGGAGCAGGATTAATTAAAATGATTAATCAACTATAAGCTTTGAAATGAACAGCCTGTGGACTCCAGATCAGGAGGCTGCGTGTAAAACATCTCGGCATAAATATGAGTTCTGAAGCAATTCAAGCTAGCAGACTCATCCTTGCGAAACAGCCTCAATCTTCTGCTTTTTAGAGCGTCTAGGCTATTTTGCCCACCAATTAGTGTCAGCAGCCCAACCCTCTACCAAGTGGACTGTGGAAATATACCTTGGAAAAAGGAACATAGACAAAAATAAATGTCCTTTCTATTAGTAGCAATAAGCTTTCAGAGCCTAAGGGTTTCAGACAGAGAACAGTAAAGTCTATGTATATACATACGCAGGGATTAATGATTGATATAGAACAGATTCCTCTCAGTGAACCGCAAAGAGATGGCCAGACACTCAGGGCCTTTTAATAGGTGCCATGCATGACTGAATCCCTCTTACTCACACCGAAACTAATGTAGCACGACTAAAGGTATGGACACTACTCCCAGTGTGCTTGTCTGTTCTTGTGATGTGTATTGGTCAGATTTAAGGTCTTATTTTATCACAGTTACGCAGCTAATGAAGCAGTCATAAAGACGGCACTGGCCGCAGAGAGTCGCAATCGCCATGAGATCCGCTGTTTGTTCAAATGAAATGAAAGTTTCAGTTAAATTTAAACTCTTGAGTAGATGAGTTTGTAAAGTTAAACATTTTCACTTACACTCAGAATCAACTTCCATATTCAACCTGTGTGAGGATAAAAAGCTCCAAACCTCGGGGTGTTTTTTACTTGTAGATTCTGCACACCGCCTGCAAATGGAAAACAGTTTCCAAAAGAATATACTTTGAAATAATACACTGCAACAAAATACCTAAGCAGACTGTTTACTGCAAGCTCTGGTATTCAGTAAAGGTAAAGCTCTGAATGAGTTCATGACTTGAGTAAATATAATCCAAAAGTAATCATTTGCTATTTTATGCGTGTAAAGTCCCAGACTTATTGTTCAGTTGAAGAATCAGAGAGCAGCACTGATAGCTGCCTCTTTTGTGTGTTTTTTTGAGTTTTGCAGAGTGTGGTGACTGTTAGTTGATAGCAAAACAACACTAAATAAAACAAAATCTAGATGAAACCGACTGCAGTGTAGGGTTAAAGGGATAGTTCAACAGAAAAATTTGCTTTTGTAATTAATTATAATAAATAATATAAAATAATAACAACAACAAAAATATAACAATTTAATATAGACAAAATTAAACTGATGTATTATTATGTAAATAGATATGTATATGTACATATATATTACATATGTGGGCATATATTAATATAACATGACAATATGGTAATCAAATTTATAGGTTAATAATTTCAGCCTCACTATCCCTAGACTGAAGCTTTTAGCACTAGAGAAGATACTGATTCATTTTTGGCCGTCAGATGTGTAAACACTTTCAAATCGCAAAGGCCAAAAATACATTAAAAAAATAAATATAATAAAAATAAATAATCCCCCTCCCTCCTCATCCCCCTTTTGTTTTTCCTGGCAAGCATGGAAAGATTCTGGCATGTCACCATGTATTGTTATTTGTGTTTTATGACTGATGATTTAATCAGAAAGTAATTGATGAAAAACAAAAAAGATTGCTTTTCGTATTGCAAGATAGAAGGGATGTTTCTCTGATGTGTAAACTATATTACTCATATAATGCTAATCTACTGTGATGCCATGGAAACTTGTCATTTACTTGTCCAAGTAAAATAGTTAAAAAAAAAAAAAAAAAGATGTTTTTTGGTGGTGTAAATTTAATCTGAAGCAATATCCTCATCAGTGTTCTATCAACTCTTACTTAAATCACCTTTATAAAGGGCAAGGGCATGAATGCACTTACAAAATTACTACTGCAAAAACAGTTAACATTGGGTCTCATTCAATAATAATTGCGTGGATTCTTTCGTATTTGTACGCACAGTAGAAATTCTCACGAAAAATCTCCGCCTGATTCACAAAACGTTCGTACGCACATGAATTTGTTCTTAACCTCGTTCTGATGTTAGTGAATTTGGAGTATTCTAAATGAGCGGCCGCCTGCACGAGGTTAGGTATTTGCATAAAACACGCCCAAACCATCTCCATATAAGGGCTTTCCGCACACGCTTTCCTTACAGCCGTTCGTCACTGTTGTCAAACTTGCCGCTGTTCGCAGACGCGCTCTCGTCTGGATCCTCGAGCAATGCCAAGTGTGCCATTCTCACCAGTTCTCACAATAAACACCTTTTATAAAGACCCAGATTACAGAGCTCTCATTAGCCAGCTGTACATACGCGCATATCGGCGTTATTCAGAGGAACCTCGCAGCTGAAGCTATAACGCAGCTTTTCTTACTCTTTAACTGTATATGATCGAATGTAAGATGAAATTAAATTGTATTATTTAATAATTTCATTATATAATTTTATATATGGTTTATATAATACAATTGATGCAATATACTTCAATGTAATTATAGTCATGTTAGGATGAAATATAACTTCTTAACACGATTATAAAGCCATACAGAGTGCGTTCTTTTTGCGTACGTGTGGTTTCAGTTGTTCCTATAGTTTTGCGTAAATTTAGAAAAAAAAGTATTACGAAATCTTTGGTGAATTGTGATTTGTTCTTAAAATCGTTCGTACGCACATTTCTCGCACAAATCTGTGCGTACGTATGCTTAGTGAATGAGACCCAGTGTGTCTAAAATGTCACTTAATATTACATACTTGTTTATTGAACTGTTGTATAAAATCAATGTCACATTTGCAGTTGTGCTGATATTAGGGAAGACAGCACTCTTGGTCGTGTGATATTGCTTAAAGTTGGCATGAAACTGAAATTGCAATAGTCTTTTCTTTCCTATTATGATGTATATCTGAGTGAAACGGCTTCTCGAACAAAAAAATAAATGTAGGGCGGTACTTGATTTTGTCCATCTGGAATTGATTGGATGGTTGGATAAATGTCTTTAGCTGTTGCTGTGATGTCATGCGAGTGACAGGTTGCCCCACCCTCACCGAATATTTTTGTATGGATTTTTATGCGAGCCTCAACTGGAGCGACCTTGTTACTGTCAATACATTATCAATTATCAGTCGCTGTTTACACTGAATGTAATGTCTTTTTATTTTAATTTTTTTTTCTTTTGGTTATTTTTATTACTGAAGTTCTAATAATGCTACTTTTTGGTCGGGCAAGTAAAATTCTCTTTCACTTGCCCCTTCAAAAATCCACTTGTCCCAGACAATCGTTAATATTGAGCACTGATTCCTAATTTGATTCCTATTTGCTTTCAGTCCTGTTCAACATTTGAACATGGCATGCCTCACATCTGACAAAGTGTCATTATTTTTCCAGTTTCTGGAGATTTCCTGTCTTGTAGGCACAGATGAGTCATCTCTAATTGGTGAAACAATACAGCTGGCTCAGCAGTACAACAGAAATGGAGCACATCCATTTCAGTCAGCAGCATCAGCCTATATAAATGTGAACTGAGTGGAGAAGGTGCCAAGCCTATTTAGCCAATAAATTAAAGAGCATACTCATCTCTCACCATCCAGAGCCAGCCATTAATCAGATTCTGACAAATGACCACAGCTCTCCTGCTATTTTCTAAAATCCCACTGTTTAAAATAATTCATGAATACAAGCTTAATTTGACCGATGCATTCCCATCAGGGCCACTTGTGGCTACATAACCAGTGCCATTAGTTAAATCTCACAATTATAATATCGAGTTAAAGAATTCCAGTAAGAGGTCACACTTTAGTTTAGGGTTAGGGTTAGGGTTAGGTCCAATTCTCACTATTAACTAACTAACTAACTACGACTTTTACTTCAATAGACCCCTAATTACTGCTTATTAATAGTTAGTAAGGTAGTTGTTAAGTTTAGGTATTGGGTAGGATTAAGGGATGTAGAATATGGTCATGCAGAATAGGGCATTAATATGTGCTTTATAAGTACTAAGAAACAGCCAATATCCTAGTAATATGCATGCTAATAAGCAACTAGTTAATTGCGAGAATTGGACCAATAAACTAAAGTATTTTAACAGCTTAACTGAAGATTAATGAGGTTTTATGATGGTTAGGATGTTGCCTTAATAGGCCTATATGTTGGCAGTAGACAGTGAGGCAGCTAACTGACTTTTGAAATGAAGCGGTTATCTCCTTCAGTGGTAGTTCCTAGCCAAATGTTTATTAACAGGCCACTCTTTTAAGGCCATCAGGCAGTATTAATCAGTTGTGGACAGTGCTAAACCATGGAGCCCACTGGCGTTGTCAGATGAAGCCACCGAAGAAAAGAAATGATTTTCTATCTCACTTGATGAATCACTTCTTCTACTATTTAGCTACTTTGGTTCTTATAGCACTCTAGTCAGGTATTAATTATAATGTTAAAGTGCCCCTATTATCTTTTTTGGGGGAACAATACCGCTCATGTAGTGTGTAATATAGCTATTTGTGGATGTGAAAAGTCTGCAAAGTTTCAAAGATCAAAGTGCATGATAAACGTTACTGTCTCCCAAAAGAAAGAAGAGATTTCTGAACGGCACAAAGTCATCAGTAATTCCAGTCTTACTTCCTGCAAAAATGTATGTAGGTTTGTAACAAATTTGCATAATGCCAGCCTATGGTCTTCATTGGCTACCCGCAAACAACATCTACTTTGACCCGCCCTCAAACACTGTTGTAGCTGAAGCCTGAAAGGGATTGGTTTGTGTTATCAACATGCCAAGAAGATGCTGTTTTCTGCGCTGAGAAAGCAAATCCACTTTGCATGCACTTCCAAATGATGAGGACTCGGGCTCGAATTGATAGTAAATTATTACTGTTCATATCACTGCAATTGCTGAGGAAGCCTCCAGAGCTGAAATTCAGATATGTTAATGGATATTTCGTTTCTGACACACACTGTAAGTGGTAGATCAATCACATCAGACTGGGCCATCTGACCCATCAGGGCAGAGTAAGTTCTCGGAAAAGAGGGGTTTCTCTGGGCACATATGACTAAGGGGCTCTTCACATCAGACACATTTTTGTGTTGCTGTTGAAAACAGGAAGACGCAGAACATAGAAATTGAACAGAATGTTAGTACTCTGGTATTTGATACATCAACTATGTTCAAAATTGCTCTGTTATTGACATAAAACTAAAATTATTCTAGAAATATTCTACAGGTCTAGAAAAAACGAACTATTTCTGCAGCTCATCGAGGCCCCCTGCTGGTTTGGAGCCCTGGGCAGCTGCCCAGCAGGCCTGTGCATTAATCCATCTTTGTCTCTAGTTTCCAACACTCACAGATAAGTCTCCACTCCTCTTAATGAAATGACGGAAACACTGTGGTTGGCGCAGAATGAAGATAAAGCATCGGCCATCATAGCCCATATGCTGTGTGCTCAGTTGAAACAATACTCATGGTCACATTTCTTCATATACACCCTTGTTATGCTCAAGTACTGACCCACAGAGAAAGGTCGTCCATGCACTATTTCTGTTGTAGAATGGCCTGGGTAGGTTTAATAAATGACTCCCAATCATGGACGGAGCTTGTGGGGAGGCTGTAGGGTGTGTGTATATTGTCATTTAATTTAGGCATCTGATATTTACACTAAGTGAAAATAGCAGCATTTTCTTAGCGATATGCTATTTTTACTAAGTGAAAATTGCGATAGAAACACTGTAAAAATAGTCGTATTTTCTTTGCAATAAATGTAAATAGTAGTTAGATGCTATTTATACTTATAAATAGTGGCAGATACTATTTGCACCTCAGTGTTGTACATTAATCTGTATGTAATAAAAACAGAGTGTAAATTATTATATTTATTAAAATGATTAAACGGATGCCGCCTTTTTGGGACAATCCTCCATACACCGACCCCTTACCCTAATCGATAAAAACTATTATTAAACGCACTTTTTGAATATTTTCTTTATTTTTATTGAAAATAAATGCCTTTCCGGTCTGATATGTGATGGGAAAAGGGAGTCTACCGTAATTTTGTATGGCCAGACGTCAGTGGGCGGAGTTAGTGTAAATAGCCTCTGCCAACAAGGTGGGTCATTTGCACTTCGTGTAAATACACTTTAATGTATGTTAAAGTACTTTAATGTTTAATTTAAGCCTATAAAGAAAAAAAAAAAAATCTAATGTTTTAATTTCTTGAACCTAAATATAAACCAAAAATAAAATAAAAAAATGAATAATAATCAAAAAGGCTGCATAATGTGTTTTTGCTGAGTATCATATTTGATACATCAGGCTTGTATGGCTCATATAGTATAATATACAGGAGAGAATGGAGTTCATACTCGAGAAGGGAAAAAAAACACCTCGGTTTACTTGGTTGCTGATATTTATATGGCGAAAAAGTAAGATGAAATTCTGATAGCTTGTAATATAAATCAATGAGATCTTAATACTGTAACAGTATAACAGACTCTTAAAATGCACAGGCTTAAATATCAGTGAGCTTTGTGACATGCAGGGGCGCCGCTAGCAATTTTGGGCCCTATGAAAGAATATGAGGTTGGGCCCCCTACTGTACCAAACATACAGGCCAACCTATAGCGATCCAAATATAGCGATGGGTTTATTTGCTACTCTGGTAGATTATACATTTATAATTTCTATTACAATACTACTAGTACTGTTACTACTAATAAAACCAATCTCTGGGGGCCCTTAGAATTGTCCTAACAATTAGGCTGTGATGTTTAAACAATGCTTAATTGGTACTGAGGGGCCTAAAGTATGCCAAGAAAATATCCCCCACACCATTACACCACCATCACAAGCCTGAACTGATGTCCGGGCAAACATAATCCTCTGACTTGGTCCATGATGCCATTAAAAATAAACTATCCACTTGTTCCTGACACTGAAGCCTGAACAAAGGCTTAAACATGCTGTTTAAACGAAGCATCATAGCGAACAATCCTGTACTCTTCTATTTGTCCTGTTGTCATGAGTCACTTGGTCAAGCGCATAGAGAATGTCAGAAATTGAATGGGCATCTGTATCCTCAAATCAGTCTAGACAGCATCAGTGATTGTAATGGTTCTATTTGCTTTTGACGTGATGGTTGCGTCCGATGTAGACAAGTGTTTTAAGCGGCTGAACGGCAGTAGATGGAGCCTATGGTGTGATGATAAAAATCAATTTCTTGATGTCTTGCTCAGTCCATCATATGCAAATATTGCTGCATTTACACCATGCTAACCTGTGACGTTCTATCGGAGATGTTCACGTACTCTGAATTATGCGCTTCTATGGTAACACTATCAACAGCAAAACGAATCTGCAGCGGTCAGGTACAAAAGTCACGTGGTCCAAGTCAGAGCTTTCAGAAAATTCCTGTTCAGTTGTAGGCCTAATTTCAAGTCTATGAGGACATAAATGCTTTTTTGAGAGTCTCGTAATCACGGTCATTCCGACATTGCGTGAACTCACCTTATATTTTCCCATCTGACATCACAAATCACACATCCAAACTTGGTTAAATAAATGTGCTTTTTGTACTGAGGAAAATATTTTTCCCCACTCTATTACAGCTCTGTGTAAAAAAATATGCACTTGACAGTTTGTACCAAAAGCCAAAATTAATTACATATGTGGCCTCCTTTGCAAAAGTTATTTAAATGTAGGCCTTTATTACAACCAAAATAAACCAAAATGACCCAGTGGTCAATGACCTAGTTTTAGAGCAATATATTAATTGAGAGACTGTACGAAGTGTGAATTTGAAGGTCTGTTAAAGAAAAGCTAAAATGTGATTAAAATGACATGACTAACCAGACTGCATGGCTCGGTCTGGCCCCACTAGCTCAAATGTCAACTTACGCCCATGCTCTCAATCATTTTAAAGTGATTTGTCAACTCCATCTTTAAGGAGGACAAATAGCCATATTAATCACAGGCTTCATATGTGTCTCAATTACTGCACATATGATGACATTTCTCAGTCCTTCATCATAGTATTCCACCAGTAGTCTTTGCTTTCATACTTGTACCTGCTAATAACAGCATGTCCTGCTTTAAAGGTTCTGCACAGATTGTTGAGTAAAATAGCTTGTTTCCAAAGTAACCATATATATTTATACATTTGTACAAGAGAGCGCCATAAACAAATATATAACAAAAATCATTGTTCTTCAAATCACAAATTCTTTGAGGTTGCATAATTAATAGCCAAGCGTTTACATTTACTGACTGTTACAGACAGGGATTTTTATAATCATTAATAGAGGTACCTGAGCTATCAGTGATGCCTTCAGATGTTTCTGTGATCCAAAATTAGGGCTATTATGTTGTCTAGCTTTGTGCTCCGTCATCCTGTAAATTTTCTCTTTGAAATTCTGTGAAGAAAAGCTTTCTGTTTATATATGTTGCCCCTTTTATTTGAATCCACAGCACTTTTAATCAAAACACAAGCACCTCAGTCTATATACACACTAGACTCTTTAATGGACCAAAAACCACCCCCAAGCCATTTGATAACTTTGATAACACATTCAGGCAGGTGCACTGTTTAAAAAATAGTGTTATTAGTTTATGTTCATACCTGTATCTGCATGTTCTCTCCTGTTGACATGGTTTTGTGCAGCTGAAACACAATTTTTGACATAGTAGACTCGTCTGTCTAAGCTTTGTTAACAGCAAAAAACATGAGAATCAAATGTTTAACTCCCATCCCAACTCTTTCCTCTCCTCTCCTCCATGACTTTTGGGATTGCATGTATAGGCCTATGTAATGGCACTGTGATCAGATTCCATAATTTTCGCTTGCTCTTTACTCATACAGTGATCTATGAGAGATTGGGCCTCATTCATTAAACTTTCGTAAATATATGAGTAAATTCGGAGTAATTTACGCATAAAACGAAACTTCCCGAAAACTCTCCTCCGGATTGACAAACGTTTAGTAAAAATCCGATTTGATACGTGTGTAATGAATTCCAATCATTCGTAAATAGGGCGCGCGTGCACGCTCATCCAAAATTAGCATAATCCCCGCCCATGAGTTACAACTACGTAAATTACATGTCCAGGAACGCTGTGGAATCTTCTGGACTCCCTTCTCATGTTTGGCTCCAGTATAGACTATTGCATAAATGCGAAAGACACTAACTGCCAGACTAAACGGCCAGGTAGCGTTTGAGAGCGCTTTGGAGGCGCAGCGTTTTTCCAGCTGAGACGCTTTGGTTGCTAATGTGTAATGTGTAATGAGTAATCTCATTTTTAAGAATATTATTGAATACAGGGTTGGGGAGTAACGGGATACATGTAACGGCGTTACGTAATCAGGATAGGCTACAAATTGGTAACTGTAATAGTTAAGTCGAAAAAGCAAGTAATCAGAATACAGTTAAATTTTGTAAAAAACGGGAATACTTTCAGGATTACAATGGTTTAATTTAAAACCAAATAAATTTGTATTTTGACATTTAACTATATTAAAGATAGTTCACCCAAAAAAGTCCAATAATTTACTCACCCCCAAGCCATCCTATGTGTATATGACCTTCTTTCAGGCGAAAACAATCAGAGTTATTTAAAAAAATGTCCTGGCTAATCCAAGCATTATAATGGCAGTGAATGGCAGCCCAAAATTTGAAGCCTAAAAAAGAGCATCCATCCATTATAACTATAATCCATACGGCTCTGGGGGTTAATAAAGGCCTTAAGAATAAACATTTTGAACACAAAAAAATGTGTAATACCATACTGTAGCCACTAGATGTCTGTAGCCTTTTATATAAATATACTGTATATACAGGGCTGTGTAATCTAGTTGGTGAAACAAGACACAATTGCTTAGTTTTAATAGTTTTTATTAGCTTTTATTTTAAATTCATAGTTAAATAAAAATACTTTGATATTGCTTTTTACCTGACTTTATTTACATATGTGACCTTAAAGGAATCCAAAAGTAATCAGATTACATTACTTATTGTGGTGCTTGAATTATGTTACTGAATACTTTTTTATGAAGTAATTTGTAGCTCTAACGGAATACATTTTAAAAGTACTGCATATAAAAATGCAGTAACCAGCAATATTAACATTTTCCATTGTTTTCCAAGTCGTTTTACAAGTAGGATGGTTAGTCGGTGTAGTATTTGTCTCGCCCCTCCTCCATTGTGATTGGACGGCTGGGTAAAAGGGACAGTGACGAGCACAGAGTTGTATCCAAAACAAACAAATAAATAAATAGGGATCAGGTGTAAACTTCTTTCGTACCAACTAACATTTTGAAAATATATGTTATATACAGTATGCTGTATGAGAAAGTTTCCTGCATTGTGTGCTTACTTAAATCAGCCAATGTAGATAAACTAATGGTTCAGATTTCATAATTTGCAAAGTAACAGTGCAGACATACAGTCTTAAAAATTGGATTTCAAATCCTATTCACCCAATTTGTGTGCAGTGTGAACAAAGCTATACAGTAGCTGTAGTCAATATTAGAGGCTGCAGTACCTATGATTACACCCATAGCTCTGAGCTGTGGACCAGAGAAAGGAACTTTTTTAAAAAGACATATTCCAGGTTATTTACTATTTAATGTCTGTGCAGTAGTTGTGAATTGCTTTTGAGTACCACATAAGACTGGTATAGTGCAGCAGTCTTGTCTGCTTACAGGCCTTCATTGTAAATTAGTACTCTGAAGGCACATTCTGTTCTCTTTTTATGGGCCAAGGAACAAGTCGGGTGCATGTGCGTCGCTTACCTGGGGAACACATGGCACCAGGATGCACTATGGGAAGAAGGCAAGCCGGCGGAGGCGGTGTGATGCTTTGGGCAATGTTCTGCTGGGAAACCTTGGGTCCTGCCATCCACTTTGACACGTACCACCTACCTAAGCATTGTTGCAGACCATGTACACCCTTTCATGGAAACAGTATTCCCTGGTGGCCGTGGCCTCTTTCAGCAGGATAATGCGCCCTGCCACAAAGCAAAAATGGTTCAGGAATGGTTTGAGGAGCACAACAACGAGTTTAAGGTGTTGACTTGGCTTCCAAATTCCCCAGATCTCAATCCAATCGAGCATCTGTGGGATGTGCTGAACAAACAAGTCCGATCCATGGAGGCCCCACCTCGCAACTTACAGGACTTAAAGGATCTGTTGCTAACATCTTGGTGCCAGATACCACAGCACACCTTCAGGGGTCTAGTGGAGTCCATGCCTCGACGTGTCAGGGCTGTTTTGGCAGCAAAAGGGGGACCAACACAATATTAGGAAGGTGGTCATAATGTTATGCCTGATCGGTGTATATGTGTGTGTTTGTTAAGCAAATGAAATGCCTTTTAGTATAATTCTAAATTTTATAAAATAATTATAAAACATCCCCCTACATTTTGTGATTCACATATCCTTTCGCTGTCAAAATTTTACTGATTTTTATAAAGTAAACGTTTTTTTTAAGTAAACGTAAGAGTAACTTTTATATTGTTAGTAATATATAAGATGAACACTAACTGGACCAAAGCAACTTAAGCTTACTTGATTATCCATGCATATTTTTATTTTAAATTTTTTTGACATATATTGTTAAAATGTTATTATGATACATCAGGCTTTTGAGAAAAGTTTATTTGTACATCTCTCAATCTTCATTGTATTGCATTGCATTATATGTTTTGCCCCCCACTATAAAAACTTTGATCATAAAACTAAAAATTTAAATATCATCTTAATAAGAAGTAATAAGAAAACGTCTCGGTTACGTATGTAACCCTCGTTCCCTGAAGGAGGGAACGGAGACGTACGTCGGACGTCACCGACGAATTGGGATCACTTCTGGGAGCCCCTATCAGCTTCGAGTGTATAGAGAACGGGCCAATGGCCATTGGCGTGCGAGATTTGCATCTCGCGCTCCGCCCCGCATCGCGGGTATAAAGCGGAAGCAGATACCGCGCACATTTGTTTTTCACTGAGGAGCCGAACTAGTGACTCGGCCGCTGCAGTGATGGTACAGCAGCTGTGGCGACGGGACGTACGTCTCCGTTCCCTCCTTCAGGGAACGAGGGTTACATACGTAACCGAGACGTTCCCTTTCAGTCGGTCACGTTCGACGTACGTCGGACGTCACCGACGAATTGGGATCCCTATGGAAAACGCCACAGTTACTACCACTTCCAGCGCCCAGCGAAAGCCCCTCAGACCCCCGTCTGTTCGGGGCGGGGAACTTACGCAGGGAGAGTCACTGCTGCTGTTCCGCAAGACCCACTCAGCAGAGTATTGGATAACGCTGGGAAAGCGTGCCCAGGGGGGCCACTGCGGAAGCCACATCCTACCCGTAGGGAGGTATCATGTGGAATATACATGTATGGACTGGCCGTGGGCAGTACAACATACGGAAGTCCCAGGGGTGGCCCCGGCCAATGCAGGCGGGAGACTACACCGCACAGAGACGGCAGAGCGAGCTCTGCCAAGGGAAAGACACGGGCTCGCCGTAGGGAGCCATACCGTGGAAGAATACACATATGGGACCGCCGTAGGGGTCACAACATATGGATACCCAGCCTAACACAAGTTCCACCAATGCATTCGAGTGTTAGACCTGGCGTCGGACGCTCCGCCACATCTGACTGCCGCGGGTTGCGGAGGACTCAACAGGGTTCGCCGTTCTGCGGAACTCGACTGGAGCATATCAGCGCACGTATCCGGTCCATGAGGAGGGGAATGGCGCAGCAAGCCGACACTAGAACAGGCCCTTCGGTGTTACTGGCTATTTGAAAGCGAGCACACGGGAAGAAACCGGCTCTACACGGAGGCTATAGAATCTAGCGAACGTGTTAGGTGTCACCCAGCCCGCAGCTCTACATATATCTGTCAGCGAGGCGCCGTGCGCCAGCGCCCAGGAAGAGGCCACACTCCTAGTGGAGTGGGCCCTCAACCCAAGTGGGCAGGGCACGCCTTGGGTTTCATACGCCAAGGCGATGGCATCCACTATCCAGTGAGCCATCCTCTGCTTGGAGACAGCCTTTCCCTTCTGCTGGCCTCCGTAACAGATAAAGAGCTGTTCTGAGGTCCTGAAGCTTTGCGTTCTGTCCACGTAAGTCCGCAGAGCGCGAACGGGACAGAGAAAAGCCAGGGCTGGGTCTGCCTCCTCTGAAGGCAGCGCTTGCAGGTTCACCACCTGGTCCCGAAAGGGAGTGGTGGGAACCTTGGGCACATATCCGGGCCGGGGTCTCAGGATTACATGAGAGTTACCCGCCCCGAATTCCAGGCACGATTCGTCGACCAAAAATGCCTGCAGGTCCCCTACCCTCTTGATGGAAGCCAATGCAGTCAGGAGTACTGTCTTCCAAGACAGGATTTTTAACTCTGCTGACTGCAAAGGCTCAAAGGGAGCCCTCTGTAATGCGGTTAGCACCAGGGACAAGTCCCAAGAGGGTATAGAGTGAGGGCGAGGCGGATTTAATCTCCTCGCCCCCCTCAGGAACCTGACGACCAGATCGTGCTTTCCTAGGGACTTACCATCAACCATGCTGTGATTTGCGGCGATAGCGGCAACATACACTTTGAGGGTGGAGGGAGACAGCCTTCGCTCCAACCCTTCTTGCAGGAAGGAAAGCACAGAGCCGATCGAACATCTTCGGGGATCTTCTCGTCGAGAAGAACACCACTCGACGAACAGGTTCCACTTCAACGCGTAGAGGCGCCTCGTAGAGGGGGCTCTGGCGGAAGTGATGGTGTCTACCACAGTCTGTGGTAGGCCACCTAGAACCTCCGCGTCCCGTCCAGGGACCAGACATGGAGTTTCCAGAGGTCCGGACGCGGGTGCCACAGGGTGCCCCGTCTCTGAGTCAGGAGGTCCTTCCTCAGAGGAATGGGCCAAGGAGGGGCTGTCGCAAGGAGCACTAGTTCCGGGAACCAGGTCCGGTTGGGCCAGTATGGCGAAACTAGCAAGACCTGCTCCTCGTCCTCCCTGACCTTGCACAGTGTCTGCGCAAGAAGGCTCACTGGGGGAAACGCATATTTGCGTAGGCCCCGGGGCCAGCTGTGTGCCAGCGCATCCGAGCCGAGGGTCCCCCCGGTCAGGGAATAGAACAACTGGCAGTGAGACGTGTCCGGGGCGGCAAACAGGTCTACCTGTGCGGTCCCGAAGCGACTCCAGATCAGCTGGACCACCTGGGGATGGAGTCTCCACTCTCCTGGGAGCACTTGCTGTCGTGAGAGCTCGTCGGCTGCACGATTGAGCAGGCCCGGCATATGAATGGCACGAAGCGACCTCAGATGCTTCTGACTCCAGAGGAGGAGATGGCGGGCGAGTTGTGACATGTGGCGGGAGCGTAGACCACCCTGTTTGTTGATGTACACAACGGCCGCAGTGTTGTCCGTTCGGACCAGAACGTGCTTGCCTCGTAGCGGCCCTTTGAGGCGGCCCAGCGCAAGACGAACTGCTAACAACTCGAGGCAATTGATATGCCATTGCAGTTGAGGCCCCGTCCACAGACCCGAAACTGCAAGCCCGTTGTACGTGGCCCCCCAGCCGGTGGATGAGGCATCCGTGGAGACAACAGCATGCCTGGACACTTGTTCTAGGAGAACTCCTGCCCGTAGAAACGAAGGGTCCAACCACGGACTGAAGGTTTGGTGACACTTCGGTTTTACTGAGACACGGAATGAGCCGCTCTGCCACGCCCATCTCGGGACTCGGTCGTGTAGCCAGTGTTGAAGCGGCCTCATATGAAGCAATCCGAGCGGCGTCACTGCGGCTGCGGATGCCATATGCCCCAGGAGCCTCTGAAAATGTTTCAGTGGTACCGCTGTCCTGCATTTGAACGAATTCAAGCAGTTCAACACCGACTGGACGCGCTGCTCTGTGAGTCGCGCTGTCAGATTGACCGAGTCCAACTCCATACCGAGAAAAGAGATCCTCTGCACGGGGCAGAGTTTGCTCTTTTCCCAGTTGACCTGAAGTCCCAACAGGCTGAGGTGACTGAGCACCATGTCCCTGTGTTCGCACAACTGCGCCTTCGACTGAGCCAGAATCAGCCAGTCGTCGAGGTAGTTGAGAATGCGAACACCACGCTCTCTCATGGGAGCAATGGCCGCCTCCGCGACCTTCGTGAAGACACGGGGCGACAGGGACAGCCCGAAGGGTAGGACTCTGTACTGATATGCCCGTCCCTCGAACGCAAAGCGTAGGAACGGTCTGTGTCGAGGGAGAATCGAGACATGAAAGTACGCGTCCTTCAGGTCGATCGCTGCAAGCCAATCTTGGGGACGGATGCACCTGAAGATGCGTTTCTGCGTTAGCATTCTGAACGGCAGCCTGTGAAGGGACCGATTCAAGAATCGCAGGTCCAAGATTGGCCGTAACCCGCCGCCTTTCTTGGGTACAATGAAGTACGGGCTGTAGAAGCCTGTCTTCATATCGGCTGGAGGGACCGGCTCTATCGCGTCCTTCGCCAGTAGGACTGCGATCTCCGCCCGTAGCACGGGGGCGCTCTCCTTCGACACGGAGGTGAAGTGAACGCCCCTGAACTTGGGGGGCCGCCGGGCGAACTGAATCGCATAGCCGAGTCTGATAGTACGGATGAGCCAGCGGGACGGGCTGGGGAGCGCTAGCCAGGCTCCCAGCGACCGAACCACAGCGGCACCACAGACGTACCCGCAGCGGGGCAGCGCGGCGGAGTGCAGGGACCCGACTCGGACGGCATCGCGGCCCGAAGTGGGGTCTGAGTGCGCAATGCAACACTTACCTGCTTCCGCTGAGGGGGTGCACGGGTGTGCGGAGGCCTCTTGTGTGCGTCCTGGACACAGCCAGCACCCTCTGCTGGCGATAAGAGAGGCACCGGAGGGTGACAAGGCATGGGAGCGTCGTACACTGCCAAGCGCGCTCTCTTGGCACCCAGAGATTTTAGAAACAGCTCTTTCTTTGAAGAAACAAAACAAGAACATAGAATTCTCTCCCGGCCCTCCAGCGGGAGAAGGAGCGGTGCTGTCACCACCTCCTGAAGAGCTGTCTCCTCCATCTCTGGGTGGCCCGTCTCAGGGTCTCTTACGACGGCGCTTGCCACCTGGCTTGGCAGCGGCCTGAGCGGGCTGGACGGCCTTCCCGCGGCCGGCTCCACGCCGTTGCCCTGGTGGAGGCTGCTGCTGGGCTGGGGCGGGAGCGGGGGCGGCGGCGGGCGGCCGCCCTCGGCGACGAGCAGGCGGAGGAGCTGCGGCCGACGGCTGGGCAGCAGCTGACCGCTGGGGCGGGATGTGTTTGATGGCCTCCGTCTGCTTCTGGACGGTCGAGAACTGCTGGGCAAAGCTCTCGACCGCGTCGCCGAACAGCCCAACCTGGGAAATGGGGGAGTCCAGGAACCGATACTTATCGGTCTCCCTCATATCGGCCAGGTTGAGCCAGAGATGTCGCTCCTGGACCACAAGAGTGGACATCGCCTGACCAATGGAACGGGCGGTGACTTTCGTCGCCCGGAGGGCGAGGTCCGTCGCCGCCCGGAGCTCCCGGAGGAGCTCTGGGTCAGGTCTACCCTCGTGCATGTCCATGAGTGCCTGGGCCTGGTGGACCTGGAGCAATGCCATGGCATGCAAGGCGGACGCAGCCTGTCCACAAGCCTTGTAAGCCTTCCCAGTTAGACTGGAGGAGAACTTACAGGCCTTGGATGGGTGGCGTGGGTCTCCGCGCCAGGTGGAAGCGGACGCTGGACACAGTTGCATCGCAACAGCCCGTTCCACCGGCAGGATCCCCACGTACCCCTTGGCTGGCCCGCCGTCGAGAGTAGTGAGGAGGGAGGAGCCACTCGGCCGGTTTCTGGCAGAAAAAGGTGCCGTCCACGACCTCGTGAGCTCCTCATGCACTTCCGGGAAGAAAGGCACCGGGGCGGGACGCTGAGAACCAGCGCGAGCCGCCCCGAGAAACCATCATCCAGCCTAGAAGGCTCGGGACACGGTGGAGGGTTCCACACGAGCCCAACCTTTTCGGTGGCCCGGGAAAGCATAGCCGTCAGCTCGGGGTCCGTCTCGGACAACGCCACTCTCCCAGAGGGAGGCAACGCAGCCGAGTCTTCCTCCCCCGAGGACTGAAACTCCCCCTCCGATGCAGCGATCGACATCCTATCCTCTGCTGGAGCTCCAAAGGTCACCGCTGGACCACCCCGAGAGGGGCCAGCGACTTCCCCCGGAAGCTCAACCGGCTGCGGCACTACAGAGGGTTTAGGGGCCCACGGAGGCTGGCTCGGCGGGTGTGCCCTAAACGTGATCCTCAGGTCACCCTGGCTATTCGCCGAAGTAGGTCTATCCTGCTGGGCAGGGATAGCACTAGATCGGGGCATAGGTAAGGGGACTCCACCCTCCCGAAGGTAGGCGAGTCTCGACCTTAGCGCCGAGATAGTCATGTTCCCGCAATGGGAACACGAGCTATCCACAAACGCTGCCTCAGCATGTTGAATACCCAGACATGTCAGGCAGCGATTGTGACCGTCAGCTGGTGACAGGGAACGACCGCATCCAGAAACGCACGGGTGGAATGACATCTTGAAAAAGACGCAGTTTCACACCCGTGTTGCTCTTTTAGAAGAAGCTCTTTTAACGTGCCGAAGCACCCAGGAACAACCGCGGCAAACACAGGGGATAGTGCAGCCTGTGTTTGCACTCACCGTGGAACGCCCCCACCGAACCAACCGGGATGCTATAAAAACAGCAGTTGTTTCACCGATTTCGGTGAGCTTGCGGTTGTCACTGCACGTGCCTTCTCCCCAGCACAAAAGCCTCTTCTCTTGCTCTCTCTCTCTCTCTCTGCTGACGCAGGAACAGTCTTCCATGAAGCTTGTTTGGCTCCGAAGTGAATGACAAATGTGCGCGGCATCCGCTTCCGCTTTATACCTGCGATGCGGGGCGGAGCGAGAGATGCAAATCTCGCACGCCAATGGCCATTGGCCCGTTCTCTATACACTCGAAGCTGATAGGGGCTCCCAGAAGTGATCCCAATTCGTCGGTGACGTCCGACGTACGTCGAACGTGACCGACTGAAAGGGAACTGATGTTTATATGTGTTTTATGTACATAGTTTGCTATACTGATATAAAGATCTCAGTAATTTACATTACAAGCTTTTAGAATTGCATGGCCATATAAATATCAGCAACTGCACAAATTGCATAGTATTGCTCAGTTTGGGCTTTTTGAATAAAATGTATGTGTTTATTCCTTCTTGAATGAGCTTCATGAGCACAATGTATCAACAGTGCTGTGTAGATTACAAATTGTAAGTTACTGATTCCAAATTACATTACACATTTAAGATAATATAATCTGACTACTTTTTGATTACTTTTAGATTACTTTCATTGATCTGAGTAAGACAATCTTGATTTACATATACAAATAGAAAGAAAATATATTCCATTGCATGTAAATATGAAATGACGTGAATTTGTACAGTTTAATGTGTTTGAAAGACAAAAGCCTTCCAAAGACAGTAATACATGGTTAAATGACTGATTGAGTGATAATTCAAATAGTAATTAATGTGTTCGTCAGGAGCTGATTAAATACGCAATGTTGTAATGCTGAGAAAAAACTTCTTAAATGTGAAATGGTCTAAATCAAATCAAATCAAATCAAATCACCTTTATTTATATAGCGCTTTTTACAATGGCAATTGTTTCAAAGCAGCTTCACAGTGGTAACAGGAAAATAATGCAACGGAATTTGATTCGGCTGTACAGCCGCTCTGGAGAAAACGGTGATGTCATCCAGCTTATTTCAATTATCATATAGTGTCAATGCGGGCGGATCAGTAATATAGTTGAAATTTAGGTGTCCCCAACTGAGCAAGCCAAAAGCCAAAGGCGACGGTGGCAAGGAACCAAAACTCCTTCAGGGCCAGAATGGAGAAAAAAACCTTGGGAGAAAACAGGCTCAGTCGGGGTGCCAGTTCTCCTCTGGCCGATGAACAAATAGTGTATGATTATGATTCTGGCAACATTACAGGTCAGAAGTCATATTAGATAAATAGATATTCGTAGGATTATTCGAAAGATTGGAGTTGTCACGCCAGGGACGGGTTTAATTAGGATGTCGTGTCGATGCGGCATTTACAGGGGGGAGTTTAATTGACACTATTGTCTCTACAGACACTTCAGGGATATGGTCGTCATGTCCAGGCTAAGGCATCTGGTCTGGATACGGCCCGGATCCGGCCGACTGCAGTAAACCTCGGGATAAACAGAGAGACTAACATTAGCGTAGATGCCATTCTTCTTATGATGTAACGAGTACATCAGGTGTTATTGGAAGTGTTCCCGGTTCCGGCTGACCTAGTTAATGCAGCCTAAAACAATCATTTAACTGATTTGAATAATAGAAATTAAAAATGTTTTATGTGTATGCCATAGTAAAGAGATGTGTTTTTAGTCTAGATTTAAACTGACAGAGTGTGTCTGCTTCCCGAACAATGCTAGGAAGACTGTTCCAGAGTTTAGGTGCTAAATAGGAAAAGGACTGTAAATCCAGTGATCAAATGCTGTGTGGATCTCAGTTTTGATCACTAGCGGCTGGTGTGTGCAGTTCCACAAACCTGGAAGACCTTCTGAACGTATATAAGCAGTATAGACACTTTTATTAAGGAAAATTAAAAAAAAAGATATATAAGAAGTAGTAGGGAGAATCAATGAATTATGAATAATTTACGGTCATTGTGAGAATAACATGTCCACCTTCACATTTAACCTTTGTGCATGTAATTTGTAAAACACTTAAGGAGACATTTTAGAGATGGTATTTATGTTGTAATTTTTCAGAAAACTATAAAAAGTAAATTAAATTCTGTAAAAGAACCTTTGAAATTAATCTAAAGGAAACCTGGGGGCCATTCCAAAGCTCTGATTGAAAAAAAAAAGCATTAATGTTAAAGAGTTATACTTAGACTTTCTATCATAATTGAAAAACTAAACTTAACACAATCATGGTGGATCATTATTCAGAGGTCTAAAATCATAATGATATACATCCCGGCACCCAGAACTAAAACAAGACCATTACTCTACAGTATTTGCTTGTTTCCTTTCAATTTTTCATTTTAATTTGTCTCTTCAATAAAAGCTTTCAATTAGGATGCATTCCAAATGCAAACTCCATCAAATGCTGGCAAGGCTGTGATGAGCGATAACTCCCAACCTTTTAATTATGAGTGGCTTCAAGCGGTGACATTCCTGACAACTCCCAGCTGATGAAATGTCTGGAAACATTGCATGGTTATATTACAGCCTACTTCGCCAGCTGATGCTTGTTCCCACAATACACATACCTGGGGAGTGATATTACACTGCTCTTTTCTAGCTTAATAATATCAATCTTCTGTTACAGTCACCTTTGTGCCACTGTTCTCTAAATGGAGACCTTGGCTTTGTTCTGCCTTCACTTTACTGTTGGTCCCAATTAGCCTGGTGTGTTGATGAAAGTTTTTTTTTTTAAATTGAGGAAGATTTACTGATTTTTCCCTCTAGTCCAATAGATCTGCATTGTGATTTAGAGCTTTTCTCCCTGATGACAGACGGTTATACACTGAAAAACTGTTTTCATTCATCCAATTAAAAAAATTTAGGGTATAGGGTATCTATATTTTATAACTTGAGCCAATGAAAAATAAATAACTTGCCCTAAACAATATTTTCTATGTCTATGAAAACTATTTTATAAAACCTGACACAAAGTATATTTTTCTCGTTGAAGAAAGTCAATTAATTTAAATTCTATTTTTGATCTAAACAAAAATATATAGATTAATCAAAACAAAAATTCTCATTTAAGAAATAATATGTATTAGAAATTATTTGCTTTATCCAATCAAATAGATGTAGATTTAATTAAACAATTGTTTCTCATTTTCAAAAATACAAGTTAATAGAAATCATTTGTTTTAAACAAATAAAAAGATATGGATTTAATAAAACATGTTTCTAAAAATAATACACAGCCAACACTGCCTAGTGTTCATGTGTGTGCACACTACTGAGTCAAAGTACCATTGAAGCAGTGTTGGAGTTAATGAGATAATTAAGTGATTAATTAAGTGATGATTGAGCATTAATTATGAACACCTGCTGTTAACAAGCAGAATCACTGAAGGAAAGAGGAACAACAAGAACTACAACTGACTTCAGCCACAGCCTTAGATGAAATCAACTGAAGATAAAAGAAGACATTAAATCTCTGAAGATCTCAGCAGAGGAGGATTAAACAACTCCACAAACAGCATTACCAGCTTCACGCATTACTAACCAGACTGACTTTATGTCTGTTATACGTCTACAGAAGCTCCTATTGATAATTAAAAGAGGTTTAGATGTTGATGTTTTATTGAGTTTCATTTGTAGTTACCATTATGGTGATCAGTGTTTGCTTTAGTTGGGCTCTTGACTCTTTAACATTAACTTTTCTCTGGCTGTTGTAACTGTGTGTATATAAAACCCATTTGTTATGGGACAAATGCCAAGACAAAATATGATCACGTATTGATGATGAAGATCATCATTTAGTCACCTGATTCAGAGTCTAATCTCTGATTAAGTGGCCAATGTACTGTAAGTTTCATTATAGTAGAACTGTGATTTTACAACATGAGATTGAGCA
Organism: Coreius guichenoti; assembly: GCA_039654105.1. Lineage (NCBI taxonomy): Eukaryota > Metazoa > Chordata > Actinopteri > Cypriniformes > Gobionidae > Coreius > Coreius guichenoti. The sequence goes on along the minus strand of CM077169.1, from coordinate 46,008,904 downwards.
GTGTTGTCATGGATAATATGAACATTTTACAAAAAGTTTAATTCTATGGGTTCATTCAGACTCACACAGACATCAAGAATCAGGATATGAATCTCAACAATGGTGACAATCAAAAAAAGGCTTCATGCCACAATGCATGCTGGGAGCCATGGATGAGTTTTGTACTATGCTGGCTCCCAGCATGCATTGCGGCATGAAGCAGTTTTTGATTGTCACCATTGTTGAGATTCATATGCTGATTCTTGATGTCTGAGTGATGCCATAGATGAAAACATTTTTTGTAAAAACTCCTTGTAAAATCCTTCATATTATCACAACACTACTGGATCTCATGCTGTAAAATCACAGTTCTCCTTAATGAATAATGCAAAACCTATAATACATCATCCACTTAATCAGAGATTAGACTCTGAGTGAGATCAGTGAACCAGGTGACTAAATGATGATTTTCATCATCAACACATAACCGTCAACACCTGATCATATTTTCTCTGGGCTTTTGTCCCATAACAAATGTGTCTTATAAACACACACAGCAGCCAGAGAAAAACTGATGTTAAAAAGTCAAGGGTCAAGAGCCCAACTAAAGCAAACACTGATCTCCATCATGGTAACTTCAGACGAAACTCAATAAAACATCAATATCTAAACCTCTGTTAATTATCAATAGGAGCTTCTGTAGACGAATAACAGACATAAAGTCCATCTGGTTAGTAATGCGTGAAGCTGGTAATGCTGTTTGTGGAGTTGTTTAATCCTCCTCTGCTGAGATCTTCAGAGATTTAATGTCTTCTTTTATCTTCAGTTGATTTCATCTAAGGCTGTGGCTGAAGTCAGTTGTAGTTCTTGTTGTTTCTCTTTCTTTCAGTGATTCTGCTCATTATCATCAGGTGTTCACCACTAATGCTCAATCATCTCTCAATTATCTTATTAACTCCAACACTGCTTCAATGATACTTTTTTCAGTAGTGTGCACACACATGAACACTAGGCAGTGTTAATTTAACATACTATTAAATAAAACTTACCTATTTCATTTACGTATGACTGACAAATATGAATCACATTAAGTTTATTAGTTTATGTTAAAACTACATAATCCAAATAATGGAAAATTTGAATGTAATTCAAATACATAAAACTTAAATTTAGAATATTAATTTTCCTTAATGGGAAACATGTTTTATTAAATCCATATCTTTTTGTTTGTTTAAAACAAATTATTTCTATTAACTTGTATTTTTAAAAATGAGAAACAATTAATTAAATCTACATCTATTTGATTGGATAAAGCTAATAATTTCTAATATTATTTCTTAAATGAGAATTTTTGTTTTGATTAATCTATATATTTTCGTTTAGATCAAAAATGGAATTTAAATTAATTGACTTTCTTCAACAAGAAAAATATACTTTGTGCCAGGTTTTATAAAATAGTTTTCATAGACATAGAAAATATTGTTTAGAGCAAGTTATTTATTTTTCATTGGCTCAAGTTATAAAATATAGATGTGAACCATTACCCAAATTTTTTTTTAATTGGATGAATGAAAACTTTTTTTCAGTGTATCCACCCAGCCTTCAAGAGAATGAGACTGTATGAGTGTGACTGTGTTTATCTTTGTGCCACGCATAGCGTTTAAAGAGGACCTATTATGCTTTGTTACATTTTTTAACTTTCTCTATAGTGTAATGTTGCTGATTGAGCATGAAAAAGGTCTGCAAAGTTACAAAGCACAAAGTCACTCCTCCAAAGGGAGTTATTCTCTATATCAGTAAGCACTGAAATGCCCCGATTGTAGTCTTGAGTGTTTTTCCGGGAATTAATACGTCACAATATTCTGTGGAATTATTAAATAATTCCCGCCCAAGGCATACGCAAAATAAAGGGGGCAAGGCCTGGTTGAGTTGCATTAGTAGTGTGTTGAAACTTGCAGTTATGGTAAGGGGTGTGACATTTCCCGAAACATGATCAAAGCAGTTGACCAATCACAACACACTGCTCCAGCAGACCAATCAGAGGGAGGGGCTTCATAGAGACAGGAACTAAACAGAGCGTTACTGACAGACTGGGAAGAGAGGTGCTGCTACAATGTCAAATATGTGAAAAATGTTTTTTTTTTTTTATAGAATATTTAAGCATAAAAACCTATTCTAGTAGACCCCAAAAACAAAATCAAGACTTTGTAAAGTTTTGTGTTGACACAGGGCAGGTACACACTTACAGGACTGGTACATGAAGTGATGTGATACTAAGGTGCAAAAGAGGTGTAAATACACTTTGGTTTTATAGGGAAACAGAAACACTTTTCTTTTCGCACATTTTGGCACAATATAACAAGACCTGTAAGCGAAAAAGTCTGTGCAGCAGTTCAAAACCCACATTATTTCCCATGGGATGTCTAAGCACAGAGCATACATCCTCAAAGGCAGTCACAGATGCCATGAAGGCGGTTGTTATTCTCATTTTACCTACTACTAACCTCTAGAGTGGTGATGTGCGAGTATGGTATTGCAAAAGCAATGATGGAAATAAAAGTAATGATGTGGAGCAATGAATGCGAAGCACTATAGCCATTCTAAAGTATTTGAATATGTATTATAGATCATTTACTTGTTGAAATCCTGTTAGAAAAGTATGTTGATTAAAATTTTGCATTGCATTATGCAAGTTATTAAGTATGAGTTCATGTACAAAAGAAGATATTTTGAAGAATGTCGGTAACCTAAAAGTTGATGGACCCCACTGACCTCTATATTATTCTTTTTTTCCCATCAATTGTTTGGTTACCCATATTCTTCAAAATATCTTCTTTTGTGCTAAGCAGAAGAAAAGAATGACGACATTAGTTTCATTTGTGGGTGAAATATCCCTTTAAGAGTGCTTTTGTTTTTCGATTCACTTAAATAGGATGCAAGTACATTTTTATATATAATTTCATAATTATTTCTATTATGAAAGATTGACACTAAAACATTAAAACATAATTATTTCACATGTTCTTTAAAGTAAAACATTTAATTTGAAATTATTACCAAGTGTACTTAAGTGTGTTATTAAAGTGCACTCTGCCTAAATGTTTTTTTCTTTCAATTTCGTTAATATTATACTATCTGCAAGTTAAGTTTTTTTTTTTTTTTTTTTTTTTTTTAAAGTACACATGGACATTCAATACAATTAAGCACACTTCTTTTCACAGTTCAAAATTTACCCTATTAACTTTCCAAATGTTTCTGGTCTTAATGTAAACAGTTCATCAGTGCACTTTTTTAAATAGTTTGTCTTTGTAATTTTTCAATTAAAATATAATAACTTGCTTCGCCTCTGTAACAACTTGCCTTGTGTGCTAATGCTCCTAATGCCATTATAAAATAAAATAGCAGGAACAGTTTGAAAAGGAACATTTTTTTTCCATTTCCATTTCTTTTGACTGTGTATTATTGTTAACAAACCACAATAGTCCTTATAAATAAATAAATTATAAATAAATTAACAGCTGTCTAGACAGCTCAGTAGGCTCATTAGACAACGATTGTTTGGATAGTGCATTAAAATACAGAGACATTGCCAAGTAAAAGACATAACACCAAGTTTATGCATTGTATTTTCTTTAGTACTTACATATAAGGAGGGAAATACAACAGTTGTTCTTTAGGGAGGATACAGGATGTTGTAACAGTGTTCTGTACATTAAGGGTGTGACAGCACATGGCTGACAGTACCGTGCTTCAGCAGGTCATAGAGTACAGCTCAAATCTACACCACAACACAGCATGTGGTCAAGGCAAAGGCCTAGTAGCAGCTCCTCTTGAAAAAGATAAATGAAAGCGCAGATATTGCAACTGCTGTTTCATATACATACATACATACATACATCAGTTAAAAGTAGAAAACAATATGAAACCAAAAATGTCCTGATGGTGATATTACACAACGGAAAAGTGTATGAGCTGCTACCAGAGACTTGCTAGTAGTCGTATCGAGTCTCACGTACCCCATCAGAAGACCGTAATAATACATGGGAAATTATGTTCATTTTGATCGTCAAGGTACAGTTGAAAAGTTTACATTCAGTTCTGAGCCACCATATCTGTAAAGTGAGGGCCAAAACAAACCTTTGACCAACACTTCAGCTGCCAATCAAAACCTAATACCTTGACATGTTACATTATCAATTAACATTTCGTCACACGTCATATGACTGAGGGTTTCTTTTTTGAGAAAGGGTGAAGGGGGCAACAAATCATAGGACAAAGGTGGAGAGGTGTCAGTGTTATGTTCTCTGTGACTCTTATGTGGAGTGCAAAGGGCCCCTGATTAAATTAGGGATGATCTATTATTTTTCTTAAATAAAAATAATATTATAATAAAATCTATAAAACAAAGAAAGCAAAAATAGGTGTTCCCTCCCGGTTACAGGAAAATGACTAATAAGACTATTAAAAACAAAGTCAAGGGTAAATCCTGCATGTTACAAATAAGCACAGTGAGAAATAAGCGTTTAATACAGTGTGTGAATTTAGACATCCTGAAGAAACTGGGGGGACTGTAACCCTGAAACTAACCTGTGATAGGTCAGCAGCAATACAGATACAATTTCTTTGTGCCCCACCACAAAAAAAGCTTCCAGAGCCGTTACTAGCTTGACCCTTTCTAAACTAGTAAATGTTTACATTTTTGGGCTTGATCTACTGTGCTACCGCATTCTGTGGTGTTTTCTTTAACAAATCTAGCGTGCTTCAAAGTAAAAAAACTAAAAACTTAAAACTCAAAACCTGCATTTACATTGTGGCAGATGTTACAACTAGTTTGAGATATTTCTTGGTATATTAACGAAAGTAACCGTGGCGCTATAATGATATCTAGGGCAGATTTACTTAACCGCAATAATCAACCCCTCCAGTGTGTTTGCATAGCATTTTATCCTTACCAGAGATCTTAACTCTATTACCACCTGGATGGGAATTCACGGTGAGATCAGTAAAGAGACAGAAAAAGAGAAAGAGAAAAGAGAGCCTCACTGAAATTCAAGTATCTGGCTGCCGAGTCCCTATATAGCATCTGCCTCCCCTATTTCTCAGGCTAACTGAGTAATCGAGAGTTAAGCGTCAGCAGTCGTTATGTACTGAACATGGTATGTACACAGGAGGGAGGGTCTGGCACATGCATGTGATGCATGATAACATGATATGTCCTCTATTATCATTTATGTATGATTAGATAATTCTCACAATACAAACATATACAAAGTAAAAAAGAAACGAAATTGCGCTAATTGTGCCTCCAAGTCTCCATTCATGCAGAGGAATGTTGGAGAAGATACCTAACTCCACAATGTACAAGCTCTCGCCTTCCCCATGCCGACATGTTTAATTGAGATACAGACATCTGTAGAGTTGCCCCTGCTTTGGCCCTTACCAATGTGAACAAATGTGGTGTCAGCACAGAGAGAGGTTGTGACTATTGAGATCCATTTAATAAGGCATCTGACTTAACCAAGACAGTGAGAGAAGCAGAGGTGGCATCCAGATTGAGAATGAGTATGAAATACCAAAGACAGACGAAGAACTAATTCAACAACCAAGGCATGTGTAGAACCGAGATAGCGCTGAAAAGAGGGGCAGGGGGATAAAACCATTCAACTTTTCCAACACTGACAGAAAAGAATCCATGGCACGTTCTCACGAATGTCCCTGACAGTTTCTGTGGCTAAATGTCAGGTTTATCAACAATGGCATGAACATGATCCATCTCAAACACAAATCTGGGACAAAAGTAGAGTCTGCACTTCAAAGGCCTCTTTGTTGGAGAAGAATTTGTTGAATTAAAAAAAAAGAGAAGAAGAAGAATGGACACAGTGCCAAGACTCCAGGCATTCCTCTGAGAAAGATCCTATCCACAGAAGGGTGACCCACACATGATTGAGTACTTCAGGGATCCATTTGAATATTAGTGTTCACAACTAAAAAACTCTGTTTCCCTTAAAGATTGTACACTCACCCTTCTACTGAGCAGCAATCACACACACACACCGCTAAAGCCATTTTTGCTAGAATCCCTTTGACTCGTCTTTGGCTTCCCTGGCAGCGTCATGAATATTTATTTTTAGTTTGTACAAGTTTCAATGTGTAAGGGAAACAGCACTGTGCAGAAAACCCCAACAAAACTGGACACTAGGCCTTGGTTGTTTTTTCGTGAAAGGTACCTCCTCTAGAGTGAAAATTAAGAGAGAAAAATAGAAAGGAACGTCTTTAGAAAGCATACAGCCCGATCAGGCTATTTCCTTTATCCTGCGCATGTAGTCGTGCAGTTCCTCTGGGTCCTGAAAGCCCATGTCTTGACATACCCACTGGATGTCCTCTTCATTGGCAATGGGGATGGAGTTGTAGGGTAAATCCTCTGTGGGAAGGGTAAAGGTGGTGAACTTGACACGCTTGCGTTTGGAGGTTGGCGAGCTGGCGTCCTCTCCGTGGTCTTTGGTGGAACCGCCGGAGCTGCCATCTCCTCGGCCGTGGACCTGGCTTTGCACGCTGGTCTGGGAGCTGCCACTGCTGTGGTGGTCCCCGTGACAACAAGTCTGTACCCCCTCCAAGGTGTTGCTGGGGCTCTCCACCGTCTGAGGCGAGAGGTCGCTTTGGGTGCGCAGGGGTTCCCCGTTACCCAAGAACACCCAGTGGTGGGAATGGTCCATGTTGGCTTGGCCTTCAGGAGGGATGCGCTTATGGCGATACTTCAACACGAACACAATGCAGTTTATAAGAAAAACCAGTATGGCGAGACAAAACACGCCGAGAAGAGCATACATGCCGATCTCTAGGTCAGTCATGCTACGGGGATTGTGCACAAATTCGTCATCCTCCTCATCTTCTTCAGTTGGTTCCTCCGGATTGCTCATTGTAGGGAAGTTGGTGTAATCAATGGGCACGCTTGCGGGTTGCTCATTAGATGGCTCATACTCTGCACCACCTACGTTGGGATCGATAGCGGGCTTTCTTGTGTTGGCAGCAATTCTGGTTTCTATTTCAGTCTCTGTATCCACTTCTTCCTCAGAGTCTTCATCTGGTCCAAAACGGACTTTGATGAACACAGGAGATGAAGCAATGACGCTCTTGCGTTTAGTCTTCTGGCAGGTTTCGCAGATGGTCATCTCCACGTGCACTACCTCTCCTGTACCCTCACCCTCGGCAACGATGACTGGCCACCGCTGCTGGGGTTGTTGAGCCACCGAAACCACCTTATCGTCTGCTGTGGAGGCATTGAGGTTGTAGTCTTTAGGGTCGTACATACTCAGGGGGGCGGCGGTATTGTCGCTGTAGTAAACCCAGATGGACAAACTGGCCTCCTACAAACACAAAACGAAAGAAACTGTGAGCATCAACCCGTAAACAACAGTTAACCTTCGAATCTGTCTTTGAATTCTTACTTTGTTGTCTGTGATGCACTATAAAGGGGGCTCCACACTGAACGAGAAGGGCCACGTTGCATTGGTATTGCATATAGAACACGTCATTCTGTACATGCACGCTCAAGTTCAAAGTCAACTCCTGATGAGATTTAAGGTAAATTTTACCTTTAATGAAAAACTACATGAATAGCACTCACTGGTGTGAAAGAATTTTGTGTAGCCCCTGAAGTCGTAGCTAGGCACCGTTGATGGACACCGAATGGTGGTCAGTGTTGTATGTACAGTACATTCATACAAAAGGTTTATTTTAATTTATATAATTGTACATCATCCGCTTGCTGTGTCAGGTGTGCGATCCCCTTAAAGGGATAGTTCACCCAATAATGAAAATTCTGTCATTAATTACTCACCCTCATGTCGTTTCAAACCCATAAGACATTCGTTCATCTTCGGAACACAAATGAAGATCTTTTTAACTCTTTCCCCGCCAGTGTTTTTTAAAAAAGTTGCCAGCCAGCACCAGCATTTTTGATCATTTTCCCAAAAACGTAATGGCCCCCAGAATATTTTGTTGTATGAATATCTGAACATGCAATAGATCAAAAGAAAGAACAGAGCTGCTGCTTTTAAACAAACAAACAAACAAAAAAAAAACGTTTTATTCTAGCTTCATACATTCTTTTTTTTATCAAAACTTGAATATGGGTAAGTTTAATAAAAAAAAGCAACATTTTAAGCAAAAAGCTGAGAAAATTACATTTTTGAAAACACCACAGTTACTACCACTTCCAGCGTGGTGGGAACCTTGGGCACATATCCGGGCCGGGGTCTCAGGATTACATGAGAGTTACCCGCCTGAATTCCAGGCACGATTCGTCGACCGAAAATGCCTGCAGGTCCCCTACCCTCTTGATGGAAGCCAATGCAGTCAGGAGTATTCTCTTCCAAGACAGGATTTTTACCTCTGCTGACTGCAAAGGTTCAAAGGGAGCCCTCTGCAGTGCGGTTAGCACCAGAGATAAGTCCCAAGAGGGTATAGAGTGAGGGCGAGGTGGATTTAATCTCCTTGCCCCCCTCAGGAACCTGACAACCAGATCGTGCTTCCCTAAGGACTTACCATCAACCATGTCATGATTTGCGGCGAAAGCGGCAACATACACTTTGAGGGTGGAGGGAGACAGCCTTCGCTCCAACCCTTCTTGCAGGAAGGAAAGCACAGAACTGATCGAACATCTTCGGGGGTCTTCTTGTCGAGAAGAACACCACTCGACGAACAGGTTCCACTTCAGCGCATAGAGGCACCTCATAGAGGGGGCTCTGGCGGAAGTGATGGTGTCTACCACAGTCTGTGGTAGTCCACCTAGAACCTCCGCGTCCCGTCCAGGGACCAGACACGGAGTTTCCAGAGGTCCGGACGCGGGTGCCATAGGGTGCCCCGTCTCTGAGTCAGGAGGTCCTTCCTCAGAGGAATGGGCCAAGGAGGTGCTGTCGCGAGGAGCACTAGTTCCGGGAACCAGGTCTGGTTGGGCCAGTACGGTGCAACTAACAAGACCTGCTCCTCGTCCTCCCTGACCTTGCACAGTGTCTGCGCAAGAAGGCTCACTGGGGGAAACGCATATTTGCGTAGGCCCCGTGGCCAGCTGTGTGCCAGTGCATCCGAGCCGAGGTTCCCCCCGGTCAGGGAATAGAACAACTGGCAGTAAGACGTGTCCGGGGCGGCAAACAGGTCTACCTGAAGCGACTCCAGATCAGCTGGACCACCTGGGGATGGAGTCTCCACTCTCCCGGGAGCACTTGCTGTCGTGAGAGCTCGTCAGCTGCACGATTGAGCAGGCCCCAAAATGTGAGTGGCACGAAGCGACCTCAGATGCTTCTGACTCCAGAGGAGGAGATGGCGGGCGAGTTGTGACATGCGGCGGGAGCGTAGACCACCCTGTTTGTTGATGTACACAACGGCCGCAGTGTTGTCCGTATGGACCAGAACGTGCTTGCCTCGTAGCGGCCCTTTGAGGCGGCCCAGCGCAAGACGAACTGCTAACAACTCGAGGCAATTGATATGCCATTGCAGTTGGGGCCCCGTCCACAGACCCGAAACTGCAAGCCCGTTGTACGTGGCCCCCCAGCCGGTGGATGAGGCATCCATGGAGACAACAGCATGCCTGGACACTTGTTCTAGGGGAACTCCTGCCCGTAGAAACGAAGGGTCCGACCACTGACTGAAGGTTTGGCGGCACTTCGGTGTTACTGAGACACGGAACGAGCCGCTCTGCCACGGCCATCTCGGGACTCGGCCGTGTAGCCAGTGTTGAAGCGGCCTCATATGAAGCAATCCGAGCGGCGTCACTGCGGCTGCGGATGCCATATGCCCCAGGAGCCTCTGAAAATGTTTCAGTGGTACCGCTGTCCTGCGTTTGAATGAATTCAAGCAGTTCAACACCGACTGGACGCGCTCCTCTGTGAGTCGCGCTGTCAGATTGACCAAGTCCAGCTCCATACCGAGAAAAGAGATCCTCTGCACGGGGCAAAGTTTGCTCTTCTCCCAGTTGACCCGAAGTCCCAACAGGCTGAGGTGACTGAGCATCATGTCCCTGTGTTCGCACAACTGCTCCTGCGACTGAGCCAGGATCAGCCAGTCGTCGAGGTAGTTGAGGATGCGAACACCACGCCTTTCTTGGGTACATGAAGTACGGGCTGTAGAAGCCTGTCTTCATATCGGCTGGAGGGACCGGCTCTATCGCGTCCTTCGCCAGTATGACTGCGATCTCCGCCCGTAGCACGGGGGCGCTCTCCTTCGACACGGAGGTGAAGTGAACGCCCCTGAATTTGGGGGGCCGCCGGGCGAACTGAATCGCATAGCCGAGTCTGATAGTACGGATGAGCCAGCGGGACGGGCTGGGAAGCGCTAGCCAGGCTCCCAGCGACCGAACCAGCGGGTCCAACGGCACCACAGACGTACCCGCAGTGGGGCAGCGCAGCGGAGTGCAGGGACCCGACTCGGATGGCATAGCGGCCTGAAGTGGGGTCTGAGTGTGCAATGCAACACTTACCTGCTTCCGCTGAGGGGGCGCACGGGTGTGCGGAGGCCTCTTGTGTGTGTCCTGGACACAGCCAGCACCCCCTGCTGGCGATAAGAGAGGCACCGGAGGGTGACAAGGCATGGGAGCGTCGTACACCGCCAAGCGCGCTCTCTTGGCACCCAGAGATTTTAGAAACAACTCTTTTTTGGAAGTTTTGGGTACCACTGGCTCGAAGGCCAGCGGCGGAACAGAAATCAAACTCAAACAAAAAATTATCTCCCGGCCCTCCTCCGGGAGAAGGAGCGGTGCTGTCACCACCTCCTGAAGAGCTGTCTTCTCCATCTCTGGGTGGCCCGTCTCAGGGTCTCTTGCGACTGCGCTTGCCACCTGGCTTGGCAGAGGCCTGAGTGGGCTGGACGGCCATCCCGCAGCCGGCTCCACGCCGTTGCCCTGGTGGAGGCTGCTGCTGTGCTGGGGCGGGAGCGGGGGCGGGTGGCCGCCCTCGGCGACGAGCAGGCGGAGGAGCTGCGGCTGGAGGCTGGGCAGCAGCTGACCGCCGGGGCAGGATGTGTTTGATTGCCTCCATCTGCTTCTGGGCGGCCGAGAACTGCTGGGCAAAGCTCTCGACCGTGTCGCCAAACAACCCAACCTGGGAAATGGGGGAGTCCAGGAACCGATGCTTATCGGTCTCCCTCATATCGGCCAGGTTGAGCCAGAGATGTCGCTCCTGGACCACAAGAGTGGACATCGCCTGACCAATGGCAGCCTGTCCACAAGCTTTGTAAGCCTTCCCAGTCAGACTGGTGGAAGCGGATGCCGGACACAGTTGCATCGCGACAGCCCGTTCCACCGGCGGGATCCCCACGTACCCTTTGGCTGGCCCGCCGTCGAGGGTAGTGAGGAGGGAGGAGCCACTCGGCCGGTTTCTGGCAGAAAAAGGTGCCGTCCACGACTTCGTGAGCTCCTCATCCACTTCCGGGAAGAAAGGCACCGGGGCGGGACGCTGACAACCAGCGCGAGCCGCTGCAGCGATCGACATCCTATCGTCTGCTGGAGCTCCAAAGGTCACCGCTGGACCGCCCCGGGAGGGGCCAGCGACTTCCTCCGGAAGCTCAACCGGCTGCGGCGCTTCAGAGGGTTTAGGGGCCCAAGGAGGCTGGCTCGGCGGGTGTGCCCTAAACGTGATCCTCAGGTCACCCTGGCTATTCGCCAAAGTAGGTCTATTCTGCTGGGCAGGAATAGCACTAGATCGGGGCATAGGTAAGGGGACTCCACCCTCCTGAAGGTAGGCGAGTCTCGACCTAAGCGCCGAGATAGTCATGTTGCCGCAGTGGGAACATGAACTATCCACAAACGCTGCCTCGGCGTGTTGAATACCCAGACACGTAAGGCAGCGATTGTGACCGTCAGCTGGTGACAGGGAATGACAGCATCCAGAAACGCACGGGTGGAATGACATCTTGGCGTGTTGCTCTTTTAGAAGAAAGCTCTTATAACGTGCTGAAGCACCCAGGGAACGGCCGCGGCAAAACACAGGGAAATAGTGCAGCCTGTGTATGCACTCACCATTGGAACGCCCTCACTGAACCAACAAATCAGGGTGCTGTGAAAACAGCAGTTTTTCACCGATCTTGGTGAGCTCGCGGTCGTCGCTGAATGTGCCTTCTCTCCCAGCACAAAAAAGCCTCTTCTCTCGCTCTCTCTCTTTCTCTCTGCTGTAGGCAGGAACAGTCTTCATGGATACCTGTTCGGCTCCGAAGTGAATGACAAATGTGCGCTGCATCCGCTGCATCCACTGCATCCGCTTCCTGTTTATACCCGCGGTGCGGGGCCATTGGCCCGTTCTCTATACACTCGAAGCTGATAGGGGCTCCCAGAAGTGATCCCAATTCGTCGGTGACGTCCGACGTACGTTGAACGTGACCGACTGAAAGGGAACCCACTTTATTCAAACTACGATGTATGCGTGTTGTGTTGATGCAAGAGCAGATGTTATTTCGTGAAGGCACGTTGGAGATTAACATTTTGTAAATAAAGTGGTAAATTGTGTTTTTTGTGCAATGTTTTTTGTGCAAACAAAGCACTTGCGTCGCTTTGTAAAATTGCGTTTAAATCACTGGAGTCACATGGATTACTTTTATGATGTCTTTACTACCTTTTTGGGGCTTGAAAGTGATAGTTGCGTGGACTGTCAATGAAGGGACAAAAAGCTCTCAGATTACATTAGAAAGATCTTAATTTGTGTTCCGAAGATGAACGAATATCTTACGGGTTTGGAACGACATGAGGGTGAGTAATTAATGACAGAATTTAAATTTTTGGGTGAACTAACCCTTTAGCTTTAGCTTTGGGTGAACTTTGGCACAGCTAGCATTAACACAACACAATGCATTTTTTAAATGCAAAAACACTGTACAACTTTCTCTTAATACAAAGAGATTATCCATATTTGTGTTTCGACCTTCATCTCCTGATTTTCACAAAAATTACACGGCCCCTAGACTATTTTGTTGTAGGAATATCTAAACATGCAATATATCAAAAGAAAAAACAGATCCTTTGCTTTTACACAACAAACAAAAACGTTTTATTTTAGTTCAATGCACTTTTTTTTATCAACACTTTAATGCCGGTACGTTTCAACAACATTTTGAGCAAAAAGCTGAGAAAATCACATTTTTGTCAAAGACTGTCTGGATTGGATTCAGAACGATGATCAAAATATAGGTGGAGTAGATCGAGTCCATCAACACCCCCAAAGCTTGCACAGTCCTGTTTTGAGCAAGCGAAATACAGCTAACATCAGAGGTGCTTGCATGCTTTGGCCATTAGAAACACAGACTGAGGGGAAGCGGCACTGGCGCAATGCTTGTGTTCTTGTCACCTCATAACAAGCCTGAGCTTGACAGTTGTTTTCCTGCTCTTGCTCTCTGCTAAAAGAACAGCACAACACCTTACACCTGTTGGCAGGCAGACAAAATGAAACCACTCTGCCAGAGTGCTTTTAGTCAGAAATTAAGTGTTGCTTTGCTTTTATATTCAGGAAGAGAAGTATTCATCTGCCTCCAGTCAGCAACGGCCTGTTGTGAGGCTGTAAAAAAAGTCTTCTGTCACGTCACAAACTTCAAGGTTGTTCTGACATTCGGGCTCAGGCTCTGTCAACACTGCTTGTCAAGATGAAGAGAGTCTTTGATATGCATGATCTGAATAATACATTGAAGACGACATGTTGTCATCGTGGACCTTTCGAGATCACTCTAGCCACTAAATAAAATGACATCAATCACACATGGCCCTTGATTCTTCTACAAGCTTCGAACTTTGGGACATGACACTGCAACTTTTACATAGATAAGTCATTAAATTTCTAACTGCTAAAAGTTTTTGAGATCTATCTTGAAGGTAATTTTGAATTCACTGTACGTAACAAACTATAAAAGTAAAGGGTTCTTGCATCCAAGACACTTTAAAACGGAATAATCACTTACACCAGCATACAGCAAAATCAATTAAGGATGCCAGTAAGACAAAAGAAAGGGGCATCTAAAATGTAAAAGAAAGAGCAAGAAAATCAGTACCACTTCAATTTGTTTAAATTAGTTAATGCAATCATGAACTAGCAAAAATGAACTTGCCAAAATTTAAAAAAAAATGAGTTGGACGTATGACAGAGTATTTCTGTGCCAAATACACTCCTTCCGGATGCGAACAAGTTTCGGAAAGTTTTTTTCAAGTATGGCCATGTATTACGTCAAAATGGGTGGAAATCCTTGTATGGGTACTTCTCCAGGAAAAGCGTGTGCGAGAGCGCGTCCATCAACGTGCTTAATTCGTTCAGGTTACGGGAGCTGTCGGCAGCGCTTTGCTTTTAGACCACGAAATCAACAATGTCACTAGAGAAGTGTGTTCCCTTTCAGTCAGTACACTACGAGTTACGTCAGTTACTGATGAAATGTGGGGTTTCGCTTAGAAGCCAATCGCCTTTGAGCTCTACAAAACGAGCCAATGGCATGAAGATGCCATGGGTCTGCGGAATTTGCATAACGCAACCCCGCCCCACCGCGTGGGTATAAAGGGGCGTTGCGTGGCAATCTCGCATTATGTTTCTGCTTCAGAGCCGAGTGTTACTGCCTGAGCGTTTTCTCTCTTCAAGACAAGTGTCTCTCCAGAGTGTTGGTGTTACGGCGCGTTCTAGCGAGTTCCGCATTCCTGTCTGATCTGTGCAGTGATCTAGCACAGCGTATGTGTTCTCCCTAGGCGCTTCAGCATTTCTGCAGAGCAAAGACTCCTCTCTAAAAGAGCTGCACGCGGCACGTCTTTTTCAAGATGTCTTGCCCGTGCTCCGTTTCTGGGTGCGGTCGGCTGGTTCCTCCGTTTGACGGGCATGATTGCTGTTTGGCGTGCTTGGGCCTCGTGCACGTGTTCATGGATGAGTCATGTTCCCACTGCGGGAACATGGCCATCGCAGTGCTGCGGTCAAGACTCCATGATCTCCGTACTGGAGGGAGGGTCCCCTCTACCACACCCCAATCTATTCCCTCCATGAGAGGGAATACTTTGGCTGGTGGTCAGGGTGAATTGAGGGTGACGGTGTGGGCCAACCCGACGAGTTCTCCTCGGGCCACACCCCCTTCTAGCACACTGCAACCTGTGGTGTTGCCAGATGAGGGCGCAGGTGTTTCCCGTCCTGGGCCCTGCGTTTCATTTGGCGCACCGGCGGAGGATACTATGTCGATCGCCGCATCACAAGGTGGGCTGGATTCCTCCGGAGATGACAATTCGGCTGTGTTGCCTCCTTCGGGAGTTCCAGCATTGCCCGAGTCTGATCCAGAGCTCACAGCCATGCTTTCCCAGGCGGCCAAGGCTCTTGGGCTTGTGTGGAACCCTACGCCATGTCCCGAGCGCTCTCAGCTAGATGATTGGTATCTGGGGGCGGCCCGTGCTGAAGGCACCCGTCAGCCCCCAGTGCCCTTCTTCCCGGAAGTGCATGAAGAGGTGTCGAAGTCGTAGAAGTCTCCCTTGACTTTTCGCGATCGTTCGGCAGCCACTTCCGCCTTCACTGCCCTCGATGGCGGCGCGGTGAAAGGGTACACTGGGGTTCCCCCTGTTGAGCGCTCTGTTGCGATGCAACTGTGTTCGCAGAGCGCTGCGACATGGCGTGGTGACCCAAAGCACCCGTCCAAGGCCTGTAGGTTTACGTCTACTTTGGTGGCGAAGACCTACAGAGCTGCGGGCCAGGCCGCATCCGCCCTGCATGCGATGGCCACCCTTCAGGTCTACCAGGCCAAGGTGCTCAGAGACATGCACGAGGGCAATGCTGACCCCGCATTAATGCAGGAGCTGCGGGCGGCCACCGACCTCGCTCTACGAGCGACGAAGGTGACTGCTCGCTCTCTCGGTCAGGTGATGTCCACTTCTGTGGTCCAGGAGCGCCACTTATGGCTCAGCCTGGTTGATGTGGGTGAATCTGAGCGAACCCGTTTCCTCAATTCTCCCATTTCCCAGGATGGGCTATTCGGCGGGGCGGTCCAGGACTTCGCCCAACAGTTCTCGACCGCTCAGAAAAAGACTGAGGCGATCAAACATATTCTGCCCCGGCGGGCTGCTGCTGCCTCCACCCAGCCGCCGGCTCAGAAGCCTCAGTCTGCTTCCCGCCGAGGCTGCCCTCCTGCGGCTCCCGCCCCTCCCGCTCAGCCCCAGCTGCAGCCTTCACCCGGGCCGAGGCGTGGAGGACGCCGCAGGAAGGCAGCCCCGCCCGTCCCAGCCCCCCAGCCTGCTAAACGGCAGTCTAAGCGGCGGTCCTGAGACGGGCAGCTCGGAGGTGAACTCGGTTCTTTCCCAGGAGATGGTAGCAGGGCCACTCCTTCCCCCGGTGGAGGGCCGGGGGAGAATCCTTGTAAAGAAAGAACTGACATTCTCACCTCCGAGCCTCAAGAGGGCGCGGCTGGCACTGTGCGACGCCAAGCAGCCTCGCCACTCTCGGCCCCCTCTGTCACCAGCCCCCTGGCAGACGAGACCCCCGTGGAACGCTGGTCCTTCCCTGGTCTCCTCTGTCAGGGCGCGGAATTTGACCCCGCCCACACCTCGGGACGCTCCCACGCCTCCCATGTCTGGGCCGGTCATTCCGCCTCGCTGCCCCATCGGGGGTACGCCTGTGGTTCGTATGACCCCGCTGGTACAGTTTCTGGGAGCCTGGCTAGCACTTTCCAATCTGTCCAGCTGGCTCGCTCGCACCATCAGGTTTGGCTATGCGATTCAGTTCGCACGGTCTCCTCCCCACTTTCGGGGAGTCCGCTATACCATGGTGGGTGGCAATGCCGCTGTCATGCGTGCGGAGGTCGCCACCCTACTGGCAAAGGGTGCAGTCGAGATCGTCCCTCCAGCTGAGATGGAGTCCGGCTTCTACAGCCCTTACTTCATTGTACCCAAGAAAACCGGTGGGTTACGGCCAATCCTGGACCTGCGCATCTTGAACCGAACCCTTCACGGGCTTCCATTCAGGTCCTGAGTCCTGAGATGGGCATGGCAACACGGCAGGTCCCAGGTCCCAGTGACTCGGGCCTGCCGTCAGACCTTCACCCCGTGGGTGAACCTCAGTTTTCTACGGGCAGGTGTTCCCCTAGAACGAATCAACGAATCAACAGATGCCTCTGCCACGGGCTGGGGTGCCATGTGCAATGGACATGCTGCCGCGGGCTCCTGGAGAGGACCCCAGCGCCTATGGCATGTCAATTTCCTCGAGTTGCTGGCCGTATGTCTTGCCCTGCACCGCTTCCGAGCCCTGCTCAAGGACAAGCACGTACTGGTCCGTTCAGACAGCACGGCGACAGTAGCGTACATCAACCGACAAGGTGGTCTACGCTCCCGGCGGATGTTGCAACTCGCCCGCCATATCCTCCTATGGAGTCAGAAGCATCTGAGGTCGCTTCGTGCCGTTCACATCCCGGGAGAACTGAATCGTGCAGCCGACGAGCTGTCACGGTTTCAGCCACTTCCGGGGGAATGGAGACTCCATCCCCAGACGGTTCAGCTGATTTGGGAACAGTTCGGCGACGCACAGATAGATCTGTTTGCCTCCCACGACTCTTCCCATTGCCGCTGGTATTACTCCCTGACCGAGGGGACCCTCGGCACGGATGCACTAGCGCACAGCTGGCCGTGGGGCCCACGCAAGTATGCGTTTCCCCCAGTGAGCCTTCTCGCACAGGTTCTGTGCAAGATCAGGGAGGACAGGGAGCAGGTCCTTTTGGTCGCCCCATATTGGCCCGGCCGGACCTGGTTCTCCGAACTCATATTCCTTGCGACAGCCCCTCCCTGGACCTCCTTACTCAGAGACGGGGCACCGTATGGCACCCACGTCCCGACCTTTGGAACCTACACGTGTGGGACCTGGACGGGACGCGGTAGGTTTGAGTACCCTGCCACCTCAGGTGGCGGCTACCATCACTTCCGCTAGGGCCTTGTCCACGAGACAGGCCTATGCGTTGAAGTGGAACCTCTTCGTCACCTGGTTCTCTTCTTGCCAAGAAGACCCCACGAAATGCTCAATCGGGTCCGTGCTTTCCTTCCTCCAAGAAGGGTTGGAGCAAAGGCTGTCTCCCTCCACCCTGAAGGTCTATGTGGCCGCGATTTCGGCTCACCATGACCTGGTGGATTCAAAAACGGTAGGTCAGCACGACCTGGTCAGCAGGTTCCTTAGAGGGGCGAGGAGATTAAATCCTCCTTGCCCTCCTCAAATACCCTCTTGGGATCTTGCTGTGGTTTTATCTGCCCTGCAGAACGCTCCCTTTGAGCCTCTGCAGTCTGTGGAGCTGAAGTTCCTTTCAATGAAAGTGGCGCTCTTGATTGCTCTGGCTTCCATCAAGAGGATAGGGGACCTGCAGGCATTTTCGGTTGACGAAGCGTGCCTGGAATTCGGGCCGACCAATTCTCACGTGATCCTGAGACCCCGGCCTGGATACGTGCCCAAGGTTCCCACCACTCCCTTCAGGGATCAGGTGGTGAACCTGCAAGCGCTGCCTATGGAGGAGGCAGACCCAGCCTTGGCACTGCTCTGTCCAGTACGCGCCCTTCACGCTTACGTAGACCGGACGCAGTGTTTCAGGACCTCAGACCAGCTCTTTGTCTGTTACGGAGGGCAGCAGAAAGGGAAGGCTCTCTCCAAGCAGAGGTTGTCTCACTGGATAGTGGACGCCATTGTCCTGGCATATCAGGTTTAGGGCATGCCATGCCCCCTTGGGGTTAGAGCACACTCCACTAGGAGTGTTGCTTCCTCTTGGGCTTTAGCGCATGGCGCCTCGCTGACATACATTTGTAGAGCTGCAGGCTGGGCGACACCCAACACATTCGCAAGATTTTATAATCTCTGAGTGGAGCCTGTGTCCGCTCGTGTACTCACCCCAAGTGGCCAGTAACTGGACAGGCTCAGGTGTCTTCGCTTGCTGCGCCATTCCACTCCACGGACTGGATGCGTGCGCATTTTCTCTCAGGTGAGCTTCCCAGTAAGCCCTGAGCTCCTCCAGCACTGCTGATGTCGACACCAGAGTGCATGCCCGCTTGGTCAGCCCTCGTGTTCGGCTAGGTGCCTCTGTGTGCATGGTTCCTCTGTTGGGCAACCCCCACATGTGTATTTCCACGGTAAGTCTCTCTGAGCACGTGTCTTCACCTGGCAAGACACCTTGCCACACCTGGGGTTGAAAAATTTTCCACCTGCGGCTGGATACCCCAGAGTGCTCCATATGCAGTCCCTACGGGGGTCATATGTGTATTCTTAAGTCCTCCCTTCGGGTAGGCGTTGTGTTGAATTTCTCCACGTGGGATATGCTTCCCAGTGTACTTTGGTATCGGTGTTGAGCCTAGCCCCTCGTTCGTGCTAAGACTCACGGCAGGGAGCTCTGGTCAGCGCAGGACGCTGGAAGACAGCCGTCGTGGCGAGATTGTATTGGGACCCCCATTTCGTCAGTAACTGACGTAACGTCTCCGTTCCCTTCCTTCAGGGAACGAGGGTTACATACGTAACCGAGACGTTTCTGGTTGTGAGGGAAAGTAACCTTGTTCAGCTTCCCAAATAACCCAGCGTTAAGGAAACATTGGATGCAGTTTGTTTTTCCGGAGCAGCGACGGAGTTCTGCAAGTGTGTTTGTTTGTTACCGGTCATGAGTCGAAACCACAGGCGGTGAGTGAAACTGCATCAAATGTCTGTGTTTTGTTGGCAATCGGCGCATAAGTGCATTTAATGTAAACAATACGAACGTATAGTGAATAGAAAGTTATCCAGGGAGGGATAATGTCATGTATTGTGTGTGCGTGTATTTGTCATAGGTGTGTGTGTGTCTCTCTTTAGCTCCGCCCACTGCACTCCACAACGAGTTCGGCCGTTTTCGGAAAGAGTCGGTACAGCTTATCTGTTTTTTATAAATCTAATAAAACTAAAGACTTTTTTGAGATATGAAGGATGCAATACTACTTTGTAGGTACTCAAGATTAACATGAGATTGGCTGAAACTGTGTGTGTTACCCCCCCTTTAATATATGTTGTAAAGAATTGTTGTCCATGTTCATGATGCCTAACACATTAACTAATACCAACAAATTGAACCTTATTTTAACTCTTTCCCCGCTATTGACGGAAATTTCTGTCATTTGTGAGAAAACGCTACATTACAATGTCCAGAAATCAATTTCAATAGTACACAAGTTTAAATTATCGACACAGAAGTCATATCTAACGTGATAGTTTCATCCTTACATCTACTATAGCCTAATATAAGTAATGTGATAAATGCATAGATTCACATGGAATGCTTGTGGTCTATTGGTAGAGTTTTTGTTAAGCGCGTCAGAGGTTCTGAGTTCTAATCCGCCCTCGTATAGTTCTTTTTTTTCTCATTAAAACTAAATGTGTTCATCAGTGATTCTATATCAAGAGCAGGGACACGTTCGTGTGCATTTTGTTTTGTGATTTCACCAGAACGAATAGAGAGTCTCCGCAAGAGCGTTAAGCAATAGATTGAAGCGCTCGTCTGTGTGAACGCCAAGAGAGAACTGATAACAGCGGCAACGAGCACTCGCAAAAACAACACTTCTCCTCTTATTTAACACAAACTAGCAAATTGCTAATCAAATGGAGATGTTTCTTTCTATTAGGTACATCCATGCTGCGAGATGTTTCAAAAAGTGGTGGGGACATCCGCAAATTCGCCTATGCCTGGAGGACAAAACAAGGCTTTCCTCCATTGACCACCAGTCATTTTTACCAGCTTTGTAGTAAGTATTAATGTAGTAAGACAGTGATATTAAAAGACCAAATTCAATATACACCTTATTGATGATACATACTTTGTACAGGCAAGCAAATGAACACAATATAAATGCAAAACGAGGTTTCTCGTTAAGTGTTTTTTCCATTGAAAACCTTTATAAGGAAAATGTTCTGGGCTCATCTGCTCGCCTGTATATAGTATGCAAAAATGAATTTGATCTTTTAATATCACTGTTTTAGTACATTAAGGCACTTTAAGGGTGGGTTGCACGAATAAGGATTAAGCATCTTTAGCCTGGCGTCGGTTCACCCGATCAGCCGGTCTTTCTACGCATTTAATCTGTGTTTAAAATGAAGTGGTGGAACACAACTCGATTTAAAATAAAACCCATATCAACAAATCCTTGACTAGCGTTAAACTTTGCTTAATTTAATCCTTATTGGTGCAACCCACCCTAAGTGTTTTCATGTTAAGCGTTTTAGAACGTCCCGCTGTTTTTAGTGACTGAACTACTGCAGCAGGGGCTGTATATGGATCACAAGAGCCAAAAACTTGCATCTTGTTCACATATTTTTGTTTTTAAGATGGAATATTGACAGGCTTGTGCTGCAGTTCTATGGCTATTTTAGCCCTCCAGGCCTCCGCGGCAGTCACGTGACTGAAAACTATGAATTGACGGAAATTTCCGGCTTTCCGTGTTTTTACTGTTAAACGGTAGGGGGCGCTATAACACATCTTCTGAAAGAGTACATAATCTCCTGATCAAAACACGTGCGAGGAAGATGCAGAAACAAGCGATATCATATGTAATCATATGCATTTGAAATAATGTGATCATCAACATTAAACAGCATATAAATCAAAACATAAATGCCTAATGTTACTGAATGAAATGTCGACCCAGGACGAGCTACAGGACTGTGAAGCTTTGGGGGTGTTGATGGACTCGATCTACTCCATCTGTGTTTCGTTCTGAATCTGATCCAGACGTAGTCTTTGACAAAACGCGATTTTCTGAGCTTTTTACTCAAAATGTTGCTTTTTTATGAAACTTACCCACATTCAAGTGTTGATAAAAAAGAATGCATGAAACTAGAAAAAAAAAACAGTTTTTTTTTTTTTGTTTAAAAGCAGAGGGTCTTCTCTTTCTTTTGATATGCATGTTCAGATGTTCATACAACAAAATATTCTGGGGGCCATGACATTTTTGTGAAAATGATCCAAACAAAAAAAAAAAAAACACTGGTGGGGAAAGAGTTAAAGTATTAGCAGGAAATCAAACGCAACTGACAATAAAAAACTAAAGGCAGAAATGGTTGCAAAACTGCTGTTATTTTGTGACTGCAGAGGTGAAGTAGGTAAGTGCACTGAAGGATTGAAATGATGGACTGGTAGCAGTGGAGGAGGAGGAGGGTCATCAGTGATGTTTATTGCATAGTCTCCACAAGCACTTAGGCCGATACATTACGCTAATTAAAAGCAAAGGTGGTGAAGCAGAGAGCGGGGGAGAACTGCTGGAGTTTAATGCGTGAACTGAAAGCAGCCACCCTCGTCTGATGTTAGATGTTGGTCACAAGCTAAGTAAAGAGCAGGAAAAAAGGCCCCAAGCTCTCACGGCAGGGCTCCGCGACCTGCCCAAGACATCATATAAATTAGCCCGGCAGCATACGAGGCCCTCACTTGAAAATATGAGCGAATGTGCTCCAATTAATGCTTTGAGAAAGATTATACAGCAAATGCATGCCGCTCCCCTGATGACACTCGAGAACGGCAGAGAACAGAGGTGGTGGTGGCTTATTAAGCAAGATGCTTGCTCATTTGGTGTGCTGATATTAAAGGAGATTTGAATATGTCTGAATGCCAAACTAGCCTTTATTAAAGTAGTGAGGGCCGGCTGGAAGACTGTGCGGAGGCTAATTTTCCATTGGTGTACGTATAACCTTCATGGAGACTCGATTCATTAATATGAGGCTAAGTCCAGCCAATGTTAACTCTTGAGGAGCAGAATAATCCTGAGCAACAAGGAGGAATTTCACATAAATGTCACTTGCATAATTAGTTGCAGAGGGCCTAAGGTTCGAGCTTTTCCATGGACTCAGCTGCAGAGGGGTATGATGACAAATGACACGGTCATATTTAGACAATTACAAGAAGATTCAATTTTTTTTGAGTATAAATTAACTGAGATTTTTCAATGTTTCTTGACCCTAAACAAGTGTGATCATTTTAGGGTTTCAAATCACAATATATGACTTGATATTGTACCTTCATTCAGGGTCTAAGAATGTAAATTATAAGACCAATTATATTTTACACAAATTTACATAGATGATACCATGACAATTCAACGTAAATATGACACTTCAGATGGTTTTACATGGTCTGTAGCTGGTTTAGTCTACTCATTAGATGGTCTATGCTGGTTTATTCGTTGACTAGCTGGACTACCAGCAAATGGGGGCCAGAATGAGTTGGTAGACCATCTTGGACAAGTTTATTAGAGCTGGTAGATATTGTTGGAACAGTGTTATTTTAGTATGATTGATATACTTTTCTAGATTTTGTTAATATTTTGAATTTGATTTTGTGTTTATATTTTGTTTTCTCTTTAATTTTAGTTAAAGTTTTAGCAATTTTGTTGTTTGTTTTTGTCATTTTTATTAGTTTATTTAAATGTCTATATAGTGTTTATTAATTTTTATTTAATAGTTTTACAAAATGAGAAATACTGCCTTGGCAACTAGCTTATCCCTTATGTTGTTTCCGGGTCATTTTGACCCGAAAATGTTAGCTAGTGTTATGGCATTGGACTAAAACTTACTGACTTTGCTCACACAGGGTGTAACTACTTCCCAAAATTTTGGATAACTTTTGTACTTTTTTGGGGATTTTCTTCCCAACCTTGTGGTGTTTCTGGTCAAAAATGACCGGCCTACAAACAATATCTTATAAATCTCTCGTTATGCTATACTATCATCAGTTAGGCCTACGATCAATCAGTTCCAAAAAGAAATACAAAACCTGTCCTAATTGAAAGAAAACAAGTTGACAAAAAGATTGAATCCAATATTTGGTGAAAATATAGCATAACAAGCGATTTACAAGCAATTTTATAAAAGGCCGGTCAATTTTGACCAGGAACACCACAAGGTGTTACAAGGTTTTCAACACAGCGTAAGGGTTAAATAAAATAAACTTAAGGTTTGTATATTTTATTCAATTTCAGTTAATGTTTATGTTTTTTAGTTAATGATACCTTGCCTTGGACAAGCAACAAATCAAATATACTGTACATTCTAAAAATCTGTATTTTGTTAAAAATGTAACAAAATACTGTCAAGAATGCCAGATGAAATGTAATTTATTCTAGAAGGTGTGAAAAACTATACCTGCTTAAGAGTGGAGAGAGTCTGCAGGCCAGTTGCCTTGGCAACCATGGTATGGCTGTTGCCAGGGCTTGGTTGAAGATTAAGTGCCAGTCCCGAGATGGCATGAACACGAAGCTCTACTATGGACACTTTCTCGTCTACCACAGAGAACTGCGTCTCACCCAGTACCGCCTCCACTGCCAGTGGGGATTCAACCTGAAATCAACAAAACAAGATGCGCTTTTACATTACGAAAGACAATGGAGGTGTAAAGACAGTCTAAATGGAAGAAAGATTTAGTGAGTAATCCCACATATTCAAGATGCTGTCCATTGAGTAAAGGAAGCATGGGAAAATGCACCTTTTCTCCAGAGGACGGCCAGCACTCGGTCCCCACATAAATCCTCCAACTGACACTTCAAACCCATTATGTCACCGTTTCTTCACCTCCTACCAGCGTTAAAGGTCACCAGGGACTTACCGAGTGAAAAGTCAAGTGGGGCAGCACGACTAGGAGGGTCAGAGAATCTAATTTTTTTCCTGTATCTTTGCTGAACCATGAGACTCTGCCAATCCTAAGGGCCACATAGCACCAAGTTAGAGCCTCAGTATAGGGATAGTGTTTCTCTTTTCATAATTCAGAAAGATTAACTTAAACTCACATTTTGCAAGACAAGAACAAGGCAGCCTACTTGGAGCGTTTTTGCCTCAAGAAAGACACAATACGAGGGAGAAGTACATAGAGATTGGATGAATTTTAATGTAGCCTACACTTCAGTCTCTCCATGACAAACAGAAGTTTAAAGAAATAAACTAGTAAAGACTAGTAAAGAACACTAAAAGATGTTGACAGAAATTGAAGTTGTTTTTGCTTTTCTTTTTACACCAACAGCAAATGTCAACATGATATTTGCGAACTGAGATCATTATCTTATCTTACAGCATTATCTAACAGCATTATCTTATCTTATATTACAGCTATACAGAACAAAGAATAATAATATAACCTTCATATAATTGTCTTAATCACAGCTGAGTCAGAGCTGGTTACACTTATCCACACAGGAGGAAGCAAAGCAAATTTTGCTCTTGATAATTTAGCCCAATAAAGCCCATAATGACTGTTAATGGTGTTCAAAAATCTCCAACCTCTACAGCAAACATTTTCATCCAACCTATTATTACTTCCCTCTTCAAAATCACCCATCTCCAGCTAAAAGCCCTCAACGCTGATGTAGGTTTATGAACTAGCCATGCTGCTGATTATACTTCGTCTGTGAAGTGGCAATGCTCAACTATCTTTTGGCAAAGAAAAACCATCCAGCCATTTTCCAGCCTTATCTCTCGCTGAAGAACATGACGCTGTCTTGGCATGCGGTTGGCACCAGGGAGCAGAACCCAGGCTTTTCCTGATCCAGCCTAGACTTGTGACCCATATGTCCCAGACGCACATTGTTTGTGTCCCAATGCACTAATGATTTGAAGCAGGCTGTTACAGTTCATTGACCATCCAGTCCTATACAATCCTCTCTCCCTTCCTCCGGTTGGAAAAGGGATGTAGACGAATGAATGTATAATTGAACTAAACTGTTTTGTTCTTGCATTTCTTATTTCCTGAGTTCAAGGCAAGCTTCAAAGATACAACGTATTTGAAGGAGAGAAAAGGAATGACAGATAGAAAAGGGGGAACTGAAAACAAATTCTTGCCAGAATGGCTAGTTTGCTTGGTATCCAGGCGGTTGCAATTAGTTTTATTATACTTGCTGATATATCTGCTTTTGATGTTAGCATTATAACCAGAGCGTTGCATGCTTGAATAGAGTGTGTTCAACGGCTAAAAAGGGACTGCCTATTCCCTCAAAACCTAATTCATGTACTTGGTAAACCTGGAAAGCCAATTAAGACATAGGAAATACATAGAATCAGGCTTGGAGGGTTAGTATTGTACAATTAATGCTACTGTAGATGGATTCACAGGACCATTACAGTTCAGTCGATGCTGAGAACGTGTCAACAATACCTTCTGCTGTTCATAAGATTCTCAAAACAATGTGTCATGAGAAACGTTCAAAGCTTAACGGCCGTGCGTCTTTGTGTTCAGGCCATAGTGACGGGTGGAGGATGAGCGTTGTGGCAGAGAAAGATCAAAGACCCACCAAATAAGCTAAAAAACCTTGGTGTGGTCGACTGATAAACAACATTATTCATACCTTTCCCTGGTTTCTTTTTCTTTCTTTTTTAGAAGGGTGAAATGATGCTTCTGTGCTCAGACTCATTTATTTTCAGCTCACATTCAGCAAAAACATTTGAAATCTGCATTGGCCATTAATTATTAATGACCTTTGCAGTTTTCCCTAGTTTAATTAGCAAACTTTTTCTTTTATTCTCAAATTTGTTTATGGGCAAAAACAGACTTTTTTTGAAGCCAAACAACAGACAACACTGTGGAGAGGTGTGATGAAGCTGTCACGAACAATCAAAACTCTCTCTGTTTGGACACAATGAACTGATTGTGTGCTGATTCAATGGAGAGAAAACTTCACTTTCAAGAATGATTCCCCCAATTTAACACTATTGAAGTTTTATAACGCTCAGATAATTCTCTTCCCAAACATCCCAGTTTCTGAATAGCCTACTGGGACTAAATATGCATATGAATAGCTTTCTAAAGGGGCATTAAAAGATAAAGACAGCAGCAACGCTAACTTAGATAAATTAAATGTGAGAATTTTAAATATTGATTTTGGACCTTTGTTGATTTTATCTATAAACTACATTTATATTCTTAGCAATCTGTCTGTTTAAAAAAAAATAGGTGATTATTAGAATATTTATTAAAATAATAAAATAAAAATAAATAAATAAATTAAATTAAATTAAATTAAATTAAATTAAATTAAATTAAATTAAATTAAATTAAATTAAATATATAATGCAATTTATATAGTGGAATGTCCCACACAAATAATCTACTTGCAGGTATATCAGCAAGTACAATAAACTCAAAGCAAAGTAAAAAATAAAATAAAACAGCCCACCCTGCCAGCGTCCAACACATAACATCAGGGAAGAAAGTGAAAGTAAAGTTTTTTACTTGCATATATGAGACCGTAAAAGGGATTGAACAATTGTCTCTTAGACACTTTGTATGTCTTGACAGGTATAAAAACTATGACTAAGGACCAGTGTCCAATAATGTTGGCTCAAGAGAATGTAATATAGCAAAATTAAATTGCTGCATTGTAATATGGTATTGAGAGATCCATTCACCCTCTTCCCCAATTATTCCATCAATCCTAAATTTATAGGTCTAATTTGTATTCTACCTTCAGAGTGGATGATCCAAGCTCGTTGGCCACTAGCACCGTCCTGTCCACCAGCTCAGCCACCCTGGCGTCCACCACCTTCAGAGAGTCTTGCACCAGCTCAGTCACATCCACTTGCCAGTCAGGACCCAACATAGTGATCATCTGGTTTGTGCCTTCAGTAGATGTTGTGTGGAACTGGGTTAGAACCTTAACCTGGGCCCTCTGGTACTGAAGCGTACATCCTCGGCTCACTTTACGGTCATCTTCATCATCGTCATCGCTGTCTCTGGCCGTTCTGAAGAGATGAGTGAGAGGTCATTGTGGGTTAAATAAGAAATTCACACTAGAATTTATGTTTCATTCATATGCATGCTAGTGTGACTTTCATCCATCCATTCATCTAATATATATATATTTTTAAGGGAGGTGTTGGTGTACATTTTCTATAGAGCTTTAGCAACAGTTGTTCATCCAATGATCTTCAAATGATGCACAAGAGCATACATGCATTCAAGACATTGCACAGAGGAGTGCACTTTCTCTATAGTGAATGATACTATACTGTGTACTGTACTCGCTTCTAAAATTGCAATGAGTAAATTGCACTCAGCACAGATTTTTTGGCATGCTTGTGCCATTACCTTATTAATTTGCATTTCTTAAGTGCACTGGGTGTTAAAATAGCTAATAGAAAACGTGCATATAAACAACGCTCCATCATGAATTCCCTCCAAAATGTTTGTTAGAACTGCATGCCAGTACCAAAGTGTGCATCATCTGGAGACCTATTTCAAAGAGTTTTCGCATCAGTGACTCTTGCGTGCCTTACACATACCATCACATTCGATCTATCTAATCTGCTCCCTCGGCAGTGTGTCACCATGTGAGGTAAGCGAGAGGAAGCAGCATAAGGGCTGGGTGGATCTAGAGAGCTGAATGCCACTTCACCCATTCTACACACATAACTGATTAATCAGATGACTGGAGATATAGAGACAGCTGTCCACCTGTGTCTGACAAAGCATGCACATCGATAAGCCTAAATTGAACTGAATGTAAAGCATTGCGTTATCATGTAAGGAGACACACTGGTACTTCTCAGCAAAAAAGAGAGATTGACAGGCACACAAACACAAAAGTAGAAGACTCATAATAGTGGAAAGCAGTTGTTGATCAGCGCTTGGCTCTCTTCTGAGTTAAACACATGCTCCTGTTTCCATGGAGGTGAAAAACAAGAGGCTTTTGCATCAATTGAAGAACCTGGCAGACAGATGCTCACTGTGTTCTTGAGGACAGTTGTAGTCTCTTGTCTCCTGGTTAATGTGAGTTTCAGAGCAGAAGAACACACCTCAAGTGTGGAGCCTTGCTTGAACTCATTAGGTTGTTAAGAGAACTGGAGGTTTCATGCACGGGAACTTGCTTATCCAATAAAAATGAGTGTCAGGTTTTGCAGACACATCATTGTTTTACCAGTTTAGTGAGCTACATCAATCAATCGGTGTGGAAGGCCAATGCGAGAAACCTGCCCACTGACACGTCTTAACATTGGGCAATGTAGTGGAATGAAATGGACAGAGCAGAGGAGGGAGGAACTGAAAGAAGGGAAGAGGGAAAGAAAATATGGCATTGTTCAAATAGGCAGTGGATTCTTTGGCGCATCCAAATCTGGTTATTGTTTAACAAAAATCGAAATCTATAAAATAAGTTTCAGGTTAGATAAGATTTAATAATAATGATAATAATAATAATAATAAAAGTCATTTGTGATGTACAGTAACACGTATATAACGGCATACACCGCTGTGTGTGAATTCACTAATTTACACTTACATGTGAAAAGTATTAAACAGTGAATAAGTAAATGAATGAGTGGATTTTTGCACAGAATATGCATGAATGTATAAGCAATACAGAAATGCCTTTGATGCTTGTATTGCCTCATGCAGTTTTGTCTTCGGTATGGTTTCAATATAGCCTTTATATAACCAGAAATAAGTTTTTGTAACTCATATTATACTGGATATTGCATTCTTGGTTTCTTCAGTATACCTATAAACCTAGAATATTCAAGAAACCTAGAATATATATTCAATATTCTTCAAGCATCTGGGAGACATTGCCACAGTTCTTCTGGATTTAGTCTGTCTCAGTTTTTTTCTGTTTCTTCATGTAATCCCAGACGGACTCAATGATGGTGAGATCAGATCTCCGTGTGGAGCATACCGGCTGTTGTCTGACTCCTTGTGCATATAAAAATCTCACTGGATTATTACAATTAATAGCAAAAGGAATGTTTGGAAATATAAACTGATATTTTCCACTGACACACTACAGTAAAATATATAAATAACTGGCTTAAAACCATTTTTTGGTGAAAATACTAATGTAAAAAAATACTTTTGCACAGTACCATTCACACACATGTTGTGTTTTCATGTTTTATGGGGATTTTCCATAGACATAATGATTTTTATACTGTACAATCTGTATCTTCTATCCCCCTACACTAACCCTACCCCTAAACCTACCCATCACAGACAACTTTATGCAATTTACATTTTCAAAATCATCAATTAGTATGATTTATAATCTGTTTTCCTCAAGGGGACCAAAAAAATGTCCCCACAAGGACAAGGATTTTGGATTTTGCTGTCTTCGTGGGGACGTTTTGTCCCCATTACGAAAGTCTTCATGGGGACTCTCCATAGACGTAATGGTTTTTATACTGTACAAACTGTATATTCTATCCCCTTACACTAACCCTACGCCTAAACCTACCGATCACAGAAAACTTTCTGCATTTTTACATTTTCAAAAAAACTCCTTCTGTATGATTTATAAGCTTGTTTCCTCATGGGGATTTCAATTTAGATCCCCATGGTGACGCGAGTCCCCATGAGTCAGTGTGCATTCAGGTTGAAGTCCCCACCGGAATAGGAAAACATGTACACACACACACTTTCAAATCCAATCAACAACCTTGTTTGATAAGCGATTTTAAGCAGCAATACATAAGTGAAGTTGGACATGTCAATGTGAATTTTATTAGGGTCTCTTAAAAACAACTGATTTGTAGGTGAAAAAAAGACTATATTCTGCTATTAGTGTCATCCACACAAATTCATAAGCTTGCAGAGATTACACACATTTTCTTTAAAAAATGATATTAAAATTATTCTATTTGAGAATCATGAGATTAATCAGGATTAGCTGGTACCCTGGGTTGGGTCTTATGTACTGTAGCTCAGCACTGTGACAAGATGTCAAGATGAATATGAGCAGAGACAAAATGTTCAGGTTTGTCATCTTCTCTTTTTTTTCCACAGTGACAGCTACTCTCTTAAGTCTTCTGGTGCCATGCTGACTTTTAAGTCATTACTATAGTAACCATATAAATTCAATAGATCTGATTTCTTCACTTGCAAAATGACAGTGCAGACACTGGGATAAAGATTGCATCTGAAAAACAAATCAAATTTCGAGCTGATCACACAGAGATTGTATGTGTGAACAAAGCCTTAGAGATCTTGGGTCCTGGGAGGAAGCTAAATCAAAGGCACTCACATTGAGGTCAAATGCAAATGTAATGACATGCTTGTATTGTGTGTGAATTGTCCGTATGAAACGGGGAGAATACTGAAAGTATAAGTGCACTGAGAGACTTTGCTTACAACGGCTTGAAAATAGTGAATGATACACTTTGTAGATTTAATTTAGTGAGCTAAATGCATGCTAGCAGCTATATATGATGTTGGTAACACTTTAGAATAGGCAAGGCAAGGCAAGTTTATTTATATAGCACATTTCATACACAATGGTAATTCAAAGTGCTTTACATAGAAAAGCTATTAAAATAGTGATAGAATAATCACAACATATGCATAAGAAGTAAAAGTAACAATCATATTTAACTAAAGGCTAAAATACTATTCCTGACTAAATTCAGGGCTCCTCTGTCTGAACAGAAGAGTCAGAGATTTTCGGTTCGTGAGACACACTAGTAGCAGCCCGGCTTCCTAGTGACCTCCTGCCCTTCAATAGGGAGGAGTTCTTCCGATACCTTCTGCCTCTGATGGCTTCCAGTGTCCCTCCGACCCCTCAATGGAGTGGAGTTATCACCCACCGTCTGCCTCTGAAGGCTTTCGGCAATACACCAGCCTGCATCCAAGGACCTGGTGTTCCACACTCACGTCTGAGTGTGTACGTAAACTCACCGTCTCACTTCCCAATTTTCTCAACTGTTCCGACCAGACAGCACTAACCAAAAATAAAATAAATTTCTGATCCATCATTAATAAATATCTACACAGGAACAAGTGAGTAATGCAGTATTAACACTCTAGTAACTACTATTAACTAACAAGAAACTCTGATTAATAAATGAGTTAGTAATAGTGCTTAGTCGAATATGGTAGTTCACTATTAGCTAATCAATAACTACTATTTTTTTCATAACTCCCAGAGGACTACTAAGAGCAAC
Organism: Coreius guichenoti; assembly: GCA_039654105.1. Classification (NCBI taxonomy): domain Eukaryota; kingdom Metazoa; phylum Chordata; class Actinopteri; order Cypriniformes; family Gobionidae; genus Coreius; species Coreius guichenoti. The sequence goes on along the minus strand of CM077169.1, from coordinate 45,977,063 downwards.
TATATACAGGTTCATAATTAATGTGAATAACACATAATGTATAATTAATTCTAAAGTGAAGATCATGGTAACCCGCTAGTAAGGACTCAGGTATTATTAAATCATTCAGAAGGAATTACTAATTATTTGGATCAGTATTCTAAAGTGAAAAACACGATAACTCTCTAGTAATTACTGAAGTCGTTGTAAACTTTTGACGTTTTGTAAGGTTTTGGATAGTAATGACTCAAGGGTTACTACATACTTCTATAGGAATTACTAGTTATTTGGATCAGTATTCTAAAGTGAAGATCATGGTAACCCAGTAGTAATTACTTAAGTGTTACTATCCAAAACCTTACAAAAAACTCAAAAGCTTGCAATGACTTCAGTAATTACTAGAGAGTTATGTTTTTCACTTTAGAATTCTAATCCAAATAATTAGTAATTCCTTTAGAAAGATGTAGTAACACTTGAGTCATTACTAGTGGGTTACCATTACCTTCACTTTAGAATTAATTATACATTATGCGTTATTCACATTAATTATGAACCTGTATATAGTTGGTCTTAGTAGTCCTCTGGGAGTTATGAAAAAAATAGTAGTTATTGATTAGCTAATAGTGAACTACCACATTCGACTAAGCACTATTACTAACTAATTTATTAATCAGAGTTTCTTGTTAGTTAATAGTAGTTACTAGAGTGTTAATAATGCATTACTCATTTGTTCCTGTGTAGTTATTCATTAATGACGGAACAGTATTCTAAAGTGTTACCATGATGTTTTTAAATGCTCCAACGTTGTTTAAGATATCAAAGCTAAATTTCTATAGCTGAATTTCTAATGGATGACTTATTTCTACCATTGCATGGTACATGCGTCACACCGCCAGCCCTACATGAAGGCTAGATGTAGATCGATGATTTGCACCCAAATTGGATTAGCATAACCGAATCAGATCATATTTCCATTTTAATGGCCCATTTGAATGAATTTCATTAGAGATTTATATCTAAAAAGAAAGACCTCTGTAAGGGAGCAATAATGATACTAGTGAGTTACCAGAATATTTTCCATCATGATTAATTCTGGAGAGGTTCCTCATGAAAAATGCCTGAGCTGATATTCTGCCGTGCACTGTACGACAACACCGCTGCTTCAATTTGTCAAAATCACAGTAAATGGGCTGTATGAAGAATGACATTCGGGTCTCATGCGGCATCAGCTCTGTAGTCGCACTGTAACTAACACAGCCCTTATTGACCTAGCTTTAAAGCTTTTAACAACTACACTAATTAAACTATTATACTGTTTTATCGCCCTCACAACGCCTACAAGTATTATGTTTAAATAAACAAGCAACAAAATAAAAGAAAACAAGCATTAAACGTGCTAATGGGGAAAAGAGTGCAAGTATATTTGAATGCACATATCGCTGGTGTGTCTTACCTGCGGTCGGGTAAGATTGGCACCCTCCAGCCCTTGATGAAGGTCAGTCTGTTGTCTGAGAGCTCCACTTTAAGGGGCAGTTTGGGCACCCAGACAGTGAGCTCAAGAGGGGCACTCAGGTGCTCATAGCTGAAAATCACCCGAGCGTTCATGGAGCCACGCGTCTCTTTTCCATTCACAAACACATAGTCACAGTTCATGGACACCTGTTGAGGAGAGCAAAGAGAGATTTGATTGCTTTCACTGCATTCTCTGGAGAGTCTGCACAAAACAAAAGCTCTTCACGGGCAACTGCAAGTGGATGTCGGTTTGAAATATGTCTGTGAATTAAAACACTTATTTGAATAAATCAAAATTGATCACATATCAATATTTGCTAAGAAATCCCCTCAAAATGATGCCGACTCAACAGCAGGCTACTACCTGATAGTCTACACAGCAATGCATCCCCGAAATGTGGGCTCACACCATGAGCAGCATGCTTTTAAGACGCTGTGTCAAGTTAAAAACAGTCCAACAGACAGATTGTGCTACGGTCAGCTGTTTTTGAACTAAGAATGCATCCTATGTGAACAGCTCCCCAGTTATTCTATAAGTGTGATTTGCCATGCCAAGTAGCCTGTAGTATTGCATGGGTAAGGTGGTAAATGCATTATTATTTTTTTTAGCACATGCATCACATGTTTTATATAATAATTCAAACACAATGTCTAATCTAGTTATCTAGCTTTACAGGATCCCGGGCGAGCCCCCACTTGTTATATTAACATATTAAATTAAATGAAAGGAATAGTTTCAAATTAATTTTCTTTCAAATCAATTAGCACCAGAAAGGGTTAAAGTGTCATTCTGAGTCACTCTGAAAAGCATCAAGTAAAACATGAAAATAATCCATTCAAAGGTATTTTTAAATTGCAAAAGAGGTCTTTTTACTCGAAACATGTTTCCTAAAATAACACCCCATAGGAAGTGGGTCTGACAGCTTTTTTCCTGAGGCATTGTTTTTTTTTCTTCTGAAGCAGCAGTTATTCACTGCATTCTGCCTTTTTTTCTGAGCACACAAACAGACACACTAATGAACACAACACACACACACACACGTTGTGAAATCCAGGTTGTGAAATTTTCATTAACGCACACAAAGCGGTACCAAAGAAAATTAAAAGAATAGTTTTTCCCCCCGTTATTCCTTCCAGTCTGCCAACACATTTCATATGTACACTCAGCAGTCTTTAATAATAAATTATTTACTGTAATAGATAGCTGAAGCTTCGCTTTGGGGTACCATCTATGATTTATCTAGGGGTCTAAGGCAGCCGACACTGTAATCAGAGAACGTAATCTCCCTCAAATGGAGGTCGGGAGCTGCAGTCTATCCAGGACCAGAGATTCATCATAGTGGGGGATATCTGTGTAATAAAATATGTAGGTCTGCTAGACAGCTCCCTCTCTTATCCATACCATCAATATGGGGAATTGATCAGAGAAGATGGCTCTCTCTGCAGTAGCCTTTAGGAGAATATGCGGAGAAACTCTGCTTGCCCACTTCATTTCTTTTTTTAAAGGGACTGTTATTTAGTGGGAAAAACTATGAAGAATACTGCTGAAAAAAACCTGACATATGGTGAAAGAGCAGAGAGGATAACAGCAGTGAGAGGGAGGTAGAGAGAGCGCTTTTCATGTTCAAATGAAACATTTCCTTGCTTGGCCTAAATCTAGATGTGAGAAACCTCACTAGTAAGGATTTGATAGTCAAAGTCATACTTTTTTCCCCTTAATTTTATTAGAGTTGATGATACCTTCACCTATTCCATCTTAATGTGTAATACAGATGCATAGGTCAGTCGTGAAACACTTCCATGTAGCCGATTCATTCTCTCAATCCAGCAGCACAGCCAATCATTTTCTTTTTCTTATCTACGCAACCTTGTTTATTCCCCAGCAGCACCTGTCTAGATCTGCTATGGGGTTCTCCCTACTTTACCTTGGAGCAGCAGCAGTGTAGCAGAACTAGTCCACTCAATTCTTATCAATAAAATGCTGTTAAAAACTATTTTGAGAGTTGTGTTGACTGACCTATAAGTAAATAATTTTTAAAGCAATAGTTCACCCAAAAATGAAAATTCTGTCATCATTTACTCACCCTCAGGTTGTTCCAAAGCTGTATGAATTTCTTTTTGCTGTTAAACACAAAATAAGGTATTTTGAAGAATATGGGTAACAAACAGTTGATGGGCCCTATTAACTTCCAAAGTATTTTTTTCTCCATACCATGGAAGTCAGTGGGGCCCATCAATTGTCTGGTTACCGACATTCTTAAAAATATCTTCTTTTGTGTTCAACAGAAGAAAGAAATCCTGTAACACTTTAGTATGGGGAACACATATTCACTATTAACTATGACTTTTGCCTCAATAAACTCATAATTTACTGCTTATTAATAGTTAGTAAGGTAGTTTTTGTAGCATTTAAGTTTAGGTATTAGGTAGGATTAAAGGATTAGTTCACTTTAAAATGAAAATCACCCCATTATTTACTCACCCTCAAGCCATCCTATGTGTATATGACTTTATTCTTTCTGATGAACATCTGGAATCTGAATCTGAGTTATATTAATAAATATCCTGATGCATCCAAGCTTTATAATGGCAGTGAATGGGGCCCAAGAGTTTGAAGCTCAAAAAGTGCATCCATCCATTATAAAAGTACTCCACATGGCGCCAGACCGCCTTCCATATTCAACTTATGAAAAAAGCGTAACTGGCGTCACGTATGACGTTGGACGTAGCGTAAGTGTTTTGAACTGCGAGAGGCGTTACACTTTCTTCGTAAGTTGAATACGGAAGGCAGTCTGGCAGAAGCTAGATATTTTACTTTATAAAGTTTTAAATATGGATATTTTTCTTACAAAAATGCATCGCTTCGCTTTAGAAGGCCTTTATTAACCCCCCGGAGCTGTGTGGAGTATGTTTATGATGGATGGATGCACTTTTTTGAGCTTCAAACTCGTGGGCCCCATTCACTCCCATTATAAAGCTAGGAATCGTCAGGATATTTATTAATATAACTCCGATTGTGTTAATCAGAAAGAAGAAAGTCATATACACCTAGGATGGCTTGAGGGTGAGTAAATCTTGGGGTAATTTTCATTTTAAAGTGAACTAATCCATTAAGGGATGTAGAATAAGGTCATGCAGAATAAGGCATTAATATGTGCTTTATAAGTACTAATAAACAGCCAATATCCCAGTAATATGCATCCTAATAAGCAACTAGTTAATAGCAAGAATTGAGCCCTAAAATAAAGTGTTACCAGAAATTCATATAGGTTTGGAACAACTTGAGGGTGAGTAAATGATGACAGAATTTTCATTTTTGGTTTAATAGTATATAATACTATTGTTTAATAATAATACTAGTAAGCCCAATAAAAAATGGGTGGGTGGCACACAACAAAAGCAGCAGCAGTTTTGCAGTGTTGCTCATGTCCTGTCTGGTTCCCAATGCACTCTACAGTTTTGTAAATGTGTTCCTGCTGTGCCACTTCTGTTGATGTGAGCTCAGTCTTGACCCACTTGCTCCTGGGGCTAATAAACTTGGATGGATAATTTTAAGTCAAAAGCAGTTAAGGACTGTGGGTGTCACTAGCCAGCAGGGGCCAGCTGAAAGTACTTTTTACATGCCAGCCAGCAGTCAGAGTTCCATGGAGTCACTAATCTGCCCTGGCACCTTGCGTGGTTCCAGAGGAGTGGCAGGGGCGAGGTCAGGATAGTGATGCCCATTGAGAGGCCTGCAGCTCTACACAGCCGCCAGCTGTGTTTAATCCAACAAACACCCTCCACCATCCAGGCTGCCGTCACACAGTTAAGCAGATATGCTTTTATCTGTGTTGATGGTATCATGCGAAGGCCAACTATACATGGTTAAAGATGAACATACTGCCTACAGCTTGAAGCAAGAACTGATGATTTGATTTAATATGACAACAAGCCTCTACAGAAACAGAACGGTTTCACACTTAAAATATTGTTATAAAATAGAGAATTCCAGTCCTGAATGCTGATGCAGTGTTCCAACTCTGCTAAATTTAGGCAATAACATTCAAGAGGCCAAGCTACAGTATACTGTGAATATAGTCAAATAAATAAGTGAAGTGAATAAAGTGCGAAAGTGCGTTGTACTAAAAATTAAATTTGGGATACACAATATATTGGTATTGGCCGATATTGGATTTTTAATATTGCATGCTTGTTTCTCCAATTTTTACATATATATTTATTTTGCTGTCAACACATAGAGTTATAATAAAATAAAAATAAAATTAAAATAGTAATAATTTAACAACACTATTGAATGTAATCTTTAGCAAATCTCAAAATGTTGTGATATCTAAATTCACTTAGAGATCACTTAGGGAGCAATTAAATGACTGTATTAGTTTATTTTAGATAAAATAGTATTATATTTTATTATAGCCAAAATATCGGTTATGTATGGAAGCTAGCTTCCGCCACAAAATAAAAAAGGTAATTGCGACAATTGTAAGTTTACATCTTGCATTTCTGACTTTTTAATTCACAATTGCGAGATATAAAGTCAGAATTGTAGAAAAGAAAAGTCTTTTTTTCCTCAGAATTGGACTTTATAACTCACAATTGCAAGTTTATATCTCACAATTCTGAGAAAAGAAGTCAGAATTGCGACTTTTTATCTTACAATTCTAACTTTTTTTTCTCAAAACTGCGAGTTGTAAAGTCAGAATTGTGAGATATTAACTCGCAATATTTCTCGCAATTCTAACTTTATAACTCGCAATTGCGAGTTAATATCTCACAATTCTGACTTTACAACTCGCAATTTTGAGAAAAAAAGGTTAGAATTGTAAGATAAAAAGTTGCAATTATCTTTAACATTGTTTAATATTGTGGCGGAAACAAGCTTCCATAGTTATCATATGTAAAATAAAATGCTTTTTATTTTTTTTAAATAATTATCGGCTTGTCTGTATCAGCCAGAATATTAAAACGTTATTATATGAAGTAAATACATTAATGTCATCCTTCCACCATGCATATTACACATGTGAGGTAAACATGACTCAAAGTGGTTACCATTTTGCGTATTTCGTAGCACAACTGGAATTCTGCATTGACCAATCAGCACACAGGACTGAAACTATCCATTTCATAATACAAACCCGATTCCAAAAAAGTTGGGACACTGTACAAATTGTGAATAAAAAAGGAATGCAATAATTTACAAATCTCATAAACTTATATTTTATTCACAATAGAATATAGATAACATATCAAATGTTGAAAGTGAGACATTTTGAAATGTCATGCCAAATATTGGCTCATTTTGGATTTCATGAGAGCTACACATTCCAAAAAAGTTGGGACAGGTAGCAATAAGAGGCCGGAAAAGTTAAATGTACATATAAGGAACAGCTGGAGGACCAATTTGCAACTTATTAGGTCAATTGGCAACATGATTGGGTATAAAAAGAGCCTCTCAGAGTGGCAGTGTCTCTCAGAAGTCAAGATGGGCAGAGGATCACCAATTCCCCCAATGCTGCGGCGAAAAATAGTGGAGCAATATCAGAAAGGAGTTTCTCAGAGGAAAAAAAAAGAGTTTGAAGTTATCATCATCTACAGTGCATATCATCATCCAAAGATTCAGAGAATCTGGAATGATCTCTGTGCATAAGGGTCAAGGCCGGAAAACCATACTGGATGCCCGTGATCTTCGGGCCCTTAGACGGCACTGCATCACATACAGGAATGCTACTGTAATGGAAATCACAACATGGGCTCAGGAATACTTCCAGAAAACATTGTCGGTGAACACAATCCACCGTGCCATTCGCCGTTGCCGGCTAAAACTCTATAGGTCAAAAAAGAAGCCATATCTAAACATGATCCAGAAGCGCAGGCGTTTTCTCTGGGCCAAGGCTCATTTAAAATGGACTGTGGCAAAGTGAAAAACTGTTCTGTGGTCAGACGAATCAAAATTTGAAGTTCTTTTTGGAAAACTGGGACGCCATGTCATCCGGACTAAAGAGGACAAGGACAACCCAAGTTGTTATCAGCGCTCAGTTCAGAAGCCTGCATCTCTGATGGTATGGGGTTGCATGAGTGCGTGTGGCATGGGCAGCTTACACATCTGGAAAGGCACCATCAATGCTGAAAGGTATATCCAAGTTCTAGAACAACATATGCTCCCATCCAGACGTCGTCTCTTTCAGGGAAGACCTTGCATTTTCCAACATGACAATGCCAGACCACATACTGCATCAATTACAACATCATGGCTGCGTAGAAGAAGGATCTGGGTACTGAAATGGCCAGCCTGCAGTCCAGATCTTTCACCCATAGAAAACATTTGGCGCATCATAAAGAGGAAGATGCGACAAAGAAGACCTAAGACAGTTGAGCAACTAGAAGCCTGTATTAGACAAGAATGGGACAACATTCCTATTCCTAAACTTGAGCAACTTGTCTTCTCAGTCCCCAGACGTTTGCAGACTGTTATAAAAAGAAGAGGGGATGCCTTGTCCCAACTTTTTTGAGATGTGTTGATGCCATGAAATTTAAAATCAACTTATTTTTCCCTTAAAATGATACATTTTCTCAGTTTAAACATTTGATATGTCATCTATGTTGTATTCTGAATAAAATATTGAAATTTGAAACTTCCACATCATTGCATTCTGTTTTTATTCACAATTTGTACAGTGTCCCAACTTTTTTGGAATCGGGTTTGTATTTATGCTTTACAATTAACCTGGGATAGGAGAAAGTATTTTAACATTTAAAAGAATGAAATACATCATCTTTAAAGGTCAAAGATAATAACATGACATTTGCTATTATTATACATTATACATATTATTCAGTCATTGCACCGGAATAAAGGTCTGTGATATACGTGGTGATTCATGTCTAAATGTGTGTGTTTGCTGTGTTGGGAATGCGTGTAGTGAGGATTCCGGCTAAGCAGTGGAATGGAATGGGAACGTGTGTTCTCAGATGGCCTCTGTGATCATCTGGGAGAGACTGTTCACAGCTTCCTGCTGCCAAACACAAAGCCCCACAGGGTCTCATCATTCAACACTCACATATAATACACAGAGCAATGTAGATGTTCATTACACACAAAGACGCCAACAAATAACTATACCATCCAAATGTGTGCAAACATTTCAAAAGATACACCTCGCTGGTCTTAAGGGAGTTTATTACCAGCCTGTATACAGAACCTGCGGCAAACATGATATTAAAAGTAATTTCCATGCATGCAGCATAAAATGTCATTCTCACAGCTATGCATGTAACCATCTGTTCTATGCAGAAGTAAAAGCTTTGGCTCTAGGCAAATAATCCATGTTTCAATAGATAGTCGTGACTACCTTTTGAATAAGAAAAGCAAAAAAGATGTTATTGGACCATGTAACCTTTGCCTTCTGTATGACGCTTTTTTTTGCCACTGCACAGAGCATTTTATTGAACTGTCAGGACTCATGTTGTCTCAGCTTGAAGGCTCATCTTGAATTAGCCTCCAAAGTTCAATAGCCAGGACGGCCAAGCAAACCCACTCAATAACACCAGAGCTAATGCTCTGCCCAGGCACTGCGGCACACAAGGCTATTCTGAATCTTAAAACAGATAAACAACGAATGCCCTCACGGCCGTCTCGGATGACTTATGGATCTCAATCTTGGTGGACAGATGACACTCCGAGGCATATTATTATTATTTCTCTACATTTTGGATACGGTTTATAGTCGAATTGGATTTCTTCTTTCAGATTTTGTCGTGCTATGGAACAGATGGTGAAGATTGTTGAAATGATTGTTTCCTTCAGCAAAGGACATTGCAAAATGTTTTCAGCCTGCATTTACAAACCCTCAGGTGGAACCAACTGCCCCCTTGTGCAAATATAGAGAAATAAATTCCTTCATTGACTCAAATACACAACCTTAGCTGTTGAATTGAGACGAAACTTCATCCAAGACCCAGATATGGGCATTTAAAGCAGTAGTTTTCTCAATCTTTTTGACCCAAATGCCTCCTACTGTCTCAAACATTTTCAAAGCACCCTCCAGCCCCATATAATGTAAGATATTTCCACTAGTATTTCACCTAAATTATGAAAAATCAGATTTTATGAAATATATTTTAATAAACATAAACTAGGAAACAAATAGAAATAATAGATATTGGAGGGTTTGTGATTGCTGATTTGATATGATTTCTTGCTTTTATGTATTTTTAATCATTTTAAAAATGCAAAAATTAATAATATATATAATAAACATTTACTGTGATCTAATGGTTCTTTAGTAATCTAAAATGTTTAACCTAAAAATCATAGAATAGTGTCAACAGCCAGAAAAAACAAATCTCCATAATGTTAGGAATATGTCCATATTGTTATACACTCTCAGAAAAAAAGCTGTCACTGGGGTGGTACCTTTTCAAAAGGTACATTTTTGTTCCTTTTAGGTACTAATATGTATACTTTAGGTACTAATATATACCTTTAAGGTACCAATATACACCCTTTTGAAAAGGTAACCAGCTTTTGTACCTTTTTTCTGAGAGTGTATGAACAAACCCCTCTGTAAAAACCTAATAAAAATGGAAGGTTTGATATGTAAGTGCTACTGAAGTGGAGATTTCTTGCTCCGTGCATGAGAAAGAACAGCCTTTTGAGAAAACGGCATTTAAAGATATGTATTGTAATTGAAATCTACAGATGCAAAAAGGAAGTTTTTGTAGTGGTTATGTTTAGACAGGCAGGGATGTAGAATATGGTCGTGCAGAATAAGGCATTAATATGTGCTTTACTAATAAACAGCCAATATGTTAGTAATATGCATGCTAATAAGCAACTGTCTAGCTAGTAATCTAAAGTGTTACGAAATAATTAAATATTGTTGAACAAATGTCTACAATGCAGTCACCCACTGCAAAAAAAATTGTTTGCATCATATACACCAGGTAAGTGTTGTAAATGTATTGTAACGGAAATCTACAGATGCAAATAGATAAAGCGTAACACAATAAAAACTCAAATGTGTATTGTATTGTAATCTTTCCAGTAGTCCGATCAAGATATGTTTTGGAAGCAAAATAGCCCAAAATCTCAAAATTAACGAGTGCCTGAAAAAAGCTATGGTTTTGCCTGTAGTGTCTTGCCTTAATATAGATAGCTTTGGTGCACTGCTTTCTATGAATTCATTTTTCATTTAAAAGCATTAAACACAGGTCATGTGTGCGATCTCTGCGGTTGTTCAGTGGGAGACGTTGTTCTGCAGAGCGCTGAACACTTTTGATGTACTGTCTGAGACTGAAAAGGTATCGATCCCTCTAGGGGATCACGAAAGCAGTGGCCACAGGAGCATATATAAACTCAGCTTAAATGAGGTTTTGATGGTCATTTTATGGTCTCTTAAGCTGTCTGCAATTGATTATGAGAACAGTAGAAGACGTCCTAGTTCACTAAACCTCTTAACGTGGGCGTGACGTACCTTGACGATGTCCTCATTGAATGACTTGCACTGCACAAAGGATGACACATCAGTGACTGCTCCGTTTATCTCAATGGAAACCACCTTGACAGGGATGGCCACAGTTCGTCCAGTAAGAACTGCCGTGTTGATAATCTCAGTGTCCTGGATATGGAAGAAAGAAAGAGAGGAAGAATAAAAGCGAGAGCATGAATCAGGAGGTTAGTAGAAGTTCACTGCTCCAAAAATGTTCAGGAAAGTCCCGGAGTCAGTGCTACACTGCTTAAGAAAATATAAAACACTATCTATATTCAATTCAAGGGCCTTGAACTTCCCTCTTTCAAAAGAAAATGTACAATCAGTAAAAATTCCAGTCGACTGGTTTTGAAACTCATTGAGACACCTGAAATTAGAAGAGCTCACGTCCCAGGAATGTGTCCCCTCAGATTTTCCAAGACAAATTCTTTAAAATGTGTATTTTATTGTAGAATAATTGGTAACACTTTAGATTAGGGAACACATATTCATTATTAACTAGGAGTTTTCCCCTCAATAAACTGTAAGTAAGGTAGTTGTTGTAGGTATGTGGTAGTTTTAAGGGATGTGGAATATGGTCTTGCAGAATAAGGCATTAATATGTACTTTATAAGTACTAATAAATGGCCAATATGCTAGTAATATGCATGCTGAAAAGCAACTAGTTAATAGTGAATAGTGTTCCCTAATCTAAAGTGTTACCAAATAATTCAACATTGTAGAATAAACTGTCATCCACTGCAAAAAAATATTTTGCATCATATAAACACTCAAAAACACACAAAACCTTAATGTCCCACAAACGACATCAAATCTTGCTACATGAATCACAACAAGGGTTACAACCAAACCATCATTTGAAAAGAGTAACAAATTCAATGCAACCATATTCATTATTCATGCCCCAGTGCATGCTGGGAAGCAGGGCCACAGTAGGGCCCATTTTCAGTCCAGGAGTTTAATGCCGCTCTCTGTGTGTCTCTCACTGAAAATTAAATAGGTACTTGTGCTTTCCAAGTCCCGTGTAAAAGTGCCTTTATTTCTAAGTGGTACTGCTGGTCCAATTTTTGGGACAGTTTTCCCAATGGCCACTCCAGGCCTGCTGGGAAGAGTGTAAATGGGGATGAACTAACCAGTACAGGCCAATAGAACTCAAAAAGGCATTAATCTAACTCAAATGATGTGCTTAGTTTTTTTTTTTTTTTTTTCTCATTACTGAAAGGCTGCATTTCTTGTTTTTCTGAAAGTCCTGTAAGTTTAACAATCAATAATAAGTAAATATTTGATTATTTGTTCAGCATTATTTTATGGAACTCAAATAACTTTCGCAGATCCTTTGCTTTAAATTGAAATCGACCACATAATGGCATGTGAATAGCGACAAGCATCAAGCTTTTTAAAAAAGATGCAAAAGTATAACAGCTTGATCCCTTGCGACACGTGCCATTTATTCCAAGTGTTTAGAACAACACCAGGGTGAGTAAACTATGACTTAATTTTCATTTTAGTGCGAACTATCCTTTTAAGCTGACATAGTTGTGGTTGTGTTTTTCAAAAATATTAAAATAAGTGAACATAAATCAATATACAGACAGGTGAAAGCGCCGTAACAGTGTTATGACCTACATTTTCCAGTTAATTGTATCTGGTGTGCTGTGTCAAGGACATGAATGAGAATTAATGAGCTGAATTACTAAAACGAATTAAAATAAATGGCAAGAGCATCTCCAGTATTTCCACAAGAGATAAAGCAATATCTTGATTACATACAGGAATATTCCAATACCTGTGATGCATTTTAACCTCCTTTCTGGAATCAAGGCTGAACCAGGATATGAATCTACATCTATAAACGGTCAATAAATAAGCAAAAGAGAAGAATACATCCTGTAAAATGTATGAAGCTTGAAGAAAAGGATGTACATGTTCAATAGTGTCATTTGACAAACTCAAATGGGATTGAGGTTCTCATTCACTTTGTATAAACCTCGCGGGCTATGGCGGTTACAATACTCCACGGTAATGGATTAACTTTTAAAATACTCTGTCCTGAGCTTCCCAATTTAAAAGTTTTCCTGTTAGATGACACATGCAAATAAATCTATGCTTTCAATTACATCTCAAAAGCTGAAGCCAATTAAAGAGCACATTGGCTTCGCAATGGCTTTCCAAGAAAAAATCAATTCATTATTTTGGATAGAATTGCTGTAGGGATGTTGCACAACTAACTGTAAATTATTTCCCTTGTGGCCCACAGGAATAAAGCAAAGATTATGCAGCTCTCTCTCCACTCTCTCTCTCCCCCTCATGCTTCAATCAAAACAGCACATTTGAAGAGAAACTTTCCACTGAGCCCCTTTGCTTTAAAACAGGCATTTAAAATCGTATAAATAAAAGCATGCAAGTATGAATGAGAAATCTGCAGTCTTATTTGAACTGGTTTTCAATCAACATCACTTGAATTTTTTTATTTCTAGAGTGCCTTTTCAGGTTGTCAGGGTTGAAAATATATTCGACATAAAATGACTCTTCATTTGGAAAAACTTATTTTCTTTTTGCTTTGCTATGCTAGACTGCTTTCAAGTACAAACCAGGTGCGACACCAGTCATTGATAGTGAAAATGCAGAACATATTGAGGTTCCAGCTGAGGTGTCATAGGTGGAATAGACACTAAGGGCCAGATTTACTAACAGCTTGCACCAACACAAACCCTCTTTTGCCGTTAAGAAACTACTGTCAGGATTTACTAAAGACACGCAGTGAAAAATTAGCACTGAAAAGGCGTGGACAGGGTTATTTTTGCGACTGACCTTATTGCATATGCATTTGTAGGAGTTTCCCTTTCAGATGCTAAATTTATAGGAGGAGAGTATTTAAATGAATCATGCAAGGTGATTTACTATGGTTTGCGCGCGTCAATTTACTGGTGTTTGCGCCATTATTTACCGCCCAAAAAAACGCGTCTTAAACCAGATGCTAACTGGTAGAATGTGTTGGTCATTATGGAAATGATCCGACTGTGTCTGTGTTCATTAATATGCGCGTCGTCAGTAGATCATACACAGAACGTTCCACTCCCATCTGCGCTTTTATGGAATTGCGCTCTCACGCCTCTCATCCTGTTTAGTAAATCTGGCCCTAGTTTTAGTATTTTTTTCCTTTTATTTCAGTTAGTTGCAAAGCAAAATTTCATTTAAGATTAAGTTTTTCATCTAAAATTTATATTTTATTTCAGATTTATTTAATGTAGTTTTAGTTAACAATAATGGTAACACGTTATATATTCTGTATATATACTTTATGTATTCTACTGACTATAAGTAACTTTACAACTACTAACTGCAACTATAGGTCAACTAGCAGTCATTAGAGTATTAGTAGACTATGTGCTCAATATCTGCAAACACTTTATTTTGATGGTCCCCCAAAAGACATTATAAGTAACTTTGCAAGTAAATGTCAACTTATTCTACTAACCCATTCTACTTTATCAAAATAAAGTATAACCACAATAACAACCATGGCACCGTATAGGATTTATCACTTGTCACATTATTGCATCACAAGCCATGCTGTAGACTGACTCATTTCATTTAAAAAAAAAAAACATAAAACACTATCTTTATTCATATTTTTAGCATGAGAAAAGTCACCAGATGAAATGGGTCGTACATGTTTGACTTGCAAATAACATCTGAATTAGGTTCGCTTTAATATCTCCCCACTGAGCAAATGAGTTATTAGCTCAGAATTACTCTGATAGCCTTAGCTGAAACTGCATAATCATAATTTTCATTCAAAGTGCATTACTGACCTGCCTGCCTTGTTGAAATGGAAGTCTTGGATACTTGCACAAAGAAATAAAATTCATTATAGGCCCCTGCAAAGGCTTTTCATCTTGCAGCAGACCAGCTCGATTCTTTTCCTGACATCTCATTTTTATGCAAGGTAAACTTTAAAGGTCAACAACATCCACCCATTGGATTTATTTAATTCATACGATTCATGTTCAGAAAAAGCCTATTGTGCTGGTGTTGCCTACCGCTGTCATTGCCTCCACTCCAAGCAAAAGGCTGAACAGATGGTCATGGACACACAGGGACTCTCAGCAAATGAAGCTGAATCAAATCCAGGTTTATTTTAGGCAAATAATAGCTAAGCACAGAAAAGACTACAGTAATAACAACATTAAGATTTAACTCTGAATTTATTGAGTCTCTCATCCCTTGCAAAAAGCTGTGGTACCATGGTGACTTATCAAATGGTAATACCATTGACTTTGTACTTTGATTCAAATAATGCCATGGTATTACCATAATATATTATGATATTATTACTCTTAGAAAAAAAAAAAAGGTTCATTGCGGTTCTATATAGAACCCTAGGGTTCTTGACTCAATTTTAAAGAACCCGTCATGCCAAAAGGTTCTATGGAACTCATGAACAATAACATAGTTTTTGATAATTTTTTTATGATAGTAATATAGCGCTCTGCTCTAATACAAGAGACAGGCCAACGCTGCCCCAGTTCATAACTTCACTCTGAATCATTTTAAAGTGACAGCAATGTGTGAGCGTGTGGTTGGGAATGCAAATAGTAGTATCATTCACGTGGTGGGCAGTATTTACAGTGACAGACAACGAGAGCCGAGTGGTCTCATGTGATGGGTGAAACAGCCAGCTCAGATGGATACAGACAGCTTTAGTTGTAAATAACAGCAAGGGAGCTTATGCAAGCCATTAAACACTTCACATGCAGTCAGAGCAAGGTAAACCTGAGCCTCTTATCCAGACAAAAGGATACCAAAGATACAGGCTATTTGATATAAGACACTGCTGAGGTGACATACTGCCCTTACAATGAGATACTTCTAAGCAGTTTACAGTTGTGTGCACTGTACTACGTATAACCAGCTTGGTGTGTGTATAGCAGCAAATGCTTCATGGGTTTCAACAAGGATGTATGTTGCTGTGGTCAAGTGGCTTGCAATAAAATATGGGCATATTACAGCCAACATGAAATGGCTTTCGCAACCAATTTAACTTCCATGACATAAAACAAAATATTCTGACTGATATTCTGACTGAAACTGGATTTTTAACCTTTAATGTAAGGAAAGACTAGAATCTTTCCATCAGAAATTGAATAGATTGTAGAAAGGGGCTGTTCTATACTAGAAAGTGAGTTTAACCCTGAAAAGCCACATATTTTCATGACTGTCTGAGGTCATGTAATTTATTTTCCACTATTACAAAGCAAAATGAAAAGGTTACTTTGATTATTCAATAAATAAAAAATGTTTCAAATATTATAAAGGTGATGAATTTGTTGTTGTTGTTGTTGTTGTTGTGATCAGTAAATTACCATAAAAGCCTGACCATAAAAGCCTGATGATATATATATAGTACACTATATTGCCAAAAGTATTGGGACACCCCTCCAAATCATTGAATTCAGGTGTTCCTATCACTTCCATGGCCACAGGTGTATAAAATCAAGCACCTAGGAATGCAGACACTTCTACAAACATGTGTGAAAGAATGGGCCCTGACCTCAACCCGATAGAACACCTTTGGGATGAATTAGAGCAGAGACTGCGAGCCAGGCCTTCTCGTCCAACATCAGTGCCTGACCTCACAAATGCGCTTCTAGAAGAATGGTCAAAAATTGCCGTAAACACACTCCTAAACCTTGTGGAAAGCCTTCCCAGAAGAGTTGAAGTGTTATAGCTGCAAAGGGTGGGCCAACTCCATATTAAACCCTACGGATTAAGAATGGGATGTCATTAAAGTTCATGTGCATGTAAAGGCAGGCGTCCCAAAACTTTTGGCAATATAGTGTATATCAGTGGCGAATGGTGACTTCTTTAACCGGGTATGCTGGGTGATGTGTCATGTCAAAAAGCACCTGATGCGTTGGATGGGTTTATTATAACCAAGACGCTCACGTTCGCTCTATACAGAGTGTTAGCTACTTGACATAGCAGCACAGCTAAAAGTATTCTTAACATGTTCGACCTTTTATTGATAGTAGCCTACATTACCTGTTGAGACATGGTTTCACAAGCACCCATAAGAGCTGTATTTGTGAAGTTTGAGTTGGCACGACACGCGAAAGGGCCGTTTGTGAAATATGATGTATTTTTGTAATTCCGATAGGTGCCACTAGTGTCACAGAAACTACAAACTTCACCTTTAAACGGTACGCCACATCGAAATTTCCCTATGGAGAAAATTAAATACTACGAAAATTGTTTCAGTTATGACTTTTTTTCATTTGATTTAGTCTTTTTAGTTTTGTATCAAATACAATGTGATTTTCGTTGATCGCGATTGGCAGAAACAGCACATTTTTCCTCTTGGGCGAGCGATCCGCTCACAGCTTACCCTGCTCATTAAATCCCTCATATGCCAGCGAATCAATGAGAACTCAGGACAATGATGACGATACATAACAACAGAGCATAGGCACCAAAGCTGCTGTGGATCTGCTTCCCCAAAACAATCCGTAACTGCACTGGAAAAAAAATGTTCTCAGTTCAACTTGTACTTCATGCGGTAACATCTAAAATAACTGGTTTTGTTTAAATGAAATAAATTATTTAACATTACTGATAACTGAATTCAATCAACCTGAAAAAAACAAGGTTTTACTGAAACATAACTGTCAGAAGATATAACCTGATTTCTCCAGCAAGGTAAAATAACTTAAGTTTGATATTATCTTTTTTTTATGATGATGAAAGTCCTTTTCCACCTTGATGTAAATACACTCAAAAAAGGAATTTATTACCTTTACTTAATTTAAAATTGAAGAATTTTTTTTACACACAATTTAATTTAGTTCATTCAAAATAAATCCCTTTAGTTGGGTCAAATTAATTTACTCTAGTATGTTTAACTTAACGGTAACACTTTATTTTGATGGTACCTTTTGAGCATTCTGTTGACACTTTTTTTATATTGTGATGGTCCTCCAACAGACATTCTACTGACTATAAGTAACTTTGCAACTACATGTCAACTTCTTCTAACCCTAACCCGACCAGAGGCCGGTGGCGTGATGGATAATGAGCACCACCTGCGAGCCGCACCGATCTCGTGTTGCTCACGGAGGAGCTTCGGAAGCATAAAAGGAAGAGCCACGACAGTGAAGGATGAGAGAGGACCAGGCCTGGACTTTACATTGTGTTTTGTTTATGTTTTATTATGTGTGTGCGGCAGTCGTCCGTGAGGGGCTGCCATTTTTACTTTGAGTTTGTGTTTGTTTATTTTGATTTATTAAAGTTGTGTAAAAGTTCGCCGGTTCCCGCCTCCTTCTTCCTACAACAACCTCGTTATATAACTCAATTAAGTTAAAACAGCATTCCCTTGTTTTGTGTTACATAAACCTGATTGAATTAAGTTACAAGAACAAAATTAGAATTAATAGCTAGAATCAGGTAGAAATACCTCCTTAAAGCAGCAACTGCACATGTTCACTTTTTACAGTGTGGCAGATTTGAAGAAAATTACCGTCGTTTGGCAAATAAATAAATTTACAGTTACATACGTATTACCCAAATTTGATCATGTAAGCTTTATGGTATACCTCAAACAAGGGAATTTGTTCATTTGGGAATTGTGTTAATGTCCATAATTAGTGAGTCCACGAATGGCTTGGGTATGCAGAGCATTTGCAGCTTATATAAACAGTCTGATTATATGATAATTTGTCAGACTTTACAGGATTAAGGAAGTAAATTAAGTCCATTTTACTTTAAAAAGGTTCAAGTTAACGTTAAAATCTTAATCGATCCCTCAGGTTTAGAGTCTGAGGAAAAAACATAAGGTCATGATGACCTCACGTCCAGAATCTATCCTCTTTCATATACCAGGACTATTCCCTTGTCTGAAAGTGTGTGCATGATACTAGTCACAATTGGAAGGCCATGTGATATTTTATTTATGATGTACTATTGAAGCAGGAGCAGCAGTGAAGCCCATGTAGCCAACATATTCTCTGTCCCCCACGTGCTTATCGAGAACTGCCTTCGCATGCCAAAACTGAGCTGTTTCAAGGGAACATGCGGAGCTGATCCTGTGTGAGTGTTAAAGGCCTCTCTCACTGGCCAGGCTTGAAAGAGTAGTTCATGTTAATGGAGGTTGAGAGACTGGCTTTCCGAGGTAAGAGGGCTAATTGTGGTCAGACTGAGCCTGTTGGGAAAATGGCTGAGGTTACACATAAGTCATAGAGTTTAATTTGAAGGGGCCAAATGTCTGAGACCACCTTTGAAAATGACTCTACTGAAATCGAAAACAAAAAGAAAAGACATTTGACATTGAAGAACACAATTGTCCAGAATATGTCCTTCAAAGTAAAGTTGGCAATATATTCACAGATTCAAACTTCCCGGAACTCGTGAGCTAAACGTTGTTAAAACACAAATGACACCTCTTTCCAATCAGTAGTAACATAGACAACAAGCTACAAAAAGAGTCTTATAATATAAATTGATCTCTATGAGCAGGCGGCTGAGAGACAAGTCCGAAGGGACCATCTGCAAAGTGCAAACCCAAAAAAGCGTTACTACAAAAATAGTCATTAACTTCAATTTTACACACTGTAGTGTCACCAAATTCAGTTTACACACCAGTGGTGTCCTACTGGTCATACTACAGCACTTAGTTTGATAAAAATGAAATAAAATCAATAGCTTCACTGTTATTAGAGAAAAATTCAATAACTTCACTATTATACAGTGTAATGCCATCAGATTCAGTAAGCAATTATCATGCAGAAGCTATGGTTGCAACTAGTATGTTAGCTGGGTACCAACATCATTTGTGTAAAGAATAGGCCTACTTATTTTTTATGTGCCATTACTTGCCAAACTAAGCAGGAGAGCAGTGGTGTGTGAACTGAATTTGGTGGGCACTGCTAATTAATCATGTTACTTAACCACTTGCTTAATCAACACAAAATAGGTGTTGTTTTAAAGCTTAGAAGCGTGGCTTTACAGTGAATATAGGGATATGACCATCACTTAACAAATGCATTTAAATTTGCTGACATATTAGAAGTGTTCTATTTTTATAGCGTGGAAAAAAATAACTGACATGAAAATAACATGAAAATGTGATCTGTAAAATCATAGTACATAGATAGACTTGTGTCATATATTGTTGAAAAGCCTTGCTTAATCGACTGTTTTATCGATTAAATTATTATCGACAATCAATCAATCAATCGTCGATTAATCATTAGCTTGTCACATCTGGTCTGTTTTGCTTCAACTGGATTTTGAGTTAGTTTTGCACTGTTTTCAGTTCAGTTTCCTGTGTTTTCTTTGTTCATGCTCATCTGTTGCCATGGTTTTTGATTTGCCCTCATGTGTCTCGCCTGTGTCTTGTTAATTACCTTGTTTAGTCGTTAATAGGTGTTCTGTTTCCTACATTTTTGTTTCCAGATAAGCTGAAGAAGTGTAATTTAGAGTTTTATTTATAATTAAAGAACTGAATGCATATATCTTATTTAGATGTATATAGTATATAGATCTTATTTATTACATTTTTATTTTATATCTCTGATTTTCAGTGTGGTATCAGATTTGGATCACACTGTATATACACCCTCTCTCTCATACTCTGCTTTGTATCCAGGGATTTATACATGTGATAATTCAGAAATTCAAAAGAAATGCATGTGTGCTGCCTATTGTGTGTGTATATGCATGGTGTTTTATCTGCATGTGTGCGTCTGCTCTGCATGTAGGATACTCATTAGATGCTCTAAACGTGAATGTGGCTCTGTGGGAGTATGGAATTTGCTTGCCCAAAATCAGTGCAGGATTCATTTCATGCACTTGGCATACAACATATAGGTTCTGCCATTGTTGTGTCTGTAAACACCTCTTATATGAGCCTGTCTGATTGCTTCCTACTTCCAAATCCCCCAATGAGAATGAACAGACCTCAAGTATTTAGAAAATGTATAAAGAAGGTCTTTTCATGCATGAAGCCCACATAAACACATGGCACATTGTGTATATCCCATATCTTCCAGCTATTGAACACACATATCCGTGTGTCTAACACTTAAGCTCCAAAATCTAGTGAGCTGCCTCGCTGTCTACTGCCTACACAGACAACTGCCCTCTCTGGAGGTGTCCTAACTGGTATAGACCCTTGTAATGATTGATTAGCTACATAGCCTAAAAACTTCTACAAAAAGACCTGCCTTACCTGTAAATTCCTGTTAAGAGATCATGTGTGAACAAGGTCTTTTCAAAAATACCAGTAAATCAGTTCTGGCAATTTCCCGGTATGATAGCATTACCAATAAATTATGCTGTTTGTGAACAAAGAACAGGATTACCGGTATAAGTATGTATGAGGTCAGAACATGCTGATTTAAGAAGTCTGCTTTGGGCCAATTATAAAGCTCTGTCGGAGCTGTTTACAGTAAGTTACGTTGCTTTTAACTCTTTCACCACCAGCGTTTTTTAAAAAAGTTGCTAGCCACTGCCAGTGTCTTTGATCATTTTCACAAAAATGTCATGGCCCCCAGAATATTTTGTTGTGTGAATATCTGAACACGCAATATATCAAAAGAAAGAGCAGACCCTCTGCTTTTAAACAAAGAAACCCGTTTTACTCTAACTTCATGCTTTTTTTTTTTTTTTGAACACTTGAATGTGGGTATGTTTCATTAAAAAAGCAACATTTTGAGAATCAAAGACTACATCCAGATCGGATTCAGAATGATGATCAAAACATAGATGGAGTAGATCGAGTCCATCAACACCCCTAATACTTGCACAGTCCTATAGCTCGTCCTGGATCGACATTTCATTCAGTAACATTAGGCAGTTTTGATTTATATGCTGTTTAAATATGTGTTCTGAGTTTGTAACACCAGAGAAAAATGTGTTTTTTCAAATCTGAATGCTAAAAAAAACCTGCAAGTGAATAAAATAGCTTATCAAAATCTTGAAAAAATAAGCAGTATTCTCAGCTCTCAAACGCTGGGGGCGTGTCCGCTGTCGGCGCTGAAACCACGCCCACTCGCAGGAAAGCTCCCGTAAGCACACAAGACAACACTCATTGGTGGGCACGTACTGCCCACAATGGCACCAGTTGTCAGCGGAACGGGAGGATGAAGGCCGGGGCGGGAGATAGTCGGTTCGGCCCCATTCTGCAGCGGATTATCAGTGAATCCCAGTTGTCTCAGATGAAAGTTTATATAACTATCCGGTGTAAAGTCACTGCAGAGGCAGGTGCTGATGGTGATCCTCAGCTCTCCATCAAGGTGGCTCTTCACAGAATTAATGTGATATCATCGTTTTTCGGAAATTTAGGTAAGGACACGAGCTGTTTTGTAAGTTATCGCAACCAGGTAATATGCATTTACGTAACTAAGGCATAACTAGCTAGTAAACTGTAGGCTGTAGTAACTAATGGTACTGACAGTAACTCGCGATTGAGCGAGCGAACCACTGACGCTAATGTGCTCTAGTTATGATAGTGTTGGGGGAGGGGCCATATGCTCAGTGGCTCCAGTGCATCATCGAGCCACCGCTTTAGCCCCGCCCAAAAAAACACAGAAATGGTGAAAAACTGTTTAATGGTCTAACTCCACAATTCAGTACTACACAGTTCACAGTCTTTGTAACATGTTTCAGCAATACATTTCTAACATTTATAATGTGTTTAGAAACAAATCTCAGAATTGCCTTTACAGGGACTTTAATGTTGATGATTGCATTATTTTACATGCATATGATTACATATGATATCGCTTGTTTCTGTATCGTCTTTGATCAGGAGATTTACTATATCTTTCAGAAGATGTGTAATAGCGTCCCCTACCGTATAACAGTGAAAACAAGGAAAGCTGGAAAATTCTGTCAATGGCGGGGAAAGAGTTAATAGTGTGGTCCATCGATGACACACAGTACCCGGCCCAAAAATAAAAGTTCTGTCAGGACCACTATCGTCAAAGATGATTGACTATTAGCATACAGTTTGGATTGGCGGTATGGTTCTGTTCTGGGCAAGAACTCCCTGCGCATCCATGCAGCCTAGCATGGATGAGAGCAGGGAGAGCAGCAGTAACCCCCCTTAGGGTAAACAGAACAGAACCAACATAATGTATTTCAGATATCTTTAATGTGAATATTTAATGTACAAAATAATTCGGGAATTTAGTCTGATTCAAGGGGAATCAGAATAACAAATCCTGACTGGACGAGAGGAGGAGCTGGGGATGGAGGAGGGTAAAAAGAAACATCATGGCCATATTCCAGGATGACAATGTAAAGATTCATCAGGCAGGAGGGAGCATGAAGAATCATTTTCACACATGAATTGGCACCTCTGAGTCCAGACCTTAAATTCAGTGAAAGTCTTTAGGATGTGTTGGAGTAGACTTTACAGAGTGCTTGACTCTTGCATTGCCAATACAAGATCTAAACCAAAAATTGATGCACCTCTTGATGGAAATAAATGTTGTGATGTTATTTCCATCAATGGGTGTAATCAATTGTTACCTTCTCTGTAAATAATAAATGTGTTGCTGCATTAGAATTTGTCCAAAATACGTTATTTTAGGAAGCAGCAAAATTAAATCGCCCACCTTTTGGAACAGCCTTCATGTGAGGAGCCCACCTATGATGTCATAAGATGCTGCATACGGAAGCAGCTGACCAGGGCTTTTTTTAACAGAGCTTATGTCTGTTCTCAGATTCTTTGTGTGTGTGTGCATGAAGGGAGGTAGTGAAAAATTGAGGCCTTGGCTCCTGCACTGCTGCAGTTTTTAGTATTTCCCTCATGACTGTCTTGTTTTGTATTCACTTCTTGTTATTTGAACTGCTATATTCTGCCGGCGCAGGGCTTTTGAAACACACCGTTAGGTTTCAGGGGAGATGGAGGATACTGACAGGTCAAAGCAGCTTCTCTACATGAAGTAACGTGTCTTTTCTGCTGCACCTGGTCCCCGTGTACTGAATCATGCTAAAGTTTAAACACACAAATATTATGGGGTTGGGCGAGAGGCTTCAACCAACCAGAGATACATTTTAATAGGTGAAAAATGGAGTTTCTTACTGCACTGGAGTGAGCATGAGAAATCCTCGCTAGCCCTTTACATGGACCTATTACCTTAAAAATCCTACAGTGAAAGTGTGAATGAGGTCTTTTCTGACATATCTTATAATATAAGATAATGTAAACACCCTTGTGAAAAATAAGTAGCATACTTTTTTAAGAGGGTATATATTACAGAAATAATATATATCAAAATAATATCCTTAAGTGTGAATTTAATGCAATGTTTAATTAAATTAAATAAAAATGTACTATGGTATAAATTTATCAAATTCAATTAGTGAAACTTTAGAGTCAAGTCAAGTCAAGTCACCTTTATTTATATAGCGCTTTTTACAATGCTGATTGTTTCAAAGCAGCTTCACAGTGTTAACAGGAAAATAACACAACAGAATTTGATTCAGCTGTACAGCCATTCTAGAGAAAACGTTGATGTTATCC
Organism: Coreius guichenoti; assembly: GCA_039654105.1. Taxonomy (NCBI): domain Eukaryota; kingdom Metazoa; phylum Chordata; class Actinopteri; order Cypriniformes; family Gobionidae; genus Coreius; species Coreius guichenoti. Next base: position 45,952,553 of record CM077169.1, on the reverse strand, counting down.
AGCTCATTTCAATTATCATATAGTGACCATATAGAGCGGGCAGATCAGTAATTTAGTTGAAAATTTATTTGAATATTTAGTTTATAATTTTAGTGTCCCCAACTGAGCAAGCCAAGCCAAAGGCAACAATGGCAAGGAACCAAAACTCCATCAGGTGACATAATGGAGAAAAATAAACCTTGGGAGAAACCAGGCTCAGTCGGGGTGCCACTTCTCCTTTGGCCATCATGTCGTGTCTGTGAGGCAATTATTAGATAGGAATATTCGAAAGATCGGAGTCATCACGCCAGAGACGGGTTTACTGAGGATGCCGTTTCGGTGAGGCAATTATTAGATAGGAATATTCGAAAGATCGGAGTCATCACGCCAGAGACGGTATATTGGGATGTCGTGTTGACAAGGCAATTTATTAGATAGGAATATTCGAAATATTAGAGTGAGAGAGTTTGACCCACTTACAGGATATACTTAAGTACATCTTTATTTAAAATTTCATAATGACTTTAATTGAACGTATAGTTAAAATATATGAATGTACTGACAAGGATTTATGGTAAACTAAAATATATAAAATGTGCAATCTCTATTGTAACTTGTATGTCATGTATTTAAATATTTTTAATTACATATTTGTAATGATGAAGTTTCTATTTTAGTACCATTAAAATATATTAACTTAAATGTAATATATAATACTTTACATTTAGTACTTTAGTATGTTAGTCAACACATCAAAATAAGTGTACTTCTTGACAAAAGATTAATAAAACAATGATTCAAAATGTATTTTAAAGTAAAATTTTAATTTGACATGAATACAAAGTCATGTAAGTTTACTCTCTTTAAGTACTCTTTGAAGTACACTACAAATGCACATTCAATACAATTAAAGGTGCAGTGTGTAATATTTATGAGGATCTATTAACAGAAATACAATATAATATACATAACTATGTTTTCAGTGGAGTATAAAGACCTTACATAATGAACCGTTATGTTTTTATTACCTTAGAATGAGCCATTTCTATGTACATACACCGCGGGTCCCCTTACAGTGAAGTCACCATTTTGCGCCGCCATGTTTCTACAGTAGCCCTAAATGGACAAACTGCTCTACAGAGCGCTAGCTAATCTCTGCTGTCTCAGACGACGACATCTTTGTCCTGTGTCGGCCACCGTAGCTTCTCTATGTGCTTCGAAAGGGAGGGGTGAGCGGTGGACGGTTGCAATTCACAACCTCACCACTAGATGCCGCTAAAATTTACACAGTGCACCTTTAAGCGCACTTCTTTTCACAAGGGCAGCGGATCAGAAACTACTGTATGTGAAAATAATGGCCATTATCCACATATAATCTCAAACGATAACAATAGATATCAAATGTATCTATTGAAATAGAAGTGCTGTAGACTTTCTATGCAGTGCTAATGTTGGATAAAAATCCATCTATCGCACAAAGGCACTGTAAATATTAATTTTAGAAAAAAATCTTTATTTTAGAGCTGAAAGTACTGCACTCTCATTGGTAGTTGAAAGTTTAAAAAAAAAAATCCAAAATTATGATTTAACAAACATGCAAGGGTTATGTGTGTGATATTATGTGATTGACAGGCATTCCAATTCTGCGTGGCCACAGATGTCATGTGGGCCTGCAGATAAAGTATAAACCTATCAAAACCAAAATTAAAGTTGGCCAACCCTGAGCTCCAAGGTTGTTGTGTTATGGAATATGCTTCTGTAGAACCCAAACTTCAATGTGATTTCCATATCATTTTTTTAAAATTCAAGAGCGATTGCAGATTTTCAGATGAAACAGTTGCTGTTACCATAAAAATGTGATTGCAGCAAGCAGAACTGTTATAAATTTTTGTAGGCTGATATTTTTCTTGCCTGATTTTCAGAAACCTTTTACTTTTTTGTTTTTTTTGCTTCCAATCCAATTTTGTGGTTTATGACTTAAACTCTTCATTATAAAGCTTTTTGAAATGCCTATGAAGAAAATGGATGGGGAAAATAATTCCAGAACCAAGGCTGCTGAAAAAAGTGGGCGGTAACTGTTGTGATCTATTGTATTACAGATTTGACAAGTTAAATTACATTTAAAATAGACTGAAGTGCAATCTCATTTCACAAACTTTATGACCCTAGGTGGCAGATAGGAAAAACTTCTTACCATTGAAAGTGGAATGATGGCTTGGATGTCCTTCTGCACAACCGTCAGCTCTGTGACCACCTTCTCTGCATCCGAGGCTGGATTCTGGCCCCGGTAATCAATATTCCAGTTGATTCTTCTGGTGACTGACTGGCTGGTGAAATTCTCCATCTCAAAGTCTAGCTGCATAATTTCGATGCTGGCAGCCATGTCCCTGAAGAGATACAACATGATCATGTGACAGTGAGCAGAACACTAAAATTATCAATAATAATGCTGGAAAGAACAAAAAATGTAAAAAATACAGGCTTTCCACCAAATGTAGCCATTAAGATCATTTAGAAGAGTCTAATTAGGGTCAGGTATGTATTTAAAGCTTAAATGGTTTAATACGCTGGCCATGAACAAAAACAGATGTTCTGTCATGTATTAGGAATTATATATTGAAACATCCAGGAAATGAATCAATCAGAGAGCCGGCAAAGGCCCATCTGTTGTTTAGGACTGGATTACAGGGGCTAAAAATGGATTTACCCATTTCAAACCTGAGAAAAGAATCACAAACACTCTAGTATCAGCAGTGGGACTGTTCACCGTTTGTATCACTCCGCTTGTCTCTGCGTGTTCTAGACAGGCAGCATTTCTCCCAGCAAAGAGAAAACATAAACCCACTATAAGTTTTTGAAATACTACTGTTGTTGTGTCACGGAATGTAGTTTTAAGAGTTTTTCAGGCTAGAATGTTGTTCAAACCTCAAATCTGCATTTATAAATTATTATAAAGATAGCACTTATTTGAAAGTTTGTTCCGACGTTTCTCTGCAAGTCTTTCTGACATTTGCCACTGGCTCTGATGTCTCTATAGTGGTTAAACATGAGATATAATTTGTTTTTGGTATATCTAACAGGCAATTCTTTGGTCTCATGAATCGATTATTTCTTCCCGCGCAAATCGGTTTGGCTGAGAACAAAATTAATTTTCATTCATATTTAACTTTAATGTTGTACTAGAGCACTGCCTTTGTACTTTTGTCTGAATTGTTTGCTTGTCTATTTCCTATTTTACAAACTTGTTATGCTTATATAATGGCTTTTATTGTTCAATAAATATTATTGTAATGTACAGTATATGTGTGTGTGACGGGGGATGGGGTGGGGTTCAGCTACTTCAGTACTATTTCAGTTTACATTGTTACGCCAGTAGGTGGCGTTTCATAATATTATTTCACAATATTCTGTTTTTATTGTATTTTTGATCAAGTCATTAAAATGATTTGCATTAAAGAAGCATTAAAAAAATTCTATCAACCCCAAATTTTTGAACGACAGTGTGTATATATTTACGGAGTTGTCTTATATTCGGGGTCTAAACTTTTACATGTCAAACACGTGTAAATACGAGTGTTTCCCCCAGGACTGATTAACGTAGCGGAGTCATTGAACAACTCTCATTAAGCAGAAAAGAAATATGGTGTGTCAGAGTGTAATGTTAGAAGTTGGCAAGCCCAAAAAGACTTAAAAATGCTAACAGTCAAAGAAAAGCTTACCACGGTCCTAAAAGTGGCCGATTCGAAGAAACTAACAGGCAAGCGTGTCAGTACGTAGCCGAAAAAACAAATGACGGTGCTGCCCATAACCAAGGTACTGGATATTGCCAAAGAGTTGGACTTACCCACCAGCGAGGTCCATGATTTCTAAGATTTCGGCTACGTACTGACGCACTTGCCTGTCAATATCCTTGAAGCGGTGCTTAATGCAACTTAATGGATTAGCACTTGAGTTGTGATTGTCTTATATTCAGAACAATACGGTATTTAGTTAATTCATGGCCACAAATTAAGAATTCATTCCCACAACTGATTAATTCTTTCCCTCGTTTTAGTAAATCGTGGCCACATTGAATTAATTTGTTCCCTCGTTTTGATTTAACTAAAACAAGGGAATGAATTACAGTACAACGTGAACACGATTTAGTAAATCAAGGGAACAATTTATTATATCATGCGCGCAATTTATTTAAAATGTTAAACATATTAGTAAGCCATGGGAATGAATTGTTAATTCGTGGCCATGATATACATAATCCCCCCCTCCACCCACCCCCACCCAGTCATGTGCGGGGCTCCATATATATTATTCTTTTAGAGGTGAAATCTTTCACTTCTTCATTTCTTAGGCCAACAAACCTGTTTTCAAACACTCCCCATCTGCCATTGTTTGGCCAAACAGAATGTCCTGCCCCAAATGGCTTAATTAAAGTTGCCTGCATATTAAAGGGATAGTACGGTAGCCATAACTTCCATAGTAGGAAAAAACAATACCAAGGAAGTCAATGGCTACTGTCAACTGTCTGGTTACTGAAATTTTTTAAAATATCTTCTTTTGTGTTCAGCAGAAGAAAGAAACTAACACAGGTTTGGAACAACATAAGGGTGAGTAAATGATGACAACATTTTCATTTTTGGGTGAACTATCCCTTTAAGCTGGGATAGGGAAAAGTATTGGAACATCTGAAAAATTACACATCAAATACACATCAACAAAACAATAAAAGCAAAAAGGCTGCACACTCACATAACAATAATCTTTGATTTCAAGTGTATTGGTAAAATGAACGCAGATGTTGTCGTAAAAACAGCTGAGCACAACAGTTCAGCAACATACTGGAATTAAATTGGCGACACGGTGGAAAAAACGGCAACAGTGCCCAGCAGATCTTCAGAGCATCTGCAGGAAACCTCCATAATGGATAGTGACAGGCTAAATGAGTTCTGTCTGTTGATCTCATGCACATTCATCAAGGATTATTTCCTTTATCTGAGACTCCTGTTCTACAGGTAGATGTGCTGATAGCAGCAGACAACCACGCTGAGAGAGACGGCCAAAAAATAAATTCCCTTGCTGGGAGTGTGTGTGTCTGTGGAAAAATGCTGCAGGGTTATCAAAATGCTATTTGTGGGGGGTAATTAATGTGTCAGAGCTGCAAAACCAACAACTTCTTGAGCGGAATAAGAAAAATCACATTAAATTGAGCCTAAATGATTTTTTTCAGTCTTAGTGTACTTAAAGGATTAGTTCACTTCAGAATGAAAATTTCCTGATAATTTAATCACCCCCATCTCATCCAAGATGTTCATGTCTTTCATGCCTCAAAGTTTTTTGAGGAAAACATACCAGGATTTTTCTCCACATAATGGTTTTCAAAGCTGGTTGTTTTTAGGATGACAAAAAAATGTAAAAGTTAAAATTTTAGGCTGATTAATTTTTTAGGCTGCTCTACCTCAGTGGTCTAACAGCGCTCACCAATGTCAAAATGATTGAGATGGCCAATCAAATCAAAGAAGGCGGGTCTTACTGTCATACTGTCACTGTGACAACGCAACGAGAGTTCGTGGAAAGATGTAAGTAGACGCAAGTCTTAGACAACTGTTTTATGATAGAAATGTTCAGCTACCCACAGTAATAGACTATCTAGTAATGCAAACTACTCAACTTTTTTTTTAATTGAAAAAATGCGATCATGATTCATGTCATTCATAAATGAATGTGACGACGAGGCAAAAAAAGGTTTGCATTTTCTACATATTAGACATACGAATAAGAGTGAATTTGTGCACATTTTAAAATAAAATAGTATTTGCAAATAGTTTAAATGGATTATTTCATTAGCCTACTACAATTAGACCTAGAACTTATTTTACCATTCTTATTTATTCCCTTAAATCCCTTTTAATCCTTTAATTATTCAATTCCTTCATTATTATTATTATTATTATTATTACATAGCACAAAAGTTAAACTCCACCTATGGTGCAAAGACTAATCAAACGCCCTTTACAAAAATAAAGGTAAAACAACGATGTCGGACAATTTTAAAGCTGGAGGAGAACATGAGATGGAGTTTTTCGGCACCGGGTCGGTACGTCAACCTACATCACGCGTGACCTTTCCGACGTGATGACATCATACACCGTGAAGAAGAACAACACCGAAGTCGTGACTTTAAGGTTAAAAAGTATATAAATGTTTATTTTTTTTTAGAAAACGACCGATGGTTTCGCTAAATAAGACCCTATTCCTCAGCTGGGATCGTGCAGAGCCTCTGAAGCCCTTCGAAGCCCTTTGAAACTGCATTGATTTGGACCTTCAACCTGTTGGTTGCCATTGAAGTACATTATATGGAGAAAAATCCTGGAATGTTTTCCTCAAAAAACTTTATTTATTTTTCGTCTGAAGAAAGAAAGACATGAACATCTTGGATGAGATGGGGGTGAGTAAATTATCAGGAAATTTTCATTTTGAAGTGAACTAATCCTTTGAGCCACACTTAGGAATGTCATCGAATTGCAAAATATCAAAAAGGGACATCTTGAAACAAATGATGGAAGATCTTTTCTAAGAACTAACTTCACTTTTAACCAACAGGTCCCAAGGCAATTTTAAGTAAATGCATGAAGTCAGTTCCCCTCAGATGTAGACTACCGTTTCAAAAAAGAAAGAAATTTATTCTTCTTTTTTAAAGAAATTAATACTTTTATTCAGCACGGATGCATTAAATTGATCAAAAATGACAGTAAAAACATCAGTAACACTTTATTTTAGGGTTCAATTCTCACTATTAACTAGTTGCTCATTAGCATGTATATTACTAGGATATTGGTTGTTTATTAGTATTTATAAAGCACATATTAATGCCTTATTCTGCATGACCATATTCTATATCCCTTAATCCTACCCAATACCTAAACTTAAACGCTACAGAAACTACCTTACTAACTATTAATAAGCAGTAAATTAGGAGTTTATTGAGGCAAAAGTCGTCTAATATATAATAGTGAATATGTGTTCCCCATACTAAAGTGTTACTGAAACATCAATAATGCTACAAATTATTTCTGTTTCAAATAAATGCTGTCCTCCTTAATCATCAAAGAATCCTGAAGAAATTGTATTACAGTTTACACAAAAATATTAAGCAGCCCAACTGTTTTCAACATTGATAATAATAAGAGAACTGTTTACATGTGACACTGAAGAATAGAGTAATGATGCTGACATGTCAGGAATAAATGACATTTTAAAATATGTTCAAATAGAAAAAAAGTTATTTTAAATGGCAATAGTATCTCACAATATTACTGTTTTAAAAATGCAGCCTTGGTGAGCATAAGAGACTTTGTTTAAATGCATTAAATAAACTGAACCTGCTGCATTAAGACAGTCATAAATACTTTTTTCTTAAATTTTGAACAATATATTTGTTGTTTTTGTCATTTCAAACCTAAATGCATGCTCGTTTTATATTTTGTTCTGTAGTACAAAGATATTCATATATTTTTAAATGATTCTTAAGTGCCCAGATTAAGCTGTATAGATGCAATGCATTTTTGCATCCCGTTTGCATTCTGTATTAAAAACCAGATGTGTAGTTAGTAGTGCTGTCAATCGATTAAAACATTTTTTTCTGTAATTAATTGCGATTAATCACGATTAAAACATTGGAGTTTTTAATATTTTTATATTGTAATAATTTCACAGTTACTCTTAATGTTAATGTAAGAAAAAACCTAAAGACAGTATATTTTAAATATTTGTTGTAATGGCATCTTTTTATGAATGAAGGCCAGTATCACTGATTCTAATACTGATACTGATGTCTCTATGAAATAGATTTTTTAAACATTAATGATAGACATTTAACATTACAGTATAACTGAAAGCTATCAATTTGAACATTTATTAGGCTTTAAAAAAATAACAACTTTTAATCTAAGTGAACTTAAAACAACCTTCACATAAACCCATTATAATAAATGTCATATTTACCTGTGGCCTTCCTACCTGTTAGATACAGAAATTGAATAAAGTTATCAAACACCTTTCCTCACTGCATAAATTATAAATGAAATACAGATTAATCCTTATTAAAGTTACAATTTTCTCTGTTACCTTTATTTTTTGATTACCATTATTGACAGACACCACGGCAGCTGTTTTATTAGGCTGCTGTCACTTTAAGATCTGCCGCTGCCGAACATGACGTGGATCTGACGCGCTGTCACACGCATCTCATTTTCTTTTTACGTTCATTTTAAGTTCAAGACTGCTCTTATGAGAATACTCGACAAAACGGGCATTTCGGCATAATTCTGTGTGTTATTGTTTGGTCAAGCGCGAAAGAGAACTCGATTCTGGTGCGCTGTCTGTGCGCGCGATACTGGTGCGCGTCTTTCTGTGCGTTGTGTGTGTGTGAGGACATTCACAGACAGCGTTGCCTTTTGTCTTGTCGCACTTGAATGGTTTAAAAGCATTTGCATTAATAAGAGCATGAACATATAATGTAACGCTAGCCAAAGGATGATAGTTTAACGCGTTAACGTGCTAAAAATAATTGAACGCGTTAGTGCGCTAATTTTGATGGCACTAGTAGTTGTTTAGTAGTCTACCCTAGTACACTGCAGTGGCCAGCTGTTATGGTTTGCAAAGCCTCTTTGTTAGGAGATAATGTTTTGTCACTAATTGTTGCATGGCTCCTTTGAAATTGATGTGGCCAATTAAGGCCATTAACTGTGACTTCCTTACTAAAAGTTTAATTACTTTTCCGTTTGTTTGGAAGGAAATATTTAAGGGCAAATGGGAATCAATCTCTATCAAACGTGTTTGCTTTCTTGATGTCCATTCATTGGACACTGCATTAACTAAGTTAATATTGCCTTAATTATTTATCCATTGCTGAGAATTGATTGTCCTGCACAACAGGAGAGGAGGCCAGGGAAGAGTTTTGCTAACAATCAGTCATTAAGCACTGCCAGAGCTGGAGCCAGCTTTCAAAACGCCCAGCTTTTGGACTCGTTTTAGGCTTGCTTAACTCTGAGTGCAGAAACATAAGGAGAGAAAGAATTGGCAGGAGTGTGCAGCAACTGAATCTCTAATTGAAAATACACTAATGGAATGATGAGGCTTGTCTTATATTGACAAATAATGCTGGCACTGGCTCCAAGGCCAGCCCCAAACCACATTTGCAATGTTTGCTTCTAGTCACTCATTAAAACCGTTAGAAAAGATAGATGGTGAAAGAATATGAGCGGCGTATGCGAAGAAATTTGCAAGTATAAGAAGAGAGCTGCAGTCTGTGGACAGAACGAGCCGTGCTAACAGAAAATCTATACGAGGAAACGCCATCGACTTGCTAGAAATTATTACTCTTCCCAGACAACAAGCTCATGCAGGCATTACTTTGTTACGATACAAAAAGCCACATCTAGACATGTATTCTCCAAAACAAAGAGATGAGTTCAACTATAAAATATAGTCCCAAAACAAAAAGTAAATTCTGTTTGTTGTGGTGAAAAGTGCAAAGCTGTTTAAACTCGCATTAAAAATAACAAGTCACATTGGCGCTTGACGACATGTCAGAGACTGTTGCAATGTGCTGCACATAAATAAACCGTGATAAGTTTTTAAGGCAAAACTTTCAGACTTTGTCATTTAAATTCCAAGTCAAAGGAGCAATTTTTTTTTTGCGAGTGTCAGACAGTATGCTATAATAAATTGGTTGTAAAATGAGAGAGTGCAAATAATAATAATAATAGTAATAAAAACATTGACAACCACATGGATCAAAATATAATAGTAAAATGTAACCATGCAGTTATATTTAAAATATAAATATAATATAAAGGATTCATAAAGGTTTGTACATTTCTAAAGCTGTGCATATTTAAATACTTCTATATTTTAGATGTCGGCGAACATCCAGTCACACACAACAGATCAAAAGTTTGGGGTTATTAAGACATTTTTTAAAGAAATTTACATTTTTTTTCTTTCCTCAGCAAGGATGCATTAAATTGATCAAAAGTGACAGTTAAAGACTTTTACATTGTTAAAATTTCTATTTAAAAAATGCTGTTCTTTTGAACCTTCTATTCATCAAAGAATTCTAATAAATAAATATTAAGCAGCTCAACTGTGCCCAACATTGATAATAATAAGAAATGTTTCTTGAGCAGAAAATCAGTATATTAGAATGATTTCTAAAGGATCATGTGACTAAAGACTGGAGTAATGATGCTGAAAATTCAGCTTTGTATCACAGGAATAAATGTTAAAATATATCCAAATAAAAAGCAGTTCTTTTAAACTGCAATAATATAATCACAATATTACAGTTTTTACTGTATTTTTGATCAAATAAATGCAGCCTTGGTAAGCATAAAATGCTTTCATACTTTTAAAAAACATTTAAAAAAAATCTTACCTACCCCAGACTTTTGAACAGAAATGTACAACAAACAATCTGATTTTTTTTTGTACTAAGAGCTGGTTCATATGATCTAAGCGCCCAAAACATAAGAATTCTTTATTTGAAGCTTCAAGCTAATGCGTTAGCGTTTAACATACCTTGTCCTGAGCTTTGTCAAAACGTTAATTTTACAGGTTATATCCTTATCTGTAAATGTTACTAATTCACGCAAGTATTTCCATTTTGCATGAAAGCGTGTCCTGACATTAAATTAAACTTAAAACTTCACTGAACGAGCGCCGGCGTGGCGGACACGCGCACACGCGTCAAACAGACAGAACGCAGTAGAGAGGGAGACATTTAGCTGAAATATCTGCTGTTGGACGCTAAATTTAGGTTTAAAAGTCGACATGTGATTTAAGTATTTTATGAGAGCAGTAACTGTAAAGGGATAACAGCGTGTAATTGAATATAAATGTAAGTTGTTTCTTATAGCCTACTTACAGGATAAAGAAATGACAGTAACAGGTTACTTTGTCCATAGTGAATGTGTGTGTGTTCCTGCAGAACATTCCTCTTATCATTTCTCTTATTTTTGCACATAATGTATAGCACAGATATACGCTTACGGAAATATACCATGGTTGTGTTATATAGCAAAACTATGTTTTTTGGTGTATTGATTACCATTTTGTATAACCACACAGATACCACAGTTAAACTATGGATTTGAAGCAAAACCATGGTTAATTTGTGGTTATCATGGAATAACTACAATAACCCTGTTATATTTATTTATTTATTTATTTATTACTATTATTATTATTATTATTATGGTTTCATTTGTTGTAAAGCCATGGTTAATTTTTGTAAGGGTAGATATATTCACTGCGTGTTTTCATAGCTGACAAGTTTGTTTGAAGGACAGCATTGGGCAGGATGTGGAATAGTTGTTTTGTCAATAAAGGGCGATTTTCATCCGATTAATAGTAAAAATAATAGGCCAACTAATCGATTATGAAAATAATTGTTAGTTTTGCAGCCCTAGTTTAAAGGCTATGGATACTGGATCAAACGACAGACATTTTGTATTTACCATATGAGAATTTGGTCTGAATTACTGTCATTACTGAAAAAACCCCCCAGATGCATTAATAAAATGATGCCTGGTAAAACCTGGAAAACCATATGTCTACTGTAGTATTGTATTGGCTTAAAAAAATGGGCTGAATGGCCTTAATTGGCAATGTGTATTTTTTCAAAAAACGATAGCCCTAAGCTCTAAACTGATGAAACCTGCATACAGATGTCAGAATACACAAAAGTACAGTTTTCCAAGTAGCAGGATTGCAGGTAAGGGACATCGCCTCTTCACAAGCCAGAGAGAAATTTTTTTTTCAGGGTCCACTTAATACAGAGGGAAAAAGAAGGATGGAGGCTAAGAGGCTTAGAAACATGAACCGAATGACATGATGTTGAATTCAGATGACCTCTCTGGTAATCTCTGTGTCGACACTCAATCACCACGTCTTGGTCTCCCTGACAAAAGGTAAATAACACTTGACTCTACTGGCTAGATGAATCGCTCAATGTTCCTGAAGATGAAATGGAAGATAAAAACCTTCTAGACTAGAGTTTTGTAGATTTCTAGAAATCTGGACTGAAAATATTTGTCTGCTATTTCTAGTTGATTTTATTTAAGGAATGTATACAAAATCAGATATTATCATTTGAAATCCATCCTACAGGATGCTAAGAAGCCTCTAAGAGGTAAACATGATCCAATTGACATTTTATTTTTGTTATTTTATCCAGGACAACTTTATTTAATTCCTTTAGGACTGATTCCAAATGATGGTTTTAATCGGAATCCTTTATTTTAGACCATACAGAGTGTCTTTAATGAGACGGTTCTGTTGTAAAGCCCTGCAATAATAATTTAGTATGAATGAATACACAGGAAGTACTAATTAATAACGTTTCATTGAATATAAACCTCTCCAATTAAACAGTAACATCCTTAAACAAAGGTCTCAAACTGAACAGGCGGCATTCTGTTTTAGCTGAATGTTATTTGGATTAACTAGCAGATGTTTGAGTGGGTGTATGTGATGATTCAAACATGAAAGTTTAGGTTCTCTTTTCTTTGCTGACTTGAAACCAGATTGCCATTCATTACGCACTGCGTAGTTTCCCGCTGGAGACGCTGTTGCTAGATCAGTGTACAAAATGCGGGGAAGCTGACTTACCCAGTGACTCCTTTGATCTTGCTGGCTTCCACGGTTGCAATTGAGTGTTTGGCTCCGGACTGCATATCCCATTCAACCTTCCACTGGTTACTCTTCGACTTAGTGCTGAGGAGGTTCACCCCTTTCTTTGCTTTCACCCTGTGAAAGAGACACGGAGAGTTTTAAAGAAATATATATGGCTGGAGGGCAACAAGACTGTTATGGATTTAAGCGTTCAGCTCCAAGAAGGTGACAGACACCTTGGAATACCCATTAAATTCTCTGTTTAGCCCTCCAATATCTTAAATGTCATATAAAGAGTTTTAATGCTATGACATTCATCACTAGATGAATGTTCAGTGTGAAAATTCGTTTAAAGGAACAACTGTTCCTTTGCGTCTGTTCATATTGACATGAACATTAGCATGCTGTCATTGTGACAGGTTTTTATTTTTTTTTTTTTTTTATGGACAGTAAAACTTTCATCTTTCATTTAGCCTGTCTGATGTTTTTTTCCACACTGGTCTGAAAACACAAATCACATGCAAAAATCTGACCGAATTTTCATGCCCAACCTTCGTGTTGAAAGACGAAACAAAACAAAACAAAACAAAACCACACTGGTCTGGAAAGACAAATCACATGCAAAAATCTTACTGAATTTTAATGCCCAACCTTCGTGTTGAAAGACGAAACAAAACAAAACAAAACAAAACAAAACAAAACAAAACAAAACAAAACAAAACAAAACAAAACAAAACAAAACAAAACAAAACAAAACCACACTGGTCTGAAAACACAAATCACATGCAAAAATCTGACCGAATTTTCATGCCCAACCTTCGTGTTGAAAGACAAAACAAAACAAAACAAAACAAAACCACACTGGTCTGGAAAGACAAATCACATGCAAAAATCTTACTGAATTTTAATGTCCAACCTTCGTGTTGAAAGACGAAACAAAACAAAACAAAACAAAACAAAACAAAACTGATCTGGAAAGACAAAATCACATGCCCAACCTTCGCATTGAAAGAAAAAAACGAAACGAAAAACAAAACAAAACAAAACAAAACAAAACAAAACAAAACAAAACAAAACAAAACAAAACAAAACAAAACAAAACAAAACCACACTGGTCTGGAAAGACAAATCACATGCAAAAATCTGACTGAATTTTAATGCCCAACCTTCATGTTGAAAGACGAAGCAAAACAAAACAAAACAAAACAAAACAAAATTGATCTGGAAAGACAAAATCACATGCCCAACCTTCGTGTTGAAAGACGAAACGAAACGAAATGAAAAACAAAACTAAAAACAAAACAAAACAAAACAAAACAAAAAACCACACTGGTCTAGAAAGACAAATCACATGCAAAAATCTGACTGAATTTTAATGCCCAACCTTCATGTTGAAAGACGAAGCGAAACAAAACAAAACAAAACAAAACAAAACAAAACAAAACAAAACAAAACAAAACAAAACAAAACAAAACAAAACAAAACAAAACTGGTCTGGAAAGACAAATCACATGCAAAAATCTGACTGAATTTTAATGCCCAACCTTCGTTGGTGTGAACAGAGCTTAAGTTTCTAATTTTGCCACTCAAACAAGAAATTCATATATATATATATATAAAATGCAAAAATAAAACAAAACACAGCAAAAACAAAAAACAAAATAAAACAAAAAACAATAAACAACAACAAAACATAAACAAGATGATATATAAGAAAATAAGATATAATACATTTTAACATTAAAGTAATGTAAAACGATAAAACAAAATAAAGATAACCCATGTTCAGTACATGCAGGAATTGTTACTGTTATATAAATCCACTCCTTCAGAAGCTCATTTATATAAATATTGTCAATCTGTGCTGCAAACCAAATCCTATTTGCCATTGATAGCTCACATGACTTCTGCTTCTTCATTATAACCTCTGAGACCTTACATCTAAAAAAGCATCTTCTGTGCATCAATTTATGCGCACTAAAGCTCATTCTCATCATGCATTCCCCTTTGTCCATTAAAATTAAAAAAACATCAGCCTTTTCTCTGATCCACAACCAGATTCCAATGATAAAATCCCTGTGGAACACCCCCCCCCAGCTGCTGCTGTTTTGGGATCATACATGTGCTGCTTAACACCTTGAATAGGTGCAGTGGCACAAGACACGGCAAATGATGTATGCCTTAGCCTCTGGATTACTGACCACTCTCTGAGTTCCTACTATCTGAAATCGACCTAAAGCAGCAGTGAAAATCAACCGCTTTGAGGTCTGCCCACACCCGAGCCATTCAGCTGCAATGCTGCAAGAAACGGTGGACACAGCACACATGAGAGACGTGAGGCGATGAATGAGTGAGATTTTTACATCATGATGTTTCTCACACATTATTAATGATGAAATAATCTGAATGGATGAGCCAAATTTGAAGCAGCTATATTTACACACACACACACACACACACACACACACACACACACACACACACACACACACACACACACACACACACACACACACACACTGTGACTGCACATCAAATTAATGCTATATTAATGTCTATATTATTTATCTTATTAATCAATACACTGTAAAATTTTTCGAAGTTGTAAATAAAATAAGATTATTTGAGTACATTTGACAAGAAAACACTATTTCTTTAACAATTTATGTTTAATTATTGTGTAATTATTTTGTAATTACTTATTTACTAACAATTTCTGAGTAAAAATTGTTTTTTACACCATATTTTTTCAGTGTATTAATGAGTTTCTACAAACAATTAGAATGTTAATCAGTCTACAGCTAATTCATTAATATAGTTAATAAGGCTTATTCACTATATCACTTGGCAAAGAAATGTTTACTGTTATTATATTAATATCTAATATCTGAACATGCAATATATCAAAAGAAAGAACAGAGCCTCTGCTTTAAAAACAACAACACAACTTTTATTTAAGAACTAGCTTATAACTTCACAGGAAAGTTCTGTAAATAAAATGTTCTGTGCTTTAGGAGCCAATGGGAACCGCACTAAATGGTTGACCAAACACTTGTAACGTAACGAAACATTCATTGATAGCTGAATCTGTCTCTAGGATTAACCTCAGGCCGGTTAACCTAAAAAACTCAGTCCTTTCTCTTTGAACTGCTGCCTCGAATTGCACTTACCTGATAAAAGGCGGCTCCTGCTTTGAGGAGTAGACCATGACCAATAGCAGAGGGTTCAGTCGCCCATTTCAACAACTCAGTCAACGGAGCCTTATCTCATCCCCTCAGCCCCTCCATCAAGCACAGTAGTGATGATCACAGGCTGTACTGCACTTTTATAAATATTAAATATGAGAAAAAAGCAGGTCTGACAGCAAAGCCTGGCTTGTTTTCAAATCAAACACAATATCTTTTAGATGGAGCGATAATAACAGATTTTTGATGTAGCTCTTCACATTACACAGTGAAAAGCTGGAAATGTAGATGACTGGCAGGCGACCTCATCATTTTGTGTGATGATAGAGAGTACCGTGCAACAATTAGATTATTCAATTTATTAAGCATAGCGCTGAATTACTTTATCTTAAAAGCCTTACATTGTCCACATTAATTAACAGTAATTCACATTTAACCGCCAAATTTAACAAATGTCTTGAGTCTTCAGGCCATATGCTACTAAATGAGGAATTTCATTAGCTGGAACTTTTTTCTTTTTTTTTAAAGAAACAAATCAGCCAAGTCCCAGACTAAAATGCTTGTTTGAGCTGTCCTAACTGAAAGTAGCTTTGTTTTGTCTCAAGATGCACACCAGTAATGTTCTTTTCTAAGGCACGTTTATAAAAGCTACTTTGGGCCAGATTTACTAAACAGGGCAAATTAGCGTGAGAGCGCAATTCCATAAAAGCGCCGATGGGAATGGAAAGTTCTGCTCGTGATCTACTGAGCAAATTAAAGCACACAGATGCAGCCGGATCATTTCCATAATGACCAACGCAATCTACCAGTTAGCGTCTGGTTTAAGATGTGCTTTTTTGGGCGGTAAATAATGGCACAAACATCAGTAAATTTACAAGTGCAAACCTTAGTAAATCACCCTGCATGATTCATTTAAATACTCTCCTCCAATACATTTTGCGTCTAAAAGGGAAACTCCTACAAATGCATATGCAATAAGTTGAGCTGCAAAAATAACTTTTCAGTGCTAATTTTTCACTGCGTGTCTTTAGTAAATCCTTACAGTAGTTTTTTAATGCCAAAAGAGGGTTTGTGCTAGTGCAAGCTGTTAGTAAATCTGGCCCTTAATGTCCTAATTGAACTAAGACCTAAACCTGGCTTAATCTAAGCCCTGTCTGTGAAACCAGGCCTTAGTGTGTAAATCACTCCACACAAACAGACACCAAATATGAACAACATAATCTGTTCAATTCCATAAGGCCATTAGTAATGTGAACTAATTATGTTCACTTTAAAGTCATCATGAAATCAAAACTGACCTGAATTATTTCTTAATACATGTTCCTAAACTCAATGTGAAAGATCATTGCAGGTATGAAAAAAGCGTTTTTGTAAACTTCCAACAAAATGTTCCAATGGAAGCTTGTTTCCGCCATGGAATAAAACATAAAAAAGGTATGTTTTTCCCCCCCTCACAATTCTGACTTTATTTCATCCAGTTGCAAGTTTATAACTCGCAATTCAGATTTTTTTATAAAGTCAGAATTGCAAGATATGAACTCACAGTTGCGAGACAAAAATCAGAATTGCGCATTTATATTTCGCAATTCTAACTTTCAGTCTCACTATTGAGAGAAAAAAGTCAGAATTCTGAGAAAAAAAGTTGCAATTACATTTTTAACTCGCAATTCTGAGTTTTTCTCACAATTGCGAGTTTCACATTTCTAAGAAAGAAAATCTGAATTGTGAGATAAAAAGGTCACAATTACCTTTTCTTTAATTCCATGGCAGAAAGAAGCTTCCACATGTTATTGGAAGATTATTTGAGTACGGTTTACAAGAAAAAACAATTTCAGTCTTTCTACTTTAACATTTCATGTTTAATTCAATGTGCTACTTGCCGCTTCTGTATAATTATTGTGTAATTATTTATTTACTAACAATTTCTGAGTGAAAATAGTTTCAAAGTAAATCCTACACCATTTTTTCAGTTGCTACAAACATTTAGAATGTTAAACAGTGTACAGCTAATTAATTAATATAGTCAGCGAGGCTTATTTACTATGTACTTTAAAATTGTTTACTGTGATTATTTTTAATTAATGTAATTATTTATTGAACACGGTTTTATCATATTGCTATAGTTTTTATCAAGAGTTGCTGAAACATCATTGATAAAATGATGATAAAATCATTGTAATGCATGACCTTACATCGATTATTGCCTTTATTTAAGAACTAACTTAGAACTTTACAAGAAAGTTCTGTAAACTGGATGTTCCACCTCTGCAAAGACTTTTGTTTTTCAACCCTTCCTCACCAACATGTATAATAGACCACTTGTCATGACTGCAGACGTATCAAACCATGTCCAACTCTACATTCGTCATATATACTGTTTTACGCTGAAATCTACCATATTAAAGAATGTAAAATGGGTTGCGAGCGCCATTTCATGTCGATCAGTTTATGATCACGCAGGCCCGGGTGGGCTGGCAGATATCCTGGTGGGGGGGTATACACTAGATAGATAGATAGATAGATAGATAGATAGATAGATAGATAGATAGATAGATAGATAGATAGATAGATAGATAGATAGATAGATAGATAGATAGATTATCTATAGCGTCTCTAGACCTGCACTATGACCTTTGTCTCGTGTTTTTAACAGCAAAAACGCATCCTGTGTGAATTGGATGACATTTTTTTGTTGTCTTATTTTAACTTTAAATAAAATGCTAACATTTTTACTTTTCTACTCTCCAGTGATAATTTGGAAAGAAAACGTATATGCTACTATGAATGCAACTTTAATTGCGGGGAAAGGGGCAATTAAATGCTACAAAGAATGTGTTTTTTCATTCCATTGCGCTACTTTTCTATCATTTTCAATGTAAACATCACCCTAGACGTGTTTGAACGTTGCGCTCGCATCTCGATTCAATACTTTTGCAGAGTATCGTGCATGATGCGGCTTTCTAAAACACGGCACTCAAGTTAAAATAACTTTTAAAAAATGCGTCTATAGACCTGCACTGGTTTTAACCGCAAAAACACGTACTGTGTGAATGGCCCTAAACTGATTAAAAGATAAACAGCGCATTCTTATTTCAGTGAGCTGCTCTTTAAGCAGACAGTTTGCCTCGTACATTCGGTTTAACAGCATTAACAGCAAGCCAAAGAGGGCGGGGTTTCAACTGAATTATGCATATGCATTTTAAACACTTACATTATGTTCTAGCTCTGTCCATCCAATAAATGCATGTTCTTAAAAGAGCATGGTTTTTTTTTAGCTAATTTCAACTTGGCATGAATAAAAATAAAAATAAAATCAGAGCTGTTTATTAATATTTACAAGATACATATTCACGAATACAACTCAATTCACACCTTAATAGCACACATATTTTTGCCCGTTTTCACTCGTGTGATTGCCAGCCTCTGCTTTTCTGCTACAGTCTGAAGCGCGCGAGTACGCCTCGCCGTTACTTTCAGTTAATAAAGGAAAAAATACTGCAAATTTCTGGTGTTATTTTTGTGATTGTTTGGGGCATTCTACAGCCCTTCTTCAAACCTTTCAACATATAGCCCACCTCAGATTGTTTTTAATCAATGCACAGATCGTAAAAACAGATTAACACTATCTTTTCCTAAATTCTGATTGGGTGGGCAAGGCAGACGTTTGGGTGGGCTCAGCCCACCCCTGCCCATGCCTAGAACCGGCCCCGGGATCACGTAAAATGATTTGAAATTTAGGTAATTTAACTAAAAATTTTAACAAATATATTAAGCAACAAAATTGTTTTAACATTGATAATAATAATAGGAAGAAATGTTTTTGAGCAGCAAATCAACATAGAATGATTTCTAAACGATCATTTGACACAGATGCTGAAAATTCAGCTTTGGCATCACAGAAAAACATTTTAAATTCTAATAATGTTTCACAATATTACTGTTTTAACTGTTTTTGATCAAATAAATAGTGAGCATAGTCTATCAAAAACAGTGGTAACACTTTATTGTACAGTGTAGTTACTATGTAATTACTATAAATTGTGCATAATTACATGCAACTAACCCTAAACCACACACTAACCCTAACCCTATAGTAAGTGCAGTTAATTATTATTACTCAGTACTTAAATATATAATTACACTGTAATATGAACACCTTAAAAAAAAAGTGTAACCAAAACATTTAAAATTTGAATGGACGTGTATGTCAAATTTCATGCTTTTTAAACCACATGGAGATATGCAATTTGTATATAAGTATGTAAACAAGACAAATATATCTGACGCTAAAGTTTTATTTTCCAGCTATGATATCATTCAATTCAAAATAAAGTTGCAGTGACGTGACGTCTCTTCATATATCACACATGCAAATATAGTATGAGACATCATGTCCTCTGTAGTGAGTAGACAGTGATGTTTCGAAAGATATTTGCCATTTAACAGCCTGTACATACACTTAAGCGTATTGAGCTGTTCTAGTATGTATTCAAAGGAACAGAAAGTATGATTTGACTTTCTGTATTTAGAACAATGACCAGATACTAAAGTTGCCTACAGCAGCAGTGTGAAACACAAGCAGTGATGAATAACTCTAGCCTTCACCGTAGTCTCTTACCATAAAAATTACCGTAAAAAACCCATAAACAAGCAGGATGAGAAATGTCAGCAGATGCATGTCTCTAAGGCATTAGGCACTCACTCCCTCTTTCTCTGCATTACTGCAAAAGCTGTCCCTCTCTTCAATGTCTAAATCTGGCCAGCAAAGATTTTTTTTCCACCCATTTGTACAACCAGGGCTTTCCATTAGTTCCACTAGAGAAAGGGCCACTTGACATGAATAAATGATCGCTGGAGGTCTGCAGGCATACATATCGAGTCACAACACACAAAGATTAGTGCATGTCACTAGAACCTCCTCCTCTTAAACATTAAAATGACATCTTCATGTGGCACATATATGTGAAAACCCCTCCTTTGTCCAAACAGACAATAATAATGTTCTTAAAAACACCATAATTCACGTAAACATCTACAGATCAAGTTGCATTTTTATCACTGTTGTGAACTGCACTGAAATCAAGACGGTATCAATGTCAGAAAGCAGAAACGCCTTCCAGATACTGGCAAATCGTGTCTTGATTCAGTATTTTTAGACCATATAATTGCATGTATATGAGTTCTGCCTCCCATTTAGCGCCACATAACATCTGTTCCATAACAAGTGCTCCATATGCTCACCAGTTCACAATTATGAAATATGAAAACACTAGCAATAACATTTCACTATAAGCTGAAGATGCCTTTGAGAGTCTTTGAATTTATTTCAATTGGGTTTGTGTTATTATATATATATATATATATGCACTCAAAACAAAATGTATTCAGACACCTCCAACATTCTCTCACATTATTACAGTTTATTCACTATAGTTTAGAAAATGGTAATAAAATATGACAAGAACTCAGAGTTAAACTGTGTCAGAACAAATTCATCTTGATAATGTCAGATAACTTTGATAGAAAGGTATGTAATGGATTACAATCAACCAATCAGCTGTCAGCTGTTAAATTTAAGGGCACGATTAGATAATACCAATTTAGGTCAACCAATGACCAAGCAATGCTTCATTTTGTTCAGTCTGTGGTGTAAAAGGTTGCATTAGCAATTAAAGAAAAAAACACTTAAGCAAAACATGGTCAGGTCAAAGTGTCTGAATAATTTTGGTCCCAAATTTTTATCAATTTTACAGGTAGTCCACTGTATGAAGAATTTTGGGGTATAATATGTCACAGTTTCCTTTATTTTGCTATCCTCATTTACATAAATGAACTATAGTGTCCTGCAACCACTAGTAAAAATATTTTTAAAAAAATCTGGTGTCTGAATAATTTTTGGTTTGACTGTATATATATATATACAGTATATATACAATATTATAATAAGGTCTCATTTGTTAACATTATTTAATGCATTAAAGAGATAGTTAAAATGAAAATTAAGTCATTATTTACTCACCCTGGTGTTGTTCTAATGCCGTATACCCTTCTTTCTTTTTCGGGCCACAAAAAGAGAATTTAAAAAAAATTGCCTCGCTTGCACTCGTCCATATAATGGCAGTGAAAAGTGACCAGCATCAAGCTTTTAAAAAAAGTATCACAGAATGATCCCATGTGACACGTGCCGTTTATTCCAAGTGTTCTGGGGGTATACGATAGGGTTTGGTAAAAACAAACCGAAATTTTATGTATTATTTAACGAAAACCCTGACCTTGTCCATTGGTCTTCTATGCACGGCTATGTGAACTATAATGCCCCAAACGGTTTAGCTCCTGTGTATTTAACCTATCTTCTATTGCCCTACAATCCATCACGCTCTTTAAGGACACAAAACTCTGGACTTTTGGTAGTACCTATGATAGCAAAGCCCACTAAAGGCGGGAGAGCATTTTCACATTTGGTTCCTGAACTCTGGAACTCTCATTGTTTCTGCCTAAATGAATACATGATGTTAGCTAACTGCATGATTTGTATTGTTCTAGAACTGTACATTTTTTTGACATATTGACATTACTTGGACAGTCACCTCTGATAACAAATTACTCTAAATTGCAATGTAGAAACATGCATTTTCTGTAAAGCTGCTTTGAAACTATATGTATTTTGAAAAAGCACTATACAAATAAATGTGAATTGAATTTTTGAATCGAACTGTAGCATTAAACAGGGTTCACAACCAGGCTGACACAGCAATCAATGTCATGTGTTTGGGATTATCTTTGCATTACATTTTGTTTGGTGCTGCTAGAGACACTGAAAGTACACTGAAAAAAACAGTAAGTAAGATTTACTTAATTTTTCTTTGGCAAGTTTTTGCACGCATATTTTTTAAGTAAATTTCACATATGGAATTAAGTAAACTCTACTTAACTAAGTTAAGTAAAATTTACAAAGAAAATAAGTAACTGTAACTTGGCCAATAAAAAGGTTGAGTAATTTCTACTCAGTTGAAGTTTCCTTTGCAATACATTTTACTCAAAAAATATAACATTGAATTAAACCACACTTTTAAAGTGTATGCTTTACTTAAGTAAATAACACAAATGATATTGTGTAGACACCATACTACATAACAGAAGTAACGTGGCACCTGAACACAGAGAACCTCAATACTTGGTACACAATACACAGTGACGATAACATTTAATGGATCGTTTTTGAGTATGAATGTGTCATTTTGAGTAGAAAATGAACTCCAAATGTCACAAAATGGCAAGTTACTAAACCTAACAACAAAAGCAATGATAAAACAGCAAAAAATCAACCTTATTAATTATTCAAGCCACAGTGCATGATGGGAACACCAGTATCAGAAAAGTTGAGTAGTTTTACTTAATTTTATAATGTTGATATTTACTCTTTAATTTCTACAAGCTTGAATTGAGTAATAATATAGAATTTACTTACTTTTTTAATTCTTGCCTAACTTTTTGATGTAGAAATTACATTTGTTTTTTCTGTAGTATTTACTTCACCACAGAATCATTTATATCAGTGTACTTTTAATTATTATTATAATTATTTTAATACATTTTTAAATTGTATTTTTATATTATTTTTATTCACATACTCCTGTATGGGTGTACTCATTAGACTGGCCATTTGAGACAAACGTCAATAATCCGACTCGTTCTCTGTGTGTGATTGTTTCGTAGGAAGCATCCACAGAGACAGATGTTTATTTTGTACAATTCAGAATACTAAGATCTGCCACCCTTCAAAATACTGTTAAACTAAGCACAGTGAAAATGACAATGTGTGAGAGAGAGAGAGACAGAAAGACGGTATGCTGGCACTGAGTGGAAGAGAATTATGGCGTTTCTCTGTCACTTCAGAAGAAGATTTAGAATGGAGTGAGAGAGGGCTGAACCTGCCAGCGAGGATTTGCACAAATATGACAATTCATCAAAGGAGGAAAGGCAAATATTCAGAGGAAAATGATTTACCATTTACCTTAACAACACGGGAGCATTCAGAAGGAGATCATATCAACTCAATCTATTTGACTTCCACCATATCAAACCAAAACGCATCTGCTAAAACACAAAGGGGATATGCCACTATCCATATTCTTTCTGACAGTGTATGCATGTGGACTTCTGAAGGATCATGTGACACTGAATGATGCTGAAAATTCAGCTTTGCGTCACAGGAATGAATTACATTTTTAAATATATTAAAATAGACAACAGCTATTTGAAAATATAATCATATTTCACAGTATTACTGTTTTTTATCTTGTTTTTGATCAAATAAATGCAGCCTTGGTGAGCATAAGAGAGTGTTGGTTTTAATAAAAAAAACATTATTCTGTCTGGCCAGGTTGTAATATAGCGATGGAAATCATCTTGTGCACATCAATTATTATTATTATTATTATTATGATATTTTGATATAAATTAAATGTAGTACAACAAAAACTACCCTAAATCCATAGTTACTTTATAACTGAAATAATATAGCATTATTGATTTCACAGGTAGGAAATGTGCTTATGTTCATTATAATCCTAATGGTCCTAATGGTAAACTCTATCCAATGTAATCAAAGCAATAAACCTTTCACATCACCATGATATTATATAATAAGGAGTGACACAGGAGTGACGCAGAGACTAAACCAGCCCCCTCTACCCCTGTCGGAAGCTGGGAAGGTCCTTTTCTCTCAATGAACAATACAGGGAGAAAAGACAGAGGGCGAGAGACCCACGCAGTGGTTTGTAATCCTCCTGCCTGGAACACAATTATTCTAAGTAGTTTTCCCATCAGTAGCAGGCATGAGCAGAAGACCCTCGGGTGAGCCAAAACCTTTTCTGCAGAGGCAATAGGGGAAAAAAAGAAGCTCTCCAATTTATTTGATAAGGCAAGCAGAACTCAGTCCTGCCAACTGCTGCAAAGAACAGGAAAATCACCCTCGTACCCTCAGCCAACTCTCGTCAGGCAGCTGACATTTCATTGGCCACTTCAAAATCGAGATATGAAACTTCATGTATGATTCATATGTATATTTGAAATGTGGGAAACAAAATCCTTCTTCAAATGGAACAAAACAAAACAAAACGATAAAACAGAATGTTGTTTGACATTAGAAATTAAAGAGTGAAATATTTCAGATAAATAAATAAATAAATAAATATTATTATTATAAAATCTTCACTAGATTAGAACCCAAACCACAAAATGTAATTCAATAAAACGTCCAAAGATTTTTGCTTGGCCATTTTCTCAGCTTGGCTGCCTCACTAATGCTGCTTACACTGAGAAGACTGCAGGGAGCAGCAGCAAGCATGTTATTGTTATGACAACCAGCTGTATTGCTTGCTGATTTGCTGAAAAAGAGAGAAAGTATCAGTAAATCAACTAGCATTAGCAAAAAAACACTTTACTTTTCCGCAATGTCATCTACTGAGAACAAAAACAATAGGAGACTGTAGTTAGAAGTCGAAACAAGGACATTTTAATGAATTATTTGGACAAACCTTTGTGAAACTGGTTGTCTGGTCACCCTATATATAAAATATTATGAAACATGAGGTCTGTGGTATCAGGCTACAATTTAATGACATTCTGTTACATCATTACCAGCATACTGTAAACCTGAACAAGTTGGCAAAACTTAAGTTTAAGTAAGCAGAACTTACAGATTTTTATTTTGTACTCATACATTTTTATTGCTCTTAACTTCAAATATTTCAGTAAGGTAATTAATTTAAATTAAAATGATCAACTTAAATATTTTTAGTAGTGGAAACTTGACTAGCTTTAACTAGCTAATTCAATAAATGTTACCTTGCTAATTGGTTACACAATGCTTTGATAGCATTAGCATAGCATAGCACTTTCTGAATGAGTACAGCAATATAAAGCATTTAACATATATCTGTTCTCAAACTAAGCTCATGCTCCACTCGTCACCATGATGGTAACCGATGCGATTAAGTACTAATCAGATCTGAGTTTTGTGCAAGTTCTAAGAGATTTTTCATCCACATTTGCACACATTTTCACAAGCGCCCCCCGCCCTTCAGCCCACATCTCTCACATTCTCTGGCCTCACTTTCAAAACTCGAGCCTGACGCCATAAATTAATTTGATGGGAGGATAAATGTCAGGCCGAGCACTTCTGAAGATCAACCAAATATCAGTTTCTTTTCAGTGTCAAAAAAAAATAAGAGAACTAATTTAACAGGACAGATGAAAAAGCAACAGACAACCAAGAGAAATCGAGGGCTTTTGAGAGCCCTATAGCCGCATATGACCTATGAATGTGTAAGCAGGGAAAAAAAATCACATGGATTCTGATATTCTCAGATCGGTTTCAGGCCTCATTCATATGTAAAAATAACCAAATTCAGCGGACAGATCGGATATTTCCCTGGCAATGCGAGTCGTACGTCATTGAAAAAAGCGATGGTGGCGAATGACGCGATCATTGCAAGATTTGCCCAGGCTGCAACAAGGGCTCTCCTCTTTTCCCCCCGTCTTTTTCTGATCTTTAAAGATGGTGCAGAAAGTAAAAGCTTGTATTATCATTTCATCTGCATCCATTGCAAATCACGCCGTTTTTACTTTCTTTTACTTTCTTGTCCAGGCCAGTACATCTACCTTGGGTTGTTTCGTCAAGTCTATAGTGTAAATGCAGATATCAGATATGGGTCTCTTTTAAAAGAAGATGTAAGCTGGTCGTAAAAAAAATTTTGGATACAGTCAACAAATCGGAATTAGGCATCAAGACCTGCAGTGTAAATCGACCTAAGAAACAAAACTTAGCTCCCATAATTACAGTAGACACTTTAATAGCTTAACCCTTAAATGCATGAATGTTTCACCAATCATTATTACATATTTGGGTCTTTGGCGACCCGGATCTATAACTAACACAGATGGATCTCTACCTGTCGTGATAATATATAAAACTCTCCTGATATTAGAGTAATAATTACAGAAGAATAAAATAAAGCATATTTTGTAACCTTTCTGAGCTTAGAAGGGTTCAGTTTGAGCAGATGTTTTATACCATCATCACTGTCCTTTTCAGAGCTCTGGATCATATTTGCCACCTCAAACATGTTCTCAAAACTCTATCATCATTACTCAGCTCTGTCATTTTCAACATCTTCAAAATCAATATTTTAATCGCTGACAGCTTCTTCACCAGATCCACCATCAAGTGACAATGACACTATTTGTACTTTCAGTACTTGCTCTGCAGTAAATCGCTCAGCCATTTCAAGTTTTGCTGATGATTCTTCCTATTTTTTTGTTTCTGCCTGCGGTAACCATGAGTGAAATGTCACTTCATCATAGTGTTTCAGACATTGCCACCTTGTGGAATAAATGTGAACTGCACTTATTCCATCATTAAAGATTCAATTATTGTTGTGCAGAAAAAAATATACTTACACGGATACACCCCTCGGGTCGTTATATTGTTAATAATGAATTGATTGAGGAATACTAAGAAGGTTGCTGTCTAACTTTAAAAAATGAATGAAGAGGAGGGTAACGAATGACGTCCCAGGTCACTAAAGACCCGAGGTATGCGTTTAAGGGTTAAAAAGAGATTTGAGCATGTGACCTTGCAAAAATTGTTAATTTAAAGGTGCAGTATGGAGGATTGACCTAATGGTTGAAATGGGTACTGCAGTCCAAATTCAAAATATTGGAGAGCTTTGTTTCCCCCACCCCCTCCTCCTCAGAGTCGACGCTCACGCGGGTTGCCAGCTTGAGGACACGCAACAGGAGACAATTGACAATGAAAGCCACACTGTAAGTCGATGAGTTGATTTATCCGCGTTTTAATATTCTCTCGTTCATAGAGATTTTTAGATGGATGCTGAGGCTTTTTAGGTCAGGCAGAATCTGCGATCTCTGACCCAGTTTGTTTTGCTGGCTTTCATGGCAGCAATACGATGTGTTTTCCGCCAACTGGCAACCTGGGGTGTCGAAATGCTATTGGATAAACTGGCGGCGTGCGGTTTCACACAGACCAAAACAAAAACAGACATTCTGACACGGAACGCACATTTCAAAGTAGAATAACTGGCTGTAGCATTGCTTTTCAGAGAAACAAGTAGGTGAATTTAGCATGTTTTATACATATCTGCAAGCATGTTATAGTATTTTTATGGTTTAGTAAAGCGAAAAACTTACATACAGCACCTTTAAAGGGTTAGTTCACCCAAAAATGAAAATTAGCCCATGATTTACTCACCCTCAAGTCATCCTAGGTGTTATATGACGTACGCAATTCGACTTACGGCAAAAGAGTATCCCCTGATGCGATGCCATCACAAGCTTTGACGCCTCTCGCGGATAGGGCTGGGCAACAAACTCAAGCCCCTCTTCTCTTATATCGAAATGCTCCGCCATTTCTCTTTAAAAATTCTCGTTTTAGACTTCTAATTCATGACCGGTGTTTTGTTTTGCTCTATCCTCTGCGCTTCTGCATTCGTCAATACGCATATGTCGAGGGTTCAAGGGTTACTCTTTCGCCATTAAAATGATGCGTCCGCTGGAAGTTAGTTATTTTAGTCTATAAAGTTTTAAATATGGATAATTTTCTTACACAAACGCGCCACTTCGCTTTAGAAGGCCTTTATTAATCCCCCGGAGCCGTGTGGAGCAGTTATATGATGGATAGATGCACTTTTATGGACTTCATAAACAAGGCAACAATTCACTGCCATTATAATGCTTGGATTAGCCAGGACTTTTTTAATATAACTCCGATTTTATTCGTCTGAAAGAAGAATGTCATATACACCTAGGATGGCTTGAGGGTGAGTAAATCATGGGGTAATTTTCAGTTTTGGGTGAACTAACCCTTTAAGATAAACCAAGTTAATATGCAATAACTTTGAGTCAAACTGTTTGTCTATTGTTAGCATGTTTGCCATTGGTGTTTGCTGGAACACATTCTATGAAAAAGTGTCTGAAAGAGAAAAAAATAAAGATGTAAGCTGTGGAAAAAAGTGCAATGTAAAAGTTTAAAATTAAATTCCGGGAAGGACTACACACAAAAACACTCATACATCTCATTGTCACTTGAGCCTTTCAAGTGGATCAAGCCTCTATAGTGAGGTGACAAAACTAGCACAAGAGCCTGTTCTAATTAACTCCTCATGCAAATGGAGCAAAATACCAGTATCTTTCTTCTTTCCGTTCACCCTCTTCTCATTTCTTATCAGAATTAAATCAGTGTCAAAGACAATAAGAGAATCAACTGTGTAACAGGGCAGATGAAAAAGCAACAGAGGACACTGTGAGACAGAGAAAGGACTTCTGAGAGCCCTTTATTGACCACTATGTGAAACAAAACCTTATATTGGTCAATGATAAAGAACAGTGTCCATGATAAAGAAAAGGAAGTCAAGTACTCTTTGTATAAAAAAACTTTGGTCACGCTTTAGTTTAGGGTCCAATTCTCACTATTAACTAACTATTAACTATGACTTTTGCCTGAATAAACCCCTAATTACTGCTTATTAATAGTTAGTAAGGTAGTTGTTCAGTTTAGGTATTGGGTAGGATTAAGGGATGTAGAATATGGTCATGCAGAATAGGGCATTAATATGTGCTTTATAAGTACTAAGAAACAGCCAATATCCTAGTAATATGAATGCTAAGCAACTAGTTAATAGTGAGAATTGGACTCTAAACTAAAGTGTTACCAAAACTTTTTTCAGGAAAGTTTAAATGTAAATATTTAAAATTTAACCATTTAAAAAGTAGTAATACATTTTCTATTACAATACTACCATCTTAATTATTATTACATACATACAATATATTATTATTATTATTATTACACACAATACTACCATCTTAATTATTATTTTCAAAATGTTTTAAAATATATTTTTCAAGGTAAGGAGCATTTAATTAATTAATTCATATCATGTTTTTGGGGAGTCACACCTTAGGACATTTTACCTGAACTAGCCAAGCAAGGTTTATTAGAAAAACATGCCTCATACCTACATTTTTGCAAAACTCCAAAAACATACCTATACATACAATTCATTGCAGATTAAATTTACAAGTATGGCTGTAAAACACAAACAACTTTTATTTCTTTTCACACTAAATTATGAACACAGGAGCAGATTATCAATTGATAAAGACATATTTCTGCACATTTCCTTTCACAATACTTTATGACCTCAAAACACTTTTACCATAGTGCATGATTTGTAAACTAATGATGTTTTGATGTTTGCATCACATATCCAGCCCAATATGAATGACCTTTTTTTTAGTAAACTTGCTCTGTAGCTCACCTGTTACAGCACTGCATTTGTAATGTGGAGTGTTCGGGTACGAGTCCTGTGAAACATGAGTCACGATTAAAGTGCTCAAAGGCTTGTAGAAGCAAGCGAAAATGTCACGGTTGTTTCAGCAATCTCAAGTTTGATTTTATTAACACTATCGGTTAGGTTTAGTGTAGGGGATAATGTAGCTGGTATGTTATTTTCAAACACAATAGAGCATTAACCTTTTACTGCCACTTACCAGAAATGTCACTTTCAAAGTGTCACGAAACATGCAAGCAGCAATGTAAAATCATTTCAGAAATGTCGCCACAGGCACGTTTTTCTGTCTGGTTTGAATAAAACATTATGCCAAACTAGTTTTTTTAAGGTTTAATTCTTTCCATGCCATTGACGAGCTGATTCGTCATTCATGAGAAAACACTTCCCTGCCATTCATTTTTTTTACGTCTTTCCGTGTTTTCACTGTAATATGCTAGGGGGCACTATTACGCATCTCCTGAACGAGTACAGAATCTCCAGATCAAAACACTGCCAAAAAAGAAGCAGAAACGAGCGATCTTATATGTAAGCAGATGCATATGAAAAATAATGCCATCATCAACAATAAACAGCATATAAATCAAAACGGCCTAATGTTGCAGACTGAAATGTCGACCCAGGAAGTGGTTAAGACTGTGAAGCTGTGGAGGTGTTGATGCACTCGATCTACTCCATCTATGTTTTGCTCATCGTTCTGAATCTGATCCAGACATAGTTTTTGTCAAAAATGCGATTTTCTCCGCTTTTTGCTCAAAATGTTGCTTTTTTATGGAACTTACCCACATTCAAGTGTTGATAAAAATAGAACACATGAAGCTAGAATAAAACTGTTTAAAAGCAGAG
Organism: Coreius guichenoti; assembly: GCA_039654105.1. Lineage (NCBI taxonomy): Eukaryota > Metazoa > Chordata > Actinopteri > Cypriniformes > Gobionidae > Coreius > Coreius guichenoti. The sequence continues at coordinate 45,921,502 of CM077169.1, read as the reverse complement.
GGTCTGCTCTTTCTTTTGATATATTGAATGCTCAGATATTCATACAACAAAATATTCTGGTGGCCATGAAATTTTTGTGAAAATGACAAAAAACGCCGGCGGTGACTTTTTTTAAATTTATTTTTTTACTTTTTTTAAAAACGCTGGCGGGGAAAGCCAATTAATAATGAGTTTTTTTATTATATACATTGGGATATCAGTATAGTTGTATCACCATGATATTTTTAATTGCCCCCCCCCCCCCAAAAAAAAAAAATTATTTTTCATTATTTCACAAATTAGGATCATCATAAAATGTGTATTCACCTATTTCTATGTATGGCCTGAATTTTTTATTTATTTAAAAAAGAGCATTATTGACCCATCTCATGCTTACAGTTGCTTTGATAGCACAAAATTTCACGAGAAATGCTCACTTGCATGTGAAAATGCATGTCTACCACTTATCAAACTAATCAGACCTGTATGTCGAAGTGTCAAACCAGCAGAGGTGTGTGTTTATACAGCACCAGCACAAAAGCCTTTTTTCATTAACTCCTCATGACAAATGCAACCAAACGGCACATCTCAACTGTGAGAGCAGGCGTATCTCTCTCGCCCTCTCTGTCTCTCTATCCATTCCCCTTCTTACCACACATCAATAGTTATTACATTCAGACCACTATCTTTCACCAAGCACCCACCCTTGCCCAATCTCTTTCTTCCTTCCATCTCTCCTACAGTTTCTTGTGTATTTCTCGCTCGTACATGCTTTTCTTCTTAAATAAATCACAGATGCTCTATGAAACTTTCACTAGGCTTTTCCCGTGCCTCATCTTGATAATCAAGCCTCTCTATCCTTGTAGAGGTGCTGAGAAAGGCTCTTTGCATTTATTTGTCACTCTTTCCATTGTCTGGAGTGTTATATAGCGTCTTGGACCAGCTTTATGATGGAGTCCACTTATTCATTTCTTGTTAAGACAGAATCACTCAAGTGGCAGTAACTGGGGAGTCGTTTTCTATGTGTTCTCCTAGGATAACCAGATGTCCCTTTTTCAAGATACTGTCCCGCATTTCAAATGGGACATGATTAAGCTGATTCAGCTGGGACATGTGAAAAACATCAAATGTATGGGACTGTCCTAGGAGAAACGAGAAATCTGGTCCTTTTCACTGTATTTGGTGTTGTGCAGTACACCCAATTGTCCAGCAGGAGGCCTTTTGCCAGAGAGGCTCTAGTACAGCACAGTTGCATCAGTTCAAAAGGTCCTGGACACTTTAACAAGGTCAGCACCTCGATGACTACAGTCAGATTTTTCCATTTTGAACACCATGCCATGAATGAAAAAACATGCAAACCCATGAATTTCAAAAAGTGCAAGCTGTAGTGTCTCACAAATGGATTTCAGTAGATACATGCGTGTTTGTGTGTGTGTGTGTGTGTGTGTATGTGTGTGTGTACACATTTATAGCACTGTTGCTTCACCCCTGAATATTTGTCCTAAAATTTTTGTCCTAACCAGCAGCAACGGCGATATGCGACGATTCTATTTTAGAAACGGTTTCTATTTCTGTGACATCACAGCTGGAACAACAAACATACAAAGTATGACAATGATAATCTCAGGTACCGTTTATGTGATTTATTCTAATGTGAGTTTGAATATCATTTTGCATGACCTTTACAGCCATACTAAAAGCAGCAATGGACAATTTACCTCAGATCTTGAAAATTATTGATTTTGTTGCGTCTCATAATTGTGTCACATCTGGTGTGGACAGACAAACTGCTTGTCGCTGGAATCTTATCGCATTGTGTCTGGATAGGATAAAGTGTTAGAAGGCAGCATAATTGTGCTGCTTACATTTAGCATGCTTATGTTGCGTTAAAATGCTAAGAACTATTTGTCAAAGCTAAGGTGTCACTTTAGGTCATGGTTTCGTCATTTAAATAATGCTTTATTTAGTTCACTCAGGAAAATATACCACAAAAAAAGATTCAAGATTATTCAAGAAAATAAAAGAGTATGTAATTGAGCAGACACAAAGTCTACTTCTCTCTTTGATCTTTGGCTCACCCCACATGCTCGCTCTTCTGTTTAATATACTGAGCTGTCCTCATGGTCACCTCTATCCTAATCTTCTTCCCCCGGCACTGCTTAAACCGTTGTGCATCAGTTCTTGTCTCTTCATTTTGTCCCTTCTCCCTTTTGCTTTCACGTATGGATGCACAAGCGCATTGGCAATGCGCACAAATGAATGCACACCCATAAACATATACACAAACGTTCTCCCTGCTGCTGCTGTCCCTGGCTGTGTGTGTCTGTGTTTAGGTAGCTCTGGTCTAATCAGACCACAGCAATGATGAAGTGATGACTCATGTGGACTTCAAGTGTGTATGTTTACAGGAGCATTTTATTGTTCAGAGGTTGCTCTTTTTTGCTCAAGAAACCTAATGGTGATGTTTCAGTTGTACTAAGCTTAGAAGAATAAGAAAAAGACAGAGGATTATAGAAATAATTTGGTCCTTGGTTAATTTGATTATGTGTGAGTTAATATTTAAATCTCTGAAATTTAATCACAGACTTTAGTATTCGCATCAAATCTGGGCAGAGTTTGAGGCATTAAGATCTCCTCTGGAACTCCAGGACTCTATGGAAAGTGGGTCTTTTTCGGAATCGCAACAAAACAAACCAAAAAACAAACCACAACACCGCAACAAAACAGAAAACAAACCACAAAAAACAAACCACAGCAACAAAAAACAAAAAAACTACAACACATCAACAAACAAAAAAAGAAACAAATCAACAAAACAAAACAAAACCACAAAAAACACAGCACAGCAACAAAACAAACCACAAAAACTACAACACAGCAACAAAACAAAAAAAAACATCAACAAAACCACAAAAAACAAAACCACAAAAAACAACACCGCAACAAAACAAAAAAAACAGCAACAAAACAAACCACAAAACTACAACACAGCAACAACAAAAAAACACCAAAAAAAAAAAAAAAAAAAACCCACAAAAAATACAACATAGCAACAAAACAAACCACAAAACTACAACACAGCAACACAGCAACAAAACAAAAAAACCATATCAACAAAACAAAAAACAACAACAAATCAACAAAACAAACCACAAAACTACAACACAGCAAAAAAACAAAAACTACAACACAGCAACAAAACAAAAAAACTAACAAAAAACACAACAAGCCACAAAAACTACAACACAGCAACATAAAACAAAACACAACAAATCAACAAAACAAAACAAAAAACAAACCACAAAAAACTACAACACAGCAACAAAACAAAAAATACAACACATCAACAAAACAATTAACACAATTTAACACAATTAAATACAAAACTACAAAAAATAAACAAGACAATAGGCTAAAACAAAAGAAAAACAAAACCAACAACCAATTTTGTTGGCTCCCATAGCCTCGATTTCCCATCTTTAAATCATGACACACCTTCTGTTTGTCAGGGACTGTAAAGTTCAGCAAGGATTACTAAGGGTCTCAAATGTTTGCGAGGTCTGTCTAACAGACTCTGACCCTTTTACTAAACGCCCTCCATCTTGCTTAGGGCCCTGCTTTAACACTGACATTTAGTCATCCATGCAACTCCTCTCTATGGCACCTTGCACTTGAGTGTTTGTGCTCATGATAGATTTAAACATAACACATTTAAAAAAAAAAAATCTTTATTTGTGTCAGCTCATTTGCAAACTAATGTACGAGTCTGAATTTTATCAGAAGTAATGGAGAGCATGACAGCTTAAACCCGGAATATTCCTTAAAGGCAAAAAGACAAAAAAAAGAAGAAATTACAAAAAAGTAGATGAGTAATCTGGAAGACAAGAGGCAGAAGAAAACGAGAAAGAGATATAAAAAGGCAAAAGACCCTCATTTCCGCAATCTAAAGTCTGCGTTCCATCAAGGGATAAGAGCAGATTACCACACAGAGCTGATGAGGCAACATTTACTTTTCACACGCTCTGAAGACAGATGCACTTTATACAGCAGCATTTGGTCAGATGGAACAAAGCATTCTTTTCCTTCTGTGTGTGTGTGTGTGCGTGTGTGAGAACTAGAACTGTGGCAAGGGTTCTCATAACGGAGTTTGAATGAACTGTCTTCATAAAGGTCTGTTTTATCATATGATCCCCCTCATAAACCACATTGTTCTCATGCAGTATGGATCATGCAGCATGGATCTTGATGTTCACATCAAGCAAGTGACTGGCTTTAAGACTCCAAAACAACACGGCAGTGTAAAACTAAGGCGTGAAAACAGCTGTAAAATTTTAAAACAAATACTGATGGTATTGTTCGATTTCCACGAGCATGCATTTCTCTGTCTGACAGAATGAAGATGGCAAAGCACCAAATAACACTGGCACCTTCAGCTGCTCAATCATTTCCCTCATTATAGCAAATGAATCTAATGATTCATTAATGTAGAAGCAAATGTGCCACCCCATAGGTTTCCATAGAGACAAATGATGACATGCACCCAGCAAATTATAATATAATGTATGCAAATTTTAAGGGAATTGAGTGATTTCACTCATTTTTTTCAAAGCTACAGAAGATTTAAAATACTTTTTAATTAAAGAAAGAAAATTCTAAATGCTGGCCAGCTGGGTTTATTTTCACTTCAGAAGTATTTTATATTATAACATAAATGACATTTTTTTTTCTCGCATGTCTACAAGTTTTACAAAGATCTTGGCAAAGAGACTCCTGACAGAATCCTGACAGACACTAATAAATATGAGTATTCTAAACTTCAGAGCCAAAAAGTTCTTGCAAAGTATACACAAAATCGTCAAGATCATAAAGAACGCTCCATTGGGCAAATTAAACAAAAGCTCAGATGCGGATAGAACAGACACAAGTGTTACACAATACAACAGCTGCAGTACTGAGCACGCAAAGATACAGTTGGAGCTATATTCTGAGACTTAACATTTGCATATCTATATGCACCTGCATGCATATTTTTGCCAAGAGTACAAAGGTAAGCTCATTCCAGCTCTTCATGTCTGCCACCTCTCTCTCTCTCGCATTCACACACACTCCTACACACCCCGTAAGTGTGAAACTACCATACTGCGTCTCACCCCAGAGTTCACTCTTACCCAGCACACCATGAGGTTCAGACATGCGAGGGCCATCCATAAAACACAGAGAGGGAGAGAGAGTGCAAGGCCAGTGAGAAGCTATTTTCCTGAGGCAAAGCTCACTCTAAACAGGGTTTAGGTCCAGAAACCCACTCATGGGGTTGATAGAGGGGGACAAGTTGAACTTGGCTTACTTCTGTGCGGTAAAAGATCAACCTTGAGGGAGTTGTGCTTTCAGAGAAAACGGAGACCTATTAGTCTTAAGGTGCATTCACACAGACAGAGATTTTATCTGACGTTGGCTGTTTTGTTGGATGTAGTTATAGTCATTAATACAGCTGGATGCCATAATGCAATTGGTGGGCAGTATTTTACTGGCCACAGCATTTGAAAATCTGATCACAAATGGGATGTAACACTAGTAAAACTCATATGCAGTGCTGGGCAGATTACTTGCAAATTACAATTACTTGTAGTCCGTTACTGATTACAAATTAGTAACAATCTAGATTACTAATTTTAGGTAAATTAATCTGACTTTTTGATTACTTTTGACATTTATCACTTAAATTTGAATTTGGATATATTGTCACATAATGTGGTATAATAGTAAAATCGCACAGCAAGGAATAATACTAGGAGATAGGCCAGAGGACAGAGGACGAGGGAGAACACAGGGTTTAAATAATCAGGAGACCTAACAAGATGATTGACATACCAGGTGAACGTAATGACTAATTAGACACACTGGGAAAACTAGAGCGGTGTTCGAATTCGCCCCCTATACCCTATCACTATTCCCTACATTACTCCACTAATATAGTCCACTTGAAGGAGTGAATGAAAACGAGTGAGTGAATTCGGATGAATGAACGGATGAATGGATGATTGATTCAGCTGCGGGCGCCATCTTCTCGTCAGACGCGGGAATTCATTCAGTGTGCGAGTCTCAGTGCATTATGGGTATTCTCTAACCATTGAGCGTACATCAGTTGTACACTCGTTATTGCGGTGCATTGTGGGATTGAATGAGTGCACTCAATAACTATGGTTTCGGACACCACTACAAATGGCCGTCCCCTCAAATAGTGCCCTATTTAAGGTTATAGGGGCGATTTCGGACACAGCCTAGGTCAAACGATGGGGCAAACATGACAGAACCAAAAACACAATGAAACATACACGAGTATACACGTAACATCTATATATATATAGAATCCATCCATCCTAAAATATTTTCCATTATTTATGCCAGGGTTTATGAAAAGAAAAGAAAAGAAAAGAACTGCGGGGCGATTGTGAGCTGATAAAAAGTAAATTATTAATTTAATCATAAAAATTTACAATTAAAATGAATCAATTATTTGAAAATAAAAACAATCAAAATAAAACGATTGAACACAAAAAAATATTAATATTTATTTATTTACCTGCATGTCAATGTGATATCTGACATCAGAGAACTGTGAACATGCATGTGTGTTGTTAATATCGGATGGACGGACAGACAGACAGACAGACAGACAGACAAGCTTGGATGGATGGATGGATGGATGGATGGATGGATGGATGGATGGACGGACAGAGAAACAGACAGGATGGATGGATGGATGGATGGATGGATGATGGATGGACGGACAGACAAACAGTCAGACAGACAGACAGGACGGATGGACGGACGACGGATGGACAGACAGACAGAAAGGATGGACAGAAAGGATGGATGGATGGATGGATGGATGGATGGATGGATGGATGGATGGACGGACAGACAGGACGGATGGATAGACGACGGACGGACAGACAGACAGAAAGGACAGACAGAAAGGATGGATGGATGGATGGATGGATGGACGGATGGATGGATGTATGGACGGATGGATGGATGGATGGATGGATGGATGAATGGATGGATGGACGGACAGACAGACAGACAGACAAGCTTGGATGGATGGATGGATGGACGGACAGAGAAACAGACAGGATGGATGGATGGATGGATGGACGGAAGGACAAACAGACAGACAGAAAGGATGGATGGATGTATGGACGGACAGACAGACAGACAGAAAAGCTTGGATGGATGGATGGATGGATGGACGGACAGGATGGATGGATGGATGGACAGATGGATAGACAGACAGACAGAAAGGATGGATGAATGGATAGATGGATGGACGGACGGATGGATGGACAGGATGGATGATGGATGGATGGATGGATGGATGGACAGACGGATAGACAGACAGACAGGACGGATGGATGGACGGACAGACAGACAGAAAAGCTTATTAAAATATTAATATTTTATTTATTTACCTGCATGTCAATATAATATCTGACATCAGAGAACTGTGAACATGCATGTGTGTTGTTAATATCCTGGTTTAATGAATGGATGGATGGATGGATGGACGGACAGACAGACAGACAGACAGACAGACAGGATGGACGGATGGACAAACAGACAGACAGACAGAAAGGATGGATGGATGGATGGATGGATGGATGGATGGATGGATGGACGGACAGACAGAAAAGCTTGAATGGATGGATGGATGGACGGACGGACGGACAGGATGGATGGATTGTTGTTGTTAATATCGGCTGGACGGACAGACAGACAGACAGACATGCTTGGATGGATGGATGGATGGATGGATGGACGGACAGACAAACAGACAGGATGGATGGATGGACAGACGGACAGACAAACAGACAGACAGGATGGAAGTACGGACAAACAGACAGAAAGACAGGACAGATGGATGGATGGATGGATGGACGGACAGGATGGATGGATGGATGGATGGATGGATGGACGGACAGACAGACAGACTAACAGACAGGACGGATGGACGGACGGACAGACAGACAGACAAGCTTGGATGGATGGATAGATGGACGGACAGACAAACAGACAGGATGGATGGTTGGACGGACGGACGGACAGACAAACAGAGAGACAGACAGGATGGGCGGATGGAAAAACAGACAGACAGACAGGACGGATGGACGGATGGACGGACGGACGGACAGACGGACGGACAGACAGAAAGGATGGATGGATGGACGGACAGACAGACAGACAGAAAAGCTTGGATGGATGGAAGGATGGATGGACGGACAGGATGGATGGATGGATGGATGGTTGGATGGACAAACAGGCAGAAAAGCTTGGACGGACGGACAGACAGACAGACAGGATGGATGGATGGATGGATGGATGGATGGATGGATGGATGGACAGACAGACAGACAGGCAGAAAAGCTTGGATGGATGGACGGACGCACGGACGGACGGACGCACCGACGGACAGACAGATAGGATGGATGGATGGATGGTTGGATGGACAAACAGGCAGAAAAGCTTGGACGGACGGACAGACAGACAGACAGGATGGATGGATGGATGGATGGATGGATGGATGGATGGATGGATGGATGGACAGACAGACAGGCAGAAAAGCTTGGATGGATGGACGGACAGACAGACAGGATGGATGGATGGATGGATGGACAGACAGACAGACAGACAGACAGAAAAGCTTGGATGGATGGACGGACGCACGGACGGACGGACGGACGGACGCACCGACGGACAGACAGACAGGATGGATGGATGGATGGATGGATGGATGGACAGACAGACAGACAGACAGACAGAAAAGCTTGGATGGATGGATGGATGGATGGACAGACAGACAGGCAGACAGATAGGATGGACGGACGGACAGATAGACAGACAAGCTTGGACGGATGGACAGATGGACGGAAAGACAGACAGACAGATAGACAAGCTTGGATGGACAGAGAGAAGTTAGAGAAGATAGAAGTTAGCTAGTTAGCAAACTAGACAGTGAATTGCTGTACATGTGAACCGCCCTAGAGTCATAACAGCATACAGTCATGACCTAATGATGACATATCATAAATATAACAACACAAAAGCAATTTGTTTGATCGGTATCCCCTAGGAGAAATTACACAAGAGAACAGACTAATGTGATTATGACAAAGCGGAGGCTCTACCAACTACGTTCTGTGAGCACCCTTAAGTCCTGGTTTAATAATGAGTTTTTCTTTCTCTTCCTAAAGCAGATCTCCGAGATCTTTGACCTTAAATGACTTGATTTAAAAGAGAAACTGGCCCTCTTAGGATGAGGGTGCAGAGAGGGACGAAGCACTAAACAGCCATTAAAGATGAGCAGAGGCCAGCGGTAAAAGCCAGAGCGACTGTGGCCCGGTTGGCTGGGAGACGTCCCATAACAAGGCCACACTAAGATTCTCCCTCTCATTTAAACCAGCCTCACGGACTGGCCTCAGTTGCCGTGGCGCCTAGCCATGGAGAAGCGAGTGCTTCACACAACCACACACACACACACACTCGGTGGTTAGAGCTGTCATAGGCTTCATGCTAGTTGTGAGGTCTGTTGTATCATCCCAGACAGAGAAAGAGAGAAAGCACTAAAATAAAACAAGAACCAAGAAACAATTCTCAACAGGGCTTGTTGGCTGAGACAGAAATGTACAAATATATTTTCTAACATACTCCAACTGTGAACAGCACAAGATAAGAGAGAAATGCACAGTTCATATATAAAGTCTGAATACATTTAACAACCACGCAACCACATATAGACACAAACACATAAATCAATGTTTCTTCAACTACCAGCATTCTTCTAAAACAACAAATGGTGGAAATAACATTTTATAAATTTTTGGAATATCATAAATACACACAATTTAATACTATTTTATACCTAATTTGGAAAAAAATACAGCTTGATGCTGTAACAGTTGTTTTTTTTTTTTCAGTAAAAATGTTTATATAATATATTATTATATTAATATATAATTAAATTGTTTGATTATTTAATGTTTTTATGATGTGTTTTCCTATTTTATGATTGAGAGTCTGGGTAAAACAAGAGTAAAAATAAAATGTATGCAAAAATAAATTATGCATTGTAAAAGACATTTAAAGAAGTTTCAATTTTTAATTTTTCATATAATAAAAAGAAAAAAAACAGTTTAAATCTGTTTTAATTCAATTCAACCCCTGGGGCATAAAACTGCAAGCGATATCTATAGATACTGAGGACATATTGAGTGTGCTCAAATACTACACTACGATAAAACACATAAACACAACAACACATTCTTGCCTGGATGTCACACTTTAGAACCAACCACAGAGTTGAAGTGTTAAAAAATGCTGGAAACTTATTTCAATTTTAAGGATAGCACACTTTCAGCGGAAATGCTTGCAGGAAAGACTGGAATAACATTATGCGCAAAAAAAAAAAAAAAGCCTAGGATCACTGCACTTTTCTTTCCCCATATTTTACAGGTGAATACTTTGGCACTGAAATGAGGAGAGATAAGGGGAATGCCCCAGGGGTCTGTACTTGGCATATCACCATTTTGGCAGGCAAAATTACAAAGTAGTGGGAGAAATATATATTTTATATTGTCTATTTACAGTACCACTGCACTGACAAAAATCTGTTTAAAGGAATGCTTGCCATGCCTCGGGCGGCAGAGATCAGCATCTCCGTGTAATCATCTATTGGTGTAAATATATTAAAGTGAGCAGACAGCCATATCTAGGGCAACATTCGTATGCTTCCAGTTGTTATTCTAACCACTTCTTTGGTGTGAAAGCCTCTATGTTAACAGGTTCAGGTCAAGTGTGTATGAGATTTGTGAGCCAAGGTGATACTGTGCTTTTACAGTTAAAGGTGAAAAACTGTATTCTGGGGTTAAATCAGAGTGCTTAGAAAGCACTGCCTCTGAGCGAGTTTAATGCTGCTCTTAATACCATTTGATCTGAACAGCTATTTAACAGTGGTTTCACACAGCCTTCGCCTGCCGCAGCCTTGATGACTATGCACCTACTTACAAAACAGTGTGAATTAAACATTCATGCCATTTTACTTCACCTGTGACTGCTGGTGACTTTATCACACGCACGCACACACATATGCACGCACACACTCGCCCACAAACACGTTTTGTTTTCATGTTTTATGGGGACTTTCCATAGACATAATGATTTTTATACTGTACAAACTGTATATTCTATCCCCTAACCTACCCATCACAGACAACTTTCTGCATTTTTACATTTTCAAAAAACATTATTTAGTATGATTTATAAGCTGTTTTCCTCATGTGGGCCAAAAAATGTCCCTACAAGGACAAGGATTTCAGATATTGCCATCTTTGTGGTGACATTTTGTCCCCATAACATGGGGTTTACCTGGACCACACACACACACAAACATAAACACAAACACACACACACACACACACACACACACACACACACACACACACACACACACACACACTGTCTGGCGCGCTTTCTGGGGATTCTCCATAGACGTAATGGTTTTTATACTGTACAAACTGTATATTCTATCCCCTTACACTAACCCTACACCAAAACCTACCCATCACACAAAACTTTCTGCATTTTTACATTTTCAAAAGAACTCATTCTGTATGATTCTGTACCCATGGGGACCTTAATTTAGGTCCCCACAGTGACACGAGTCCCCATGAGTCTGTGTGCGTTCAGGTTGAAGTCCCCACCGGGATAGAAAAACATGTCCACACACACACACACACACACACACACACACACACACACACACACACACACACACACACACACACACACACACACACACACACACAGTGCTGTCAAATCGATTAATCACATCCAAAATAAAAGTTGTTTACATAATATATGTGTGTGTACTGTGTATAATTATTATGTATATATAAATACACACACATGCATATATAGTTAAGAAAAATGTATATTTATATATAAAATATTTATATATATAATATAAATTATATAAATATATATATACAGTATATACATGCAAATATTTCTTAAATATATACTTGAATCAGTGTGTATTTATATATACATAATAATTATACACAGTATACACACATATATTATGCAAACATGAACTGTTATTTTGGATGAGATTAATCGCAATTAATCGATTTTTATATATATATATATATATATTATATATAAGTCTGTAGTTATAAATTTATATGTGAATATATAGTTATAAGCCTGAATATATAGATACAAATCCGAATATATATATATAGGCCTGAATATAAAAATTTATAAAAATGTTAATCCGAATATACAGTCTAAATATACTTTTGATAAATATTTTAGCTACATAAAGTCATATCATTTACATTTGATGACGACTCACATCAGTAGTATAATAAAATCATGTACATGGTTTTAATGAGGGCCAACATTCTGATCACATGACTAACCAAATGTTCATTTTATCCTGTTTTTTGACAGTTAGCTCATGGACTAAATTAATCATTACTGACATTCCCCAAATGGCATCGGTAACTGGAAACATTTGCATTGTTAAATTTTTTTTAAAAAAACCTCCCCTCCAACCATCTGTCATTTAGAGACCACTAATTTGCCAATCAATTCCCACTTGTAAATAAAATCAAACTACAGAAGTAAAATGGATTGAAAATGCAGTTTCATGTTGACAAATGTGCAACGTCATCGTTATATATCTAAATATCGCTAATTATTGTGCACTGAAACATGCAAATAAGTACTGAACTGTTTGGATACATGTTCACATACTCATTTCTATCAGGGAAAAAAGAAATGAAGAAAGAAACCACTTTCATCTTCTGTGCAGAAAATGAAAGCATTTCTATGTGTTATAATTACAAAAATGAAAAGCCGAAATAAACCAATTATTCCTCTAAATCTTTCCACCTTAAATTGGTGTGATTAGATTTATCAGAGCCCTACAAAGTGAGATGCTGAATTACAATAATCATAATATTTCCTGTATGCCTGTTTAATTGCGAAATTCATTTATGTCACAGTGAGAGGCCTCTTAGGCAAATGTACATGCCCCTCAAAAGAAGCAGGAAAAGATGAAAAAGCTAAGAAATGAAAGTGAAGTGTGAGAGGCAGTGTGTAAGAAGTGTTGCGGCTGCATTGCTGTAGCTACAGGGGAGCTGTGAGCATGAGGGGTCTCATCCATCAGATCACATTCATCAGATCCCAGAGGACTGGACACAACCCTCATGCGCCAGCAAAGCTGGATAGTGGATATTGCATGAGTGTGAGAAATTCAGCACTTGTTCTATAACAACAGCATTTCTTGATTTGCACCGAGGGTGTGTGGATCGTTTGTAGCTTGTGATTAATACACCCATGTGATAGAGTCGGTTTGAAAGCTTGTTTGCTGCAGATTTGTAGGCATCCCTGTCTCTGCTACTGAATATGAGTTTGAAATGTAAAGAATATACAAATATATACATGCTTTTCAACATGTTTTTGTGATGGCAGGGCACATTATCCTGGTGAAAGAGGCCACAGCCACCAGGGAATACCGTTTGTGTACATGGTCTGCAACAATGCTTAGGTAGGTGGTACGTGTCAAAGTGTTCTGACACCTTTCTATCAGAACCAGCATTAACTTCTTGAGCAATTTGAGCTACAGTAGCTCGTCTGTTTGATCGGACCACACGGGCAAACCTTCGCTCTCCACGTGCATCAATGAGCCTTGGCCGCCCATGACCCTGTTGCCGGTTCACCACTGTTCCTTCCTTGGATCACTTTTGATAGATACTGACCACTGCAGACCGGGAACACCCCACAAGAGCTGCAGTTTTGGAGATGCTCTGACCCAGTCATCTAGCCATCACAATTTGGCCCTTGTCAAACTCACTCAAATCCTTACGCTTGCCCATTTTTCCTGCTTCTAACACATCAACTTTGAGGACAAAATGTTCACTTGCTGCCTAATATATCCCACCCACTAACAGGTGCCGTGATGAAGAGATAATCAGTGTCACTTCACACAGGTCATAATGTTATGCCTGATAAGTGTGTATGTATGTATAAATATGTATATAAAGTTAGCCAGTGCTGCGTTGTACACAGTGACACATTATGTGTCATTATGCCTTAAAATATTTTTGTTGTAATTCTAAAAATGCAAAAATTGTCTTCCCGGATTTGAGTAGGGGTTTGGGCTGGTCAGTAATATTTATTATTATTTTATATTTTTAAAATATTTTTGTATAAATCTGCCCCATACACAGCGAGATAACCCAGGGTACAAATCCATGACTCACAGGAGACCTAGACAAAAGTAAACAGCAGGTAAACAGTAAACGTGTGATTTGTGTGTGTACTCCATCATATCTGTGTATGTGAGGGGACATGCAGCGGTGCCCAGAGCCCGGATGTCAGGCCTGACTCTTTTGTTAATACAGCTACACATAGGACTACCTTATTTATGGGCCCCAGGCGAACCACCCTGAGGATTGTGTGTGCGTGTGTGTGTGTGTGTGTGTATGTGTGTGTGTGTATGTGTTTGTGTGTGTGTGTGTGTTCAGAGAACACAGAGGCAGGAAGAACCTGTCTGAGTAGAGTTGTTCAGATTGCAGGACAGTATGTCAGTTTCAAGGTAATTACTGTAATGTACTCCAATTACTTCCCTTTTAATCTCATTCACTGTCTGCAGTTTAAACTGATACTCACTACACCAACAGACAATGCAACAGCACATGGTATTGTCACTGTAATCTCATCCAATATTATCACAAATCAGCAACCTTCACTACTGTATCACATTTAGCAGCTGTATAATTATGTCTTTCCAGTGTTGGAAATAGCCTAGCTTCAGTCGGGGGATCCTAGTTGGAGAGTCACAGAGTCATTTTTTTTTTTTTGCATCATTCTGGGGCACTTTCAGATGACTAGAAAAAGAAACATTTTAGAAATACATAGTGTTACATTTATATATATTTTGTGTATCCTATATGCCATGCTTTCTTACGTGTCAAAACGGAAAATTTATCAATAATGTGTGGCACAAAACAAACACGTTTAAGGAAGAACCTTCACGATCGGAGACAGACTTTGTTGCTGTGAGGATGCTCACAGACAGAGATGCATTCCTATTGGCTGCATGTACAGTGGTGGCCAAAATTATTAGAACCCCTGACAGATCTGAAAATATTGACCTTTTTTTGCCTCCAAAACATGATTTCATTTCATAATATTCATGAAACATGCAGATGGTTGCTCTGACCATCAAATATCAGATATCAGATTTTATTCACTTTTAACTTTAAAATTTAGTATGTTTTGCAGCAATTACAGCAGCACATCTCTCTGGCACAGTGTCAATATATTTCCTCTGAGAATTTCAACACTAATGTTACCCCATGCCTTCTGCAACTGAACGCCTTTGAACGTACAATAGATCTGTCCAGTTTATTTTCCAACTCACCCCAAATGTGCTCGATTGGGTTGAGGTCCAGACTTTGAGGGGGCCAGTCCATCATTTTCAATGTTCCAGCAGATTCCTTCGGTCGCAGGTAGTTCCGGCAATAGGTAGAAGAATGTTTCGGGTCATTGTCCTCTTGGAAAATAAATCCAGGCCCAATAAGACGACTCCTAGATGCCAAGTGTTCTAATAATTTTGGCCACCACTGTATATTCCAGCTGCATTCATGAAGGTTAAGGGTCAGATTTACTGCTTGCGCCAACGCAAAACCCTCTTTTGGCGTAAAAAAACTACTGTCAGGATTTACTAAAGACACGCAGTGAAAAATCGATAAAGAGTTATCTTTGCGGCTGAACATATTGCATATGCATTTGTAGGAGTTTCTCTTTCAGACACAAAATTTATGGGAGGAGAGTATTTAAATGAATCACGCAAGGTAATTTACTAAGGTTTGCCCTTGTCAATTTACTGATGTTTGTGCCATTATTTACTGCCTCAAAAAAGCACATCTTAAACCAGATGGTAACTGGTAGATTGCGTTGGTCATTATGGAAATGATCCGGCTGCGTCTGTGTACTTTGATTTGCATGTCGTCAGTAGATCACGAGCAGAACTTTCCACTCCCATCTGCGCTTTTTTGGAATTGCGCTCTCATGCTAATTTGCCCTGTTTAGTAAATCTGGCCCCAACACTGAGCAACTGCAGACGTGGAATGTTTATGTGCGTATGTACAATTTTCTGGCTATTGAGTTGAAACATAATTTTGAGTAAAATCTGTGGAATGGATTTAAATACGGTAAAATCAGAATACAACACTCTTGGCTATCTATCAGGATAGATGCTATAATTATTTAATCTTGAATGCAAGCAAGGCTGTAAAGGACAGAAGTATAGTTTGTTCAATTGGTTGTACTTTAGTCTGCTATTATTCAATTGATGGAATATCGAATAATATCTAACCAAGGACCTTAAGGCTATACTACCCATTGAACAGTCTGTATTTGCATGCACAACAGTCTTGTTTTCATTCGCATCAAATGGCGTCTATCCTGATTGCATAATTAAGAAATAAGCATAATTAAATATGTTACATTATATACTAAACAAACAGAAAAGGAGGACAATGTGGAGAACTTTGAATGATTAGCATCCTAATTCTGCTGAGTTCTTGGGAGCAGCTTCCATGTGGGTCTGCGATGAGTCATAATAAATTTTATCATGGAAAACAAAAAATCCTGCAGTGTTATAATTACCAGCTGGATGCCTTGGCGTTGAGTAACACCATGGTAATCACCGGGAAAAAAACCCCAAAGTGATCTTTTCTTAAGCGAACACCTACCACAGGCTTTCTAATAAACATGCCCTTTCGACAAGCACTACAGCAGAATACAAAAAACGGTGTGACCTTTCAGTCTTTGATAATTGAATAATAAAGACCAGTTCAGAGACATGTATGAATAATCCAGCCATCTCGGCTCAATGACATCCATCGATAGTGCACAGCAGAGAGCATTTAACACGCAGGCGTTTCTAACACGCCAATAAGGGGGCCGAGTTCAAGAGTGTCATCAGCACAGGCATGTAACCGGAGATCTCAATATATTTGCATTTGTATTTATACTCTGTGCCAGCACTAGGAGGGAAATGCATTTATAATGTCACCTTTAGCATGCAACCACCCCCGTCTGATTTAAGCATATACCCACACAGCCACACACACCAATGCACGTCGACACCGATGCACAGAGTATACCTCGAATTAGTCTAATATTCATAAAAGATAATTAATTTGTGGGATATATTTGCCGGTACATGTAATGGTTTGGACACTCAGCCAATGGGCAATCCTTCTTGGCACTGCAAAGCATAGCATGTGTGCGCTGGAATCAATTTCAGTGTCAGTCAGCGGCCTTCTCAACATGCCATTTCATGCTATTGTTTGTGTCAACAGAACAGTGCTATGGAACAGAGGAGAAATGATATGTACAATTTTATGTCATTTGTCTGACAGTAAAATGAGTTTGAATAGGTGATAAAATGACTGGAAGTATTTTGTAACAGCACCCAAAAATTTGTGCCTTGGATCCTCCTGAGATACTGGAGAAAAGCAATTGTTGTAAAGACATGGGAGTGCTTTTTCACCACTTCTTTTGGTGCGAGAGCTTGCAAGAAGGGGGGTTTGGGGACTTAGAAGGTTTCTTTTGAGATTTTATTGATCTGCATGAAAACGCAAGATCAAAAACATGAAAATGAAATAGCTTCAGGGAGCCTAAGAAACGAGTCGATAGAAAATGCTCAGGCAAAAATGGCTTGAAACTGCCTATTGTACTCAGAGTCCCTCTCGCTGCGGTAATAGTAGATGATGTTGAGCAACTACCAGGAGTGGGAGGGGACAGTATCCTCCCTTCTCTGCTGGGAGCCAAGGACTTCTACATGATAGTCTTAAAATGTGGATGGTTTGGGATAAATATTAACAATACACTTTGGTAAACCACTAATGTACAAGCTTGTTTTTCCCAGACGGTTGCACAGAGGAGTTTTAATTTATCTTTCAACTAGGGATGCACCTACAAAACTACAATTTAAAAATATTTATTTAACACTGAAAATTTTTTAGCATTCCAGCAGACATTATACAAACAAAGCACAATATAACTTAAAAAAAAAATCTTATCTTTGGCCTATTATGCCTACAGGTATCATAATCAAATCACTGAGGGTGCTCTATTAAAGTGCAGATGTAGGCTAAGCAACGGCTCCACCACAGCAGTGAGTGTACAGTGAGACAATTAAGATTATTTAGAATTTCAAAAATATTTTGCAACGAATATTTTTCTATTAATCTATTAGTCTGCCTTTACGTTGCTTTAATGCGTTACTATGTCACTTCTGAAACTTTGCAGCATGCAATTGGCCATTAATCCTTTTTGCAACATTAAAAACAATAGTTTTATTCAATGGATTATATAGACTGTAGACTCGAAAGCGAGCCAAGACCGCTCCATTTACGATCACTAAACGCTGTCGCTATGTCAGTTCATCGCGATCTCACAAAGTTCAATGAAGCTGCTAACAATGCACAATAAATATTTTACTTACATCGATTCGTGTCTACACTTTGTTTGTTTGTTCATGAGAGGTTTTGCGAGCCTGTATAACTCAGCACTGAATAAAAACTGGCGGTTTGAGCAGTGAGTGGAGTCTGACTAACTTTAAACAGATTGGCCATTGCGTACAAGAGGTCAACAACTATGTCACCGCTGCAGAAACACGTTGTAAATGTATACATTTGACGTTCTACAGACGCAAATATGCACTGGAGCATTTGCCAATATATTATTACAGTATCAACTGAGGGTACTCTTGCTTGCATTTCAGGGTGCTTAGACAGTTCAGCAGAACAGTGTCTGCAAACGGCCATTTTTGCGTCTTTCTCGGACACTTTAATGCTTCCACACTTCCGACATGTTTGCTGCATTTAGAAGCGTGCGCGCCTCTCTCTCACACGTGCTGGTTGCTATATTTGACTGCGTCATCAAAAACGTCATTGTTCGGTAAAATTTATTCAGTCTTTTCACTTATTCAACCGAAATTATTCAAAAATTGCACTTTCGGTGTTCGGCCGAATGATTTCGGTTGCCGAACATTCGGTGCATCCCTACTTTCAACATGACTGATTGATTGAGAAGCTACTCTACAAAAATGTATAACTGTTTGACTAGTCTGTCAAAGTCAGACTTAAAGGAGAGGTTAATCAGGTACGTGTGTTGTATAGGTTCTAAGTGTTTTACTTAAAGGGATAGTTCACCCAAAAATGAAAATTCTGTCATAATTTACTTACCCTCAAGTTGTTCCAAACCTATATGAATTTCTTTGTTCTGCTGAACACAAAAGAAGATATTTTGAAGAATGTTGGTAGCCAAACTAATGATGGACCCCATTGACTTCCATAGTATTTTTTAGTTTAGCAAAAGAAAGAAATTCATACAGGTTTGGAACAACTTCCGTTTGGAACAACGGAAAATGTCCATTGTCTATTGTCAATAGTGTAGTGACATATGAAGCACTCCCTACACAAAAGTTACCTTGAAATCAAGCAGCTTTCTGTTGGTCAGTGCAACTAATTCATGCGACCAACAATACGAGCGAAAACTGCGAGGGAAATTTTTTCGCCCTTAAGCGAAACCCCCGGATTCCTATTGGAATTACTGGATATTGCCGGCAAAATTTCCCAGAGCAACGGTAAATGTGATTGCACCTTTACACCACATCCTAACCAGACACGATGCAATACTGTCCACACCAGATGTGACACAACTACGAGACTTGACAAAATCAATCAAAAATCACAGCCAATCAGAAGATCGTGTGGGGCCGGAGTCTCTCTGCAAGCCCACAGCACCCCCAATGAAACTGATAAGTACATAATCAAATTCATAAATATTACACCATTTTAAGGTTATTATACATACTGAGTTACTGAAAAATCTTTGTCATAGAATACGCTATATTCAAGATCTGAGGTGAATTATCCATTGTCGCTTTCAGTATGTCCGTAAAGGTCACACCAAATAATATTCAAACTCACATTAAATCCTTAAAACATTAGATAAAGCACATAACCAGCACCTGAGATTATAATTTTCATATAAAATTTGTATGTTTTTGTTCCAGCCGCAACATCACATAAATAGAAACAGAATTGTCACGTATTGCTGTCATGACTGGTTAGGACAAAAACTCTGATTACCATGGAAAAGATATTGCATGTCGCAGCCATGCAACACGACTGGTTAGGTCAAGTGGCCGCACAAGTCCTGAAAAGTGAAGCCAAAACGTTTCGATCGCCCCCAGGTGGTTGGTCCCATTACAGGTCATAAACCCCGCCCTCTCCATGTAATCGAATGGTACATGAGACAAACTAAACAATCTAATTACACTTCAAATAATTTTTTAAGACAGTTTCTGTAATTTTAGGTAGTTTTTATCACGCTGATGTAAGTTCAAGTGTTTGCTTTTTAAATAAGTTTAGTTTTAGTTAGTTATTTGATGCTATAAAAAATTAGCGCAAGATGTCAGCGCCATATTGTGACATTTTTACAGTCTATGGTTAGGACACAGTGTTAGGCCCTGTCCCAGATGCCACCCTAAGTTCTTGTGGTCACACTTTGGTGCCTTAATGCAGCATAAACTAGTAGAAGTCCTCTGTGGAGCCAGCATCAGCAAAACGGTACATCAAGGGCACATAGTGGCCACAGTGGGGTGCTTATGAGCACCCTTCTGAAACCTAAAACGTCAAATGGGAGGGACACCCTACGGTCTTGTGGTTCTTCAAGGACCTGCAGCACAGCACATTGTCATGAGATGAATTTCTTTAGGACTGAAAAAAGTGATACTGAAATTGACTGGATTTTTGTAGTGTCAACTTCATAACAGATGAACTAATTATTCATCAGGTAGTGATCTTTAAGAAGGTTTGTAGTCAGAATAACAGCTTGATTGCGGTACATAAGCACATGCCGAAATTCACTGCAGGATTGAAGTGTTTCTTTATAGCTATAATGATTCTACTCTCTGGCCAATTCCTTGGTAAGCTAAAGCTTTCAACAATCTTTATTTAGGACGCTCTTTAAAGACCTCATGAAATTACTCATAGAGAGCAATTCTTTCCTGTGCAGGGGCGTCGTATTTAGTAGGGACGCTAGGGACACATCCCTTCCAATACCCAGCAACTACTGAATCGTCCCTAGCAATAACTTTGATCAACTGTTGCGAAAAAAGATAATGTGAAAATGAATGAAAAGTGTCTATTACAGCATCACATTTAGATCTGCTCAGGTTGCATCAAAGATTTCTTTTTACATGTTTTACTCTTTTTTTTTTTTTACATTACAACCAATCACAGGCGTGTCGGTTGAGCACAAGAATGCAATGGCCAATCAAAGACGTTTAACAAGTGCAGATTCGATGCACTGTAAGTAAGAGATTCATTGTGCAGTGTAGTCGGCTTCATTATTCATTATGGGAGTTTTTGTGAGACTGACTAAGGTCATTGACTGTTTTAGGGGACTGATGGGGAACGTTCTTTGCTTGCTTTCTGTATATAGTTTATTCCCAATTTGAATAACCATTTTGTTTTTTTCATGCTACTAATTGAACCATTGTGAAGTATTGATTTACTAATGTGTAAAACAGCAATAAACTAAGACCATTTTATGTCCCCACCAATGTCAAAATCGAACCTACACCCTGTGTTACCCTATCTCCTGTTGGAACGGGATGTTGGTGTGAAATAGAAAGTCTTTCTTTCTTTCTGTTAGAAAATGCAGAATTGTAAATGTGTATATCTGCTACAAATTAATTATATCATATTCCCTCCCCATTAGACACCCCCCCACCCCCAAGAGTGCCCCTTTTGTGTCTGTGATACACAACAGTCTGTGCCATTATCCCAGCAAAGTGAGAATAAGCTAGCCTAGCTTTGTTTTTAGCAGTGAAGATGTTGCTATTGGTCACATTCAAAGTATATTACTACGTAAAGTGTATTTGAAACTGTATCAGGGAAAAGAGAAACTGTATCTGTGTTCTGACTGTGATGTATTTGCATGAGGTCAATTTAAAAATCTGTTTCTGCATATCACAACAGTGAAACATATGTTGGTTAGTGTCGTGAGAAGCGTTTAGCTTCTATCGTGGTCAGGATTAACCAAGTGGGGAAGAAAATGTCACAAATGTAGCACAATAAGATTTCAATTGACTTTGACAGAATGGTGCTGCATGACCAATTTGCTGTAATGATATAATCCTTGACGGCACAGACGGCCGTGTTTTATGAGCAAAAGAACTTGGCAAGTAAACCGTACTGTTTTGCCAATACTGCTATTGCAAACATAAAATTAAGTGGCATCCTCAGATGACAGCAGTTGCGTTGCTTTATACAAGTTCTATTTGAACAAAGCTCTCAATTCATTTCTCTACAGACCACTGAATAACAAACATCAAAGTCTTGAAAATTCTTGCTTAAGTTAACAAACCTTTAAGCTCATTGAGCAATTTTATGAGTTAAATACTGTAAATCAAAAGGACTTGGTATAAAGAATAGTTAAGTAAACGTGCCTGACCTTGTGTGTTTGGCGGGATGCAAGAAACAGGACACTCTGCATTTACTCAAGTATGTAAAATGAGAGGATAAGGACTGCGGTTGATTGAAATCTGTCTGTTTTAGTGCTTCGATTCATCTTCTGTACAATAGGCAGGGAAGAGAACAAGAGACCTTTCTCCTTTGGGTATAATAAATGTCATGTCGCATTTCAAACAGTCGATTAGCAGTTACAGCCAACATTTAATAAGTTCAATATCTTTAACAAAATCATCTAGTCCACAGGCAAAATAGACTGTGCATTGAATTTATTTCTTCATCATTCTTTTCCCGTTAATGTAGTTTATGGCTCAACGTATATTTGATGTTCTGTCAAAATGCTACAACCTTGTTTATTATGTCTCATTGTGAACAGCATTACTTACGAGCAAAATGAGAAATGCTGTACCAAATCATCCTCTCTCTCATGTGTAGCAAGTCTGATTCTTTTTAGTTAATTGGTTTGTTTGGATCAAAAATAATTTATTCACCAATTTGAGTCTATACATTGTGTCATTTTTAAAGTCGCAATGAAATGGAATATTTTCTTCCGTATTGTGACATAAATCTGGGTGTAACAGATTATCGAAAAAGAAAATGTGGGGTGGGGACTTGTTTCTATCTGTTGATTTTGAGATGTGGGGGGGTTGCACTCAAAAACAAATTATATCTTGCAGTTGATTGTGGAGGGGCGGGGTTTAAAGGCCAAAATGGTTCCAAAAACCACTAGAATAATGTTATATATTTTGTTGACTTGTATACTTACATTATCCCAAATGTTTCCAAGAATGTCTAAATCCAGAGAAATAAGCCATTTTAACCAGGACCGTGTTCGTGCGTCGCCTATCAATGGCATCATACCCGCGTTACCCTCGCTTTCCGGTTTTATTTTGTAGAAACCATGGAAACACCAAAGACGCTTTAATATATTATGTGCTTTATTAGACAGGTGAGCAACTGCTTGGATACATTCATCTACAGAAAATTAATCATTGTTATATAGCTCAACACAGTTAGTCTTATTGTTTAAATCTTGTTTTCTTGATTTACCGCGAGTACAATGTTTTACTAATATCAATCTAGCTTACTGCAGTGTGCAACCATTGTCTCATAGTAGCCACCGAGCAAACACACAGAGTAGCATTATAACATAACTTTCAACACACTCAAATGTACCTAAAATGATAAAACAGTGCCTCGTTACCCCACATACGCATGACCGGAAGAAGCGGAAGCGGTTGTCTGCGGCATAATAAAAGCTCCACGGCTCCTGAGCCGTGTGTCGCTCTTTTCTCTCAATAACAATCGCTCCAGCGGCCTTGTTCCACTCCAACAGCTTTCAGCCCCACCCTGCTTCATACTACAGTAACGTTAATAAATCTTTAATACATTAGCTCATCCATGAATATGATTTCTGCCCGAGTTCTGTCGGATTCTTTTCCACCGGCTGTGGAGGTGAAGACAACAACTCCCATGATTCCGCAAAATCAAGGCATTATCAAGCTACGCCTTTGTTTTGAATAAGTGATCTCTAGCAGCAAAAAATTACATAGTGTGCCTTTAAGCAAACTAAATGATTGGAGAAGACCGACATACGTCACCACAGAAGTCTGTTGATTATGACCTTGATCAAACATTACAAGTCAAAATGTTAAAGGGGTCATGCACTGTGTTATTTTATTGTTTTATGAAGTTTCCTGGGGTGCACTTTTAATGTTAGAATGTTTTTTACATAAAAAATTGTCATAATTTATAAATAAAAGGCACTTTTCCTACCCTGATTTTAGCCCTCTGGTTTGAACGCTCTGTTTTAAGGGGCGTGTCTGCTTTGAGACTTCAGTGTAAACGCCCACTGCTGTGATTGGCTAACGTCTTTCCATTTGAAATAGCTAAGTATTACTCTCTTTTTTAACACGTTTTTACTATTACAGCTCTCATGGTTAACTAATCGTGAAAAGTGTTGCATTATATTTAAATCTATGGCATTATATTTAGATCTATGGCATTATATTAAGATCGTGGCATGAAAGGTTGCAGAGATGAACATTGTAGCCGATCACAGACATGCTGAGTGCATGAAAGCAGTGATCTCGTCATTGCAACTCAGTTTCTGTACACTGTAAACGAATGCTTTCATCTTCACTAACAGTGCAAACGTGATATAGTTAAGAGATTCGTTGAATAAAACGGGAGTCACTGATAAACGCGTCACTGATAAACTCTCGTTGTTTGATTGACAGCTTCAGTGCGCGCTGCTCCAACGATTGCAAAGGGAGCTTTCTTTGATCGCTTTCTTTATAGAATTTAATCACCGTTAAATAACAGATTATTATTCCTACTAAGAGAGCCAACGCAAATTGACGTTTAGTCACTGGTTTGATTTACTGACACACAGACAAAGAACATCTGACTGTACATGAATCATTACATTTCAGATCAGGCATTAGAATTAACACAATTACTTACATGTTGCATTACTGTCGAGCCCAGGCACTGCACAGTATTTTGCAATCCTCAACGGCATGTTTATTGCTTGGTAGCTCGATCTGGTTTAGCACCACGTAGGCCTATGTTACTTTTAGGCTACCTATTCTATTGCATGTCATGCGTGAATCGGTGGGCGGGGCTAAACAGGCAGTGATGAAGTAGGCGTTGATCTTCTTCTGCAGAGGCGGTGCTTGCCTCCCTTTGACGTCATAGATCCCCACTTTGAAAAACCTGTTGTTTGCTGGGCCTGGTGTCAATAAAAGCTTTTATTGGACTAACAAGGAAGTTTTCAGTTCTAAAACTTACAGGATATTCTTATAGTATGATGACCTCTTATATGTCAAAAGCTCAAGGAAAATTTGATTTCTCAGTTCATGACCCCTTTAAATGAAACATACTGTAATGTAGGGTGAACTCAGAGGCGAGGGAGAACTGGATCCAAATGGAAATGAGGTATAATGGCGAAATAACAAAAATACAAAACTAAAAACAGAACACGAGGAACAGAATTGAGGAAATCCACCAAAATCCACAGCCGTAACAGACATCCAAGAACTAGCACATAGAACATATAACACATACAGACCTATAACATGAAGATTAGAGGGTGAATTTTAATGCCAACTAAAATGCTGCTGTTCATCCCTGTTTGCATTATATTTTAGTTTTTTAGTTGTAAAATTAGGGCGATCAAGTTTAATGCTTCCACTCTAATTCAAGATTCATTCATTCATTACAAAAACCTTCACTGTTTTTAAACCAGAACAATTGTATTATACAAAATTTATAAAAAGAATAAATAATTAAATACTACAATATATTGCTTGTTTAAATAGCTTCAATATAGTGGTTATGTAAGGGATAACGTACATCCAGACGGTTGTTATCGCAAAATAAACCCTGACAGGATGATCAGGTCTTGCATCCCGCTGAAGGGGTTTATTCTGCGATAACAACCGGCTGGATGTACATTATCCCGCTTATCACACGGCTACTTGCCACATTATTAGACATGAAATATTTTATTAGCTCTTTAAACGCAAAGCTTCCACGGGGAGAGCAGTATTTTACCACATAAATAATTATGGGGATAAGAGATATTGATTTGAGATTAAACTGTTTTAAAATCATACCTGTTTGTTTTCTTATAATCCATTATAGTGCACAAAACAATCGGCGCAAAATGGCAGCAACCGCGTTAATATGAAACAAGAGAGTGAGTCCACGATACATGGATGACATAATTAAATAACTGTACACAAAATATTGATTTGAGTTTTTATATTTTATATTACATAAAGCGCTGACTTCAGTGACAGTTACCCAGATGAGCCTGTGTTATCAGTTTTTACCGGTTGTTATCGGAGGATGACACCGCTGGATGGTGCGATTGACCAATCAGAATAAAGTATTCCACAGAGCCATGTAATAACAGCTTGTAATGTAGTTAACAACTTGCCAGTTGCCTAACTACTTTAAATTATGTTTAGTAGACTCACTTCCCCAACACTAATTATCTGTTGCTAAATGTTTTCCTCACAAAGCACAAAAACACCACAAGCTTGAGGTGAACACTTGCACAGGTGGTGCTTTTAATTAAACAATTTTATGGCAGAAGTAAAAAAACAAAGTGATGGCTATAAAGATGTGAGAACATGGGGGCGGTCGGTAGAGGCCAGTGTCAGCGGGGCTTGGACTAGGGCATTATGGGTGCATTGCTTCGCTGATGAGAGCGAGTGTGACGTGGCCAGATGTGGCTGACCAGCAGAGCCTAGCAGCGTTGAGGTGACACCCCGCTGAGTCACCCAATCAGACTTGGCGGCAATGATGACACATCCTATAAGAAGCGTGGCAAGATAGGGCTCACTGAACACAATGAGCTATAGGACACAGGGCGACGATACACGACCTTCAGGCAATGTAGGTTTTTTTCTCTCTCAGAGTAATTGGAGTATATGTGCTTTCATAACCCTTGCCCTCTTCAACAAACATCATAACTCGGGGATTGTTCTGCATCTTGCAGCCGTTCTGTTTTCTCTAATGGCATGCATGTGCTCCTCGAAAAGTTACTGTCCTCTCTTATATTATCATTTATCTTGTCATAGGTGGATGTAAGCAGTACCTCAAACATGCGGTCACTGTCCTCTCATTAGGTTGCTGTGATACACAAATGTTAACATCTCCATCATTTCTGACATATTCAGACAACGGACGCCAATTCTTGAAAATAATTTATGAAGTCTCTAAGAGGTGGGATAACAGTGACAAAGACATGCAGAAAACATTGTTTCATCAACACCATATTGCCATAATCAAAAGACTATGATAACAGAATTTATTAACCCTATAAAGCCTACTGTATCTAAATTATCAACATTTTCAAAACATTGCCAAAAAACAATTACATGCCATCTGTCGTCTGATTGATAGTTTATACTTTTTAGTAAGTAAAAGGCCTTTTAGTATAATTTTAAAAACATCACCCTTTAGGTCCTGCTATCCGTGTCTTTTTGCTGTGAAAACTTTAAAAAAAAATTATAAAGTAAACATAAGAATAACTTTTATATTGTTAGTTATATTTCACGATAAGCACTTACTTGACTAAAGCAACTTAGGTTTACTTGATTATCCATACATCATAACAAATCAAAAACTACAGAGATTTGATCATAAAACTAAGCATTTAAATATCATACAAAAATCTCATTGGTTTACACTACAAGCTATCAGAATTTCATCATACTTTTTGTAATAAAAATATCAGCAACTGCACCAAATTGCATATCTGCTCAGTATTTTTTTCCCTCCTCGAGTATGAGCTTCATATTCTCACAATACTATGTGATCCATAAAAGTCTGATGTACAGTAATACAAACAGTCAAAAGTTTTGGAAAATTAAGGTTTTTTAATGTGTTTGAAAGTAGTTTCTTAATTTCACCAAGGCTGCATTTATTTGATGAAATACAGTATAAAATTGTAATAATATCATTACAGTTTAAATTAACTGGGTTTTGTTTCTTTTGTAATATATTTTAAAATGTAATTTACTCCTGTAATAGCAAAGCTGAATTTTCAGCAGTCTTCAGTGTTACACGATTCTTCAGAAATCATCTTAATATGTTGGTTTGGTGCTAAAGAAACATTTCCTATTATTATCAATGTTAAACAGCTGTGCTACTCGATATTTTTGTGGAAACTCTCTTTTTTCAGGATTTGATGAATAGAAAGTTCAAAAGAACAGCATTTATTTTAAATAGAATTTTTTGTAACATTTATTAAATTCATAAATGTCTTTACTGTCATTTTGGATCAATTTAACGTGCATTTGCTGAATAAAAGTATTATTATTATTTTTTTAATCTTACCCCAAACTTTTGAATGGCAGTGTATCATGATTTCCAAAAAAAAAATAAAAATAAAAAATAAATAAATAAATAAAAAAAGGTCAACATTGATAATAATAAAAAAAAAGATCTTAGAATGAAAAGATCATGTGACACTGAAGACTGCTGAAAATTCAGCTTTGCCATTACAGGAATAAATTACATTTTAAAATATATTACAACAGGTTGTAACCAGTTAATTTAAATTGTAATAATATTTCACAGTATTACTGATTTTACTGTATTTTGATCAAATAAATGCAGCCTTGATGAGTCTACTTTCAAAAACATTTAAAAAAAGTTTAAATGTTTCCAAACATTTGACTAGTACTGTATCAAATATGATGTATGTACGCAAAGGATGACTGAGTTGGGCGATTTACTTTGAACCAGTTAGTTGGTATGAAGTGCTGATAAAGAAACAGCATGTTATTTTTCCATTATTACTTCAATGTTTGCTGACCAAATCACAATGTGATATGTGGATGCAATTTGTCTTCATGGGTGGACAAAAAAGGTCCTAAACTAATGCAATTAGTCAATGCAAATACTGATCAGAATTTGATTTACACATTTTCTGAATAAAAAGTACAATTTCACCACCACAAGGCTACAGTTGTGTTATAGGTGTTTGGAATGTTTTTTTTTAATCAGGTTGCCATGCAGTTTCCAGGCTATTTTGGGTTGTTGCTATGGTGCTGCTTGGTGATTACTATAAGGAGTTTAGGGTGGTTGCTTATTGGTCCAAGTCCATGGGGCCCACCTTGGGGCCCAAGTTATTCTAGACCCTAAATATGGCCCCTCTTCAAAGTATGTTTATGCGGTTGTTTTGGCCATTTTATCATCTGCAAGTCGACTATAAAAATGAATAGCAAAAGCTCTTAAGAAGATGATTCATATCCATGGTTTCACACCATTATTAATAACCACTAACTAACCATATTCTGATTTTGGCCAGAGAACTAAACAAATGTAACGGGACAGGCCAACTATTCTGTCTTTGTACAATTCAACAGCTCAGCTTTCAGCTTGAAAACATTTTATTTAGAATAGTTTTGTGACCTCCTGTGTAGGCAAATGATTAAATGTTGCCACTGGCTTTTGCCTCACAACAGCTGTTTGCCTGAATTGCTGGAAACCAATTGTACATGTACTAATGTAGCCAGTTTAATTTAAAAGACATTTAAATGCTAATAAGATACTCGCAGCAATCTTGTATTGCCTCAACAGCTCTGAAGTAGCCCCCTGATAGACCCAAATATTGTGATTTGCTTCAGTTGTTACATGTACAATACACTGTTTTTCATGATCAATCTCCAATGGCAAGGCAGTAATTCTTACTCTACTTATGACTAGCGGGTTAACACTGTAGTCTCAAAATGTAATATTTTCCCATGATTAATTCCTTTAAGATGCAATCTCTATAAATAACAGATGAAAACAGTAGAATGTCTTATAATGTACGAAAAATGAAAGGAACCTGATGGTGGGAAGGAATGTGAAGTCGGGGGCGACTTCAGCCGAGCTTAATTCATATTTAAAGACTTCCTTTATTACATCTTTAATAGCCTTTTTTGTTGGTATCCCTCAACTTTTGGCTCCCAGCACTGTTTAATTCACCTACCATTGAGTTGACTGGCTCAGAGCTCTCAACTTCTGACTTTCATCTCCTTTCTTTCTGCCTAAGCTTTTATTGCTCTTCAGCTTTTCCTTGGAGAATTAATGCCACCATATTGGACCACAAAAAACTCCAATACGAGTGCATAAAAGTATGAGGTCAGAGAGATTTACTGTTTGGATTTTAATATCATAGTAAACTGAAAAACTACTGCAGATAAACTTTCATTGAAGATATTAGATTGGAAAAAAAGCATTAAATCATTCCCCTTATGACATGGAATAGAAATTAGGCAACTGCTGCTTTACAATATCAATCAGGTTGATGGTCCTTTTTGCTAAAATGCCACAGTATGAAGATTACTCTCCCAGATTTCACTTCCAAACTAGGGATAATTCTCTCCATATGCCATAACATTAAGAGGATAAGGTTCAGAAAATGGATCATGATGCTTGTAGTGACAAGCAGCACTGTACTGTGTCACTATATCACAGGTTTCTTTTAAAGGCTATATGACATTATAGTGATTTAAATGTCCTCTATTTTAAAGATGCACTCAATATTTTATTATATTTCATTAAAAAAGGCTTTACACAAAGTAATGAACAGCACCTTTGAAAAATCTGTTTAAATCGTGTAGACTCACATTATCAGTAGCCTAATAAAAGCTGTTTTCTGTATTCATTTTTACATTTGCCTCATTGAGACACACATGTTGACAACATATGACCAGATAAATACCGCTTACTTTGTCTCAGTAACCTTATCAGGAATTTTCAATCATGTCTGACAGCGAATATAACATAGTGTGATTCTGCATCCACACCACTAGGTGTCAGTATACCAAGACAACTACCATAAAAAAAATTACAGTTTACCTTAAATTTTTTTCTTTAAAATGAGAACTATCATAAGAGCTAGTGCATACAGTAATTTAATAGAGCACTGAAAATGTATTTATCATTCTTGTTCTCCAATATAAAGGTGATCTAGAAAGTTCAACAATAATATAGTATACTGATTGCAACATCTTCTGACCCATAATAACTGTCAAGCTCTACTACAAATCATTTCACTCTGTAGACACACAGACTAAAGTTCAGACTATGTCAGATAAAACTTAATGAACTATACCTGCTAAGGCTACACCACAGCTCTGTCTGCTCCTGTTCGGGTTAATGAGTTATCGAAGGCTAATTAATTCATGGTGAATTTCTAAATTGAAGTCTGTGAGTTTCCATTACAATTAGAAGGACTCTGTTTATGAAGCGTTCCTTCGTCATGCCTCAACGAGCAGCTAATATCCTGCCATCTATTTCTCTCATCTGAGAAGAAAAAAGGCTAATTTTCCTCTGCCTTCAAGGATTTAAATAATAATTTTAATACACAAGAACCCTAACCCTCAGATTATTTTGACAATGAGAAATAAAATTAAAACACACAGGCCAGATGAGAAATATGCCTCATATCCCCTTGGCTCCAATTTGACAAGAACTGGGTCAAGCTCATGAGAAATTTAATTTGAACAGATGTCAATTAATACCCATTATGTCTTTGAAAAGCAGAATCCTTCTCACAATCTCTTAAAGCCTGGCACTCCACTAGGGATTTAGTTAGATCCTCAGTGATTTGTGTCTTGTCTCTTGGAAATCAGTTTTTACCTTGTAAGGAATGTGAGTCAATTCATTTTTTTTTTTCAGCTCTCTGGAACATGCAGACATCAAGACAGTGAATGACACAGGAATAAAGCCTGACTTGGTGCTACGCTCTACTATGCACCACTGCTAAGAATTTGCTTATTATTGAGTATAATCCTTGATAGACCACCCCAAACACATATTAATAAGGAAAAGACTTACTTGAGTGTAAACTGCTCCACAGTTGAATTTGGGACCAAGAGCAGGTAGATGTTAAGGGTCTCTCCTGGCTTTAATGGCCTCTCTGGTAGCCTCAGGAAGAGGTTCTTGTCAAGCTGTTTGTCTACCACCAATTGTTCCTGACTGGGCTGATACAAACTGATGCTTCCAATACGCAGAAGGGGTTGTTGTGATGAGCTCTCCCCTCTGGATGCCCCTCCTCGGCGTGGGTAGCTCTCCCCACACTCATCATTGCTATCTGGATCATGGAGGGTATAGTAAAGCTCCACTTGAAGGGTCTCCCCACTTAACTCAAGCCCATCTGTTCCTGAAGACTTTCTGCGACCCAATGGTGCTACATTAACATTAAACCACGTGGAAGGGAGATCCAGTTGGGCCAAGCACTGCGCCAGATTCCCTTGGAGCCTGCAGGAAGTTTTGATCTCCCGAACATCTCTAAAAGCATGCAGCCTCACACATGGAAGCTTGTCCTGAATCTTGAAGTCATCCCAGTCCCGTCCTGCGATATAGAACAGCACCTGAACCAATGGGTTACTAGCAAACACTCTAGACTGTACAATAAAGGCCCGGACCTTCCAGTTGACCGTCAGCCTTCCAGGAATGTCCAAAGGACTTGACGGCTGCAGTAGGTCCTTGGACAACGTCTGGTCTTGGGTGAAAGGCCCAAGTGAGATGTTGACTGCAGGTAGCTCCTTGGTCTGGAAGACCACAAAGCTTTCGGAGCGCTGAAGAGGGTGTCCACGTTGGCTGCCATATGATGGAACTCGGGTCTCCTGGAGAAAGAAGGCCAACTGTGTGTTGGAGAGCTTAAAGTTAGCAGGGAGGTAAACTTCTGGTGGACTGGAGGTGGTGCTAGGAACAGGGACGCTGAAGAGGGCATCGGAACTGGTAGGGGAAACTTTACCAGCAACTGCAAAGACAAAACAAGAAGAAACACTGTTAAATATGCACTGATAATATTTGGTGGTAGCTATATATTGAAATTGCTAACGCAGGTTCAAAGTCAGTAGAGCAGATTTACGAATTTAGGAACTCTAGAGTTCATGGAATCCTGCTCCTGCTCAACACTGAACCCTTAAGTGGGCACTCAACTTCATACAGCTTTACAGGGGAAGACTCTTGAGTTACAGCACTGCAAGTGGCTCTTGATGGAAAACAAATAAAATAAATGGCAAGTAGCGACGTGCCGGCTTGATAAAAAGCTTATTCATTGAATAAAAGGAAATCAAGCTCTTTTCTGTATCTGCTGGTGGCAGGGAAATATTCTCCATTTTGCAAGAAAGCGAACAATGTTTTCAAATGAATGCTTGTTCTTCCTTTCATGCCTCGAGAGCTCAGTTGGTTCTGACAATATATGCCGATTAATGGCATGCAAGAGAGAGAGAGGTTTCCAAATGAACGGATGAGTCGGGTGTGTAGAAATTAAAATAATGAGTAATAAATTCATATAGTGAATACATTAGCTTCAATGAGAGGATGGAGCTGAGCATCTTTAACAGGAATTCTCACTATTTGGAGTGAGGTGAGATATCGACTAGCATGCAACAGTTTGTCCGATAACATATTGTACACAGAAGGCATCATTGATCTCTATCTCTTGGGCTCCTAAGATTAACTTCCTAAAACTAGATGCCCAATCGATTGTTGAGAAACTTCAATATGCTGATCATAATCTGCCTGTACTGGAGAGAAATAGAGACACTTGGAGAGTAACCCTAATATTCAAAGCAAAGTTAGACCAAGTAAAAAGCTATAGAAAACACTATTGTAGAGTTACTGTATGAAAAGGGAGACACTTATGTTATTTGAGAACTCAATTCATCCTCATGCACTCTATTCAGATATGGAGCATGCTCTCAAAAATCAGGGAAACGATAAAACTTACTTATTATAATGACAAGGCGAAGTGAACAGAGAATCCATGGCAAATCCACTTGAACAAGAAAATGTCCCATATTCCACAAATGCTTTGCATTTAAACTTTGTACTTCACAACTTGAATCACTTCGCAGGTACACAAAAAGAGTATCCATGCAGCTGAAGCCAAACTGTAGAAAAAAAAATTGATAGCTGCAGATCAAGCTCAGTTCAAGCTTTGAAAACCTGCTCAAAGTCTCCAAACTTGAAAGCACATGAGTAGTATCCTCTCAGTAGTAATCCAACTGTATCCAGAACCTGCTCAAAGATCTGAAAGACACTGATCACTCGTGCCTGTTGAAAGGCTCCGAAGACACCTCCTGCCCTGCAGCATGATCGGTGTGAATTCACACTAGCATTCGCTCACTCCATCTATTCTCTGCAGTTCCTGTTTGATTGTGACTCCTCCTAGCAGATCCCGTTCTCCTCTTACAGCCCGAGACAAAGCATAGACACCGCCCTGTCTCACCACACCTCAACCCAAACTGTAATAAACTCTTTAGCTCTCATTCACAGCCAGTGCAAAAGCTCTCCTCCCAGGACACCAGCGTGGCAGACTACAAACTACCCTATTACATTCATCTTCTCCCACTAGACGTGTCGAGGCAGACTCTGAATGTGTCTGTGTGAGGGAGAGTGTATTTGTTAGGGGGGCTGGGTTTGGGGGAGGGATGCATAGCTTGAGCGCCTTCAGGCAAAGAGTGGGGGATTAGTGGGAAGATCATTGACGAATTAGCTCTCCTCCTTTCCCCATCCAACAGCCCCTGGAAGACACATCTGAATAGAGATGGGGGATGGGGGTGGAAGGTGGTGGGTGCTCTGCCCTTCCAATCACCCAGAGAGTTCTCGCAAACTCAGAGAAGGAAATAAACTATAATATGTGGGATGATGCTCTGTGCCAAGCTACCTACTACTACAACAAATAAATGTCTGCACAAAGAGCAGCAAAATATAATTAAGAAACATTTCTGACCAATGCATTCCTCAGCTGGAATGCAACTTATTGAGTACCACTTTCTGTGAAGCAAATGACATCTTTGAGACTTCTTTTAAGAGAGGTTTGCTCTGCTCCATTACATTTCTGACGTTTATCATTGTGCCCATTCAAAGGAAAGGTTCAGATTATAAAAGACCATAGATTGGGTTTCACTCACACTCATAGGTTTGAACACCTTTTGGTGTGGCTGTGGCCTGTAGAAACAGATATGAATACCTCTTAAAGGGATGAGCTAATGCCTCTGAAAGCCAATCCATTACAAACACATTAAGCACCAAAGAGCTAGTTTTCCAGACACAGGCAGTCTAATGTATATATGGTTTCAATAGCTTCATCAGATTATGTTTCCAGTGCCCCCAGGGATACACAGTATGAGAGGTCACAGATTCTAGTACATCACGCCCATCATTGCATAAGCTCTGCACTGTCAAAGAGAAGGCACATATGGGACTACAACATGACACCAAAAGTCCCCCCCCGATCCCTCCTCCCAACCCCACTAATAGACCTCAGGGTGTAGTGGAGTGGTGGCTGTTGCTGAACTCAGTAACAGGATACACATCTGTTGGTCAATGACTGTGGCTCGATACAATCCTGAGGGCTTTCTGTAGCTTTTGAGCTGCAGCCTTATGAGAGATAATGGAATCGTCATGTGTAATACGCCTTTGAAATGTCGAAGTTGCACTGTTTAATATAACTCGCCATTGCTGTCATTATTTTCTCTGTAATCCTACACTTATGTAAGATGCTGGAAGGAAAATAAGAAATTCCCCACAAGCATGTCAATTTCTTTTTAAATAATCTGTCTAGTGGGGCAATTGCTCTAGGAAATAACCCATGCAGCTTTTTCTTAAAAAAATTTTTTTTGACAACAATAAGCATTAGAAAAGAAGTCCCCCACCCACATGAACCACACACACATTATGGAAGTGTGCATAACCTACGATTGCAATCATGATGTTGTCATTTGTTTCGGAGTCTGTTAAAGTTTGAAAATGCTTCAGTGGCATGGTATATTATTTCCCGGTTTGAATTACGGAACAAATTGAACAGAGTAGTGTGTTAATTAATGAGCTGTACCTCAGAAACATCTCTATAAAGAGACACGAGAAGTGCTAGTGGAATTGTTCCATTTGAATTATTGCATTCAAGTGTACCCAAAGGAAATGCGCAGAGGGGAAATTGAATGAAGAAGAGGCTGTGAGAATACAAGATGTGACATGTGATCAAAGATTGGGGATGATGCAATTTGAAAGGTAAATCACTACACGGTAGACAAGGAGAATGCAACATTTGATTTGCAAAAACAAAAATTAGCATAATTCCATGATTGATCCAGTCACATCTGTTAAATTGAGGTAAGATTTCAATTCATAAAGAGAAGAAGCATTTTAAGTAGGGGTACAATAGCTAGAAATACAACAGCAATAACTGTCGATTATTTCCTTTGAAATTGTAATGAATTAATTTTGTTTTCATTTTTAAAGGTGCAGTGTGTAGTATTTATGAGGATCTATTGACAGAAATGCAATATAATATACATAACTATGTTTTCAGTGGTGTATAAAGACCTCACATAATGAACCGTTATGTTTTTATTACCTTAGAATGAGCCATTTCTATGTACATACACCGCGGGTCCCCTTACAGTGAAGTCACCATTTTGTGCTGCCATGTTTTTATAGTAGCCCTAAACGGACAAACTGCCCTACAGAGCACTAGCTAATCTCTGCTGTCTCATACGACGACATCTTTGTCCTGTGTCGGCCACCGTAGCTTCTCTATGTGCTTCGAAAGGGAGGGGTGAGCAGTGGGCGGTTACAATTTGCAACCTCACCACTAGATGCCGCTAAAATATACACAGTGCACCTTTAATTAAAATTTACATTAATTCACTTATTTTGTTTGGGGCAACTGTGCCATATTCTTTATGTAGTCTACACATACTAAAAAAAAAGGTGAGAACTGTGTACTTGGATAAATATATTGCTGTTTCATGTATGCGTAAAAACCAAGACATTGCCTAAACTTCACACCGGCCTTCTTGAAGTATGAAAAACAAAACTGTTCATCAAATGTTCTATAAATTGTTTATAGAAAGTGAGCTACATGACATCAGAATGCCCCCATCACACTATAATCACTGAAGCTGCCACTGCAAACTAAAGTGAAATATAATCCATTTATTTGTCTATCTATATCTGTGGATGAGGCTGCTGAAAACTCATTAGGTGTTTATTGTTATTGACAGGTCTATAGAGTAATTTAAACGCCTCTTATTTGCATTCATGAGTCTGCAGTTACAAAACTAAATCGAAAAAAAAAAAATTTTGTAAATTGAAAATTTTGATGCAATCTCATTTAAGTAGACCTAAATGGCATGCTATAACCGCCAGTTTAATATTTAGTTAAAGACAGCTGCAATCATCATAATCTTGATTATTTGATTAAATGTGCAGCCCTTTACATTTGTACTAAGGTTTTTATGTAAGTATCATCACACCTTACTGCATCTCATGAGTTCAGCAGCATTCATCAGTTATGCCAAATAAAGAACTGATTAATTCACCAAAAATACAATAGGAATTTATAACCATAGGAGCTCTGGAGCGTCCACCAAACCTTTTGATCCAAGGCTATGCTAACGAGCCTGTCAGTCGCTTTGATTCAGAGGCTAGTGAATGAACTCTGGCTTGAGTTTTGCATGACAAGCAACAGTTGCAAATGAAGTGATTTACATAAGAAACAGGCGCTCAGACCGTTAGTATCACGTCAGGCCTTGGCGTATCACAAATAGTGACTACCATTGCATTGCATTCTCTTCATTATAGCACTATGGTTTCTGTTTTTACTGAAAAGGTGGTGCTCAAAGGAAATGTTTAGAAGGAAATGGGCTTTCAGATATTCCAACTCTAAACCGCTGACCATATTTTGCCATTATTTCAGCATTCAATACCATGAGGCCTAATGTATTTTCTCCGCTTTGCACCACTTGCCCTTGTCTGTCCTACAAGTGCCTTTTGCTATGAGTGGATGAAAATTGACTTAATAACAGAACTCGTGAGATACTGAGCAGAGAGCGGATTGCTAATGCGGTGCCATTGCTTTGCTGCAAAGTCATTTATGGTAGAATTAAATGAAAGGGAATGAGGAGATTTGTCATTAAGAGTTTGACAGGATATAAATCAGAATCCAGTGAATTCGGATGGTAAGGCACATTGCCACAAATTCAGACTATGAAATATTTAAGTGCCTAATTATAGTAACGAAGCAAAATTATGATTCTATGCACAGTACAGAAAAAAGTAGCCTCGTTTCCAGAAGCTGTGAAAAAGACATTGTTTGAACATTTGAACATGTATGGCATGGCTCAAAAATCCTGTCCAAAGAAAGATAATAATGTTTGTATATATGAACTAACTAAATTATTGTATAACCATATATATTATTTTATAGATCCATAAAAACACTGATTCA
Source organism: Coreius guichenoti (assembly GCA_039654105.1). Classification (NCBI taxonomy): domain Eukaryota; kingdom Metazoa; phylum Chordata; class Actinopteri; order Cypriniformes; family Gobionidae; genus Coreius; species Coreius guichenoti. The sequence goes on along the minus strand of CM077169.1, from coordinate 45,883,144 downwards.
CAAACTGATGCATTGTTTAGCATTGCAATGTGGTTTGCCTGGCAAACTCATGAATCAGAGTACATGTAATAAGATGTGTCTGAAGTGTATTCATACCTGCCCACAAATACACACACAGACACGCACACACACACACAAGTAGTTTTGCTAACTGCATTGATTGTACTTTAGAAGACTGTTTAATGAGCCTGAAAACAAAAACAATAGGGAAGGGCCCATTCCACTGGGAATACTAATGAGTGTATTGACTGAGAAGGTGTCTGGGTATGTTGATAAATGATTATAAGTATAAAGCACATTGCTTTCACCTTCATAAACAATACAGTCTGTAGCATCTTCAGTGCTCAGACCAGATACTAAATATCTGGGAGGGGTTTGAAACTATTTCAAAAGAGCTTTCAATGATCTTTATTAACAAATTTTGATTATTATTGTTTCAAATATGTGGATTCCACATTTTAAGTCTCTGTAGAATATTATATAAATTGCATAAAAGTGTATGTACACAACCGGCCTGCACGGAATCATTGCCCACAGAATCCCACAGAGAGGTTCTGCATAATTTAAACGGCAGTCATTCACAAAGTTGTACATATTCACCCATCATTTAACAGATATTTTGGCTAATTTGATTATAAGAGTGCAGTATTCTCAGCTCTGTTTAACACCTTTTTCCATTTCCATTTGCGTTTTTACATTCTGTAGATCTTTCCCCACAATCAGTAGAGAAAATGTGAAAAATGATACACCGATTAGGGGCTTTGGTTAAACAATGTAATTTTAACGAAAAAGCATGCAGAAATGCTAACCAGCTGTCAGTTTTCTTACCATATACAGTGAAAAACTACTCTTTACTGAACAGTGTGGAGAACAAGTATTTGATACACTGGCAATTTTGCAGTTTGATAATAAGTAAATAAGTAAGGAATAAGTAAAGGAATAAGTAAAGCTAGAAGTGAAAATCCTGCAATATCTCCAGATGTTCTATCCGTGAGACCATCGATCGCAGCAGATTACGACACAAGTCTGCCGAACAAGAACACTATTCATTAACATCTGCACCGAGAGCAATATTTCAGTTTCATTCAAGAAATGCTAGTGGTCTTTCATTGGAATGACTCCACTAAGCTGGCAAGGATTTGGAGATGAACACCATCCCCGTCCCTGAAAAACCGCTTATCGACAATAGTAAATGCAATAAACCGTAAAACCTTAAGCCTTGAATATTGCTGATGAATTTGAAAAGATTGTGATCTTGGCCTGTCAGCTGTTGCAGTCCGCAGGGGGACACTGCTCCTTATAAGCTAAGATTGCACTTATTCAAATGTAACAGTGATTTATGGCAAATGCGAACATTAAAGTTTAATGTAGTGTTATAGGTCACAGCTAGATCAGAGCCGGATTAAACAACAGAATATTACAGGCACTATTACTGCTTGTGTTATAAAACAGACATTTTTACTGCACATGACCCTTTTCATTGTCTTGTCTCAAAGCACAATAACTACATGCTCATGTGACAAGTTCATTTAAATCATTACTGATTAGCCACTGGATACGAACATTGGCGTGCCATGCACGAGATGCTCAGGAAATTGATGTGACATGTCTTGTGCGTCAACTGCGCCACTCAAGCTGTCATCAAACTCTTTCATGCATGACTGTCACCAAAGCGCCTCTATATTTCTGTGTGTCCGCAGGCACAATGCAAAAGTTTAATGAATGCGTAAGAATCATCCTCAGGTAGGTCGTACATCCTGATGTACGTCTTTTGCCATTGCAAAGCTCTTTGGGATCACTTTAATAATCACTGAGTAATATTTTCACATGATTAGGAAGGACATTTGGTGACATTTCAAAATGTCCACTGACCCCACTGGCAGAACTAGGAGATTTCATACTTAGATTATTGTGAATAAATGACTTTTTAATTTTGGTTTGTTCTTGACACAAAGATATTGTATGATTTCAAAAGACTATCCATAGCGTATGAACCAAATGGACCACTTGATACTTTTATGATGCTTCTGCATGTTTTTTTGAAGCTTGAAAGTTCCAGTCCAAGGTTCCATTTTTTGGAAAAAACAACATTCACATTCTATAAAATGTTTTCCTTTGTGTTCCATAGAGGACAGCATACAGGTTTGGAATGAGTATTGTATTATATTATATTATACTATATTATTATAAGTAACCATGAAAAATGTTTAACAGCATTTATTATTCTAACTTAATGTTAATTTCTATTTATACCAAAACTTTTTCAACCAAGTTGTATAAATTAACTATATATATATATATATATATATATATAAACCATACCTGCATTAATCAATGTTGTAAAATTGTTGTACTATTGTTGTAATATTTCATACAAATTTCAGTTTTACATAATAATTTTCCACTCTCTCTATGACGCTTTAAAACCTCTTTATGTAAATGATCTATGATTGGCTAATTGCTTTGCATGTGAAATGAATTATAACTCCCCCGCCAAGCTGTTGTATACTGAATGGGCATATATGATATAATGTGGGTGAGCTTTACATTGTGAACACGAGAACGAGCAAAGAAAATCATATTTACATGATATGTCCTTTTTAATTACAGCATTTATTATACATTTTAAATACATTAGTATGTAGTGAGGTAATGAAACTGTATACTTAATTTTTAGAACACTGTGAAATTACACATTAATATTGTTATTGCTTTTTTTAAATGATAATGTGATTCAGGTTGCACTGAATTTTCCTATAAAATGGCTCTAATGAAGCGTGCTTTATGAGAAAGAGTGCAGTCCATTACGACAGCAGTGCAGTTCATTATGAATGTTCAACAGGTGTTTACTATTTTTCGACACAGCACAATCAGATGATAGACATCAGTATTGATGGGATATCTATAGCCTGGAGCTTAAGCGGTCCTGTCAATAGATTGCTACCTGCTGACAGTTCCCCGGAGAGAACAGAGCTGTAGATGCAGCCTTGAGTTTGACAGGGGCCATCGATATCACAGTGCCTGAGAAGTCATACCTCAGCTTCAATGGCCACACATTTAGACCATTATCAATGACCTCCATATATGACAGTTTTACTTACTCAGCTAACCAAAACTCACACAGTCCAACCTGAGTGCACTTTCACAGATTTTGATTCTCCATTGTTTAGACTTAACAGTGGTGGTGCACAACTGTACCTATCTACCTTTTTACTAAACAACCATGATGACTTCCTATTTCTGTTTTAATGTTTCCAATGTCCGGTCTCATTAAAAATCAGAGCCGGTGTTCTGATGATTTGTGCTACCCGCTCAGACTGTGCTACCTCCCATAAAAACGTAGGTAGCACAACTTGATAGTGAAAAATGCTATCAGATTGTGCTACCAGCCTCATATTCATGTGGTTTGAGGATTTATTAATGTCCATACCTACCCCTACCCTAAATAAAATAATATAAATATAGGGCCAGATTTACTAAACAGGGCAAATTAGCATGAGAGCGCAATTTAAAAAAAAAAACTCAGATGGGAGTGGAAAGTTCTGCTTGTGATCTACTGACTATGCGCAAAATAAAGAACACAGACACAGCCGAATCATTTCCATAATGACCAACACAAGTTACCAGTTAGCGTCTGGTTTAAGACATGTTTTTTTTTGGCCGGTAAATAATGGCACGTTCTGCGTAATGAACCTCATTGGTTCTTGCAGAAGCTGAAACGTGCTGCGTAACACGAGAATGAACCTCATTGGCTCTTGTGGAAGCTCAAACGTGCTGCGTAACACAAGAGAATGAACCTCATTGGTTCTTGCTGAAGCTCAAACGTGCTGCGTAACACAAGAGAATGAACCTCATTGGTTCTTGCTGAAGCTCAAACGTGCTGCGTAACACGAGAATGGACCTCATTGGTTCTTGCTGAAGCTCAAACGTGCTGCGTAACACGAGAATGGACCTCATTGGTTCTTGCTGAAGCTCAAACGTGCTGCGTAACATGAGAATGAACCTCATTGGTTCTTGCTGAAGCTGAAACGTGTTGCGTAACATGAGAATGAACCTCATTGGTTCTTGCTGAAGCTCAAACGTGCTGCGTAACACGAGAATGAACCTCACTGGTTCTTGCGGAAGCTCAAATGTGCTGCGTAACACGAGAATGAACCTCACTGGCTCTTGTGGAAGCTCAAACGTGCTGCGTAACACACGAGAATGAACCTCATTGGCTCTTGCGGAAGCTGAAACGTGCTGCGTAACACAAGAATGAACCTCACTGGCTCTTGTGGAAGCTCAAACGTGCTGCATAACACATGAGAATGAACCTCATTGATTCTTGCGGAAGCTCAATCGTGCTGCATAACACATGAGAATGAACCTCATTGATTCTTGTGGAAGCTCAAACGTGCTGCGTAACGCGAGAATGAACCTCATTGGTTCTTGCGGAAGCTCAAACGTGCTGCATAACACACGAGAATGAACCTCATTGGCTCTTGCGGAAGCTGAAACGTGCTGCGTAACACAAGAATGAACCTCACTGGTTCTTGCGGAAGCTCAAACGTGCTGCATAACACATGAGAATGAACCTCATTGATTCTTGCGGAAGCTCAATCGTGCTGCATAACACATGAGAATGAACCTCATTGATTCTTGTGGAAGCTCAAACGTGCTGCGTAACACGAGAATGAACCTCATTGGCTCATGCAGAAGCTCAAACGTGCTGCGTAACACGAGAATGAACCTCACTGGTTCATGCGGAAGCTCAAACGTGCTGCGTAACACACGAGAATGAACCTCATTGGTTCATGCAGAAGCTCAAACGTGCTGCGTAACACGAGAATGAACCTCATTGGCTCTTGCGGAAGCTCAAACATGCTGCGTAACACGAGAATGAACCTCATTGGTTCTTGTGGAAGCTCAAACGTGCTGCGTAACACATGAGAATGAACCTCATTGGTTCATGCGGAAGCTCAAACGTGCTGCGTAACACGAGAATGAACCTCATTGGCTCTTGCGGAAGCTCAAACATGCTGCGTAACACGAGAATGAACCTCATTGGTTCTTGTGGAAGCTCAAACGTGCTGCGTAACACATGAGAATGAACCTCATTGGTTCATGCGGAAGCTCAAACATGCTGCGTAACACGAGAATGAACCTCATTGGTTCTTGCGGAAGCTCAAACGTGCTGCGTAACACGCGAATGAACCTCATTGGTTCTTGTGGAAACTCAAACGTGCTGCGTAACACGAGAATGAACCTCATTGGCTCTTGTGGAAGCTGAAACGTTCTATGTAACACATGAGAATGAACCCCATTGGTTCTCGCACGTCAAGCAAGCATGCTTGAGCTTCCGTTTACCACAACTGATGTGTGCGTTGATGAATATTAATATGTGAATAAAAGCCTAAATTCAAACTGTTTATATAAAGTGATTGTGTCTCTTCAGAAAATTTAAACTAAACCACTCAATTCATATGGATTAGTTTTACAATCTCTTTATGAACTTTTTGAAGCATCAAAGTGGTAGCTGCGTAGCTGTCAATGGAGGGACACATTTCATCAAAAGCATCTTCATTTGTGTTCTGAAGATGAACGAAAGTCTTACGGTTTTGAAACAACACCAGGGTGAGTAATTAATGACAGAATATTCCTTTTTGGGTGAACTATCCCTTTAATGCCTTTTGCTGAATACAAGTATTTATTAAAAAAGGGGGAAAAAATCTTAATGACCCCAAACTTTTCAACAGTAGTGTATCCTCGAAAATATCCTTTTACAAAATACTTTCTATTGTGTTCAACAGAAGAAAGAAGGGGTTGGAACGACATGAGGGTGAGTGAATGATGGCAGAATTTTTGGCTGAACTATCAATATCATATATTAAGTCAGTAGATATCCACATGCATATTTAGATTTTTTTTTTCTTTGAAAAAACAAAACAAAACATACTACTCTTGTATGGCCAACAATTCTTATCACAAACACTACAGACATTTTTGAACCGTGGTTGTACATGGTTTTTGGCCAGAATAAGCTGCAATAAGGACAAGACTTTATGCCATAAGTCAAAAGTCTAATTAGCAGCCAACATAAAGGGAATCACACCCAGTTCAGGACATAATACCACCAGCTAGAGTCATGTTCAGCTCAGGTAGGCCTTTTAACGACATGTGAAACCACTGAAGTCATTTTCAAAGGAAATGTTTATGAAAGCATCAGAAATGAGGGCATGCTATTAGGTCAGGACATATTCAACCTGTTGCACAATGCTTTCAACTTAGAGTTGTCATGCTTCAGATTAGACCGATAAAAGGAAACAATGCCTAGTCAATGGTTAGCAAGGATTTCTTGATCTCTCTTGTGAGAGCTGGCAGATAAAAGGAAACAAGCCATTTCTATTAAATATTCAAGAAACTCTCACAAGCCGAGCGTATGATTTATTGATTGCAAAAGTGGAACAATAGAGAGCAACTTTTTTAAAAGCTCCTTGGAGAGAAGGCAACTTTTTTTTAATGTGTAAGAGCTACCAGGACCTCTCTAAAGTCATTTGAACACTTAGCTTGGTTGTATTGGGTTAACACCATTCACAAGACGCTAATGGACTGCCCTGGGAACTTTCCTTAAAGCTAGCACCAAGGTTAGCCTTCTTTCAAAACAATCCTTCAGGGGAGATATTAAATCCACCTAGAGACTGGAGAAATAGGCTGAGAGGAGGAAAAAGCTGAAACAGCAATTTGTTTTTTAAATCAAGCAGAGGCTTGGGAATACGGGACGTTCAGGATCACCATACAACAAGTGCCTTTTCAAAGTGGGTGTTTTATGCTATGTTGGGCTTTTGCGCCTTAATAGGCCACAGTAGAGAAGTCGTTTGTACTGCCGCTTTGCAGTCCATTGCATTTTGGCCTATCTATGCATTTACACAAGCCACATAGGCTGTTGTAAAGGCCAGTGTCCATGTGCGGTTAAGGTTGTGGTACCCCACCAGCATACACAAGCTTTGTTTGATCAAATTTATGGACTCTAGCCTACAGCTGTCTTCCCAACCTCTGTCCCCGGTGGCATGATAATAAAGGTAAAAAAAAAAAAATAGTGTATTTGTTGTTCAGTATTTATATAAAATGCTGCCTTTCAATATTTTTTACTCTGTGAATGGGAATTATTTTTCTTAAAGGGGTGGTTGATCAGCTTTCTTCGAAGGCTTGATTGTGTTTATGGGGTGCACTGTAACATGGGTTCATGCTTCATTTAAAAAAAAAAAACATTATTTTTCACATATTTTACCTTTATTCTACACCGCTGTGTCCCTTCTTGTAAAAACGGCCGGATAGCTTCCTGGTTCTATGAAGCCCCTCCCTCAGAAATACGCAATGGGCTCAGATTGGTTAGCTGGCCCCGTGAGTTGTGATTCGCTAACTGCCTAGTGCATGTTGTCCAGAAACGTCACGCCCCTTACCATTATGGTTAGTTGCATATGCTCAGGTGTATTGTAATAAACAATGGCGTCAATATTGCCTTATCAATTTGAGCCCAAATCAGACCCAGAGAATATTAGTGAAGAGGATCGAGGATCTGTTACAGGACATTTCAGAATGGTATGTTTTTTTATTTGTAGTTGTCTCATACTTTGTAGATATACCGTTATTTGTAAATGCTACTAATGTTAGCTTTTAATATACGGTTTTAGCCTTATTAAAGCTTTAGTACAGCAGAATACATGATTGCCTTGTAGCCATTTTTTCATATATTCGTTCTAACAAATGATACTACAGTTCTCGAAGGGATTATTTGATTACAGACTGGATCTATAGTGATCGCTACTGACTGTATAGAACCGTTTGTCTTTATACAACGAGTATAGCCAAATATCTGTCGCCAGAATTATGAGACCATTACAAAGACTAATCATGGATTTATTACAGTGGCCATATCAAACACAGAACCATGTTTAGTGTGCCTGCATTTACACTGATCACTTAAACGCCAACAAACACCAACATTCGAATTTCGCTAGTGGGATTAAAAAGAAGTTTGTAGGTGTTTGTCAGATAAATTTGAATCAGCAGTTAGGTAACTGGCTAGCGGAGCCAAACAGCATTTGCCTTTGTTTACGTCCTTGCTACAGCATAAAAATAACGATAGAAACTATTCATGGAAAACACATCAACAAAGAATAAAACATACTTACAGGTTGTGGCCCATAAACAACAGCTTCTGCTTTTAACTTTTAACTGCTGTCCTAAAATGTGCAGCACAGAGAGCTATATTTGGATTATAATGTTCAGGAAGGTTCAGCGTTTCGACGGCACGGCAACAACACTACTCACGCTTCCTCTTCTCAACATGGCCTTTGTTGCGTGTTCCCGGGGGCGGGGTTTATGTAAATTTTAGGGTTAGTGATGTCACTAACCCATGAGAAGCTCGCTGTAGTCCCTACCGGCCGTTTCTTGTAGTCCTTAAAAAGCAATTTCTTTAAAAGAAAATATCTCCCTTTGCTTTGAACTTTGAGCGTCGTAACTTTGCAGATGTTGTTTATGCTCAAACAGCAACATTACACACTAACTAAAGTTAAAAGTTAAACCATAATTAATATAATCTAAAATGTATCTACATATACATTTATAATAATTTTTATCGTTATATTATATTTTTATTGTTTGAATATTTATATTTACATTTTTTATTTTATAAAAATGTATAAAATAAACACTTTTATTGTTTGTTGTGTTTTGCGCCAATTATAATTTAGTTATACATGACAATTGTCTTAATTTTCTCCTTTTTCTGTGCCTTAAAATTGATTTAAACAGATATAAATATGCAGATCCTGCATTACCAACTTGTCCTCATTATCATGATACATCTGCATGCCTGACATATTGACGTTTAACATTCTCATTGTTTTTGCTTAACTGAATACACGATGTTAGCTAACTGCATGATTTTTATTGTCTTAGAACTGTACATTTCTGCCATTTGATTATTACTCTGATCATCTCTGATTATACCCTTAATTATAACGTAGAAACATGCATTTTCTGTAAATCTGCTTTATTCTATCTATCTATCTATCTATCTCATTTGGTTCTTACCGATTCAGGTAGAAAGTTTTGCCCCTTGCAGTTTATCAGAACTACTGAGCTGATGCAAAAGATTCATGACTGAACGTTTATATAATCATTGATTACTTCATCTGAGTAAAACTAAACCACAGGGCGGTGTAACTACACCATCTTTTTAGCCTCGTCCCACTACAATCACTGTTAAAGTCCCTACAGTGCATATGTGCAGGTTCACACAGTAAAGTGATATGCCAGGTTCAATTTTAAAGCGGCCGGTCACAAGTACTCCTAAATCCGCTGTGGATTGGCTCAGGGTCTTAATGGGTTTAAAACACTTGGTGGAGGTGAACATACATATAACCCTTTCAGACTTTGTCTCATTGCAAGATGGGTTGTTTTTCCCATGGTTTACTTATGATATGCAATATGTGACACTAATTGGGATCCTGTGGATCTGTACAGGACAATGTTTGTAAGTGTGCACTTGAGGTAACTCTGAAAATGGACTGCTATGTTTGATGATTTTGTGCTTGCTTTAGCTGTCTGACAAACAAAAATGTTCTGACAGGCTGGTAAATTCGTGTAAGGGATCCATCTTCCCCTTGAAATGTAGACAGGTTGCTAGAATCATTAGCATGAGTACTTGAGAGGTGCTTTTTTGTGCTAACTTCATGAAGACTGCAACACTCCCCTGAGATTTAAAGCACACTGCAAAAGAAGTAGATAGTACTAGCTTGTACGTTTTCTATTGAAAACACAACATTTGTCCATTTTTTTTTTACTTTCAAAGCTTGTGTATACAATTGAGAACTTTCCTGTTTTGAGGATAAATCACCAGTGGGCTGAATTAAACCACATGGAGTGAGATATGCAGCATTATACAGACAATCAAATCATTTCTGCACATGCAGACTGATGTCTTTGAGAATGCATTGCGCCTTGCTGTTTTTCAGCATCTTGCGCCAAGAGTGCTGCGCTTTTATGATGCCATGTCAAATTAAACGTACACTGGATTGCATTCCATCTAGGTTTTTTTAACTTTCAAAAACAAGATGGTGATTATTATGTATGGAAGCTTGTTTCTGCCACAAAATAAAACATTTTAAAAGATACTTGCAACTTTTTCCTCTCACAATTGTGTTTAGATCTCGCAATTCTGACTTTTTTTCTGACTCAGAATTGTGAGTTATATAAAGTCAGAATTGCATGATATAAAGTCAAAAGTGCGAGTTATCAAGTCAGAATTCCAAGATATAAAGTCAGAATTGTCCAATTCTGAGGGAAAAACAACTTTTTTCTCAGAATTGCGAGTTTAGCTCACAATTATGACTTTATATCTCGCAATTGCATGTTATAAAGTCAGAATTGCGAGATATAAACTCATAACCAAGGCATAACCCTTTAAAAATAAATATTGGTGATCAATATTAGCTGATCCTAGTGTTAAAATATTAGTGATTGTGCACCACTACTTAACCGACAACCTTGAATAACATCATGATGGAAAAACACACTATAAGAGAGGTGTGATATACTAAACCAGGCTTGTCGATGGAGAAAATATGCATGTCTCAGTTATAAATCACACATATTGTCCCAGGAGACACTAGATTTGCAAATCATCTTGTGGATGGATACATTTCTACAGAACCTGTGATTTTTCAAAACAACAGATTTCATAAAAAAATGATATTTTCCAAACATCTGACTGCCTTTATCTACATCATGTTAACACCACAGTGTTCCAGCACTCCAGTCGCAAACTTGTACATCAAATCAACATGACATAAAAATGTTTTTGTCTTACTCAAAGCTAGATTTTATATCCAGAGAGAATGGTGTGTCTGTTATGGAGAAGATTATTTGTGGTGTCTGAGATACTGAAATGGAATCGTGTGAAAATCTCAGCGTAAACAGAGACACTCAGTTGCACTCATGTATGATTTATATGAATGTTCATTTTTTGTGTGAGATGTGATTTAAAACCTACTACCTACCTTTCAATTAAAATCATGATGAAACGGAAGTAGACATTTTGTAAGTGACTTAACACTTATTGTTTATTAAACTGTTGTATAAAACTAGCATTCATTTTCCAAACCGCTTAGGGTCATGAGGATGCTATATTATATGTTATGAACTAACTAACAGTCTATTATATGTTATGAACATAAAAAACAAAAACTCATATGCCTAATATTTTAAATATTTCATATTTTGGGGGGCATTTTTAATTAATTTTGATGGCGTTTTTGCACCAAACCCTGTTAATTTCCAACCATGATTAGCATCACCACAACCATGACACACTGCAACATTTTCTTAGGTTTAAAATGATTTTTTGTATGCTTAAATATGAATGAATAATCTTTTTTTCAGTATTGTAGAAAAACTGCTTGAATGAGAGGCTATGGATATGTCCTGTCTCATCTCAGTCATTCTCATTGCCAAACATTTCATAGCCAGCAAGATTTGAGTGCCAGTTCGAGATTGCTGATTGGAGTTGCGACCTCATTATGTGTAACAACTGAGATGTGATTGTGTGACTTGCCAAATATGCTGAAGCATATCTGAATAAATAAACATTCAAAATTGACTGCATTAAACCAGTATTAAAGTAGTAAGAGAGGAATGATGTGCAATCTAAGTAAACGTGCCCACTTACTCCTGTTAATCTTGCCAATGAAATTACTGATAAAAATGGCCGTTACTGAAGGACATATTCTGCACATCACTTAATAAAGTGGGTTAAAGTAAAGGCCTTCTGAAGCGAATCAATGGGTTTGTGTAAGAAAAATATTCATATTTAAAACTTTATAAAGTAAAATATCTAGCTTCCGGCGGACCGCCTTCTTATTCAACTTACAAAGATCAACTTTTCCTTGAGCTTTTGATAATATAAAAGGTCATCGTAATAAGAATATCCTGTAAGTTTCGGAGCAATAAACATGCCGTTGAAGATTACAAAATATTGTGCAGTGCCTGGTTGTGGAAGAACACAGTCACTGCATAAGCTTCCTTCGGATTCCAATATTAGGAATGAGGTTGAACTTTAATTTTAATGAAGTTCCAGCTCACGTGGGTAAGACATTGAGCTTTTGTTCACTTCATCACACCGCGGATTCGTTTGTAAACAAGAGACTGGATTTTCAGACAGAATGAGATTAAAAAACAATGCTGTGCCTTCTATATTGGATCCGGCAGGAATGGTGCAACACACTTATGTGAGTAAAACATTTTTTTATATGTGATAGTATTGCATTGTTACAGATCGTTTAATATCTACTGATTATATGTACGCGTCTAACTAAACATAATTAACGATAACTTACCACGCTGTCGCAGGCTGGAGTATCCTTTGTATTTGAGGTGTTGTTGGTTTATTGTCCTGCGATTCGGGATCAGATTCTGGGTCGAACATGTATGGGCGAATCATTCCGGTTGCCATTTTTCCACATCGGAAGTTTTCAAAACAATTCCCCACGTGTACTGATGGGGGAGTCAAAACTCATTAAAATATGCAAAACTGTTATCCAATCATAGCAGTGGGCGTTTACTTCCAAGTCTTCAATGCGGCACGCCCATAAAAACTGAGCGTTACTTATTCATTATGATGTTTTTGAATGTAAAAACCACGCGAATGTCATAAGTTGACTTCAGACAACAGTATAAAAAAATGAAAAAAGCAAGTTCATGACCCCTTTAAAGGGACTTTGTTCACATGCATCCACGAAAACGACTAAAAATGCTGTATTGTGCTTGACACGCCAGTAGTTGGCGATGTCACTTTGTAATGAAACTTGAATTAATTACTTGAATAAATAGAGCCATTTTAGTCTGAGGAAAACTGACTAAAATGAATGACATGACAAATATATCAAGACAAAAAAAAAGATTGCTGAACCAAGCAAGTGTAAAAAAAAACTAGCACACTTTTCAACTAGCACACTTGTTCACAACATACAGTATAAGAGCTGTTGGCTCACAGGGATCTAGGTTTGAATTTGACCTGGATCATATCTGGATCACATTCCCCCTCTTTCTCCTTCACTTCCCTGTCTGCCTCAAGACAGTCCTGTAAGTAAAGGCTAAAAAATCTCCAAAATACAAGGTAACTGACAAAATTTCATTCTCCCCATCTCTGCCTGGTATCCCTTCAACATTTACACATTTTTGAGCTCTTTTCCCCACATACCTTTCAAAAAGAAAAAAAGTTCCTAACAAATAATTCTGTTTTTTCTATCAGTCAGTGCTTCTGAAACTGACAATGCATTCCCTTGTGCCCAACAGGGATGTAAGAGGCTGAGCTCCATTATGCGCTTGTGCATTCTGGTCGTAGCCGAAGAGAGAAACACTTTGACGAAGAGCTGGGCACAAGGATAAACAGCACTAGCAGTTTTGTCAAAAGGATTTCCTTGCTTGTGGAGCAGTCTATCACATCTTTGTCTCTGTCATGGTGATAAGAGGTGTAAATGGGAGATTAACGGCCCGGCTGTGACAGCTTTACCTTGGTTCTGCCCTCATAGAATAGCTAAAAAGACAGGGAAGCTAAACCCTCTGAAAACACTTCAACTGTCACTGCTTAAAATCACCCCCTCCTGTGACTGACTGAGACAGACAGGACAGAAATGCCACTCTCATTACCAGACTGAAGCAAAGCAGAAACCACAGAATGTTTCATGTTAAAAATGAAGCGCTTTACTCTGTGTATGTTCTCATTAAAAGTCTAGGCCAGTCTAGGCCTGCAGGGACTTTTACTTGCCCCGCTAAAACATTTTCACTGTTTCAGCCTGAAAGTACCAGAAAAATGTATTTAATGTATTATAAATACATTTAAAATATGAATGTATTTATATTTTAAAGGAACACTCCCCTTTTTTTGAAAATAGGCTCATTTTCGAACTCCCCTAGAGTTAAACAGTTGAGTTTTACCGTTTTCGAATCCATTCAGCCGATCTCCGGATCTGGCGGTAGAACTTTTAGCATAGCTTAGCATAGATTATTGAATCTGATTAGACCGTTAGCATCTCGCTCAAAAATGACTTTCGATATTTTTCCTATTTAAAACTTGACTCTTCTGTAGTTACATCGTGTACTAAGACCGACGGAAAATGAAAAGTTGCGATTTTCTAGACCGATATGGCTAGGAACTATACTCTCATTCCTGCGTAATAATCAAGGAACTTTGCTGCGGTACCATGGGTGCAGCAGGCGCAGTGATATTACGCAGCGCCTGAAAATAGGCTAACTTCCGTCAACATAACCAGCGTGACAACCTGCTTGCACAAGGAGCCTACCTTCTAACCATGGAGACATTTGTGAGAGACGATTCAGAAGATATTTACTTTGGTGTAGATCCTGAACCGTATCTATTTGAACCGGAATACACTGAAGATGAGCTTTTAGAACGTGAAAGGTAAGAAAGTGTGGCTGAACAGACTGGGCCAGAAGGGAGGAGGAGAGCAGATTCGAACTGGTGGTGCAAGTGTGGGGCTTTCCAACCTATGCTGACCGAAAGTGAGTGCCTGTGTTGTAGCGAGTGGGACTAGGTCTTACCATCGATGGCAAGGGTCGATCTACCTGATGAGGAAGTGGCATGTGTCGCAACATCCGAGGACTTCTTAGTGATGCTGCATCCTGCAGTGGTCGAATTTTTTTTTTGGTTTGACAAAATAAACTGGAAAAAACTTCCTATGCCGAGTGGACCTGATAGCCAGCTATCACTAGAGTAAGTGATTCCTGCAATCATTACAATGCATGACTCAAAGATTTAGAATGCATACTGTCAGCATGCATTTTCAAGCTTATATGAGCAGCCAACCATTGATTCTTTCATTTCTTGTTTTTCGTTGGTATTCTGTGAAACATGATGGTAGAGTACACCTTCGACTTACTATCACAGCCCTTTACAACACACAGAACCATGGCTAATCGCACAGGTAAATCCACTACCTAATTTTCCGGCTGCAACTACACAAACTTAGTGCCGGTCACGTTGGAAGTTACCTAGGTGGGGACTATTTTCAGGCGCTGCGTAATATCACTGCGCCTGCTGCACCCATGGTACGGCAGCAAAGTTCCTTGATTATTACGCAGGAATGAGAGTATAGTTCCTATCCATATCGGTCTAGAAAATCGCAACTTTTCATTTTCCGTCGGTCTTAGTACACGATGTAACTACAGAAGAGTCAAGTTTTAAATAGGAAAAATATCAAAAGTCTTTGGTCATTTTTGAGCGAGATGCTAACGGTCTAATCAGATTCAATGATCTATGCTAAGCTATGCTAAAAGTTCTACCGCCAGATCCGGAGATCGGCTGAATGGATTCAAAAACGGTAAAACTCAACTGTTTAACTCTAGGGGAGTTCGATTTTTTTCGAAAAAAAAAAAGTGGAGTGTTCCTTTAAAAGGCTATAATGTAATGAAAGGTAAGTATAACTTCAATGTGACTGCTATACAATTCATTGATACACTTCTGCTGCAAAATAACTTGCAAATGGTGGATGCACTTTTTTGAGCTTCAAACTCAATGGACTCCGTCACTGCCATTATAAAGCTTGGAAGCGTCAGGATATTTACTAATATAACTCTGATTGTGTTCATCAGAAAGAAGAAAGACATATACACCTAGGATGGCTTGAGGGTGAGTAAACCATGGGGTAATTTTAATTTTAAAGTGAACTACTCCTTTAAGGAATACATTGATTTATGAACCAGCCTAAAACGCTCTCACACAGGCCCAAAACACCCAATGGTCTTGAACCCTCTGTGTATATCCAACTTAGTATTTAAAAAAAAAAGCAGGTAAATGAGGTAATTGTGTGGTAAATAAAGTCTTGAACATTATGTATAATTAGTGGTTTAAAGCTGTCTGGGAAATGCTTTTAAGAAGCTCATGAGAACAAAAAAATAATAACATGATTACAGGTTGATTCAGCAGACAGGACTTAAAAAACAAACATGAACTCTGTCTCACATCCTGTGGAATTTAGGCATAATACTTGTCAAAAAGGCCCGGCAGCAATAATCAACAATTCTCCTTCCTTTCTGCATCAGTTTAAAGTAATGTTAGGAAAGAATTACAATCTCTGCACATTTTTGTTTGACAATTCAAATGCCATTTTATGTCTAACCCATTTTAGTTTACTGGCAAAAAATATTTTTTAAGCATAATTTAAAAAAATTATGTAATTTATAATGCTGCACATTAGTAATTCTGTTCAGTAATTTCATCAACTCATTCATTCTCGTTCATGTCCTTAACAATAACACAGGCAAACAGCAAAATGTAGGCCATGACATTTCTTTCTTTGTAAAAAATTAAGTCTTCACGCTCGCTCTCGTTTCTATAATGGCTCCAAATTCAATGAATACTTCAGCACTCTGCACTCTTGCGTTTGAAAACACAGTCATTGTGAAACTTGATGCATCGTATACAAGCTAAGCTATTCTTAGTCTCTTTTCTAAAAGGGGGGGGATTCCTCATGTATTCTTTAGGTGATTTAATCCAAGGAATATTCCACATGTAAGTCACCACACAGAGTTTTGGAGGAGAACTTTAGTAGACTGTTGGTATACCTTTGATTTGAATCATGCACCTTCTTACAGTTTGAGTTTCTAAACCATTTCCTTACAGAGTTACTGCCCACTAATGAGTGTTACCTGCCAAAGCCAATTTCATTCACATTCGGTGCCTGGTGGGTGTTCATTTTACACTCTGACATGAGACGACAATTTTGCTATATTTGAAAAATGTGCAAAAACAATATGTCCACATGCACATCAGCCCATACTTACGTTGGTGGTTATGCTGTCCTACAAAGGCAAATGCAGTAACTAGGCTAACACTGAAAATGAGGGGAAAAAGTTTGAATTTGGATTTGATATTTGAATCTTAGGCCACATCCACACAAAGCCAGAGCTTTCCCTATCCAATCTTTTTTTCCCTAGTTCTAAAAAAAATATCTCAAGAAATATCTGTGTACACATGAAACCACTGAAACCGACTCAAAACGATGTGGTACACATGCCAGACCAATATGTGGCGCTGAAATTCTGCCACAGAGATACACTAAAAACAGAGAAGAAGACTTGGAGCATGCGCATGTGGTGTCTGACTAGGGTCTAGACGTAGGGTGATGACATCATCATTTCACAAAATATACGGATTGGCTGTACACACGAAAACGCAAGGGTGTCGTTTTCAGATTTATCCACTCTGGGACCCGTTTTGAAAAAAATAGCGGTTTCAGGGTAGCAAAACGCCAGATCCGTCTGGGCGAAACGCTGATATGATACAAAACATTGCAGTCTTTAATATTTTTATATCGTAATAATTTCACTGTTACTCTCCAAATTAATGTAGAAACAACTTAAAGACAGTATATTTTAAATATTTCTTGTAATGACATATTTTTATGAATGAAGGCCAGTATCACTGATTCTAATACTGATACTGATGTCTCTATGAAATTGATTTTCTTTTTAAACTTTAATGATAGACATTCAACATTACAGTATAATTGAAAGCTATCAATTTCAATATTTATTAGGCTTTAAAAAAATAACTTAATCTAAGTGAACTTAAAACAATCTTCACATAAACCCATTAAAATAAATGTCATATTTACCTGTGGCCTTCCTACAGGTAGGAAATATACAGAAATTGAATAAAGTTATCAAACATTTTACAGTCTTAACTGCATAAATTATAAATTAAATATAGATTAATCCTTATTAAAACAAATTTTTTTTCTGTTACCTTTGTTTTTTGATTAACACTGTTTTATTAGGTTGCTGTCATTTTAAGTCCTGCCGCTGCTGCACATGACACGGATCTGAAGCGCTCACGCGCATCTCACAACTCTTTAAGTTCATTTAAGACGTTATTTAACTCATTTAAGACTGCTCATATGAGAATACTCGACAAAACGGGCATTTTCTCTGTGTTATTGTTTGTTCAAGCGTGAAAGAGAACTCGATTCTGGTGCGCTGTCTGTGCGCACGATACTGGCTCGTGTCTTTCTGTGCATTGTGTGTGTGTGTGTGTCACACAGACAGGACATTCACAGACTGTGCATTCTCTTTTGTCTTGTCGCTCTTAAATGGTTTAAAAGCATTTGCATGAATAAGAGCGTGATCATATGATGTAATGCTAGATTAATTAAATAAATTAATCGCATACATTAACGCGCTAACAAATTTTTAGTAATGTTAAAATATCATATTGTAATACTTTGTATGCACTGTAAACCCAAATAAGTTGGCAAAACTCAAAAAATTTTAGATAATCATTTACATTTTTTAAGTTAAGACATTTAAAGTTTAAGTAAGCAGAACTTGCAGATTAACTTCAAATATTTGAGTAAAATGATTCATACATTTAATTTAAAATTATCATTTAATCTCAACTTAAATATTTTAAGTAGTGGAAACTTGGTTAGCTTTAACTAGCGAATTCAATAAATGCTACCTTGCTAATTGGTGACAATGCTTTGGTAGCATTAGCATAGCATAGCACTTTCTGAATGAGTACAGCAATATAAAACATTTAACATATATCTGTTCTCAAACTAAGCTCATGCTCCACTCGTCAAACCCTACACAAAAAAAAACTACATAACAGTAAACGTGTCTAAACCAGCATAACAAAACATTAAACACTACTAAATCTCCCACTTAACATTAATCTTGCACAAAAAAACATTATATAACACATCATTTTAGCATTTATTCTCCATTTTGAGTGTCATGGCAAAGCATGCTGGGAAACAGAAATCCCAGCCCAGTTTCAGTTAAATTTAAGTTTGTCTAAATTAAACGAAACAAGTTCATAAAACTCAAAACACTGAAACAATTCAGATTACTTAAAATGTGTCATTTTTGTGAATTCAGAGAGAAAGTTCTCAGATAGAAAGAAAAAAAAAAGTTCTAAATACTCATAAAATTGTTTGAGTTGGCTCTACTCAAAACAATTAATTATTTTGAGCGTTAGAGTTTCCAGTGTGTTGTTGTTCGCAGAAACCCTTTCTGATATAGAATACCCTATATGTTGCTCGTAGTGTATTGCTGTCATGGCTGGTTAATACAGAAAAGATATTTATTGCACGTCATGTCGTTGTATTAGGTTAGGACATGGTGTAATGGTTAAAGACTTGACCTGTTAATTCAAAGGTTAAAGGTTTAATTCCAAGAAGGGTTAACTCATCATCTGGAGATTAATGGAGATCTCATTCCAGCCCTATTGTGTTCTCCAACAAGGCATTTGACCCGAAGTAGCTCTAAAGGGAATGTCCCTACAATTAGTACAGTGTAAGACGCTTGGATGTACAGCATCTGCTAAGTAACAACCATTGTCCTCTTCGCATAATCTTAAAAGCTCTGCTGATCAAATCAGAAGAATCTCACACTCCGAGTATAAATATTAAGCTACGTTCTGCTCTTGTAGCAATGGTGCTGAGCAAGCTGCAAGCTGGGTCCATCTGTTTGCGTCTGCTGTATTTAGTACCCTTATGTGTGAACATCTGTGTAGAGGTCCTAGCATCTCCACCCTCATGTGCGGGCCTGGAACAAAGGACTGTCTGCTCGCTGTAATCACGCTAAAGCTCGTCTGATGTTGTCCCACGATACAGGGAAAGGCACTTCAATTATGCATGAGGACTGCATGAAAAAGGCTTGGGGAAAGTTTTGTCTCTTTTTTTAATTTCTTTTTTTCAGGGGTGGGAACATGTTGAGGCATGCCACTTCAGAAGACTGTTTGAAGAGCTATTTAAACATATGCTCAGGTATTTCATAGCAATCTCCTTGCAATTTATTATTAGATTTAATGAGTGGAATGAAGCTTGGACGTTACGGATCGGAAGTTGACAAAAAAGAAGAACACAGGCATTTATAACTAAATTTATATATTTAGAACGCACATGAATAAAATAATAATGATGAAATAATGGCGTGAACAAATTCTTCCGTGCAGCTCTGAAAGCGAAGGCTGACACGGGTGATGCCTAGATTTAAACAAATAAGGTGAAAAGACATTTTCATAATTTGACTGTCAAAATGACTGTGGCAGCATGGTACTTAAGATTAATCTGTCCCATGGTCGCAGTTCAGCCTTAAAGCCTTTTACAAAAGCTGTGCAAACATTCGCTAAAGAAAGACTGGATAAAAATGAAATCCACTCCAAAGGTTTAGATATTAGGTGACCTCAACCGTCACAATCTAGTCCTGCGTAATGACATATGGCGTATGACATGGAAACAAAAGCAAGCAGCAAATCCGAAGCTGATCAGGGATGTAAGTTTTGCATGATACATGAAATAATGCATTACCAGTGCCTACTAATACTTTAGTATTAAATTAATACTTTTATTTAGCAAGGACACATTAAATTGATCAAAAAGTGACAGTAAAGACATTTATAATGTAACAAAAAAATTCAAATAAATGCTGTTTTGGTAACACTTTAGTATGGGGAACACATATTCACTATTAACGACGACTTTTGCCTCAATAAACTCCTAATTTACTGCTTATTAATAGTTAGTAAGGTAGTTGTTAAGTTTAGGTATTGGGTAGGATAAAGGGATGCAGAATAAGGCATTAATATGTGCTTTATAAGTACTAATAAACAGCCAATATCTTAGTAATATGCATGCTAATAAGCAACTAGTTAAGAGCGAGAATTGAACCCTAAAATAAAGTGTTACTGCTGGTTTTTTTATTTTATTTTTTACTTTCTATTTAGCAAAAAAATCCTTGAAAAAGTACTATGGTTTCCACAAAAATACTAAGCGGCACAAGTGTTTTCAATATTGATAATAATAAGACATGTTTCTTCAAATCAACATATTAGAATGATTTCTGAAGGATCATGTGACACTGAAGACTGGAGTAATGATGCTAAAAATTCAGCTTTGCATCACAGGAATAAATTACATTTTAAAATATATTTAAATTTTAAGTTTTAATAATATTTCACAATATTATAGAGGTTTTTTTTTTGTAATAAATTCAGCCTTGGTGAGCATATGAGACTTCTTTAAAAAAGCATTAAAAATCATATCAACCCCAAACTTTTGAACGGTGTAGATCAAACTCCACTGGAATTTCATCAGTAATGTATTAACCAGACATTAATCCACATTCTTTTCACTTATGATGACATATGATGATATCATGATCTATTTTTATAAACAATGATCAAAAACACAAGTGGCATCCAAGAAAGCGAATATGAGATTGTCTCAAAATTGTTCTTTTAATACTTTCTCATAAAAGCTAAATTTCCATTCATTATGCAGATTCGAGTATATTTATTTGTGATTGTAAATGAGCTCTTTAAGCGGACACCTGTACTCAATAATTATGGTTAGAAACTGGCACACCATTATTAAGTGCTGGGAATTGCTTTGAGGATCACAGTTGTATTCTCTCAAGCAGTACGAATGTGTCAACACATGATTGTTCATTTCTATTGGCTTGTGAAAGAGAGCTGTGCTTTATACATGACCGATTAAAGTGATTAAACTCGATGATCGTAGAGCTGGAGGGCTGTAAAATAAGCATACAAAGTCAAGCAACCTTTAGCCCGTATTGGGTGGTAATAATGAAAAGCCCTGTAGCCAGGCTGCTGAGCTGATCTTTGATATGGCCTTTTTCCTCATTAAAGCCCCAGACAGCTGTCCACTTCTTCTGTTGTGCCTCTTGCTAAGTCAGGACCAGCCCTACAAGACAAACACACACTGACAGATTCCGACCCACACAAACAGATCACAGCTAATTAAGCTGCTTTGCTAACTCTCAATCCTCCCATCTCATCTCAGGAAACTACATACAAACAGCTTAGCGGTGAAATCAGCCCTTTAACGTAGTCACAGCACAAGCTTGGACATACTGTTCCAGAGAGAGAACAACCAGCTACAGCAAAAAACAAAAAGTTAAAGTAACACTTAAAGGGATAGTTCACCCAAAAAATGAAAATTCTGTCATCATTTACTCACCCTCAAGTTGTTCCAAACCTGTATGAATTTCCTTCTTCTGCTTAGCACAAAAGAAGATATTTTGAAGAATGTCAGTAAACAGATAGTTGACGGGCCCATTGACTTCCATAGTATTTTTTTTCCCCCATACTATGGAAGTCAATGGGGTCTCATCAACTGTTTGGTTACCCACATTCTTCAAAATATCTTCTTTTGTGTTCAGCAGAAGAAGTAAATTCATACAGGTTTGGAACAACTTGAGGGTGAGTAAATGATGACAGAATTTTCATTTTTTGGGTGAACTATCCCTTTAAAGGGATATCTAAAAAAATATATAAATACTCACCCTCATGTTGTTAAAATTTGTATGCTGCCATTTTTCAGTGGAACACAAAAAGAGAATTCAAATAGTTCATAGTGACCATGGGCCCTATCATACACCCAGTGCAATGCGACGCCAGGTGTGACGCAAGTGTCAGTGGTCATAATGTTATGCCTGATCGGTGTATATATATATACAGTGGGGAGAACAAGTATTTGATACACTGCCGATTTTGCAGGTTTTCCTACTTACAAAGCATGTAGAAGTCTGTAATTTTTATCATAGGTACTCTTCAACTGTGAGTGACGGAATCTAAAACAAAAATCCAGAAAATCACATTGTATGATTTTTAAGTAATTAATTTGCATTTTATTGCATGACATAAGTATTTGATACATCAGAAAAGCAGAACTTAATATTTGGTACAGAAACCTTTGTTTGCAATTGCAGAGATCATACGTTTCCTGTAGTTCTTGACCAGGTTTGCACACACTGCAGCAGGGATTTTGGCCCACTCCTCCATACAGACCTTCTCCAGATCCTTCAGGTTTCGGGGCTGTCGCTGGGCAATACGGACTTTCAGCTCCCTCCAAAGATTTTCTATTGGGTTCAGGTCTGGAGACTGGCTAGGCCACTCCAGGACCTTGATATGCTTCTTATGGAGCCACTTCTTAGTTGCCCTGGCTGTGTGTTTCGGGTCGTTGTCATGCTGGAAGACCCAGCCACGACCCATCTTCAATGCTCTTACTGAGGGAAGGAGGTTGTTGGCCAAGATCTCGCGATACATGGCCCCATCCATCCTCCCCTCAATATGATGCAGTCGTCCTGTCCCCTTTGCAGAAAAGCATCCCCAAAGAATGATGTTTCCACCTCCATGCTTCACGGTTGGGATGGCGTTCTTGGGGTTGTACTCATCCTTCTTCTTCCTCCAAACACGGCGAGTGGCGTTTAGACCAAAAAGCTCTATTTTTGTCTCCTCAGACCACATGACCTTCTCACATTCCTCCTCTGGATCATCCAGATGGTCATTGATAAACTTCAGACGGGCCTGGACATGCGCTGGCTTGAGCAGGGGGACCTTGCGTGCGCTGCAGGATTTTAAGCCATGACGGCGTAGTGTGTTACTCTTTGAGACTGTGGTCCCAGCTCTCTTCAGGTCATTGACCAGGTCCTGCCGTGTAGTTCTGGGCTGATCCCTCACCTTCCTCATGATCATTGATGCCCCACGAGGTGAGATCTTGCATGGTGCCCCAGACCGAGGGAGATTGACCGTCATCTTGAACTTCTTCCATTTTCTAATAATTGCGCCAACAGTTGTTGCCTTCTCACCAAGCTGCTTGCCTATTGTCCTGTAGCCCATCCCAGCCTTGTGCAGGTCTACAATTTTATCCCTGATGTCCTTACACAGCTCTCTGGTCTTGGCCATTGTGGAGAGGTTGGAGTCTGTTTGATTGAGTGTGTGGACAGGTGTCTTTTATACAGGTAACGAGTTCAAACAGGTGCAGTTAATACAGGTAATGAGTGGAGAACAGGAGGGCTTCTTAAAGAAAAACTAACAGGTCTGTGAGAGCCGGAATTCTTACTGGTTGGTAGGTGATCAAATACTTATGTCATGCAGTAAAATGCAAATTAATTATTTAAAAATCATACAATGTGATTATCTGGATTTTTGTTTTAGATTCCGTCTCTCACAGTTGAAGTGTACCTATGATAAAAATGACAGACCTCTACATGCTTTGTAAGTAGGAAAACCTGCAAAATCGGCAGTGTATCAAATACTTGTTCTCCCCACTGTATATATATATATACACCGATCAGGCATAACATTATGACCACTGACAGGTGACGTGAATAACACTGATTATCTCTTCATCGCGGCACCTGTTAGCGTGTGGGATATATTAGGCAGCAAGTGAACATTTTGTCCTCAAAGTTGATGTGTTAGAAGCAGGAAAAAATGGGCAAGCCTAAGGATTTGAGCGAGTTTGACAAGGGCCAAATTGTGATGGCTCGACGACTGGGTCAGAGCATCTCCAAAACTGCAGCTCTTGTGGGGTGTTCCTGGTCTGCAGTGGTCAGTATCTATCCAAAGTGGTCCAAGGAAGGAACAGTGGTGAACCGGCGACAGGGTCATGGGCGGCCAAGGCTCATTGATGCACGTGGGGAGCGAAGGCTGGCCCGTGTGGTCTGATCAAACAGATTGCTCAAGAAGTTAATGCTGGTTCTGATAGATAGGTGTCAGAATACACAGTGCATCGCAGTTTGTTGCGTATGGGGCTGCATAGCCGCAGACCAGTCAGGGTGCCCATGCTGACCCCTGTCATCAGAACTGGACCACGGAGCAATGGAAGAAGGTGGCCTGGTCTGATGAATCACGTTTTCTTTTACATCACGTGGATGGCCGGGTACTAGTGCGTCGCTTACCTGGGGAACACATGGCACCAAGATGCACTATGGGAATTATGGGAAATCTGACTATGTTAGCATTTCACAACACGTTAGCATTTCACTAGCCTGTTAGCCTGCCATACGTGCATCCGGGTCTCCTTTTTTTTCTCTCGTGCCTTTACTAGTCCATCAAACAACTGTGGTGAGTTGGATTAGTCAACAGAGTCCATCAAACAACTGTGGTAAATTGGATTAATCAACAAACACGGTAAGCCATGTCATCTTCTCCTGTTATTGTCACTTGCACTGCCTGTCACGTTTAGTATATCCTTCTCTGTCAGCGAACAGGGCTTCACATGTGATAAATGCAGGGAGATAGTCAGGCTGACAGAGAAGATTACAGAATTAGAGACATGCATCCAGACTTTATTTGAGAGTAGTGAGAATGTAACAGCTTTAGACACTGCTTTGGATGCGACTAGCTTAGTGAACTCTGTACATTGTTCGGTTTCGGCTGTAGAGCCCGTGCAGCAGGGCAACTGGGTGACTGTGAGACGGCATAGTCGCGGATCAAAAAAACACTCTTCCATTCCGATTAGAACATCAAACAGGTTCTCCCCGCTCAGTGACGCACCCACTGAGAATCCTGTTGAAAGTGCCCTAGTTATTGGCGATTCTATTACACGGAACGTGAAAATAGAGACACCAGCCACCATAGTCACATGTTTACCGGGAGCCAGAGCACCTGACATCAAAGCAAATTTAAAAGTGCTGGCTAATGCTAATCATAAATTCTCTAAGATTATTATTCACGTCGGCACTAATGATGTTCGACTTCGCCAGTCAGAGATCACCAAAATTAACATTAAAGAGGTGTGTGAACTCGCAAGTACGATGGCAGATAGCGTTTTTTGCTCTGGTCCCCTCCCTGTTCGCCAGAGTGATGAGATACTTAGTAGACTATCATCACTCAATGGCTGGTTGTCTAAGTGGTGTCCGCAAAATAACATAGGGTTCATAGACAATTGGAAAAGCTTTTGGGGCAGACCTGACCTGTTGAAAAGAGATGGTATCCATCCAGCCACGTCTGAAAGGTAAAGGGGGAGGTGTTGCTGTAATTTATAATAATATCTTCAGTATTACTCAAAAGTCTAGTTTCAAATATAATTCATTTGAAGTTTTGGTGCTTTATGTAACGTTATGTAGTGTAAATGATAAATCCCGTTTGACATTTGTGCTGGCTACTGTATACAGGCCACCAGGGCACAATACAGACTTTACCAAAAAATTTGCTGATTTTCTATCAGAGTTAGTACTGGCTGCAGATAAAGTCCTAATTGTTGGTGATTTTAATATCCATGTAGACAATGGAAAAGACACATTGGGATTGGCATTTAGAGACATTCTAAACTCTGTTGGAGTTAGGCAACACGTGTCATCGCCGTAATCATACGTTAGACCTAATACTGTCACATGGAATAAATGTTGATACCGTTGAAATTCTGCAGCAGAGTGATGACATCTCAGATCATTACCTAGTATCATGTATACTTAATTTAGCAAAGACTGCAAAGCCGTCCCCTCGCTTCAAATATGGCAGGACTATCACTGCTGCCACTAAAGATTGCTTTGTAAATAAACTTCCTCATCAGTTTCATCTCCTCAGCATTCCAGATAGCCTAGAGGAACTCGATGTTGCAACAGAAACTACTGACTCTCTCTTTTCCAGCACTTTAGACACAGTTGCTCCCCTGCACTTAAAGAAGATTAAAGAAAATAGTCCAACGCCGTGGTACAATAAGCACACCCGGGCCCTTAAAACAGCAGCCAGAAAAATGGAGCGCAGCTAGAAGAAAACAAAACTGGAGGTTTTTCATATTTCGTGGAAAGAGAGCATGATTGCATACAGAAAGGCCGTAAAAACTGCTAGATCTGCTTATTTCTCGACTCTCTTAGAAGAAAACAAACACAACCCTAGGTATTTATTCGATACAGTGGCTAAATTAACCAAAAATAAAGCTTCAACTTCTGATGTTTGTAAACAGCACAGCAGTAATGACTTTATGAACTTCTTTACATGCAAGATTGATAATATTAGGAAAAAAATTATAACCAAAAGAGAAGCTTCCAGAGGTCATATATCCTCTTCTTAATATCGTTAATTCATCTTTGTCATTAGGATATGTACCGAAAACTTTTAAGTTGGCTATTATTAAACCACTTATTAAAAAAACGCAACTTGATCCAACAGAATTTGTCAATTACAGGCCAATCTCAAATCTACCCTTTCTGTCAAAAATATTAGAAAAGGCAGTGTCCTCACAATTATGCTCCTTTTTAGAAAGAAATGGTATTGCTGAGGATTTCCAGTCAGGATTCAGACCGTATCATAGTACTGAGACTGCTCTCATCAGAGTTACAAATGATTTACTCTTATCATCCGATCGTGGTTGTATCTCTCTATTAGTGTTACTTGATCTTCGCGCTGCATTCGATACTATCGACCACAACATTCTTTTGAATAGACTCGAAAATTATGTTGGCATTAGTGGAATTGCATTGGCATGGTTTAAATCGTACTTATCTGACCGTTATCAGTTTGTAGCAGTAAATGAAGAGATGTCACACCGATCACAAGTTCAGTATGGAGTACCGCAGGGCTCAGTGCTAGGACCGTTGCTTTTCACCCTGTACATGCTACCACTGGGAGATATCATTAGGAAGCATGGCTTTAGTTTTCATTGTTATGCTGACGATACTCAGTTCTATATTTCTTCACACCCTGACGAAACTTACCAATTCACAAGATTAACGAAATGCATAGCTGATATAAAAAATTGGATGACTAGTAATTTCCTGCAACTTAATTCAGAAAAAAATGTATTTTTAATCATTGGACAAAAAAACTCCACAAGTAGTAACCTAGAATACTGTCTAACACTTGATGGCTGCTCTGTCAAGTCCTTGTCGTCAGTTAGGAACCTGGGTGTGCTCTTTGATACCAATCTCTCATTTGAAAGCCACGTTTCTAGCATCTGTAAAACTGCATTCTACCATTTTAAAAATATATCTAAATTACGGCACATGCTTTCAATGCAAAATGCTGAACAGTTAGTTCATGCGTTCATGACCTCAAGGCTAGATTATTGTAATGCTCTATTGGGTGGTTGCCCTGCTCGCATAATAAATAAACTGCAGCTGGTCCAAAACGCAGCAGCTAGAGTTCTTACTAGAACCAGGAAGTATGACCATATTAGCCCGTTTCTATCAACACTGCACTGGCTCCCTATTAAACATCATATACATTTTAAAATCTTACTAATTACTTACAAAGCACTAAATGGTTTAGCTCCCCAGTACTTGAGCGAGCTCTTAATGCATTATACTCCATCACATGTATTGCGGTCTCAAAATTCTGGCCAGTTGATAATACCTAGAATATCAAAATCAACTGCAGGCGGTCGATCCTTTTCCTATTTAGCACCTAAACTCTGGAACAGTCTTCCTAGCATTGTTCGGAAAGCAGACACACTCTGTCAGTTTAAATCTAGACTAAAAACACATCTCTTTACTATGGCATACACATAAAACATTTTTAATTTATATTATTCAAATCAGTTAAATGATTGTCTTAGGCTGCATTAAATAGGTCAGGACACTTCCCATAACACCTGATGTACTCGTTACATCATAAGAAGAATGGCATCTACGCTAATGTTAGTCTCTCTGTTTATCCCGAGGTTTACTGCAGTCAGCCGGATCCGGGCCGTATCCGGACCAGATGGTGGACCTGTGCCTGGACATGACCAACGCATCCCTGAAATGTCTGCAGAGAGCGTGTCAATTAAACTCCCCCCTGTAAATGCCGCATCGACACGACATCCTCATTAAACCCATCCCCGGCGTGACAAATCCAATCTTTCGAATAATCCTACGAATATCTATTGATCTAATATGACTTCTGACCTGTAATGTTGCCAGAATCATAATCATACACTATTTGTTCGTCGGCCAGAGGAGAACTGGCACCCTGACTGAGCCTGGTTTCTCCCAAGGTTTTTTTTCTCCATTCTGGCCCTGAAGGAGTTTTGGTTCCTTGCCACCGTCGCCTTTGGCTTTTGGCTTGCTCAGTTGGGGACACTTAAATTTCAACTATATTACTGATCTGCCCGCATTGACACTATATGATAATGGAAATGAGCTGGATGACATCACCGTTTTCACCAGAGCGGCTGTCAGGGCTGTTTTGGCAGCAAAAGGGGGACCAACACAATATTAGGAAGGTGGTCATAATGTTATGCCTGATCGGTGTATATATATATATATATATATATTCACTGATCAGTGAATAATAACTTAATTATCGACTCCCAAAAGAAAGAACCGATTCTGTACTGCTTGAAACGAGTTGAAGTCTTCACTGGCTGCCAGTGAACGTCTATATTGACCCTCAAAAACTGTAGTTGTAGCTGAAGCCTGGAAGAGTTTGGTTTGTGTTGTTGACATGTCAAAAAGACGCTGTTTTCCACACTGTGAAAGCAAATCCACTTTGCATGCACTTCCAAAGGATGAGGACTCGGACTCGGACTCAAATTTATACGGTAAAACCGACGCCAGCGTTACTGTTCCTTTCACTATGCATTCGATGAGGAAGCCTCCGGAGCTGAAATTCAGATATGCTAATGGGCGTTTAGTTTCTGACATGCGCTGTAAGCGGTAGACCAATCACAATCACATCTGACCAATCAGAGGAGAGTGATCTCTCGGAAAGGAGTGGTTTAGAGAGACAGAATCCTTTATTGAAACGTTTCAGACACTATGAGGAAAAAGGTGATGCTGCAACATATATTGACCATAGATGCATATGAATCTATTGTAGGAGACCTCCGAAACAAAATAAGGAACCTTTAAAATAGCATAATAGGGGCACTTTAACTGCAAGGCTTCCAGTGTCAGTCGCCTCCAGTTATTAGTTTTAGTTATTTTAGTGAAAAAAACAAACAGTAAATTATGCTGCTTGATGTTGCAAACTGGTATTTGATATTATAATTCATATTATTTGAATTTATTATCACAATCATTAACATACTGGTTTGTAGTGCAAATAGTTTCATGTTTTACTGCACTTTGTTATTCTTCTAGTTGTTTAACTATAGAGGACAATGAATCAGAAGTCTCGCATTCACAGGAAATAGCTTACTTATGTGTTAGAAAATATGGTGGATATAATATTGAATAAAGCGCACAACACATATGAATGACTTTTATTGTGTTTTTTTAAGATTTTTGTAGCTTTGTAACAGAATTTGGTCATTACAAACCATAATTGTATGGAAAAAAGTGAAGATTTTTCAAAATGTTTCTTCCACAGAGGAAAGTAAGTCAAATAGGTTTGAAACAACATGAGTAAATAATTTCATCACTTCTTTGCAACTGAACCGCATCTTATTTTAAAACACACCATTCACTCGCACTTGAACCAAAAGGCTTAAATGCTGAAAGGATTCAAGTCTGCAGGTGGCAATTTTGTGAACTCCTTAGTTTTTTCCATTTCAGTTAATAAAAAAATACGCATTTTAACCAACTGTAACATTCCACCAATCGTGATAGACAATTCAATCAGAATCAGAATCATTTTCCAGAAGTAAAAGTGTCACATTAAAAATAGCGTCAAAGCGTCTCGTAAAGCCGGAAAACTCTTTCTGACTGCTTTAGAGTTATCACAGTGATATTCTCAGCACTCTTATTACTAGGCTTATTAAATTTCGGCAGCTGCTATTTGCACTAAGTGCAAATAGCGATAGATGCTATTTACACCAAGTGTAAATAGCAACTAGATTGTATTTACACTAAGTGAAAATAACATATTTTCTTAGTGATAGATGATATTTACACTAAGTGCAAATAGCTGTAGATGCTATTTACTAAGTGAAATGCATACTAAGTGAAAATAGTGATATATTCTATTTACACCATATAAAAGTAACATTTCTTTGCAATATGTGTAAATAGTAATTACATGCAATTTATACTTTATTTTGACAGATACATACTATTTGCACCTCAGTATTGTTGTACATCAACAGGATGCAATAATAACATAGAGTGTAAATGATTATATTTATTAAAATTATTAAATGAATCCCGCCTTAATGGGACAATAAAAGCCCTTCATGCGCCATAAAATTAACTAGTCAAAGTCAAAATATTATTTGTTATGACAGAATCAGTCTGATTACATTAGGTTACACCAGTGAATTGGATAAAGTACACATTGTTTTTTAAGGTTTGACTTAAGAAATGGTTAAAAAAAATAATGGTAAAAATAAAAACTTTCATGTGAGCTGCTCTGGTTTGTGTATATGATCCAGAACAGCACCACCACAGCGAAACTTACAAACTACCGCAGGCTTTTTTATTAAGTTAACCACAAACTTGACCCCTGAACAACGACGTGGGTGTTTTAATGGACTAATGAGACTACTTCATCTATTAGAATTGCTGCATATTATGCAGCATGTATTTTTCTAAGTATGGTTAAAAAGCCTTAAAGGGAGAGCTCACCCAAAAATGACAGTCCTGTCATCATTTACTCACCCTCATGTCATTTCAAACCTGTATGACTTTCTTTCTACTGTGGAACACAAAAGAAGATATTTTGTGTTGGTAATGTTGGTAACCAAACAGTTTTGGTGACCATTGACTATTGTATGGACATCTTTTTTATTGTATGGAATATCTTCTTTTATGTTGCACAGAAGAAAGAAAGTCATACAGGTTTGGAACATTTTAAGTGTTGCAGTTTTATACAATTCATTAATTGCAATTAAAGGGATAGTACACCCAAAAACGAAAATTATACCATCATTTACTCACCCTCATGTTGTTCCAAACCTGTATGAGTTTCTTTCTTCTGTTGAACACAAAAGAAGATATTTTGAAGAATGTTTGTAAACAAACAGTTGACGGCACCCATTGACTTCCATTTTGACAGTATTTTTTTCCCCCTACTATGGAAATCAATGGGTGCCGTCAACTGTCTGGTTACAAACATTCTTCAAAATTTTCATTTTTGGGTGAACTATCCCTTTAATGAAATTTAGTCAAAACGACCTTTTCTATTGTCTTTGTGCTTCAAAATTGTTTTCTGTGTATTTGTACATGAAACAAAACTGGGGCATGTTGTCACAAAAGGTTAATATGCGTTTACTGTTTATAGAAGAATTTGTAAATAATAGTAGCATGTCCAATATATTTTATATACTTAAGGTGTGTCCCTATACAGAAATTGACTTTCAGACATAAATCCACCCTGAGAAAATATACAATGGAGTAAAAAGTGTGACAAATAACCCATTTTCTTTGCCAAAATGATCACTCGGGGTAGAGATACAGATGTTAGAGCCTGAAAGCAGAATACAGTTCTGTGATTAACTGCTTTGTGTTGTAATTTGGATCACCTGAAGCCTTATATTTTCCCTTAATTGGTAACATCTGACGAAGATGAATTTTGTTAAAAATTAAATAGGCCTTATTCAAAAAAAGATGTATTGGATTCTCCACCATCAATCTTACCAATAACTGTATTAGCAAATAAATTTCATATTTATTTAGCAAATACATTTCAAAGATGTTGCTGAGCCTCACAACTCTTTCCAGTTCTCTTTTTAAGAATATAAAACAGCACTTAATTTAATTCACTGTTCTGTAATAGGCTGCCTAATCAAGTATTGGATTGGTGAACTACATGAACCTAAACAGCTGTTGGGCAGTAATTTCTTTCAACTTGACCTATTTTATCATAATCTGCTTTTACTGTGTATTGCAAAGGAGGGGAAGTCGAAAAATTTCATCAAAAGCTCACTTAAAGCTTATATTTTCTTCTGAATAGGCAGTAATTGGAATCAATGCAGCAGCTATTTGGCCAAGTGGAGCATCACCGGACGACAGTCCTTAATCATTCAAATGAAAATAGAGCAATTTGCAAAAGAAAGACGACCCAAAACAGATTCAAAACAATCTCCCAGTTCCCAGTGGTCTATTTTCCTCCATCTGTAAACATAAATGCCTCAGCACAGCTGTACGCTACTGTTTGCTATAAATCATACGCAAATCCCCTTGTGGTGATCCAGAGCTATTGCTCGGGCCAAAAGGGGTCCTCACAGGAAACACCCAAGTGAATCAGAGAAGTACTTCTCCATATTTCGACCAATTATTTTTTGCCTCAGGTGAGGTGTACAGAATGTAAACAACAATCAACCAAAAAATAGGCTCATGCAACAAGGACCCTAAGTAACACTGGCGCTCAACTCTTTCTCCGCCAGCGTTTTTGAAAAAAAGTTGCCAGCCAGCACCAGCATTTTTGATCATTTTCACAAAAGTTTCATGGCCCCCAGAATACTTTGTTGTATGAATATCTGGACATGCAATATATCAAAAGAAAGAACAGACCCACTGCTTTTAAACCAAAAAAACATGTTTTATTCATGCATTTTTTTTTTTTATCAACACTTGATTGTGGGTAAGTTTCATGAAAAAGCTAAAAGTTTTCGTGTTTTTGTCGAAGACTAAGTCTTGATCAGATTCAGAACGATGATCAAAACATAGATGGAGTAGACTGAGTCCATCAGCACCCCCAAAGCTTCACAGTCCTATAGCTCGTCCTGGGTCGATATTTCATTCGGTTACATTAGACAGTTTTGATTTATTTATATGCTGTTTAATGTTGATGATCGCGTTATTTTACATAAGAATCTGCTATTGCTATTGTTATTGTTAATAATATTGTATCATTGTGCACATACAACTGCAAGACTCTCACTACATAAAAAAAATCTAAATAAGTATATTTGTCTTGTACTTCAGTAAAAATAATGTCTAAACTTGTTACATTTACCTGAGAAGGAAAGCTGAGTAAGATATTAAGAGTTTGCTTCTCTGTTACATTTATGTTGTTGTAAGGATGCAGTTAATAAGTGTGTGGTATTGCTTTTAAATAACAGTTAAACAAAAAACAAGGAATGTCTAAAAGATCATCTTGTGTTTATAGCTACTTTCATAGGCCAAAGATTCAGAATATGCCATTGCTAGTTCAAAAAACATGTCCTTGGAATGTAAGAAAGGGTTTAATTGGAATAAGAAGGAGGCTGTGTGATTGTGTGTGTTCAAAAACAATAACAGTTCAATAAACTTTGTCTGTTTTTGGTCCAGCAAGGAAAATAGCTCAAAGTCAGCAACACAGCAACAAACAGCAGTGGTGTTTTGTTCCTAAATGATTCAGTACTTTTGAATGAATAAGTTGAGTGAATGATTCAATCACTCATTTATTAAGAATGAATCAGCGTTTTTGAACAAATCAGTTGAATGAATAATTCAATGATGCAAAGACAGTTGCGGCGTACCAATTTGCATACTATCAATCCTACATAGTATTTGAAATTAGAATTAGTGTGTCCCAAATCCATAGTATGTTGAAATGAGTATCCCAAAGGTATATCTGGATGATTTTACGATGGAAATTCGAATTTCAGATGTGAGCCAACCAAAGCGTTTTTTTTTCAATTGTTTTCAATGGGAGCACCACATTTATTAAAATGCCAAGAGCATGACAAGGCTTTCACGCTAAGTGCTGTGTGCTCTGTGTCTTTTTATGGTCGCAGAGAGTTGAAGAATGTTCAACTTTGGGTAAAACGCAGTGCTTATCACTGTCACTGATTACCCAGTTGCAGTGGAGGAGGGGCGGGACAAATACCACACCGACCAACTGCCACATCCTGTTTGTACAGCGGCAACAGACAACAACAAACACAACACCGGAATCAAATAATTTAAAACAAGAGCCAGTGCAAATACTTTACATTATATCGACATTGCATCTCAACTGAAAAAAACGTTCTCAAGCGTCAGTAGCTATGCGTTTTTAGAAGAGCGCTAGTATTTTCAGCTGGCCAAAAATGCTTTGGTGGACACACAGCCTAGCAGCTAATTTTGTCCAGAACACATTGCACTTTGAAAGAGAATTTGATTCAGAACTACAAATACAAATAAACAATGTAATAAAAACTACAAATATGGCAGATATGTGAGACTGGCAGGTAAAGTAGAGAGGTTTAGATATAGAGATTTGAAAGATTGATATATATATATATATACATTCAATTGACTGGTGGGAAAGCTAAATCTGTTCTGGGGGTTTTGTATTTTTTTGAGGCACACAAAAAAACGTTTAGGAGGGTTTTTCTGTCAAAAAATACATACAGTGGGGAGAACAAGTATTTGATACACTGCCGATTTTGCAGGTTTTCCTACTTACAAAGCATGTAGAGGTCTGTAATTTTTATCATAGGTGAGAGACGGAATCTAAAACAAACATCCAGAAAATCACATTGTATGATTTTTAAATAATTAATTTGCATTTTATTGCATGACATAAGTATTTGATCACCTACCAACCAGTAAGAATTCCGGCTCTCACAGACCTGTTAGTTTTTCTTTAAGAAGCCCTCCTGTTCTCCACTCATTACCTGTATTAACTGCACCTGTTTGAACTCGTTACCTGTATAAAAGACACCTGTCCACACACTCAATCAAACAGACTCCAACCTCTCCACAATGGCCAAGACCAGAGAGCTGTGTAAGGACATCAGGGATAAAATTGTAGACCTGCACAAGGCTGGGATGGGCTACAGGACAATAGGCAAGCAGCTTGGTGAGAAGGCAACAACTGTTGGCGCAATTATTAGAAAATGGAAGAAGTTCAAGATGACGGTCAGTCTCCCTCGGTCTGGGGCACCATGCAAGATCTCACCCCGTGGGGCATCAATGATCATGAGGAAGGTGAGGGATCAGCCCAGAACTACACGGCAGGACCTGGTCAATGACCTGAAGAGAGCTGGGACCACAGTCTCAAAGAAAACCATTAGTAACACACTACGCCGTCATGGATTAAAATCCTGCAGCGCACGCAAGGTCCCCCTGCTCAAGCCAGCGCATGTCCAGGCCCGTCTGAAGTTTGCCGATGACCATCTAGATGATCCAGAGGAGGAATGGGAGAAGGTCATGTGGTCTGATGAGACAAAAATAGAGCTTTTTGGTCTAAACTCCACTCGCTGTGTTTGGAGGAAGAAGAAGGATGAGTACAACCCCAAGAACACCATCCCAACCGTGAAGCATGGAGGTGGAAACATCATTCTTTGGGGATGCTTTTCTGCAAAGGGGACAGGACGACTGCACCATATTGAGGGGAGGATGGATGGGGCCATGTATCGTGAGATCTTGGCCAACAACCTCCTTCCCTCAGTAAGAGCATTGAAGATGGGTCGTGGCTGGGTCTTCCAGCATGACAACGACCCGAAACACACAGCCAGGGCAACTAAGGAGTGGCTCCATAAGAAGCATCTCAAGGTCCTGGAGTGGCCTAGCCAGTCTCCAGACCTGAACCCAATAGAAAATCTTTGGAGGGAGCTGAAAGTCCGTATTGCCCAGCGACAGCCCCGATACCTGAAGGATCTGGAGAAGGTCTGTATGGAGGAGTGGGCCAAAATCCATGCTGCAGTGTGTGCAAACCTGGTCAAGAACTACAGGAAATGTATGATCTCTGTAATTGCAAACAAAGGTTTCTGTACCAAATATTAAGTTCTGCTTTTCTGATGTATCAAATACTTATGTCATGCAATAAAATGCAAATTAATTACTTAAAAATCATACAATGTGATTTTCTGGATTTTTGTTTTAGATTCCGTCACTCACAGTTGAAGAGTACCTATGATAAAAATTACAGACTTCTACATGCTTTGTAAGTGGGCAAACCTGCTAAATCGGCAGTGTATCAAATACTTGTTCTCCCCACTGTATGTATTCAAGTATCGTGTTCATGACCTGTTTAATCTTTGAAGGTCTAAATGCAGTGAATTTTGGCTTGCACTTCTGTACTCGAAACTGAATGTCTTTTTACATATAACACGTCAGCCATGGTCCCACACTAGCTAAACACCCTCTGGCTTCACCGTCTCCAGTAGTCATGCTCCAAACTCACGCTATAGGTTGAGCTGGAAAGAGATTGACGGATCTAAGACCTTTACGGTTCTACTTTGACCTTTTATGGGTAGATAAAGTACAAAGATGCCCTTTTAAGGGCACTGCCCTAGTGACAAGCGGTTGTACCTCAAAAGGTACAAGTGGTGTGGCGACTCCAGCACACGGACATCCCATGCTTGAAACCAGGTTCAAAAACACAGCACATGCTCTTGTGTTTTGTATCTGTTTTGTCGAGGACCTCATGTGTGCATTTGAATTTGAATACATCATGTCCTGCCTCACACTTTGAGCGATCAGAGTGATCATTTGTATGCATACGAGTGTACGCCAGTAACTGAACATGCCCATCGCCACCTCCACAAGAATATGCTTCTTCCTCCTGCGTGATGTCATTGGCTCAGGGTGACAGGCGGCTGCTTGTGTCATCCGTCAGAGCCTCTGACAGCCTCGTCACTGGCTTGTCATAGCTGTTGTTTGTCAGGTCAGTGGGGCCGCCGGCAAGTCCACAGCCTTCGGGACAGCATAATACACCAGGGAGTGCATCTCAAACTAGGGCCTGCCTGCCTTTGCTCACTAAGGCCATCACATGCACAGCTCACACACACTGAGGTATAATGAGACAGGGGAGACTGGGGGCTGGAAAGGAAGTTGAGAATTGCTAATCTCATCCCACAAGGACACAACTTGTTTGACAGAGACAGAGCATGTCCATGGGCTAATGTGAGCGAATTACAATAACCACATTACAGTTAAACACTTGACACTATGCATATGAAACTACACATGTTTGTAAGTGATCCATTTGTCAGCTATATTTATGGGGCTAACCACAAAAAACTGAGTGGAGCGGTTTTGTAGGAGGATGTGGATCTCAGAGAACCAGAGAGAGAGAGAGAGAGAGAGAGAGAGAGAGAATATCTGAATAGCACCACTGGTAACCTACAACACTGAGTGTGTTGGGGAAGTAGTTTTTGGGGGTCTTGTTTCAGGGGCAGGGGTCTGATTGAAGTTTGGCTCCTATGTGAACGCCAAACAAACCTTTTTAAAGTGAACTAAACTCACCTCAGGAGGTTGTTTGACTACAGTTCATTTTAAGTCCATGGTGCAGTTTCAAAATTCCTCCACGTTCACTTTAATTTCACACTTACCAAATTTGGAATTATTTTTTTATCTATTAT
This sequence comes from Coreius guichenoti, assembly GCA_039654105.1. Taxonomy (NCBI): domain Eukaryota; kingdom Metazoa; phylum Chordata; class Actinopteri; order Cypriniformes; family Gobionidae; genus Coreius; species Coreius guichenoti. The sequence continues at coordinate 45,845,198 of CM077169.1, read as the reverse complement.
TACTATTATTTGAATTAAGATTGTCATAGTTTTATAATGAGAAAAAAGTTGTATATTTTATATTATATGAATTATATTATATTATGTTATTATTATATTATTAGCTGGTACATGTTCCAAAAAAGGATATTGTGAAAAGGAAATGGGCTTGAAAGTACTTTTAAAAAGTTTAATTTTGTTTTATTTTATTCTATTTATTTATTCATTTATTTTTATTAAAGACAAACACTTTTATTCATCAATTGATCAAAAGTGACAGTAAAGACATTTATAATACTATAAAAGATTAATATATTTCAAATAAATGCTGTTATACAATAATAGTAAGAAAGGTTTCTTGAGCACCAAATCAGCATATTGTGCATATCATGTGATTGGATTGGAGTAATGGCTGCTGGAATTTATGCTTTGCCATCACAGGAATAAATTACATTTTAAAATATATTCAAATAGAAAACAGTAATTTTAAATTATGATAACATTTAACAATATTACTGTTTCATTATATTTTGATCATATAAATGCAGCTTTGAGACTTTTGAGACATAAGAGACTTCTTTCAAAAAGTATGAAAAAATCAACCCCAAACTTTTGAACGATTAACTCTATTATGCTCATAATCTGTCAGCTATTGGCCTCTCAATAAAAGTCTCCTTTTATAGTGACATCTATTTCAATGTGGGTTATACAAAGAATAGATGTGTGTGCATAACAAGAAGGTCATGTTAAAATGATGTCACCTCATTTCATCTGTACTCCTTTTTTCCAACCAGTAGGAGTCTAATTTAGTTCTTCTGGGAGTCTGCGGTGAAGCGTTGGGATGGGCTTCCAAAAGACAAAAGAAATTAGCAGGAAATACATCCACTCTCTCTCTCCCTCCAACGAACAAGAGCTAAAGTCATTATCTGGATAGAAGGGCATGTGTTTCACTAATCTCTGACATCAAATCTCCGTTCATGTCCAACATGTCTGATCAGCTTGATTTGAGGAAGAGAGGTACATTGCCGAGCAAGATTATTCAGACAGATGTAGCGCAGGGCGATTTAGTCGTGAAACTAAATCCCTGTTACATGACAGCCTATCTACTGCAAAATACCTTTTACAGTGTCAGTTCAAGAGTTCAGTTTAACACCATAATATATGATTCAGACAGCAATGTCTGTAGAGTTTCAGGTCGTGAATTCTCCCATTTCAGATGGTCTTAACATCTTATGAGCTTGTGGCACCACTCATGTCAAACTTATCTTGAAACAAAATTAGGCACTTGAAATCTGGCATTCACAAACGTTGACTGCACGGCCTGTGATGTGATCTCTATGACTGCTGGAAGGTAACATATTAAAAGCACCTTTGTATGCGTCTAGTGTCTAGTGCTGAGACCTCAATACTTCAAGCGAAATCGAAGAACGTGCTGGTGCGACAATTTCAAACAAAATCAGGCCACTTCATTTGGAGTCTGAAACAGCTCTCCAAAGGCTGCCAAAACTTTCCAGAAAAGTTTGCTCTGACTGGTAAACACCTTTGAACTACCATTGGTCTATAGCGATGATGTAATATGTAGCTGTGGCTCCGCCTTCTTTGACATAGAAATCTTCTCTGGTTAATTTCTTCTTTTCAGTCTGTCGAGGTCCGACGCGAGAAAAAACATGAACATGCTGGAGAGCTTCTTTATAGTAGAAACTGAAGGTGTACTTCTAATTGAAAGTGACACTGACGCTGTTTTTTCATGTTTGATACTGTAAAGCTGCAATCTACTTATATAGCTGTGATCTATTATGTACATAAACGTGACTGGAGTGCCGAATTGCAGAGCTTGACCAAACACATCCACATCGCTATGATCAGATGCTTTCTTAACTGCTGTTTTATTTTTTGTTATTGCGAGGAAAGTGCACAGCACATATTTACAGATTCATCTATCATGTCTCTCCCAGCAGCATTGGGATGTTTGCTAACAGTATGCCGCTGCTCAGGTATTTCGAAATTCATTTTACCCCTAATCGAAGAATGAAAAAGAACTTCGCTCTGAGTATATCGGGGCCTTTGGGCTATTATGAGAGTGGTATCCCTCATCTGCTTGGCTCCTATAAGTGACAATAATGTGGAGGAGCTAGGCCTGATAGATGACTAATATCTCCATGAAGCCAAGGATGTCATGTTAATGGCTGAGGAGGGGGAGGCAGAGGAGGATCTGATGTGGCGCTGACACTGTCTCAGAGTGTCCTTTGAGTGGCAGCAAGGTAATGAAGTCTTTGTGATGAATCTTGTGGAGAAGTGATAAAGCACAGGCTTAATATAGCGCAGCCCTGCTTGAGTTAAGAGAAACAAGAACACTGCACTGTTAACCAAATTAAATGCTTTTAGGAATTTTTGAGTTGATCACGCTGACAGACTAAGACGGTGTTTACTTCCAGGTATCAAGGGAAACGCTGACTTTGGAGTGAATATTAGCAGAATTAGGGCAAATGCATCAGTATTGCGAGTTCACTTATACTATGATGTTATTAAGCAAAGCATGGGCTATTAGTTATTGCATCTATAACTACCATCACACAGTTTATGATGTTACTGAATTAGTTACCATACATCATATCATTAAAAAAAAACAAAAACAAAAAAAACAAAAAAACATGTGGCTTGGGATACCATTCATCCGGTCAATGGAAGTGGACTTTTCTTTTCTTTTCTTTTCTTTTCTTTTCTTTTCTTTTCTTTTCTTTTCTTTTATTATTTTATTTTTCACTTCAAAAAAGTATTTGTATTGATGATGGCCAAGTGTTATTAATATTTATTAATTTGGCAGATGAGTCAATTATTTGATCTTTTTTGTCTATTAATTTACTCAAAAATACATTAAAATGTAATTCATACATACGACGACTTGAATACACCATTTATATGATGAGATTATGTTTAATTTCAAACAGCTATGTTGTTTCGGGGGGACAAAGTCAAAAATGTCAAAGTGATACAAATGTCCTCATATTAAAAAAATTTTTTGTATAATATTATAAAGTAAAGAATGAAATTCTTAATCTTGATTTGTTCAAAATAATCTTTTATTTTTATAATCTTTTAAATATTTGCTTTAAAATAAGCATTGCTGCCTAATAATTTTTGAGAAATGTTTGTGTGCCAAATTAAAGTCATGCGGTCCAACCAACATGCAGACACCTTTTTATGACAAGGAAAGGTTAGTTCAGGAAGTACATTTTATGTGGTATATGATATTTATGAATAATTCATGATATTTGTGAAAATGATTTCTATCTTAAAAAGAATATTAAAAATCTTTGAATAAAATAAAATCACATACCAAATGACATTTTTGGAGTCACTAAATCTTTTTTATACTAAATTACATAGATTGCATTCCATGTATAAATTCAATCAGTTCATGCATTCCATGAGAACCGGGCCCACAACCTTGTACTTACTGTTTGAGCTACTGTTTATGATATATGTCGATTCAGTGTTTCCATGTGATGGCTTAATTATCTTCTAAAGCCCTGCAGGTGTAATAAACCTTTCTTGGGTATTTCACACACTGGGGAAGATATGCAGCCAAAACGACAAAAAAAAAAATGTTATAAATGAAAGGATCTTACAAAAAAAGGAGTCTGAGTGCAAATCTATGTGAAATATTAAGAATTAAGGTGGAACGAGTAAAACCCTGCAATCTCTACAAACTTCAACAAGCAAAATGGCTTTCATGAAGGGGTTGGTAAGTGGGCCCCCTACCTGGTTGAAGGGGAGAACCCAGACAGCATTTAAATGACCAAATGTACTGTGGTCACCTGTGGGACAGGGGAGATTTTACAGTTCTGCTCCCCTGCAGTATCATGCAGTGGACGGTCAAGCTGAAACCTGTGGCCTGTGTCTCTCAGCAGGTAACTCATAAACACAACGAATGCACCCTGAGAGATCATTTTCTGCTAGAGTGGAGAGAGGGAACATTTGTCCGTGCTCCACGAGTGGTTCACGTATAAGCAGCACATCAGTAAAGCAAACACGTGTCAACCTTGGCTGCAAAGACTCCCTGCTTCATTCCTCTGCCCTCAGCGGAAGGGCCATTGCTAAAGCTGTAAGGTGCACCACACCCCTCTGTGCCCTTTGGCTTCTACTTTTTCGTTTTTTGTTCTTTCTTTCTCATACTTTCTGACCCAGATACATCCTTTCTCCCCCTTTCTGCAGTTGCATCTTTGTGAGATTGATAGTCCTGGCAGGGTCTGGTCTGAACTGGGTTGCAGTGGTGAGATACGGCAAGACTTCCACAAGCAGAAGATAAAGGTCCTGTCCCATTACCTAACCTGGTAGCTTTACTGAAAATCAACGAGATTTTATCTGTACCCCAAGATTTATGTGAATCTTAATATCTTTTTCTCCAGAAAATAAGCTATATTTTCTTCAGGAGATTTATTTCCTAGCAGAAACAAGGAGTGCAATATTATTTATTGGTGCAGATGGTATTATTTACTTAACGTTGAGGGCTGCCTTCTACAGTTTATTAAATGTTTCCATGAGAGCTTCTTGCAGTGCTGGGGAGCAACTAAAAGGTATTGAAGGTTCTAACAATAGCATCAAAATACTGAAGCTTTTTGTTAATTAATGTGTCCTCGTAATCTTTAATCAAAATAACTCTCCTCCCTCTTGCAGCTTCATCTCTTCTCTGATGACGTGTTTACTGGCGCGAGGGCAGGACAAACTGTCACTCAAATGAGATCGACCAATAGCAAACCACAACCATCCAATCAGTTCCTCATGGACAACATCAAGGCCTACCCTACATTTTTTGTTTGAGAAGCCGTTTCAATCAGATATACGTCACCATAGGGAAGAAAAAACTATCACAACTTTCGGTTCATGCCGACTTTAAGTTTAGGAACAGTTTTTATTTATTTAATTTTCTGTTTTACCAAAAAACTACACTAAAAAAATGCTGGATTGTTTCAACCCATGTTTGTGTCCAATATGGAGAAACCCAACCGTTGGTTTAAATTTTTTAATTACCTGATCAGCTATTATTACCCTATCAATAACGGTTTATTAAAACCAAAAAAAAAACCTGCCGGCTGACCGGAACAGATAATGGGGGCTTTAAAACTGCAGTGAGCTAAATGAACCAACGTGTTTGTGCTTTTAAAAACATGAACAAAATGGAAAAGAGCACAGGGTGTTGAGACATGTTTTTAAAAGTTGAACTTTTAACTTGACACAGTGTTTTAAAACATGACTAGATAAACTGAAAAAAGACGAAAGCAACCTTATCATCACCGCTAGGCTAGGGCGAACAAAGCGCAAGAATTTATTTTAAAATCTTTTATATTTAAAATTTATTTATATAAAATTTACATTTTAAATTTATTTTATATTATTTTACATTTATAAAGTGAGTGAATCTTCAAAAAGATCAGGGGCTTTTAATAATAATCAGGGGCTTAAGCCACCAAAGTAGCTACTCACCAGATTACAAAAGGACAATACATCTGTTGCTATATATCAGAGTTATTCTGAGATTTGTCTAAAGTCCGCTGTCTTTTGTGCTCCATTATGATGGCTGTTGATGAGGAGCTTAGTATGTTTGCTATTCTATAATGCACGCTGTACTTGAGCGTGGCCTAATTGACTCCTCCCCCCATCGTGACCATTGTTTATACATATAGGCGCATTAAAACATTTATTAAACCTTATTTTATTTTTTAGGCTTTTAATTACTTTTATCTTTAATGAAAGTGTCACTTAGACTGGTAAAAAAACAGGGATGGCTGCGCTAAAACGGGGCTGTGCCATTGCTATGCAAATTTCCGGTGGAGATATAGCCCTAGCAAGCCCCGCCCTATCGCCGCCACTGTTTAGGGATTTGTCATATGACTAGGTTTAATGCCTTACAGCCGACTACAGCAAAAGAACTAAAACCCACAACGACCCTCACCAAGAAAATAAATATAGTAAACAATAGGATTAACACAACAAATTATTTCCATGTTTTTTGCCACAAAATTACGTTTTATTATGTACGGAAAGCACATACTCTCTTTCTCCCGCTTTCTCTGCTCGCCCACTCAAACGCATACACATACAGTACTTTTACACACTCACACAGAAAGAGTTGAATTAATAGACGCTGCTGCCAAATACTGTTGAAAGAGACACACAGACATAGAGGTAATTCACATACTCTCTCTCTCTCTCTCTCTCTCTCTCTCTCTCTAATAACTCACTGCATTAATAACTGCATTAGTCTGCTATCAATGGCTCAAGCCTCCGTTACTACCTGTAAAATGACGTTTTGGAATTAGAAACGGAGGCTTGGGATTAGATTCGTAAGAAATTATTCCTGCACACAAGAGCATTTTAAGGACAAAAACCTTGCAAATGTCTTGAAATACATCATCTGAACAGGTTTTGAGGTGTGGTATGAGTGGAAAAATTGACTCCGGGCCATTGAATTATTAGAAAACTAATGCACACCGCATTATCACCTCAGGTGTGCATTATTTTTCTAATAATTCAACGTCGTCAATTATTCCTTACAAACTAACTTGTGTCATAGCCTACGATTCAATAGGTTTCATCATTGTACAGTCTACATACATGTCGTATCCAAGTTTATTAGATCCATGTCATATAGTGGGATTTGTAATTATCTTATAGGATTGCCGAAATCGCGCAGTCTGTAGCAGGCATTAGGGGCTTTGTTGCATCAGCTCCCAGAAACTAGGATCAAGCAAAGTTGTTTGAAAGGAAAAAGAAAGACGGAACTGTGCAACGCAGGAGAGCTCTTTGCTTTCCGTCAGAGCTGTGATCATGCATGTCTTTTTGATGTCTCTGTTAATTGGCAGCCTATTAGAAGTACTAATAGTGCAGCAGGAAGCCACAGCTTGAGACATAAATGTGATCGGGGCCAATCATTAGTCACGCCTCAATCAACCTGTGCCTGACACCTGCTGCCACCTATAGCAAATCAATCAGGGCTCCATAATCTTATTACCCATAGCTGCCACCCCAATCTAACAAATCATGTAGAAGTCTGCAGGCTACGGACATACATGCAAACACACACTCATGGTTTATTATGCAAATTAAGCATGTGGAGAGTAAGATAGCTTGACACCTGATGGTTCAGAATAAACCAAGCTCAGCGTGATTATGATCACAGGACATCAAAGACTATTAGTACAAATATTACTGTGCTGTTTCAAGGAAAATACAGGAAGCATGGTGTTTAGCATGTGAAATAATGTTTTAAGTGTGTCTAAATGAAATTAAACATTACTTGTGAACCTAGTTGGCAAAAAAGCAATAGTTGGTTAAAAAAGACATATTCATTTTTAATTTCATGGAAGTAGACAGCATAAATAAATACATTAACCAAAGATTTATATGCAGTCTTTATGAAAAATTGATGTCAGTAAAAAGTCTGCATGGGTGGCGATGTGGGGTCTTAAACTATTACTGATAGCAGATATTTCATGTGCTTTCCTGAGGGACACAAGCAAAGCAGGAGTCAATGATTTGGGAAATGTTCTACATTAACCTTCCGGAGACAAAATGCACAACAAAGAAAGCATCTGTTAAAGTGCCTCTGAAGGTTGAGACTGAAGGGTGCTTGACAATAAGAACTAGTAAAAAAAAAATAGTACAGTCATAATTTAAGCATAAAAAGCCCATCTTTGATGCAAAGTGACTATTTGGACCTTGGCGTAAATAGCACTGGCTACACACACACACACACCCACATACATATATAACATTATACATAATGTTTTTTTAAAGAAAGTCTTTTATTTTTAAAGAGAGTCTTTTATGCTCACCAAGGCTGCATTTATTTGAATACAGTAAAAACTGTAATATTTTGAAATAGTATTACAATTGGATTTCAAAATATTTTAAAATGTAATTTATTCTTGTGATGCAAAGATGAATTTTCAGCATCATTACTCTAGTCTTCAGTATCACATGATCCTTCGGAAAACATTCTAATAGCTAATTTGGTGCTCAAGAAATATTTGTTGAAAAGAGTTTAATGTTTTTATGGAAACCATAACACTTCTTTTTTTCAGAATTCTTTTATGAATAGAACGTTCAAATATTCTGAACATTCTAAATATATTAACTGTCACTTTTGATCAATTTAATGAGTCATTGATCAATAAAAGCATTAATAGAAGCATTAATTTAAAAAAGTGTATGTATGTATGTGTATAAGTCCAGTCTAGTATGGTGGAGTAAAGTGTCAGTGTTGATCAAAACATAACCAAAGTGGTCATGAATACTTTATTTCATAAACTGACAGGGGGCATCCTTGGTGGAAGAAGAGTGGAGAATTAATTTAACACACTCACACGTCCCTACGCACATACACAATTTCATAGTGATCTCCACCGAATTCTATAATATTAAGCAACCACACAGGAGAGAGAGAATCAAATGGAGGACCTCTTTAATCAAGTTATTTTGGGGGCCACTGAAGTTCTGCTGGCCCTTTTATGGCACATCAGAGTCTAAACTGCAGCTGTCTAACCCCCTCCCTCACTCCTAGCATATGAGGGTAATGAAATTAGACAGCATGCTTCATGGTTCAGCATTGTCCTGTGCCTGCCTGGGCTCTTCCCTTGCCACCCTCCAGAGAGGAGTTACCAGGATATTGCTAATCTCTAACAAAAGACGGATTAACTGAGGAGACAATTGAGGACAGAATGTCAGGCCACAGCACCTGCTGGCCAACATGACAATCACAACATTACCCCCATCACCCATTGATTTCAGAGCAGCGAGCAGGGACACCAAACACACATGAAAACACATGCATACATGTTAAGCGTACAGAATAGTGATGTGAGGCAAGCTGACTAGTTGTATTGATTTGTTTGCTGTTTGTTGTGCACAGTCAGATGCACAGTCAGTGGCCCATATGAACACTTACCACCTGCTTTTACAACAAAAGAGAATAAAAAGCCTTAAAGTATAATTTATGAATTAGTGCTGTCAAACGATTAATCCCGATTAATCGCACCCAAAATAAAAGTTTGTGTTTACATAATATATGAGTGTGTACTGTGTATAATATCAATGATATAAATATATATACAGTATATACATGCAAATATTTCTTAAATATATACATGTATGTGTGTGTATTCAAATATACATAATGATTATACACAGTACACACATATATATTATGTAAATACAAACTTTATTTTGGATGCGATTAATCGTTTGACAGCCCTAGAATAAAGTCATTTATTTAAAGCCTAAAAATGCACCATCATTAAAATAAATGAATGATATCATAAAATAAAATTATTCAAAGATTCAAAATTGAAGTCAATAGTCAACAGTCAATAGTATTTTGTCATACTTTTGTATGTCTGTTTTCCCTGTACCAGCTGCTTTTTAGTAAAAATAAAACGATAAATAAATAAGAGTAGAGTGTTCCATCAAGATGTTTGATGTTGAACATTAATAGAGGAAAAAAAAGGAATTATCTTTAAGGCCCACATATATTTCATGTTCCTCTTCAAAGTGACATCAGAACATTCAACATTTTTTTTTAACTCAGAACAAATAATCTCAGATTCCAGCTCAAAGAGTCATAGCCTACCTTTGTGATGTTGGCCCTTAACCTTTACAAAGAAAATGGACAAAGTCCTTAAACAAGGGCTTCAAGTTTTGATTGTCACCCAGGGTTTCCTCCCATTACAAATTGATAAGCTCTTTAACAGACCTAAAAAGACAAAAAACCAAAGCCTCTCTTATAATGATAGAGCTTTCTTATCTCTGTTCCTCAGAACACTACTAAGCAGCAGCTGGTGGCTAAATTATCACTTTTTCTTGGAAAAGTGCTGGATTGGATTTTACTTTATTTCAGAGAATATATCAAGTGTGAAGCTGGACGGTAATAAAACATACAGAACTCATGTTGTTAATGGTGTTGCACTTCTAAGGTATATAATGACGAGGTATACCTCAGGGTTACGTACTCGGTTCTCATTATCTTCCTAGGTGGGCAGAACTGATGGTTAGTTGAAGGCTAATCAGACATGAAATGTGGGATATAACAAAGAATAATCATTTGTACAGCAGAACACGATCCTGTGCAATATTATATCATTGTTGTAAGAGATATGCACAAAAACTGTCATCTCACTCTAGATATGCCATACTGCATTAATGAAAAAAAAAATACTTAAATATATTTTCTTGAGTCAAAAAAATTAAACTGCAGATCTTCTCTCATGTTTAATTCAGCAGCTTTGGCAGAATCCTGGGAAGGCTCTATTCGATGGTCCCTCAAGCGCGTCCAATTTCAGACGAGATGACTACTGCAGCACTGAGGGGACCTGGGGAGATGTTTGGTTGGCCAATGATTTTGGAAATCCAGTAAGCTCAGGGGTACAGGTATCCGATCTCAGTGAATTTATAATAGGGGTTTGTGGGGGATTCAAATGAGGTTATTGAGTTACTGGAAAACATAGAGCAGGTCATAACTGCTGAATGACAATGACCTTGAAATGAGGGGTCTAGAGAAAGATGAGCTTTCATGCTGATTTGACATGAGTCTAATATTCACTTTTTTGAGGGTTCAGTGTTGAAAGGCCTCATTCGAATAATTGGAGCAGTGCTGTTTTTTTTTACTTTAATCCTGTTGCACCATAACTTTAAACTCAGATTTAAATCTTAATTAGGGATTAACTTTAAACTTATAGGTGAGGTTTAAATAAAATAAAGTGTACCTGCAAAATATGTGGCTGACTGAACAAAGACAGAAACATTGGGTGTGTCGTCAGGTCTCAGAGAGGTGTTTATTACAAATTAAAATGAAAAATAAAGTGCATTGAGCCGGCAGAGTGCGAGGGTCCTGGCGGCCTGTAATCTTGCTATCGAGTCCGGGATGCGGATCCGTCACTCATCTCAGTGTCGGACAAAAGCCCTGTTTCCACACCAAGCCTATGGTCACTCGTCTGACAATATCTGGTCTACTTTTTGCAATGTGTTCCACACCGTTGCCACTTGTCGGACCCCCATTGGCTGTTCTTCGACCAATTATACATGTCGAATCGACAGCGGAACTCGTCAGTGAGAGAGATCACTCAGATTGGCTGTTCAGCTTAGCAATAAGAAAAGCGGAAGTGATGAAGGCAAGCAAACAACATAGTCAAGAGGACATAGGCTCTTCTCAATTTTCATCTTCATCTCATCTGAGCATAACAATACACAAATATTTTCATGACAACATGACTGTCTGGAATTAATAAAGTGCTGCTTAATGTTTTTATGGAAACCATTTATAAATGTCTTTACTATCATTTTTGATCAATTTAACACATCCTTGATCAATAAAAACACTCATGCAGTCTTCTTCCGGTTTCCCTTATTTTAATGACAAATACAAACTACTGCCACCTACTGGTATGGAGAGTTATTTTTCTGTCATGCAGGTGCAGAATGTACATTCAGGCTGGCCATTGGCTGAAGTTTTTCGCGGTGTGTTCAAGTGCGACCTTTTGCACGCACTGATGCAGGCGACACTACATGCGGCTTTCGTCGCCACTAGTTTTTTTAAGTTGGTTTGGTGTGTTATGACCTTTAGAACACTACCATATGACCTCAAAGCAAACCACAAAACCCTCATTTTGATCTCATAGGGTCTTAATTTTTCCAAATGATTTTTATGATGTGTCATTAAGTGATTGTGGTCCTGCTAAAAGGTTCAATCTTTGTGAGACTCTTCTGTTGAAGAAGATATTAGGCCTACTATTTAATCTTCAGTTGAGAAGCTGGGACAGTAAAATATAGCCATATGAGTGTATCCTTTTTAAAAGTCCTTGCCTGCACAGTGCATGCTATTGTTGATTGGAAAAGAGAAGGTCAACGTCCCTGACAATAATTTAATGAACAATTACTTTCTGTACCTCATAAATTAATTACCCCAAACCTACGGTGACAAAAACATAAGCATCAACCGATGTGCCGCAGGCTCTTTGATCTTATTCCCAGCATGGATGCCACCAATAAAGCAGGATGCTGTGATGAACGCTGACAAATCTAACAGACATTCATCCTGACACTGACTTCCATAACAATCTGCAGGTACTTTGCTTGAAAGGGGCCGAGAGTGTGCAATCTCAAAGGGCTTCACAAGGGGATAATTGGATTGCAAAGTCTGTGGCCTAATTAAATTAAAGCATAAAAACAAGCTGTTGCCCCTCTCTTGTGTGGGAATGAATGCCTAATACGGACATGTCGCAGTTAGCTGGTGATGATGCTGCCATCATTTGTCTTCCGTGTTCACTTAGAAACTCTGTGATGGAGTGAAACAAGAGTTGAAGAGGGACGGTGAAGGTCAAGTGGAAGGAGACTGACTTTGTTCTGTCAGAGGAAAGGAGCCTTTTTTCTCTCATTTCTTTTCATCTGTCTCTCTTATCGTTTGTTGCAACTGCTTAAGTGCTGCCAAGTGAAGTGTGATATTAGTATCATCTGCCTCTTCAACTGGAAATGCAATTTTACTTCAACACGTCCCTTCTGGGGGAGGGACGTTCTTGATGAAGACCGTGCATCAGTGGCTGTGCACCTGACTCCCTTTGCGTGCTGCTATAGCATGAAGCTCTCGGGGAGTGGTGAACAACTGGCAGTAGATAAATCGCATGCTGTCTTCTTATGCCCGCCGGTTTTGTAACTGGGATGTTGTTCTTTTCATGTATAACAGTGTCAAGTTAAATGCCTAGGGATTAACGTATGCTAAACGTATTGTGGTATATTGAAACAAGACAGTAAAGCATTTGCTTATCTCCAAAAGGCAGGCTCATATTCCGAGCTGGTTCTTGTGGTTTGTTGTTGGTACAGAATATGACCAGCACGGGGACATGCGATACCTACAGCGTTAAATGCTGTGTCACCCATTAAACGCACCAACAAGCACAGTCAGAACAATATGAGAAGCACTACAGCAAGCCTACTGTCAATCACAACCATGACCCAGTACAAAAAAGCATGGGTGCCCAGGGAATGTAAAAGGAAAATTCTGCCCTTATTTGCTCACCCTCATGTCATTCTAAACCCGTTTTATGTTGATTTTTCAGTGGAATACAAAAGCATCTTAACCTTTTTCATAAAACAGAAGTTCATAAGACCTCTGTCAAGCTCTAGACTGAATACAAAATTTAAGAACTTATTCACTGTTATACACCTCTCATCCATTTCTGGGGCCAGCTGCATAAACTTAGTCACTATGATAAGACAGTAGCCCCTTTCACACATACAGTCTTTACTGGTAAATTACTGGTAAATTCCCAGTAACAGATCATGTGTGAACAGGACCTTTTCAAAAATACCGGTAAATCAGTTCCGGCAATTTACTAGTAAGGGTAGTTGCAACATTACCAGTATATTTCCGGTAATGTGCTCTGTGTAAACGCGGAATGAAGATTACCAAAAAGATGTTGTCAAATTGAACAGATAGTGAAACTAAAGTGCTTCTCCTCATGCGGCCGGATGAAGACAATGCCGCAGTGTTTATAGATCATTTCTGATGACTGACATCACAGAATTTACTGATATTTTGCTGATGTGTGAATGGTCTCTTACCGGTAAAAAGCCAGAACGCCTTGCTTGTGTGAACAACAGCATATTTGTGTAGTCATTCTGGTAATTTTATGGTAATTTACTGGTATACTTGCTGTGTGAAAGGGGCTTGTGTCTTAAGAACTAGTTTGATCAACTTGCAGTTAACCAAGGGGTGATCAATCAATCTTTTTAAATTCCAATTAGACCAATCTACCTTTTTAACTGACTGAAAAAAATTAGGATCAGTCTTGAAGAAAAAAATTAGATGACTAACTTTTAAGACTAGTCTAAGCAGTTTATGCAACCGGCCACTGGTATATTTTATGATATGTTTATGGTGTTTTTGTCCTTTTGGAGCTTCACAGATGTGGTAGCTGATTGTTTGTTGTATATAAAAGAGCAGTGCAAATTCTTCTAAATTTCTCTTTTTGCATAAAACTATTCTGGGTATTTTAGTCCAGCTTATTTGTTTTTGATTTTAGTCCAGCTATAAGTTTTTTCATAAGAAATGTTCATTTTAATCTCTCACTTTTGACTGCAGATATTCGTGTCTTTTATATGTTGTCACTTTGGGTGTTTGCGGCAGTTTCATTTTCTAATGAATGCCACTACAATTTGCTTGTTTTATACTTACTTAAAAAAAAATATCTGTGATTTTTCCACCCTACGGGAAGCCCCTCCCGCAGAAGAAAAAAAGAAACCAACAGATTTTACTCTGAATTCCCATATACATGACATAAAAGCGAGAGAAATGGGATTAAACAGCTGAGTCATACTGGTAGCTGTTCAATGTGCTGGCTGGAAAGAAAGTATTAGTGAAGGAGGGCAGGCAAGCAGAGGGATGAGTGAGCCTCTAATTGCGGCAGCCCCAGTGGATTGAGTTTCAGACTGGTGCGGTGCTGGCTATCAATTCTGCTATAGAAATCAATGCTGGACTGAAGCTCAGAGAGGCTGGGCCTGCCATAATAGAGCTTTTCCCAGTCTTGGGGTAACAGAGCTATGAAAGACATTCATGTAATACCACTCACTCAAGAGACCACAGAAGAAGAAGAAAAAAAGAGAGAAATCCTAAGAAAAAGCTACAGAACTGAATTCGTAGTAATTGTTTGTAATTCAACAAACAATTGGGCCACTGTTGTGTGCAGCATTTCAGCATACAACTATCTGTCTTATTCACTAAGCACCTGCAATATGGAATGGTGGAGTCCCAGTAAATTACACCAGTTTGTGTTAGTCTGCCCCCTCCCCTTATCCACCCCTTTCATGTAGTGAGTAATATAGCTGTTTGTGAATACAGTCTGCAAAGTTTCAGAGATCAAAGTCCACGATAAATAGAGTTATTGTCTCCCAAAAAAAAGAACAGATTCTGAACTGCCGGAAACTAGTCAACAGTAATTCCAGTCTTACTTCCTGCACAAACTTATGTACGTTTGTAACAAATTTGCATAATGCAGCCTATGGTCTTTATTGGCTGCCTGCGAACAACAGCTACTTTGACCAAAACACTGTAGTTGTAGCTGGAAGAGTTTGGTTTGTGCCGTCAATATGTTGCGTTTTCTGCGCTGCCAAATCAAATCCAGTTTGCATTCACTTCCAATGTATGAGGACTCAAGCTCGAATTGACACCTTAAAACCGGTTATTACTGTTCGTATGCTCAGTAAGCCTCCAGAGCTGAAATTCAGATATGATAATGGGAGTTTAGTTTCCGACACACACTGTAAGCGGTAGACCAATCACAGCAGACTGGGCCATCTGACCAATAAGAGCAAAGTAGTCTCTCGGAAAAGAGGGTTTTTAGAGAGACCGAATCCTTCATCAAACCATTTCAGACACTGTGAGAAAAGATGTGGTGCAGTGTATATTATGAAAAAATGTAAGTGTTTTTTTGGATGTAGGTTTTGCATGTAAACCCATTGTAGGAGACCTCCAAAACAAAATTAGAAACTTTTGAAACAGCATAAATGCACTAGAATGTATAAAGTCCAGGTTCTATGCCTCTGAAAATACTGGTTCTTGATTAGAATTTAATTAGAACAAAACTAAGTAGCAAATGTCACACAAGCCGGTCAGTCAATACAACCCCATTAACTCAGCATGCAGAGGATTACCGTGCTGCACTTGTTCCGCCACCTACATCAGTCAATTGAGTCCTCTTAAATCTGCTAGAGACTAACGCAGTGAAAAAGCACCACAATCACTGTGGAAACACCCACAACTAGCATTTATTTACATCTCCAGGCTTCCCATACTGTGGGTTCTGCACTTCTGAAAGAATATTATGCTTATCAAGTGGTTAACAGATTTATTCAAACCACTGCCAATGAAAGTTTACAGTAATTCAACTTAAATGGGGAGAAGGGAGACAAATAAGATTGTGAGTTAATAGTGATATGAGTTAAAGATAGTGATATGAAATTGCACAGTAGTTCATTTGGCAGATGCTTTGACTGAGCACATTTTTAATGACCTTGTAGTCACAAACCCAGTCGAGCTACAGGAAGTCACACCCCAGTAAACACCCCAACCTTCCCCTTAGCTTTTAGTGACCCCTTAAAATCTGATATTTGTGCAGGTTATTGTTACTAATAAAGCAATCAGGGAACATGCTGATCCATATTCAAATGTAGCCTCTTTTTAATCAATTCCTTTGAATACCAAACACCCATTTCTTATCTATTTAATTTCCTCCATAAAATTGTTTGGCATATAACCAATAGGCAGATGCAGATTTGCCACTTCTGCTTTTATAGAATATGGAAAACAAATAGTGTCCAGATTTAATAAACACTAGCTTTTGTAATGAGGCAACTATGATGTTTTCCTAATATCAAATTGGACATTTATTCAATTGGCAGACACTTTAAAAAGTACTTACAGTGCATTCAAAACATACATTTTTATTAGCATGTGTCTTCTCCCAGTATCAAATCCATGATCTTTACTAATCAATGTATAGCACATCACACTCCATTAACCATCACAACGTCCCCCTTAGCTTTCAGTCACTCCTTAAAATACAATATTTGTGCAGTTTACTGTTACTAATAAACCAATACAGATTCAAAATCAATTTAAGTTTTTTGACTTGATTGATCATGATTAAACGTAGTCTCTGTCTAATCAATTCCTTCAATTACCGAACACACATTTCTTATCTATTTAATTGCCTTTCCGAAATTGGTTGACATGTAACTAGTGAGCGAATGCAGATCTGCCACTTTCGTTTTTATTGAATATGGAAAATAAACAAGAGGCACACAACAAATGATGTTGTGATGAACCTGAAGTGACTTCCGTGCTGTTCTCCATGTGTCTGGACTCTTATTTCACATGAAATCATTTTAGCTTTTAAAATTGTGTCTGTGCTCAGATTCCGTGCTCTAACAATTTGAATACTATGAAGTGATACAGAGCAGGATGTGTTAATAATTTACTTGCAGCATTGCATTGTGCAATTTAGAGAACAAGTTTTATTTATTTTCCCCCTCCCGTAAACAAATCATTTTCATTTTTTCTGTGGACAACCCATTTTTGAGGCCATTTCTTTTCTTTTTTCTTTTTTAACCATACAAGGATGCAAAGCTTATCCAATTAACTAGTCACATGACAGGCAGCTGCCATGTTGATAAATGCCAATCCCTGCGCACAAGTCTGTGCAAATTAAATAGACAGCCCTCCCTTGACAAATAACAGCTTTCTGAATTTATGCTCGCCTTATAGCTGTCATTCTGAGGTTACAGGCCTCGGGTCATGATATACGACTCAATCTTCGGACGGCCTGACTTTGTGACAGTGAACTGTATGGCAGAGAGGAAATTCATTTGTTTTGCTAATTCAGTTTCACTCCGAGGCTTTTTCCACCCAAGCTGTCATTTGGAGTCCATCATGGATGAAGCGTAAGTAGCATCTGGGCCAGTATCCCCTTCATAAAGAAGTTACATCAATGCCATTGACGGATGGAGCATCTTAATGGCACAACTGTGTTTTAGGGCAAATTGTATTTGCTTCCTCTGTGATTCTTGAAGCTAAAAGGTCATGTGAAATTTCCTCCCTTCTGTGAAACAAACTAAAAAGGATGTTAAAAACACTATGTTTGTCTATGCTGTAATTAGAATGAAGAAAGACTTTGAGACTGGCAGCACAAGTAAATTATTCAGAAGGAGGAGAACGGACTTCTTTTATCATCACTTCACAGACTTCAAATAAGACTCAACATATAAATATTATTGGCCACGAGTTTGCCGGTTCAATATTCTGCCTTTATGGCACCCCACACCTCCAACACGATTTAACTTCATCTTCCTCACATAAATCAAAAGCGTGGTTATATAGCAAGTGATTTGCCATCTTCAGCATATTCTGCTTGAAGAACAGCAGAGTGAAAATGTCAAAGCTTATCTTAACCAAGCCACATTCATGCTTTTTACATGAGACATGACACATGACACATACACTAAAGTGTACATGTACTAGATGAACACATGACCATACCTCTATGACTTTCATATGTGTCAGGGGGTGTAAATATAATATAATATAATATAATATAATATAATATAATATAATATAAATAAAAACCATATATATATATATATATATATATATATATATATATATATATATATATATATATACAGTGGGGAGAACAAGTATTTGATACACTGCTGATTTTGCAGGTTTTCCTACTTACAAAGCATGTAGAGGTCTGTAATTTTTTTCATACGTACACTTCAACCGTGAGAGACGGAATCTACGGAATCTCCAGAAAATCACATTGTATGATTTTTAAATAATTAATTTGCATTTTATTGCATGACATAAGTATTTGATCACCTACCAACCAGTAAGAATTCCGGCTCTCACAGACCTGTTAGTTTTTCTTTAAGAAGCCCTCCTGTTCTCCACTCATTACCTGTATTAACTGCACCTGTTTGAACTCGTTACCTGTATAAAAGACACCTGTCCACACACTCAATCAAACAGACTCCAACCTCTCCATATTGGCCAAGACCAGAGAGCTGTGTAAGGACATCAGGGATAAAATTGTAGACCTGCACAAGGCTGGGATGGGCTACAGGACAATAGGCAAGCAGCTTGGTGAGAAGGCAACAACTGTTGGGGCAATTATTAGAAAATGGAAGAAGTTCAAGATGACGGTCAATCTCCCTCAGTCTGGGGCACCATGCAAGATCTCACCTCGTGGGGCATCAATGATCATGAGGAAGGTGAGGGATCAGCCCAGAACTACACGGCAGGACCTGGTCAATGACCTGAAGAGAGCTGGGACCACAGTCTCAAAGAAAACCATTAGTAACACATTACGCCGTCATGTATTAAAATCCTGCAGCGCACGCAAGGTCCCCCTGCTCAAGCCAGCGCATGTCCAGGCCCGTCTGAAGTTTGCCAATGACCATCTGGATGATCCAGATGAGGAATGGGAGAAGGTCATGTGGTCTGATTAGACAAAAAAAGAGCTTTTTGGTCTAAACTCCACTCGCCGTGTTTGGAGGAAGAAGAAGGATGAGTACAACCCTAAGAACACCATCCCAACCGTGAAGCATGGAGGTGGAAACATCATTCTTTGGGGATGCTTTTCTGCAAAGGGGACAGGACGACTGCACCGTATTGAGGGGAGGATGGATGGGGCCATGTATCGCGAGATCTTGGCCAACAACCTCCTTCCCTCAGTAAGAGCATTGAAGATGGGTCGTGGCTGGGTCTTCCAGCATGACAACGACCCGAAACACACAGCCAGGGCAACTAAGGAGTGGCTCCGTAAGAAGCATCTTAAGGTCCTGGAGTGGCCTAGCCAGTCTCCAGACCTGAACCCAATAGAAAATCTTTGGAGGGAGCTGAAAGTCCGTATTGCCCAGCGACAGCCCCGAAACCTGAAGGATCTGAAGAAGGTCTGTATGGAGGAGTAGGCCAAAATCTCTGCTGCAGTGTGTGCAAACCTGGTCAAGAACTACAGGAAACGTATGATCTCTGTAATTGCAAACAAAAGTTTCTGTACCAAATATTAAGTTCTGCTTTTCTGATGTATCAAATACTTATGTCATGCAATAAAATGCAAATTAATTACTTAAAAATCATACAGTGTGATTTTCTGGATTTTTGTTTTAGATTCCGTCACTCACAGTTGAAGAGTACCTATGATAAAAATTACAGACTTCTACATGCTTTGTAAGTGGGCAAACCTGCAAAATCGGCAGTGTATCAAATACTTGTTCTCCCCACTGTATATATATATATATAAATGATATATTACAATTAGATAAATTACATATAATATAATACAATTAATATAATATTATAAATATTATATAATATAAATAAAAAGCAAATATATATATAAAAAATTATATATTAAAATTATATAAATTATATATCTGCATGACCTTATTCTACATCCCTTAATCCTACCCAATACCTAAACGCAAAACAATAAATAAAAAACAAAAAAATTCCTTATTAACTATTAATAAGCAGTAAATTAGGAGTTTATTGAGGTAAAAGTCGTAGTTATTTGTGAATATGTGTTCCCCATACTAAAGTGTTACCATATATACTGTATATATATATATATATATACACACACACACACACACACACACACACACACACACACACACACACACACACACACACACACACAGCCAAAAGTGTGCAGCTTTGGAAAATTGACTTCTTCACACTTTATTCAAATGTTATTAAAAATGTGTTGTGATTTTGTAAGGATATTGCATAGTTGAGCTTAGAGTCAATTGTTTTATTTGTGAGAATGCAATGAAACATGCCAAATTGTGCAGACATAATTTTTGGCCAGGCTGTTAATCATAGAAATCACGAACACATGCAAAAACAAGAGAGAACCAATGGAATATTAATAACTGATTATGTTGCTATTAAAGGGGTCATGAACTGAGAAATCAAATTTTCCTCGAACTTTTGACATATAAGAGGTCATCATACTATAAGAATATCCTGTATGTTTCATAACGGAAAACTTACTTGTTAGTCCAATACAAGCTTTTATTGACACCAGGCCCAGCAAACGACAGGTTTTTCAAAGTGGGGATCTATGACGTCAAAGGGAGGCAAGCACCGCCTCTGCAGAAGAAGATCAACGCCTACTTCATCACTGCCTGTTTAGCCCCGCCCACCGATTCACGCATGACATGCAATAGAATAGGTAGCCTAAGTAACACAGGCCTACGTGGTGCTAAACCAGATCGAGCTACCAAGCAATAAACATGCCGTTGAGGATTACAAAATATTGTGCAGTGCCTGGGCTCGACAGTAATGCAACATGTAAGTAATTGTGTTAATTCTAATGCCTGATCTGAAATGTAATGATTCATGTACAGTCAGATGTTCTTTGTCTGTGTGTCAGTAAATCAAACCAGTGACTAAACGTCAACTTGCGTTGGTTCTCTTAGTAGGAATAATAATCTGTTATTTAACGGTGATTAAATTCTATAAAGAAAGCGATCAAAGAAAGCTCCCTTTGCAATCGTTGGAGCAGCGCGCGCTGGAGCCAACAATCAAACTGCGAGAGTTTATCAGTGACGCGTTTATCAGTGACTCCCGTGACTCCAGTGACTACTATATCACGTTTGCACTGTTAGTGAAGATGAAAGCATTCGTTAGTGTACAGAAACTGAGTTGCAATGACGAGATCACTGCTTTCATGCGCTCAGCATGTCTGTGATCGGCTACAATGTTCATCTCTGCAACCTTTCATGCCACGATCTTAATATAATGCCATAGGACTAAATATAATGCCATAGATCTAAATATAATGCAACACTTTTCACGATTAGTTAACCATGAGCGCTGTAATAGTAAAAACGCGCTAAAAGAGAGAGTAATACTTAGCTACTTCAAATGGAAAGACGTTAGCCAATCACAGCAGTGGGCGTTTACACTGAAGTCTCACAGCAGACACACCCCTTAAAACAGAGCGTTCAATCCAGAGGACTAAAATCAGGGTAGGAAAAATGCCTTTTATTTATAAATTATGACAATTTTTGATGTAAAAAGCATTCTAACATTATAAGTGCACCCCAGGAAACATCATAAAACAGTAAAACAACGCAGTTCATGACCCCTTTAATCAATGCATTTTCTTTGAGATTTTTGTTTTTCTATGCATTATTATTTTTGAATAGTTAAATAAAACCTGTAGCAGTAGTTTACTCTTTTTTGCCAAATAATTTTGTCAGATAAATACCTTAACCATGTTTAGTTTTGTTCTTAAAATAAAATTCTCATTCTCATTCTCATTTTTAACATTTTCCTCATATTTTGATGGTATATATTAGGGGTGTAACGGTACACGTATTCGTACCGAACCGTTTCGGTACAGGGCTTCCTATACGGTGCACATGTATGTGTACCGAACGGTTCCGAATGCAATCTTTAACAGTCAACAGTAAGTTAGGCTTGTTTTACGCACGGAACATACTTCAATCCGAGTTCCCACACGAATATATTAAGTATTCTATCCATTTTATCACGAAATTCAAACGATAAATGCCCTTTGTCGCTCTTTTATCTGACGTGACTGATCACTGTATAGGCGAGTCATTTCAAGTGGCAGCGCGGCGCACGAGTGAACACTATTATCTCTTCCTAGTCAAAGAATAATCATGAATTAACATCTGAGGTATGTTGAGGATACATTACAACTTACCAAAACGTATCACATGTCGTCTAATCACAAAACCAATGTTTCAACGTCAGAAAGACGTCAATAAAACAGCTTCTAAACATTTACCTCAGAAGTCATTCAGTGTCCACAGCAGCTGGTTAGTTCACTAGAGAAATGAACTCTTTCGCTAAATATATGCACTATATTAGCCTATATATTCATTATATTCTGTCTTGTGATGTCTTGATTATTTAATGTATGTTTAAATAAATGTCATGAAAATGACAGCCACTGTGTATAAATGATTATATTTCAACAACGAATTGGAGTAAAAACAGTTTATAATTAGATTTAGAAGTGAATGCAAAAACTGCCTTATGTGAAGCTCACATGTTTGCATAGGCCTACAATGTGTTATTTGAGTGTTGATTATTATATCTAAAAATAAATAGCAACTGAATTTAGGCTAATAGTTTGAGCTCTGTTGTTATAGTAGGTAATGTGCAAGTAAGGGCTCCCTATATAGTTTACAGAATTAGCAGAGATCATTTTTTTTATCTTTAAGAAACTTTTAGTTTCAGACACAATTTGTTCAGTAAACCACTGTTTAATAAAAAAAAAGCAATTTTATATTTAGTTGTTTTCTCTCCCCTACTGTACCGAACCCGTACCCAATCATGACTTCAAAAACGAGGTACATACCGAACCGTCAGTTTTGTGTACCGTTACACCCCTAGTATATATATATATATATATATATATACAGTGGGGAGAACAAGTATTTGATACACTGCCGATTTTGCAGGTTTGCCCACTTACAAAGCATGTAGAAGTCTGTAATTTTTATCATAGGTACTCTTCAACTGTGAGTGACGGAATCAAAAATCCAGAAAATCACATTGTATGATTTTTAAGTAATTAGTTTGCATTTTATTGCATGACATAAGTATTTGATACATCAGAAAAGCAGAACTTAATATTTGGTACAGAAACCTTTGTTTGCAATTACAGAGATCATACGTTTCCTGTAGTTCTTGACCAGGTTTGCACACACTGCAGCAGGGATTTTGGCCCACTCCTCCATACAGACCTTCTCCAGATCCTTCAGGTTTCGGGGCTGTCGCTGGGCAATACGGACTTTCAGCTCCCTCCAAAGATTTTCTATTGGGTTCAGGTCTGGAGGACCTTGAGATGCTTCTTACGGAGCCACTCCTTATTTGCCCTGGCTGTGTGTTTCGGGTCATTGTCATGCTGGAAGACCCAGCCACGACCCATCTTCAATGCTCTTACTGAGGGAAGGAGGTTGTTGGCCAAGATCTCACGATACATGGCCCCATCCATCCTCCCCTCAATACGGTGCAGTCGTCCTGTCCCCTTTGCAGAAAAGAATCCCCAAAGAATGATCCACCTCCATGCTTCACGGTTGGGATGGTGTTCTTGGGGGTTGTACTCATCCTTCTTCTTCCTCCAAACACGGCGAGTGGAGTTTAGACCAAAAAGCTCTATTTTTGTCTCATCAGACCACATGACCTTCTCCCATTCCTCCTCTGGATCATCCAGATGGTCATTGGCAAACTTCAGACGGGCCTGGACATGCGCTGGCTTGATCAGGGGGACCTTGCGTGCGCTGCAGGATTTTAATCCATGACGGCGTAGTGTGTTACTAATGGTTTTCTTTGAGACTGTGGTCCCAGCTCTCTTCAGGTCATTGACCAGGTCCTGCCGTGTAGTTCTGGGCTGATACCTCACATTCCTCATGATCATTGATGCCACACGAGGTAAGATCTTGCATGGTGCCCCAGACCGAGGGAGATTGAATGTCATCTTGAACTTCTTCCATTTTCTAATAATTGCGCCAACAGTTGTTGCCTTCTCACCAAGCTGCTTGCCTATTGTCCTGTAGCCCATCCCAGCCTTGTGCAGGTCTACAATTTTATGCCTGATGTCCTTACACAGCTCTCTGGTCTTGGCCATTGTGGAGAGGTTGGAGTCTGTTTGATTGAGTGTGTGGACAGGTGTCTTTTATACAGGTAACGAGTTCAAACAGGTGCAGTTAATACAGGTAATGAGTGGAGAACAGGAGGGCTTCTTAAAGAAAAACTAACAGGTCTGTGAAAGCCGGAATTCTTACTGGTTGGTAGGTGATTAAATACTTATGTCATGCAATAAAATGCAAATTAATTATTTAAAAATCATACAATGTGATTTTCTGGATTTTTGTTTTAGATTCCGTCTTTCACAGTTGAAGTGTACCTATGATAAAAATTACAGACTTCTACATGCTTTGTAAGTAGGAAAACCTGCAAAATCGGCAGTGTATCAAATACTTGTTCTCCCCACTGTATATATATATATATATAAACCTTTATTTCATCTTTACTGGGTGATTGATCATTTATTAACATAAAATCATCTATATGACAAATAATATGCCTAGAGAATCAATTTTGCAGTTCAAACCATACCTCAAAATTCTTGTTTGGCAGCACTGTTATATTTTTGTGGGGCTGGTTGGGGTTGATTTGAAATATGATGCTCGCGTCACAGTCATAATGGACTATGGTTGTCCCCTCAGTCTTAGTGTCAAAGCATGATAAATGTCCAATATTATCAACTGAGGGGAAAGCGAGGTCTTTCTGTACCACCAACAGTTTCTCAGCAGAACAGTGGGACTGGGGTCACTGAATGAAAAAAAGGTTTCAATATCAACTTACTGCAAGGCATTCCCTTTTTTAGTTATACTATAAAACCATGATATTGTCACAAAAAGCCAGTTGCAAACTATATGATATATGACTGTGATAATTATTTTTCTGCAAGAGCATTTTAACAGCCCACAGTATGAATAAACAAAATGAAACAAGATCTAAAGAGGCAAATACGTAAATATCCTATAAGCAAATCCCATGTTTATTAATCTCTCATTTTCATGACATTATTTTCCAGGATGTCTCCAGGCATTACTAATGTTATGCAAAACATGATGTACATTCATTTTGCAAGCAGGTTTCTCACTGTCACCTTCAAAAGCTTTCAAGGAAATAAGAGGCACACATGCCACAGCGGCATGGGGAAGAGAGCCAATGCTGGCATACAGCCTGTTTTTTAACACATAGGCTTAGTAACTAAAGAATAAATGTTGTAATAAAGAGAATGAGGCTGGAATCTTATCCTAACAAGGCCTAATATCTGGTTTCATTGCTGTAATGTGTCATTCAGAAGATTCCAGACAATGGACAAGCTAACAGATATGTCCTTTTCCTCAGATAGGAGAGGTTTGTGTCAATAAATAAAAAACAGATCTGGACTGAGAGTTGGATTTGACTAGAGGAAGTCAGAGACGGATGCACTATGCATACTAATCAGGATAATCACCATGCGCAATCTCATGCTTAAATTCTCTTTTTCCAGGTAAGATTATCCAATGGGTGCTTATGAACTATCCTACTCTGCGATATCCTGATTGTGTAAAAGCAAAAAAAAACTAAAAACTCCCATCTGTATTGAGCTCCATAATGACTGTGCGAGTGATGACAGATGCACGGGTCAAATGCTCCGGCCACGTACTGCAATTTTTTTCATAGCAGACGTAATCATTTTAGCCTTTTAAAAAAAGACTTAATTTGCATATGATGTCAGACTTGTACATTCATGACTGTTATTAATGGTAATATAGGAAATTGAACACAGATATTACATCCTCCCATACTAATGCTTTAATTTATTTATTGTTATATCTTTTTATTACACAACTGTCTGGGAAACTTTATGATTGGTCAATGACATCATTGCACAGACAAATATTTTTGTATTTGCCATTCGTGGACTCACTGATTATTATTAAGACTATAAATGACTATAAATTCCCTTGTTTGAGGTGTACCATAATGCTTACACGATGAAATGTTAGTGATACATATGTAACTCTCCGTCATTTATTTATTTGGTAATTTACCAGGTAATTTACCGGTAATTTTCTTCAAATCTGCCACTCACTGAGAGTTCAGGGTAAGCGGATCCACAGCAGCTTTGGCACCTATCTTCTGTTGTTATGTATCGTCATCACTGTCCTGCAATCTCATTGGTTCGCTGGCATATGTGGGATTTCATGCGCAGGGAAAGCTGTCCACGAATCGCTCGCCCAAGAGGAAAAAAATGCTGTTTCTGCCAGATCACGATCAACAAAAATCACATTGTGTTTGATACAAAACTAACTAAGTAAAAAAAAGTCATAACTGAAACTATTCTCATAGTATTTGATTTTCTCCATAGGGAAATTTATTTTTAACTTAAAGACAGACCTACTGTAAGCAGACCTGTAACTATCTGAGGCTGTTAATCGATAGTCTATGCGTTTGTTAAAGTCATCAATTTGCATGATTTAAACTTATTTATTAAAATAATAATTATATTTTTTATTATACTTACATTTATTCTAATGATATTTTACTTATATTTTATTTATAATAGGCTTATTTAATTTTAATTAATATTTTTAATTTTATATTTATAATTTTAATTTTATATTTTATTTTTAATTCTTAATAAAAAAAAACTTCTGGCATACATTTAAATTGACGCCTGCCATGGTGTTTCTTATTTGTCGTCTCTGATTTAGATGCGTGTCCTCAGCCGATGTGCCGTACCGTGTAAAGCTGAAGCATGCAGTTTCTGCATCATTAGTACCATCTAGCGGAATTACAAAAATACAGCAAATGTTGCAAACGCCCCTTTCACGCATCACGCCTAACTCAACTCAAACACATCTTAACAGTTTTTACGGGTGTTACGGGTGGTAAATGTAGGCTACTTTCAATAAATGGTCAAATTTATTAGTAAACTTTTAGCTGTGTTGCTATGTGTCATGAGAGTATAAGCAACTGAGCAGCTAACACAGTCTGTCTAGATTATTTATCTGATTACTTATTATAAACCCATCCAATGTGCACCAGGTGCATTTTTGACATTATGCGTCACCCAGCATACCCGGTTAAAAAAAGTCACCGCATGTCTATATATACATATATATCTCTTTAATGTTTTTGAAAGAAGTCTCTTATGCTCACCAAGACTGCATTTACTTGATCAAAATACAGTGAAAACAGTAATATTGTGAAATATTATTATAATTTAAAACAACTGTTTTCTATTTGAATATGTTTTAAAATGTAATTTATTCCACTGGCAAAGCTGAATTTTCAGCATCACTACTCCAGTCTTCAGTGTCATCCTAATTATGCTGATTTGCTTCTCAACAATTATTTCTGGAAAATGTGATACATTTTTTTTTTCCAGAATTTTTTTGTTCAAAAGAATTGTGAAGAAGTGTGTGTGTGTGTGTGTGTATATATAGGAAACTGAGGCTACATTCACACAGATTTGCAGAAATTGAAACTCATCAGACCAGGCAATATTGTCCATTGTCCAATTTTGGTGAGCCTGTGTGAATTGTGGCCTCAGTTTCCTGTTCTCAGCTGACAGGACTGGCACCGGTGTGGCGTTCTGCTGCTGTAGCCCATCTGCTTCAAGGTTTGACGTGTTGTGTGCTCAGACACGCTCTTCTGCAGACCTCGGTTGTGGTTACAGTTACTGTTGCCTTTCTATCAGCTCAAACAAGTCTGGCCATTCTCCTCTGACCTCTGGCTTTAACAAGGCATTTTCGCCCACCGAACTGCCGCTCACTGGATATTTTCTCTTTTTCAGACCATTCTCTGTAAACCTTAGAGATGGTTATGTGTAATCCCAGTATAGATCAGTGGTTTCTGAAATACTCAGACCACATCAGAAGATCAGAAGATCTTCAGAAGATCGCCTTGACCATGTCTACATGCCTAAATTCATTGAATTGCTGTAATGTGATTGGCTGTTTGCATTAACGAACAGTTGAACCTAATAAGATGGCCGTTGAGTGTGTGTGTAACAGAGCTCACTTATCCAGTCCTCGCTAAATCCTTTAACATCTGACGTTTCTTACACAAATAACAACAGAAGAACTCGTTGTAATGACATAAGAGAGGATAAAACAAAGCTATAAGAGATGAAGGAAAGAAACACCCACTTGCTCATTACATGCTATTGACCATGGTCACCCATGTCTGAAATAATCACAACCACATCCGACCATCCCTTTGTCTTTACATGTCTTAACAATGTGTTTAAATGGTAATTAAATTAAACAACTTCTAAGAGCAATAAATATACTTTTTCTACACTGTTAGCCAGACTATGAAATTATATTTTCTTCAAAAGAGCTTGTTAAAGAGTAAAAAGGAAGGCAACCTTGGGCATTTGGGCACTCTGAGTTGGTGTATGAAAAAAAGATTTACCAAGAATTTTGGAGGTAATTTCTTGTATGAAAAGCTATATTAATTCCAGACCACATTTTGCCTAAAACAAAACCACCCAGCAGCACACAGTAAATGTTTCTCAAGGTGACATCTGCAAAAAAAAAAAAAAAACTTGCATGGCTCCTCTATAATAAAATAGTCATGCATTTAGCAATTAATTCACAAATGGACAAAGGACTTTTGTTTTTAATTATGTAGGCAACAAAACACACAAGCAGCTAAATATGGTTGTTACCTTTCTTTTAAGCACTCAATCCTATTATGTACAAGCAAGCGCGCAGCGCTAGTTGTAGGATCACAGGTTCAGAAGCAACTTGTGTATTCCAAAAAAAAGAAAGGTTTGTAAAAAATATATCAGGGTATATCAAAGTATATCAAAGTGTTTATCTCTCAGGGAAAAAAAAGTTACAAAAGCTGTCACCTAGACGGTAGCCTTTCAAAAGGTACACCTTTGTACCTAAAGAGTGTATATTAGTATCTTAAAGGTACATATTGGTACTAAAAGCTTACAAATTAGTACCTAAATGGTACATATTAGATATTTAAGGGTACTGTCCCAGTGACAGCTTTTGTACCATTTATTCTGAGAGTGTATAATACTACAGAATTGAGAACTGAGACCGCCATGCACCCAATGTAAGGTTTGTGCCACGGCTGGCCTAAACTAACAGTATTGGTGATTACCAAAATCATTTTTTATGTTTCTGCAATGGTTATTCCCCCAGTATGTGTAATCTCTTTAGTCACAGTTGGCCAAGTCAAAGTCCGGACTTGAATCCTATTGAACAAGTTTGGGATTTTATTGGATTCAAAGATAGATTGCATAAAAGTTTCATCAACAGAAAGTCTTTGAGAACAACTACAAACTATTTGGAAGTCAATGACAACAGAGTGGAAAAGTACATAAAACGTCTCGGTTACGTATGTAACCCTCGTTCCCTGAAGGAGGGAACGGAGACGTACGTCGGACGTCACCGACGAATTGGGATCACTTCTGGGAGCCCCTATCAGCTTCGAGTGTATAGAGAACGGGCCAATGGCCATTGGCGTGCGAGATTTGCATCTCGCGCTCCGCCCCGCATCGCGGGTATAAAGCGGAAGCGGATGCAGCGCACATTTGTTTTTCACTGAGGAGCCGAACTAGTGACTCGGCCGCTGCAGTGATGGTACAGCAACTGTGGCGACGGGACGTACGTCTCCGTTCCCTCCTTCAGGGAACGAGGGTTACATACGTAACCGAGACGTTCCCCTTCAGTCGGTCACGTTCGACGTACGTCGGACGTCACCGACGAATTGGGATCCCTATGGAAAACGCCACAGTTACTACCACTTCCAGCGCCCAGCGAAAGCCCCTCAGACCCCCGTCTGTTCGGGGCGGGGAACCTACGCAGGGAGAGTCACTGCTGCTGTTCCGCAAGACCCACTCAGCAGAGTATTGGATAACGCTGGGAAAGCGTGCCCCGGGGGGCCGCTGCGGAAGCCACATCCTACCCGTAGGGAGGTATCATGTGGAATATACATGTATGGACTGGCCGTGGGCAGTACAACATACGGAAGTCCCAGGGGTGGCCCCGGCCAATGCAGGCGGGAGACTACACCGCACAGAGACGGCAGAGCGAGCTCTGCCAAGGGAAAGACACGGGCTCGCCGTAGGGAGCCGTACCGTGGAAGAATACACATATGGGACCGCCGTAGGGGTCACAACATATGGATACCCAGCCTAACACAAGTTCCACCAATGCATACGAGTGTTAGACCTGGCGTCGGACGCTCCGCCACGTCTGACTGCCACGGGTTGCGGAGGACTCAACAGGGTTCGCCGTGCTGGGGAACTCGACTGGAGCATATCAGCGCACGTATCCGGTCCATGAGGAGGGGAATGGCGCAGCAAGCCGACACTAGAACGGGCACTTCGGTGTTACCGGCTATTTGAAGCGAGCACACGGGAAGAAACCGGCTCTACACGGAGGCTATAGAATCTAGCGAACGTGTTAGGTGTCGCCCAGCCCGCAGCTCTACATATATCTGTCAGCGAGGCGCCGTGTGCCAGCGCCCAGGAAGAGGCCACACTCCTAGTGGAGTGGGCCCTCAACCCAAGCGGGCAGGGCACGCCTTGGGTTTCATACGCCAAGGCGATGGCATCCACTATCCAGTGAGCCATCCTCTGCTTGGAGACAGCCTTTCCCTTCTGCTGGCCTCCGTAACAGATGAAGAGCTGTTCTGAGGTCCTGAAGCTTTGCGTTCTGTCCACGTAAGTCCGCAGAGCGCGAACGGGACAGAGAAAAGCCAGGGCTGGGTCTGCCTCCTCCGAAGGCAGCGCTTGCAGGTTCACCACCTGGTCCCGAAAGGGAGTGGTGGGAACCTTGGGCACATATCCGGGCCGGGGTCTCAGGATTACCTGAGAGTTACCCGCCCCGAATTCCAGGCACGATTCGTCGACCGAAAATGCCTGCAGGTCCCCTACCCTCTTGATGGAAGCCAATGCAGTCAGGAGTACTGTCTTCCAGGACAGGATTTTTAACTCTACTGACTGCAAAGGCTCAAAGGGAGCCCTCTGTAATGCGGTTAGCACCAGGGGCAAGTCCCAAGAGGGTATAGAGTGAGGGCGAGGCGGATTTAATCTCCTCGCCCCCCTCAGGAACCTGACGACCAGATCGTGCTTTCCTAGGGACTTACCTTCGACCATGCTGTGATTTGCGGCGATAGCGGCAACATACACTTTGAGGGTGGAGGGAGACAGCCTTCGCTCCAACCCTTCCTGCAGGAAGGAAAGCACGGAGCCGATCGAACATCTTCGGGGGTCTTCTCGACGAGAAGAACACCACTCGACGAACAGGTTCCACTTCAACGCGTAGAGGTGCCTCGTAGAGGGGGCTCTGGCGGAAGTGATGGTGTCTACCACAGCCTGTGGTAGGCCACCTAGAACCTCCGCGTCCCGTCCAGGGACCAGACATGGAGTTTCCAGAGGTCCGGACGCGGGTGCCACAGGGTGCCCCGTCTCTGAGTCAGGAGGTCCTTCCTCAGAGGAATGGGCCAAGGAGGTGCTGTCGCGAGGAGCACTAGTTCCGGGAACCAGGTCCGGTTGGGCCAGTATGGCGCAACTAGCAAGACCTGCTCCTCGTCCTCCCTGACCTTGCACAGTGTCTGCGCAAGAAGGCTCACTGGGGGAAACGCATATTTGCGTAGGCCCCGGGGCCAGCTGTGTGCCAGCGCATCCGAGCCGAGGGTCCCCCCGGTCAGGGAATAGAACAACTGGCAGTGAGACGTGTCCGGGGCGGCAAACAGGTCTACCTGTGCGGTCCCGAAGCGACTCCAGATCAGCTGGACCACCTGGGGATGGAGTCTCCACTCTCCTGGGAGCACTTGCTGTCGTGAGAGCTCGTCGGCTGCACGATTGAGCAGGCCCGGGATATGAATGGCACGAAGCGACCTCAGATGCTTCTGACTCCAGAGGAGGAGATGGCGGGCGAGTTGTGACATGCGGCGGGAGCGTAGACCACCCTGTTTGTTGATGTACGCAACGGCCGCAGTGTTGTCCGTACGGACCAGAACGTGCTTGCCTCGTAGCGGCCCTTTGAGGCGGCCCAGCGCAAGACGAACTGCTAACAACTCGAGGCAATTGATATGCCATTGCAGTTGAGGCCCCGTCCACAGACCCGAAACTGCAAGCCCGTTGTACGTGGCCCCCCAGCCGGTGGATGAGGCATCCGTGGAGACCACAGCATGCCTGGACACTTGTTCTAGGGGAACTCCTGCCCGTAGGAACGAAGGGTCCAACCACGGACTGAAGGTTTGGCGACACTTCGGTGTTACTGAGACACGGAATGAGCCGCTCTGCCACGCCCATCTCGGGACTCGGTCGTGTAGCCAGTGTTGAAGCGGCCTCATATGAAGCAATCCGAGCGGCGTCACTGCGGCTGCGGATGCCATATGCCCCAGGAGCCTCTGAAAATGTTTCAGTGGTACCGCTGTCCTGCATTTGAACGAATTCAAGCAGTTCAACACCGACTGGACGCGCTGCTCTGTGAGTCGCGCTGTCAGATTGACCGAGTCCAACTCCATACCGAGAAAAGAGATCCTCTGCACGGGGCAGAGTTTGCTCTTTTCCCAGTTGACCTGAAGTCCCAACAGGCTGAGGTGACTGAGCACCATGTCCCTGTGTTCGCACAACTGTGCCTTCGACTGAGCCAGAATCAGCCAGTCGTCGAGGTAGTTGAGAATGCGAACACCACGCTCTCTCATGGGAGCAATGGCCGCCTCCGCGACCTTCGTGAAGACGCGGGGCGACAGGGACAGCCCGAAGGGTAGGACTCTGTACTGATATGCCCATCCCTCGAACGCAAAGCGTAGGAACGGTCTGTGTCGGGGGAGAATCGAGACATGAAAGTACGCGTCCTTCAGGTCGATCGCTGCAAACCAATCTTGGGGACGGATGCACCTGAAGATGCGTTTCTGCGTTAGCATTCTGAACGGCAGCCTGTGAAGGGACCGATTCAAGAACCGCAGGTCCAAGATTGGCCGTAACCCGCCGCCTTTCTTGGGTACAATGAAGTACGGGCTGTAGAAGCCTGTCTTCATATCGGCTGGAGGGACCGGCTCTATCGCGTCCTTCGCCAGTAGGACTGCGATCTCCGCCCGTAGCACGGGGGCGTCCTCCTTCGACACGGAGGTGAAGTGAACGCCCCTGAACTTGGGGGGCCGCCGAGCGAACTGAATCGCATAGCCGAGTCTGATAGTACGGATGAGCCAGCGGGACGGGCTGGGGAGCGCTAACCAGGCTCCCAGCGACCGAACCAGCGGGACCAACGGCACCACAGACGTACCCGCAGCGGGGCAGCGCAGCGGAGTGCAGGGACCCGACTCGGACGGCATCGCGGCCCGAAGTGGGGTCTGAGTGCGCAATGCAACACTTACCTGCTTCCGCTGAGGGGGTGCACGAGTGTGCGGAGGCCTCTTGTGTGCGTCCTGGACACAGCCAGCACCCCCTGCTGGCGATAAGAGAGGCACCGGAGGGTGACAAGGCATGGGAGCGTCGTACACCGCCAAGCGCGCTCTCTTGGCACCCAGAGATTTTAGAAACAGCTCTTTTTTTGAAGTTTTGGGTACCACTGGCCCGAAGGCCAGTGGCGGAACAGAAACCAAACAAGAACATAAAATTCTCTCCCGGCCCTCCAGCGGGAGAAGGAGCGGTGCTGTCACCACCTCCTGAAGAGCTGTCTCCTCCATCTCTGGGTGGCCCGTCTCAGGGTCTCTTACGACGACGCTTGCCACCTGGCTTGGCAGCGGCCTGAGCGGGCTGGACGGCCTTCCCGCGGCCGGCTCCACGCCGTTGCCCTGGTGGAGGCTGCTGCTGGGCTGGGGCGGGAGCGGGGGCGGCGGCGGGCGGCCGCCCTCGGCGACGAGCAGGCGGAGGAGCTGCGGCCGGCGGCTGGGCAGCAGCTGACCGCCGGGGCAGGATGTGTTTGATGGCCTCCGTCTGCTTCTGGACAGTCGAGAACTGCTGGGCAAAGCTCTCGACCGCGTCGCCGAACAGCCCAACCTGGGAAATGGGGGAGTCCAGGAACCGATACTTATCAGTCTCCCTCATATCGGCCAGGTTGAGCCAGAGATGTCGCTCCTGGACCACAAGAGTGGACATCGCCTGACCAATGGAACAGGCGGTGACTTTCGTCGCCCGGAGGGCGAGGTCCGTCGCCGTCCGGAGCTCCCGGAGGAGCTCTGGGTCAGGTCTACCCTCGTGCATGTCCATGAGTGCCTGGGCCTGGTGCACCTGGAGCAACGCCATGGCATGCAAGGCGGACGCAGCCTGTCCACAAGCCTTGTAAGCCTTCCCAGTTAGACTGGAGGAGAACTTACAGGCCTTGGATGGGTGGCGTGGGTCTCCGCGCCAGGTGGAAGCGGACGCCGGACACAGTTGCATCGCGACCGCCCGTTCCACCGGCGGGATCCCCACGTACCCCTTGGCTGGCCCGCCGTCGAGAGTAGTGAGGAGGGAGGAGCTACTCGGCCGGTTTCTGGCAGAAAAAGGTGCCGTCCACGACCTCGTGAGCTCCTCATGCACTTCCGGGAAGAAGGGCACCGGGGCGGGACGCTGAGAACCAGCGCGAGCCGCCCCGAGAAACCAATCATCCAGCCTAGAAGGCTCGGGACACGGTGGAGGGTTCCACACGAGCCCGACCTTTTCGGCGGCCCGGGAAAGCATAGCCGTCAGCTCGGGGTCCGTCTCGGACAACGCCACTCTCCCAGAGGGAGGCAACGCAGCCGGGTCTTCATCCCCCGAGGACTGAAACTCCCCCTCCGATGCAGCGATCGACATCCTATCCTCTGCTGGAGCTCCAAAGGTCACCGTTGGACCACCTCGAGAGGGGCCAGCGACTTCCTCCGAAAGCTCAACCGGCTGCGGCACTACAGAGGGTTTAGGGGCCCACGGAGGCTGGCTCGGCGGGTGTGCCCTAAACGTGATCCTCAGGTCACCCTGGCTATTCGCCGAAGTAGGTCTATCCTGCTGGGCAGGGATAGCACTAGATCGGGGCATAGGTAAGGGGACTCCACCCTCCCGAAGGTAGGCGAGTCTCGACCTTAGCGCCGAGATAGTCATGTTCCCGCAATGGGAACACGAACTATCCACAAACGCTGCCTCGGCATGTTGAATACCCAGACATGTCAGGCAGCGATTGTGACCGTCAGCTGGTGACAGGGAACGACCGCATCCAGAAACGCACGGGTGGAATGACATCTTGAAAAAGACGCAATTTCACACCCGTGTTGCTCTTTTAGAAGAAGCTCTTAACGTGCCGAAGCACCCAGGAACAACCGCGGCAAACACAGGGGATAGTGCAGCCTGTGTTTGCACTCACCGTGGAACGCCCCCACCGAACCAACCGGGATGCTGTAAAAACAGCAGTTTGTTTCACCGATTTCGGTGAGCTCGCGGTTGTCACTGCACGTGCCTTCTCCCCAGCACAAAAGCCTCTTCTCTGCTCTCTCTCTCTCTCTCTGCTGACGCAGGAACAGTCTTCCATGAAGCTTGTTTGGCTCCGAAGTGAATGACAAATGTGCGCTGCATCCGCTTCCGCTTTATACCCGCGATGCGGGGCGGAGCGCGAGATGCAAATCTCGCACGCCAATGGCCATTGGCCCGTTCTCTATACACTCGAAGCTGATAGGGGCTCCCAGAAGTGATCCCAATTCGTCGGTGACGTCCGACGTACGTCGAACGTGACCGACTGAAGGGGAACCAATGCCAGCAAGAATGTAAGCTGTTATCAAGGCCAAAGGACTAAATATTAAGTTTTTTGGTTATTATGTGCAAATAAAGACTATTATAGTTGTTTCAGTTATTTACCTAATAAATGAGTTTTTGACAGATTACTAAAATATTTGCGTTTTCTCTTTATTATGACAGGTGGTCTAATAAATTTGTTAAGCACATTATATAGCCAAGATAACAGCTCTGAGTCTTCTTCTATAACGCCTGATGAGTTTGGAGAACACCTGACAAGAGATCAGAGACCATTCCTCCATACAGAATCTCTCCAGATCCTTCAGATTCCCAGATCCATGTTGATACACTGTCCTCTTCAGTTTTCTATAGGGTTCAGGTCAGGGGACTGGAATGGACATGACAGAACCTTCAGTGACCCATTTTTGTGTTTTGATGTTTATTTTGGATCATTGTCCTGATGGAAGATCCAACCACGGCCCATTATAAGATTTCTAGCAGAGGCCGTCAGGTTTTGATTTTTTTATCTGTTGGTATTTGATAGAATCCACGATGATCTGAACCTCCAGCAGAAAAATAGGCCCACAACATTAAAGATCCAGCATTTAATGGTACTTTTTATCCCTGTTTGCACCAAACCCATCTTGAGTGTTTGCTGCCAAAAAGCTATTTTTTTAGTTTCATCTGACCATAGAACCAGGTCCTGTTAGAAGTTCCAGTCGTGTCAGACAACTGAATAAGCTGGAGTTTGTTCTTGGATGAGTAGAGGATTTTTCTTGAAACCCTCCCAAACAACCTGTGGTGATGTAGGTGCTGTTTTTTTTTTTGTTTTTTTTGTTTTTTTTACCAAAAACTCAAATATTTTCTGCAATTCTCCAGCTGTGATCCTTAGAGAGTCTTTGGCAACTCAAACCAGCCTCTTTGCCATGCATTAAGACAATATAGACACACGTCCTCTTCAAGGCAGATTCTTAATTATTGCCCTGATGGTGGAAATGGGAATTTTCAATGCTTTAGCTATTTTCCTACAGCCACTATTTTGTGAAGCTCAACAATCTTTTGCTGCACATCAGAACTATATTCATTGGTTTTACCTAAACTAACCCCATATTTGATCATATATCAGGGTCCTTGACCTCAAAAAATGTTTATTACTCACAAAACTACATTGCCATAGTTCATTTCAGTTCACAAGCATCCTTTGTGCCAAACACCAACACTCCCATCACCTGCAAAATTATCACACAGCGCCTACAGCACCAAGACTTTGAAAATTAATTTTGAACATTTTCTTTTCAGATGGCAATTTGTGACTAACACCTGTAAATGTAAAACAATTACTGTCTGAATAGGGCGAGTGTTTGAATAATCTCAGTGTTTTTTTTTTTTCCAAAAATCACATACATGCACCTGGACTAATGCTGGACCTGCTCCCTCTGCTCTGTACTGCATGAATAAGCATGTGCTGGAACCTAACCAAAAGCACATGCACTGTTTCAAACTGCAATACCGTCCTCCAGAGATGTCTGGATGGCCCATTTCTACCTCAAAGTTAGCCAAGGGGAGTGCACTAGCAGCTGGTAATTACTGTGCATATGGCTCACCCCCTTAATTAGCACCGGCACTCCAAGTTTCTAATGAGTTTCGATTTTATTTCATTCTGTTTAAGACACAACTTTAAGCGACAAAAAAAAAAAAAAACAGCAGCACACAATAGGCCTGGCATGAGCGTGGATGCTTTCACAGATATTATATGTGATGTTATGACAAATAAAATCCTGATTTGGCAGGCTGATGCAATGCACAAGCAACTTTTTATTTTATATCACTGATATAATTTTATCACTTGGTTCCTGTATATACTATAGTATAGCAAACTAGAAGTAAGAAGTAAGAAAGTATCATTGCATGTACAGTGTCTAATCTGATTTGTGATCATGCTAATGAATGATAAATGACAGAATTGGCATTATTTGCTTTTTATGTGCAAAAAAAATGTATATATATATATATATTCTATTTTTGTTAGACATGTGTAAACCTCCATTGGTTGATGTAGCATTAAAAACTGAATAGAGGGATTTCCCCCCATTAACAACGTGGCAAAAAGACAAAAAAATAATATAAATCATAAAATCTTTTGATTGGCTGACTGACTGATTTATTGCATCACTACTCACACAAAATTGTAATAACTCATATTGTTTTATCTTCTAAAAACGGATCTAACAATATAACATGTTGCCGGTATATGAAAAGCAGAACAATATTTGCATTAATAAACTTCTTATTCAGTTTCACAGACAAACCTGTTTTTTTTTTTTTTTTTTTTTTTTTTTTTTTTATATATTATAAGCCATTTCCCCTCAGGATATTCCCACTAACACTGGATAGACACTATCTCTCAGCAATTATATAGCAATTCTCAAATCTCTTTTCAGCATGAGAGAGATATTATGACTATGCCGCATGTGAGAGGAAAAGAAAATTATCGCTCTCCTCTGGGAAAGAAAGAGAAAGTAAACACATCCATTAAATACAAAATAGAAAATAAAATTGGTGTCTGTTGGTATGTTTCACATTTTGCAACATTGCTATGTATTATTTATCTTATAAAAGGTTATTAAGTGTAAGTATTTATGTTCCATATTGAATATGTTATTTACAACATCAAATTGTATACACTTATGTACATTTATGTCTTTATATACAGTGGGGAGAACATGTATTTGATACACTGCCGATTTTGCAGGTTTGCCCACTTACAAAGCATGTAGAAGTCTGTAATTTTTATCATGGGTACTCTTCAACTGTGAGTGACGGAATCTAAAGAAAAATCCAGAAAATCACATTGTATGATTTTTAAGTAATTCATTTGCATTTTATTGCATGACATAAGTATTTGATACATCAGAAAAGCAGAACTTAATATTTGGTACAGAAACCTTTGTTTGCAAATACAGAGATCATACATTTCCTGTAGTTCTTGACCAGGTTTGCACACACTGCAGCAGGGATTTTGGCCCACTCCTCCATACAGACCTTCTCCAGATCCTTCAGGTTTCGGGGCTGTCGCTGGGCAATACGGACTTTCAGCTCCCTCCAAAGATTTTCTATTGGGTTCAGGTCTGGAGACTGGCTAGGTCACTCCAGGACCTTGAGATGCTTCTTACGGAGCCACTCCTTAGTTGCCCTGGCTGTGTGTTTCGGGTCGTTGTCATGCTGGAAGACCCAGCCACACCCATCTTCAATGCTCTTACTGAGGGAAGGAGGTTGTTGGCCAAGATCTCGCGATACATGGCCCCATCCATCCTCCCCTCAATACGGTGCAGTCGTCCTGTCCCCTTTGCAGAAAAGCATCCCCAAAGAATGATGTTTCCACCTCCATGCTTCACAGTTGGGATGGTGTTCTTGGGGTTGTACTCATCCTTCTTCTTCCTCCAAACACGGCGAGTGGAGTTTAGACCAAAAAGCTCTATTTTTGTCTCATCAGACCACATGACCTTCTCCCATTCCTCCTCTGGATTATCCAGATGGTCATTGGCAAACTTCAGACGGGCCTGGACATGCGCTGGCTTGAGCAGGGGGACCTTGCGTGTGCTGCAGGATTTTAATCCATGACGGCGTAGTGTGTTACTAATGGTTTTCTTTGAGACTGTGGTCCCAGCTCTCTTCAGGTCATTGACCAGGTCCTGCCGTGTAGTTCTGGGCTGATCCCTCACCTTCCTCATGATCATTGATGCCCCACGAGGTGAGATCTTGCATGGTGCCCCAGACCGAGGGAGATTGACCGTCATCTTGAACTTCTTCCATTTTCTAATAATTGCGCCAACAGTTGTTGCCTTCTCACCAAGCTGCTTGCCTATTGTCCTGTAGCCCATCCCAGCCTTGTGCACGTCTACAATTTTATCCCTGATGTCCTTACACAGCTCTCTGGTCTTGGCCATTGTGGAGAGGTTGGAGTCTGTTTGATTGAGTGTGTGGACAGGTGTCTTTTATACAAGTAACGAGTTCAAACAGGTGCAGTTAATACAGGTAATGAGTGGAGAACAGGAGGGCTTCTTAAAGAAAAACTAACAGGTCTGTGAGAGCCGGAATTCTTACTGGTTGGTAGGTGATCAAATACTTATGTCATGCAATAAAATACAAATTAATTATTTAAAAATGATACAGTGTGATTTTTGTTTTAGATTCCGTATCTCACAGTTGAAGTGTACCTATGATACAAATTACAGACCTCTACATGCTTTGTAAGTAGGAAAACCTGAAAAATCGTATATAATAACTTTATAAATTTATATAATAACTATTATATAAAAAATGTCTTATTTTGTTTCTAATGCATTTTAAAATGTTTTGGAAGACGTCAAAAGTCAAATAACAAAGTCTGGTTTGTGGATTGTGTTAAAGGGGTTAAGACATGGATTTTTTTTTAATTATTTTATTATGTGAGGTTCACCTTGAGGTTCACTTATAATGTTAAAACATATTAATTTCAACCTTCATTCTGACTGTCTGTCTGAAATGATCCGTTTTAAGGGGCGGCTCCTTTAAGGCCTGTCAGTAAACGGCCACTGTTATGATTGGCTAATGTCATTGGATAGGAAAATTTTATAAACGCCCACTCGCTACTGCGCGCGTGTTTTGAAAACATAATCCATAAAAAAAACGCCATTTACAGACAAAGCATTATGAAATCGCTTACTTACAGTTTGCGATGCAGCTTCATCTTTCAACAAAAGTTTCTTTGCAAACTCTCCATTACACCTTGCCTCGTTTACAAAACAATTTTCAGTCAAATGCTCCGAACAAACATATAATCCTCTGACACAATCCATAGCTATGTTTCCATCCACCTATTTTTATGTGCATTTTGGGATATTGCATAAAAAAATGCTTAATGGAAACAGCAAGATGTGCATGAATTCTAAAACTGCACATAAAAACCGTACGCGCTCAATCAAGTCAGATACATTTTTTATCCGATAAGAAAACATGCACATGAACTATGATGGAAACACATTTACCGAATAAATTCCTTGATGTGCATCAAAAAAAAGTAATTAGACTGCGCGTTGGGGGACGGCATATCTGGACTAACCAGCATCTTGTTGCACAGCATCTGAAATGCTGTTTTGGTCGTTCTGAAATGTCTGAGCAAAGTCTGTCGTCAAAGTGGTTCGGTATAATTACTTTTCAGAACTGTCTTACACGACAGCGTTCCCAAACAGCAGAGATCCGCCTTCGAACCCAAGAGAACATGACCTTGTTTATGCATTTCATCTGCACGCTCTGAGGTGCAAATTTATTATATACAAAAATTATGAAATTACAAAAAATGGCTTCTCCTACTTTTCTAAGTGATATTTATCAGGAAGTGACGATTTTGTTCTCTTTAGTCCTCTTCGGACGGTAATTGTTTCTCGTGGGGTCGTAAGGTATTTTCATCATTTACAGGGACTAGTTAGTGATTTTATTGCCGTCCGAATCCAGAATGTCAGTGTTTTTCTCCCACCACCCGCGTAAAAATCCCCGGCCGAATTACCTACTGTTTTTTGACA
The DNA here is from genome assembly GCA_039654105.1 of Coreius guichenoti. NCBI lineage: Eukaryota > Metazoa > Chordata > Actinopteri > Cypriniformes > Gobionidae > Coreius > Coreius guichenoti. Next base: position 45,803,845 of record CM077169.1, on the reverse strand, counting down.
AACACCAAGGTCGTGTGGTAATTTAATTGCCGTCCGAATCCACATCTCTGAGTTTTCAAGAATATATCACTTCAAAATTTACTGTTTATATCCTTTTTGACCACTGCAGAGCACCGTACGGTTGCACTTCGCTGTAATTTGGATGCATTTTAAAGATCTAAACTTTTATTACTGAAATGCTGGCAAGTAGCCTATTTACAAGAGCAATATATTTCATCACCGCTCAAAAAATAAAAAGAAGAAAAGCACGTAAACATTTGAAATGGGCCGTTATTACGGCAGCAGTTATAGCCTATATGTTAAAATAACCAAGCAGCATTATGTTTACCTCATGTAAATAAGAGGCTGTATTAACTTATTTCGGCTCATTTCCATGTGGAATAAAATGACATCCTTTATTTTGAGATAAAATACAAGACAGAAAACCATTTTAACTATATATATCGTCTATATATCGCACATTATTAAACTATTTTTAAACAGACTTAAATAATTAAATGATAATTAGGATATTATTTTCCTGTTATTAAATTAAATATGCATTTATTCTTATTATACCAAGCATATGACATTTTATTTACAGCATACAATCATGTTATTGACCACGTGAGCAGTGTGCTCCCACATGTGTGCAGGATCACAAAACTCGCTCCTCCACCGTGAATAAATCACCATCCGAATGCACAAGTTTTATCACTGAGGTAGCATGCAAATTTATTTTTACGGACTTCCACGTGAGAAACAATTACCGTCCGAATAGGGCTTTTGACTCCATGGATGGAAACGGTGCTTTATTCACAAACGCTTTATGCGATATTCCAATTTTGTGCATAAGTTAAATTCGCAACTTTGGATGAAAACATAACTTGTGTCACCCTTAAAAATAAACCATCCACTTGTTCCTGATGCTGGTATACTTCTGAAATCCCTACAGAAATGAGCAAATGAGCTGTTTAAACAGCATCAAAGCGAATGTTCCTTGTGCTTCCATTGACTCTTCCATTTGTCCTGTTGTCGGCAGACTCAAGCGTTTGGAGTACGCCAGAAAGTGAACGCGCATCTGTATACTATATCCAGTGTAGACAGCATCAGTGATTATAGTGGGTTTTATTTGATTTTGAAGCGACGCAATGCAACACAAAAAAATAATTAAAAACGGCCCGTTTGATTATTTTTATTCCTGTGTGTAGGCAAGTGTCAGTCGCTAAGCGACTGAACGGTAGTGGGTGGGGCCTATGGTGCGATGATGTAAAACTATTTGTCGATGTCTTGCTCTGGAGAAAGTCAAATGCAAATGTATGACATCACAAATCCAAAAATAATCAAACGGGCTGTTTTTTGAGCTTAATTAAATAAATGCTTTTTTCATAATGAGGACAACGTTTTAAGCTATGTAACTTGCAGGATGTTTTAATGGTACAAAGACCTCTTAAGGTATGGACTCACCAAAACGACGCCACAGAACTAGCTCTGATGAAAAGCGACTTGTGTTGTCGCCTGCGTCGAGGGGAAAAAGCAGCACTTGAACACACCGAGAGAACTACAGCCGACTGTCAACTAGCATGCCGTTCTGCGCCTGCGTGTAAATGAGACAACTGTCTATTTTCTAAACCGACGCTGCAGGCTGCAGATACACAAACAGTAAACAAAGCAGTGCGTGCTTACCGTTTTGAATATCAATCTAGCTGATCACTTTTTTTATTCCACTTCGCTCATGTTATTATTAAAACATTCGCCCAGGAAGACTCAGGTAAGATGACGTAACATTAGAACAGCCTTCTATCTGTACCGTTTTGACTTCCTTGCTTGCTGTTTTGCTGTTATTCTCGTGCACTGACTCATTCACTAAACTCAACAGCCAATCAGAGTTCTCTCTCTCACCGACGGCCTGCATCGATTCTACATGTTGAATCGGCCAAAAAAACCCAGACGGCGTCCGACTAGAGGCAACGGGACACACCGAAAAAACGAAGTTGGCCGACGCTCAAAAACGGCCCGACGTTGCCTGACGGCCGATCGTCCCAGGCTTTATATGTCAAAAGATCAAGGCAAATTTGATTTCTCATGTCACAACTCCTTTAGGCTAAAATGTTTGTTTATACGTACAATACAGTTCAAAAGTTTGGGGTCGGTGAGTATGTATGTGGGTAGTTGGCAAATAAGCAGTAAAAAATTGTTTTTTTTTGTAAAACACCACTTTTGAAGAAAAAATGCATATTGTTATTTAGTGTGAAGTCTGATGTTTGAGAAAACATAAGGGGTCACTAACTTTGTCAATTCTTTCACTGTTTTTTGAACATTTTTACAGAAATGTGTCCTATGGTGTGACAAGAATTAAGAATATAGGGGTGTCGCATCAAAGGACAACAGAAATTAACACTTTTATAGTGGTTCCAAAAAAGTTAAATATTTGAACAATTCTGAGACAAAATGTTACCATGTGCACATGTAACATGTAACACAAGTAACATGACCTTGAATGGGGTCCTTCAACTAATTAAACTTGTCAGTGGAATTGCCCAATTTAAAATCAGGATATGGTGTCACACTGGAGGACATGGTTTTCAGTGACAAAATGTATCAAGTTCCTACGCTTTTAGAAATGGATGGAAAAAAAAAAGATTGTCATTTACTTAAATAGACACTTGTAAAATTATGCCTGAGGTATTTATTAACATTTGCATGCCTTTCTTTTTAATTTATAAAAGTTGATTGAAATTGAAAAATTGATAGAAAAAAATTGATTGAAAAAAATTTATTGAACCACAAGAAATGTTTCACCATTTACTGCATTTTAAATGATGACAATATTAATTACATTAATTTTTTATCTTGTGTGACAGTGAAAATTTCATGTCACGTCAACAACCCATGTATGTATGGAGTAATTTATCTATTTATTTATTTGTTAAAAGAAATATTTTTATTCAGCATGAATGCATTAAATTGATCAAAATGACATTTATATCAAAAAAAGTATCGTGGTCTCCACAAAAATATCAAGAACAATAAGCTTTTTTTTAATCGAATAGATTACTGTCACTCCTTATAAATTTCATGGTTTCATGGTTTAATCCCAACCATCCATACACATTAATACTTAACGTTTTCCCTTTTCTACAACATGAAATGCATGTTAATCATAAGACAGCTGCTATGTGCACAGTTATGAATAACAGGAAGCATGTTTCTATTTATACAGTAACAGTAACTGCAAAGAGCTCATGGATTCTGTCTATCTGAACAACAAAGCAAATTGAGTGATCAATAAAAGTGATGTCATTAAGAACAAATGTATCTGGCGGAAGGTCCCCTAAGCCTTCAGCCTGTGTCCAGTTTAAGCTGGTTTTGCTCTTACTGGACCATTAGAGCAGTAATCTGAAGTTAAACATAATGCACAAGTTTAGAGAGGTTCATTTTGCTTTTATATATTGTGTCGACTGTGATGAGGAGCTGCGATAGTTTGTTTGTTGACTATAACTTGTGGCTGTAAAAATCACATCATCATACACTTCTATAAACCTGTGGCCAGCAGGTTTATGATATTCAACAGACATGACAGTAAAACAGACACCTATTAAGCAACACTCCAGTCTGTGCTGGCTTGTGTGTGTATCTTTGTGATTTTTTTCAAGCAATTTTCATTCAGTTGAAGTGTCTTGGGCAACCCAAATTGGATTCTGGCGCCATAAGCACCATTAGCCAAACACCACAATCTTAAAGACATTTTAGACACTGTGGTATTGTGATATACGTGTGATATGTAAATCTTTAATATAATAAAAGTGAAATATAAGGACATAGGGCTGGACGATTCATTGAAAAGTAATCGAAACCGAAATTCAGAACCTCTAACCGACGTAATTTTCCCATGCCGGTTATTTCAGTTTTAGTCACATGACTCCGCCCCGTCAGTCACATCAAGTGCAGTTTGCAGGCACACGGAAAGATTCAGGAGCAGTTATCTTTGTTTATACAGTCTGGATGCTCAGAATCAGGGCTGGACTGGGGCTAAAATTCAGCCCTGGCAAACCCAGCCCATCCGGCCCATGAGTTCCCCTGTGAATGTTTTTGCTGGGGTTAGGGCCTTAAAATAAAGCTAGGACAGGGACAAATAATGATGGATATTATTGAATACTTAATATTGCACTTTTGTCACACAGAAATGCACTTGACAGTAAAGCACTGATTTTGAGCTAGGATGCAGTAAAGTAAATTTCCTGCTTTTAGATACTGTCATCATTTACTCACTCTCATGTCGTTCCAAACCTGTATGACTTTCTCTCTTCCGTGAAACACAAAAGAAGATATCTTGAAGAATGTTGGCAACCAAACCATTTTGGTTAGGCTACCATCGAATATTGTATGGACAAAAAACAGACTCAAATGATCATTAGGGTGATTTAACGATCACATTTTTGGGTTGAACTACCCCTTTAAAAACAATAATATTTTTCAAGAGTTAACACCTAATTTATGTAAGACACTGATATCTATCTTTCATGAGGTTCTCATTGAAATAACATTTAATTAAATTTCATTAGACCTATTAAAAAGTTCATTAAATATTTAAAGAAAAAAAAAGTTTTGTCCTTAATTCATGGGATCCAGACTTTAAAGCTGTTTTGTTGAATTATCCTTTAATTACCCTAATGACATTTTAACTGAGTTTAACTGTAGGCTAGTTTCATTTAACTGTAAGATCATAGTAGTCACAGGTAAAACCATGCTCCTCATTACCATGGGTATATGGTTTCTAAAATAAATAAATAATAATAAACTATTGAATTTGTAATAAAAAAATATTGTAAACACATGTAGAAAATACGAAAACAGCCTCTATAAAAGTGATTTATATTCCGCAATATTTAACGTAAGTAATAATAGCAACATTTTTAATAAATACATTTCTGCCAAAACACCATATTTCTTCACTGTTAGTAGCTGCAAGGTTGTGGTTGTGCTAAAGTGACAAGTTTGTAGTTGTGTGTATTGCCGTTTTCCAATTCACCTCGCCATGTATTTACATGGTCGCGGCTGTTTTCAGCTAGTTTCACCACAGAACCTGTAATGTTCCCATATCGCACGATTGGCCAGAGTGCCGTTCATCACTTCATAGAGCAGCAGAAACGCAGCGCACGTTCATCAGCGGCAGCGCTGTGTGGATATTCGCCTTTTGCAGTTTCCCATGCTCAAATAAAAAAAAAATTATAAAAAAAAAATAAATAAAAAACAGCACCTAATATGGACACAGTCTATGAATATGGAGGAGGGGAGGTCTCTCTCGCTTTGGCCTGTCAATTCAGAAGACAAACCAATGGGCCGCTGTCCCTGCATGATGGGCCAGTCCGTGGCAAAAAATAAATAAATAGCCTCTTGTATCGGCCCCAAAGTGCGTCGGCCCACCGGGAAAATGCCCGGTATGCCCGATTACCAGTCCAGCCCTGCTCAGAATTACTATGGTAATTGCATGTTTTACACAGTTTATACAGGTAAATTAATCGGCGTTCTTATATGCGCTGCTACACGCACACACAGACACACAGCACAAGCCCCGAAGCCAGATCACTTTCACTTGCGTCCTCATGAAGTTTGTCAATTAAATGTGTTTAAAGGCTTGCCAGTTTGAACATTCAACGCGATTTTACACTATTCAAGAACAACATGGCAAACATCTCCGTTCAGTGCTCGTGTGCTTTTTTCTGTGACACAGAGAGCCGAGTTGTGTCGTGTCTCTGACAACGCGCGTGCCCTGAAGGCTGAAGCCAGATCACTTTCACTTGCGTCCTCACAAAACGTTGTCAATTGTATGTGTTTTAAGGCCTGCCCGTTTGAACATTGAAATGATTTTAGACCATCGGATGTTTATTATGTTGAACTAATGCCTGATATATTGTGACACACGAAAACTCATACAGACAATAGCTTGCACATCGCGCGCAGAGAGGAGCGCAGAAACTCATTGTCAAAGCTGTCCTGTGATTTATCACTAAAGTAGCTTAGAAACTCAACCGTTATAGCATAGATTTGTCCACCTTTGAAGTAACTACAAACCACAGCTTCATAATTAATAGAGACGGTATTACTAATTCACACACACAATCACTCTCTCATTAATGCATTTAAATAAATGTAATGTAGGCCTACTGTGCAACAAACAGAAATCTGTAAGAAATGTTACGACCCATAGACAATAACTGCTGAAAGTGAGCTGTTTCCTTCAAGTATTTTAAAATCACAAAGAAATGCACTTTTTCATTAGAAAAAAATATCCCACCTTTAATAGTTGAACATATTTACAGTACAAACCTTATCAGTGAACTATGAGGGCAAAAAAAGGAAAGCAAAAAAAAAGAGCAAAATAATTGTTCATTAATCATAATCGAGGTAAAATGTTCAATTAATCGAGATTTTGATTTTAGGTCAAATCGTTCCAGCCCTATAAGGACAGTACTTGTCATATTTTATTGATATATCCATACTGATCCTAATGCAAATCACTTGAGCAGCCAACTGTTGCTATGGTTACCCCCTCAGGTGAACGTGACCACTATTTGTGAGTGTCTATTTGGTGTCAGATGAATATATGTTGCTTGAAATCTAACTTTGGCGGTGACTGAAATGCTGTTTTAAGCGCTGTTTAAAACCCTACTAAAGCTTTTGTTCTGACTTTGACTTATTTTACAGAAGGGTCAGACCTTGCAAAAATGAATTATAAAAAATACAGTGTCCAAAGAAAAATGGAAGCGCTCTAAACCAAGTTGTTAGGTAGTTCAATGAATTAAATGTGACTGCAATGCCAAGCAGAACAACTGTTTTCAACATTTATATTAAAGGGATATGTCACCCAAAAATGAAAATTACCCCATGATTTACTCACCCTCAAGCCATCCTAGGTGTATATGACATTCTTCTTTCAGACGAATACAATCAGAGTTATATTAAAAAATGTCCTGGCTCTTCCAAGCATTATAATGGCAGTGAATGGCAGAATGCTGCTTCTGAAGTGAATCGATGGGTTTTTGTAAAAATATCCATATTTAACATGATATAAAGTAAAACATCTAGCTTCCGGCGGACCGCCTTCCTTATTCAACTTACGAAAAAGCGTGACTGACGCGCCGTATATGACGTCGGACGTAGCTTAAGTGTTTTGAACTGCGAGTGGCTTTATACTTTCTTTGTAAGTTGAATACGGAAGGCGGTCTGCCGGAAGGTAGATATTTTACTTTATAAAGTTTTAGAGGTACTGGATGTAAGTTTTTGACTGTAGTAAAGCATAAAAATACCATAATATGTTTGCAGATATTTAGGAAATATGCTGAGTTCACATACTCGTTTCTCTGAAAAGCAATGCTACAGCCAGTTATTCTACTTTGAAATGCGCGTTCCGTGTCGGAATGTCTGTTTTTGTTTTGGTCTGTGCGATACCGCATTAAAACGCAAATAAATCAACTCATCAACTTACAGTGTGTAAGTCTCCTCACCTTCCATTGTCAATTGCGTTCGTTTCTGTTGCGTGTCCTCAAACTGGCAACCCGCGTGAGCGTCAAGTCTGGGGAGGAGGGGGAGGGGCAAACTATATTTTGAATTTGGACTGCAGTACTCATTTCAACCACTAGCTGTCATTCTTACATACAGCACCTTTAAATATGGATATTTTTCTTTCACAAACCCATCGCTTCGCTTCAGAAGGCCTTTATTAACCCCCCGGAGACATGTGGAGTAATGGATGGATGCACTTTTTTGGTCTTCAAATTTTGGGCTGCCATTAACTGCCATTATAATGCTTGGATTAGCCAGGACATTTTTTTTATATAGCTCCGATTGTATTCATCTGAAAGAAGAATGTCATATACACCTAGGATGGCTTGAGGGTGAGTAAATTATGGGATAATTTTCATTTTTTTTTCAACAATAAGAAATGTTGCTTGAGCAGCAAAATATAAGAAATGTTGCTTGAGTAGCAAATCAACATATTAGAATCATTTCTGAAGGATCATGTGACTGAAGACTGGAGTTTAAAAAATAGAAAACAGTTATTTAAAATAGTAAAATATTTCACACCATTAGTGACCACACCATCTTTTCTTTTAGCCTGAAGTCTAGCAAAATACATTGGTAATTCAATGTATGGACATTTACACACAATTATCAGTGAATGATCAGTGAATAAGAGCAAAGTATGATTATTATAACATCGAGACAGCAGTCCTGTGGTCACACATGCACACATATACAGGACACACAAAGACAGAATTTCCATAAAGTAAAAACACAAAGGACACACAATGACCTCTCAGTCTACACTTTTAGAAAATAATATGTTTAAACTAGCCTGAACTCCATGTATGACTTCTGAACAGAACAATTTTTGAGATAAAAAATGGACCATGCGACATAATAGATGTGAGGTTTTGATGACCTTCAAGCTCATTCTGAGAACAGGTGGATAAAATGATGTCCATTACAAAAGCAGCACTTTTAATCTCTAATTCCCAGTGATCTTTGGGCCTTTCTCTAAAACGACCATCCATTTCATTTCCATTTCACACCTTCAAACTTCAATTAAGACCTTGCAATGCCCTCATATATTTAGGTGGCTTATTTTTTTTCTTTTTCTTTACTAGAACATTCCAGAAATAATGACAATCTAGATGATCTAACAATACCTAATGGCAGCCCTGTGGCCTAGACATATGGTTGATGCATGACTTTTGACCCCTTTTTCATAGCTTCAAAAGTTTCTTAATCAAATCTGTCCCATTAAATGCATTTCATGTTATTAAATTCAGTGCAGGAAAACAACATGTTCTAATACCATCATTGATTTTGAGTTCGCCCTCGGTTGCTTATTGCCTGTGCATGAGCGATAGCTGCAGAGATCCCTTCATGTGAAGGTTGAACTATATATAGTTTTCTCTGAAAGACAATTACTGTGATGTAGCCAACATTTCATGCTAAAAACCTTAATGCGACTTACCTGCATTGTTGCATCAGGAGTGGAGGAAGCATAGAAAAAAGAAGAAAGAAAAAAAAAACTGTTAGAATTAAAGCTGCAAGCAGCGATGAAAGGGCCCTCGCACCACACTTAGGAAATGAGGTGAACAGTGAATAGTGGGTGACATGCATTTAAGCATGTAAAATTTGGGGAAAAATAGCAAAGTCATTTTGATGTGCCACACTTCCTGCTGCCAACAGGTAATGCTTTGACTATAACTGAATATTGGCATGTAGATGTCTTCAGGTTAGGACTATTATCAAACATGTGAAGTTTGGGGCAGATCGGACATTGTATGCCTGAGTTACAACAACTTCCTGTTTTGTGGCGTTAATCGCATACATTAGCACTTAGCCAAGTTTTGCATGATTTAATGTGTTTCTAGCATGTTTGGGACTTCATGGCATATTTGAATATATTTCTGGGAGTGCATTACAGTGTAAAGCATGCCATTTCCTGCTGCCAGCAGGTGGCGCTATGACTAACTGAATATTGGCATGTATGATGTCTTCGGGCCAGGACTCTTATCAAACATGTGAAGTTTGGGGGAGGTCGGACATTGTATGCCTGACTTACAACAACACCCTGTGTCATGGCGAAACATCAGACTTTGTCAGACCGCCACGGACACGCCCTTCAGCGAAAACTCAAGATCTTCACAATTTAACTTCGCCAAGGCCTTTAGATTAGACTGACCAAATATGTTGTTGTTCTGGTTAAATCTCTAGGAGGAGTTAATCACAGTGTAAAACATGCCATTTCCTGTTGCCCGCAGGTGGCGCTATGCCTGTAACTGAATATTGGCGTGTAGATGTCTTCAGGCCAGGACTCTAATAAAACATGTGAAGTTTGGGGCAGATCGGACATTGTATGCCCGAGTTACAACAACTTCCTGTGTCATGGCGAAACATCGAACTTTGTCAGAACGCCACGAACACGCCCTTCAGGGAAAACTCAAGATCTTCACAATTTAACTTCGCCAAGGCCTTTAGATTAGACTGTGCAAATATGATGTTGATCTGATTAAATCTCTAGGAGAAGTTCGTTAAAGTACAACGTCTGGAAATGGCAAAATGTGCAAAAATTTTGCAAAGAAAATTCAAAATATCTCACTTCCTGTTGGTTTTCAGATTTTGCACCAGGAGACTTTTTTGTAGGTATTGAGCTGTTACATGTGTGTACTGGATTTCATACCTGTACGTGAAACGTAGTGTGAGGGGCACTTTGTTGAAAATTTGTAAGTGGCGCTATCGAGCCATTTTGCCATGCTTAGCCATATCAGAAGTAAATTTTCACCACTTCTGATGCGTGTGCAAAGTTTCATGAGTTTTCGAGCATGTTTAGGCCCTCAAAAATGCGGAGAAGAAGAATATTAGACTGAGCAATTACAATAGGGTCCTCACACCATCGGTGCTCGGGCCCTAATAACTTGGGCATCTGATAAAAATGAAGTTTTGTGAAGAAGACACTCGTTTGCCTTGAATCAGTGCATTGACAGACACGGTGAAAGATCAAATCAAATAATAATGCTGTTAAAATAACCACACACACAGCTATTCCTCACATTTACATCCTTATCTTCACCCAATACTCACAATAGGCTTATCAAATAAAAGTTCAACACTGACTGTTAACGCATAAACCAAACACAACATAAGATAAAAATGAGGACGCCTTGAAAACAGAAGGGGTGCTGTATTGATAAAGCTGAGCTGTCAACATTGTTAAAGGTTAACATCACTTCTTCCAGTCAGCGCGTGTAATGGAGTGCTTTCACCACAGGTAGAGTGATTCACCGCTCGGCAGAAGAGGAAAGACTCCATGCTGAGAGTGACAAATGCTGAATCCATGTACTTCTTAAACTTTTTTCTCACACCTGTAGTAAACATAAAAGCCCCAATATGCACGCGACAAAGTTTCTTTTCGTTCTTCGCTTAGGGGTAAAAAGAAGTTTGACGCACCACTAGGGATGGGACGATTACCGGTTTCACGATAAACCACAATAAAATGTACTGACAGTTAGTATTATTGTTTACAATTTAATTATCATTAAAACCGTGTTTGATTATCGCGATTTTGTAAATCCTGTCCAGCCAGCGTCAGTCTGGCGCAGCGCGCAGCGTAGTTTTTTGAACGAGAAGAAATGGCAGAAGGCAGTGACAGTGCTCGGGAGATTTTTCAGCCTTCTAAAAGGACCAAATCTGAGGTGTGGTCATATTTTGGCTTTTACAAAAGTCCTGAGGGAAACTTAATCGAGGATGGTCACCCTGTCTGCAGAACATGCAAAAAGAAAGTCACTGCAATAGGGGGAAACACTTTAAATCTGCAGAGTCGTCTTCGTGACCATCACCCACTGTTGTATAGCGAACGCAAGGCAAGTTAACTTTGACCTCAATACCAAAACTACGTCTGGGAAATAATTGGACACAAAACGTTGTTTTGAGTTGAAATATTTTATCTCACTCACTTGAAATTAACGTGAAGCTTCCGCGAAGAAAAGTTTGCAGCAAGTGGATTTGAGCCAAAGACGAATGAACAAGTTCAAACAAGACTATTAAGGGTGACATTTAAGGGATAATAATGTATATTCATTGTACACTTAGGCTATTACACAGATTTTTTTTTTTACCACATAAATAATTACAGGGACATATTGAATTGAGATTTAATGTTTTAAATTTTACTGGTTTATAAATCCATTTTGTACAGCGTACAAAACAATCGCCCAGACAAGATGATCACAACAATATTATAGTTGTATTAATAGTAAAATCCTCTGAGTTAATTTTCAATACAATCAAAAACCGAGACGCAAGACGGCAAGTTGCATTTGAATGAAACAAGAGCGCGTCCGTTGTGATACGTGGATGTGCGCCGTTATAATGCGATGCTATTGACGACGGCCATTATAAGGACGGAAATGGCACAGAATAGAATCTTGCTTAAAAAGTGCATAGAGCTGCTTGTTTTATATGTTGTATGTTGATTTTCAAATATAAAACTTGTTAAAAATGTTTTCAGTGTGTGCATCAGTTCTTTTTGAACACTTTCATCTCATTTTAACAAAACCGTGATAATATTGATAGTCGTGATAATTTTGGTCACTATAATCGTGATATGAAATTTTCATACCGTCCCATCCCTACATACCACTATACTGCTAGCTAACACCCGACGCTACCCGCGCTGCTGAAATAGGCATTTAGATGAATGTGTAAATATGTTCTGCATGCTTTCCTCTCAATAACAAAATAAACACACAACATAACAGACAGCGGTCAGAAAACAGAAGTTAAGAAAGCATCTGATCATAGCAATTTGAATATGTTTGCACCAGCTCTGCAGTTCAGCACTTCAGTCACGTCACGTTTATTTATTTAGCACTTTATACAATGTATTGCTTAAGTAAGCAGGTTTACAGTATTAAACATGAAAAAAAGAGTCAGTAGGGGCTTTTGCACCAGAGGAACTTTTTCATGGTTCCTAACTAATGGCGCATGGCAAAAACCCGCATGTTCGCACTGCAGGAACTGGGAATGATTTTAGTTCTAGGAACGCCTTTTGGGGGAACTAAATTAGCTCCTACTTCAGTGTAGGGTCTAACCTAGCACAATAGAAACTACCAGTGACATAAGTGTACGCTGATTGGGTGAACTTACGTGAAATACCAGCAACCGCCATTTTAAAAAAAGCAGTCTACACACACAGATTACAGCCAATGGAAAACAGTGACAGATGGAACTCTCAACCTTTACGCTTTGAGGGGTGATATTTTTTCATATACGGTTTACTTTATTTGTATAATAGTTCTACCTAATAACGTATTAATCCTAAACGAATGAAGATGGACAATGGGAGCGCTGTCTGCTCAGGCTCTGGCGTTCTCAGCACTGTCAAAATAAATGTCTGCCGCGCCCTCAAAATAAAATTCACAACAACAAGTGCGGCTTACATCACTTCAGAGTTCCTACCGGCGGTGCGAATGCAACCAGGAAAATGGCGCTAGGGGAAGCTTTAGTTCTCGGGGAACCGCCCTGGTGGCTAGTTCCTATAACTACCCGGTGTGTTCATGTTTTTACTGGCATCTGACCTCGTTGGACTGAACAAAAGAAATTAACCAGAGAAGATTTCCACATAAAAGAAGGCGGGGCCACCAGAGCCACACCTACATGCCCGTATCTCGGAAAGGACGAGTCCCAGCGGCTCGTCCTTCGGGGTGGCGAGGGGTCCCTCGGGGCCCTCTCGGACCCCCGGAGTCCCGAGCCTCTGGGACCCTTCCTTCCGAAGCGCACTTCCTTCCGAAGCGCTGGAAGTCGGACTCCGTTCGGATTTTTGGACTCGGTCTTCCCCTAGGCTCCGAACTTCGAACGGCTGTAACTCCGCGACCGAGCCGCCTAGAGGCACCAAACTCGGGTCGAAGGAGGGTCTCCGGGGGCCCTCCCCGACGAGCCCCGGCCCGAGCTTCTAGCGCCCCCGCGGGCCGAGATACGGGGCCCGAAGTGAAAGGGTGCGCTTCGGAAGGAAGGGTCCCAGAGGCTCGGGACTCCGGGGTCCGAGAGGGCCCCGAGGGACCCCTCGCCACCCCGAAGGACGAGCCGCTGGGACTCGTCCTTTCCGAGATACGGGCAGCTATGTCCGAAAGTCTCTCTACATTACATAATCATCACAGATCAGTAGTGGTTCGAAGGTGTTTAGCAGCCAGAGCGAACTTTTCCAGAAAGTTCACTTGGCAAGCTTTCAAACTTCCAAAATAAACATCGTTTTGGCCTGATTTTGTACAAAATACACACCAGTTTGTTCTTCGATTTCGCTTATCGGGGCCTTAAGATGCCAGAACTACATAAGAACTACTGCATGCATATTGGAACTAGTTAATAATAATGACCTTAATAAACATTACATACAGTGGGGTCTAAAAGTCTGAAACTACTTGTGAAAATGCTTTTATTTAGCATTTTTCTCATTTATTTTCACTATAAATCATATTCTCAGCATAACAATTTAAAAGTTTAACTGAAAAATGTAAGAATTTCTTAGTATTTATAACTTGCTTTTGTTTCAATGAGAGCAGCACTCGAGCTGAAAGGATTCCACAAGAAAACCTTTCATGATCCGTGATATACATGTTTTCAAATGACTTCAAATAGCATAGCTTTTGCTTCAGTGGAAGTAAGATCATCTGACCTTTTGAGGATGGTCAATGTCACAAATTTGTTTACATTTGATTTGTGACCTAGAAATAGTGTAGAAGCTTAAATATTTCTATTGCATTTCACATCATAGCCTCCAACTTTTTGGTCCTTCCGTGCATACACTACTGTTACATTTATTTATTTTTTGTTAAGACATGCTTTTTTTTGGGCGGTAAATAATGGTGCAAATACCAGTAAATTAAATAGCGCAAACCTAAATCAACTTGCGTGACTCATTTAAATACTCTCCTCCCATAAAAAGGTCTGAAAGGGAAACTCCTACAAATGCATATGCAATAAGGTAAGCCGCAAAAATGACCCATGCCTTTTCAACGCTAATTTTTCACTGCGTGTCTTTAGTAAATCCTGACATGTCTTTTTTTTAACGCCAAAAGAGGGTTTGCGCTGACACAAGCTGTTAGTAAATCTGGCACATAATGTCATATCAATGTTGTTCTTTTGAACTTTCTATTTATCAAAGAAAATTAATAAAATAAATATCAAATAATTGGCAGAGGACATGTGTATACAGCAGTTCTGATAATGGGGCAGTTATTTATGTAATTAAACACCCATGAGGCCAATCATGCTAGAATCAATGGTATAGAGCCTAGAGAATGGGTGGGTAAGGACAAACTAAGGAAACTGTTCTCTTAGATGTTCCCGGTGCAAAGCAAATGGAGCACACACCATTTTGTACCTTTGCTGAAGAGCTTTACAAATAATGACATTGCCTTGAGGGAGAAGCCAGCATGTAGTCATTTAGATTGAGTTACTGTGCTCTTCCAGCCAGGGATGTGAACACATTTATGAGAATGTGATGCCTGCAAAGTGAAAATGTTTGTTTTGTTTTGTCACACATCTATTCTCTTTGTTCACAATAAAGTAATGAGACGTAGAGGTCCAGGTCTAGCTTAGCTCAATCGTACAATGAAAGAAACAGCGAGAAAAGGAAATAGTTATTTCTCAAGATACCTTTCTGCAGAACTAGGATGTTTGCTAACGCCTCTAGCAGTGTTAATCTAGTCAAGGAAAATGTTCACTTATGAAGATTTTCAGTTAACAAAGACAAGACGAAAAGACCTCATGAGGATAATTTAAGGATTTTAATTAAAATCTGGCATTGGTGAAAATATGATTTGAAACAAAAAAGATACTTTTACAACTTACATTTGCACAGAAAACGAATTGAATGCACATGTGAAATAAGTTACATGCTGATCAGAATGTGTAATCAAAGTCTCTTTAACCCTCTGGTATTCATCACCTAAGAGTCACAACTTGTGATCCTCAGTGGTGAGAACAAACCGACAGACAATAAACATATAATAATTTAAGGGAAAAAAAATTAATATACTATATTTTGTTTCAATAATATTTATTATTTAAAGCCACAATATGTAATTTTTCTCCGCTAGAGGTCGCTTATTCAAAACAAAGGCGTAGCTTGATGACCCCTTGATTTCGCTTCTGCTTCTTCCGGTCATGCGTATGTGGGTCTATGATGGGGGGTAACGCAGCGCTGTTTTATCATATTAGATACATTTAAGTGTGTTGAAAGTTATGTTATAATGCTACTCTTTGCGTTCGCTCTGCGGCTACTATGAGACACTTGTTGCACACTGTAGTAAGCTAGATTGATAATTAGGCATGGTAAAACATGGTACTCGCAGTAAATCAAGAAAACAAGATTTAAACAATAAGACTAACTGTGTTGAGCTATATAACAATTATTAGTTTTCTGTCATTGAATGTATCCAAGCAGTTGCTCACCTGTCTAATAAAGCACATAATATATTAAAACCATGGTTTCCATGGTTTTTGCAAAATAAAACCGTAAATCGAGGGTAACGCGGGTATGATGCCATTGATAGGCGACGCACGGACACGGTCTGTATCCTGGTTAAAATTGCTTATTTCTCTGGATTTAAACATTCTTGGAAACATTTGGGATAATGTAAGTACACAAGTCAACAAAATATATACCATTGTTCTAGTGGTTTTTGGATATTTTAATACAAAAATCTTACATATTGTGTCTTTAATATGTTGTATTTTGGGGGAATTTCATGGTACTAGACAATATTTACCTCTAAATTGTTCACTATATATATAGTATGTAGGGCTGTGTAATCCCTGCTTATTTAAGAGTATTTTCAAACATAATTACTTTATTTTATTTACATTTAGATATATTTAGACATTATCAAAGAATCATAACTAATTTGAAGATTGTACCCCAGAAAATTGCTTTGTTTTTTCGTATTTCCAATTTATTTACTGTGGTGGTCACAGTAATTTACTGTGATGGACCACGAAGATCACAAGTGTGACTATTTTTTAAAGGCCATTTAGCCATTTCTAATCATGTCTAAGTTTTTTTTTGTGTGTGTGTGTGTGTGTGTGTGTGTGTGTGTGTGTGTCACAATTACATTTTAATAACATATTTCAAATCAGGAATAAAATTTGACAATAATGGCATCCAAATTGCGCTCAAGTCATGCAACACTATTTTTGTGGCTGCTTTAGCTAATGCTAATGTGTGTTTAGAGTAAACAAACAGGCAATTGGCTCAACAGTCTCTATATTAGTGTAAAGGCTGGAATACACTACACAGCCTCTGTCCAGATTCTAGCACCGATTTGCTGTCTGGACAAATCTACACAAATTGTCGAAAAATTCACAGAAAATCACGTAGTGTATAATGGGCATATTTTACAGTTTTTTAGCTATGACCCCAGATATACTACGATTCCATCCAGTCGGAGGTCTTAGATACTGTGAGCCAATTTTAGAACACATATCGTAGTGTATGATGTGCCTAAATGATTTAACACCACTCACCTCTAACTCCAAAGTACAACAACATACTAATAAAGCCCTTGGAGGTGGAAGATGCTACTGTCGTACTTGAAACTTAAACATTACTGACTCACAGCTAGGGAAGGTGGGAACACAAACAAAAAGGCAATTCAATTATACAGCACTCAGTACTGGGCTGAATGGAATAAGAAACTCCCTTTCAAAGGCCTCTGAGCATCACCCACACACATTCAAAATGCTGCTTACCCAGACTCTCTTGCTATTACAAGAACAACATCGATTGGTCGCCCACACAGGACCAGTGTCATGACAATAGTCATCAAGACCTATCACATTTGCATTCGTGCATTTGTAGTCATGTATAATCTCTTATGTCAAGCGGTTCCCCTCGCTGCTGCCTGAGATGTATCCGTCATGCATGTTTTTAATTACATCTCACTCAGGATTTGACTGAACAATAAAGAACAATTATTTTTCTTGGCTTTTTCCATTGAATCGTGCGGCAGGCTTTTGCAGAATAAGCAGAGTTCTGGTCAAACTGCACTGCTGGGCTCTTTTGAGGGAGTTTTGTTAAAGGAACACGCCACTATTTTTGAAAATAGGCTCATTTTCCAACTCCCCTAGAGTTGAACAGTTGAGTTTTAACGTTTTCGAATCCATTCAGCCGATCTCCGGGTCTGGCGGTAGCACTTTTAGCATTGCTTAGCATAGATCATTGAATCTGATTAGACCGTTAGCATCTCGCTCAAAAAAATGACTAAAGAGTTTCGATATTTTTCCTATTTAAAACTTGACTCTTCTGTAGTTACATCATGTACTAAGACCGACGGAAAATGAAAAGTTGAAAAGGAACTTTGCTGCCGTACCATGGGTGCAGCAGGCGCAATGATATTACTCATAGATCTATGATCTATGATAAGCTATGCTAAAAGTGCTACCGCCAGATCCGGAGATCGACTGAATGGATTCGAAAACGGTAAAACTCAACTGTTTAACTCTAGGGGAGTTGGAAAATGAGCCTATTTTAAAAAATAGTGGCGTGTTCCTTTAAAGCATGTTGTTGGTGACCTCACAGGACGGGTAAAGTTCACACCATGAATCTTTTTAAGAGTGCAGATGTTAGCCTTGTTCAGTATTCTGCATATGTCTTTGGACATGCACTAGCTGCATATCAATTACAAGAATGACTTAATGCTCACCAGAACAGTTTAAGATGGCGGAAACTACATTAAGCACTCCAAGGCCAATGGCCAAGGTAAAATTCATGAAAAAAATATGTGCTTTAATATGGCAATTTTGCTCTACTCAAGTGGTTCATCTAGATTTGGATAAGCTCAGATAGATAGATAGATAGAAGACTTTTCATCTTGTAATTTTGCTTCTCAAGTAAATTTATCTTGTTTTAAGTATATTTAGATATTCTACCGGAAAACCAGACAAAAATTGTGATTAAGAAAGTTATTTTTGAAGTGTATCAAACATAAGTGTTACTTTAAAACCATTGACTGAGGCTTCTATAAGGAAATTAGCATCAGAAATAGCAGACTATGTAACATCTCCTTTCTGAACTTCTTTCAAACATTTTTTTCCTCCAATAAATATTGCCAAATGTAATCTAATCTAAATTATCCACTTGAGCAGGACATCTTTGTTTTTTTCACATGCAATTTACTGCTGTCACAAAAAATGTACTTGCAATCGGATGACACGAATGACACTTCAATGGGATTAAAACTAACAATTAAGACCAACAATTTTAAACCAAAGGCTTCAGGCTGTCCGTATTCTCTTTGTTAGGCTTTTCACACCAACAGCTCAAAATTAAATATTTAAATAAAATATATATTCATATAAATACTTTAGCTCCTGAATTATTTCTAGGTCACTAACCAAATGTAAACAAATTTCGACATAGACCATGTGAACTGCTCCTTTTCTTTTGGATCAAATCATGCTGGATAACACAATCATCAAGTTTTACACAAACTTGTGGAGTTCATGCAGTTTGAGTGCTGCTGTCATTAAAGCAAAAGAGGGACACATTCTAAGACAAATTGATGTTGATACAGTAGTTTGAATAAAAAATAAATAAAATTACAAGAGGTCTTGTGAAATTTCGATCTAGGAACCCATATCAGCGTTTAATCCCTACCCATTTATCCATTCCATTCTCCTTTTACTTTTATGTTCTCCTTTCTTCTCTCTTTTAATCTGACTGGATAGTTCAGTTTCAAATCATATCATGCTGAGACTACGCTTGATCCATTCTATAAAGATTAAACCCATCTTAGAATACAATTATTATTGCATGAACGGTGTCTTGTGGTGTGTTTGCTAGAGTTGCATATATCACTAGGTAACCCACTCTGTTCAAAATATCCAACAGATGATAAGGCGATCATGTTAATCCTTTTAAAGAGATCTAAGTAGCTAAGCCTCCTAAAGCTGAAATCACCAGGAGAAAGATAAGGAAATCTAAATAATAAAATTGTAGGGAAAGAAAAGATTAACGGTATAACATTAAAGTCCCCCTGTAGTCAATAATTTTATTGCTTAAAACTCATCTTTGATCTTTAGACGTTTTTTCCTCTGATAATTTCTTCATGCCTTAAAATAACTTGAATGTAACTCTGCACCCTTGCTTCATTTAGTATACATGGATCCATAAACATGCAAATGAGTCCCCGCCTCCACTCACTCACAGCAACTCAGAATACGTGATCCACTTGGTCAACTGTGGTAAATGCTGCACAATGGCAAGTGGAAATACTGGTTTAATTCAGCCATATGTGATCAACGCACGGGAGCGTTTGAAAGCACAAGCAGGCGTCTATCAGCGGAAGCGCTCGGTGAAGAGCGTCACTGATGTATATTTACAACATGTTTTTGAAGCGCTGATCATTGTAGCCAATAACAGACATATTTGATGAGCACGTGAGCACAATGGGTAATCAGAGGTGTTTACGATTCCGCTCAACAGCGCTCACAGCATCACATTTTTAAAATTACAGTACATTTTACTCTTAAGCGTACCTGCACTTTTTCTTGCGTACCGCTACTTCTCGCTTTTATAACGGATCAATTGTCTGTGCAATACGACTGTGACTGAAGCCCAATTGTTTAATTAAGTGGCGCGCGAATCACTGTAGGTGCGTTCACCAGCACGCTTTAAAAGTGTTAAGCCTTATTTATACTTTCGTCGGGCTCCGCAGCGCGAGCGTCCGCTGACTGCGCACACGCCTCGTCCGCTTGGCACACCGCCAAGAGAAATGGGGTCTCACGAAACGGGGTCTTCAACGCGCACGACCGCCCACTCCGCAATGACGTCATTTTTGCCGCTCGCACCCTCGCGCTCGTGCGGACGCGTCGAGTATAAACAAGGCTTTAAGATTTGCACGAGCCGTTCCTATGCGATGCTGATGATAAAATGTGCGACCCATTTGAATTCTATTGAGAATGTAGTAAAACACTACGGAGAAAGTCGAACATGACCTAAAACTAAATGACTGATGAAAAGATCATCCTGCAAGCTTTTTAAACTCATGATGACCACATTTACTAGAATTTATCACGTTCTATTGTATTTATTGTGATAAATTTTGACTAGTTGTAGAATTTATAATAGATAATCAGTTAAGGGAATAGATTTTTCACTTAAGATGTATATTACACCTGTGGCATGTTGTAGCTATAGTTTCTAACTGTGTTGCTATTTTTCATAACAAATGCTATAGATTAAAAAAAAGAAAGAAAAAAGTTAACATTGGCCTGGTAATGAGGAGCCGTCAATGGTCTTGCTTTGTAAATAAACCCTTATTGTAACAAATGCTATAGTTAAACAATTACAAGAACTATATGTTAGTTTTAAGGCTGAGTACAAGTTAGAAAGAGCTTTAAAATAGGGACCTTCTTGAATTATTGACTAAACAATCCCCCCATAAACCAAAGCCCCCCCCACCCCACCCACCCCCCCGTCCCACACCCCACACCCCACACCCCACAGCCCACACCCCACAGACACACACCAAGCCCCGCCCCAACAAAGCCCCGCCCCCTTTGGTGAGTACCGGCACTTTATTTTTTCCACTTCAAGCACTGCTGAAGTCAGTACTTTTGACAACACTAGTCCAGTCACTTTTCTATATAGCCTATCATATAGCCTACCATTATCACAAACAAGCTATGGAGCTGCTTGAATCTGAGTTCAGGAGCTAGGATTGCTGACGTGACACTCGCGAACAGCAATGAACATGCACATTGGGTCTCATTCACTAATAATTGCGTGGATTCTTTTGTATTTGTACGCACAGGAGAACGAGGTTAGTCATTTGCATAAAACATGCCCAAACCATCTCCATATAAGGGCTTTCCGCACACGCTTTCCTTACAGCCGTTCGTCACTGTCAACCTTGCCGCTGTTCGCAGAAGCGCTCTCGCCTTGATCCTCGAGCAATGCCAAGTGTGCCATTCTCACCAGTTCTCACCATAAACACCTTTTATAAAGACCCAGATTACAGAGCTCTCATTAGCCAGCTGTACATACGCGCATATCGGCGTTATTCAGAGGAACCTCGCAGCTGAAGCTATAACGCAGCTTTTCTTACTCTTTAACTGTATATGATCGAATGTATTTAAGATGAAATTCAATTGTATTATTTAATAATTTCATTATATCATTTTATATATGGATTATATAATACAATGAATGCAATATACTTCAATGTAATTATACACTCACCTAAAGGATTATTAGCAACACCATACTAATACTGTGTTTGACCCCCTTTCGCCTTCAGAACTGCCTTAATTCTACGTGGCATTGATTCAACAAGGTGCTGAAAGCATTCTTTAGAAATGTTGGCCCATATTGATAGGATAGCATCTTGCAGTTGATGGAGATTTGTGGAATGCACATCCAGGGCACGAAGCTCCCGTTCCACCACATCCCAAAGATGCTCTATTGGGTTGAGATCTGGTGACTGTGGGGGCCATTTTAGTACAGTGAACTCATTGTCATGTTCAAGAAACCAATTTGAAATGATTCGAGCTTTGTGACATGGTGCATTATCCTGCTGGAAGTAGCCATCAGAGGATGGGTACATGGTGGTCATAAAGGGATGGACATGGTCAGAAACAATGCTCAGGTAGGCCGTGGCATTTAAACGATGCCCAATTGGCACTAAGGGGCCTAAAGTGTGCCAAGAAAACATCCCCCACACCATTACACCACCACCACCAGCCTGCACAGTGGTAACAAGGCATGATGGATCCATGTTCTCATTCTGTTTACGCCAAATTCTGACTCTACCATCTGAATGTTTAAACAGAAATCGAGACTCATCAGACCAGGCAACATTTTTCCAGTCTTCAACTGTCCAATTTTGGTGAGCTCGTGCAAATTGTAGCCTCTTTTTCCTATTTGTAGTGGAGATGAGTGGTACCCGGTGGGGTCTTCTGCTGTTGTAGCCCATCCGCCTCAAGGTTGTGCGTGTTGTGGCTTCACAAATGCTTTGCTGCATACCTCGGTTGTAACGAGTGGTTATTTCAGTCAAAGTTGCTCTTCTATCAGCTTGAATCAGTCGGCCCATTCTCCTCTGACCTCTAGCATCAACAAGGCATTTTCGCCCACAGGACTGCCGCATACTGGATGTTTTTCCCTTTTCACACCATTCTTTGTAAACTCTAGAAATGGTTGTGCGTGAAAATCCCAGTAACTGAGCAGATTGTGAAATACTCAGACCGGCCCGTCTGGCACCAACAACCATGCCACGCTCAAAATTGCTTAAATCACCTTTCTTTCCCATTCTGACATTCAGTTTGGAGTTCAGGAGATTGTCTTGACCAGGACCACACCCCTAAATGCATTGAAGCAACTGCCATGTGATTGGTTGATTAGATAATTGCATTAATGAGAAATTGAACAGGTGTTCCTAATAATCCTTTAGGTGAGTGTAGTCATGTTAGGATGAAATATAACCTCTTAACACGATTATAAAGCCAAACAGAGTAAGTTCTTTTTGCGTACGTGTGGTTTCAGTTGTTCCTATAGTTTTGCGTAAATTTAGAAAAAAAAGTATTATGAAATCTTTGGTGAATTGTGATTTGTTCTTAAAATCGTTCGTACGCACATTTCATGCACAAATTTGTGCGTACGTATGCTTAGTGAATGAGACCCAGTGGCCGGTACAACTTGAAATATATTATTATTCTAAACTTTTCTTTTCATTAACTTTATTGTTAATGGCTGTTGTAATTGGCTGTTTTTTTGTGCAGAAAGCTGATCTCTATTGATTTATCTATAAAAAATTTGAAACTTTATTGGTAAAGGGTGCGAAACCTGGCGAGAAATCGCCCCTATACACTCATTCACTATTCCTTACATTACTCCACTAATATAGTCCACTTGAAGGAGTGAATGAAAACGAGTGAGTGAATTCGGACTTCCACTTTTGCATAGTTTGTGCTTGCTGTTTAATAATCATTTAAACTTATAAAACAGGCAGCTCCAGTAATGAAAAGATTTATCTTGAACTCTGTCATGGAAACTATCACGTATAAACCTTAATTAAACAAAAATTAAAAAGGAAAATTTATACCTGTATGATATTACACTGTAGCCACATTGGACCAGCGGTTTGGAAAATGGATGGATGGATGATTCAGCTGCGGGCGCCATCTTCTGGGAGAAACGCAGGAATTCATTCGGCATGACCGTCACAGTGCATTATGGGTATTCTCTAGCCATTGAGAGTACGTCGGTTGTTTTTGCGGTGCATTGTGGGATTGAATGAGTGCACTCGATAAAGTCCTCTATGGTTTCGGACACCTATTTAAGGGTATAGGGGGCGATTTCGGACACAGCCCAGGTGTGGCTCGCCAGCCATAGGTTCCCGACCGCTGGGCTAAGAGTTTCTATTTTAACTTTTTGTTTTATGTCTTTGCTTCAAGGCTTAAAGAAACTAGTCCAAAATGCTTTCAACCCAACCTTGGCAAGACTTGTCATTTTTACCCTCTGAGGCGTCTTATAAAGACACTGTACAGGACCACCTCAGCAGACAATCTTGTTCCCTGGCCTTGTGGGTAAAGGTCTCCATGAGAGAGTGGATATATCAGGCTCACCTCTCTGAGGTGTCAGCTGAAAGGCAAGTCTATGACTCAGGCCTCGTTATATTTTATGTGTACAGGGTATGTGACTTTTTCTCATCAGCTTACTGTCAGAAAGCTTAAGAAGGAGCCTAATTTATCTGACATAGATCAAACCGTTCTTAATGCATCTGACAGGCATTTTGATGAGGTCTCTGCAATGTGAGACCAATAGGTTCTTGTACAACAGGGCTGTTAATTGACCCTCTCGCTCCATGTTTTATTCTGAGCTAATAGAGCAGCACTTATCACTGGCATGATTTTTGAGGAAGACAAAGTGACAAGATCAGGCTTGGAGGTCAATTGAGGGACTTTGGGATGTTAACTGCCTAACACCTGCTCAATTAACAGATGACACATGGTGGAGGAATCCCTTTTTTTGGCTCTGTGAGTGAGAGAAATATATTTCATCTCAATGTTTATTTTGTCAATAGTTAAGGAGTCAAGGAAGAGACTGTACAACTAGTAAATGAAAAGATCAATTAAACAATATTCTGACATCATTCACTTTGCCAATGTCTACATTTTTGCAAAACGTACCAATACATAAAATCCACTGCAGTTTGCAGCAGAAATTAACACTAGTGGTAGTAAAACACCAACAATTTTTATTCCTTTTCACACAAATAATGATTACAGGGGCAGATTATCAATTAAGACTTATTTTTGCATGGTTCATTGTACAATACTTTGCTACAACCATGGTTTGTTATATGAATTGTGTGATTTGTAAACCAATACATTTTGGCATTTGACATTCGGATTTGTTTGCAGAATAAAAAAGAACCGGCAAAATCCATTTGTGCATTGCTTTGGGGTATGTGAATAATGGCAGTAAAAATAACCTAATAATAATTCCTAGTGAATATTCAGAATAATAAAAAATGCATGTAAACGTGTGTGAAGAGGTTTGCTTATGTCATGTAAACATCTTACTGCGATTAAGTCCTTACTCTGATATTGGTTCACATGTAAACGTAGTCATTCACATATGGTGTCATATGAGATCACAGCAGGGTCTTCTAAAATGAGACGATTTAAGATCCATTATAATACAGAAGAAAGGAACTCTTAAGCAAGTGATGAAGGAATGTTCATTTTTGAGTGAATTATCCCTTTTAAACTCTCAGACACTTAACACAGATAATGGAGATTTTATCTTGGTATATTATTCATCTGTAATTTAATAGATTTTAATCTGAATATTTTCCTCTAATATGAAAGTTAAAAAAAAGTCACAAAATGTCTCTTCCTTTGTGAAGTTTTGAACAGTGCAATGAAAGGAATGATTAACATATTAAAGAGATAAAAAATTACATTTTTAAAATTAAAAATGTACTAATATATATATATATATATATATATATATATATTCATTTTAAAATGTTTTTTTTAAATCTATGTATATACACTATATTGCCAAAAGTTTTGGGACGCCTGCCTTTACATGCACATGAACTTTAATGACATCCCATTCTTAATCCGTAGGGTTTAATATGGAGTTGGCCCACCCTTTGCATCTATAACAGCTTCAACTCTTCTGGGAAGGCTTTCCACAAGGTTTAGGAGTGTGTTTATGGGAATTTTTGATCATTCTTCCAGAAGCACATTTGTGAGGTCAGGCACTGAGGTTGGATGAGAAGGCCTGGCTTGCAGTCTCTGCTCTAATTCATCCCAAAGGAGTTCTATCGAGTTGAGGTCAGGAATCTGTGCAGGCCAGTCAAGTTCCTCCACACCAAACTCGCTTATCCATGTCTTTATGGACCTTGCTTTGTGCACTGGTGAGCAGTCATGTTGAAACAGGAAGGGGCCATCCCCAAACTGTTTCCACAAATTTGGGAGCATGAAATTGTCCAAAGTGTCTTGGTATGCTGAAGCATTAAGAGTTCCTTTCACTGGAACTAAGGGACCAAGCCCAACTTCTGAAAAACAACCCCACACCATAATCCCCCCTCCACCAAACTTTACACTTGGCACAGTGCAGTCAGGCAAGTACCGTTCTCCTGGCAACCGGCAAACCCAGACTCGTCCATCGGATTGCCAGACAGAGAAGCGTGATTTTTTATATATATATATATATATATATATATATATAACTTCATTTTCACCTGATGGCCATGATCTTAATCACTATAGTATATTGATTAAGATCATGACCATCAGGTGCAAATGAATTAAACATGCAGAATAGGAGTGCGGAGTGATGGTCTTTAACCCCCAAGGTCCAAGGGCCCATCAGAGTGCTATGGATCCAAGCACACATACAAGTCTTCATGCAACAGTAAGCTGTCTTTGGGTGATTAATCTACTGGGGCCGTCCATGTGGGCAGAGAGGTGGGGGTAGATTGGCAGGTCAAGGAAAGGCCTTCAAGAGATTTTACACTTGAGGATTCTGTCTTCCTCCCATGCAAATAAAGATTGAATGTGCTCATGTGTCTGCTTTTAACCTTTTAACACTTACTCTATCCAGAACGAGGTAACCTCTGTCTGAAGCTTTTAAAAGTAAGGCAGTTATCCATATAACATACAACCAGCACATAAGGTTTCACAGTCATCTCTTATTAGTCCTGTTAAGCAGATGTAACTGGAACAGACAGAGTGTAAAATCTCACATTCTTTGTCTTGTAATTTCAACTTGTGAGATAAAGATCAGGACCAAGGTGAAGTCAATGTGGAGTGATTGAACCAGAGGAGGTACTGCCTGGGCTGAATTCACAATCGCAAGAAATTTATGACCCCCCTCAGCAAACACAGTACAGGAAGAGGTGGATATTTCCCTATGACCTCCATTTAAGTTAATGAGCTTCACTCTCTGTGTGTGGTCTGCTTGCCCTCTTTGACACAGTTTTACTATTTTTACAGTGCAGGCAAATTAAATCGCATCTTAAGTAATATGTTTAAAAGCTTTTTCAGCAGACAATCGCATACCTTACAGTTGTCCCGACCAGTCGCAAGGTCCATCACCGGCTAACTTTACATATTAACAAAATAAATATTTAAAATCATCTGTATTAAGAGTTAAACTTTCATTAACAAAATCTTCAAACACCATCTTATAGGTCATACACTTGTTGTAGGTCAATGCTAAATTGCTAGCAGACATTTCACATAATCAAACAAACAAATTCACATGCGCAATTATATATTCAGCAGACATTTTCAGAACGACTTAAATTTACATTCAAGCTATTCATTTGATCATGACGCCCTACGTTATAGTCAAATAAGATGACGTTCTTTGTCTTTACTCCCACTGGCCATTCCAACACTTCACTGCTTATTTGCATAAAGTTAAACTATGTTCAAATCTGCTGCATTGCCAACGGTTGCGGTGACTCATGTCGCCTCAAATGGCCACTCGTTAAAAATGATTGACTTCAGATTGCTTTATTAATCTAAATCACTGTTGCATGACATTTATAGCTCAGGTGAGTGGCTTAAAAATGTCTATCCCGCGGTTTCACAGACAAGGATTAAGTCTAGTCCCAAACTAAAATGCATGATTGAGCGGTTTTAACTGAAAGCAACTTGCACTGACATATCTTAAAATATGTCATTGCCATTGGTTTGTCTCAAGATGCACACCAGTAATGTTATTTTCTAAGGCAGGTTTATAAAAGCTACTTAAATGTCCTAACTGAACTAAGGCCTGATCCTGGCTTAATCTAAGCCTTGTCTGT
Organism: Coreius guichenoti; assembly: GCA_039654105.1. Taxonomy (NCBI): domain Eukaryota; kingdom Metazoa; phylum Chordata; class Actinopteri; order Cypriniformes; family Gobionidae; genus Coreius; species Coreius guichenoti. The sequence continues at coordinate 45,776,006 of CM077169.1, read as the reverse complement.
GAAACCGGGCCTATATTTATTAAAACTAAAGCTTAAAATATTTTTATTAATTTTAATCAAATTCTCGTGTCTATGCTTATAAACACTGGTGCTAACTACTTATGTCAATGAACAAGAATATGCAACTTTATGTAATAATTTCGGAAAATATATATATTTTTTAAATATATTATTCTGCAATAATGTGTTATTTCATAATAATAATATGCTATTTATCATCTTGGCCCCTATTTCTATCAAGGGAGACAGAAACACCACAGGTTGTCCCACCCTCGCTCCGAAAAAAACGATGTTGTTGGAAGTGGGAGGGAAAGTTATTTTGATTAAAGATTACTAAGGTACATAAATTTAAAAGAAAGAATGTGCATGGATGAATCATTTATGATGGTGACTTTAAACTGGGTTAAGAGAAAAAAATCCACAAAAAAGCTTTCAAAATGTAAACTTGAAATTGGTTCTGATTGGCTGTGGTTCACATTATAGGACCATTTTGCTTTCAGTGAAAACAAAAAAAAGAATGTGTCACATTGCACATGGTTAGGACACACTGTAGATTTAAAAGACTGGAAAGAGGGGGTTAAAGTGCACTGGCCCGGGAAAATAAGTGATGTGACAGAGAGGATATAATGGACTTCTAAATAGGACTCATTCACTCTCTTTGTGCCTTTTTTCTCCTGCTCTATCTCTCCTCAGTCAGCCCACACCGTTCAGAGATTGCAGAGAGGGAGAACCATCTCCAAAAGCTGTAATGGATTAAATAACTAACAGAGGAACCATCATCAGTCCTCTCAAGCAATCACGACCAATGTCGAATTCTGTGCGAGTCATTTGTTTCTCTTCTTCGTCATTCTTTCCTTTCACCTCCTCATCTCAAGTGGAGGACCACTGGCTAATAACGGAGCTGCATGGCAGAAGTCATCAGCTGTGAGAGATGAAAATTCAATTTGTGGATCTCTCACATACCCATAGCACAGAAACCTTCACAAGCTCTTATTTGTTAAATCAGCCAGAATACGGTGCTACAACACTGCATTACCATTCAAGCAATGATCATCAAGAGGGGACAGTGAGTAATGGTACAAAGAGAGCAGGCAGCAGCTGTACTACTGACACGGCGGCGGTTTCAGCTCACTGTGTTCCTGAAACCCCCGGAAGCTAACTGGCCACTGTGTAGTGAAGTGCCAATGGCTGGCATTGAGATTAGGAGTTTAGCTCTGTTCCAAAAGCTAGTGGGCTGCCCACCTAGAAAGAATTTTAAGGCATCATACAGTAAGCATGCTCCTGACATGAAGGCTATTCCAAAAGGAAGTCAAGATCACTACTATCTTCGCAGATACATTTCTGCTAAATTATATTACATTGCTTCTTGCATGTTTCGCAGCACTTTTTAAATGAGAAATGTCCGGTAAAAACACAAAACAGATGAACATGAATCTGACAAGATTCTGACATGAATCTGTTTTATTACATTACACAAATCAGAAATTAAATGTCTGGTGACTGGCACTAACGTCTATCACAATTGAAAATAACATACCACCTACACTAAACCTAATAGGGTTAACAAAAGAAAACTTGAGATTAAAACACATTTGTTGAAGCAATTATTACATTTTAGCTTGTTTCTACCCCTGAATGTTCCACATCGCAAAAGCAATGCTGTAACAGGTGAGCTACCGAGAAAGTTTATTACTTCAAAAAAGCCACACATATGGAGCTGATTATGTGATGCAAATGTCAAAATGTATAGTTTACAAATCATGCACTTTGGTATGTATAACTTAAATAAGGCTTTATTAACCCTTTTCCCGCCGAACACAGAATTTTCCATTTGTGAGAAAAAGATTCCCCACCAAACACAGAATTTTCCGTGTTTCCACTGTTCCACGCTATTACACATCTTCTGAAAGAGTACTGAATCTCCTGATTAAAACACATGCAAAGAAGTTGCAGAAACAAGCAATATCATATGTAATCATATGCATATGTAAAATAATGCGATCATCAACATTAAACAGCATATAAATCAAAACTGCCTAATGTTAATGAATGAAATGTCGACCCCAGGACGAGCTATAGGACTGTGCAAGCTTTGGGGTGTTGATGGACTTGATTTACTCCATCTATGGTTTGATCATTGTTTTGAATCTGATCAGGATGTAGTCTTTGACAAAAATGCGATTTTCTCAGCTTTTTGCTCAAAAAGTTGCTTTTTTTATGAAACTTGACCATATTCAAGTGTTGATAAAAAAGAATGCATGAAGCTAGAATAAAACAACAAAATATTATGGGGGCCATGAAATTTTTGTGAAAATGATAAAAAACGCTGGCGGTCGCTGGCAGCTTTAAAAAAAAAAAAAAAAAACGCTGGCGGGGAAAGAGTTAATCGATAATCCACCTCTGTAATCAAAACTGGTATGAAAAGGAATAAAAAAATTTTTTTACTGCCACTCATTTCAGCTGGAAACTACAGTGAATTGCATGTATAGGTAAACTTTTACAGCAACCTTTGTTTCGTAAGTATTTAATATTTCACATTGGGATTTATAAAACATATTTATACAAATATTTAAGTCCGTTAAACACAAGTACGTCTGTCTTTATAAGGTTTATAAGTTGTCGTTCAAAATCAATTCGCTTACGGAGAAAAATAATGGGATTTGTTTTTGTTTTTTTACGTCTGTTGCACTCTATTGGTGTCCATTGTGAGTTGAGTCTTCCGAGTAGAAAACTACGGTAACACTTTATTTCGATGTTCTACTGACTATAAGTAACTTTGCAACTACATGTCAACTAGCAGTCATTAGAGTATTAGTAGACTCTCTGTTTAATATCTATTAACACTTTACTTTGATGGCCCCACAACATTCTACTGATTATAAGTAACTTTGCAAGTAAATGTCAACGTATTCTACTAACCCTAATCTAACAGTATACAAATATTCTAATGAGAGTACATGACATGTAGTTGTTATAGTTAGTAAAATGTCTAAAGTCGACTATTGAAATAAAGTGCAACCAAAACTATCTGTGTGCATATATGCCTGTGCAGGAAGTCCTCAGAAAACAGTACAAGGTTTTTCAACAGAGACACATTTGTCCAAGGCGAGGGGTGTATAACACATAAACACAAAAACCTTTGACTTTTCTAACTATTTATTATCTTGTTGTACAAAAATTATACAATAAACTCTGACCTGCATTGCTTCATGCATATGCAGTAGGAGATGCAGTCAGATATCTGACCTTATATTTATGACTGAATGAACAAGAGATAATGTACAGTCACCCAGTCATTATTGCAAAATAAACCCAGACAGGGAGATCAGGACCCCGACACAAAGCGGAAGGGTCTTGAATCACTCTGAATGAGTTTATTTTGCAGTAATGATCGGCCGATTATACATTATCGCATGTATTAGATGCCTACCAAATAAACAAATAAATAGACATTAAATATTGATTTGATTTGAAATAGCATTTTGTGACAAGAAATAGACTACATGGTGATACAAGAGACTAACACAGCTATAACCCAAGCACACTGGAAAAAGATGCCTGTGGAGACATTTCTGCAAAATTATTATGCTGAAAATTACGTTGCACATTTCGTGAAATGTCCAGTGAGGAGCGCTAAACATGCGCTCAGTTCTAGATGAACTATGATATTGATAATGTTTTATTACATTGGTTGTTGTATATCACAGCAGTTCTGAAATCAAACGTCTGGTGAGGGACACTAAAAGGTTAATGCTCTCTCACGTTTGAAAAAAAAATTACCACCTACTAGGGGTGTAACGGTACACAAAAATGACGGCTTGGTACGTACCTCAGTTTTTAAGTCACGGTTGGGTACGGGTTCGGTACAGCAGGAGGGAGAAAACTAAACATAAATTGCTTTTTTTTCCTTTTTTTAAACAGTGGTTTACTGAACAAATTGTGTCTGTCCTTAAACAAATTCAATTATAATTAACATTTTCTTAAGGATAAAAAAATCTATCTCTGCTAATGCTGTAAACAATATAGGGAGCCCTTGCACATAATATTAAAGGTTACAATTAACTCAAACTATTAAATTCACTTGCTATTTATTTTTAGATATAATAATCAACACTCACATAAAAGTTGTAAATTGCATATAAGATTATGTTTTTACTCCAATTCGTTAAAATATATTAATTTACACAGTGTCCATCATAACTTGCTTTCATGAAAGATCGTGTTCTCTCGTGCTCCATGCTGCCGCTTGAACTGAGGCGCTACAGCGAGCTGTCACACCACATTAAAGAGCGTCAAAACGGCATTTATTGTTTGAATTTCATGATAAAATGGACAGAATTTGTGAGATGAGGCTTTGTTTCTAGAAAGTAACAAAACACAGGGCTTATTGTGATTATTGGTGGTTAAAAGTGGTTAATGGGCTACAACTCTGTATTCGTCGGTACACATGTGTACCGAACCGAAAGACACGTACCGAAAATTCTTGGTATGAATACGTGTACCTTTACACCCCTACCACCTACACTTTATCCTACCCTAAACTTAAAGGGATAGTTCACCCAAAAATGAGAATTACCCCCTAATTTACTCACCCTCAAGCCCTCCTATGTGTATATGACATTCTTCTTTCAGACGAATACAATTAGAGTTATAATAAAAAATGTCTAATCCAAGCATTATAATGGCAGTTAATGGCAGCCCAAAATTTGAAGACCACAAAAGTGCATCCATCTATTATAAAAGTACTCCACACGGCTTTGGGGGTTAATAAAGGCCTTCTAAAGTGAATCGATGGGTTTTTGAATACGGAAGGCGGTCTGCCGAAAGCTAGATATTTTACTTTATAACGTGTTAAATATGGATATTTTTCTCGAAGCCGTGTGGATTACTTTTATAATGGATGGATGCACTATTTTGGTCTTCAAATTTTGGGCTGCCATTCACTGCCATTATAATGCTTGGAAGAGCCGGGACATTTTTTTATATAACTCCAATTGTATTCGTCTGAAAGAAGAATGTCATATACACCTAGGATGGCTTGACGGTGAGTAAATTATGGAATAATTTTCATTTTTGGGTGAACTATCCCTTTAAACACTAGTGTTAAAAGCAAACACATTATAAAAATGCATTTGCTGAAGCAACTATGCCATTTTAGCTTGTTTCAGGATTGGATTGTTGTAAACTTGTTTCTTAGAGCTCTTTTGTCTTGACTCGTGTTTCATGGGACTTGCTCCACATTGCAAGTACCAGTTGAGTTACCAAGCAAGTTTACTACATCAGAAAAAAACATACATATGGATTGGGCTATGTGATACAAACGTCAAAATGTATTAAAAGTGTTTTGAGGTCATAACATTTTGTGCATGGAACCGTTTATTTATCGATAATCTGCCCCGTAATCATAATTTGTGAAAAGGAATAAAAAATGTTGGTGTTTTACTGCCACTAGTGTTCATTTCAGCTGGAAATTGCAGTGATTTGTATGTATAGGTACATTTTTGGAGATTTACAAAAATGTAGGTAGAGGCACATTTTTCCAATGAGCTTGAGTTGGCTTTTAAGAAATGACCAATTGTATATTTTAGTGGTCATTTTGCAAAAAAAAAAAAAAAAAAAAATCAACATCAGAATTCTGCAACTGACCAATCAGAATCTATTATTTCAGAGATCTTTGTAATATGTGTTAGCTTGACCCATTAGCATACACACACAAATGCATGCTACAACTACACAAGTACAACACCTATGCAGCTCTAGACATAATGGAACAGAAGAGTATATTTGCATGTGATCATTTTTAATTAGCTATTCAAAAGGACAATGACCTACATGCATAAAGCCCAGGAACCAACTGCAGTCATGCACTGTAATTTACTGCACTGCTTAGCTGAGTTACCGTGCTCATCCGTGATTAAAAATGTTAACATTACAATTATGCAGATGCCATTTTGAGCACAGTTGCTACGAATTACATGCATGACTTCAGGTAACTCGCAAGCAGAGAAAACAAAAGTCACACAAACAATCAACTACCAAAAAATGAACAAACAACCCCTCCTATGCAATTCCCAAAATGCACCTGATCCACCTCCCTGCTGAGTTAGAGTGCCAGTGTCTTCAGCCCCAGTTTGGGCAGCGGCACGTACACAAAGACAAAAAAGTCGAACAGCTGAACCCACCCCTCTTTGTCAGCTGTCGACCCCATTAGGAGTTTGGGGTCTGCGTAAATTATGCAGGAGCTTAAATTCATTTTTAAATTTTAATTGTGGGCTGTCTGGAGACATGCATTAAGGGAATCCTCCTAAGTGATTCTCAGCATCCTAGGCTACATTTAACTGCTCATTACGGCGGTTCAGAAAGTGGATGTGAGAGAGGGAGAGATGGATGGGAGGGGCCGTCACTTCCTCCCTTGAGAGCCTTTGCGTGGAGCTCTCTGACAACCGCTGGCCCCTCAGCGGATGGCGTAAGGAGACCCACTTTAGCCTCCGCGGCTCTAGGGGGTAAAATTATCTAGGCGAACAGTGAGAGCCCCACGTTGCAATCATCAGCAATTAACCCACATTTAGCTACCATGAAATCATCCAATGTCAAAGTGATGTATTTCAGTTAGTTGGGTTTCATGAGAATATTTTCTAAAAACATGAAAAAGCACAGATGCTAACCTATGCCTGCAATGCTAAATTAAATGTAATGCTACACTGCAAAAAATCTTGTTTTCTATTAAAAAAAATATCTTACATCAATATACATTTACTTGAGAGCAAAATGACTTAAGATATTGACGTCCTGTTTTCTGGGGGGAGGGAGTAATCATCAAAATAAACGAGTTTGTGCTTAAAACAAGAAAAGAAAATCAGTCAGTGGGGCAAGAAAAATAAACTTGATTCAAAGGAAAAACAATATTATTTTTTTTACCCCACTGACAATTTTTTTCTTCTTGTTTTAAGCATAAACTCACTTAATTGTAATAATTTTTTAGTAAATAAGACTTAATATCTTAAGTAATTTTGCTTAAGATATAATAAAATATTAGATATTTGATATTGATATTTAGATATTATATCTAAACTCTAAAAATGTTTAGATATTTGTAGTGGGGAAAAAACAGCTATAATTTTAAATCAATTTGTATTGACTTTACGGTCAAATATCACTTGGATAATGTTTTTGAAGTTTTTGCGAATCACCCAAATTTTGCCAAAATAATGCCTGCATTTTAGGCTGCATTTTAAAACAAATATGAGAAGGAAAATGATCAGTTGTTTCCCACGGCTGCCAAATGAAAAGCTTTGCGCATGCTTTTCCCTTTTTCATCAGTGTTGACCAGTTTCCCTTTTGTCACTTTAATCAGCTTTGGCTGTATGTGTGTTTACATTCAACACACTAATACTGCCAAGACTGTCATAACGCATTATCTTATCATTTCATAAATACACATGTAAATGACCTCTAATCTACTGATGTATAAACAGAGCACACCAATAACTAGGGCTAAGATATCCAAGGAATTATGCAAATTCAAGGGGCCGGACCAGGGGGCTTGTTTGCCCTCAAAGCAGCCCACATTAAACAGCTCATCTGGCAGAATTAGGCGTTCTGAGCCAAAGTAGGTTTAATCCTTCATTAGTTTAGCTATGCATGAATAGGTACGCTGTCGCTGGTGCCAACAGCACTGACTGTACCGCAGACACTGAGTGACACTGAAAACTTTATTGGTTGATTTACATTTTGACGATAACGTCTGTTATTACACAAGAAAATGTTCATATCATCAAATGTGGCTCACCACAACGGCAGAGCTAATTTCCACTACCCAAGGTCAAGATTAAATATTATTGGGCATAAAGATGAATAAAAGCTTGGCCATTCTTCTTACAATAAAGGGCCATGTCAGAACAAATTCAACCCTTTCATTTGAAAGGAGACATTTTGAGATGAGCTAATCGTAAAAGTAATGAGAAAAGTAAAAGTCTATAAAGGTCTAAGGGTCATTGGAGTCATTAGAAAGAGCTGTAGCTTTATACTGCATGGCATTGAGTTCACAAGCAGCTCTTTACAAATATCCCAAGTGTGACATAGTGTGCACATCTGTGCTCTTAAAAAATACAGGTTCCAGTTAGGGCCAAAATTAGTTCTTACAGCTGGATGCATCAGAACGCAGAAATTTGGGGGTGAGTTTTTTTTTTTTTTTTTTTTTTCTGGTACGGAATTAATACTAATACTATAATTCAGCAAAGATGACAGTAAAGACATTTATAATATCCCAAAATATTTCTATTCCAAATAAATGCTGTTCTTTTGAACTTTCTGTTCATCAAAGAATCCTGAAAAAATGTATCAAGTTTTCCACAGAAATATTAAGCATCAAAAATGGATTTCAACATTGATAATAATAAGAATTGTTTCTTGAGTACCAAATCAGCATATCAGAATGATTTCTGAAGGATCATGTGACACTGAAGACTGGAGTAATGATGCTGAAAATTTTTTACTTGCAGCCTTGGTGAGCTAACGGACTTCAAAAACAATTTACCCACCCACTTTTGAACTGTATGTATGCGAGTGTTAAAGGTGCGGTATGTAGGATTGACTGCAGTCCAAATTCAAAATATTGGAGAGTGTTGTTTCCCCCGCCCCCTCCTCCTCAGAGTCGACGCTCGCGCATGTTGCCAGCTTGAGGACACGCAACAGGAGCCGCGCAATTGACAATGAAAGCCACACTGTAAGCTGATGAGTTGATTTATCCGCGTTTCAATATGCTCTCGTTCATAGAGATTTTTAGATGGATGCTGAGGATTTTTAGGTCAGGCAGAATCTGCGATCTCTGACCCAGCTTGTTTGCTGTCTTCCATGGCTACTGTAATACGCTGTGTTTTCCGCCAACTGAAAACCTGTGGTGTCGAAATACTATTGGATAAACTGGCGGCATGCGGTTTCACACAGACCAAAACAAAAACAGACATTCTGACACGGAACGCACATTTCAAAGTAGAATAACTGGCTGTAGCACTGCTTTTCAGAGAAACAAGTAGGTGAATTTAGCATGTTTCCTACATATCTGCAAGCATATTATGGTATTTTTATGTTTTAGTAAAGTGAAAAACATACATACAGCACCTTTAAAGGGACAGTTCATCAAAAAAATTAAATTCTGATGCCATTTGCTCACCTTTATGTTATACAAAATGTATGAATTTGTGGAGAATTGTAAGGTGTAAATTTTTAAGATGAACTGTGCTGCTTGCTATTTTTCCATGCTTTTTCACTCCATCTGTACTTTTATTCATGTTTTTTCAATGAAGAAATTACAATAAGTAGCTTGTAGTCCATGTTGGCAGATGCATTTGTGGCAAAATACTGAAGAGTTTGATTGGACACACAACCATTAGCATTACCATGAAAAGATATGGGTATATTTTCCTTGTTTTAAAAGCTTATTTCTTTAGCTGTTATAACAATTACGTGATTAGTTACATTTTATTATTTGCTTTAGCAAAGTACTTTAGAATACTGACCTGAAGAACCTATAATGTAACACTATCACTATACAGTGAAAACGATTTTCGATAAGAACAGCTGCTGCAATAGTGTAGGTGCAAAATGTATGTTAACACTATAAAAAATATCAATGAACATCAATTACACATACTAAAAAGCTATTAAAGGCATTCATCCATGAGGACAGACAATGTTGTTTGCTAGACTAGACCTTTCCAAGGAAAAATCCTTTTTCTTTTGTTCGTTTTTTGTTTTTAAAACACTAATCTGGCTGCAGAAAGAAAGAGAGAACAAAACAGGCATTCTAATGGTGTAGAAAACAAAATGTGTGGCAGAAAGACACTGGAGAGGTCAGACAGAGATGTCCAACTGAATGCAGAATACATCTTACACAGAAAGTACAAAGAAACCAAACAAAGAAACACAACAGGATGCTGAGGGGAAAGAAAGAAAACCTCTATAATCACCAAAACTAACAGATGCTTCTTGACATGTGCGGTAGTAAACAAAACAAAATGGCGACTTCACCCTGTACATTTACTGATATTAGCTGTTGCGGTAAAATAGAGGGGCTTAGGAACATTAAGTTAATATGCAGTATGCTGAGCATCGACTATTAGGGTCTTCCAGCAGGAGAACAGAACCTCAGCACAGCAGGCTGGTATGGCTGCAAATCAATTTCCTCTTTTCTGATTAACACAGGTGTTTAGAGCACATAACAGGTGGCAGCGTTTATGAACATGAGAGACAATCAAGCCTGGGAGGATAAAACCAAATGGCTGTTCATGCTCCACAACATTGAACTCAACAGACTACATGAAGTGTGCATAGATTGCAAGCATGCTTGAGCCAGCCTGGCTCTTTCAGGACTCAATTTGTGCATTCTTGTTGGGGAAACGTTTCCACTGGGGGAAAGTCAATAGAATAATCAAGCTCTGAGTAATGTTTCCCAACCCCCCGAGAAGGGATTACTTGGGGAAGTTGGCTCATCAAGGGACTACTACTATTTTCACTGACTTGCCAATTTATATCCGTCGTTACTAATCATTTGATGCAGGCTGGTGTTTACTAAGAATTTAGCTGACTGGATCTGATTCTGAATACATATAGCAAATGACATAACCAACCCAGGCGTAGTGGAAAAACATGCCTTTGGCCACATTTCAGCAAAATTGCATTATGTTGCTTCTTGCACATTTCAGTGTCCAGATGAATGTAAATCTGGCAATGTTCTAGTTCGGAAATAAAAGGTTAAAGCTTTATCGTATTTGAAAATAACATACCACCTACACTAAACCCCACACTAAACCTAATCGATAGTGTTAACAAAAGCAAGTGTAATTTGCTGAAGCAACCATGTCATTTAACTTGCTTCTTTGAGCACTTTTATTGCAACTTGTGTTTCACTGGATCGCTCCGCATCGCATGTGCAACGCTGTACCAGGTGAGCTACCGAGTTTACTACATTAGAAAAGCCATACATATAGAGCTGGTTATGTGATGCAAACATCAAAATGTATTAGTTTATAAATCATGCACTATGATAAAATGTATATGTTTGGAGTTTTGCAAAAATGTAGGTAGAGGCTTGTTTTTCCATTGAGCTTATTTTGGATATAACAATGATGGATAAATAAAAAGCATAGCATAACAAACAAGATTTTGCTGTGAATGGCCCATATCACGCTGGGGTGTTGTGGGTGGTTGTCGATATTGCTAAGGTGTTCTGAATGGTTTTTAATGTAATGCTACACAGTTGCTAGGTTGGGTGGTCGCCAGGTGGTTGCTAAGGCGTTCTAGGTGGTTGCTTACAGGCCCAAGTCAAAAACAGCCCACCTCCAAGTTTCAATGACATTCTGTTCTCTAAATATGGCCAAAGGACTACTTTTAAGGGGACCTATTATGCCCCTTTTTACAAGATGTAATATAAGTCTCAGGTCTCCCCAGAATGTGTCTGAAGTTTCAGCTCAAAATACCCCACAGACCTTTTTTTATACCATGTTGTAAATGCTGATTTTTGAGTGGAAGGAAAAACATGCTGTTTTTGTGCATGCATCTTTGAATGCAAATGAGCTGCTGCTTCCCACCCTGGTTTCCAGAAGAGGGCGGAGCCTGTACAGCTCCTGCATCAGATACTCTGCCAAAAACTAAAACATCTGTTTGGTTTTGATTATCATCTCTATCGCGGTCACGCTCTCGTGACTTTGCAGTTCTTCGTCATCATGAAAGTTTAAACTTCTGATATATGGTTTTCTGAGCACACACATCCGAAGCACTCGCACAGAAAGCTGGCTGTCAGACAGCGCATCCTGTGAGTATTAAACTAAGTTCTCATTCACGTGTTATTGCACTTAAACTGTCAAAAACACACAAAGTTCACAAACACAGTCGTTTATGTCTGTGTATGTAAACAGCAGAGAGAAATCGCATGTGAAAGGGAAAGTGACGTGAGACATGCGTATTAGATCTGTGCAATAAAATGACAGCAGCGTCATATACAGTACCTACTGCTGTATATGCTGTTAATATGAATCAAATAACAAAAGAAAAACAGAAAATAACTCACTGCTCTTGATTGAATAACTTTGGTAGCTTTAATAAGAATACATTTCCTACTTGAATGCTGCTGTTAAATGCTCTGGTGAGGAGATAAACATGGCGGACTGTGTAAAGCTCACTAAGGGGAGGAGCTAAGCAAATAGGACAGATTACGTGCCAGCCGTGGGCGGGGCCTGTCCCAATGTGACGTCAGATTGGAGCACGTTCCTGAATGGCTCACTTTGAGACCAAAGTCCCTTTCAAGGAAAGTCTTCACTTGGCGGCCATATTTGCAACGCCTCCAGGCAGCTATTTTAGGCACCCAAGACCAAGTCCCATCTATTTTGTTTCTTAAAAAAAGCTTATTTTTCAGGCTAGACAAGCCAATGTGCATGTGCAGTCCTAAGCGCGAGTGTCAGGTTTCTTTGGGAATGGAGCTTCTAACGGCAACAGCAGTGACGAAATGACTTTACCAATCAGCGATTAGTTCTTTTACTTAGAAGGCGGGACGTATTCCGCCTTATTGCGCGTTGCAGTTTCTCCCATTCATAACTAATATGAGTGAACTGTCTTTCTATATCGATAATCTTTGTTTAAGAAACCTTTTCAGGTTTTTGGGGAAAATATTAAACGGATTGGATGGATTTTTACCACAATAGGGTGGTTGTGTTACAGACACATAATAGGTTCAAAAACAATATAAAAGTGAATTTTGGATAATAGGTCCCCTTTAATGTAAGTCTATGGGATTTTTTGTCACCTGTTTTTTGTTTGATTCCTACTTAGGTGTTAAGGAGTTATTTGACACAAAAACCCATAACTTGGGGGAACCAAGAAAACAGAGAAGCAGAAAAACAGCAGAGACATCGATGTTTCCACCTTTCACGACTAGAGTTTTTGGCCGTGTAAACTTCTAATTTGTTCTGTATATATATATATATAGAGCACCTGTTGTGTTGACATTCTTGAAACACAGAGGAAAGGGAACAACAGCAGGCGTTTGCGTACACTGGCAGTAAAGAGACTGAGGAGATTAAGGGTCGACATGTGTGGGAGTGCGCGGGTGAGAGGAAGCTCTTCTTGTGCTGGCTGGGGCCACTTCAGGTACCGCTAATGAACTCTGCCAACCACACTCGGCAGCAGTAACTGAAGGGCTTTTAGTTTCCAAGGTGAATGCGTAGGCATGCAAGTCTGCCATCACATGCAAAGACCTTCCAACTTTCTCAAGTGTTTCATTATGACATCGAGCCGCGACAGAGTTTGAGACTCTTGAAGGGACGGTTTTCAAAACAGCACCCGCTACATTAAACAACGGTTCTGACTGATGGCTTCGTGATTGCATATAGTGGGGAGAACAAGTATTTGATACACTGCCGATTTTGCAGGTTTGCCCACTTACAAAGCATGTAGAAGTCTGTAATTTTTATCATAGGTACGCTTCAACTGTGAGTGACGGAATCTAAAACAAAAATCCAGAAAATCACATTGTATGATTTTTAAGTAATTAATTTGCATTTTATTGCATGACATAAGTATTTGATACATCAGAAAAGCAGAACTTAATATTTGGTACAGAAACCTTTGTTTGCAATTACTGAGATCATACATTTCCTGTAGTTCTTGACCAGGTTTGCACACACTGCAGCAGGGATTTTGGCCCACTCCTCCATACAGACCTTCTCCAGATCCTTCAGGTTTCGGGGCTGTCGCTGGGCAATACGGACTTTCAGCTCCCTCCAAAGATTTTCTATTGGGTTCAGGTCTGGAGACTGGCTAGGCCACTCCAGGACCTTGAGATGCTTCTTATGGAGCCACTCCTTAGTTGCCCTGGCTGTGTGTTTCGGGTCGTTGTCATGCTGGAAGACCCAGCCACGACCCATCTTCAATGCTCTTACTGAGGGAAGGAGGTTGTTGGCCAAGATCTCGCGATACATGGCCCCATCCATCCTCCCCTCAATACGGTGCAGTCGTCCTGTCCCCTTTGCAGAAAAGCATCCCCAAAGAATGATGTTTCCACCTCCATGCTTCACGGTTGGGATGGTGTTCTTGGGGTTGTACTCATCCTTCTTCTTCCTCCAAACACGGCGAGTGGAGTTTAGACCAAAAAGCTCTATTTTTGTCTCATCAGACCACATGACCTTCTCCCATTCCTCATCTGGATCATCCAGATGGTCATTGGCAAACTTCAGCAGGGGGACCTTGCGTGGGCTGCAGGATTTTAATCCATGACGGCGTAGTGTGTTACTAATGGTTTTCTTTGAGACTGTGGTCCCAGCTCTCTTCAGGTCATTGACCAGGTCCTGCCGTGTAGTTCTGGGCTGATCCCTCACCTTCCTCATGATCATTGATGCCCTACGAGATCAGATCTTGCATGGTGCCCCAGACCGAGGGAGATTGACCGTCATCTTGAACTTCTTCCGTTCTCTAATAATTGCGCCAACAGTTGTTGCATTCTCACCAAGCTGCTTGCCTATTGTCCTGTAGCCCATCCCAGCCTTGTGCATGTCTACAATTTTATCCCTGATGTCCTTACACAGCTCTCTGGTCTTGGCCATTGTGGAGAGGTTGGAGTCTGTTTGATTGAGTGTGTGGACAGGTGTCTTTTATACAGGTAACAAGTTCAAACAGGTGCAGTTAATACAGGTAATGAGTGGAGAACAGGAGGGCTTCTTAAAGAAAAACTAACAGGTCTGTGAGAGCCGGAATTCTTACTGGTTGGTAGGTGATCAAATACTTATGTCATGCAATAAAATGCAAAATAATTATTTAAAAATCACACAATGTGATTTTCTGGATTTTTGATTTAGATTCCGTCTCTCACAGTTGAAGTGTACCTATGATAAAAATTACAGACCTCTACATGCTTTGTAAGTGGGCAAACCTGCAAAATCGGCAGTGTATCAAATACTTGTTCTCCCCACTGTATGTAAGACATATAAGCTGCCATTTCATCCTAACTAATGCACCATTTGGAACTAAATTATTGAGCTGAAGTTGGATGCAGACTTGCAATCTGAATTAATATAAGTAGAAAATGTTCAAAAGCGTTGTTCAAAGCTGCATCTGTGGTTACCAAGTTTAACAATCCCTAAGTACGTTTGAGAACATGTACTATATACTGAAGGAAACTATATGATATGATTTACATATCCCAGCAGTTAAGTCTACATTGAGAACAGGTGTTCTACTGCACATAAACATGCATGAATTAATGTGCATGAAAGAAAAATGGCAGAGGAAGCCTTCTTTTTATTATTATTTTCTTCTCCTTTTCATAACAAAGCACAGGCATTATGGTGTGTTGTAGCTCCATAAGGAATGGAGGATGCAGTTGGCTGCTGCTGTTATGTCTAAGTGAGCATGTCTGCATGGATACAGTCATGCGCAACTCGTTCTCCTTAAAATAGTTTGTCTAATCACATACATATACATTCAACGTTTCAATGCTTTTAATAATGTGATAATGTTGTGTGGATGTGTGGAAACTGTCTTCCTCTCTGTCAGTGTTATTATTGAAACATTTTTCTTGTTGGTACCTGCGAAAAGTAGCGCCTGCAGGCATGAGATGTTGTAAACCTTGAATATGATGCTGGTTTTCACACCGGGTTTTATGACACTGAGATGCGTGTACCTCTGGGTGTAGTCTTGCGAGTGTGTGCTAGTCTCTTAAGTGTCTGTGGATGTGTGTGTCATTTGTTTGTGTGTATGTTGGCAGGAGTTGCATCTCGCTTCTCAACTTTTTCAGAGACAGCAATCCTGTTAAGAGTCCCAGCGGCCTAGCGCTCCCACAGAACTACAGTTTCAGAGTGATGGTTTGCTGTGAAACACAGCTATGCAAAATCAATGACCACAATGGCAGGCCCGGCTAAGTTCTCTTCTCCATTACTTTTGTTGCATGAAAGACCTAATGTGTGCAACCTCAAATAAACGGACTAAACTAAATATATATATATATATATATAAAATAAGAGCTAATGTGCGCAACATGAAATAAACAGACTAAAATAAAATAAAATAGAAAACTAAAATAAAATTGGTAACACTTTACAATAAGGTTTCATTAGTTAACCACTTTAGTTAAAAATAATTAAGAATGAACAACACTAAGAATGATTAAGAATGAATGACAGCATTTATTAATCTTAGTTAATGCTAATTTCAACATTTACTAATACATTATTAAAATCAAAAGTTGTTTTTGTTAACGTTAGTTATTGTACTGTGAACTAAAATGAACAAACAATGAACAACTGTATTTTTATTTAATACATTAACAAACATTAAACATTTATAAAATTGACAAAGATTAATAAATACAGTAATACATGTATTGGTCATTGTCAGCAACATTAAATAAATTGACCAATAAATAAATTAATTAATTAAAATAAATGAATGAATAAATAAATAAATTAAAAAAAATAATAATAATAAAATAAAATAAAAATAAAATAAATGTATGAAATGAAATAAACACAAAAAAAATAATAAAATAATTGTAGTGACTATTTTGATGTGTTAAACTCAAGTGTTGTGTTGGTGAGTGGAAAGATTATAATGTGTCATTAAAGTCAGCATGAAATGCCATTTACAACCCATTTTGCTTCATTATTCAACGCTTTTAGTCATTTTTGCATAAAAAGGGTAGATTTTCTAAATGCAACGGTTTAAGTCCAAGGATGAAGAAGGATTAAATAACGACAGTCTTTATTAAACATAAGTCAACAACTCGAAACAGTGTGCCATGCACAAACAATACCGGAACCATGAATGAGAGGAAGAGAGGAACTTAAATACACATGGTGATGAACTAAATAATGAACAGCTGTGATGATTAAATTAATTTCCATGGTAACTGATTAGTGGCGGGAAAAGGATAACAAGGAACACAGAAAAACAGGTGACTAAACAGACTGATAGAAACGGAAACCAAAACTGAGCATAACTGTGACGCTACAATTTTTTTGCTCAACTTCATTATGTGCCTATGCAGTTCGGTTTGATAGCTGAATGGCCTGCCGCATTTTTTTATTCTGTCCTCTCCTCCCATCCTTTTTCTATCAGCACCTGCACATTCAGGGTATTTCTTTTAAAATCAAGCGCTGTGCCTCAGAAGAGACACATTTTAGTCATAAGAAAGAATGATTTTTGATGCCCATGTTTTCTTGATAAGCAGATCAGGCTTATATATTTGTGACTGTCCAATTTTGCCAGCAAAACTCTGCATTTCCAAAGGTTTAATTGTCAGCTCATGACAATAGAAGCAGCTGCGATGACAGAAGCATTTGTGATCAGTAGATTAAAGGACACTTTGGTAGCTTAGGCTTCAATGCTTGATTGACTTATAAGCTTATGTGAAATATGATTTGTCACTAAAGCAAGTCACATCAAAGCAACCATTTTAAACAGGTGCTTATACTGAAAATCTGGAGGAATTTACTAAGAATACAGCTGTTGTAATAATAATAATAATAATAATAATAATGGATTAAGCACAACAATGCACATAAACTTTGATTGATTTTTTTTTTTTTTTTTGACTTCTGTTGCAAAGATGCAGTTTTCAAGCTACTCCATGTTGCTTCTTTTTTGGTTTTTAAGAAAGCCACATCAAGGCAATAATTTTAAACAGATAAATGTATGAAAATCTGGATGATTTTGTTAAGAATGCAGCTGTTGTAAAACAACAACAAACACTTAAGCACAAAAATTAACATGAACTTTTTGTTTTAGCTTCTGTTGCAAAGATGCCGTTTTCCACGTTGTTTCTTGTTTTATTTTATTTTTTAAGAAAAAAAGAAGGATTTGAGTGTATGAAATTAGATACTGTTTATATTTTTGATAAGGCATTGATATGTGATTGCATCTTTAGACAACACTTTACAATAAGGTCAGCATTAGTTAATGCAATAGCTAGGTTAATGTTGATTTCTAACTACACAAATACCTTTAACATTTGAAAATGTTATAAATTATACATAAATTAAAACTGAAAATGACCTATTATGCCCTTTTACAAAGTCTTGATTTTGTTTTTGGGATCTACTAGAATAGGATTTTATACTTGAATCGTTGAATGTTCAAAAAACACATTATTTTTCACATATCTGACATTGTTGCAGCACCTCTCTTCCCAGTCTGAAAGAGTTCAGACTCTCTAAAAGAGCTCTTTTTAGTTCCTGTCTCTATGAAGCCTCTCCTTTCGAAAAGCTCAATGTGCTCTGATTGGTCAGCTGGATTAGTTTGTTGTGATTGGTCAAACGTTGTTTGAAAAAACAACACACTACTAATGCAACTGGTATTTTTGGTGTATGCCTTGGGTGGGGATTATTTAAATGAGGAATATTGTGACGTGTACGTTCCCAGAAAAAAACTCAAAGACTTCAATCATTTCAGGGAGTTCAGAAACAGTGCTTACTGATATAGAGATTAACTTTAGAGACCTTTGGAGTGACTTTTTCATGCTCAAACAGCAACATTACACACTAACAGAAGTTGCAAAAAAGCATAATAGGTCCTTTTTATGCATTAACTATGTAAGCAAACTTAACCTTATTGCAAAGTGTTACCTGTATTTAATGTTTTTTCAGGCATATTTACTACAACCATAAGATTGTGTAAAATATTCCTGACCGACTACAAGAATTCTAAAGTTTTTGCAGTCCTAAGTAGTAGATCTAGAATGGATGAGTTGTTGTTTCCAATGCAACCAAGCATACAGTTGTTGCACACACTCTCTGAGGATTTCCCTTAAAGAATGATCTACAATTAAGTGCATCAGCACACTCTGCTTATGACTAATTTAGGAACACATGGCTCCTCTTTGTATAGACTATAGATTATAGTCATATCCTTATGATAAAAACGGCACTAACTAACTAACAATCAAATAAACAAAACAAAAGGATAATAAAAGAAATCAAGCTCATCTTATGGAACAAGACGTCATGACCAGGGCTTGACATTAATGCTGCCTTCTCGTGCTATCGGAAATTTCATAATTCCCACTTCAGAAGTCGTGATTACGAGCTTGATGCAATCAATCGCTTTGTTGTCGGAACGAACATGAATCATGGAGGACACCAGGTTTATTCTTGCCTATTTATTGGGGAAATAAAATCTTATTAAAACCAACATTATATGTAGTGTCACATGCACTGACAACCATATAAACATTTACGATGCATCCAGATAGTCTGCTTTCTGCCGATTCTGTAATTTCGGTCAAATGCAGGCTATTTTCGCTGTGTATAAAACATACAATACGCTTCAAATGAAAAATATGCACTACATCAATGACAAGACAAGACGATCTAGCTGTTTTGGGGAAAAAACTAATAAATCATACCTGTCACAGCAGTAGTTCTCCCCGCCACCAGGTTTATGGCACGCCCATCTTGGGAATTTGGGTATCAAAATTATTTCAGATCTTCCCAGTGGTAAACACGACATCAGAGGGCGTTCATGTGCAATTTTTACCTAGGAAACTCATATTTACAATAATTCCGATAGCATGTGAAGGCAGCATAACACCCGGCAACCTGCCAAATGTAGGTGGATTTCAGTAGTGGCGTGTAACACAGTCACTCCTACTAGCCACTTTGGCGGGTTGAATTTTATATATAATATATACATTTTCCAATTGATGTCTTTTAAAAAGGCATCTGAAATAATAAACTAAATGCAATGTAGTATTGTTAAAAATACAGATTTTCCGATAGATATCGATACTGAAATATCTGAAATGCTTCCAATACTTATAATAGATACATAATACTCGCTTTCTCATCTCTCCGACAGCGAGTTGAAACAAACCCGCCTCCCTTCACTCACTCATTTCATTTGCTTCGGATGAATATGGTTGGTGTTACAGGGCTTGAATTTTGGCGTGAGATTGTGCATATTGCGCATAATTGTACTCATTCCCGCAGATTTTGTGCTCACACCCAAAGTGCGTGCCGATAAAGCCGTCTCTGAGTACTAAATTGAGTTTTATTGCGCTTAAACATTCAAATACACAAAATAATGTCAAAATGCCAGTCTTAGTGAGTATTCACGTAATCCCAGTCAGTTATTTTTTAAGTGAGCGTAAACAGTTGAGAAAGAAAATGCATGTGTAACAGTATAATGGATCCGTGCATCAGGTCTTAAAGTGACAGCAGCCTAATATACTTGCTGCCAAATTATGAGATAATATTAAAAATATAAAATATCCCTATGGTATCAATTTCAAAATTGTGGCTAGTAACTTTGGAAATCCACTAGCCACAGTGGCTGATGAGCAAAAAAGAGTTAATGTCAAGCCACAGGCATGACTGCACATCTTTTATGGTGCAGCAATATGTTGTGCTACCTTAATTGATGCAGAGCAATGCAGATGGCTTGCTTTTACTTTATTCATATGCAAAGAGGATCATTTCTTATCACAACCTTCATCTGCACTGACAGAGTTCTAATTCTTAGCTGAGGATAAATTCAGTTGCATGGCAACCTGCAATTATGTCTGCCAACCGGAAAACTAGCAAACGTTTCTTGCATTTCAGTTTGATATTAAAATCATACACTAAGAGAAAGCACGCAAAAAGTGACCTAACCTCAGCTCACCACTCCTGGTCTGATTCCGAAACTCTTTTTTGTGCAATTAAGGCAATTCCATACTGAACTTCAATACACAGAAAAAACAAAGAGATTTTGATAAATTTGGATGCATATACACATGGCTGAAGGCCAACAGAGTCTTATGCTGTGGGGTGGCACAGGTCAGTAATGGACCTCCTGGTGCAAGAGCCTCTTTATGATCCTGGCTACCTGCCCAGTGAGGTTAAAACTGTTGATGTCCATATGATTGAGCTGCCACCCACTCGTCATAATGATGGAAACTACATCACAGAAGTGGTTTATGCATTAAAGTACAATGATACTACCATGTGTTGTTGAACACGGTACTATGGTAACACTGTTATCCTCTGTACCTTGGACTAATTACACATATACAGTATTCATATGGTAATCAATCAGTACTATAAAGGGGCAACCAGGCTAGTTGTCACACACAAACATTCTCAGCATGTTAACAATTACATAAATTATGTGGAAAGGTATTTTTCACAAATGTAAAGTTGGGGCTAATAATTTTAAATGTTATAAATGTATATGGTTTATTAATTTATTTCACACTACCAGTGAAAAGTTTGGAATAATTGATAATTTTTTGATAGAAGTCTCTTATGCTCACAAATGCTGCATTAATTTGATCAAAGATACAGTGAAAACAGTAATATTGTGAAATAATATTACAATTTAAAAGAACTGTTTTCAATAATATAGCTATTAAAATGCATTTTATTCCCAAAAAGAAAGTAATACTTTTATTAAGCAAATAATAAATTATTTATTTAAAATTTCTATTTTAAATAAATAATGCTCTTTTGAACTTTCAATTCATCAAAGAATTCTGAAAAAAAAAATGTATCATGGTCTCCACAAAACATAAAGCAACAAAAACTGTTTTCAACATTGATAATGATAATAATAATAACAACATCATTATTAATAATTGAGAACTAATAATAATTTAGAATAAATGAGCACCGAATCAGCACATTACAATGATGTCTAAAGAAAAATGTTAAACTGAAGTTCCCCTTCAGTCGGTCACGTTCGACGTACGTCGGACGTCACCGACGAATTGGGATCACTTCTGGGAGCCCCTATCAGCTTCGAGTGTATAGAGAACGGGCCAATGGCCATTGGCGTGCGAGATTTGCATCTCGCGCTCCGCCCCGCATCGCGGGTATAAAGCGGAAGCGGATGCAGCGCACATTTGTCATTCACTTCGGAGCCAAACAAGCTTCATGGAAGACTGTTCCTGCGTCAGCAGAGAGAGAGAGAGAGAGCAGAGAAGAGGCTTTTGTGCTGGGGAGAAGGCACGTGCAGTGACAACCGCGAGCTCACCGAAATCGGTGAAACAAACTGCTGTTTTTACAGCATCCCGGTTGGTTCGGTGGGGGCGTTCCACGGTGAGTGCAAACACAGGCTGCACTATCCCCTGTGTTTGCCGCGGTTGTTCCTGGGTGCTTCGGCACGTTAAGAGCTTCTTCTAAAAGAGCAACACGGGTGTGAAATTGCGTCTTTTTCAAGATGTCATTCCACCCGTGCGTTTCTGGATGCGGTCGTTCCCTGTCACCAGCTGACGGTCACAATCGCTGCCTGACATGTCTGGGTATTCAACATGCCGAGGCAGCGTTTGTGGATAGTTCGTGTTCCCATTGCGGGAACATGACTATCTCGGCGCTAAGGTCGAGACTCGCCTACCTTCGGGAGGGTGGAGTCCCCTTACCTATGCCCCGATCTAGTGCTATCCCTGCCCAGCAGGATAGACCTACTTCGGCGAATAGCCAGGGTGACCTGAGGATCACGTTTAGGGCACACCCGCCGAGCCAGCCTCCGTGGGCCCCTAAACCCTCTGTAGTGCCGCAGCCGGTTGAGCTTTCGGAGGAAGTCGCTGGCCCCTCTCGAGGTGGTCCAACGGTGACCTTTGGAGCTCCAGCAGAGGATAGGATGTCGATCGCTGCATCGGAGGGGGAGTTTCAGTCCTCGGGGGATGAAGACCCGGCTGCGTTGCCTCCCTCTGGGAGAGTGGCGTTGTCCGAGACGGACCCCGAGCTGACGGCTATGCTTTCCCGGGCCGCCGAAAAGGTCGGGCTCGTGTGGAACCCTCCACCGTGTCCCGAGCCTTCTAGGCTGGATGATTGGTTTCTCGGGGCGGCTCGCGCTGGTTCTCAGCGTCCCGCCCCGGTGCCCTTCTTCCCGGAAGTGCATGAGGAGCTCACGAGGTCGTGGACGGCACCTTTTTCTGCCAGAAACCGGCCGAGTAGCTCCTCCCTCCTCACTACTCTCGACGGCGGGCCAGCCAAGGGGTACGTGGGGATCCCGCCGGTGGAACGGGCGGTCGCGATGCAACTGTGTCCGGCGTCCGCTTCCACCTGGCGCGGAGACCCACGCCACCCATCCAAGGCCTGTAAGTTCTCCTCCAGTCTAACTGGGAAGGCTTACAAGGCTTGTGGACAGGCTGCGTCCGCCTTGCATGCCATGGCGTTGCTCCAGGTGCACCAGGCCCAGGCACTCATGGACATGCACGAGGGTAGACCTGACCCAGAGCTCCTCCGGGAGCTCCGGACGGCGACGGACCTCGCCCTCCGGGCGACGAAAGTCACCGCCCGTTCCATTGGTCAGGCGATGTCCACTCTTGTGGTCCAGGAGCGACATCTCTGGCTCAACCTGGCCGATATGAGGGAGACTGATAAGTATCGGTTCCTGGACTCCCCCATTTCCCAGGTTGGGCTGTTCGGCGACGCGGTCGAGAGCTTTGCCCAGCAGTTCTCGACTGTCCAGAAGCAGACGGAGGCCATCAAACACATCCTGCCCCGGCGGTCAGCTGCTGCCCAGCCGCCGGCCGCAGCTCCTCCGCCTGCTCGTCGCCGAGGGCGGCCGCCCGCCGCCGCCCCCGCTCCCGCCCCAGCCCAGCAGCAGCCTCCACCAGGGCAACGGCGTGGAGCCGGCCGCGGGAAGGCCGTCCAGCCCGCTCAGGCCGCTGCCAAGCCAGGTGGCAAGCGTCGTCGTAAGAGACCCTGAGACGGGCCACCCAGAGATGGAGGAGACAGCTCTTCAGGAGGTGGTGACAGCACCGCTCCTTCTCCCGCTGGAGGGCCGGGAGAGAATTTTATGTTCTTGTTTGGTTTCTGTTCCGCCACTGGCCTTCGGGCCAGTGGTACCCAAAACTTCAAAAAAAGAGCTGTTTCTAAAATCTCTGGGTGCCAAGAGAGCGCGCTTGGCGGTGTACGACGCTCCCATGCCTTGTCACCCTCCGGTGCCTCTCTTATCGCCAGCAGGGGGTGCTGGCTGTGTCCAGGACGCACACAAGAGGCCTCCGCACACTCGTGCACCCCCTCAGCGGAAGCAGGTAAGTGTTGCATTGCGCACTCAGACCCCACTTCGGGCCGCGATGCCGTCCGAGTCGGGTCCCTGCACTCCGCTGCGCTGCCCCGCTGCGGGTACGTCTGTGGTGCCGTTGGTCCCGCTGGTTCGGTCGCTGGGAGCCTGGTTAGCGCTCCCCAGCCCGTCCCGCTGGCTCATCCGTACTATCAGACTCGGCTATGCGATTCAGTTCGCTCGGCGGCCCCCCAAGTTCAGGGGCGTTCACTTCACCTCCGTGTCGAAGGAGGACGCCCCCGTGCTACGGGCGGAGATCGCAGTCCTACTGGCGAAGGACGCGATAGAGCCGGTCCCTCCAGCCGATATGAAGACAGGCTTCTACAGCCCGTACTTCATTGTACCCAAGAAAGGCGGCGGGTTACGACCAATCTTGGACCTGCGGTTCTTGAATCGGTCCCTTCACAGGCTGCCGTTCAGAATGCTAACGCAGAAACGCATCTTCAGGTGCATCCGTCCCCAAGATTGGTTTGCAGCGATCGACCTGAAGGACGCGTACTTTCATGTCTCGATTCTCCCCCGACACAGACCGTTCCTACGCTTTGCGTTCGAGGGATGGGCATATCAGTACAGAGTCCTACCCTTCGGGCTGTCCCTGTCGCCCCGCGTCTTCACGAAGGTCGCGGAGGCGGCCATTGCTCCCATGAGAGAGCGTGGTGTTCGCATTCTCAACTACCTCGACGACTGGCTGATTCTGGCTCAGTCGAAGGCACAGTTGTGCGAACACAGGGACATGGTGCTCAGTCACCTCAGCCTGTTGGGACTTCAGGTCAACTGGGAAAAGAGCAAACTCTGCCCCGTGCAGAGGATCTCTTTTCTCGGTATGGAGTTGGACTCGGTCAATCTGACAGCGCGACTCACAGAGCAGCGCGTCCAGTCGGTGTTGAACTGCTTGAATTCGTTCAAATGCAGGACAGCGGTACCACTGAAACATTTTCAGAGGCTCCTGGGGCATATGGCATCCGCAGCCGCAGTGACGCCGCTCGGATTGCTTCATATGAGGCCGCTTCAACACTGGCTACACGACCGAGTCCCGAGATGGGCGTGGCAGAGCGGCTCATTCCGTGTCTCAGTAACACCGAAGTGTCGCCAAACCTTCAGTCCGTGGTTGGACCCTTCGTTCCTACGGGCAGGAGTTCCCCTAGAACAAGTGTCCAGGCATGCTGTGGTCTCCACGGATGCCTCATCCACCGGCTGGGGGGCCACGTACAACGGGCTTGCAGTTTCGGGTCTGTGGACGGGGCCTCAACTGCAATGGCATATCAATTGCCTCGAGTTGTTAGCAGTTCGTCTTGCGCTGGGCCGCCTCAAAGGGCCGCTACGAGGCAAGCACGTTCTGGTCCGTACGGACAACACTGCGGCCGTTGCGTACATCAACAAACAGGGTGGTCTACGCTCCCGCCGCATGTCACAACTCGCCCGCCATCTCCTCCTCTGGAGTCAGAAGCATCTGAGGTCGCTTCGTGCCATTCATATCCCGGGCCTGCTCAATCGTGCAGCCGACGAGCTCTCACGACAGCAAGTGCTCCCAGGAGAGTGGAGACTCCATCCCCAGGTGGTCCAGCTGATCTGGAGTCGCTTCGGGACCGCACAGGTAGACCTGTTTGCCGCCCCGGACACGTCTCACTGCCAGTTGTTCTATTCCCTGACCGGGGGGACCCTCGGCTCGGATGCGCTGGCACACAGCTGGCCCCGGGGCCTACGCAAATATGCGTTTCCCCCAGTGAGCCTTCTTGCGCAGACACTGTGCAAGGTCAGGGAGGACGAGGAGCAGGTCTTGCTAGTTGCGCCATACTGGCCCAACCGGACCTGGTTCCCGGAACTAGTGCTCCTCGCGACAGCACCTCCTTGGCCCATTCCTCTGAGGAAGGACCTCCTGACTCAGAGACGGGGCACCCTGTGGCACCCGCGTCCGGACCTCTGGAAACTCCATGTCTGGTCCCTGGACGGGACGCGGAGGTTCTAGGTGGCCTACCACAGGCTGTGGTAGACACCATCACTTCCGCCAGAGCCCCCTCTACGAGGCACCTCTACGCGTTGAAGTGGAACCTGTTCGTCGAGTGGTGTTCTTCTCGTCGAGAAGACCCCCGAAGATGTTCGATCGGCTCTGTGCTTTCCTTCCTGCAAGAAGGGTTGGAGCGAAGGCTGTCTCCCTCCACCCTCAAAGTGTATGTTGCCGCTATCGCCGCAAATCACAGCATGGTCGAAGGTAAGTCCCTAGGAAAGCACGATCTGGTCGTCAGGTTCCTGAGGGGGGCGAGGAGATTAAATCCGCCTCGCCCTCACTCTATACCCTCTTGGGACTTGCCCCTGGTGCTAACCGCATTACAGAGGGCTCCCTTTGAGCCTTTGCAGTCAGTAGAGTTAAAAATCCTGTCCTGGAAGACAGTACTCCTGACTGCATTGGCTTCCATCAAGAGGGTAGGGGACCTGCAGGCATTTTCGGTCGACGAATCGTGCCTGGAATTCGGGGCGGGTAACTCTCAGGTAATCCTGAGACCCCGGCCCGGATATGTGCCCAAGGTTCCCACCACTCCCTTTCGGGACCAGGTGGTGAACCTGCAAGCGCTGCCTTCGGAGGAGGCAGACCCAGCCCTGGCTTTTCTCTGTCCCGTTCGCGCTCTGCGGACTTACGTGGACAGAACGCAAAGCTTCAGGACCTCAGAACAGCTCTTCATCTGTTACGGAGGCCAGCAGAAGGGAAAGGCTGTCTCCAAGCAGAGGATGGCTCACTGGATAGTGGATGCCATCGCCTTGGCGTATGAAACCCAAGGCGTGCCCTGCCCGCTTGGGTTGAGGGCCCACTCCACTAGGAGTGTGGCCTCTTCCTGGGCGCTGGCACACGGCGCCTCGCTGACAGATATATGTAGAGCTGCGGGCTGGGCGACACCTAACACGTTCGCTAGATTCTATAGCCTCCGTGTAGAGCCGGTTTCTTCCCGTGTGCTCGCTTCAAATAGCCGGTAACACCGAAGTGCCCGTTCTAGTGTCGGCTTGCTGCGCCATTCCCCTCCTCATGGACCGGATACGTGCGCTGATATGCTCCAGTCGAGTTCCCCAGCACGGCGAACCCTGTTGAGTCCTCCGCAACCCGTGGCAGTCAGACGTGGCGGAGCGTCCGACGCCAGGTCTAACACTCGTATGCATTGGTGGAACTTGTGTTAGGCTGGGTATCCATATGTTGTGACCCCTACGGCGGTCCCATATGTGTATTCTTCCACGGTACGGCTCCCTACGGCGAGCCCGTGTCTTTCCCTTGGCAGAGCTCGCTCTGCCGTCTCTGTGCGGTGTAGTCTCCCGCCTGCATTGGCCGGGGCCACCCCTGGGACTTCCGTATGTTGTACTGCCCACGGCCAGTCCATACATGTATATTCCACATGATACCTCCCTACGGGTAGGATGTGGCTTCCGCAGCGGCCCCCCGGGGCACGCTTTCCCAGCGTTATCCAATACTCTGCTGAGTGGGTCTTGCGGAACAGCAGCAGTGACTCTCCCTGCGTAGGTTCCCCGCCCCGAACAGACGGGGGTCTGAGGGGCTTTCGCTGGGCGCTGGAAGTGGTAGTAACTGTGGCGTTTTCCATAGGGATCCCAATTCGTCGGTGACGTCCGACGTACGTCGAACGTGACCGACTGAAGGGGAACGTCTCGGTTACGTATGTAACCCTCGTTCCCTGAAGGAGGGAACGGAGACGTACGTCCCGTCGCCACAGTTGCTGTACCATCACTGCAGCGGCCGAGTCACTAGTTCGGCTCCTCAGTGAAAAACAAATGTGCGCTGCATCCGCTTCCGCTTTATACCCGCGATGCGGGGCGGAGCGCGAGATGCAAATCTCGCACGCCAATGGCCATTGGCCCGTTCTCTATACACTCGAAGCTGATAGGGGCTCCCAGAAGTGATCCCAATTCGTCGGTGACGTCCGACGTACGTCTCCGTTCCCTCCTTCAGGGAACGAGGGTTACATACGTAACCGAGACGTAACTGCTGCTGAAAATGCAGCTTTGCCATCACAGAAATACAGTGGGGAGAACAAGTATTTGATACACTGCCGATTTTGCAGGTTTGCCCACTTACAAAGCATGTAGAAGTCTGTAATTTTTATCATAGGTACACTTCAACTGTGAGTGACGGAATCTAAAACAAAAATCCAGAAAATCACATTGTATGATTTTTAAATAATTAATTTGCATTTTATTGCATGACATAAGTATTTGATACATCAGAAAAGCAGAACTTAATATTTGTTTTTTGTCTCATCAGACCACATGACCTTCTCCCATTCCTCCTCTGGATCATCCAGATGGTCATTGGCAAACTTCAGAAGGGCCTGGACATGCACTGGCTTGAGCAGGGGGACCTTGCGTGCGCTGCAGGATTTTAAGCCATGACGGCGTAGTGTGTTACTAATGGTTTTCTTTGAGACTGTGGTCCCAGCTCTCTTCAGGTCATTGACCAGGTCCTGCCGTGTAGTTCTGGGCTGATCCCTCACCTTCCTCATGATCATTGATGCCCCACGAGGTGAGATTTTGCATGGTGCTCCAGACCGAGGGAGATTGACCGTCATCTTGAACTTCTTCCATTTTCTAATAATTGTGCCAACAGTTGTTGCCTTCTCACCAAGCTGCTTGCCTATTGTCCTGTAGCCCATCCCAGCCTTGTGCAGGTCTACAATTTTATCCCTGATGTCCTTACACAGCTCTCTGGTCTTGGCCATTGTGGAGAGGTTGGAGTCTGTTTGATTGAGTGTGTGGACAGGTGTCTTTTATACAGGTAACAAGTTCAAACAGGTGCAGTTAATACAGGTAATGAGTGGAGAACAGGAGGGCTTCTTAAAGAAAAACTAACAGGTCTGTGAGAGCCGGAATTCTTACTGGTTGGTAGGTGATCAAATACTTATGTCATGCAATAAAATGCAAATTAATTATTTAAAAATCATACAATGTGATTTTCTGGATTTTTGTTTTAGATTCCGTCTCTCACAGTTGAAGTGTACCTATGATAAAAATTACAGACTTCTACATGCTTTGTAAGTGGGCAAACCTGCAAAATCGGCAGTGTATCAAATACTTGTTCTCCCTACTGTAAATGACATTGTCATGATCCCAGCCTGTGTTCCCCTGTCTTGTGTGGGGACTTTTGTGTTACTTCCTGTTCCTAGCACCATGTTGTAGTCACTTTGTAGTCCTATTGTTTCATTGGTCCCCCTGATTACATCCCCAGGTGCGTCTTGTTACCTTGTTATCTCATTAGCGTCTCAGTGAATAAATAGCCCAGTGTTTTAGTCAGTCGTTGTCTCTGTGAAGATGTAGTGTATGGGTGCGTCTCAGTCAGCTCCCTAGTTCAGTAGTCAGGGCACTGATCAGGGAGTCAGCCCACTGACTGATTCCCTGATCAGTGCCCTGACTATTGAACTAGGGAGCTGACTGAGACGCACCCTATGTTTTGCCTTGTTTTCCTTGTGTTTTGGATTTCTTGTTCATGTTTGGATAACCTCTTGTTTTATTAAAATACTGCCTGCATGGATCAAGCCTCTTCTCTTCCCTGGATCAGCTATGTTACATAGATTTTAAAATATATCAAAATAGAAAACAGTTTATTATTATTATTATTTATTTATTACTATATATATATATATATATATTTTTTTTTTTTACAATATTACAGTTTTTACCATATTTTTTAACAGTAAATGCAATTCAAAAACATAAAAAAAACGTCCAAACGTTTGACCGGCAATGTAAGTGATATACGATTATTTAAGTAAAAAAATCTTTTTTTATTATAATTTTTAACTAAAATAATCTAAAACAATATTAAATTGTTCTTAAAAATAATAGGTTATTTATTGTAGGTTCCATTGTAACAACTTACTCCACTCTGACAACATGCTCCTAAATATATAAGACCTTTTTTTTCCTTGAGTGATTATGGTATTATCATCTGATACCATCACCATACCATGTTAGCACAGTTTTGTGCATGAGAAGTATGTTGAAAGGCCCTTGTCGGCTCTTTTTTTATTTTGCTTTTCAAACATTGGATTTTACTAGGCTTTAAGAATTGATAGTTTAGTCCTAAACACTCGCAAAATCCATTATCACTGCATTAGCTTAAAGCTGTTTAAGCAAACATATATGGCCCGGCAGCATATCAAACATCTCTTCTTGGCTCTTCACTACTCATCTCCATTTTTTTCTGAGGGCTTTTGTGAACATCATCGACCTATTTTTTTAATACTTCATGCTCAGCATATGGTACTCGTATCACTCAGATTATACTCAACTCTAATGCTTAGAACCAGCCGCGGCTCGTCTCACAATTAGGTTTTATTTGTGAACATTAGTTAACAGCATTAGTTTTAGTTAACATAAACTAAGAATGAACAATACTTCTACAGCAATTTCAATATTTACTAATAAATTCAAATTAAGGGTACAACAACGATGTACTAAAAACTCTAAAAACTTTTTGTACTAAAAAGTTTTTCTTTTCCATTTTTCACATACAGACGACAATTTTGTCAACACAATCACCGTTCACACAGATCTGTGAAAAAGGCTAAAACGCTGTGTTATGCTGCCAGACCAGTAGTTGGCGATGTTACTTTGAACACATAATACGCATGCGCATGACGTCACCGTTTTCACAAATTTGTGTGACAGAGACGTTAACGGTATCGTTTTCAAAAACTTGTACTTTGAAACCCATTTTCAAAAATGTGCATTTTCAGGCCCCCAAAACATTGTTGTCGTGAATGAATGGCCAAAACGCATACTTATTTTTACATTTTTTGTTGAAAACAGTGTCGTGTAAACAGCCCCTAAAAGATGTCTTTGCTAACATTAGTTAATACAAAGTGGACTAACATGAACAATTGTTACTACTGAGTAACATGAACAAAGATTTATAAATGTTGTAAAAAATATTAGTTCATGTTAGCTAATACATTAATGTTAGCAAATGAGCCAATCGACTTTTGTCTCACTAATATTACACCACTTTCAGATGATATACAGTACATGAATGTATTTCCCTCTTGAAATCCATCACACAGAACACAATAAAACATATCAAATAAAAATGTATAAAAATGCAGAAGTGAAAAACAATCAATGCCCTCTTGAACTCCATCACACAGAACATAATAAAACAAGCATCATATAGTATGATACTTTCATTCTAGTGCTGCTGTCGAGACATGAAGAGGCTTACAGCGTTATACTACATAAGCTTCATATTTTGTAGACAGCAACAGATGCCACAACTTCTTAATGATATTTAGTCTGCAGGCTGCATTCAATATAATCTTGAGATTTTGTATTTAGGCCATTTAAACTTAATATAGCATGGCATGTCTTATGTTACAAAGCTCCATCACTATAGGTCATGCCTCTCAGTTTCAAATCGCATTAGATATGTTTTTCATAAAACATCAATATTTGTTTTGGTAGCAGTGTTGTAAAGTGAAAAACGTACAGTAGCAAAGCATTTTATTGCCAGAAGTGAAATTATTGTAAATGCTGATACAAAACAGCAGATGACACTTTCCACACACTTATTTTTTAATTATTTTTTAAAGCATTAGAGGCACAAATCTACGAAAGCCCAAAAAATTATATTTTGGTAAATCACAATTATGAGATGAAAAGTCGAAATTATGACTTTAAAGCTGCTGTCCGTAACTTTTTTTGTGTTCAAGATTTACAAAAATTATATAATGAGAATGTACAACATGAATCCATTTTCCAAACCGTGTTTTTGTCTTACCCTGAATCATTATGGTACACTTATAATAAGTGTTTATATTGGGACTATTTCAGACCGGCCTTGTAGGAACCGCTGCGGAGGAGCACAGTCCCTGCGTGACTCGCCATAGACATAAACAGAGAGAAGTAGCTCCGGCTGCAATGTTCTTCCGCAAGACGCATGCAGTTCTGTTTATTAACCGCTAGAGCGCTAAAAGTTACGTACTGCAGCTTTAAAAGTCATAATTATGACATAAAAAGTCATGATTTTGACTTTTTATATCCTGTATTTATGACATAACATTTTATTTATTTCAGTGATGGCAAAGCTGAATTTGACTCTAGTCTTCTGTCACATTATCCTTCATAAATCATTCTAATATGCTGATTTGCTGCTCAAAAAAAAAATGTCTTCTTATTATCAATGTTGAAAACAATTGTTCTGTTTAACATTTTTGTCAAAACCATTTTTACAGGATTCTAGGAGTGATGAACAGACATTTCAAAAGAAAAACAATTATGTGAAATAGACATCTTTGGTAACACTTTAGATTAGGGAGCACATATTTACTATTAACTAGGAGTTTTCCCTCAAAAGAATCCTAATTACTGCTTAGTTAGTAAGGTAGTTGTTAAGTTTAGGTATTGGGTAGGATTAAGGGATGTAGAATAAGGTCATGCAGAATAAGGCATTAATATGTGCTTTATAAGTACTAATAAACAGCCAATATCCTAGTAATATGCATGCTAATAAGCAACTAGTTAATAGTAAATATCTGTTGCTCATATTTGAAGAATCTAATGCATCCTTGCTGGATAAAATATTACTTTGTAAAAAAAAAAAAAAAAAAAAAAAAAAAAAGTGAGTTTATTATTAACACACCCTTATTAATAACAAGTCCTAATTTATACTCTATTTATGGAAAGTGCCACTCAGAATATAGTCAACAAACAGTACAATATGGAATAAGTGAAATATAAAATAAAAGCATATAGATATAAAGTATAAATGCCCTTTAAACCATTTTAGTCTGAGACATTATTTATACAATTTATGTCATAATAAAATCATGTCTGGCATTTCATATTTCATGTTAGGTGACACAACAAGATAAGCTTATTTTCAATATAGACTGAATGTGTTCATAGTAACTCACCTTAAATGTAATTCATTTGCACTGGCAATAATCTGTATCGGCCGATAAAAGCCATTATGAACAGCCGCTAATCAGGGCCGATTATATTCTGTCAATCAAAAGGGGGTGGAAAAACGCGTCAGACTGCAATTCATACTATGTGTAAAGGAAACGTCTATTACGTTGAATTTAGGGCTGTCTAAGTTAATGAGAAAATAGCACATTAACAGTTGAAAAAAAAGTTGCATAAAAGTAGGCTCTATTTGACCCTATCAATCACCTGTAGTTCAAGCCAGGGTTGCCAGGTCCACGGTTTTTCCCTACACCAAACATTATTTGTCACGCGCCTTCCATCCACCAACAATCGAGTTTTGCTTTGTTACTTCTGATAGAAAACAAAGTCTCAGCTTACTGTATCACAAAATTCAAATGATAAATGGCGTTTTGATTATCTTAAAGGTGCACTGTGTACATTTTTGCGACATCTAGCGGTGAGGTTGTGAATTGCAACCGCCCACCGCTCATGCCTCCCTTTCAAAGCACATAGAAAAGCTACGGTGGCCGACACAGGACAAAGATTTCGTCGTCTGAGACAGCAGAGACTAGCTAGCGCTCTGTAGAACAGTTTGTCCATTTAGGGCTACTGTAGAAACATGGCGGCGCAAAATGGCGATTTCACTGTAAGGGGACCCGCGGTGTATGTACATAGAAATGGTCACTTTTGCCCAGGCCCGACCAAAATTAAAATTCTGCCTACGCCACTGACGCTTACGCTACGTCCAACTTCATATGCGACATATGTTATGCTTTTTTCGTAAGTTGAATACGGAAGCCGGTCCGCCGGAAGCTAGATATTTTACTTTACAAAGTTTTAAATATGGATAATTTTCTTAAACAAACCCATCGATTCGCTTCAGAAGGCCTTTATTAACCTCCTGGAGCCGTGTGGAGTACTTTTATAATGGATGGATACACTTTTTTGGGTTTCAAATTATGGGCTGCCATTCACTGCCATTATAATGCTTGGAAGAGCCAGGACATTTTTTAATATAACTCTGATTGTATTCGTCTGAAAGAAGAATGTCATATACACCTAGGATGGCTTGAGGGTGAGTAAATCATGGGGTAATTTTCATTTTTGGGTGAACTATCCCCCTAATTGATGTTTCACACGTATTACAATTACTACAAAGTTATGAAGATTGCACTGCTGTCCATTTGTGGAACTGAGCTAGTTATTTCAGCTCTGCTTCACTACTAGAATAGCTGAAAAATTTGACACGAAAAAAAATGCTGTAGGATTTCATATAAGACAATTTTCACTCAGAAATTGCTAGTAAATTTCACAATTACAAAGAAGTGGCATCCAATTAAACAACATTTTGAAGTAGAAAGACTGAAATCATATTTTCTTGTAAAACTTAATCCAATAATATGACTAAACTGGTACTAGTACCAAACTACTGTAATAAAGCCACATTCAAAGGTGTGATACTTCAATGATAGTTATATTTTTATATTATTAAAAAATAAAAATCCATGCGGTTTACTATGGCATTCAGAGCAGTGTTATTCTTTTTTTTATTTTAGTTTTATTAATATTTTGAATTAGCTTCTATTTTTACATTTGAAATTTTTGTTAATTTTAGTTACATTTTTAGTAGTGCTGTCAAATCGCATCTGACATAAAAGTTTATATATACACTACCAGTCAAAAGTTTGGAAACTGTACTATTTTGATTGTTTTTGAAAGAAGTCTCTTCTGCTCACCAAGGCTGCATTTATGTTATTAAAAATACAAAAAAAGCTGTAATATTGTGAAATATTATTAAAATGTAAAATAACTGTTTTCTATTTGAATATATTTTAAAAATGTAATTTATTCCTGTGATGCAAAGCAGAATTTTGAGCATCACTACTCCAGTCTTCAGTGTCATGATCCTTCAGAAATCATTCTAATATGATGATTTGGTGCTCAAGAAACATTTATGATTATTATCAATGTTGAAAGCAGTTGTGTAAAACATTTTTTTAGGATTCTTTGATGAATAGAAAGTTCAAAAGAACAGTATTTATCTGAAATAGAAAGCTTTTGTAACATCGTACTACCGTTCAAAAGTTTTGGGTCGGTAAGATTTATTTATTTTTTTTTTTTTTGGGAAAGAACTTAAAGAAATTAATAAATTTATTCAGCAAGGATGCATCATATTGATCAAGTGACAGTATAGACATTTATAATGTTGCAAAAGCTTTATATTTCAGATAAATGCTGTTCTTTTGAACTTTCTATTCATTAAATAATCCTGAAAAAAAAAAAAAAATGTACACTGTTTTCAACATTGATAATAATAATAAATGTTTCTTGAGCAGCAAATCGGCATATTAGCATGATTTCTGAAGGATCATGTGACTCTAAAGACTGGAGTAATGATGCTGAAAATTCAGCTTTGAATCACATAAATAAATCGCATTTTAAAATATATTCAAATAGAAAAAAGTTATTTTAAATTGTAAAAATATTTCACAATAATACTGTTTTTGCTGTATTTTGGATCAAATAAATGCAGCCTTGGTGAGCAGAAGAGAATTCTTTCAAAAACAATCAAAATAGTACAGTTTCCAAATTTTTGACTGGTAGTGTGTATATATATATGTATATATATATATATATATCATTTTTTATATGATTTTTATATAAACTCATAAACTCAACTCATTGTTTTTAGTTTGAGTTATTTACTCCCAGTTAATAATTTTAGTGCTTCAACTTTTCTACAAAAGAAAACTCTTCTAATTTTTGATTAAAGTTTTCCACTCATATTTATAATTTCATTTCAGCTTGATTTAAATGAAAAGCAATGATTTAAATAGTTTTAGTGTTATTTAAAAATAATAACCCTAATTCAGAGTCACTCTTCCACAGTCATTACCCTTTAACTTGAAACCGAAGCCCAACACATCACATTATAAGGACTTTAGAGCCAGTCTGATGCCAGGATGTTTCAATAAATTCACAAAACAAGAGAATGCCTGAAATTTGCTGTAACTACACAAATATTTGCTGTGCTGAACAACAGCGGGGTGCACCGGCATGCTGGAGTCTGTGTTTGCGCTCATACTCAGGGATGAGGACAGTGGGTTTATTGTTGAGAGTGAAGGTAAGAGGCCAGAAACACTTCCTGTGTTGTACATCTCTGCCTGAGCGCTACTGATCAATACAGGCAATGTTGACTAGAGGAAAAGGTGCTTAAGCGTAAATCTGTATGTGTGCGCAGACCTCCCCAAGCTATGTGTTTTACATTTGTTACACTTAGGGAAAGAACAAGAGAATACTTTAGACTGAGGCAGAGTGAACCGCGGTACTGTATCCGAGGGCTGGTAATTATGTGTGTGTTTATGTGTAGATATGTTGCAGGGTAAACATGAGGGTTTGACTGAAAGGTCACCATTCCCAGAACTCCCAGCTTCAAGCTTCGGGGCTTTGCATGAGCGCTGCCACATCTGTCACAGGCAATATCCTACACGGATATTAAAAACA
This sequence comes from Coreius guichenoti, assembly GCA_039654105.1. Classification (NCBI taxonomy): domain Eukaryota; kingdom Metazoa; phylum Chordata; class Actinopteri; order Cypriniformes; family Gobionidae; genus Coreius; species Coreius guichenoti. Next base: position 45,739,559 of record CM077169.1, on the reverse strand, counting down.
TTAAAAAACAAAGACAGCTGCAAAACGGCAATGTTAACAAACTATACATTGTTCAATTAAAGACACTGAACAGTAGCGTGGGCACATTAAGACTGTTAATGTTGGCTCATTGTACTGTAAAAATGTCCATTGACTCACATCAAAGAGCAATGTCATTACCGCCACATCTGTGACTAATATGCAGTAAATGAGCGCTGTACTCTATAGCTTTGATATATCATTTTCTGATTTGCCGGTACTTTTCATAAAGCCTTTGACCAAAATTACAAGCTATGATCATTAGCAATCACCAGAGAAAAAGGCTCTCTCCAAATGTTCCATGTTTGTTTGTTACCTTTTAATAAACTTTAAATAAACACCTAATGAGTGTGTTCACATGCACAATCTTACAACGTTTATGTTTAATAACCTGTCAACGTGTAATACAGTTAAGGCAGCAGTTGATGTCTTAAAGAGATGATGTGACCCAATTCCTGTTAAACACCTAAATCAACTGGAACTGCAACAAACAGCCAGGACTCTTGCAAGAAACATCTCTATAAGTTATTAAAGACTGTCAATTGCTAATATATACACACAATTCAAAAATTTGGGGTCAGTAAGGACACATTAAAATTGAACAAAACAGTATGACTGTTTGAGAATAAGACAGTATGAGAGTAAAAACATTCATAATGTTACAAAAGATTTCTATTTCTGTTCTTTTGAACTTTCCCAAAAAAAAGTATAACGGTTTCCACAAAATATTAAGCAGCAAAAATTGTTGATAATAGTAAGAAATGTTTCTTAAGCAGCAAATCAACATATTAGAATGATTTATGAAGGATCATGTGACAATGAAGACTGGCGTAATGATGCCATCACAGGAAAAAAATTCCATTGTCATATAAAAATAGAAATGTATTTATTTTAAATCCCACAATATTACTGTTTTTTTTCTGTATTTTTAAAGAAATAAATGCAGCCATGATGAGAAACAATTTAAAAAATATTTTATCTCATTTGCAAGTCACTTCAGATAAAAAACCATCTGCTAAAATACTGACTTTATCTGACTACTTTTAGGTTGACCCATGTCTCCTAGGGGTCACCAGGATTTTGCCAAGTAAGGCATGTTCCTGGCTCAATACATTTTGTTGATCCTGGAACAACATTTCTGTCTGAAAATTTAGCCCTGACCTACCCCTACGCCTAAACCTAACCCTACCCATAACTTATCCCTAGAATCAGAGGGAAATGATAGGTGAATAGCACTGATGAAGCACCTTACCCTGATTGTAAGCCTAAACTTGACATAAACTGTAAATGTTTCCCTCAAATCTGATTGGTTGATTGTAATGTTGTTCCAGGATCAACAAAGACATTGATCCAGGAACATGCTGCACTTGCTGAAATCACGTTCACCGTCTACTATAGATGTGGAGAGACTGAAAAGCACTTAGTGCATTTGTGACAAAATGGCACATTACCTGCCAGGCGAGACGTATTTGTTTTGTTAAAACAAAATTGAAGGTGCCATAATAACAATGCAATCAGACCGGTGAAAACCTGCCACAATGTTCAGTTTAAGCAAGAGAAAGACCATTAAAAAAGTGCCGAGCACCAATTTATATGTTCAGAAAAATGACGTAGAAACTATTTTCCTTAGTAAATTTCACAAATAAATACAAAGAAACATCAAGTAACACATTGAATAAATTGTAAAAAAGAATAATAATTTGAAAGATAAATAGAATTTTCAGTAACGCTTTAGATTACAGCCTGGAAAGTACTGCGTAAGTAAAGCGAATTTACAGCGTAACTTCGGTAATTATAGTGTAACTATAAAGTAAGTGCGTGTAGTTATAAGGGAACAATATGTAATATTTGGGGAATAAAGGGGTAACTATCACGAAAATTAACAAATTATTTATACTGTAAGTATTTTTTTAATTAAGGGGTAATTATCCATGTAGTTAAAGGGTAAGTATGAATCTGCGGGCTGTAAATTAAAGTGGTGCTTGTTCCACTCTTGTTTCATGTAGTTACAGGGTAAGTATGAATCTACTGGCTGTAAATTAAAGTGGTGCTTGTTCCACTCTTGTTTCATGTAGTTACAGGGTAAGTATGAATCTACGGGCTGTAAATTAAAGTGGTGCTTGTTCCACTCTTGTTTCATGTAGTTGTAGGGTAAGTATGAATCTACGGGCTGTAAATTAAAAAATTTTACTTGTTCCACTCTTGTTTCATGTAGTTAAAGGGTAAGTATGAATCTGCGGGCTGTAAATTAAAGTGGTGCTTGTTCCACTCTTGTTTCATGTAGTTAAAGGGTAAGTATGAATCTACGGGCTGTAAATTAAAGTGGTGCTTGTTCCACTCTTGTTTCATGTAGTTAAAGGGTAAGTATGAATCTATGGGCTGTAAATTAAAGTGGTGCTTGTTCCACTCTTGTTTCATGTAGTTGTAGGGTAAGTATGAATCTACGGGCTGTAAATTAAAGTGGTGCTTGTTCCACTCTTGTTTCATGTAGTTAAAGGGTAAGTATGAATCTATGGGCTGTAAATTAAAGTGGTGCTTGTTCCACTCTTGTTTCATGTAGTTACAGGGTAAGTATGAATCTACGGGCTGTAAATTAAAGTGGTGCTTGTTCCACTCTTGTTTCATGTAGTTGCAGAGTAAGTATGAATCTACGGGCTGTAAATTAAAATTGTGCTTGTTCCACTCTTGTGTCATGTAGTTAAAGGGTAAGTATGAATCTACGGGCTGTAAATTAAAGTGGTGCTTGTTCCACACTTGTTTCATGTAGTTAAAGGGTAAGTATGAATCTACGGGCTGTAAATTAAAATTGTGCTTGTTCCACTCTTGTTTCATGTAGTTAAAGGGTAAGTATGAATCTACGGGCTGTAAATTAAAGTGGTGCTTGTTCCACTCTTGTTTCATGTAGTTAAAGGGTAAGTATGAATCTACGGGCTGTAAATTAAAGTGGTGCTTGTTCCACTCTTGTTTCATGTAGTTGTAGGGTAAGTATGAATCTACGGGCTGTAAATTAAAATTGTGCTTGTTCCACTCTTGTTTCATGTAGTTAAAGGGTAAGTATGAATCTACGGGCTGTAAATTAAAGTGGTGCTTGTTCCACTCTTGTTTCATGTAATTAAAGGGTAAGTATGAATCTACGGGCTGTAAATTAAAGTGGTGCTTGTTCCACTCTTGTTTCATGTAGTTAAAGGGTAAGTATGAATCTACGGGCTGTAAATTAAAGTGGTGCTTGTTCCACTCTTGTTTCATGTAGTTAAAGGGTAAGTATGAATCTATGGGCTGTAAATTAAAGTGGTGCTTGTTCCACTCTTGTTTCATGTAGTTAAAGGGTAAGTATGAATCTACGGGCTGTAAATTAAAGTGGTGCTTGTTCCACTCGTTTCATGTAGTTACAGGGTAAGTATGAATCTACGGGCTGTAAATTAAAGTGGTGCTTGTTCCACTCTTGTTTCATGTAGTTAAAGGGTAAGTATGAATCTACGGGCTGTAAATTAAAGTGGTGCTTGTTCCCCTCTTGTTTCATGTAGTTGCAGGGTAAGTATGAATCTACGGGCTGTAAATTAAAGTGGTGCTTGTTCCACTCTTGTTTCATGTAGTTGCAGGGTAAGTATGAATCTACGGGCTGTAAATTAAAGTGGTGCTTGTTCCCCTCTTGTTTCATGTAGTTACAGGGTAAGTACAATAAAAACACGTACACAATCTGATATCACTCGGAAATCTTTATTTGAAAAACAACTTTTTAAAACAGATTTACAACACTTATTCGTTTCTCTTGCTTGGCTTCTCCTCCTCTTGTTCCTCTTCTTATTCGTTCTTGACACAGATGAATCTTAAGAAGGAATCCTATGTCTCTAGCTATTCTGTAGCTATATTATGTATTTAAAGAAAATACAGTGCACGCAGAAATGTCCTCACCGTTTACTCATCTTTTACCCTCATGCCATCCAAGATGTATACGACTTTAAAATAAATAATCTCTGATAATGAAAACTCATTTGGGTTCCTAAAAGTTGAAGCATCAAACAGCACATACAGCAATAACTACAGCAATCCATACGATCCCAATTGATGAATCAATGTCTTCTGAAGTGAAACGTTAAGTGTTTACAAGAAAAATACCAATATTTAAAAAAAAAAAATTAAACTGTAAACTATCGCTTCCGACCAGCAGTCATCTGCGTGAATGAGAGGGTTTAGTTCACGCTTAACGTAACTTGAAGCGTGACTGGTCACGCGGATGTCGGATGCCGTCTGTTTTTATTTTCATTTTTTTTAATTAATGCTCACAACAGTACACAAACAATAACATAATATATGATAATAGCAATGAGAAACAAACAAGACTAGAAGACAGAGACGCCAGAGAGACAGAGTCGCCACTCGCGCGAGACCGTCATGAAAGCTTGAAGCTTCTTTACTCACGCACGCACTGGTAACAGTTGGTCAGATGTGAAAAGATTAGTAAATTATGAGATCATCTCTGGATGTACTTTTTCTTTTAATAAATAATAATACAGAATATCAAAAGACATGGGATTTCTCTTAAGATCCATCAGTGGAAATAACGAAAAAGAAGAAGAGGAACAAGAGGTAAGAAGACAATCAAGAGAAACAAAAAAGGGATAAAACGTGCCACTTTCTGTCAGGACGTTATTATTTGAAATGAAAAGTTTATTTTAAAAAAAATAATAAGAAGTGCAATAAATCTGTTTTGAATTAAGTTGTTTTTCAATAAATGTTTCCGAGTGATATGAGATTTTGTACGTTTTTTATTGTAGACATGAAACTATTAACAGCCCGCAGATTCATACTTACCCTGTAACTACATGAAATAAGCACCACTTACCCTGTAACTACATGAAATAAGCACCACTTACCCTGTAACTACATGGATAATTACCCCTTAATTAAAAAATACTTTCAGTAAATCATTTGTTAATTTTCCTGATAGTTACCCCTTTATTCCCCAAATATTACATATTGTTCCCTTATAATTACACGTACTTACTTTATAGTTACACTATAATTACTGAAAGTTACTCTGTAAATTTGCTTTAGTTACACAGTACTTTCCGGGCTGTAATCTAAAGCGTTACTGAATTTTCTTGTAAAATATACTAAAATAATCTTTACTCACAACTAGAAAAATCACTTTTTGTAGCGTACTACTCATACTATCTCTGCTGTATGCATTATGTTAACGTATGCAGAAGATTTCTTTGTACATTGAATAACAGGATGACTTATGACAATAAGTCAAAATGTGTATACAAGTGTTTAAGTACACAAGTATGCTAGCAAAGCATACTGCATGGCATACTGCATGGCAGGGCCGGCAACCCTAGCATTTTAGGGGCCCTAAGCAGATTTCCAAAAGGGGCCCCCACTACCTACAGTTTCACCTAACCACCCCCAACCCATTCCAACGTACACATCCTACACTGACACCTTATTGTAAAGTTTGACCAAATTGTCTTACTTAATATATTTCTCTTTCAAGATATAATATGAAGATATCTTTACTTATGCAAACTTTTAAAATTTTTGAAGATTTTAACGATTGCTTTTATATAAATGTATAAACATTTAGTTAATGCTTTAATAAAGCAAAAACACCTGCCAATGGGTTATTAAAATTACAATAGAGAATAGTATATTAATAATAATTATAATAATAGAGAATAAATAGGCTACTGTTCTGAGCTGGCATGTTTTAGTCCAGATTAAAATGCAAAGAAGTGTAAAAACACATGTTTGAAAAGTATTTAAGTAGGCCTATTTAAATATTTGGAGTTGTTTGATAAACACTAAAGCGAATACAAAAACCTGAATGGCTGTTTGAAAACGTAAATACTGGTTGCCGCCTTTTCCTCTCCGTTACGAGCAGAAACAGAAAGTCGCGCTTGCGCAGCACTGCTTTGTGTACGGGGTAACCATGGTAACCGCTGTATCCTGCTGTTCCATAAGCGCCAGAGAGTGAACTTGCATTTTTATTCAGCCCGTCTGCTGCTTGTACAGATGATCAATGCGAAAACCAGATCGAATTTACACACAGCAAACACACAGTATTGTAGAATAGCACTGGTAGATGGAAAAGAAGCTAATATGCATTCTAAAAATCTAAACAATTTGGATATTAAGGTAGGCAATCTAGAATTATTAACGTATTTTGAAGTGCCCATGATAACAATGCCATGCACGACACTGATACCGTGGCACATCGTCTTCAAAGCGCTCGTGAATGCCGAATTAAACCAATAAGACATGATGCAGCAACCGCCATTTTAACAATATCTTTTTAAAATGTAACACTCTTGTTCACTTTTTTCCCCTATTTTCCTCTTCTCTGCAACAGATTGATAGTGTCGCCGCTTCTTCATTTTCAAGCATTAACGCACACGACTGGCACAAGCAAACTTTATCAAACTTATTACCACGCATTACTGTCTTAACGCCTGGCGTGGGGCCCCCTGGTGGCCACGGGGGCCCTATGCAACCGCTTATATCGCTTATTAGGTAGGGCCGCATGGAATACTGTATTCCACAATACAGCTGCTGACAAAGTGATGATACATTTCTATTTTCTGACTGCCATAATATTTTTTTTTTATTTTGCCTTTGGATAATAATAATAATAATAATAATAATAATAATAATAATAATAATAGTAGTAGCGCTTTATTTCATACTATGTAGTTAGTAATTGCAATAACTGGGCAATAACTAGGTACTAACACTGAACCTACACCTAAACCTAACCTTCACCCATGTATGTTACCCAGTACTTTCTTAGGTAAGTACACTGTAAGTACATGTACTGTAAAATAAAGTGCAACCATAATAATAATAATAATAATAGTATTTTCTATGTTCTCCCATATCAGTCTATATCAACTGCAATGTCTCAACTTCAATACCTCCTTCTTCACTCATTATTTAATCAAACATTTAGTCAAACATTTAGAAATTACTTTTATTAACTTTGCATAATATACAGTATGATGTACACTCACCTAAAGGATTATTAGGAACACCATACTAATACTGTGTTTGACCCCCTTTCGCCTTCAGAACTGCCTTAATTCTACGTGGCATTGATTCAACAAGGTGCTGAAAGCATTCTTTAGAAATGTTGGCCCATATTGATAGGATAGCATCTTGCAGTTGATGGAGATTTGTGGGATGCACATCCAGGGCACGAAGCTCCCGTTCCACCACATCCCAAAGATGCTCTATTGGGTTGAGATCTGGTGACTGTGGGGGCCATTTTAGTACAGTGAACTCATTGTCATGTTCAAGAAACCAATTTGAAATGATTCGAGCTTTGTGACATGGTGCATTATCCTGCTGGAAGTAGCCATCAGAGGATGGGTACATGGTGGTCATAAAGGGATGGACATGGTCAGAAACAATGCTCAGGTAGGCCGTGGCATTTAAACGATGCCCAATTGGCACTAAGGGGCCTAAAGTGTGCCAAGAAAACATCCCCCACACCATTACACCACCACCACCAGCCTGCACAGTGGTAACAAGGCATGATGGATCCATGTTCTCATTCTGTTTACGCCAAATTCTGACTCTACCATCTGAATGTCTCAACAGAAATCGAGACTCATCAGACCAGGCAACATTTTTCCAGTCTTCAACTGTCCAATTTTGGTGAGCTTGTGTAAATTGTAGCCTCTTTTTCCTATTTGTAGTGGAGATGAGTGGTACCCGGTGGGGTCTTCTGCTGTTGTAGCCCATCCGCCTCAAGGTTGTGCGTGTTGTGGCTTCACAAATGCTTTGCTGCATACCTCGGTTGTAACGAGTGGTTATTTCAGTCAAAGTTGCTCTTCTATCAGCTTGAATCAGTCGGCCCATTCTCCTCTGACCTCTAGCATCAACAAGGCATTTTCGCCCACAGGACTGCCGCATACTGGATGTTTTTCCCTTTTCACACCATTTTTTGTAAACTCTAGAAATGGTTGTGCGTGAAAATCCCAGTAACTGAGCAGATTGTGAAATACTCAGACCGGCCCGTCTGGCACCAACAACCATGCCACGCTCAAAATTGCTTAAATCACCTTTCTTTCCCATTCTGACATTCAGTTTGGAGTTCAGGAGATTGTCTTGACCAGGACCACACCCCTAAATGCATTGAAGCAACTGCCATGTGATTGGTTGATTAGATAATTGCATTAATGAGAAATTGAACAGGTGTTCCTAATAATCCTTTAGGTGAGTGTATGTATTTCATCAATAACTGGATGGCACACACTGAATTAAATATGCAAATTTAGTGAGGTCATGTAACCACACTGTCGCAAGACAATATTATGGAAGCTTATTTCCGCCACAGAACAAAAAAAAAAAAGGTAATTACGATATTTTCATCTCACAATTCTGATTTTTTTTCTCACAATTGCGAGTTTATATCTCACAGTTCGGACATTATAACTTGTAACTGCATGTTTATATCTCACAATCCGTGAAAATGTCCGAAATGAATTGCAAATTGCGAGAAAAAAGTCAGAATTGCAAATTTATATCTCACAATTCGAACTTTATTTATCTGAGTGTATTATGAGAAAGAATTGCAAGATATAAACTCGCGATTCTGACTCTCCCTCAGAATTGTGAGCTAAAAACTTGCAACTGAAAGTTAGCCTATAGTCTGAATTGTAAGATATAGAGTAACAATTACCTTTTTTATTTTTTATTCCATGGCGGAAACAAGTTTCCATACAACATAGTATACTACTGTTGAAAACATTTATCTTTTTTGTTGTTGCTGTTTTTCGTAATGATGTAACTTATGAAGCATACATTATTTTTTTTTTTCCCCCACATATATATCTAAAACAAACAGTAGGCAGAATGCAGTGCTGTACTATGCAGTAAAATTATACTACCTATTTCTGCTTTAACCTGGAATCAAAATATAGCAGTATAGGGTGCATTTCATATTAAAGAGGCTTTATGTTTAAAACTAACATGTAGTATGCAGAAACACCAGTCATAACTGCACAGCTTTGTATGGTAATCCACAACTTTTTTTTTTTTTTTTTTGTAATTTATTTGTTTTATCTCATTTCTCTCACTAATCTTGGATGCAGTGTAAGAAAAATATGACCTTTTCTCTACAGCTTAAATGCTATTACCTTAATGCCCTCACTTAATGCCTTGTTTAATTAGTTTGCTGATTGCCATGCTTCAGTAAAATATATCTCCCATGAAATCTTTCTCTCACACTTTAGGAACAAAGTCATTGGGCTTATTTCTCACCTCAGGGAGAAGGATAAAAGGAATCCGAACACGGCTGTACAAAACACAGGCACTCTTTAATCACAGAGCTTCAGTCTGTGCTCCTTTAAAGGGATAGTTCAAGCAAAAATGACAGTTCTTTCATTATCTGCTCATGTCATTTTTTGTGAAGTACAAACTGAAAATTTATGTCATTATTCACTGATGATCTTGTCTTCCGCCCTCACTCTCAAATGTCCTTTATGCTTCATAAAGTTAATCTTAGATGCAAAAAAATGTAGATTACCTCTTTTTTGTGTTGTGTGCATTTTGTTTCTGGCTTTATACACGCAATTTGTGTATATTATAAATGCAGCAGGTGAGCTAGGGCAGAAGACATTTTCAATGAACAATTTGACCATTTTGTCACATAAATTGTATGGCTTTAGAACACTTGGAGTCATGAATTACTGCTCTGGTAGTTTTTGTCCTTCTCTGAGCATGACAATCACTTTTTCTGACTCAGTGACAAATAAGAGTGTCCATGTTAAAGGAAATCTTTCAAAAATCTATGTGAATGTGAATGTGAAATACTAAGGAATGTACTCTTTCTATTCAACTTGAGTTCATATGGTTATGAAAAGTGTACATTCAAGTGTACACATTTATTATTTTCAAGTTAATAATTTAAATGGTAATTAAGAACAAAGTAATTTTTAAGGTAAAAAAGTTTTTTTTTTTTTTAGAAATATCATTAAATATTAAAACAACGCCTTCACTGTTTTCCCCCTAAGAAATAAAAAAATAAAAACATTCATAATAAAAGATGTGTTTTCAGGTTTCTGAATGTATGAATCAGTACCTTTATTTGATTTTATTTTTAAAATAAAAAAATAAATAAAGCATATATATATATATATATATATTCATTTTATTAAAGTAAACTAAATACTAAATACTAAAACTTAAACTAAATTAAAAAAGAAAACTGAAAATGTTAAAATAAAAGCCAATTCAAAATATATTTAAAAAAATACATTAATAGTATATTAAATAATACTAAAATAACACTGGTATAAATTGCAGTAATTCGGTCACACTTTATTTTACACTGTCCTTGTTACACGTTACATATAGTCACTGTAGTAATAACTATAAATTATGCATAATTACATGCAACTAACCCTAAACCAAACCAAAATCCTAACGATATAGTAAGACCAGGGAGCTAATTATTATTGGTAAAACTTTATTTTACAGTGTCCTTGTTACACGTTACATGTAGTTACTGTAGTAATAACTATAAATTATGCATAATTACATGCAACTAACCCTAAACCAAACCCTAGTCCTAACGATATAGTAAGACCAGGGAGCTAATTATTATTGGTAAAACTTTATTTTACAGTGTCCTTGTTACACGTTACATGTAGTTACTGTAGTAATAACTATAAATTATGCATAATTACATGCAACTAACCCTAAACCAAACCAAAATCCTAACGATATAGTAAGACCAGGGAGCTAATTATTATTGGTAAAACTTTATTTTACAGTGTCCTTGTTACATATATTACATGTACTAATAACAGAAAATTATGCATAATTACATGCAACTCACCCTCAACCAAACCCTAATCCTACCCTAACCCTATAGTAAGTACAGGTAGTTATTTAATATTACAAAGTACTTAAATATATAATTACACTGTAACAATGACACCTTAAAATAAAGAACAACAGAAAATTCTCCTCACGGAAGCAATACAGTCATTTGGGATCGGAACGACATGAGGGTGAGTAAATGACAGAATGCTAATTTTTTGGTGAACTTTAACACCATCGCTCTGCATGACCAAAAATTACAGCCGTCGCTAAAACAAAGTTGGTGGGTCGGTCCAACACTCGCCCTTTTAAGACGGAAGTGTAGTACAATCTGACCCTGAGCACCTTTACTTCAATAAGGCAGTGGACAGCTAATTACTGTCCATCTTCATGCTGGTGCAGAAATGAATTATGCATTAGAGTAGGCAAAGCTTTTTCAGTGATACTTATCCATTATTAATGCTGAAGCCATTACACATTTTGTCCACTGCTCACATTTGGTTGCAACAGCACAGGCAATATTTTAATCTTCCACGTCTGCTCTTTGACAGAGAGTGATGTAGAGGGACAGGGACGTAAGGGTGAGCTCTGCATCTAATCCAATGATGGAAATACACGCCATTCATTATTATAGTGGAACCCGTAATAGATCAAAGCACCCAGAAACCAGCCGCCACCAAACGCGAGTGCACGTCTGGCATCTAAAAACCAGCCCAAGTGATGCGACAGCTGCCTTTTTCTTCGTCAAATCCCTCGAATCCTTTTTCACAAGGATCCACTGGCACATTGTTGAACCGGCTCTGCATAATTTCCGCCGCTAAGCTTTCACCTTTGCCACTTCCTCCGCGGTCCGAGTAGAACATGAGCTCATACAGAGGGGCAGCATGATTGGCTACGTTTGTTCGTGTCTCTCAGAGTAATCTTCCTCTAATACACTCATCCACATTCATGTCCCTCGTTTGTGGATTGTACGCATTCTCATTTGCTTCCCTTCTTTCTCTGAAGCGTGTCAACATATTGTGTACAGCATACTATTTCCAATTTGTACTATGAGATGAAAATGTAGGCCGCAACTTGAAAGCTGTATAATCTCAAAGCCTGTCACCCCATTCATGCTCACCTCCTGTCCATTGATTAGAAAAGAATAAATATGGGGGGGGGAAACATCAGAATGCAATAACACAGCAACACCGGACACACAGGTGAGTCACCAGCTTTCATGCATGAGTCTTTCTGACGAGATTGCAAGGTACGTCTAAACGCAGTCTGTGGCTCTTTCAGCTCAGTCGTACTCAATGCAACATGTTCAGAATTACACATTAAGAGGCTTTTATTCCTGTGGCTCCAGGAGAGAGACAGCGGGCGGCGCTTGTAGCTTGTCTGACGGTGGCTGAGGGTTAGTGTGCTTGTAATGATCTAAGTGTTAATGTGTGAAATTTAATTACACCGTCGTTGGGACATTCATCCCAAAGTGCACAGTGCTCGGCGTACACTGCTGGAATAAAAAAAATTAAGTATGAAAAGACTGGTTGCTTACAAGGCTATCTAAAGTCAGTCTGGCAGACTGTCATATTAGCAGTTGCGCACTGAATTACAATATCAAAACAGCACAAAAATGCCTTGTACCACTAATTGCGTGTTTATACAAGTTGCTCGCAAATAAACAAACAAGAAAACAGGAGCGTGCCCTCATTAAAAAAGAAAATAATTGGCATGGTGTCATTCTCAGTCAACATTTTTTAAAACCTCGAAAAGGTCACATGAGCTCAGTCACATAGAGAAGACTCATTCCTGAGAAGTCTTTCAGTGATATACAGCAGGGCTCGACATTAAGCCTTTTCATGTGATGTCCTTGTGACAAGTAAATCATTCACTTGTCCGAGTAAAACATTTGCTTTTTTGTGTTGTAAATATAATTTATTCTAAAGCAATATTCTCATCAGTGTTCAGTCAGCTTTGACATATTTATGATATTTTAATCTTTATGTAACGGAGGCCAGCTAGTAGTTGCTGTGCGAGTAAACCTCACTCCTCTGATCTCAAGAGATGCTCTAGCGACTGACATTAGAGGTTGTAGCATTTAGCTCCCTTGTTAGAGTATCCGACTCTCATGCCGGCAGATCCAGGTTCGAGTCCCACTTGGAGTGGGCGGGTCGAACAGGAAGGGTTACATTTATAAAGGGCATTTTTCCCCTAATCGTTTTAAATATATTGATCAAATTTTAGAATTTAAAATGAAGCATGAATGAAAGATGAAGCATATATTAAATTAGAATAATAACACACTATAGGGCTGTTACCAATCAAATTAAATCATTTACACTGAAAAATTACAACTGCATTAAATAATGTTATGAGATTGTTTTAAATATTTTTTGAATTTACAAATAAGAAATGTTGGAAAGAATAATACTTTTAAACACGAAACTAAACTGCCAGTAGGTGGCGGCAGGTGCCCGTTTTAATGAGTGAGTCATTCATTCAATCGATTCGTTCAAACGGCTGATTCGTTCAAGAATGAGGCAGTTGTTTATGAATGGGTCATTGACTCAACCGATTCTTTCAAAACGCAGAATCATTCAGTAATGAAACATGGCTGAGTGTTGCTGTGAGATGTGTTATGGTTCTTCTGTGATCTTGGATCTATTTTCACTGCTGAAACAGCGAACAGTCAATATCGCGTCTAAAATGTAAGTGACTTAATATTAATTACTTGTTTATTGAGCTGTCATATGAAATCAGTGTCACATTTTCAGTCGTGATGGTATTCAACACTCTTGGTCGTGTGATGTTACTTAACTGTATCGTATGTTATAAATATAAAAACTTCACATTTTGAATTTTTACCACAGTATGTTACTGAGTTTCTTTGAGCTGCAATCATTTGTTTCCATTTCTCCTCATGAGGCTGCGCGAGCCTCAACCGTGCAACCTTGTTACCGTCAGTACATTATATATTATATTATTATTCACTATCAATCGGCACTTAAACTAAATAAATGCAGAATCATTCTCACGTTTTGGTGATTCCCTAGTTATTTTTGTTATTGATGTTTTAATCAGGATACTTGTCCGGTCGGGCAAGTAAAATTCTCTTTCACTTGCCCCTTCAAAAAATCCACTTGTCCCAGACAGCGGACAAGCGTTAATGTCGAGCCCTGTACAGTAGCCGTCATTTTGAGATTAGCGGCATTGGGAAATAACACCACTCTTTTAGTAGTGTGACAGTATAGGTCAGCTGTTTTCAAACTAACAAGCTGTTTAGGTTGAAAAAAGTATTCATCATAATAATCTAAATACTCCTGTTTATCACTATGCTTTGAATAATTTATACCATCAAACTAATTTAGATCCTCAACGTTTTTTTTTGTAGAAGATAAATCAACCCAGGCTAATTGTGGCGACATTTCTGCAAAATGTTATTACATTGCGTCTTGGTACTAAAAGCCAGTTCAGTTTTATCCGAAACAGATGAAAGTGAATCTGGCAATGTTTGGTTGTTACGTATCGTGGCAGTTCTGATTTGAAATGTTGGTTTCACTTTATTTTGATGGTACCTTTAACACATTCTGTTGACTATAAGAACTGTTGCACCTACATGTCTAACTCTCATTAGAGTGTTAGTAGAGAATTAGTAGATTGGTAGGGTTAGGGTTAGAATAAGTTGACATGTATAGTCTTAATTATAGTAGAATGTCTGTTGGAGGACCATCACAATAAAGAGTTAGCAGATATTAAGCAGACAAGTTGCAAAGTTACTTATAGTCAAAAGAATATTCAAAAGGGACCATCAAAATAAAGTGTTACCGAAACGTCCGGTAAATGGTGCTAAAAGGTTAATGCTTTATCGAGTTTGAAAATAACCTAAACCTAACCTAAAAAATAAATCCTAAACCTACACAACAATGTAAACAAAAGCAAATGAGATATAAAAATATCCTTGCTGAAGCAACCATGTCATTTTGCTTGCTTCTACAAGTCCTTGAGCTCTTTTGTAATGAATGTTGTTTCACGGAACTCGTACCCGTGCGCGCCGCATTGCAAATGCAATGCTGTACCAGGTGAGTATGTCAGAAAAGCCAAACATGCACTATGGAAAAAGCTTTTGGAGGTCATAATATAGTATTGTGGAAGGAACCGAGAATTTCTCTCAGATACCAACCCTGTGTCTTGATAGGCATATCTCCTTACTATATAGTGAAAAGCAATATCTGAAATGAGTAGTATGTCTGAATTCACAGTATTCATAAAACAATATAGGCAAAAAAGTACCCAGATTACCTACTACTTCTCCCATGATTCTCAAATTCACATCCAATGGACACTTAGGGTAGACCAAGGGGGAGGAGTCATGAATGGCTGGGAAACAATGCAACTCATTCTATAGCTCACATGACAATGCTAACATGGTGGCAGATGTAGCACATTCATGCTTGATAATACTGTACACATGCATACTTTTTAACAGTCATGAAGTTATCAAATGAAACACATTTGATATATTAAAACAATTGTGTATCATAAGTTACTTTAAATAATTTTTTTTTTTTTTAAGAAAACCATTCATTCCAATGCGGGTCATTTTGACCCCCTTTATGCATTTGTGTAGGTTTTATGAGGTTATATATGAGGTTAAATATGAGGTTGAGTTTCCCTCATATTTT
The DNA here is from genome assembly GCA_039654105.1 of Coreius guichenoti. Classification (NCBI taxonomy): domain Eukaryota; kingdom Metazoa; phylum Chordata; class Actinopteri; order Cypriniformes; family Gobionidae; genus Coreius; species Coreius guichenoti. The sequence continues at coordinate 45,724,050 of CM077169.1, read as the reverse complement.
GAGAGCACAATTATAAACACATCGGGACTGTAAAAGTAGACTAGCGGGTAAAGGAGTTCACTTGTTCGGTGTGATGACGTCCCTGTAGTCCCATTTAGCCACTTGTTAGCCTTTTTCAAGACGCGTAAAAACTTTGAAAAAAATCATGAATAGGGTATTACTGATATACAGTGGGGAGAACAAGTATTTGATACACTGCCGATTTTGCAGGTTTGCCCACTTACAAAGCATGTAGAAGTCTGTAATTTTTATCATAGGTACTCTTCAACTGTGAGAGACGGAATCTAAAACAAAAATCCAGAAAATCACATTGTATGATTTTTAAGTAATTAATTTGCATTTTATTGCATGACATAAGTATTTGATACATCAGAAAAGCAGAACTTAATATTTGGTACAGAAACCTTTGTTTGCAATTAAAGAGATCATACGTTTCCTGTAGTTCTTGACCAGGTTTGCACACACTGCAGCAGGGATTTTGGCCCACTCCTCCATACAGACCTTCTCCAGATCCTTCAGGTTTCGGGGCTGTCACTGGGCAATACAGACTTTCAGCTCCCTCCAAAGATTTTCTATTGGGTTCAGGTCTGGAGACTGGCTAGGCCACTCCAAGACCTTGAGATGCTTCTTACGGAGCCACTCCTTAGTTGCCCTGGCTGTGTGTTTTGGGTCGTTGTCATGCTGGAAGACCCAGCCACAACCCATCTTCAATGCTCTTACTGAGGGAAGGAGCTTGTTGGCCAAGATCTCACGATACATGGCCCCATCCATCCTCCCCTCAATACGGTGCAGTCGTTCTGTCCCCTTTGCAGAAAAGCATCCCCAAAGAATGATGTTTCCACCTCCATGCTTCACGGTTGGGATGGTGTTCTTGGGGTTGTACTCATCCTTCTTCTTCCTCCAAACACGGCGAGTGGAGTTTAGACCAAAAAGCTCTATTTTTGTCTCATCAGACCACATGACCTTCTCCCATTCCTCCTCTGGATCATCCAGATGGTCACTGGCAAACTCAGACGTGCCTAAACATGCGCTGGCTTAAGCAGGGGGACCTTGCGTGCGCTGCAGGATTTTAATCCATGACGGCGTAGTGTGTTACTAATGGTTTTCTTTTAGACTGTGGTCCCAGCTCTCTTCAGGTCATTGACCAGGTCCTGTTGTCTAGTTCTGGGCTGATCCCTCACCTTCCTCATGATCATTGATGCCCCACGAGGTGAGATCTTGTATGGTGCCCCAGACTGAGGGAGATTGACCGTCATCTTGAACTTCTTCCATTTTCTAATAATTGTGCCAACAGTTGTTGCCTTCTCACCAAGCTGCTTGCCTATTGTCCTGTAGCCCATCCCAGCCTTGTGCAGGTCTACAATTTTATCCCTGATGTCCTTACACAGCTCTCTGGTCTTGGCCATTGTGGAGAGGTTGGAGTCTGTTTGATTGAGTGTGTGGACAGGTGTCTTTTATACAGGTAACGAGTTCGAACAGGTGCAGTTAATACAGGTAATGAGTGGAGAACAGGAGGGCTTCTTAAAGAAAAACTAACAGGTCTGTGAGAGCCGGAATTCTTACTGGTTGGTAGGTGATCAAATACTTATGTCATGCAATAAAATGCAAATTAATTATTTAAAAATCATACAATGTGATTTTCTCGATTTTTGTTTTAGATTCCGTCTCTCACAGTTGAAGAGTACCTATGATAAAAATTACAGACCTCTACATGCTTTGTAAGTGGGCAAACCTGCAAAATCGGCAGTGTATCAAATACTTGTTCTCCCCACTGTATTGTATGCCATTCCAGTCATTTAACCAAAAATAAACAACTACTTTGGAAAGATGGAACCGCAAGTGCAAAAATAGGACATATCTGTGACTCAATCCTGCTGCAATCCATTTGCCCAATTAGTCAATTCTTTATTAGCAACTTTTAGTGTAGATAAATACTTTTAAAGTTTAGCATGACTACAGCCTAAGTATTTTACATTTTAAGTAGCTTGTAGCTTGACAGTTTCAAAGTATCTACCCTGACAATGTTTTAAGTGTAGGTACCATTCAGTCCATCGAAGCAGTGCAGCCTGGGTCTGATCTGACAAACAACAGCTCAGAGGTCAAGCTAGGCTAAGCTCACTCTCACCTTCTTCACCCACAACTCAATTCCACAAATCACTGGGGCTTTCCTCCACTTTTCACTGCAGTTAACTTGACACAAACTGAGCTGAGATGCTGGATACCAACAAAGGCTTTAATCTCATATTCAAGATAGGAAGGATTAAAGACAATCTGACCATTTAGCAAGATATAAAAGACTGCAAAAGATACTATATCAATACGTCATTACCACCAAACATTACAGTAATAATGATATTTACAATCAGCTCAACTGAAAAGACTAGCTGGGTGATTCTCACAAAATCTTAGTTTCAAAATTTCAAACACAAAAAATTTAAAAATGTTTGCATCAACAAATTTCCTTTTTAGACATTAAGAGCAAGGTCTGAAGTGTTTGTGATCATTCATTTTAAAAGCTTTACTGACAATTTCACACCTTTTTGAACATTTTCCAAAACAACTCCTTAAAAATCTTAAACAGTCTGAAAAAAAAAATGTATTATTAACAGTCATGCACAGCTACTTGAAACGCTGAAATAATATATATTTTTAAATTAACATTTTTATTTGATTTTGACCGATTTCTCTCATTACTGCAACACCTTCCACAATTTACAACCTATTTTTTTTTTTTATATTTTGATGAAACCTGACGTATTTTCAAAATGATGCGACAAACCTGAAAGAACATAATGTGTATATACTGCACATGCATTTAAAAGCAAACTAATATTTGTCTTTTAATTAAATAGACATTAAATTATCACCTGTTGTGGTAATGATACATAGGTTACGGAAATGAGGTTGCTGGTTTCGGTAATGATAATAAGTATATTAAAAATGAGGTATAGTTACAAAATTTTAACTTTAAATGTAAAAAATAAATTAGATTGCATTGGCACAATCATGGATGCAAGTTTAATCGGTTTGATTTTGGAGTGCTTCAAAAATATAGGCTTGCATAAGTTAAAAACTGAGAACACACTTATAATGTGCATTTGGCAATACAACATGCACCACCCATTTCAACAGATGAGTAATGAGTTTTTATAAACCTGTCACCAGCAATAAAGCAGCTTTAAGGGCACCCTGTGGTTTTCCACAAAAAAAAGCTTGTTGGTTTATTGTTAAAATATTAGGAAGTCATAATATTAGTATTGTAATGTTAGTTCTATTATAAAATAAAATGTATTACTATTATTATTATTATTATTTACATTATTACAATAGTAATTTTATTTAAAATATATAAAAATAAATACAATATATAAAAAACAGAATTGTTATTTTATAGTTGTATTGATTGGGTCAAAACAGTGGGAATGTAGTCTGGGATAGTTTTTTTTATGGCTACTGAAAGAGGTTTGAGTTGGTTCTTGTAAAGGGTATACCTAAGGATGAACACCTACATTTTTCAAGTTTTTCCCAGATCTTTTAGCCCTAAAAGGATGGTTCGTTCTTCAGAGTAAAAAATCATGTTTTTTTTTTTTAGCATTTTTAAGTATTTTGTAATCCCTCAAAATATCCCTAACAATTCTATAATGATTTTTATTTTCTAATTAGAATTTAAAATTCCTGTTTTTATTATTTTAATGTTGCACATTATTCTATTAGAGACTGAATGGCGTACTGATTGTGTGTGTGTGTGTGTGTGTACATCCTGTAGTAGGAACTGAATGGCTTACAGTGTACAGGTTTTACTCTATTTGTTAATTCCCATTCATACCAAAAACGATAACTATAACAATAACTACAAAGATAAAGTTTTAAAAATTACTCAATTTAAGAGAATAGCAGAGTCCACACCACACTGATAATAGCACAGAGAAACAATATTGCTGGAATCACTTTCTGAACGATTTTCTCTCAGCTGATGAACAATAAAAACATTTATAGCCAATCAGAATTGCGGGCCACTTGCTCGTCTCCTCAGCAGAAAAAAACAAAGGTGCGTTTGCAGGCACTTCCTATTTATACCCGCACTGCGGGGCAGAGTGCGACATGCAAATCTTGCACGCCAATGTTCATTGGCTCGTTTAGTACACACTCGAAGGTGATAGGGCTCTCATGCAATATCCCAATTCGTCGGTTCACATTCTGACGTGCGTCTCCGTTCCCTCCTTCAGGGAACGAGGGTTACATGCGTAACCGAGACATTTTTCTAAATGAGGGAAACTACCTGTTACGGTAATGATAATCAAAATGTCGTGTACATGGTCTGACCAAGAGAATTTTTAACTTTTAACTGGATAAATATAAAGAGATCTGCCTACCTACTAGCCATCTTTAAGGTTTTGGCACATGTGTTGCTTAATTCAAAATCAAGATTTATTTAAAATTGTGTGTGTGTGTGTGTGTGTGTGTGTAAAGAGTCCTTAAAAAATGTTGCGGAGGAAGAGAACATCAGTCATGGACACTTCATTTTTCCACAATTTTTTTCATTATTATTATATATTATACATTAATAATTTTTCTGTCATTTGAAAACATCTATTAGAACATCCATATAAGTTTTTTTGTAGAATATTTTAATTTTTTTTTGTTTTAATTAGAACACAACATACATTCAGACATACCTGGACGCACTGCGGTAATGAGAATTTCAGCTGAAAATGCAGTAAAATACAAAATTTATGAATTTCTATGTTGGAATTACTCTTTGTTCAATGTAGAGAACACTATTCTCTTTATTAGGATGTTTTTTTTATATTACCAAAATACATGTTTAATATTTAAAATCATTAGTGCCATGGTGTTTTAAGGGTTTCGTGAGAATGACCCAGCTTTAACAAGAGTGAATTTCTGTGTTCGTCCAGGTTGTTTTATCCTGGTTAGTTCTGGTCTAGCTGCACCAGCATATCCAATGATCAGCATATCCATGCTGTTAACATGACCAAAACTCAACCAAAACTCATCTTTCTGGTGAAGTTGGTTTACCAAAGAAGTTTTGCTACTTAAGCTAGTTAATCGAAAGTTTTCGTTTAGTGTATTCTGAAATATATACTCACCAGTGCCATGAAAATAGTTATATGACTCATCTCAAAGTTTGCTAAATTCAAGTTTCAGTGAAGTTCTTGATTTGAATGTGAAAAGTGTAAAAGAGATTTGAGAGCTATGTTGGGAGGCAATAATTTTCTTTGAATGATGACTTAAATTTTGGCTGTTTACATAGGCCTATACACACACACACACACACACACACACACACACACACATTCTTGAATTGGTATTTCTCACTGGCTGTAGTAAATAAGAACAAATTAAATAAGATTGTTAATATGGCTAGAACACTGTAAAACCTAACAGTGAAATTCACTAAATGAAATAAGTTCATTTTACTTAATTTTTAAAAAAAAGTTAATTCAACTTAACAAATATGTGTGATGTGAACTCAAAAACGTATTATTTTAAGCAGAACTCAATCTAAATAAGTTACTAGAAATAATATAACTCTAATGGTTTAAGTTATAAGAAAAATAACAGGTAAGCATTTCAAACTTATTTATTCATATTTAGGGCACGTTTGAACGTGCTCTGTTTTATTCTCGTACCTCTTTATCCGAAGATTAACCAGCTCAGTAACGCTGTGTGTAACGTTAGCTAGCAAACAATCGAGGAGCAAATGCGCTATTACATCAAAGTTATCAACTGTAGGTGTTAAATATGCTGTTTTACACCCCAGTTTGTCAGTGGGAAATAAAAAAAAAAAAAAAATTGTGCTTTCTCACAGTCGGACACAGATAAACGTGACTTTTATGTTTTGAGACGGCTGGCCATCTTCCACATCTCTCTCGCGCCACAGAAACTAAAGCAAAAGGTAACATTAATGCAAACTCACCCATTCCCTATATTACAACCATTTTAAACTTTTTGTTAATCGTTATTTATGATCTGCTTCTTCAATTTCATCTAGCATATGTGATGCTAATTAATTTTACTAAGGCAGCCAAAGCTCCGGTGAACAAAGTGGCTCGAGGAGCATTTAAGATGGCTGTTTTGCTAATGTTAGTTAACATTTTAGACTGTTATTTGCTCCTCACGTTTTCTAATTTGAAACTCACACTAACAAATTGTTGTCATGCTTTTGAAATTAATCTTTTTCAGAGCAAAGACATCGAAGGGTGGTGCGATATCAATGGCAACAACATGGCTACAATACTATGAGTAAGTAGAATTAACATTGAACAAATCGATGGGCTTTAGTATTGTGCGAAATTAATGATCACGTTATGAACAGTTATTTAAATATGTCGTTCTTCAATTTTCATTTTTGGATGAATTGTTATTTTTGCAAATGTATTTATGACCAGAATAATCTAAATAATCTAATCTAATTCCAAAGTACTTGAATAATCTTATTAGAATTTAAATCTAAACATGTTGATCAATGCATACACAGCCCAGACGAAAAATAACACAAAGCTCAACTAACATTAAGCCATATCGGTTATTAGACACCACATGAATGGCATCATGACACCCAAGGACCAATGATGTTTGATGTAATGTAAAGTGCCACCATTTTCTATATTGGCAGAGTGAAGAACAACTTAAATTTCAGTCTATCTATCATAAGTCATTTTGTATTGCTTCAGAAGAATACCAGTCAAGTCTTGAAAGTTCTGGTTATAGTTAGCTGACTTTCCTAATATGAACAGAAAAATGATCTTTCGTGTTATATTTTCACTGGCACTTAAACACAAGTTTCCTTGGGTTTGTAAAGGTGTCAGGTAATTGCCAATGCTAGGTTTGCAGTGGTTGAAAGTTGTCTTGTCAAGCATCATAAAAATAAACTGCCCATAAATGTTGCTTAATTGTGAGTTACATTACCCTAATAATGTTGTATTTTGTCTTCAAGGACAAAAATGGCATTGATGTAATTTGAACTACGATCCTGGCAGGTCTATTACTATTAGAAAAGAAGAGTCAGCAGATGTTTTCAAGACACAAGGTAGGACACATGTCAAAACTACATTACATTTATTTAGCAACATGTTAACCTTTTAACGTTAGCTGCCATCAGCATAAATGCATGGCGTGGGTACAGTGACTGATAGTTAAGCATTGAAGTTGTCTTAAATGGATAGTCCACTTGCAAATAAAAATTCTAAATTAAATATTTTTGAAATTCTTTCATCATTTTTGTCTATCCATTTAAAATCTAGTCTTTATTTTCAAGCTTCAAAAAGTACTTTAGTTCACCCAAAAATGAAAATTACTCCATGATTTACTCACCCTCAAGCCATCCTAGGTGTATATGACATTCTTCTTTCAGACGAATACAATCAGAGTTATATTAAAACATGTCCTGGCTCTTCCAAGCATTATAATGGCAGTGAATGGCAGCCCAAAATTTGAAGCCCAAAAAAGTGCATCCATCCATTATAAAAGTACTCCACACGGCTCCGGGGGGTTAATAAAGGCCTTCTGAAGCGAATCGATGGATTTGTGTAAGAATAATATCCTCTCGCGATTCAAAACGCTTATGCAACGTCCGACGTCATCGTCGCGCCAGTTACGCTTTTTTACGCAATGTCCGACATCATCGTTGCGCCAGTTACGCTTTTTCCGTAAGCTGAATACAGAAGGTGGTCTGCCGGAAGCTATATATTTTACTTTATAACGTGTTAAATATGGACATTTTTCTTACACAAACTCATCGATTCACTTCAGAAGGCCTTTATTAACCCCCTGGAGCCGTGTGGATTACTTTTACAATAGACGGATGCACTTTTTTGGCCTTCAAATTTTGGGCTGCCATTCACTGCCATTATAATGCTTGGATTAACCAGGACATATTTTAATATAACTCTGATTGTATTCATCTGAAAGAAGAAAGTCATATACACCTAGGAGGGCTTGAGGGTAAGTAACTCATGGGGTAATTTTCATTTTTGGGTGAACTATCCCTTTAAAATTTGTTAATCAAATCTGTGTCTTGTTTCACCGTGTCTACATTGGATGTGAGTGGCGTGACATGACAAAAGAACCCATTATGGTCAGTGATGTTGTCTACACTGGATGCGGCGTGACGCGAGAGACAAATCTTCGACAGTAAACTGATGCCTCTTTCTATTTATGACATACTGACATGAAAAACAAATGCTTTGCAATGTGCGCTTTGTCACGTCCAGTGTAGACAGCCTTTAGCTTTTGTGACGCAAGCGACAACGGTCACGTCCGGTGTAGACATGGTGTTAGAAGACTTAGATTAAATTTACATAGTTACAATTTAACTATGTCTTTATGTACCTCTTAAAGCTAAATATTGATTGCCTAGACTTTCAGTGGATGGACAAAATGATGAGAGAGTATTAAAAATATCTCCATTTTTGTTTGGTATGTGTTTGGTATGACATGATAGTGAGTAAATAAAGACAGTTTGTCTAATAAATAACTTTAGGTTGATGCCAAATTAAATTGGATAAAAATTAACATTCAATTCAAGGTCTAGAACATTCAGCTGATAAACCCCTGAAATTTTTTTTCCCAATTAAACCTTGCTGACAAACAACTCTGGAAGACATGTTGTGAAAATAAAGTACTACAGGGTTTTAAATAAGCACACACCCAACTGAATAAACAATACTCTGTTCCTTCACAACGTTATTTTTATTTATGAAAATTTAAATATGGTGTCTGCCCTGACAAGGGTTATTTTTTATATGTGGTGACATAAACTAAAAATGCATATTCAGTGCATATAGAAAAAGGAGCCTGACCAGGTGCAGAAGGTAACAGTCACCATCATTGCTGTTGAGGAGGAAGACGGAACGTTACCTTTAAACCCACTGGATGCTTTGATTGTCTTTAAAGATGAGGTGGTGATGTCTGCCAAGTCTTCGGTCAGTGCAATGCACTTAGAGTACACTAACTAAGTTCATACAGTGCTTTTGAATTTTGAGGAAAAATTAACCTTTTTACATAAAAAATTATCCACTCAGTTTCTTTTGGTGTTACAACATAGTTGTTTTATATTTTTGTTATTTTAATTTTATAATTTTTTTTAAACATGTTTGTGCGGTTTTATTTGGTGAAAAAGTCTGATAAGATTGTTTTAATGTTATATTTTTGACTATACAGCATACTGATTTTGTTTTATGCTTGAACATTTTGTGAAGTAAATGTTATATTTCAATAAATGACTTAAGAATACCCTCCTGTTCTGTCATCATTTTGTACCAATGTTAGGTTGTGCTTAGTCTTATGTAACTTAATTACTTTGAGTTTAATGAACTTAAACCATTTGCCGCAATCGGTTTCCTAAAACCATTTAAGTAACTATATAGTTGTTAAGACTTAGTTAGATTTGTTACCTGAATTCAAACTGAATGAATAAAATAAACTTAAAATCTTTAAGTTCAGTTTACTCTAATGATTGACTAAAACAACACTAAAATGTAAGTTAATTTAACTCAATGTATATGAGTTTACAGTACTCATACTTAATGGTTTTAAAACTTAAATGGTTTAACGCAATCGGTTTCCTCAAATGGTTTGAGTTACCGTAACTTATTGGGTTTTACAGTGTAAGATTGCAGGTAAACAGCAATACAGTATGTGAATCTCGAGTTGTGAGGAGCCATGTAATTCTTCGGGATGAATCACACCCTCTTTATGGTGCATATAGGCATCTTTACAACAGCAAAGACGGCACAGAAACCAAATCTGAAGCAGCATAAAATCACAAAAATGTGCATTTACACAGACTGTTTAATGCTTCTCTGAAGCGGCATACATGCATTTACACAGGAATTAAAATTCCGGGAAACAATGCTTTGAAAATTACTATTTTAAAACTCCAGTTTTAACAAAGTGTTATAAATTAATTTAAAAATAATGAAATAATAACCAATGAAATAAAACTCGAAATAAATAAAAATACTGAATTTTAAATTCATTTCCTCTGCATGCTATATCTCACGCTTTGATGTTTATCATAATTATGTGGTACTGATATACACTCACCTAAAGGATTATTAGGAACACCTGTTCAATTTCTCATTAATGCAATTATCTAATCAACCAATCACATGGCAGTTGCTTCAATGCATTTAGGGGTGTGGTCCTGGTCAAGACAATCTCCTGAACTCCAAACTGAATGTCAGAATGGGAAAGAAAGGTGATTTAAGCAATTTTGAGCGTGGCATGGTTGTTGGTGCCAGACGGGCCGGTCTGAGTATTTCACAATCTGCTCAGTTACTGGGATTTTCACGCACAACCATTTCTAGAGTTTACAAAGAATGGTGTGAAAAGGGAAAAACATCCAGTATGCGGCAGTCCTGTGGGCGAAAATGCCTTGTTGATGCTAGAGGTCAGAGGAGAATGGGCCGACTGATTCAAGCTGATAGAAGAGCAACTTTGACTGAAATAACCACTCGTTACAACCGAGGTATGCAGCAAAGCATTTGTGAAGCCACAACACGCACAACCTTGAGGCGGATGGGCTACAACAGCAGAAGACTCCACCGGGTACCACTCATCTCCACTACAAATAGGAAAAAGAGGCTACAATTTGCACGAGCTCACCAAAATTGGACAGTTGAAGACTGGAAAAATGTTGCCTTGTCTGATGAGTCTCGATTTCTGTTGAGACATTCAGATGGTAGAGTCAGAATTTGGCGTAAACAGAATGAGAACATGGATCCATCATGCCTTGTTACCACTGTGCAGGCTGGCGGTGGTGGTGTAATGGTGTGGGGGCTGTTTTCTTGGCACACTTTAGGCCCCTTAGTGCCAATTGGGCATCGTTTAAATGCCACGGCCTACCTGAGCATTGTTTCTGACCATGTCCATCCCTTTATGACCACCATGTACCCATCCTCTGATGGCTACTTCCAGCAGGATAATGCACCATGTCACAAAGCTCGAATCATTTCAAATTGGTTTCTTGAACATGACAATGAGTTCACTGTACTAAAATGGCCCCCACAGTCACCAGATCTCAACCCAATAGAGCATCTTTGGGATGTGGTGGAACGGGAGCTTCGTGCCCTGGATCTGCATCCCACAAATCTCCATCAACTGCAAGAAGCTATCCTATCAATATGGGCCAACATTTCTAAAGAATGCTTTCAGCACCTTGTTGAATCAATGCCACGTAGAATTAAGGCAGTTCTGAAGGCGAAAGGGGGTCAAACACAGTATTAGTATGGTGTTCCTAATAATCCTTTAGGTGAGTGTAGTGTATAGTTATTTTATATTTCTTAATAAAATTGTGCCAGCTGGAACAAATGCTACAAAGAAATGATGAATTATTACACTGGGTAGATCACCACAGGGTTAAAAGTGGTCTAAAGTTTTTTCAAAGAGCCAGAAAGTCACTTTGGAGCAGGCACAACAAATGAATAATGATAACGTTAGCATTTCAGGCAATACAGCCTCACCAGACATGTCACCAGACTGTCGTGAAATATCGTTCTCAAGGAGATGATTTTTGGAATATAATATAACAATGCACAATCACAGTGATGCCAATTGGGTTCAGCATTTACTGTATCTGAGAGAAATGTAGCAGCGTGTTGATCTGCCAGTTTCTTCAAAGGAAGATTACAAACGGCGAATGCCAATTGATTACACACGACGACTTTGTTATTTTGGTGGTTTGCTTCTCGATGTGAGTACAGGACTCTTTTACTTTAATGGCAGACATTTTTTAATTTGCCTAAAACAATATGGAGCTATTCCTATATGTTTTGTCTCCTGCTTCTTGATTCTTGCGCCGCCTGAGCTGACCGGCGTGCTTTTGGTTGTCATGACAACGACGTCGTTTAGGATGGCACAAGTTCGCGTTCATTTACACAATCAAAACAGCCTCAGAGTCGCCTTTGATACTAGGGTCTGAAGAGGGTCAAACTTGCCATATTTTAAATCTGCTTTTATGCGGCATTGTGTCTTTACACAGAATTTTGAGCAGACACAGAGCCGCTTTAGAGCAGCCTTAACTCGACTGTGTAAAGATGTCTATATGAGTTGTTACCATCTGGCCGAAGGACTATTACGGACTGCCCATGCACAAAGATCTTTTATATCCTCCAGTATAGCTCTGTTAAATAAATTCTTGTGATATCACAGTTGTCATTTATGGCAGTGATTTTGCTGTTGTTCGATGTCGGTTGTATTTGTAATGTGTTGTAATCTGTTGGTGTTTGTTTGTATTTGTCAGTTGTTGTTGGTGATGACTGAAGGGTGCCACAGACACAAAAATAATTTCCGAAAGGACAATAAACTAAACTATTATTATTATATGTGGTTTACAGGGACTCTCCATAGGTGTAATTGTTTTTATATTGTACAAACCATATATTCTATCCCCTTACACTACCCCTACCCCTAAATCTACCCATCACAGAAAACTTCCTGCATTTTTTTAAGCCATTTGGTTTATGAGAACACAAAGAAGTGTCCTCATAAACCATATTTACGTTGTAATATCCATGTCATTATACATGATTGTGTCCTCATAAACCTGTACACACACACACACACACACACAAAGGCTGTTTGGCTTTTTGATATATACACACAAATATATCACATGGCTTGGTTCTTAATCACTTAATCATTTTCTTTGTGTACAGAAGAAAAGCCTAGATATTCTGCTATAACTGCTTTTTTTGTTCTCTACAGCAAAAGAATGAATATAATGAACTAGATGTTGAATTATGAATGAATTATTTTCAAAAGTTACATTTCACTGGATTTCATTTCACCAAATTGAGTCTCTCTTATCTTCACTGTAAATGTCAGAAGTTTTGATAACCTTTCGAAAACAACATATATTTAATATATGTTATGAGCTGCAGCAATACAATGAGAAACATGTCAATACTGTCCTATTTCAGCACCAATGATTACATCTTTCTCAGTAGCTCAATTGATCAAGCATTTCTAACACCAAGGTCATGAGTTGATAAAATGAATCCCTTGAATGCACTTCAAGTCACTTTGGCAAACATTTTATGTCAAATGCATAAAAAACTATAACATCTGACATTTTCAGGAAAGAAATCATAGCTTGATATCTTATGAGCCATACTGTTTGGGTCATGCTGCAAATACTTGAGGTGTACCAGCTATGGCCCAGTAAACCAATCAGATTCGCTGTAATTTCTAGTGCACAATGCACCAAGCCCCGCAAAAAAATTGTTTCATCTGTAGCTAATTGGCCTTTCCAGGGATTCGAGAACAGAGACAGTAAAAGGTGGCTGTTAATGAGGACAGTTCCTATGCCTGGCCTGAGTTCCTTAGTGTTGCGTCACTCGTGTCTCGTTGCACTGCAGGCCGTGACCTTTGGCCGGCTCTTATTAACTTAGTCTTGTAGAACAACTACTTTGACTAATTAAATTTTGTGCTGTCATCAAAATTTCAAGTCAATTTAATGAGCATAGTAAGTGTGTGTGTGGTGTGTGTGTGTGTATATATATATATATATATACTGTATATATATATATATATATATATATATATATATATATATATATATATTACTTTATAATAAATACTTATAATAATAATAATAATAAAAATAAAAGCATACCTATTAATTAGCTATTTCTCTTCAAGAATTTAATTTTAAATAAGTTTTTAAATAAGGCTTTTTTCATTATGAAATCAGGGCAGTTGTATCAGTTGTACATTTGTTCTGACCTTATGTCAAAAAATATTAAAATCAATATTAATTCAAAAATCAAATGGATAGATAAGACAAAAAAAAAATGAGTTATTGATGCAAAAAACTTTTACATTTCTGTCTGTTACTTACACAGCCCTTTTTGTCCTTTTTTGACAGTCTAAATGTACTTTTCTAATATGAAAAACAGAATATTCTGCCTAAGATCTCCTTTTATGTTTCATGAAAATAAAAAAAATAATAAGGGGTTGGGATGACATGAGGTGAGTAAATGATATAAAACCAAATAGTGCAGCTGCAAGTACACAAAACCCATCTTTGATCTGTTTGCTTTGTTTGCCGTCCAACACTTTGGAAGAGGGAAAAGTCATAGTCTCCCTTAGAAACTCAAGAAAAAAATCAAGATGAAAGCACAGCGTGGTCAGAATAAGAGACAAGCATGACATTTATAAATGCTTATGTAGCTATTTGTTATTCAGCGGAGCTCTTTTTTATGACAGTCCCCATCAACGATAGTGTGCCTTGCATTTTGAACACTTGAGAACACACAGACTTTCAAAAGCTATGAACTATTAATTTCTCTATATAAATTTCTGGTATTAGTTTGTGTAGACAGAACTGTGGTTCAGTCTATTCATATTCTGTAAATGAATGCCAATACACCGCAGTGCATTAATTCAAAAGACTGATTTGTTTCGCAGTTAATGCAACAGACAGAAAAGCCATCTTTTCAACTTTCAGACAATATGCATCATTGTATATTTGTAAATATAAGCACAACAGCTGTCTTTTTTGATGCTATTGACAAAAAATAGTTACTCACGGTCGTATGCCAATGTAAATATAGCTAGATGTACAACAAGGCGTCTAATGGCTGAGGAAAAACAAAAAGAAGTTGAGTTGTTTGGAGTTATCACCACGGTAAATGAAAAGAAAGGCACTGGAGTGCTAGCAGAATGTTTCATGCCAAGGACATTCTCAATTGGGCTTAAGCTTCAAGCACAGGCTGTTATTGTGCGTGCTGCAGGTTTATTGATCTCCACTGGTTTCCCAGCAGGTAAATTTATTCTCTGAACTGTAAAAGCAGTCTAGTAGCCACAGACCATGTGCAAAGCGACCTGCACGACAGCCTGTCTCGCCCACTGGCTTACTCTGAGGTGCACAATGCATCCACGAGGTAATTTATCTGTGTCGAGGCCACATGTTGGAACAGAGAGTTTCGCACCAGCATCTGCCGACCACCTCTGAACAATGGCGCAACTTCAATCCATCTTGGGTGAACAGCTTTGGGACTGCGTAATCTGGTCATTATACTTTCTCACAATGGGTCTCATTACCTAATAATTGCATACAAAATCCATCTATTTATACATCTATCGGGCCCAAAAGTTTTTTTTTTTTTTGAGGGAGGGGGGGCATAAAACAACCATTTTAGGTTCTACAAAAAACCTTTTAATGAACAGTTCATATTTTTCTTCAAAGTTTAATAATCAAAGTACCTTTCTCTATTATAAATGTTATGGATGTTAAAGGTTCTTCATGCACTCTAAAAAATCTTGGGTTATTTTCTCTACCCAAATCCTGGGTTGAGCCTTTTGGGTTGTTTTTTTTTTTCAGTATTTGTGTTACCTAGCTCCTGGATCAGACATAACAACCCAGGGGTTGAGTTATTTATCACAGGGTTTTTTTTTGCGACCTCTTCAGGAGAGAGCAGTGCAGCTCCGTCAAATTGGTGCATGTCTTCGGTAAAATACAGGTTTGTGTACATTTTATTTTATCTATAAATTCGTTATTGTGCTGTATATCATTTAATTTTATGCAAAGCAACATACAGGGGCGCACCCACACGAGTGTCGCGTTGGTCTTTTCACGTGATGGAAACGCCTGATGCCTTGCATAAAATGTTATGATTTTATTCAAAAAGATACAGAATATAAATACTTATGATGTTAAAATATGTAGAACTGTACACTGATTGTTTATGGACAGGTTATGGTTCGGCTAAGAGAGAAACGCAGGGCAGTGGTCTAAAGTTAGACTGCTGAACATGATACAAGCTCCGGCACGAGATCCAGCGCCGTTACAGTGGAAACGGGATAGAAGAGACTGGTCGATTACACTTGAATTACTTCTAAATGTTTTACTTCTAATATTTGTTAAACGAGCTTAAATGTTGGCAATATATATTAAAAACTATATAAAATATGCTACACTGTAAAATATGATCGAAAATAAAGGAATTATCATGCAAGCCAGTGGTTGTGTCGAGTATTAGACATTAATTCATGTATGAAGTAAAAAAATAAATAAGCTAGTATTATAGTAAAAATGAAATCCCATTATGGTGGGTTAAATAAACAACCCAATTTGCTGGGTAAAATTAACTCAACATGTGTTCTGTCCTATATTTACTCAGCTCTTGGGTTGAAAACAACCCAAATTGTGTTGCTTTTAACCCAGTGTTTTTTAGCGTGTGTCACCATAGATGCAAATAAAGATTTCTTAAAACCTGAGAACAGATTCCCCAATTTATGAATATATCCTTTGTTTTTGAGCAATTTATTTATAATGAATCAGTTGATTTGATTCACAAATCTGACTCAATGGGCCCTATCATACACCCGGCGCAATGCGACGGCAGGCGCGACGCAAGTGTTTTTTGCTAGTTTCAGCCCGACGCAGTTATCATTTTCACGTCCAGTGCCACGTTGTTTAAATAGCAAATGCACTCGTGGCCATCTGTTCGCCCATGCGCGTGCTGGTCTGAAAACGAGGTGTGTTCAGGCGCATTGTTGGCGCGTTGCTATTTTGAGGAAACTGAAAATGACTGCGCCATTGACCAACAAAAACCTGGTCTAAAGTCAATAGCGCAGTATTTTTTGTGTTATTTAAAGAGCGCGTTATTAATATGCACCTATAGGCGGGTGCACAACGTGCGTACACTCTGCTTATTACACACACAGGGACTCGCAGAAGCACAACAAACATTTTTAAATATTAAAAATAAAAGGATTCCTCTCTGGAGAAGCGTTCAGTCTTTCCGCTCGCACATTCTGCCATGTAAATAGCGAATCCGCCATGGCGCGAGCGCAACTGGCTTTTAAAGGGAATGGGAGATGAGACTTTGATTGGTTTATTGCACGTTACGCCCAAAACACACCCATTACTCATTAAGAGACTAGGTACAACCCTTTTGGACCATGCGCCTGGCACGCAGACCGTTTTTTTCCGTTGTTAAAATGGATTCGGACACGCCCTAAGTGCACCTGTGCCATGCATGCGCTTCAGACCATGCGCTTAGATTGTTAAAATAGGGGCCAATGACTCTAACTTCTAACTGAGAAGCTCAATGATCCAAATAAAGCAGTCATATTATGCAAATTAAGCATATTGTACGACTTCACAAAAAGTGCAATCAGATTTACTGTTACTCAGCAAAATTTCGCTGCCGAATTCCAGTCATGTTTAAAAAGTTCCCCACACAGATTTCGCTCGTGTTCAAACTGCTCATGCGAATTTGGTGCGTTGGCCAACAGAAAGCTGCCTTTTGTGACTTTTGTGTGAGTGGTGCTTCATGCATTCATGCATCAACCTTTTATTGGCCCACAAGTTATTGGACTACTTTTATGATACACTGTAAACCCTAAAGCTCAAACTAATTAATTTGGTTTAAGTAGAGCCAACTCAAATTAAACAAATTAGTTTAATCAAATTAACTTTTATAAGTATTTAGAACTTTTATTTTCTTTTGCGTTCACAGAAATGACACATTTTAAGTAATCTGAATTATTTCATTGTTTTAAGTTTTATGATCTTGTTTCTTTTAATTTAGACAAACTTAAATTTAACTGAAACTGGGCTGGGATTTCTATTTCCCAGCATGCTTTGCCATGATACTCGAAGTTTGAGTAAATGCTAAAATTAAGTGTTATATAATATTTTTGTGCAAGATTAATGTTCAGTGTGAGATTTAGTAGTGTTTAATGTTTTGCTATGTTAGTTTAGAAGAGTTTCTGTTATGTTGGGGGGGTTTTTTTGGGTGGGGGGGGGGGGTACCGTCATGGTGACGAGTGGAGCATGAGCTTAGTTTGAGAACAGATATATGTTAAGTGTTTTATATTGCTGTACTCATTCAGCAAGTGCTATGCTATGATAATGCTATAAAAGCATTGTGTTACCAATTAGCCAATTAGCAAGGTAACATTTATTGAATTAGCTAGTTAAAGCTAGCCAAGTTTTTTGAAGTTAAGAGCAATTCAAATGTATGAGTAAAATCTGCAAAAATCTGCAGGTTCTGCTTACTTAAACTTTAAATTTCTTAACTTAAAACATTTTATGTAAACGATAGCCTCAATTTTTTTTTAAATTTTGCCAACTTATTTGGGCTTACAGTGTACTTTTGTTCTTTTTGGACATGGTGAATATGAATGTTGCTGTATGGACAAGAGCTACTTGAAAACAACAGTATATTTGTTTAGTGCAACATAAGCGTGACTAAATAATGACAGGACTTTATTTTGGGATGTATCCCTTTAAAAACTAATGTAGTTTGAGACTGATTGCATTCCCTGATACAATAACTTTACAGTTCATTGTAGATGACTAGATACTACTAGCACAGAGACTTATTAGAGCTAATTAGCAACTAATTTAGTAAGCAACTTTCTCATCTGTCTCAGGTTAAGAAACCAGCATTTTTCACAATAAAATATTATATTTGATAGAATCAATTAAGAAGCAGGTTCAAGCACTTTTAAGCACATTGCACATGCTTGATCTTTTTACCATTAACATAATATCTCATCTAAAGCCGCATTTACACTGCAGGTCTTGATGCCCAATTCCAATTTTTTAATCAATTTTTTTGGAAAAGGACCCATATCTGATATCTGCGTTTACACTACACTTGGCGAAACGAACAAAAAATAACATTATGATATCAAAAAATCAATTTCAATAGTACATTGAGTTTAATTTATTGACATGGGATTCATAGAAACATTTTTAATGCAATAGTTTCATCCATATATCAAAATCGTTATATAGTACAAATTCTTCAAGACAGTGATTATGTACACAGATCCGCTATAAAAGCTAGTGTGTACTAATGGTCTGATGGTAGAACTTTTGTTAAGCATGTCAGAGGTTCTGGGTTTGAATACGCCATCGTATAGGTTTTTTTTCCTCATTAAAACCAATTGTGTTCATCAGTGATTGTATATAAAGAGCAGGGACATGTTTGTGTGTATTTTATTTTGTGATTTCACTGGAATGAATAGAGAGTCTCCACGACGGGATTGAAGCGCGCGTCTGTGCGCGAGCCACCATCACTGATAACAGCGAGAACGAGCACTCAGGATGATTTCAAAAGCAACACATTTCTGCTCCAGATCGCCTCTTATTTAACACAAAATTAATACTCTTCTAGTCAACTAGAGATATTTGATTTGTTATAGATATATCTGTACAGCGAAATGTTTCAGAAAGTCACTTTTTTCAATGATGTACGACTCGCATAGTATCATATCAGATTTATTTCCATATATGAATGAGGCCTGAAACCGATCTGAGAATATTGAAATCAACACGCTTTTTTTCCTGCTTACACGTTCGTGGGTCATATCCGATCTATGCCACATGGGAGGAAAAAAATCGGAATTGGGTCACTTGAACTATGTAGTGTAAATGTGACCTAACGCTTAACTTAGAAAGTTACACTTTGTCAAAGTCCTGATCTATGATCCTGATCTATTTCTGCACTGACTAGTGATTAGCGTCTTATTCACCATATATATACATAAAAAAGTGCCAAAGGAAGCCTGCAAGCCGGCACTACTAGCATTGCCATGGTGTTCTTCCATTATAGCCTTGATATCTCCCTCCACCAGCACACTCATTTTACTCTAGGCTTTCATCTGTATTCAGTCCTTGTTTTGTTGATCATGCAAAGCTGGTGCACGCAGACAATCATCATGTATCTCACAGCCTCAGCTCTGAGGATTTGCTATATAGGCCCACTTCTCACCAACAGACCCCAAAGTCAAAAAAAAATAAAGAAAGTCTCTTAAATCCCATTCTGTTAATTCTGTTAAACCCTATAATTGGCAAGCTGCTTCCTGTGATAGATTGGCATATGAACAAGTGATTTATACAACTTGCGCAGGTGAAGGAAGCTGGGTTGCCAACTTCAGCAGAAGAAAATTGAGACTCTCCATTTCTGTATACCACATATGGCATTTGAAATCTTCACTATAAACCATTTCCACATTGTAAACAAAACAAAGTGATGCACTGTGTGTACGTGTATAAAAACAGATGAAATTAAAGCTGCAAGCAGCGATGAAAGGGCCCTCGCACCCGGGCGCACCGCCACCCGGTGGCCTCAGGAAAACAGCGAATAGTGGGCGACATGCATTTAAGTGGGTAAACATAGGAGAAATATGGCAAAGTCACTTCAATGTGCCACACTTCCTGCTGCCAGCAGGTGGCGCTTTGACTATAACCGAATATAGATGTCTTCAGGCCTGGACTATTATCAAACGTGTGAAGTTTGGGGCAGATCGGACACTGTATGCCTGAGTTACAACAACTTCCTGATTTGTGGCGTAAATCGCATACATTAGCACTTAGCCAAGTTTTGCTTGATTTAATGTGTTTCTAGCATGTTTAGGACTTGATGGCATATTTAAATGTGTTTCTGGGAGGGAATTACAGTGTAAAGCATGCCATTTCCTGTTGCCAGCAGGTGGCGCTATGACTAACTAATATTGGCATGTAGATGTCTTCAGGCCAGGACTCTTATCAAACATGTGAAGTTTGGGGCGTATCGGACATTGTATGCCTGACTTACAACAGCTTCCTGTGTCATGGCGAAACATCAGATTTTGACAGGCCGCCACGGACACGCCCTTCAGGGAAAACTCAAGATCTTCACAATTTAACATCACCAAGACCTTAAGATTAGACTGACCAAACATGATGTTGTTCTGGTTAAATCTCAATGAGGATACTCATCACAGTGTAAAACATGGTATTTCCTGTTGCCCACAGGTGGCGCTATGCCTGTAACTAAATATTGGCGTGTAGATGTCTTCAGGTCAGGACTCTAATAAAACGTGAAGTTTGGGGCAGATCGGAAATTGTATGTCCGAGTTACAACAACTTCCTGTTTCATGGCGAAACATCGAAATTTGTCAGGCCGCCACGGACACGCCCTTCAGGGAAAACTGAAGATCTTCACAATTTAACATCACAAAGGCCTTTAGATTAGACTGTGCAAATATGATGTTGATCTGATTAAATCTCTAGGAGGAGTTCGTTAAAGTACAGCGTCTGGAAATGGCAAAATTTGCAACAATTTTGCAAAGAAAATTCAAAATATCTCACTTCCTGTTGGTTTTCAGATTTCATACCAGGAGACTTTTTTGTAGGTATTGGGCTGTTACATGTGTGTACCGAATTTCATACCTGTACGTGAAACGTAGCGGGAGGGGCACTTCGTTGAAATGTTGTAGGTGGCGCTATCGAGCAATTTTGCCATGCCTAATTCTGAAACTCATATGTAGATGTCTTCAGGCCAGGACAATTATCAAGCACATGAAGTTTGGGGCAGATCGGACATTGTATGCCTGACTTACAACAGCTTCCTGTGTCATGGCGAAACATCAGATTTTGTCAGGCCGCCACAGACACGCCCTTCAGCGAAAACTCAAGATCTTCACAATTTAACGTCGCAAAGGCCTTTAGATTAGACTGACCAAACATGATGTTGTTCTGGTTAAATCACTATGAGGAGTTAATCACAGTGTAAAACATGCCATTTCCTGTTGCCAGCAGGTGGCGCTATGACTGTAACTGAATATTGGCATGTACATGTCTTCGGGCCAGGACTCTAATAAAACATGTGAAGTTTGGGGCAGATCGGACATTGTATGACCGAGTTACAACAACTTCCTGTTTTATGGCGAAACATCGAACTTTGTCAGAACGCCACGGACACGCCCTTCAGCGAAAACTCAAGATCTTCACAATTTAACGTCGCAAAGGCCTTTAGATTAGACTGTGCAAATATGATGTTGATCTGATTAAATCTTTAGGAGGAGTTCGTTAAAGTACAACGTCTGGAAATGGCAAAATTTGCAACAATTTTGCAAAGAAAATTAAAAATATCTCACTTCCTGTTGGTTTTCAGATTTCATACCAGGTGACTTTTTTGTAGGTATTGGGCTGTTACATGTGTCTCCCAAATTTCATACCTGTACGTGAAACGTAGCGGGAGGGGCACTTTGTTGAAATGTTGTAGGTGGCGCTATCGAGCAATTTTGCAACGCCTAATTCTGAAACCCATATCAGACGTAAATTTTCACCACTTCTGACACGTGTGCAAAGTTTCATGAGTTTTCGAGCATGTTTAGGCCATCAAAAATGCAATTCATTTGGGAGAAGAATAATTATAGGCTGAGCAATTCCAATAGGGTCCTCACACCATCGGTGCTCGGACCCTAATTAAGTGCATCTCAAATGCATTTTAGCAATCATTTTCATTGAGGTTCACTGACATATGACTTGATAGCATCTGTTGTAAAAAATAAATGAATTTTAATGTCATACTAAAGTGTCACACACTATTACACACATATCAATTGAGCTTCTACCTAGGCAAATTATAGCACTAGAAAATTCTGCCTGTGCATTAATATTTCAAGAGGAACAGACTCACAGTTCAACTTTTAAGTGCCTTGTATTTTAGACATTTTAATTAACAACAAACGCAGTGCAAAATGTGTAAAAAACTGGCTGAAAGTAGACTGATTAGGTGCAGGTGTTTGGAGGGCTCTTATTTTTTTTGCATTGCTTTCATCAAGTTAGCCAAATAATAAAAAAAAATAGTATCACAATGGCTTTCTGGATATGTTAATATGGTAATAACATAGCGTTTTGGAAACGGAATACATCACCATGATGTAAATATAATGGCATGAATATGGTAATCATTTATTACAACGGTATGCGGTATATGAAAATTCCATGATATTACCATCTGATAAAATTACTGTACAATGGAAGCGCCACATATTTTTGATGAGGGGAACCTTTAAATCAGAAAAAAATGACTCCAAGGATCCCCATTTTCCACAACAATATTCAAAGAACTAGAACTTTTCTGTTAAGTAAATAAAGTTCTGATAGCTGAATGTTATTTAAGGTTCCTACTCTATTTAAATGTCATTTGTGATTCACCATCTGAGGATTTTTTACTCACAATCTCTACTTGATAAAATATTTTTGAGATTGGCACGACTAGAAAAAAGTAAAAAATGCCCATGGAGATTTAAGATTTTATACATTTAATTTCATAGTTTTCCAGGTCTAGAAACCACACTTTTATAATTAGGCTACCTCATATATCCAGGTTTTCCAAGACAGATGTTGAGGGGAAGAACTATAATAAGAATTATCTTGATTTTTAATTGAATGCTTTTTTGTCCTTTTTAAAATAGTTTTAAGTCATATTTTAAGCCCCTCTCTAGTTACCCTGGTCCCCTGGTTGAGAACCACTGCTGTATAATGGGAAATAATCAGGAAGACAATAATAATGCTTGAAGTACCATGACAAAAGCAAATATTTCAGAAGCAGATATTTAGAGTAAAAATTTCTTCCAAGTTCTCCCTGGAAGTCCAGAAGTGGTAATCACGCCATAATGTAATCTACTTTCAAGTAATTGTGGTCAGAATAAAATGGATGTGTAGTCATATTTATTATATTTTTTCTGACAAATTCAGGCTGTTTTAGTGCTAATGCAACAACATGAAGAGTAAAAGATGCCAGTTAGGAGTTTAACTGATGCTTTAATTTATTTATTCATGACTTCCATTTTTGTGCTGCCACTGAGAATGATGGGTAACGTGGTTTTGTTGCAAAAGATTGCCGCTTCATGAACAGCTAAATTAGTAGGTCTGCTTGGCAAACTTTACAGATATTCTTTAAATCAACAGCACACAAAATGTGTACTAACTGAAATGTACACCGAACATGCACAATTACAGCATTATTATGACTAATACCAATTCGTTTTTTGTCATGATTCTCAAAGTAATCGTAACAAGACAGCTTTCATTATGCTTTTTTTTTATTAAAGCAATCATTCAGACATTAGCTGAAGGCATGAAGTCTAGGTACATCATAAATACATGGATCATTCTCAACGTATGGTGAATTCAGTTTTCCCCAATAAAAGCTGTTGCTGGATACACTTTATTTTAATGTGATGTTGTTACAGTGTAAGTACACAAATAAGTACTTAGTGATATTAATTAACTTTATGTACTTACTATAGAGTTAAGGTTGATGTTTGGTTTAGGGTTAGTTGCTTGTAATTATGCATAAATTACTGTTATTACTATAGGAAGTACATGCGACGTGTTACCACACCTTAAAATAAAGTGTTACCCTCTTGATTTTTTTTTTTTTTTTCCATAGGGAAGCATAACTTTTATTGTTGTTTTTCTTATTTTATTTAATTTCATTTCACAAAAGCAGTAAGGGTTGTAACACCAATCACAAAATCTCAATGGATGGATGGAGCTTTTTACACTAACTGGATGGATGGATGGATGAATATGGGGTTTCTAGAATATTTATCATTGTTTTTGACTGTCAAGTGATGTTTATAACCATTGGGAATGACCCACATAGACATTTTAGCTTTCTTAGCAGTAATAAATGATCCTTTTTTTAAATGAAATGGGTGTTTTTATACAGTAGTCAATTTATAGATGGAAAACTGGGAGCGTTAACTTCTTCGCAAATCAATTTCATGAGACGGTGGCTTTTAGAAGCAACAGTTATCCATAGGTTCATTATATACAGTATATTTATCTCAGCCATCCCCTCATAAAAGCAAATTCACTCAGCAGGGACGAGGACAGCTTGTAGTGCCATCTCCAATGTAAAACCGTCATCACCACGTGTCATGTCTAGACTGCTGTCGATCGGTGCTACTTTGTTTCCTTATCATGCAAATAAATGAGGTTTTTATTGACTGGCAGACCTCCCAAAAGTGGGTCTGCTAGTGATGGTGGCAAGCCTGCAGGCTACAACACCATGCAGTGGTCAATAAAGTGAAGATCATAGAATTTTTGCACGACTATTTTAGCCAGAGGAGCTCGGTCACAATGCAAAGAGCATTCCCTCTAAAAAAATATTTCGATCATTGCTTGCTCACTCAAAATGCATTAGGGCATGGCCTATTGCCTGAAACTAAATGTTTGACCACCGGTTCAGTTATGTGGTTGTGGGGGCGGGGAGGGATCAGGGCAAACAGCAACTGTTGAAAAGAGAAATTACTGTTGAAAAGAGAAAATATGAAAAAAGAAGAGGATAAAGCCTTTTGGAGGAAGGTACTATAATAATGGAGGCCGAGAATTGCTGCTAGAGAAAAGCTGGTTAGCGATGCATGCTCAGCCTTTTCCTGTTTCTTCAGATTAACCTACAAAACTCATCCATGGCAGAGAAAAAGAAGTGATTTCTTAACCACAGTGAGGTCAAGACGTTGGTGTTCATTCTGTATCTTCAAAAAACACTTGAATAAGTAGGTCATCAGAACTGGATGAGAAATTAACCAGTGCTCCGGGGGAAAAAAATGCCACCAAAAGGGCCAAAAAATGTCTCAGATATATAATTAGAATACTATAAGCATAGGTTTAAAACTGAAAGACCTCTCTTTTTGACAGTTTCTTTATTTTTGGTGATTACAATTATCCATTGTTATGTTGTTCTAAAGTAGGATATTTATTTATTGTTTTCTCCCTGTAAAATCCAAAAGCAGAAGTTTAGCAGAATATTCACGCTGCTTTTTTCCATACACAAAGTAAGTGGTGACCGAGGTCTGGGGCAAAAATGCCACCTCTTTTATTATAATCAAAATGTTATTATAATCTGATAGACCTGTATTCTCATTCTCTCTCTCTGAAAAAAGAAACATTTTCAAAAATTACATAAATATTTAAATCACATGCATTCCTCAGTTGCCTGTTCTTGTGTTGTTCAACAGCACAGGGTGATCAGGGTGGGTCAAATAAATAAAAAAATAGACCATAAAAGTATTCCATATGATTATCCATGTCTTCTGAAGTCATATGATAGCTTTGTTCAATATCTTTTTCACATTTTAACATATTCAAATATGGCACATTAATGCCATGCTCATTTTGACATTAATGATGCCAAACGGCACTTGTGTCTCATAACTCATCGTCACGGGCCAAATTTTAATATGCGCAAATTTAAATCGCACAGCCACAAATTCTCAATAAATTCTCACTGGTTATCTAACATATGGTTTCAGAAGACTTGGAATCTAGCACAAAAGTAATAGCGACTACTGTTGTGGTATACTTTTTCATTTAATTCTTGACATTCACAAATGTGTTGGTCAATAAGAAGTGCAAAATTCTCTAACACAGTCAGCCAAGTTGATAAATTGACCAGTGTGCAATGAAATCCATGCTAATCCTGGATCCAAATTAGAAAGACTGGCTAATAAACTCAGCCTCCGAGCAATGAACACTCTTCCCTCTGCACAGGCAACTGTTTCTAGTCTTTTTTCCTCCCATAAGGAGTTAAAGGATGAGATCTTCTGAGACTAAACAGATGTGCTAAAGGCTAACAATAACCTCGGGAGATGCATGCTTTAAACAAAGCCAACTAGAGGTGACAGCCAGCACAAAATATTGAGTAATTAAGCACTATTAGACACAAGGGAATTAAGGCAGATGAATTGCAAAATGTCAACGTTTGCGTTTATGTAAAGGAGACTTTAATATAGCCCCCCTATACTGTTGTATAAACCCCTCTATCCCTACAAGCCACCAGCTCATGCTTAAGTAACTCCTTCAACTCAGATTTAATATTCATTTAGGGACTCTTGAATGCTGTTGTCATGTGAAGGCGCTGCGGACAACAAAAGATTTGGATGGGTTTGTAATCACGTCAAGGCCAGATGGTTAAATCCGCCAGATAAGTCAGAACAGCGGGAGATGATATGACATTCAGTTTTATGATAACTACAAGGGACTGGGACATGCAAAAGGGAACGTGCAAATCAAGAGATTTTGATTCAGATCAGAATCAGCAACCTTCATAACCTGATTTACAGAACCCTGTAGTTGTGTCTAATTGCAAGGACACACAGCTGAATGTACCTGACATTTTAGGTATAAGAAAAATATACAGAGGAGAACGGGTCCATTTGTCAAAAAAAAATTGTTATACGTTTTATAGATGTTTTGTATATGTATATATATACACCGATCAGGCATAACATTATGACCACTGACAGGTGAAGTGCATAACGCTGATTATCTCTTCATCACAGCACCTGTTAGTGAGTGGAATATATTAGGCAGCGAGTGAACAATTGTGGCCAAATTGTGATGGCTAGACGACTGGGTCAGAGCATCTCCAAAACTGCAGCTCTTGTGGAGTGTTCCCGGTCTGCATTGGTCAGTATCTGTCAAAAGTGGTCTAAGAAAAGGAACAGTGGTGAACCGGCGACAGGGTCATGGGCGGCCAAGGCTCATTGATGCATGTGTGGAGCGAAGGCTGGCCCATGTGGTCCAATCAAACAGACGAGCTACTGTAGCTCAAATTGCTCAAGAAGTTAATGCTGGTTCTGATAGAAAGGTGTCAGAATACACAGTGCATCGCAGTTTGTTGCGTATGGGGCTGCATAGCCGCAGACCAGTCAGGGTGCCCATGCTGACCCCTGTCCACCACCGAAAGCGCCAACAGTGGGCACGTGAGCATCAGAACTGGACAACGGAGCAATGGAAGAAGGTGGCCTGGTCTGATGAATCACGTTTTCTTTTACATCACGTGGATGGCAGGGTGCGTGTGTGTCGCTTACCTGGGGAACACATGGCACCAGGATGCACTATGGGAAGAAGGCAAGCCGGCAGAGGCAGTGTGATGCT
The DNA here is from genome assembly GCA_039654105.1 of Coreius guichenoti. Classification (NCBI taxonomy): domain Eukaryota; kingdom Metazoa; phylum Chordata; class Actinopteri; order Cypriniformes; family Gobionidae; genus Coreius; species Coreius guichenoti. The sequence continues at coordinate 45,696,344 of CM077169.1, read as the reverse complement.
TTGGGCAATGTTCTGCTGGGAAACCTTAGGTCCTGCCATCCATGTGGATGTTACTTTGACACGTATCACCTACCTAAGCATTGTTGCAGACCATGTACACCCTTTCATGGAAACGGCAGGATAATGCGCCCTGCCACAAAGCAAAAATGGATCAGGAATGGTTTGAGGAGCACAACAACGAGTTTGAGGTGTTGACTTGGCCTCCAAATTACCCAGCTCTCAATCCAATCGAGCATCTGTGGGATGTGCTGAACAAACAAGTCCGATCCATGGAGGCTCCACCTCGCAACTTACAGGACTTAAAGGATCTGCTGCTAACATCTTGGTGCCAGATACCACAGCACACCTTCAGGGGTCTAGTGGAGTCCATGCCTCGACGGGTCAGGGCTGTTTGGCAGCAAAAGGGGGACCAACACGATATTAGGAAGGTGGTCATAATGTTATGCCTGATCGATGTATATATATAACAAGTTTTGATAATTTGTATGTACAAAATTTGACTAATACAACAAAGAATAAAACCAGTTACATAGATTGTTTTAGTTAATAGATCAAATGTATTTAATTTAATTTAATTTAATTTAGTGTAATTGCAATCACATTAACCTAAATAACATCACATGAATATCACTGCTTTAAAAATACTCAGTATTACTAAATAACTTTCACATTCATATGGTACTAACTGTAAATATGGAAAAATATGTGAAAATACTAATAATGCATTGATACCACTTACTACTACTAAAAAGTTTGGATATTTTGCATGTTCCTTTACTAGCTAACTAAAATCCATTTTTTTTTTATTTAGTTAATTGGTAAAATACATTTAAATAAAATAAAATAAAATTAAGAAGAAAAAAAAAACTAAAATACTGATACTCCGTATACTGAATACTTTTTACCTTCATATAGCACAATATGTAATGTAATACAATATGTAATATTGTAAATATGGCAATATGTCTGTAATATAATTAAAACAAAAAAATAATCATGCATTGATACCACTTGTTGATACATTGGAACACTGATACCGTGATACACATACATGCTATCAGTCTCATTTCACTTCCCAAGGTACATGTATTGTCAGGATTACGTCTTGTTCATTGTGTTTTGGTTTGGGTCTGTTCTATTTCCCTGCCATGTGTATCTTGACCTAGTTTCCCAATGTGTGCCAGTCTGTTCCCATAGTCAGTGATTTCATTCACCTGTTGTCTAATTAGTATACTCATTACCTCCTTGTTATTAAAGCCCTGAGTTCTCCTTAATTCTTTGTCCATTATTGTCAATGTGTTTATTCTCCTGTGATCTGTGTGGATTAATAAAGACTGTTTAAACACTTTTTTTTGGTTTGTTTTTTGTTGTGCGCTCTTCGCAAGCACCGCAACATGACATGTTTGGGTTACAAAAAAAAGTTGCTGCTGCCCAAAAAAGTATTAAGCCAGTGCACTGTTTTCCCACTGAAGTTTATAGTTTGACAAAATAGCTCTTCTATAAAATAAAAAATATTGGGTATTAACAACTAATGATGCATTCAGGTCTGGTCTCAGCTGAGAATAAGATATACTGGTGAACCTCTAATATTTACTTCATCTAAACCCTCAAGCATCCTAATAAGATCAATCTCATGCAGACTTTATTTTAGAAATAGTCAGTTTGGTCGAACCAGAAATAATTCTCAAACATTATAAGCTTCTTGATATTCACAGGCCAATGTCAAATGTGAGGTTATGAGTTATGTGGAGTGAATTTCAGTTTAATACACTAATCAAAGCCATTACTTCCAGAGTAGAGAGAGAAATGTTCTGATCCCACTTCAGAAGAAAGCACCATACTGGTTTAAATAAGGCCAAAACTGCAATTTAAGTGTTAATTTGTAATTATCACATTTATAATTGCAAAAATATGCAATTGAATTAAAACATGTATATACAGTTATACTACGCGGCTGTTGAATGCTTAAATCTGATTGGTTAATGAACATTCCAAGGTGTGCAATTATTTTCAGGGAAACGCACGCCAAAAGTAGTTCAAGGCAGGTCTTGAACGCATTACAGTTCGATATAATTTCGGCAAATGATTTCAGTCGATATAACAGCAAAAGAACCAAAACCCACAATGACACTGACCAACCAAATAAATATAGTAAACAATAGGATAAAAATGACAAATTATTTCCATGTTTTTTTGCGACAAAATTATGTACGGAAAGCACATACTCTCTTTCTCCTGCTCTCTCCCCCACTCAAACACACACACATACAGTTCGGACACACACTCATACAGAAACATGTTGTCAGCGCTGCTCTGACGATTTTAGCAGTAAAATAGTTTAACAATTTAAAGCTACATGACATTTCTCACTAGCAAGGTAATAACAGCACTGTTCTTGGAGCAGATAAACTTACAGAAGAGACGCTGCCGAACACTGTTGAGAGACATACAGACTCAAGTAATTCGCTTTCTCTCTCTCTCTCTCTCTCTCTCTAACTGCATTAGTCTGCTATCAGTGGCTGAAGCCTCCATTACTAGCTCTAAAATTACATTTTGGAATTAGCAATGGAGGCTGGGATGAGATATGTAAGAAATTAGTCCTGCACACAAGAGCGTTTTAAGGACAAAACCTGACAAATGTCTTGAAATACATCATCTGAACAATGTTTTTAAGGTGTGGTAACCGTAGTATAAGCAGAATAATTGACTCCGAGCCGTTGAATTATTGAAAAATAATGCACATCCGAGGTGTAACGGCCACTCCACTTCACATTAACTTTAATGTGTTTAATTAATTTTTTCTAATAATTCAACGGTACATCATCAATTATTCCTTACGTTGGTGGCAAGATGCCAGATCAGCTAGAAGACCTTCTTGGTAAAGTTGGTTAGGGCTAGTAAACCACCTTGGAGTGGCAACAAACCAGATTTCCCAGGGTGTGAAACTCTCAATTTAATAATTTGGTATGTTCCTAAATATGAACTATGGCATAAATTAATATGCATTTCGAGTGATATAAGTCATGTGAATATTCTCTGTCATATCAGGCTGTTAATTACGTCTGGACCGAATTAGTAGAGCCCTGCATTTCAAGTCCCATGGGGAATTCATGCAAATGCATTTGCCTTCCAGTTCCTATTGCATGTCTTGCCACCACCATAAATTAATACCATGAAACTAAACGTTTCCAGTTGACTCCGTTTAGAGAGAAAGCAGTGCTCACCGGCCCCTCACCTCCTGCCGTGTGACCAGTGAGGGTCGAGGCACCAGCTTCCCCACAGGACCTATCCAATCAGAGTTAATGCTGGAGCCACAGGTTGCATTCATTATTACAGGCTTTAGGAAATTGTACAGCTGGAAAATGCAGTGTCAGAAAGTCAGTGGGGTTTTGGCAGTTTCACAGGGAGTCAAGGGTATTGTACCTAAGAGGCAAGAGCGGAGCAACACACATCTGACTTAGGCTCCAGTGTGCTTCACAGCTATAAAAAGGTACTTAACGTTTGTCAGGGCCACAGTAAAACAAAGATTAATAGATGCATAATGCTCTTAAATTAGCAGAAGTAAATTAGACTTCATTGCTAAAATAGCCTACACATAATTGCATTTAGCATCCAGACAATGTGACTTCAGTAAATTCACAAATGAGATATAATACCAGTAAAAATTAGATAATCACTAATTTGTCAAAGAACCAGTTTTGTCAAGGAAATTAGGCTGCTAACAATGAATATTCTGTAGCAGTCTATAATTCATAATGTATGGGATGAACAATTATTAATGAATTAATCAAATTCACTCAAAATGCTGACAATTTTTTGACAAGGACATGCTCAACCTGACATCACCTACATCACCTCCAGCACTTTGACATCACCTACAGCTCAACCTGGCAAAGACTGAGTTTCTCGTCTTCCCTGCCAATCCGACACTACAGCACGACTTCACCATCAAGCTAGGCTCATTCTTGATTTCCCCTTCAAAGTCGGTCAGAAATCTTGGTGTAGCCTTTGATGACCAGCTGTCCTTCAAAGACCACATTTCAAAGACAGCTCGGTCGTGCAGGTTTGCGCTGCACAACATCAGAAAGATCTGACCATTCCTAACAGAGCGTGCAACACAGCTTCTCGTCCAGGCCCTGGTCATTTCTAGGCTTGACTACTGCAGTGCGCTTCTGGCTGGACTTCCATCGTGTGCGATCATAACGCTTCAAATGATCCAGAACGCAGCGGCACGTCTTGTCTTCAACGAGCCCAAAAGGGCCCACGTCACACCTCTCTTCATCTCTCTTCACTGGCTACCACTCGCTGCTCGCATCAAGTTCAAGGCGTTGACGCTTGCTTACAGATCCATCACAAACTCAGCACCCGCATACTTCGACTTGCTCCTACGAGTCTACACCCCCACCAGAAGCCTTCGCTCAGCTAAGGAGCGACGGCTCATGGTACCATCACAGAGAGGCATGAAATCCCTCTCCAGAACATTTTCATTCACCGTTCCTTGCTGGTGGAATGATCTTCCCACCTCCATCCGGAATGCTGAATCACTGACAACATTCAAAAGACTCAACTCAACTCATTCAAACTCATCTCTTCCGCGAGCACTTAACCTCATCTTAAAAAAAAACAAAAAAAAAAACAACTACTTTTCTCTTTCTTTCCATCCTATTCTGTCTTGTGCTGCTCTGGGTAATGCCCAAAACTAAGTATTTCAGGCACTTTTTGTGACTTTTCGCCTCTTCATGACGGATTGCTTCCTGTATTCCTCAGCTGTAAGTCGCTTTGGATAAAAGCGTCTGCTAAATGAATAAATGTAAATGTAAATGTAAATGTGCATGGAAAATCAATTCTTCTTCTTATATCCCTGCACCAAGCGTGCCACACGAGTCCTGAAAAGTAAAGCCAAAGCGTCTTGATCGCCCCCAGGTGGCTGGATGCAGTATAGGTCATAAACCCCACCCTCTCCATGTAATGTAATGGGACATAGACAAACTAAACAATCAAATTACACTTCAAATACATCTTTTCCAAAGATGGTTTCTGTCATTTTGGGCAGTTTTTATCACGCTGATGTTAGTTCAAGTGTTCGTTCTTTGGTTTTAGTTAGTTATTTGATGCTATAAAAACGGGGGTGTGACGTTATGATTGACAGCTTCTCCGAGCGAAGTAGTCACTGAGGCACCAACGGACATTTTCGGGAACTCTGGGAGGAGATTGGAGCTTTAACTTTAATTTCTACATTTCCATAACTGTTTATTTCACAAAAAGTTGTTGATTAGGCGAGAGTGTGGGCGGGACCTTGATATCGTAGCTCCACTTCGCGATCTCTACTGCGCAGACTCGAGACCCAAGATGTCAGCGCCATATTTAGACACTGGCGGCTTCACTTACTTCAAAAGAAAAGAGTGAAGGTGTGTCGTCCATCTTTTTTTACAGTCTATGCCCTGCACGTAGGCTGACAAAATATCACTGTTGCATAGATATCACCAACTACAAGTGGATGACCAATTAACCAATTTAAAATAACTGTTTTGAATTTTTTTATTTATTTTTAATATATTTTAATATGTACTTTACTCCTGTGATGGCAAAGCCAAATTATTAATTTTACAGAAATCATTTTAATATTCTGTTTTGGTGCTCAAGAAACATTTATTATTATTATTATCATCAATGTTGAATACTTACTATTTTTGTGGAAAACCATGATGCATTTTTTTTCAGGAATCACTGATGAATAGAAAGTTCAAAATAACTGCATTTACTGCCACTTTTAGCATCTTAACTGAATAAAGGTACGAATTTTTTTTATAAAAATCTTATATTTAATCAAATTCACAAAAAAATATATATAAAAAAAATGTATTTATGTACATATACACCATCTTTGAACACTGCATAAGGTCTCACTGTTTGGTATCTTTTGCCAATTACCGTGCTAAAAGTCTGCATTCTGTTCTTGAAAAATGTATCGTATATTCTTTCAAGAGTGTTGACCACCAAAATGACACTGCAACCAAACATATGTAGATAGAAATGGCTCATTCTAAGGTAATAAAAACATAACGGTTCATTATGTAAGGTCTTTATACTCCACTGAAAACATAGTTATGTATATTATATTGCATTTCTGTCAATAGATCCTCATAAATACTACACACTGTACCTTTAAGGGATGTAGAATATGTGCTTTATAAGTACTAATAAACAGCCAATATGCTAGTAATACGCATGCTAATAAGCAACTACTTAATGTGAATTTGTGTTCCTTAATCTAAAGTGTTACCAAAATTAGCCTCCTTTTTGACACGTTTGTGTGTGTAATGAAAATATTTATCTGAAATATTCTGAAGTTGAAAACAGGTCATATTTCATGATTAATCATTGCTGTCTCTTAAAATAGTAAATACACTAAAATCCCAGCAAACAGCAAATGCAAAAACAAAGCCAGCCAGGAAGCAGAGCAACCTACAGTTCCCACATTCTGCTGGAGTGTGATCACTGGCACCAAGTGTTACAGTAGCATAAACAGAATGTGAGTTAATTGGGATGGAGAATGGCAAACATTCATGCCACCAACACCTTTAATGAGACAACACATGATTGACTCCTGTCTACAAGAGCTCAACCTACACAAAGCATAATGCAGACAAGCTAACACAAAAGCGTGAAATCATCGGCAACAGATAGAAACGAACACGGTTGAACAACATCAGATGCGGTAATTGAGTTCTTAATTGTGTTTGTTTAAGCTAAGCCTCCTGATTTTTTTTTTTCTTTTTTTGGGTGGGGGGTGGGTGATTGTTTCTGATGGCATTTTAATTTCTTCCTTTCACTAGTTCCAATATACAGCTAATCCCACAGTGTCTAATCCTGTTTGGGTGAATTTTTACCATTCAGTCAGTCAACACAGCTGCACCAGTGCCTAAACACACACACAAACACACACACACACACACACACACACACACACACACACACACACACACACACACACACGTCTGGCTCGCTATCTTTGTGGGGACTCTCCATAAGCGTAATGGTTTTTATACTGTACAAACTGTATATTCTATCCCCTTACACTAACCCTACCCCAAAACCTACCCATCACACAAAACTTTCTGCATTTTTACATTTTCAAAAAAAACTCATTCTGTATGATTTATAAGCTTGTTTCCTCATGGGGATTTCAATTTAGGTCCCCACGGTGACACGAGTCCCCATGAGTCAGTGTGCATTCAGATTGAAGTCCCCACCGGAATAGAAAAACATGAACACACACACACACACACAAAGAGCTCTTTATAAGCACAAACAGTATGATGCTTCACTGTAATACTGTCCAGTCAAAGGGAACATATCTGTTTTTCAGTACTTTTGCCATAATACAATGATTAAAACCCCAATTATATCATTTCGGTCACACTTTAGTTTAGGGTCCAATTCTCACTATTAACTTTTAGGACTTTTGCCTAAATAAACTCCTAATTACTGCTTATTAATAGTTAGTAAGGTCATTTTTGTAGTGTATAAGTTTAGCTATTGGGTAGGATTAAGGGATATAGAATATGGTCATGCAGAATAAGGCATATGTGCTTTATAAGTACTAATAAACAGCCAATATCATAGTCATATGCATGCTAATAAGCAACTAGTTAATAGCGAGAATTGAACCCTAAACTGAAGTGTTCCCATAATTTCTACAGTACTATAGAGTACTCATAATAAATGAGTAGGCTACACCCCCTCTGAAAGTTAGGGTTACTTGAAGATATAATGTTCCAGCAAGTCTGCTTGATCAATTACCAAAGAAGCAATAGGAGGAAGCAGAGGAGGAAGAGTATGTGTCAGAGGTGGTGGACGAGGAAGAAGAGGATGAGGACAAGAAAGAGCAAAGTGTGGACAGTGTTGTCAAGGCTGGATCTGGCACACTAGAGGGTTTTTCCCTTTGCCTGGCAAGAGACGACATTTCCTGTGATGTGGTCAAAGTCCTCAGGCTGGACCCAGCACGAAGATGTGATGCTGAGGCAGAATGAATCTCTCACTGACTTTGATTTTGCAGTTGCACAGCTCTTTTGAGTGTACTATAACATGCTTTTCATTTTTTTTTTTTTTTTTAACCTTTTTGGCTTTTGTAGACTACTGTATTTTTACAGTATGCAAGTTCTGAATATACAGTACTATACAATATTCAATACAATACTATACTTGCTTGCAGTGCATACAGTATACAATTTATTAATTTTACTATACTGTAAGTTGTGGTTACTATACTTTTTTTTACATAATTGCAAAATTAATTTACTGTGTTACAATATACTTTTTTTCTGTGACTGCATACTTTGGATGTTGTGTTCTCAATTTTTTGATGTAGTGTCAAATGAATGATCTATAGTGATATTTTGACTGGCTGTGTGTATGATCTGAAAGCATTATTTGATTTTGAGCACAGATAAATTGGTTTTGAGGCAATTGTTTGATTCTGACAGAAGAGTCAGATGTTCTCTGGATGTAGTTTGAAGATTTGGTTTTGTGTTTAAGGTTTTGAGAAAGTGGGTGATGGTTTCGAGAAATGTGTTTTAGCAATTCAAAAAAACTGGAATAAAGTGATAAAACTGAATAAAATGTTTGCGTTGCAAAAATGAGTACACCCTCCTGAAAGTTACAAAGTAAAACTAAATAAAAACTTTCTGGTGCAAGTTGAAGGCAACTGTTCATCAACAGGTGAGTACGTTAAACGAAAAATGTAAATTTTAATTTTTAAAAATGAAGTGATGTCTCAGAGCTAGAAAAAGCTGTAAAAAGAGTGACTGTTTCATCTCAAACAGCAAGACGCAATGTGCAGAAGTGAAATGCATTGTTGTTGTCCACACAGGAACTATCTACTGGAGCCAAAGCACAAGAAACTCACTTCGTCTTTTCCAAGGCCCATATTAACAAAATATAGATTTGGTATGACTATAGACTTGGTATAGACTACGGCAATCCATATTCTGGTACCAAATCAATCATTATGGATCTAACAGCATCCAAAATGTATGGCATTGCAAGGGGAAGAAATACAGTGAGAAGTTCCTGGTCACCACAGTGAAGTTTGGTGGTAGTAAAGTTCTTATAAAGGAATGTATGAGTGCTGAAGGAGTGAGAGAGTCATGCTTAATAGATGGTGTCACGTAATACAAAATCTTGAAACAGAAGACGATACGAGCTCCTTATTCCCTGCGTCGTTGGGAACTTTTTCAACATGACTCTATACATTCTGCCAAAGTGAAAATCCTTCAGTGGACAAGCATTTCACACTATTGGGCACCTTTGGGGGATTTTCAACACTCAACACTCCCACTCAAACACCAGTACACTCAAGAAGGTCCTTTAAGAGTTAAACAGTATAAATGTGACAATTTGTCATAAATTTGTACACTTAATGCCATGAAGGGTGAGAGAAGTAGGTGTACTCATTATACATATATAATCCACATTGGATATAAAAAGTCTATATATAAAATCTGGATATAAAATGAAACAAAGATAAATCATATTAGAACTTTCGCACCTTTAATGTAAAAAAAATACACTGAAAACCAAAGTGACATTTCAGAGAAAAGATAAAAATAAAATCTTACAATAAACATAACTGCATAAGTGTGTGTGTATTATATACAGTTGTGGTCAGAATTATTTGCACCCCTGGTAAATATGATCAAATATGGCTGTAAAAATAAATCTGCATCTTTTACCCTTTTTATCTTTTATTAAAAAAATTCACTAAAAATCTAACCTTTCATTGAAGTAAAAGAATTGAAAGTGGGGGGTAAATCACATTATGAAATAAATGCTTTTCTCCAAAACACGTTGGCCATAATTATTGGCACCCTTTTATTAAATACTTTTTGCAACCTCCTTTTGCCAAGATAACAGCTCTGAGTCTTCTTCTATAATGCCTGATGAGTTTGGAGAACACCTGAGAAGAGATCAGAGACCATTCCTCCATCCAGAATCTCTCCAGATCCTTCAGATTCCCAGATCCATGTTGGTGCTTCTTCTCTTCAGTTCACCCCACTCATCTTCTATAGGGTTCAGGTCAGGGGACTGGGATGGTCATGCCAGAAGCTTCATCTTGTGTTCAGTGACACATTTGTGTGTTGATTTTGATGTTTGTTTTGGATCGTTGTCCTGATGGAAGATCCAACCACGGCCCATTATAAGATTTCTAGAAGAGGCCGTGATTTTTTTATCTGTTGGTATTTGATAGAATCCATGATACCTTGTATCTGAACAAGATGTCCAGGACCTCCAGCAAAAAAAAACCATTAAAGATCCAGCAGTATTTTTAACCGTGGGCATGGGGTACTTTTTATCCCTGTTTGCACCAAACCCATCTGGTGGATTTGCTGCCAAAAAGCTCTTTTTATAGTTTCATCTGATCATAGAACCAGGTCCCTTTTGAATTTCCAGTCGTGTCTGACAACTGAATATGCTGGAGTTTGTTTCTGGATGAGCAAGAAGGATTTTTCTTGAATCCCTCCCAAACAACATGAGGTGATGTAGGGGTTGTTTGATTTTTTTTTAGGCTTTCTGACCCCAAGACTCAACTAATCTCTGTGATTCTCCATCTGTGATCCTTGGAGAGTCTTTGGCCAGTCAAACTCTCCTCCTCGCCGTGCATTAAGACAATATAGACACACGTCCTCTTCCAGGCAGATTCGTAACATCTTTAGTTGATTGGAACTTCTTAATTATTGCCCTGATGGTGGAAATGGGAATTTTCAATGCTTTAGCTATTTTCCTACAGCCACTTTCTATTTTGTGAAGCTCAACAATCTTTTGCTGCACATCAGAACTATATTCTTTGCTCATTATGATGAATGATTAAGGGAATTTGGCCTTTGTGTTTCCTCATATTTATACTCCTGTGGAACAAGACATCATAGCTGGACAATTTCATGTTCCTAGTCACCCTGGTGTGCTAAAAAATGTAAATATTAATGGGAATATACTTCAGAGATATTTTATTCATAAAAGAATCTAGGGGTGCCAATAATTGTGGCCAATGTGTTTTGGAGAAAAGCATTTATTTCATAATGTGACTTTCCCCCGACTTTCAATTCTTTCATTTCAATGAAAGGTTATGTTTTTGCAAAATTTTTAAATGATAGATCAAAAGGATAAACAATGCAGATTTATTTTTACAGCCATATTTGATCATATTTACCAGGGGTGCCAATAATTCTGGCCATGAGTGTATATATATATATATATATATGGTTGTTTTATGCTTTACATTTTGTCTGCCTATTACATAGATACACAGAAAATCATTTCCTATAAATAGATTTTTCCACTTTATACTTCTGCTGTCATGTGTTTTCCCCACGAGTCTCATATGAATGTAATAATAATAAAAAAAAAAAAACAGTACATTTCAAATTAAATCCAAAACAAATGCACTTGCTACTTCACTGAAAAGCAATCAAGGATTTAAACCTGTATCTCTAATTTTATTAAACGATTCTTACCTTTCATTTACATGAACATTTCATTTTGTTAATGTTTTTAATTTATTACTTAATTTATTGTTCATTTAATTGCCCTAACAAAGTAAAGTGAACATAACAAATTAGATAATACAGCAGGTATATGCATAATAGTGTATATTGCATGCATAAGTGGATGGATGAACAAAAAGAGAAATACAAAACCATATATACTGCAAAATAGTACTATGTAAAATATACGAATAGTACATTCTATAGATGATGCACAATATACACTGTATTATACACAAAGGTGTGTCACTACAGAACTGCTTTGAATTCAAGCCTATTCACACAGTGACAGCTCTGTCCAAAGTGGAAGTCTCATGGCAGTGGGCAAAAATGGCCTTCTGTATTGTAATGTAATTCTGTAAAGTGTAATGTATTAGATGGAATGAGATGGAAATATTCATATATTCATAATATAAACTGTCTATATGTGTGCACTGAGCATACACTTGAGATAGCAGAAACTTGTTGTGATTTTATCAGGAGATTGAGCAGGCTGATGATGTGTGAAGGAAATACACCTTCAACGGTGCCTATCAATATATCACGCTACACTGTGAACTCTTGCTTGTGGATGAGTTAACAGCTTCTCTGATCCCTGTTCTTTTTGCTCTGTCAACAGACAAGAGAGATTTAAAAGAAAAAAATAAGATGACTCAGTGGAATTGCTTCAAGATGCCTTGTGGAAGATGTGCCTTGTACTGTACAGTAGCTTCATTACAAGGAGATGTGATTTATAGTATAAAATTTTAAGCAAAGGGATATCACTGACTAAGAAATATTATCTGGCTGCATTGCCTCTTCATAATGGAGCTAAAAGCTGTAATTATCTGCGCTTACCAAATAATGTATCCTCATTTGCAAAAGGGATAGCTGTTATTTTAGTGGCTAATGCATCTTGAAATTCACAAAAAAGGCACTTTTTAAACAGTCTATATTAATTTCACAGTTAAGAAATAACACCCTTTTTCTAGCAAAAGCACCTGACACTTCTAAAAACCTACATGAACTGTCAAACTCTGAGCCATGAACAAATCTGATTATTGAAAAAAAATAAGTATATATATATATATATATATATTTATCCTTGTGTTCCACGAAAGAACTGTTTTACAAGGCTTTAGAAGACATGATGAACAAATATGACTTTTTTTTTTAAAACAATAGTGGCCGAACTATTCCTATAAAGAAACTTAAAATGAAGTCTGATTCCACTCTCAGCCTCTCATATGAAGTGTCATATGAAGTCTTATGGCTATATAGATTAGAATATGAAGCGGGCACAGTGACCTTGACATTATAAACCCAGTCCTTCACCTTTTCTGACTGATTATATTAAGGGGGTGTATTCATTTTAACTAGATGGCCTGGCCTGATTTTTATAGACACCTATAAATTCCAGATAGGCTAACAGGAAATGACAGTTCATGACGGCCTTCATTACTTTTTTTAAAAAATCAGAACTTTTAAATTAATTTGGAATATTAACATTGTATGAGTCAGATATATCACAAGCATGTTGTTACAACATGCTTCTTATGAACTGACATGTTCCAACTGAGTCTATGAAGAATTTTCTCACTATCTTCAGGGAATTTGCTATGATACAAATCAACAGCTATAAGCTATACGAACACATCGGAGATGTTAACTTTTTGAATTTTTTTTTTTTTTTTTAAATACACATACCTCATATTAGATTTTTTTTTTAAAAAATAATGTAAAATGTTATTAAAATGATAAATGTTAAGGCAAGTGAGATCAAATGAAACATAAACCAGGATTAGATATCATGCAATATCTTTATTTACTGATTTATCACTTTATTGACACTGATATTCTGAAGACTCATTAGTCATTTGCCATAGGGGAAACCAGGGCAATTCATATTTTCCTTCATAACTTACAGACTCCTACAAATACCTGACATCTTTTTAGTATTTTACTATATATATATATATATATATATATATATATATATATATATATATATACCGATCAGGCATAACATTATGACCATCATGATCGGTGAACTGAATAACACTGATTATCTCTTCATTATGGCACCTGTTAGTGGGTGGGATATATTAGGCAGCAAGTGAACATTTTGTCCTCAAAGTTGATGTGTTAGAAGCAGGAAAAATGGGCAAGCGTAAGGATTTGAGCGTATTTGACAAGGGCCAAATTGTGATGGCTAGACGATTAGGTCAGAGCATCTCCAAAACTGCAGCTCTTGTGGGGTGTTCCCGGTCTGCAGTGCTCAGTATCTATCAAAGGTGGTCCAAGGAAGAAATAGTGGTGAACCGGCGACAGGGACATGGGCAGCCAAGGCTCATTGATGCACGTGGGGAGCGAAGGCTGGCCTGTGTGAAAAGGTGTCAGAATACACAGTGAAAAGGTGTCAGAATACACAGTGCATCGCAGTTTGTTGCATATGGGGCTGCATAGCCGCAGACCAGTCAGGGTGCCCATGCTGACCCCTCTCCACCGCCGAAAGTGCCAACAGTGGGCACGTGAGCATCAGAACTGGACCACAGACCAATGGAAGAAGAAGGCCTGGTCTGATGAATCACGTTTTCTTTTACATCATGTGGATGGCCGGGTGCGTGTGCATCGCTTACCTGGGGAACACATGGCACCAGGATGCACTATGGGAAGAAGGCAAGCCGGTTGAGGCAGTGTGATGCTTCGGGCAATGTTCTGCTGGGAAACCTTGGGTCCTGACATCCATGCGGATGTTACTTTGACACGTACCACCTACCTAAGCATTGTTGCAGACCATGTACACCCTTTCATGGAAACGGTATTCCCTGGTGGCTGTAGTCTCTTTCAGCAGGATAATGCGCCCTGACACAAAGCAAAAATGGTTCAGGAATGGTTTGAGGAGCACAACGAGTTTGAGGTGTTGACTTGGCCTCCAAATTCCCCAGATCTCAATCCAATCGAGCATCTGTGGGATGTGCTGAACAAACAAGTTCGATCCATGGAGGCCCCACCTCGCAACTTACAGGATTTAAAGGATCTGCTGCTAACATCTTGGAGCCAGACACCACAGCACACCTTCAGGGGTGTAGTGGAGTCCATGCCTCGATGGGTCAGGGCCGTTTTGGCAACAAAATGGGGACCAACACAATATTAGGTCATAATGTTATGCCTGATCGATGTATACATATATATATATATATATATATATATATATACACTCACCTAAAGGATTATTAGGAACACCTGTTCAATTTCTCATTAATGCAATTATCTAATCAACCAATCACATGGCAGTTGCTTCAATGCATTTAGGGGTGTGGTCCTGGTCAAGACAATCTCCTGAACTCCAAACTGAATGTCAGAATGGGAAAGAAAGGTGATTTAAGCAATTTTGAGCTTGGCATGGTTGTTGGTGCCAGACGGGCCGGTCTGAGTATTTCACAATCTGCTCAGTTACTGGGATTTTCACGCACAACTATTTCTAGAGTTTACAAAGAATGGTGTGAAAAGGGAAAAACATCCAGTATGCGGCAGTCCTGTGGGCGAAAATGCCTTGTTGATGCTAGAGGTCAGAGGAGAATGGGCCGACTGATTCAAGCTGATAGAAGAGCAACTTTGACTGAAATAACCACTCGTTACAACCGAGGTATGCAGCAAAGCATTTGTGAAGCCACAACACGCACAACCTTGAGGCGGATGGGCTACAACAGCAGAAGACCCCACCGGGTACCACTCATCTCCACTACAAATAGGAAAAAGAGGCTACAATTTGCACAAGCTCACCAAAATTGGACAGTTGAAGACTGGAAAAATGTTGCCTGGTCTGATGAGTCTCGATTTCTGTTGAGACATTCAGATGGTAGAGTCAGAATTTGGCGTAAACAGAATGAGAACATGGATCCATCATGCCTTGTTACCACTGTGCAGGCTGGTGGTGGTGGTGTAATGGTGTGGGGGATGTTTTCTTGGCACACTTTAGGCCCCTTAGTGCCAATTGGGCATTGTTTAAATGCCACGGCCTACCTGAGCATTGTTTCTGACCATGTCCATCCCTTTATGACCACCATGTACCCATCCTCTGATGGCTACTTCCAGCAGGATAATGCACCATGTCACAAAGCTCGAATCATTTCAAATTGGTTTCTTGAACATGACAATGAGTTCACTGTACTAAAATGGCCCCCACAGTCACCAGATCTCAACCCAATAGAGCATCTTTGGGATGTGGTGGAACGGGAGCTTCGTGCCCTGGATGTGCATCCCACAAATCTCCATCAACTGCAAGATGCTATCCTATCAATATGGGCCAACATTTCTAAAGAATGCTTTCAGCACCTTGTTGAATCAATGCCACGTAGAATTAAGGCAGTTCTGAAGGCGAAAGGGGGTCAAACACAGTATTAGTATGGTGTTCCTAATAATCCTTTAGGTGAGTGTATATATCCTGCCAAAAATATGGTAGTAATTATTTTAGATGTCAGGAATAATATATGTTTGAAGCAAGTCTAAGTGGCACCTGCATTTTAATTAACTGAAACGTGAAATCATTTTTAATTAAATTAAATACTGATCAGCTCATAAGTCGAAAGAAGCTTTCAGCTACATACAGCCAAATAATGTTAATTATGTATTTTAAAGAATAATTTTCAAGCTTGCTACCAAGGACAGTGTTATCGGCTGTCATTCATGATAAAGTGCCACATTTATGCTATTTTGAAGATTCTTAATTTTGTTTCGAGGGTCTCCTACAACAGCTTTACATGCATCAAAGGTCATGTTTCATTTTCTCATAATATATATTGCAGCATCACCTCTTTTCTCACAATGTCTGAAATGTTTTTCTCTCTAAATCCCTCCTATCCGAGAGCCTACTCTGCTCTGATTGGTCAGATGGCCCAGTTTGTTCTGATTGGTCTACCGCTTACAGCGCGTGTCGGAAACGACGGAGGCTTCCTCAGCACTTCAGTACACCGTGGTATGAACATTAATGATGACATCGGTTTTACTGTATAAATCGGAGTTCGAGTCCTCATCCTTTGAAAGTGTATGCAAAGTGGATTTGCTTTCACAGTGTAGAAAACAGCGTCTTGTCTACATGTCGACAACATGAACCAAACTCTTCCAGGCCTCAGCTACAACTACAGTGTTTGAGGGTCAAAGGTCTGAGACGTTCACGTGCAGCTGGTGAAGACCGTAATCTTGCATTATGCAAGAAATTATTATGAAATTATTATAAAATTTCCAAGTAACCAAGTAAAATGATTGCAGATTAAGAAAGTCTGCTGTTATGTGCTGCGTATTACTTGTTATTGAAGAAACTTCCCCCTGCTAACTAAAACGAATTTAAAGTGAAGAAGAACAGCATAGAGTATTCCCACACTCAACATTAATTTGGTATTTCTCTGCTAAGGGTTCAGAGAAAAGTAGCAGAGATTTGTCCGTTTGGGCAGGAGGACGCTGTGCCCTTCTAGTGCCTGTGCTGGTATAACAGGCAGCTCAGAGCCCACCTGTCTTTCTTCATTTCACCTGTGACATTTTGTTGGTTGTTTTCCAGCAATTCTCTGTGGGGACTTTTTTTAATCACTGATGATCGGGTCAGAGAGCAAAGCTTTATATCAACCACCCGCTTCTGCCCCAAAAGCGTGTTCCTCACGCTCTCCCATGCAGCGGCCCCAACGGAGCCTCTGCACGCTCACAGCTGTCACTCCTGTCTGGCCTGCATCTGACCTACTGCACGGAGGAGAAGGCAATAATCCCCTTCACTTGGGGCGGAGGGGCAAAGGAGCAGACGTCTGCTGTGTGCAAGACCATCTAAGCGTCAGCGTGGGAGCACATAGGTGTCCACAGAGGTCTACTGAGGAAATGTGATTGTTTTATAATAACGGGAATGTGTGTTTTGTAGTGATGAGTGATAAAACTATTATGACTCACGATTGTGTCAGTTTTTTTAGTGACAGTTTCAGTCATGCTGTCTTGACGATAACTTTCATTGTGTATTCCGCTGTGACATCATGTAAATAAATAAATATATATTAGTAACATAATATTCTCCTTTGTATGATTTGTAAAAAAAAACAAAACAAACAAACAAACAAACAAATAAATAAATATTAGTAACATAATATTCTCCTTTGTATGATTTGTAAAAAAAAAAAAAGAAAGATAAAATAAATAAATATTAGTAACATAATATTCTCCTTTGTATGATTTGTAAAAAAAAAAAAAAAGAAAGATAAAATAAATAAATATTAGTAACATAATATTCTCCTTTGTATGATTTGTAAAAAAAAAAAAAAAAAAAAAAAAAAAAGAAAGATAAAATAAAATAAATAAATATTAGTAACATAATATTCTCCTTGGTATGATTTGTAAATAAATTAATTAATTATTAATGTCTTGATGATAACTTTCATTATGTATTTTGCTGTGACATCATGAAAATAAATAAATAAATAAATAATATTCTCCATGGTGTGATTTGTTAAACAAAAAGAGAAAATAAATAAATAAAATAAATAAATAAAAGTTATCTTGAAGATAACATTCATTATGTAGCTATTTTGCTGTGACATCATGTAAATAAATAAATAAAATAAAATAAAATAAAATAAAATAAAATAAAATAAAATAAAATAAAATAAAATAAAATAAAATAAAATATTCTCCATCGTATGATTTGTACAAAAAAAAACAAAAATAAAAGTTGTCTTGGCGATAACTTTCATTATGTATTTCGCTGTGACATCATGAAAATAAATAAATAAATAAATAAAATATGCTTCATGGTATGATTTCTTACAAAAATAAATAACTTTTATTACATATTTCGCTGTGACATCATGTGAAAATAAATCATTGTAACATAATATTCTCCATGGTATGACACACTTCAGTTATATGGCCTTGCAAACATACCACAACAAATAGATGAAACATCAGACAGACAGGCTTTCTGGCATTTTAACAATCTTATACCGTTTTGATAAGTGCATAACAATCTACTGATCTAAATATCAGGTTTATAGCAGAGCATTACTCATTTCCAAGTCAGCAATTTATCAACATTGTAAAATGTACTATTTTTTAGACAATTTCAGCTCATCAGCATTTTCTACGTTTTTATGTTTACATTGTGCAAGCACTCTTTTTTGATCAGTTGAATATATATTTTATTTTATAATAAAAATATTTTATTCACTGCAAGCAAGCTTAATCTGTATTTTTTCATATACAAGTTTAGAATTGCATTTTTTTTTCTTACTTCACTGTCAAATGACTTGTTTTATGCAAAAATCTCACTAATTCATTAGTTTGTGCTTAAAAATGACACAACCTGACACAATTTTGCTTCTTTAGCTGTTTTTACATTACACAGGCACCACGATTAAATTACACAAACAAAGTAATTACTGTAAAATATTATGGCAAAGTATGTTTTGCTTTTCAGTGAACAAAGCAGCGCATTAGACTGCATTTATTCTATAATTAATACAATGCCCCAATGCTCCCTAAGGCCAGATAATCGCTGCTTCTCAAACTGTAAGAGTCTGTGTTTGCTTGTGAAACTGATGCAAAAGTGTACATTTCTGCTGTGCGTGCTAGAGAAAAATGAATGGAAAATGAAACAAGAGAAGAAGATGAAAAACCTTTTAGCTCTTAAAATGTATGTGTCTGGGTACATTAGCTCTTGCCATCATTTGCTTCTCAGGCTATAATTTAAAGCAATGTGAGTCCTTTGGGGATGTGAAGATGCAAGGGAAACCCATCCTCAGAACCATCAGTTAGCAATTCCCTTTATTGTAGTGCATAATAAATTCTTTCTACTTTTTTTAATGTGATTATTCCACAAAGTTTAGCAGCAACGAAGCAAAAGGGAATACATTTATCTTTAGTTAATCAGTCTGAGTTTAAGACCCCAAACCTACTTTTATGGAATTAATTTAATTTCTCCTCAGTAAAAACAGGGGTGGACTTAGTCTATACTGATGACCGTGATTAATTTCATATTATGCCACATATCATCTCTACCCCCGAGATGTCTTTAAATTAGCTCATTCAAATGAAACCAAGAGAGAAATCATGCAATATCACTCCAAACTTGCTGAATTTTCTACAACAGACATATCAAGAAAATCTGACTTTTTCCATGTTTAAGAGCTATAATCGGGTCACCGGTGCATCTACCAACCCAGAAAACGTGAAAAAGGACAACCCAGTAACTTGTTTTGGTAAGCCTTCCTCTACAAGCACGTGAAAAAACGGGCTGCTCAGATTTCTCTCCCCTTCTGACGTAGGAAGGGGATCATATTATAATATTACCGCCCCTTAATCTGCACGTTTCCATCCACGGCGCAAGCGACAGCGGTGAACAAGACACTTGTGTGTATTTGACAGTTTAAACAACAAAAACGTGAAAGAGAAGTTACTCACGAGACTTGACGTCCGACAGCCAGCTGTCTGTGTGCGTGTGCTTCAGATAAGTATGCTCATAAAACGATCCATTAGAAGAAATAATATAGCTTTAAAACGAGTGGAAACAATAAACTTTAATGATGAAAGAAGAACTATGCTATCGGTGAGAGTGATCGCGATATAGATGATAATCAAAACCAAGCAGATGTCTTTTTAGTATTTGGCAGAGAATCCGATTGGAGGCAGGAACTGTGTGGAGAGGGGGCGGTACGCAGCAGCTCATTTGCATTTAAAGGCACATGCACAAAAACAGCCTGTTCTTGACTGTAGTCAGAAATGGGTATTTACAACATGGATTTATAAATTATATTTTAAGCTGAAACTTCACAGACACATTCTGGGGACACCTGAGACTCAAATTACATCTAGTAAAAATGGGCATAATAGGTCCCCTTTAAGAATCACTGATAGGCACTGTAACATGCTTGAGGCTTTTAAACAGACAAAAACACGAGTACTCGAGTCTAACTTGCATCAAAACTTACTGAACAAGTCATTGCTCATTGATAATCTTACACTAAGCTTTTAGAGAACCTTTAACATCTATAGAACCTTCCATTGCACTAAAGGTTCTTTATAGTCAAAAGGGGTTCTTTAGATTATAAAAATGTTCTTCACATTAAGAAAAAATGGTTCTTTTAAGAATTTTTCACTGAAAGGTTCTTTATGGAACCCAAAATGGTTTTTTCTATGGCATCGCTGATTCAAGAACTAAATCAGACTGATTCATTAAAATATTCTGATTATTGCAATAAACCAAATTAATCGATTCACTGAAAAGATCTAAATCAAAGCAAGGATTTGTTCATGAATCAGACATTCTCTAATGAACTCTCCAATGAGAGGTTTGTAATGACATGAGGGTGGGTAAACAATGACAAAATATGACTCCAAAACAATTGGTGGTTAAATGTCGAGGCAGAATGTGCAACATCTATGGTCTCTTACAGGGATAGCTCACCCAAGTTTATGTCTATGGAGAGTACAGAAAGCTCTCAGATTTCATCAAAAAGATCTTCATTTGTTTTGCAAAGATGAGCGAAAGTTTTACGGGTTTGGAACGACATGAGGACGAGTAATTAATGACAGAATTTTCATGTTTAGGTGAACTATCCCTTTAAGTCAGATTGTACTATACTGGGAACGGTTGCATGAAACCTGTTAAGTGGTTTGACTTAAAGGGATAGTTCACCCAAAAATGAAAATTATCCCATAATTTACTCACCCTCAAGCCATCCTAGGTGTATATGACATTATAATGCTTGGAAGAGCCAGAACATTTTTTAACTCCAATTGTATTCGTCTGAAAGAAGAATGTCATATACACCTAGGATGGCTTGAGGGTGAGTAAATCATGGGGTAATTTTCATTTTTGGGTGAACTATCCCTTTAAACCCTAGTGAAAAAAATAGTATACTTAAGCACAATTTATTCGTATGTACTTTAGTATAACAATGTATTTGTGACAAACTATGAATTGGTATACTTAAAGTCTGTTAAATTGGAACAACTAATTTTGTACTAAATGCATTTTAGTTGTACAAAAGCAGTGCTAAAGTTCAACTAAAGTTGTATTAAATATACTTGTTTGTGCTAAAGTGGAACTATTCCAAGTATACTTAAGTACAATTTAAATATACTCTTGTATTTAGGTTTTGAAATGCAGAATTCACTCAGCATAAACTTAAAAATGTATTTTAGTGACATTACAATTGGAATTAAATTACACTGTAAGAGTGTTGAACAAACATTAATATTATACTGATAAAAAACTTTTAGTGATTTTAAAACACGTTGTAATGGCATTCCAAGTAAACTTGAAGTGTGCTAATGGCATCATTATAGTGTGCCTCAAATATGCTACAATAAAGTCATCTTTATAAATAACGGCACAGCTTAAGAATTTGCCTTTTGCTGACATTTTATAGACCCCCCAGTATACCATTAACTTGCTTATCCAGCCAACATCAGTGAGACAATGGGAACAGATATATACGTACACTGAATGTAGGAACCAATACAGACTGGAATCGAACCTGGGTCGCTGCCACACAAGTGCATTCGCTTTACCAGTTACGCCACCACGCAGACATAGATCACGCTAAACTGGGGTTACTTTGTGTTCTTTCTACACTGTTACAAGTGCTTCTATAAGCAATCAGATTTTTCCATGAGTGACAGGACAAATTATATGGATTTAAATACTGTGAATCGCAGAGAAAAGTCTCAATATAGGCGCAGTAAGCGGTGCGTGACAATAAACGCAAAACGGCCTGTATAGAACTTGGAGCTGTTGAAGAAATAAAGCCACTAAAACACACAGTTCCGTTCGTTGGTGGAAGAATGTGAACGTGCAGAACTGCTAGTGTTTCAGTGCGTGCGGATGGAATAAAACCATCCGTAACATTTCTCTGCCGATTGTCCCTGCACGCTTCAACTCACTGCACAACTGCTCCTGATGGAAAACGCAAAAATCTAATTATTTGCCGATCTCGCATTACGCTGCTGATTTAAATGTGACACATGAATTGAAATTATTTAATTTCCATGCAGTTAACGTTTCTGAATTTATTTGACATTTTTTAGCTTTTTTGTGAAATTTTTGTGGTCAGGATAATTTTAATAAACATAATGCAACGGGCCATTAAAGTACCATTAATGGGAAAAGTATATTAGTACAGGTGCATTGGAGTGTGAATACACTAAAGTAATACAACTTCTGATCAGGTACGTGAATTTCTTCCACCATTTCAAACTGACTATATGTTGTTTTCTTTATTTGTCATAATTAGCCTACATATATTAACTTTTGTAACTACTTTCTATATGTATGTAAAGCTGTTTTGCAACCATGCAAATTGTGGAAAGTGCTAGAAATAAATTTGAATTTAATGAAACAATAGCCTACCTGATATTCAAAGTGCGGGCAAATTATTGAAACGGTTAAGGTCATAATTATAAAACTTAATTTATGATTATTATTTTTATTTATTTATTTATTTTTTGCAACTCAAAACAAATTTCCTGTAAACTTTTATCCAGGCCTTTACTGTTTTTATACTGAACAAGTAGAACTCAAATAGAGTTTATTGAATTGTACATTTAATCATAACAGGTCAACAGAGGATTCAACAAAAATAAATTACTGAAGTAGTACTTAAATATTTAACAAATTAAATCATTTTATTTGCAAACTGCTCATTGTTACATTTGCGCTGTAGGCAAAAGTTGTGGAAATTCTGCCCTTACAGCACCTGTTAGCAGAAACAAACTAGAGGTTTCAGTTCATACCTCACATTTCCTTTGGTTTGCACAAAAAAAAAAAAATACATAGCATCGTCTAAAAATAATTTCATCATTCTCAGATTTGAAATAGATGGTGAGACTTGTGTTTAGCTGCAATGAGTTTCTCGACTCTAAAGCTTTCCTTCTGAGAAATGTGCCAAATCTGCAACATTCCCAATAGTGTGCACTCTAGCGAGTGTGATGGCATTGGCTTTATGGCGTGTTCGAAACATAGATCAAGCATAGCGGTCTGACGTGTCAACTTCTGGTTCAACCAATGGTAGGACGTTGGGGCAGGCCAATGGGCTTTGGCAGTTACTGTGTTTTCAAATCAAGTCAGAAAGAATGTATTCATGAGTTCAAATGCACATGAACATCAGCACCTTGGTAGCTTTCTATTTTCTTAAGAGTTTCCGAGTTGCGTGGCAGTGAGAAAACGTCATGAGGCAATGGATGCAGAATCTGCCCTAGTGAAAAAAAACAATGCCAATAAGTATTAAAAATAGGCCTACATTTATTTCATACTAACTACTAACCCATATTTACTGACATATCGCTTGAGACTTACTGATATAAATATTATAATTAACTTTATTTGTTCTTCTTTATTGCACAATACATAATTCTTAATATTAAGCTAAAATGTGTTTTAAATCACTATTACTAAGGATAGTATAATCACTGTATAATTTAAATGCAAGATATTTAAAGTGCACTTAAAGTATACTTGCAATAGTTCCACTTTAGCACAATCAAATATACTCAAGTATATCTTTAGTTGGACCTCAGCACTATTTATGGATAACTAAAGTGCACTGAATACAAAATTACTTGTTCCAATTTTAGCAGACTTTAAGTATACCAATTTAGTACACTAAAAGTACAATTGCAGGGTATTTATATTAAGTACATAAATATAAATGTATTTGTAGTATATTTAGCATAAAATAAATGTATTTCAAATACATTTTAGTATATTTATTTTTCACTAGGGAAGGTATCCCTGAGGGGGGGGGGAATCCCTGAGGTACGGGATTTCTTTAAGAGCGTTGCAACAAACGTCTTAACCGTCACCCGTACCTAAGTATTTATACTAAGCATTTTGCGATAGTTTCTGGCAAATCATGGCAACGGAAAAGCGGTTGCTATAGTTACGAAATCTCCCACAAAAAACAGAACATAACAGACCACAAACAAATGTAACATTTACTAAACTATACAGCTGTACTACAATATTTGAATTATGGAGATTATTAAATGTGGTCCGACGGACGACACAGTGCGCCCTAAAAAACGAGTCCAGCTACGACACAGGAGGATGCTCAAAATCCTGCCATGCCGCTCACATAGTTTTCCATTAAATTACATTATATTTGCCCAACTCTTTGTTATTGTATTGTACTCACGCATCAACGGCACTTTGTCTGTGGTGATTAGATTCACTGAATAACGCGTTCGGTCACTCTGTGACATAGACGCGACGCTACTTGACACGACAACGCCTAGTCCTGTGTGTTAACCGGCTTACAGCACTGAAAACAAGAAATCTAAACTAAACTGGAACAAGGACAAAAAAAGCTATTTTTAAAAAAAAAAAAACAGCCAGGGGGGAAAACATCCAAACCTGCCACTATAATGAGTCACTCTTGCGCACAAGACAAAGCCTGGCATGAGATTCAAGCACACAGTGGAAGTGATGAAAAAATATGAAAACTTTGGTGTTTATTCAATTATATTTTTGACAATACACACTGTTTCAAGTCATACTTTCAACAGGCTTATTTTGATTGGTAAAAATGCACATCGGTACTTCTTCCAATTTATTAACATGAAATCCTCCATCGCTTTTGAGTTCAGCAGATGACTTAAGGGACCTGTTTTGATCCCTTAATTTGTTTAGGGCTAAATGGTCACTAAGGATTTTGTTGCAATGCATAACAGAACTTAAGGGAACTCTCAAGTAATTAAGGGAAAATATTTAATGACAGCCTTAAAGTTCCTTAAGTGGACCCTGTTTGTTTCTTGCAACCCATGTTTCACTGAGGGTACCCTTAACCTTATAACTAAGGGTTTTGTGGACTGCACACGCTACAAAACAAGCTTGAAGTAAACTTGATAGTACAATCGCAACATGTACATCAACTGCTGTGACGTGCTGGTGAGATCCAATCTAGAGATCCAACCAAGCTAGCCGATGTGAGCAGAAGAAATGTTCCAAAATGACACTGCATCCAGCTAAAATGTGGAGATATGTTGATTTTTCGGGCGTATGTGTACCAGCTGTTTACTTGTGCAGGACAAACTCCTTAAGCAAGATGCATACAGCTTGAAGATATCTTCAAAATCAATATACAGTCATACTTTGTATGTTTCCCTAAACGCCTGAGGATTGCTGCTGACCTCTGTAATACTTTCCAGATTGTCAGTTCAGGTTAGAGCTTTCAATTTCATCTGCTTCACATTGCAGCACTTAGGCTGCCTTCATTTGGTGATCAATCTCAGCCACATAAAACGGGAAAGTGCAGTTTACTGTTTGGTTCAGTGGGCCAGCTGTAAACTGGCATAACACAGGGCAGGGGCCAGACCACATAAGGGCCAGGGTGGCACTGGTTCACCCAGCTCAACAAACGGTCTATCCAGTGTCAGAATATATTGAGAGGGCTGGGGGGGTCCTCATAATATTCACAATAAGCACTGTAAACACTGGAGAACTGTAGAGACAACAAACTAAGCACTCTTCAAATACCAGAACACAAATTAGTTTCATTTTATTCAGTTTCAGTTTTATTCATAGTTTCATTTTTCATCTATTCACTTCATCTTTTGAATAAATCATGCGAGTAGATAATTCACCTACTTTCACTGCTGGTGACCACTGAACATTAAATGGAGCAAACATAACCTTCTATTTAGAATATTAGTATAATTTTGACCCACATCTCCTGACACTAGTAACGCAGTAATGAAGTAATGCACACCAAAGCTTAATTCAATAAGCCACACTTGCAAGATATGCTGGCCATAAAAATGACTATTTGATCATTTCTCTTTGTTTAACATGATATGCTCAGTGCTAACACAAAGTTGTTAAAGTCGCCCAGGCTGGAATCAATATTATTTTGACATAAAAACACTAAATAATTAGGCAATTACTAGAATTAAGAATAAGCCATTTTCAAGCATTTGCTAAATGTATAATGCAGAAAAACATAATTCGGTTCTGTTCTAATAAGTAACCAAACCCACACAGTTCTACTACTCTATCATTAAGAACTACTGTTAAAACAAAACTAGTGAAATCATAATTAGGAATGGATCAGAATGGGCAACTAGTTGTCAGCCTTAGGCCGTGTGTCCTCCATAGCAAGGTCAGCGTAGCTCTCAAGCACCCTCAGCAAGGCATTTTTAAAAGAGTGTCTGGTGTTTTCACATAGCTAAAAACACTTTGGTGAACACACAGCCTTATTGTTCAGGGCTTTATTAAATTAATCACCATCTGTGGTCACAACATAAAAATTAAGTTACTTGTAGAGCAGTGGTTTTCAAACCTGTCATGGAGGCACCCCAGCCCTGCACATTTTGTGTTTCTCCCTCATTTATCACACCTGATTCAACTCATCAGCTCGTTAGTACAGACTGCAAGAACTAAATTGGGTGTGTCTGATAAGGGAGACATACAAAATGTGCAGGCCTGGGGTGCCTCCAGGACAGGTTTGAAAACCACTGTTGTAGAGGAACAATCTTATGTCAGTTGTGTTCTTCTGCCTGGATGAACCTGATGACTTGAGGAATACCTATTAGAAAAAAATCTTAAATATTCCATTTGAGCAAGTAGGCAGTATATCTACAGCCACAGTAGTCTGAACTTTTTGTCTTTGTTTATAGACAGGGATGAATGACAGAAGGCTAAATTTCTTGGCAAATCGAACCTGACAACTCTGAATATAAATTATTATTGTAGATTTAAAGGTAGGGTAGACAATTTTTTTATAAACACTTTTTGTTATACTGTTATAATTGTTATAACGTCCTACCCACCTGTCAACATATTAAGAGTTCAGATGCAAAAGCTGCTAATGCAACCTCCGTCAAAAATGAGATAATGATATTGAGGGAATGCTCTCCGCACATAGTATACGTTCATCAAATACTTTCGCCTCAAATTCGTTAAATCCCAGCATCAGTCCATTCAGACCAAGGGTTGGCAGAAACCGCTAAACGCCACTTCCCTTTGTAAGCAAAATCCTCTAAGTCCATAGAAACCAATCAAGAAGACGGGAATCAAATCATGATTTCAAGATGAATGACGGTGTGCGTATGAGCTGGCTTTCAATTGCCGAGCTGCAAGTTATTATCATGTTTTGTCCATCTTTACAGTGGCAATGACAGGATTTCGCGAGTAGCAACTAAACAGTGTTCCTTGTGCTGTTGTAAAACTGACAGAAACAGATGTGGCAGTCACTTGCATTACAGCTCCCCCTACTGTGTGGATCAGTTTCTTCATTGTTACATTTTGAATTCTGCTTTCATCATTTGCAATGTTTCCAGTTGCATCTTTAGTGATTTTGCAACCGTTTACTATGTCTTGTTGTCCAAAGAGGTGGACTTAGCTGGACTTACAAAGGTTTTGTAAGGTGGACTTAGCTGGTGGACTTAGCTGGTTTTGCAGCAGAAGACAGTTAAATTTATTAAATGCTAATGAATTGACTAAAGTGACATTTTTGAAAATAAGGCTGACTAATAACCTTTCCATTGCCATTAAAGTGAAATTACTGAACCTAAACATATAGGAGCCTGATAAAAAAATGCTCATTTAAAAGAAAACATGTCAGATGGACTCTTCATATATATATTTCCATACCTCCGTGCATCCTGCTTGCGCAGACATCACACATCATCAGCGCGTTCCGTAAGGCTATGCAGTCACCGAGTGCCACAACCAACAGCAGCCGTCTTTCATAGTTCCTCCTGAACCAAAACAACGAGCTTATGCTGCGTTCACGCCATGTCGTAACCGTAATTACGGTTACGTAATTTCTGTCAACAATATCAACGCAGAAATGAATCTGCAGCAGTCAGGTCGAACAAGTAAGAGCTCTGTAAGTTGTTTACGTTTATTATTATATGTGGTTTGAGACATGAGTTAATTTAACGCCATCTCTCGTCTTGTGGCGCTTCGCAGACTCTGCTCTGGCTGTGCACGTTCATGTGTTTTGAAGGAGGCGTGGCTTTGGAGATGCTCTGAAGGGAGGGAGGGATCTCATGCTTTCAAAGCTAGCCTCTCCAAAATTGCCTACCCTACACTTTAAGTACGCATTTTTAAACGCCACTAAAAACTTTACGTGAAATCCTCCGTAAACTAATTGATGACAGTCACCATGATATGGGCCAGGTCTTGCGGTCAGCATTCAAGCTCACCAGAGGAAAGCTTAAGAGTTGAACATCTGGCCTATATACAGCAATGTTAATTAAAATTAAACACACTGACCCCTATTAAACTTTTCCCCTCAATTACGTGACATTTCCAGCCTTTCTCAAGCTGTTTGTGACCAGTGTTTACATATGTCCCATAATTACTTAACCAACACAATCTTCGTCCCGTTTTGTTTGCTCAAATGGAGCTCAATTGGCTGGAGAGATTGTGGTGTCTTCCTTGATTATTTCATGCCACATTTATTAGGTGCCGTAAAAGCTACAAAGAAATTCTACAGGCAGTAAGATAACATTACCAAGATGGTCCTTAGGGTTTTTGTTCTCTGAGAGAGACAGTTACTATTCAATTCACCATGATTATTTTCACCATGTTATTCAATATTCAGTAATGCAATAAAAATGTCTGCAGCATGTGGTCACTGTTTCATTCAGGGGAAAAAACAAAAGAATCTATGAATGCAGTATTCTTCTCAGTGACAATTTAAAAGAGACTTTGCCATGTGTTATGTGAGATGTCAATTTCCATTAAGGGAACTGAATAAAAAAAACTAATTGCTTAAATGGTAAAAAGTTAAAGAGGTGAATTAACTGTTGATGGAAAAGTTTGTAATCCCTTGGAATGGAGAGCATGGTTTTGTGCACTTTCATCTAGTCTGCCGGTGAGATAACACAGCAAACACCTGTTTTTGGGACTGAGCTTCTGATCTGACATCCAATAAACCACAGATGAGATCACACTTACACAACTCCCACCTCTTTCTGTGACACATGAGATTCTGTGTTTTTAAATTTATTAATAGACATACATTTCAGGACCCAAGGTTTCCCAGCAGAACATTGCCCAAAGCATCACACTGACTCCGGCGGCTTGCCTTCTTCCCATAGTGCATCCTAGTGTCATGTGTTCCCCAGGTAAGCGCCGCACATGCACCCGGCCATCCACGTGGTGTAAAAGAAAACGTGATTCATCAGACCAGGTCACCTTTTTCCATTGCTCCATGGTCCAGTTCTGATGCCCACTGTTGGCACTTTCGGCGGTGGACTGGTCTGCGGCTATACAGCCCCATACGCAACAAACTGCGATGCACTGTCTATACTGACACCTTTCTATCAGAATCAGCATTAACTTCTTGAGCAATTTGAGCTACAGTAGCTCGTCTGTTTGATCGGACCACACGGGCCAGTCTTCGCTCCCCACGTGCATCAATGAGCCTTGGCCGCCCATGACCCTGTCGCCAGTTCACCACTGTTCCTTCCTTGGACCACTTTTGATAGATACTGACCACTGATCTCACAACTGAGGCTTTGTTTCTTGTAATTGCATCTAATGTGACTTAGTTTCTCATAATTGTGTCTACATATCTCAGCATGTGACAATATCTCACAATTGTGACTCTGTTTCTCGTAATTCCGGCTACATATCTCAGAATGTGACTATTTATCTCAACTGTTAACAGTTTCTCGTAATTACAACTTTATATATCCATCTCTTCATATCACACAACTGACTTTGTTTCTTGTAAATGCAACTATATCTTAGAAACTGACTTCATATCTCACAATGCAACATTTTCTTATTTCTTATTAACTTTATCTCACAACTACCGTTTTTCTACAGAATTTTGTTTTGACTTTGTTTTTTACTTTCTGTTAAATATTTTTGTAAAAAGCTCTTTTCGATTCAACGATTCATAGTGATTATGCTCCAAAAAGGTCCAAATTAAACCAGATTTGTCAGTTTGGGAAGAACTACTCCTCTAATAATGTTCATGATGAAGAGTTAATAGAGTTGACTAACAGAAGGAAACAAAGCAGGAAGCGTTAATGAAGCCCAGCCTCTATTTCTGCTTTGATCTGCCGCCCCCAAGGGTCAGGCGCCAGTGATCGAGTGAGAATGCTGACAGGTGCAATCTGGCAACCGCTACACCAATGCTGAGTGTGCAAGGCTTGAAACCAACACCATGTGAAACTCGCTCAAAGAGATGTTTCAACATTAAGACCTTCACTATAGGTGAAGCTGCTCATCCTTTATCTGGGTGAGTCTCAGGAGGACAGAGGTTCTTGTATATATCAGGTAATGGGCCCTGCGCTAATATGAAATAATGTGTGATCAAAACAAGAGAGAAGTTGACATTCATCTGACACAGTTGACACTGAACTGTTTAATTGTTTATAGTGATCCAAAAAAATGTAATTGGACACTTAAGCCACACTTAGAAAGGTCTGAACTTCATTGCATTAAATACAAAATATTAAGTGACATCTGCAAAGAAATTGTGTTAGAGTTTTTCTTACATTTTTCCTTAAATTTTTCTGAGGCATTTTTGCAATTCTTTTAACCAACTGATGTGTAACCACAAATGTAGTTCATCATATTAAAGATAGGGTAGGCAATTTTGAAGAGGCTAGCAATAGCAACCGTTTTAAAAGCATGAGATCCCACCCTCTCTTCAGAGCATTGCCAAAGTCACGCCTCCCTCAAAACACATGAACGCACAGCCAGAGCTGCAAAGCGTCACAAGAGACGGCGTTAAAATACCTCATGTCTCAAAGCACATAACTTTACAATAATAATGAATGTAAACAACTTAGAGATGCTCTGACTTGTACTACCTGACTGCTGCAGATTAATTTCAGTGTTGATAGTGTTGACATCGAAACATAAATCCGAGTCTGAGGACATGAACAGTATGAACGTCATAATTACGGTTACAACATGGTGTGAACGCACGTAAGCTCACTGTTTTGGTTCAGGAGGAACTATGAAAGGCGGCTGCTGTTGGTTGTGGCGCCCAGTGACTCTCTGTCCACAACTCTGCATAGCCTCATTGAACGCGCTCATGACGTGTGATGTCTGCGCGAGCAGGTGCACGGAGGTATAGAAATATGTATGTTGACAGTCAGGTAAGACATCCAATCATTGCATTCGGACCTAATGCAATGATTGGACAAACATTTTTTGGTCCTGAGACTTCCACAGAATATGTACATGTTTTAATATTTAGACCACTTTTATTATTGATTGCAATATCAGGATGTGAAGAGAGTTTCAACCAGTATAACAAAAAGTGTTTATAAAAAAAATTGCCTACACTACCTTTAACTATGAACATAAGTTGTGTACTCAACTATTCAGTGTATACATTTTCGAAGGTTAGCTTCATCTCAAATGGAACACTAACTTTTTTTTGTCACTAAATGGAAATGGAAGTCAATTTCATTTGAGGGAAATGATGTCATAGAGGCATATTCTCTGGTGTTTGATGTTGTCGCTAGCTTGAGCCTGTTAGCTAACACGAGTAATTATGAGAACCCTCAACACACATGACAATTCTTACTATAATGACCATTTTATGTTTTGGTGAACTGGTGGTTAATTCATATAAATTCTACTTTAAATGTTTTCGTAAATCTGCTCATGCAACACCGAGGGTTAGGCTTAGGGGTGGAGCTTAAATCGTACGTTTTGACACTAATCAAATCTTACAAAGTCAATGTAAATCACCAATGTGTAAAATACTTACGTTTTCTCATGAGATCAGGTTGGAACCCTACATGTTCATAAAAAAAACATCAATCACACATGGTAAAGCATTAAACTCACATATGTAAGGTGTTGTTTTCTGCAATGACATTTGTACATTTTAAATGTGACTTCCAAAATAATACAATTATAGAATAATCTGGAGCTTTAAATGAGCTATTACTCTCTATGCAACATTTTTTTATGTCAATTTTTAAAAAGTGTAATTGTAATTTCCACCATGTCAGCATCTCAGGATCAGGATGTTCTCCGCTTACATAACTTTGCTTTATAAAAAAAAGTGAAGTATTATTTGTTTCCTGACACTTTCTTTTGGAGTGGAGATTGCCTTTATCAGTGTCTGCTTGTATTTCTGGGCCGTTGTATACAAAAACTCTTATATATCAACATTAATTTTCATGATTACATTTTTGCTATGAAAGGCATTTAAATTAAATTGCTTATTGGTTGTGTTCAAAAAATTGGCAGAGATATTCAAAAAAATATTACTATTCGATGGCCAAAAAGTATTGGCAAATTGGCTGCATCCCGTTTTTGATGTCCATCCATGCATTTACAGAGGCAGTCATCAAGATTTTTCTGCTACTGATTCACACTTAGAAACCTTCCTTTTGCGACTACTCTTGTATTCATCTGCCAGCAGTTGTGACCCAGTTATCAAGCAATTAGCTGTCTAGTGTACGCATGCTTATATGAAACAATATTCACAGAAAGACTAACATTTCCTCTTAACTTTTCATGCTTAATTTAAATTCAAATTATTGCAACCATGCATATATACTGTAAAGAAGCAGCCAAGAATCCTCCTTGATTTCCCCTGTCTGAATGTGAATCACATACAATAATTATTAAACAGTCCTAAGAGTATTTCAGTGGAACTGAATGCAGGCTGGCAGCAAAAAGAGATTTCTTTCACAGCACTCCAAACATTTCTTTTCACTGAATCCCTGAAGTAACACTCATCAGCTCCAAAAGCAGAGTGATAAAAAAAAAAATCCTTTACTTAAGCGCTTTAGAACTTTTACCCACAGAGAGAAACTGCCTGACTAGTACTTTATCACTGCTTCTACCTTAAAATGAGATCAAGGAGAAACAACACTTAAAACATCTCAACCATACTGAAACATCTTGAGGATTCTTCCTGTTGATATGATTGCTACTGGTTTAGACCGTTTGCTTACGGCAAATTTCAACACCACATACTTTGAAAGGATGCTCATTTTTAATGTCCCAAATTCCATAAAACACAATAATCGTCAGTATCCACCAGCAAATGAACCACTAGCCTACCTGTCAAGCATTGTCAATAGGCTGCTCTTGTACCATGGGAGTTTTGTTGTTTGTGTGAAGAGAAGGAAACAGAGAGAGATGTTCCCTGACATGATGGCAGTGTTTTCTGGCATAGAGCAGGATGTCAATGCCAAACAGGCAGCACTGATGGTGAGGTCTACCTGCAGTCAGCTGTCCCCTCATGCCACAGTTCTTGTGCCCATGTATAATTTAGTCTGCAGTTCAGCTGTGCTGTCAAAATACTCCAAAGTTTCAGTTCATAAACAGTCTCTTTCCCCTTCGCCAGTTAGACAGCAGAAGTGCCACGCCAGAGGCTTCCAGTGGTATAGGTCTTATTGTCTTTCCCCCAGGAACACAACAGCCACGATAATAAAGCAATATAGGTCAACATAGGCCAAACAACAGAGACAGAAATATATAAAGGCAGGCATGCTTGCTCTTTAGAAAAAAGAAAAAAAAAAAACACTCGTTTTTGCTTGAAGATGTTTGACCTGACTATATAGACCCTACTGCAAAGCTGTGTGGCAAAACTGCTGGGTCAAGACCTATAAATGGGACGGCGGTCTGTTCGCTACATGCTAAATACTAAAACCAATGCTAATTGCAAATAATGAAGCTAATCATATAATTGGACATGGTGAGGACAGCAAAATAAATGAGCTTATCAACGTTTAAAGGAACACTCCACTATTTTTGAAAATAGGCTCATTTTCCAACTCCCTTAGAGTTAAACAGTTGAGTTTTACCGTTTTCAAATCCATTCAGCCGATCTCCGGATCTGGCGGTAGAACTTTTAGCATAGCTTAGCATAGATCATTGAATCTGATTAGACCGTTAGCATCTCGCTCAAAAATGACCAAAGACTTTTGATATTTTTCCTATTTAAAACTTGACTCTTCTATAGTTACATCGTGTACTAAGACCGACGGAAAATGAAAAGTTGCGATTTTCTAGACCGATATGGCTAGGAACTATACTCTCAATCCTGCGTAATAATCAAGGAACTTTGCTGCCGTACCATGGGTGCAGCAGGCGCAGTGATATTACGAGAGTATAGTTTCTAGCCATATCGGTCTAGAAAATCGCAACTTTTCATTTTGAATGAAAACGAGTGTTCCTTTAAAAGGGCCATGGAAATGTGATCTACATCTTTAGCAAAAGGCTGAGCATCCAATCAAATGCACAGTATTTTTTACCAAGTGATCATATGTCAAGCTAACCGAATTAGGCAGATGTGAACCTGAATAGTGTGAATGACTTTATTTGTCCTTAAAAATCATCAACAAAACTATGTAAGATAAAATTAATAAATATTCCTATTCAGCCTAGGTTGTACTTTATTTAAAATTGTTTATAAGTTGTTTACTAGTAGTAGTAATACTACTAATAATAATGTATTGATGTTATGGTCACAGTTTAGTGTCCAATTCTCACTATTAACTATAACCTTTGCCTCAATAAACCCCTAATTACTGCTTATTAATAGTTAGTAAGGTAGTTGTTAAGTTTAGGTATTGGGTAGGATTAAGGGATGTAGAATAAGGCCATGCAGGATAATGCATTAATATGTGCTTTATAAGTACTAATAAACAGCAAATATCCTAGTAATATGCATGCTAATAAACTTCGTTAATAGCGAGAATTGGACCCTAAAATAAAGTGTTACCGATATGATTTATTTGTTTATTTGAGAACATATATAAAACATAGTTCAATTATATAATGACATTTCTTACTATTAATCAATTTCTTTTTTTTTTTTTATTCACAGTTTAGCACATATTACACACATACTCCAAAACACAGCGACACAACATCACACAAAAATAGTAGGGACAGTACAAATATATCCTGAGGACAGTAAAGAGGAAAAAAAACAACAACAAAAAAAAACATAAAAAAAAAAAAAAAAATGAATCTACTATTAATCAATTTCTAACAAATGATCGGTTAGTTAATGCTTTTAATGAAAGATAAAGGGACAGTTGACCCAAAAATGACAATTCTGTCAACATTTACTCCGTTCCAAACCTGTATACTCTTCCTTCTTCTGTGGAACATAAAAGAAGATATTTTGAAGAATGCTGGTAACCAAACACTTTTGCCAACTAGTGATGCACCAAGCATGATTTTTCATGGTCGATTCTGTTTTTTTTTACAAGCAAATTGGCTGCTTCCGATACAGGTTGCCCATTGTTTTCTTTGTTTAAACAAATGTATCCGTTGTTTATTTGCTCTATAACAGGCAAACTGGCCTTAAACAAAAAATATCGGTAGCCATTTGAAATTAGAGGCCACCACTGCATTTTAATCACGATCCAAACAAACATGCTACACACATGTAGCATGAGCAGTTCTTTTTGAATTGAATTAGATGTCATTTCAGGATTTAAAGCAAAAACAGATTTTTTTTGGTCTGACTTTAGATTTGTGAAATTATGCTACATAAGACACACATGCACACAACAAAAACAGCAGACGGACTGAACGAAAATGCAAATTCACTCTCCGGCGCTTATGGAACAGCAGCAGTTTATTTGGGTACCGCTATACACAAAGCAGCCCTGTGCTTATAAACACAACTTTTGATTAGAATTACCTCCATATAAAGTATTCTAAAGACAGTCAGTTCCCTTCAGAGATACATTCATTTAAACCCCCACCCCCAATCCATTATTTATATTTGTCTCTGTTCTCTTCAGCCCTGTTTACATCTGGTATTAAGATGCATTTTGGTTTTGAGCTTGTCCACTTTTGACCACTTCCAGAGGTAGTTAAAAACGCATTCGATCCAGATTGCTTTCGTAGTGTAAACGCTCATGTGGTCAAATGTGTTCGAACAGCCACAGAAGACCGCCTACTGACCTAACGTGTAAACATTATAGGAAGTGGGCTAGTCAGACAGGATTTAAACTTTATCGGCTGAAGACCCAAGTTTGTTTTGAAGACGAAAAACGTACCAAGCACAATGTTCTCTCACCATTTCTAATTTCGAACACGCACTCACCGCATTCGGCGTGGTCTTGCGACTATCAGAGCAGAAACGAAAGCTGCTGCTCTCCGTGTATTTTTCCATTGTCTCCGGGCAAAATTGCGTGAGCTTATTTTGTCCATTAGATCAAAAGATCTGAAAAACCCGTACATTTACCTGCCCATAGACCGTCCCCTCGAAGAAATCAGGACAGAAGTGGTTGAAAGTGGACAAAAGAGATGAATTAAAATGCCAGGTGTAAATGGGTTTGTGTCTCCATAATCTACTTGTGATCCGATTGACCAAAACACATCTTAAAGTGCCCCATTATGGTTTTTCGAATATTCCCTTTCATGCAGTGTGTAACATAGCTGTTTGTGAATGTAAACACAATAAATAAAGTTACTGTCGCCCAAAAGGAAGAATCAACTCTGAACCGCCTATATGAGTCATTTTTTTGTTCGAATCTTACTGCGTGATAGTTCTACGTCACTAAAAAATACATTTGCATAATGCCTGCCTATGTTGTACGTTATCTGTCCACTAACAACTTGACCAGCCCTCAAACACGTTATTTTACTGACGACTGCTTCTCAAATCTCAGAGTTCAAAGCAGGATTCGCAAAACACTTGACTTGGAAAGACGGGTCAGTACTCAGTTTATTTGGACCAGCTTGCTCCTCAGAATCACAACCTGTAAGTATGAATAATTATTGTTGTACAGTGGTGTGAAAAAGTGTTTGCCCCCTTGTTAAATATGATCAAAGATGGCTGTAAAAAAATAAAGCTGCATTGTTAATCATTTTGATATTTTATTTAAAAAAATTGCAAAAATCTAACCTTTCATTGAAGTAAAAGAATTGAAAGTGGGGGGGGGGGGGGGGAAATCACATTATGAAATAAATGTTTTTCTTCAAAACACAGATCAGAGACCATTCCTTCATACAGAATCTCTCCAGATCCTTCAGATTCCCAGATCCATGTTGGTGCTTCTTCTCTTCAGTTCAGCCCACTCATCTTCTATAGGGTTCAGGTCAGGGACTGGGATGGCCGTTGCAGAAGCTTGGTTTTGTGCTCAGTGACCCATTTTTGTTTTGATTGCCAAAAAAGCTAATTTTTTTTTTTTGTTTCATCTGACCATAGAACCTGTCTTGTTTGAAGTTCCAGTAGTGTCAGTTACTTTTCAAACGTTCTATGGACAGATGAAACAAACACAAAAGAGCTTTTTGGCAGCAAACACTTAAGATGGGTTTGGTGCACACAGGGATAAAAAAGTACCCCATGTGTAAAATGAAATACTCTGCTGTATCTTTAATGTTGTGGGCCTAATTTTCTGCCAGAGGTCCTGGACATCTTGTTCAGATACATGGCATCATGGATTCGATCAAATACCAACAGATAAAAAATCAAAACCTGACAGCCTGCGCTAGAAATCTTATAATGGGCCATGTTTGGATCTTCCAACAGGACAGTGATCCAAATCAAAACAAAAATGGGTCACTGAGCACAAAACCAAGCATCTGCAATGGCCATCCCAGTCCCTGACCTGAACCCTATAGAAGATGAGGGGGCTGAACTGAAGAGAAGAAGCGCCAACATGGATCTGGGAATCTGAAGGATCTGGAGAGATTCTGTATGGAGGAATGGTCTCTGATCTCTTGTCAGGTGTTCTCCAAACTCATCAGGCATTATAGAAGAAGACTCAGAGCTGTTATCTTGGAAAAAGGAGGTTGCAAAAAGTATTTAATAAAAGGGGGCAAATAATTGTGGCCAACGTGTTTTGGAGAAAAACATTTATTTCATAACGTGATTTCCCCCCCACTTTCAATTCTTTTCCTTCAATGAAAGGTTAGATTTTTGAATTTTTTTTTAATAAAATATCAAAAGGATTAACAATGCAGATTTATTTTTTTACAGCCATCTTTGATCATATTTAACAAGGGGGCAAATACTTTTTCACACCACTGTATATATTTTCTACTGGGTGTATTTTTAGTTTTGTGTTTTATATTGTGTAATTCATGTTATTACTGTTATATTGAAATACTTCTGCTAAGCAGCTGTGGGCCACTATTACCTGATGACACGTCGTTCCACTATTGTCGTTCTTACTACTTTGAGTAAAGATAAAGGATGGAGCAAGATTTGTTTTGCAAATTTTAATTTTACATCAGTTATTCACATTAGTGTTTGGCTAACATATGCACCATTATCGATGCAGTTAATTCAGTTCCCGCACGTACATTGCAATAAATTAGAAATATACACATTGGTCTGTTGATGGACACACACTTGTTAATGCCAATGGTGAGGAAATACAGCTGCAACATCTCATAATGTACCTCAAAATGAGTAGCGTCCTGCTCAAGTCGTCCTTGCGATGGATGTTCGTGTTGAATAACTATTTCTTCCAATGTTACATCATCGGACTCGCACCTGGATTGATATGGTAAAATCAATACTGTCTTTACAGTGTGTACAATCTCTGAGCTTTAGGAAGACTCCGCACGGAGATGAAGTTTATGGTAATGGGGATTTTTTTTCCGCAGACTGGGCCATCTGACCAATCAGAGCAGAGTAGCTTGCGGAAAGGAGGGATTAATGCTGCCTTCACGTGCTATCGTAATTTTCGTAAATACTAGTTTCCTAGTTAAAAATTGGACATGAACGCCCTCTCAAGTCAAAATCTGAATGCGATGGGCTCGTAATCACGACTTCAGAAGTCACAATGTGGTGATGTGCAATGTATATTATGAGAAAATGAAAGTGTTTTTTGACTTTTGATGCATTTAAACCTGTTGTAGGAGACCTCCAAAACAAAATCAGGAGCGTTTAAAATCGCATAATAGGGGCACTTTAACACCAGGTGTAAACAGGGCCTTCTTTGCGTCCGTCTTCAGCATGTCCCGTCTCTGGCCTGTCCTGTTTACAGACGTTTCTCAACATATCTTCTTTTATTTTCCACAGTAGAAAGAAAGGTTTGGAACGACATGAGGGCGAGTAAATGATAGCAGAGTTTTCATTTTTGGATGAACTATCCCTAGTTTTAGAGTTACCAAGAAAATGTAGTTTTATTATTTTCTTTTCTTTATTTTATGGAGATCTCATATGACACAAGCTGACATTTGCTGTAAAAGCTCAGTTAGTCATTCCTTGTCATCAGCTAAAGAGTTAGCAATGGCCTGAGAGTTGCCCTCATGCTCCACTAATGGCATGAGATCATTAGCTGTGTCAGTGTGGACAGAGTGGCAGCAAAGGTTTAAGTCACCATTAAGTCAGGCTAAATTTAGTCAAGCTTATGTCATCATATCTTATTGTGCTCAGCTATCTATTAGTGATAACAACTGTCAATCAAACAAATATGGCCAAGCGCTCTAGTTAGTGTATTCCTGTCATGACCCTGTTACAAGATCACATACTCAGTAAGAGCATATTTTTATGGCTGGTGCATGAAGTACCCCAAGGAAAATAATGTAGCTCCTGCAATGCATTGTGGGTGAATGAAAACAACTCCTTCATTAAGGCCCATCTTCCATAGCAGAGATGAATATTTCAAATCTCCTGTGGTGCATTTACTTTGCTTACTCCATGCCCATTGCAATTAATGTTTAAAGCTGCATCACTTAAAATAAGTGAAACCAAGTTTCTCTTTCTCATCAGTGGGGACACAATCTATACAGCCATGTTCATAAAGAGAGCAATTAATTAAGAAAGACCTGGGAAAGAGCAGCAGTAGAGATAGAATGGAAATCAATGAAAGAGTAATGGTTTCATTTTGGCATGGATCAATGAGTTGAAAAGAATGCATTATGCCTGGTGTGACTTCAGCGCAGGGCACGGCTGTCAGTGGCAGGGGCAAATGTCACAAACTATCTTTCATTTGATATATTTAAATAGGTAAAAGAGAAACGGTGTAGGGTTGGGTGATGTATTGAATATTCACAACACATTCGCAATGATTTTGCTGAACATAAATAATAAAGCAACATAAATATTGCAATGCTTTTAATGCGCTTTTGAAAAGAGAGACTACTTTCGTGATCCCTTCTTCTCTCAAAACCAGAGTGTCTTCGATTTAAACTTCAGTAGCAAAAATGGTGGTGATTTGATTCATGTCTGTGAATTAATTCAAAGAAAATTGATTACAAATTTGTTCACTCAGAAAAGTTCTCCATCAGTGATGTTATTGTTAATTAAAACTAAAACGATTAAAATCGTTATCATTAATTGAAATTAAGCTGAAGTGAAATAAAATAAAAACATTTTTTTATTTCAGTAGTTGCCAAGGCAACATTTCTATAGACACTAAGTACTAAATTTACAGAAACTAAAATAAACAGAAATATATAAAACAAAACTAATACAAATGAAAAAAGCACATAACAAATTGACTAACAAAACTAAAATGAAAACAAAATATAAAGTAATATGTTAATAACTACTAATTGTATATAAATACAAGTATATAAATAATACAATAAGTGACAGTGTTTATATAAATGAAAATATATAGATATAAATAAATATTGTTGCTTATTTTTTGACATTATATTATATTAATTTAATTTAAATTAAAGTGCTGCCAAATGGATTAATCACGATTAATCGCATCGCAGTATAATTATTATGTATATATAAATACACACTTATTCATGTATATACTGTATAATAATTTTTTCTAAAATATATACATGCATGTGTGTGTATTTATATATACATAAAAATTACACACACGTATATATTCTTTCTACTGTTTATTTAGTAAACAAACAAAAAAAACATTTGGAGTAATTGGCTACAATGTCTGTTCATCACAATGATCATTACAAAAAACACAAAAAAACACAATAACAAACCCATGGTCTTGTCATGTATTATACTACATACATAATCCAAATCCTACAACAGCTCTCATCTCACATCACCTACCCAGAATATTGTCAATTACATAAAGCATTTTTAACAGCATCTTCTCTGCTAACCATTCAATGTAATATTTAAAGGAGAACATGATTGCAAAAAGAGCTCTGCAAGCTGGAAGATTAATCCTGAACAAGGGCATTTCTATACAAGAAATGCATTTCAGTCCCATCATGCCCCTGTTTTAATCTCACCAAGACTTCCAACCCTGTTTTAGAGACACATTCCCAACATAAAGGTGAAAATAACCCTGCAAAATGAAAGGAAGAAACTCTGCTAGCGTGCAGCCATTAGTGAATGGTGACATTACAATTATGCTTATAGCTAATTGGATTATTGCCTAAGCAGGTATCCATGGATACACGAAGCTAAACCTTGTGAAAGTACTGTAGGAATACTAATTGAATTGTGAGTAACTGTAAAACTGGGTCACACAAACACACACACACACACACATTGGGTTTCCAAGTTTTATGGGGACCTTCCATAGGCTTAATGGTTTTTATACTGTACAAACCGTATATTCTATCCCTAACCCTAAACCTATCCATCACATAAAACTTTCTGCTATTTTAGATGTTCATAAAAGGTCATTCTGTATGATTTATAAGCTTGTTTCCTCATGGGGACCAAAAAATGTCCCCACAAGGTCAAAATTTACTGGCATTACTATACTTGTGGGGACATAACGTAGTTTATTTGATCCACATTTGGTCCCCATAGCGTAGTGAATACCAGGACCACACAAGCACGCAGTCTCACACACACAAAACAATAGCTGATGTAGGCTCTCAAAGCTTTTCCGACATGTTCTGGAACAGACACCTTCTCTGAAAACACAGAAACTGTTAGAGGTTAAATGTTATTTCCCTTTATAAGCCTGAAAAAACTGACAGCTGAAATCCTCCCACAAGAAAAGCTTCAGGTCGTCAGTTCCAGAGCACAAGAGACTGTGAGACTGTGTGGGAGCTAGAGGAGGGAAAAGAGAGAGAGAGAGAGAGAGAGAGTGCAGAGGTGAAACAACTATTATAATGGCCACAAACAACAATGACTTTAACGGCGCCTACATGCTACAAGCAGGGATATTCAACATCCGGTCCAAATGCGTCCTGCCAAGATTATTGATGGCCCGTCGCCACAATCTGCACTTTTGAGAATTTGGCTTCTGATTCTCTCTGCACTGCACTGTCATTGTAACGAGTGTCTACCAGTCTTGGGGAGGGTCCCAT
This sequence comes from Coreius guichenoti, assembly GCA_039654105.1. Lineage (NCBI taxonomy): Eukaryota > Metazoa > Chordata > Actinopteri > Cypriniformes > Gobionidae > Coreius > Coreius guichenoti. Next base: position 45,653,675 of record CM077169.1, on the reverse strand, counting down.
TTTTTTTTTTTTTTTTTTTTTAAGGTTTGTGGACATGGTCAAACTACTTCCTCATATAATATTAAATATAATTTATTATATAATAAAAAAAAGTCTCTTATGCTCACCAAGGTTGCATTTATTTGATCAAAAATGCAATGAAAGCTGTAATATTGTGACATTATAATAACAATTTTAAAGTATTGTTCTCTATTTTAATATATTTAAAAAATATAATTTATTTCTGCAATGGCAAAGCTGAATTAACTGTCTTTACTGTAACCTTTGATCGATCTAATGAGTCCTTGTTGAAAAAAAAGTATTGGTAACACATTAGTTTAGGGTCCAATTCTCACTATTAACTCTTTCCCTGCCAGCGTTTTTGAAAAAAGTTGCCAGCCACCGCCAGCGTTTTTGATAATTTTCACAAAAATGTCCAGGTCCCCAGAATATTTTGTTGTATGAATATCTGAACATGCAATATATCAACACTTTTTCACAAAAAAAGCAACATTTTGAGCAAAAAGCTAAGTAAATCACATTTTTGTCAAAGACTATGTCTGGATCGGATTCAGAATGATGATGAAAACACAGATGGAGTAGATCGAGTCCATCAACATCCCTAATGCTTCATAGTCCTATAGTCCTCCCTATACATTAGGCAGTTTTGATTTATATGCTGTTTAATGTTGATGATCACGTTATTTTACATATGCATATGATTACATAAGATATCGCTTGTTTCTGAATCTTCTTCGCATGTGTTTTGATCAGGAGGTTCAGTACTCTTTCAGAAGATGCGTAATAGCGCCCCCTACCGTATAACAGTGAAAACACGGAAACCCGGAAAATTCTGTCATTGGCGGGGAAAGAGTTAACTAGCATGCATACTAGGATATTGGCTGTTTATTAGCACTTATAAAGCACATATTAATGCCTTATTTTGCATGACCATATTCCACATCCCTTAACCCAATACCTAGACTTAGTTCCTTACTAACTATTAATAAGCAGTAATTAGGAGTTTGAGGCAAACGTTGTAGTTAATAGTAAGAATTGAATCCTTATCTAAAGTGTAACCAAAGTATACATTTCTTTAATTAATACCTTTAACTTTTGAATGGTATCACAGTTTCCTTTCAAAACATTAAGCATCAAAAACAGTTTTCAACAATGATAATATTAAGAAATGTTTCTTGAGCACTAAATCAGCATATTTCTGGAGGATCATGTGACACTGAAGACTGGAGTAATGATGCTGAAAATTCAACTTTGCCATCATGCAGCCTTGGTGAGCATAAGAGACTTCTTTATAAAAATAAAAAATAAAATATATATATATATATATATATATATATATTTTTTTTTTTTTTCAAAACTTTTGACCGGTAGAGTATATTGTATTTTTTATTTAATGATACAATAAGTGATTTTGGTCTGACTCTCATACTAGATGTAAGAATTCCTGAGACTGAATCTGGCTGAACATATAATTTGTTTTTCCGGGGGAATTTGGTTGTATTTTATTTAGGGATTTCACTGACCTGATTCACCTGACCTTTTTAACTTTTATTGCTCCTTCACTTTCGGCTTCTGGCAGGTGAAGAGATGTTTTCAAGGGCAGATAGACAACAGCAATTGTGGGATGAACTATAACACAAGGAGCAGCTCGGAAAAAGTTTCCCTGCAGTGGTTTCAACAAATCCTTAAAGGCACAATATGTAAGATTTTTAGATTCAAATATCAAAAACCACTAGAACAATGTTATATATTTTGTTGACCTGTGCACTTGCATTATCCCAAATGTTTCCAACAATGTTTAAATCCAGAGAAATCAGCTATTTTAACCGGTGTTACGGCCCGTGTCAATGGCATCATATCCGTGCTACCCTTGATTTCCATAGAAACCATGGAAACACCAAAGACGCTTTAATATAGTATGTATTTTATTACAGGCGAGCAACTGTTTGGATATACATTTATATGCCATTTTTTATGACCATATTCTACATGCCTTAATCCTACCCAATACCTAAACTTAACAACTACAACAACTATCTTACTTGCTATCAATAAGCAGTAATCAGGAGTTTATTGAGGGAAAACTCTAGTTAATAGTGAATATGTGTTCCTTAATCTAAAGTGTCACCAAATATTGTCATCATTGATTGGTGCATAGCGACAAACTGCTGGTGCAAGATTCAAACTTTATGCGTTCCATCTAGTAGCAAAAAACTGCTAAAAGCACCAAAACATCTAAGTTTTGAAAGCAAAATCAAATTAAATCACAGTGATTTTATTTACTTGAATATAATTTAGTCAAAACTTTGGTTATGCGTCACAAGTCCTCAGACCAAGCTAAAGCCTCTTCCAACTGGTTTACATCAGCAGTGGACTGAATATATGTGAAAGTGTGTTACTTCTTCAGCAAAATAAACAGCAAATTAATGCCACCTAATTTATATCCATGAGCCATGCTGATAAGTTTTATAATATGCCCCACCTCCCAAATTTTCAGATCGTTTCTATGCCCATGTAAGAGTGTGCGTGTTCACCCCAGTATTCTCCTAATCCACGTCTCAATGGAGACCTTTACAGTTAATTAAAGAGAAATACAAAGACTCCTCAACTAGAATAATCTTTTATAAGCGACTAAAATAACAGTAGTGTAATAAGGAAAAGCAGCCCCAGGTCCATTATAAGATAATCACTTACTATGAATTAGCCAATAATTAAAATTGTATCTCTTCTATTCAAAGGTGGATATCATTTTACTCATGATCAAGTTCACAAAAAGATAAGGAGGCTGTTCTTTTACCAGTGCAAATGTAAGACGCTGTTGGAGAAGCTACTATTAAATGGTGGATTAATAAACCACAAGCTTCTATAATGTAGTTTAACTATAGTTATGCTACTCTAAAGCAAAAGCAGTTAGCAATTGCTATTTAAACATAAGGAGGTTTTTATATCAACTTTTAAATGATATGATTATGTGTCACAATGTATAAGATGTAAACTGTGGCTGTCATTTCTTGACAAATCTATTTAAACACATTAAATAATGAAGACATCATTAACAGGTTAAAGGGTTAGTTCACCCAAAAATTCAACCCTCATGTTGTTCCAAACCCGTAAGACCTTCGTTCATCTTCAGAACACAAATTAAGATATTTTTGATGAAATCCGAGAGCTCTCTGACCCCACATAGACTGCAATAGAATTGCAACTTTCAAGGCCCAGAAAGGTAGTAAGGACATCATTAAAGGGGTCATAAACTGCATTGTTTTATTGTTTTATGAGGTTTCCTGGGGTGCACTTATAATGTTAGAATGCTTTTTACATCAAAAATTGTCATAATTTATAAATAAAAGGCACTTTTCCTACCCTGATTTTAGCCCTCTGGTTTGAACGCTCTGTTTTAAGGGGCGTGTCTGCTGTGAGACTTCAGTGTAAACGCCCACTGCTGTGATTGGCTAACGTCTTTCCATTTGAAGCAGCTAAGTATTACTCTCTTTTTTAGCACGTTTTTACTATTACAGCTCTCATGGTTAACTAATCGTGAAAAGTGTTGCATTACATTTAGATCTATGGCATTATATTCAGATCGTGGCATGAAAGGTTGCAGGAGATGAACATTGTAGCCGATCACAGACATGCTGAGCGCATGAAAGCAGTGATCTCGTCATTGCAACTCAGTTTCTGTACGCTAACGAATGCTTTCATCTTCACTAACAGTGCAAACGTGATATAGTTAAGAGATTCGTTGAATAAAACGGGAGTCACTGATAAACGCGTCACTGATAAACTCTCGTTGTTTGATTGACGGCTCCGGCGCGCGCTGCTCCAACGATTGCAAAGGGGGCTTTCTTTGATCGCTTTCTTTATAGAATTTAATCACCGTTAAATAACAGATTATTATTCCTACTAAGAGAACCAACGCAAGTTGACGTTTAGTCACTGGTTTGATTTATTGACACACAGACAAAGAACATCTGACTGTACACGAATCATTACATTTAAGATCAGGCATTAGAATTAACACAATTACTTACATGTTGCATTACTGTCGAGCCCAGGCACTGCACAGTATTTTGTAATCCTCAACGGCATGTTTATTGCTTGGTAGCTCGATCTGGTTTAACACCAGGTAGGCCTATGTTACTTTTAGGCTACCTATTCTATTGCATGTCATGCGTGAATCGGTGGGCGGGGCTAAACAGGCAGTGATGAAGTAGGCGTTGATCTTCTTCTGCAGAGGCGGTGCTTGTCTCCCTTTGACGTCATAGATCCCCACTTTGAAAAACCTGTCGTTTGCTGGGCCTGGTGTCAATAAAAGCTTGTATTGGACTAACAAGGAACTTTTCAGTTCTGAAACTTACAGGATATTCTTATAGTATGATGACCTCTTATATGTCAAAAGCTCAAGGAAAATTAGATTTCTCAGTACATGACCCCTTTAAAATAGTCCATGTGACTCCAGTGGTCGATGAAAGTCGATGTCTTTACCACCTTTCTGGGCCTTGAAAGTTGCAATTCCGTTGCTGTCTATGGAGGGATCAGAGAGCTCTCGGAATTCATCAAAAATATCTTCAAAAATTTGTGTTCCAAAGATGAACGAAGGTCTCACAGGTTTGGAACGACATGAGGGTGAGTAATTAATGACAGAATTTTCATTTTTGGGTGAACTATTCCTTTAAGTAAAAATATAATGATTATGCATATATTTAGCAGACTGCTACTCTCTCTATATTTGTCTAGTTAACTAACAAGCTATGGACATTAATTGGCTTTCCTGAGGTAATTGTCTCGCTACGTGACATTGTTTACAAGCTGTTTTATAGTGTTTCTGAGGTTGGAACACTGACTGAGCGATTATATGAGACATGATACATTTCACTAAGTTGTTCTGTTTCCCTCTGATGTTGATTTGTGTTTATTTTGTAATATAACTAGTAGTAAAGTGGAAGAGATGATAGGTCCACATGCACTCTGTGCTTTGCTTGAACTGAGGCGGCTACAGCAATCGGTCATGCTACAATAAAGAGCATCAAAACTGCATTAATTGTTTGAATTTAGTGATAAAATAGGCAGAATTTGACAGTGGAGCCTTTGCTCAAAATAATGAATTGGTTTGAGTAGAGTAACCTTATAAATTATACAAATGAGTTCAATCAAATCAACTTTTATGAGTATTTAGAACTTTTTTTTCTTTTGATTTCACAAAATTGACATTTTAAGTAATCTGAATTGTTTCATTGTTTTGAGTTTTATAAACTTGTTTCTTTTAATTTAGACAAACCTAAATTTGACTAAAACTGGGCTGGGATTTCTATTTCCCAGCATGCTTTGCCATGATATTCGAAAGGGAGAGTAAATGGTAAAATTAAGAGTTACACACACACACATATATATTATATATATATATATATATAGTGCAAGATTAATGTTAAGTGGGAGTGTTTAAATAATAGCTTCAGTATTTATGATTTAATGTTTTGCTATGCTAATTTGGAAGAGTTTCTGTTACGGGTTTTTTGTAGGGTTACCATCATAGTGACGAGTGGAGCATGAGCTTAGTTTGAGAACAGATATATGTTAAATGCTTTATATTGCTGTACTCATTCAGAAAGTGCTATGCTATGCTAATGCTATCAAAGCATTGTGTTACCAATTAGCAAGGTAGCATTTACTGAATTAGCTAGTTAAAGCTAGCCAAGTTTCCACTACTAAAAATATATAAATTGAGATTACATGATAATTTTAAGTTAAATGTATGAATTAGCATAATCAAATATTTCAAGTAAAGAGCAATTAAAATGTATGAGTACAAAATAAAAATCTGCCAGTTCTGCTTACTTAAACTTTGAATTACTTAACTTAAAAATTTGGATGTAACTGATTACCTCAACATTTTTGAGGTTTACAGTGTAGCACAACATTTACACCAAATACAACGAATAAGACTATAAAAACCCTCCAGTTTCAATAGCTTCTATAATTGCTATATAGAGATGTAAACATTGCGCATGGCAGCAAAAACTACAAAAAAGACCTCAAACAGACCTACATAAAACATCTCAAAGAGATTTGGTGGATCGTTTTGGAACTGGTTCATTACTATGAACCATCTGAACTTCTCATTGCTACAGACAAGAGGATAGCTTAGCATTGTAGCATTTTGTTGTGCTACACATCTTGTTATCAAAAGTAGCTGCTAAGGTACAGGCATATGTAGCTAATTTAGAAGTATATGGCCATTTTACATACTCAATTCCCAGCACTGTAAAACATAACAGGTTGTTTCTTAACTCTAGATCTGGGAATCATGCCCTTCCCTCATATTCGTTTCCCCTGTGTCTGCAGTTTCCTTAAAGCAGATTGAATTGCTCTACTGTGGAGTTCTCTAGCTAGCAAGAATCTATTCAAATCATTATCACTTCAAAGAGCACCACACCACTGCTCTGCATTACATTTTTAATGAGGCTCCTATATGTTATCACTCGCATGTGGTATTAAATTTGTGCTTTGAGGTAGAGTTTTAAGTACATACCCTATTCTGGTATCTCTACATTAGGTTAACTCAGTATCTACTGTAAGGCAAGCATAATTTGGGGCAATTAAGATATAAATCAAAACCGTCCTAAGTTGTTTCACTGATAAATGCGAGAATTAATTACTGTAGCCATTTAGAAACAACTGGGAGCTGTACAGGGAGGATATGCTTGCATGCATCACCTCTTGGGGCTTTCAGTAAGCCAGAGTGTGTCTGTGTAGATAATGTTTTTCAGATCTAGGGAATCATTTTTAAATTCTTTTCCTCTTCCCATTTAAATGAGTAGCCATGGGTGCTTGCCACTCAAAAAAGACATACACAGAAACGCACTACGACACACAAATTTAATTTCCAAGGATGAAGCTATCTCTGACATCTCAGAGTAAAGCACACAGTAGATATAGTGAACAAGAAGCAGTGGCACAGTGACCGAAATTGAAAGTGAGAATGAGAGAGAAGGAAATACAGAGGTTTTTTTTGTTGTTGTTGCTGTTGATGAACTGTTATTTAAAGTCAATATAAAATCAAAAATCAAGCCTTTTTAATGTATAAGTTTCTGGTTTTATTGTGGACGATTTATTAGACATATTATTCTAAAGCAAAAATGTTTGTCTTAGTAATTGTTCTTCTTGTAGTTGAATATTCAGTGTAATGTGGAATTGTGTCAAATTTATGAAGGTAAAATGGCTTGTCAATGTCATTTCATGCTGACACTTGGGAGACAATTTTGGGGAAAGTAGAAATAAATAAAGCAGGGTTTCCTAAACCAGGTTTTGTGAAGGAACTGTAGTGAGTTTATGAACACTGCAAAAAATGCTTTTCTTATTTAGTATTTTTGTCTTGTTTCCAGTCTAAATATCAAAAAATTCTTAAATCGAGATGCATTTACTAGATAATTAAAATGCCATAAGACATTTTTTCTTGTTTTCTGGAAAATAAAATCAAGATTACGTGAATTTTTGCTTAAAACAAGCAAAACATTATCTGCCAATGGGGTCAGAAAAATAATTTTGTTTCTGTTTGAAATCTTGTTTCTTGTTTCTGTCCCAAACAGAAACAAGATTATTTTTCTGACGCCATTGGCAGAAGATTTTGCTCGTTTTAAGCAAAAACTCGCTTCATTTAGATTTTTTCCCCCAGAAAACAAACAAATCTTATGGCATTATACTTTGAAAGTGTTGCTGCGTGCTTGTGTAGTCTCTTCTTTTCTTTGGCCTAAAGTTGAAATAAGGCAATTCATTTCTAAGAGTAAAATCCTGCTTGCAATAAAACCCAGCAGTGTCCAAAACCTAGTAATTTGTAAAGTGCATACAAGCCTTATTGCAGCTAGCTTCATCTTTATAAGCCTCCTCTTTAACCTTGAATTTCCCCCTCTAGGCCGGGTAATCTCTCTCAGCATTCACTCTTGGAATAATGAAAATTATGGCAAGTCTGCATGCAACCCAACTGTGAGAGCCCAACACTCATAGCAGTAAGAATGGAACTGAAATAACAGAAAATGCTTGTGGGTCATTTTATATATATATATATATTTCTGGATTTTAAATTACACATCCATTAGCACCTCTGTGGGAAAGCTTTAATACTGCTCTGGAGCATGAGTATCTTAAAGGTAAGAGAGAGGGCAAAGCAGGGAAAAGCAGGGCCACCAACAACACTGTAAAAAAACAACTTGCTGCCTTAAATGTGTTAAGTAAAATCAACTTGGCTGTGCAAGTCATTTCAACTTAAATTACATTAAACTGGCTTAAAAAATGAGTTGAATCTCATATATTGTAACTTAAAAAAATAAAGTTTAAATTGGCTTATTTTGATGAGTTGAAGTAATGTAAAAACATATGCTGTCATGACTTATTGATTATGTCATTTTTTACAGTGAATGTCAAGCGAACAAAAGTGATATTCTTTATCAAAACGTCACATTGCTAGAAAGAACAGTAAAATCAAGCATGGAAAGTGAAATTATGTACATGCGATGGTCACTTCAAAGAAGTAACTGTATCGCTCATGGTCATGTGAACCAGGGTGGCGAATCCTCAAAATTAATTTTAAAGCTAGATGGTGGGAGAGTTTGATTAAACGTATAAACGGAATAATTTAAGTTGTTTTGTTTGTGATTTTTACACACATTTATGTCATACATTTCATGGGTAAGAAATGAGTTTAATAGTACATACGTTAGGTAGTGGTGAGCAGTGTCCAAATAAGAGAAGGCAAGTTTTAAAGTTGAGAGCAGAGAGGGAACACACACAGACATGCATATTAAGCCTATTTTAAAAACTTCATTATAACATGTATATTGCAATCAAGTCGGCATTATTCTTTTACAGGAAGACATTCAAACTCAACATTTTTTAAGATGAAACCACTTTAAATTACTGAACTAATATTTAGTTCCATAACCATTGTTTTTGATAACTGCTGCACATTTGCGTTTCATCGAGTCAACCAACTTCTGGCACCTAGAAACAGGTATTTCAGCCCAGGATGAACAAACTACATTCAATTTTTGAGTTTTGCTTCAGAAACTGCATTTTTTAATGTCACCACACAAGTTTTAAATAGGGTTGAGGTCAGGGGATTGAGCAGCCCACTCCATTACCTCAATCCTTTTCGTCTGAAACCTCGCTTACTCGTGTGTTACTCGTGAGTCTTTGTCTTGTTGAAAGACCCATTTCAGGGGCATTTCCTTTTCGTCATAGGGTAACATAAGTATTTTGATGTATTCAAACTGATTCCTGGTATGCGATAAATAGGTCCAACACCATAGTATGAAAAAAATCCCCATACCATAATTGCAGAGTGTGGCTTTAACTCAGTATCCGGGTCGCCTAACGTACTGTCAATGACCACTAGACCTGAAAAGAACAATTTTACTCTCATCAGTCCACAGAATGTTACGCCATTTCTCTTTGGGCCAGTCAGTGTGTTCCATGGCAAATTCAACCGATTCTGCACATGCTGTTTTTTCAACAATGGTGCTTTATGGGGGCTTCTTGCTGTTAGTTGCTGTGGTCGATCAAACGTCTTCTGACTGTAACGGTACAGGTAATTTTAGATCATCTTTCTGGAGGTGATGATTGGCTGAATCTTTGCCATTCAGACTATTCTTCATCTATACAATATGTTATATTGTGCCTGATCAACCTGATCCCATGAGAAAACAACTATTTTATGAGGTGGTAATTTTGTACGAATTTGGAAACGTATGCTTTTTTAGAAAAAAAATTTAAATGTGAAGGTCCAACCTTATTTATGTTCAAATAAATAGCAGTGTGTTAATTAAAGTGAATAAAGCGCAAATATTGTTTAATAGCTTTTATTTCCATATTTCAAATGTACTGGAAACATTACACATTCAATTCCAAATCAAAGCATTAACACATTTGATCAAGTCTGCGTTATTCTTTAACAGGAAGCAAAGAAAAGGAATATTAATCTGTTTAAAAAAATAGCAGTGTCAACATTTTATCTCTTCAAACTCAACATTTTTTTTAAGATTAAACTTCACTTTAAATTACTGAACTAATATTTAGTTGCATAACCATTGTTTTTGATAACATTTCAGCCCAGGATGGACAAACTACATTCCACAGTTCCTGTGAATTGTTGGGTTTTGCTTCAGAAACGGCATTTTTAAATGTCACCCCACAAGTTTTCAATGGGGTTGAGGTCAGGTGATTGAGCAGGCCACTCCAGTACCTCAATCCTTTTCGTCTGGAACCAAGATGTTGCTCGCTTACTCATGTGTTTAGGATCGTTGTTTTGTTGAAAGACCCATTTCAGGGGCATTTCCTCTCCGGCATAGGGCAACATAATCTCTTCAAGTATTTTGATGTATTCAAACTTATCCATGATTCCTGGTATGCGATAAATAGGTCCAACACCATAGTATGAAAAACATCCCCATTCAATAATTTTTGCGCCACCATGCTTCACTGTCTTCACAGTGTACTGTGGCTTTAATTCAGTATCCGGGGGTCGCTTGATGTACTGTCGATGACCACTAGACTTGAAAAGAACAATTTTAATCCATAGAATGTTACGCCATTTCTCTTTGGGCCAGTCAATGTGTTCCATGGCAAATTTTAACCGATTCTGCACATTTAACCGATTCTGCTTTATGGGGGCTTCTTGCTGTTAGCTTAGCTTCGATCAAACGTCTTCTGACTGTAACAGTACTTACAGGTAATATTAGATCATCTTTGATCTTTCTGGAGGTGATGATTGGCTGAGTCTTTGCTATTCTTCGATCCGTTTTAACAGTAGTTGCTTGTTTTATTCCGCGTTTCAGGTTTTTCTTGCCATTTTAAAGCATTTGAGATAATTTTAGCTGAGCATCTTATAATTTCCTGCACTTCTTTATACGTTTCCCCCTCTCGAATTAACGTTTTAATCAAATTACATTGTTCCTCTGAACAATGTTTGGAATGGCCCATTTTACTCAGCAATTCAGAAGGAAATATATTTTATAACAATGTGTGAAACATTTGCTTCAATTATTCCTTAATAAAGGACAATTAATGACACCAGAATGCGTGAATTATCTAATTAAACTCCACACTGCTATTATTTTGAACACGCCCAGAAATATCACTACTACTAATAACAGTGGTTCATCAGGTAACTGATGTTGTACTGCTATTTTTTTAACACAGCTGTATTTGCAAGAATTATATTAGCCGCAATAATAAGTAATTCCTGTAGTAAGAGCAGCTAATGGACACTGTGACACAGAAATATAATTACATCACTACACAAAAATAAAAAATGACTTATTAAGTTGTAAATAATGGCTAAAAGGTGTTTACTGTACATTCAGTTAATCAATAATTACTAGGTTATTTTAGTTTATTTATAACATAAATGTGTATCTTTCAAATGTTTAATAATTTGTAAATAATGGCTAATATGCCCTTACTGTATGTTAAGTTAATCATTAATTTCTATTGTGTTCATGCTTAACTAATGCTTAATTGTGAACAAGTTGATCATTAATTAATGCTTAACTAATGCATTATTCTGGACCCTTAAAAATAAAGTGTTACCAAACAGGTATTTACACAATAAGTACATTGTATCAATTGATTATTTGAAAAGTTATTACATATTAGTTACACAGTAATAGACACTTACTAAAAGTGGGTCTTAGTTTTCAATGTATACTGCATAGCTCGCAGTCAGTAGTGTGCTGGAACCCATTAAGAACACAGCCAGTGTTAATCAAACCAAAAGGATTTTGCAAAACGCATTCAAGCTGCATACATTTGCACTTTTATTGAGCATATCAAACCTTATTTCTCTAAAGATGCTGGATCACACTCACTTAAGAAGTATAAAAGTATATACTTATCATTTACAGAAGCAGAGCACATCTCTAAAATCCTCTTTCATAAAAATGTGAGACCGATTTGAAAGTGTTTTAATGTTCTTTACTCAGCTGCACAAACTGAAAGGTAATGTAATAAACCAGCAAAGCTTGAACAATTTTCCAGATGGTCAGCTCTAAAGATGCATTTCCTCTCTGATGGCTGCGTGTCTAAATTTCCCTTAAACTTGCTTCTAAGCCTGTGCCAAGGTCAGCCCTGAGCTCTGGTCTGCTTCATTTCCATTCAGCAATCAGCTCCAAACTCCACTAATCACTCAGAGAGCCACTAAACTTTCAAGACGGCAATACAGTAGCACCGTAAACGTGTGAAACATATAACCGATGACCTTAGCTTAACATCTTTACCCTTCCCACACATCGCACAAGGAAGATATCATTAGATTTGACTTACCTTTATAGGTGGTTAGCCAGGAGGGAAAGCATAGAGGAAAGAGAGAGAGAAGGGCATAATGTTAGAAATATTATGGGCCACATGTGACATATATGATGCAAAATCAATACAGGTATAGTCACACTGCGATTTGATGATGTCAGTTAATATCGCTTGCGGTCATAGGTGAAGCCATCAATCACAATTGTTTATCCCACTTGGCTCTCAGATTATGAGTTAATCTAGGGTGGTGTTGATGTTTATTAAACTTGTAATCTGCTGATTGATCCATTTGTGGGTCAACACTGTCATTCTGAGACATATAAGGCACAATAGCTTGGTTTCAAAACCTAGCATTTTGCACTGAAAATTGGGTGTAGAAACAATTTTACACAATTAATTACAAAGGATCAACAAGTAACACATTAATTAAACATGAATTTTTGAAGTAGAAAGAGTGAAATTGTATTTTCTTGTAAATGTGCTCACATAATCTTTGGGGATTTTAAACAAGACAACACTTTAAAATGTTGAAATGTAATAATTTAACCAGTACTTATGTAACATTTATTTTGCTTTCTAAATATGCTGTGAATAAAGAATGACCATAAAATACACCACAACAGCACAATACAATTATGATAAACGTAATCCATTTTATACTTTTTCTGTATTCCAAATTTTCTGAATCCACAAGATTGTGTTGTGTAGAACAGAACCAAACTTATTCATTGATCTTCGTCTACAAAATCAGTAGAAGCTGTAACCATAAAATCCAAAACGTGTTAAAAATGAAAGATTTGCTGCAGCAAAAAGCGTTACAACAATGGTTTTATGTCTTGTTTGTCTGTGTATATATATAAAAAACTATATGTGTACTATACATGTAACTATATTCTGTTACTCCCTAATTGTGTTACTTAGGTACTTTTTATGGAAAGCAGTGCTTTACGTTGCTACTACATTACTGGGTTGAGCTTGCTTTTTTCTTTTTTAATAAAAACCTCTATTTTTTGCAAATGTAAAGGCCCTTTCAAATCAAAGGTGAAATGAATAAGCCTCAGGCTGAATGAAATGCAAATTCACTCCTGTACAGTAGAGGGGGCAGCTCTAACAAGCAGCAAATGCATTGCTTAATAAAGTGAGATTAAATACATAAAGTATATTTGTGTAATTTAAAATATTTAGGCAAATTATTGCAGGTTTGCGTAATATCTTGAGTTTGCATTTTACTCTTTTTAAACTTTTTGAGTAATACCACACACAACGCCTCTGCACATACTTCCAATTTCTCTCAGCATGGGGACAGAAGAGGTGTCAGTCAATGAATGGGAAACTTGCGTTAAGCATTTGAAAAAGTTGTAAATTTAAAAGTAATGTGTTACTTTACTAGTTACTTGAAAAAGTAACCTGATTACGTAACTCGCGTAACTTGTAATGCCCCAACACTGATAATAATACATGTGATATTATTTTTTTATATTGTTGAAAAGTGATTTTATCTGGGTATAAGATTGAGGGATCTAAAATATATCTATAAAACTGTCACGGTTCATGAATTCACTGACTCTGACACTGACTTGTTCTGTGTATGTGCGTGAGTGTAGGTGTCTGTGTGGTGGTGGGTGTGGCCGCTGATTACCACTCAGCTGATTACCAGCTCCAGCTGCCACTTGTTATATGGATCTATTTATACTCATTGCTGTGCGTCTTGTGTTTGTCAGATCGTTGGGGTTGTTACGGGTGTGTTTGTTCAGTTTCCTGATGGTTCCTGAGCCCGTGTGTCTGCCTGTCTTTTGGAGGATCACTCTGCCGAGTTCACGGAGGATCTGTTGCAGTCTGTTCTGCCTGGCCACCTCTGTTACCGGTTCGGATTGCTTCACGCCTGCCTGTCGTCTGGAGGATCGCTCTGCCCTGTTCGCGGAGGATCATCTTCACTCACGGCTTTACTTCACTTCATCAGAGATCGGACTCAGACCGTTTCTCATCTGTTCATGGAGGTTTCGGGTTGTCCATTGGGTCCCTGCGTCATTATCTGCTGACTTTATTCATCATCTCTCTGGTTTTCAATAAACTTGATTTTGCACGTGCTTTTGAATCCTTTGCATTTCTCCCGTCACAGAACGATCTGACCCACCATGGATTCAGCGAGTGCCCCAGAGTTATCCGAATACCTTTCCAGATGTGCTTCCCGTATGGATTGGCAGGAGGAGCAGATGGCCATTACGGGCCAGGCCCTATTCCGGTGAGCCTAATTTTTGCCGGCCATTTCTGAACAAATGTTTACTGTTTTTCTCACTTCAGCCGCTTACCTTCGCCTCTGAAGCTTTTAAAGTGGCCTTTGTATTAACCCTGTTGACTGGACGTGTGGCTCAGTGGGGGATGGCGGTGTGGGAGAACCACCTACCTTGCTGCTCCTCGTTCCCGGCCCTGTCTGATGAGATGCGGAGAGTGTTCGGCCGGACGTGAGGCCGCCTGTGTGCTGGCAGATCTTCGCCAAGAAAGTAGATCGGTGTCAGACTATTCCATCCAATGGAGTGCCAATGGAACGAGGAGGCGCAGTGGGACATGTTCCTGCATGGGTTAGCTGACCGTGTTCAGAAGGAGATCTACACGCTTGACCTGCCCAAGAATTTAGATGGACTCATCGACCTGGCGTTACGAGTTGATGCTCGTCTTCACCGTGTGGAGCAACGCGTTCACCAGTCCATGGTTCCAGTGAGACACGAGAGTCAGCTCGTCACCGGCAGCGACACGGTCAGTCCCGTTTACCATCACGAACCCATGCAGGTGGGTGGAGCTCGGCTTTCCTGGGAGGAGAGACAACGACGGAGATCCAGGGGACTTTGTATGTACTGTGGTGGCACAGGCCATTTCCTTAACGAGTGCCCGGTAAAAGATCGAGCCCGGTAGTAAGTGTGAGGCTACTATCGGGCAGGCTCTCCATGAAGAAGCCCTCATCTTCAACTCTCCTTCCGGTAAGACTCCAATGGGCAACCCAATCTCACACCTGTCAGGCACTTCTAGACTCCGGGGCTGAAGGTAATTTTATGGACACTAAGCTCGCTCACCAGCTTGGCATACCACTCACTTCACTCACCAGTCAGATATCAGTTAACGCACTCAATGGTCAGAGGCTCCCCAGTATCTCTCTCCGCACTGAACTTGTGTCACTTAGTACTTCTGGTAATCACACTGAACTGATATCCTTCCTCATCATGGACTCCCCCCAGGTTCCAGTGGTATTAGGCCATCCCTGGTTGGTCAAGCATTGTCCCAGGGTGGATTGGGGTCATAGTTCTGTTCTGGTCTGGAGCAATGAGTGTTATGGAATGAGTGTTTGCTGTCATGTCTTGTTTCTGCTTGTTTGTCTGTGTCTGGTTCTGTCTTGCAGGAGGAGTCGGTGAATTTGTCTAATGTGCCTGCTGAGTACCTCGACCTGAAGGAAGTGTTCAGTAAGTCTCGTGCTGCTTCTCTACCTCCGCACCGTCCCTATGACTGTGCTATAGAGCTACAGCCAGGTACATCTCCGCCTAAGGGCAAGTTATACTCCCTTTCTGTTCCAGAGAGGGAGGCCATGGAGAAATACATTTCTGATTCTCTAGCAGCCGGGATCATCCGCCCCTCTTCTTCTCCAGCGGGGGCGGGGTTTTTTTTTGTGGGTAAGAAGGATGGTTCTCTCTGACCTTGTATTGATTACCGAGGGCTGAACAACATCACGGTAAAGAATACTTATCCTTTGCCGTTAATGTCTTCCGCCTTCGAGAGGTTGCAGGGAGCATCTTTCTTCACTAAATTGGACTTACGTAATGCTTATCATTTGGTTCGCATTACAGAGGGGGATGAGTGGAAGACGGTGTTTAATACCCCTAGGGGCCATTTTGAATATTTGGTCATGCCCTTCGGGCTGTCCAACTCCCCTGCGGTATTTCAAGCACTCGTCAATGACGTGCTACGAGACATGGTAGATCAGTTCATTTATGTCTACCTGGATGACATACTGATATTTTCTTCTCTCCAGGAACACGTTCAGCACATCAGACGAGTGCTTCAGAGGTTGCTAGAGAATGGGCTTTTTGTCAAGGCGGAGAAATGCGCGTTTCACGCACAGTCGGTTCCTTTCTTAGGTTACATCATCTCGTCCGAGGGAATGCGCATGGATCCCGAGAAGGTTAAGGCTGTGGTAGATTGGCCAAGTCCAGATTCCCGTAAGACCCTACAGAGGTTTCTGGGGTGTGTTAATTTTTACCGGCGTTTTATTCACAATTTCAGCCAACTAGCTGCTCCTCTGACGGCCTTGACCTCCCCCAAG
Source organism: Coreius guichenoti (assembly GCA_039654105.1). NCBI lineage: Eukaryota > Metazoa > Chordata > Actinopteri > Cypriniformes > Gobionidae > Coreius > Coreius guichenoti. The sequence goes on along the minus strand of CM077169.1, from coordinate 45,637,072 downwards.
ACTACGTTCAGGTGGTCTGGTGTAGCCGAGGCTACATTCTCCAAACTCAAGAGCCGCTTTGTTTCGGCTCCCATTCTTATAACCCCTGATCCTTCACGTCAGTTCGTGGTGGAGGTCGATGCGTCAGAGGTGGGGGTAGGGGCGGTTCTATCCCAGCGCTCTTCCTCGGATGACAAGATGCATCCTTGCATGTTTTTTTCACATCGTTTATTGCCTACAGAACGTAACTATGACATTGGTAACAGAGTTGTTGGCAGACAAGCTAGCGTTGGAAGAGTGGCGTCATTGGTTAGAGGGGTCAGGAGTACCTTTTATCGTCTGGACCAATCATAAGAACTTGGAATATATCAGGTCCGCCAAAAGACTCAACTCCAGGCAGGCTCGGTGGGCTCTGTTTTTCGGTCGCTTCGATTTTTCGCTCTCGTACCACCCGGGGTTCTAAAAACATCAAACCCGACGCGTTGTCTCGCGTTTTTGACCGTTCCGAACGCCCGTCTACTCCCAAGTGCATTTTACATGAGAGTATCATTGTCTCCACACTCACATGGGAGATCGAATCGAAGGTCAAATCGGCCTTAGAAGGGGTAACACCTCCGCCCGGTGGCCCACCGAGTCAGTTGTTTGTGCCGGAGGGATTACGGTCCGACGTCATCCGATGGGGTCATTGTTCCAACGTTGCATGTCATCCAGGAGTAAATCGTACCAGTTTTTTGGTCAAGCAACGATTCTGGTGGCCAGCTATGGCTCGTGACATTCGGAGTTTCGTTTTGGCTTGCTCGGTTTGTGCCACTGGTAAGACTTCCAATCGACCTCCAGATGGGTTACTCCAACCGCTGTCTGTCCCTTCGAGACCCTGGTCCCACATAGCGCTAGATTTTATTACCGCCTTCCCACCCTCCCAGGGCAAGACGGTCGTTTTGACCGTCGTGGACCGGTTCTTGAAGGTGACTCATTTTATTCCCTTGCCTAAATTACCTTCTGCCAAGGAGACAGCGGTGGCTGTTGTAGACCACGTCTTTCGCTTACATGGCCTCCCGATGGACGTGGTCTCCGACAGGGGGCCCCAATTTGTGTCCAAATTTTGGCGAGAGTTTTGTAAATTGCTAGGGGCGACGGTCAGTCTGTCTTCGGGTTTCCATCCCCAGAGTAATGGCCAAACGGAACGAGCCAACCAAGACTTAGAGAGAGTGCTGCGATGTTTGGTTGCCAAGAATCCTTCCTCCTGGAGCCAGCAACTCTCAATGGTTGAGTACGCACATAATTCATTATCAGTGTCAGCCACGGGCCTCACTCCGTTTGAATGTAGTTTAGGGTGCCAGCCACCTATTTTTCCTAGTCTGGAATCTGAAGTCGCAGTCCCCTCTGCTCACGCCTTCGTCCAGAGGTGCCACCGCACATGGAGCAGAGCCTGTGAAGACTCTCCTCCAGGTGGGAGCGCGCACCAAGGCTAAGGCCGATCGCCACCGGTCGAAGCCTCCCGTTTACGTCGTTGGTCAAAAGGTGTGGCTTTCAACCAAGAACATTTCTCTCCGCTCCGTTAGTAATAAGCTAGCCCCCAAATTCATCGGCCTGTTCACTGTCACCAAGATCATTAATCCGGTGGCAGTCCGCCTCAAACTTCCTCCAGCGTACAGGAGAATTCATTCCGTTTTTCATGTTTCCAAATTAAAACCCGTGTTTCATTCACCTATTAATCCGTGACTCGTAGATGGGGAACCTACTTATTCAGTAAATCGTATTCTGGATTCGAGGCGGAGGGGACGTGGATTTCAGTACTTGGTGGACTGGGAAGGTTACAGTACGGAGGAGAGAAGTTGGGTTCCTGCTAGGGACATTTTGGATCACTCCCTTATTGATGATTACAATCAACGGGTAAGCTCTTCAGGGAGCGCCAGGGGGCGCTCCTAGGGGAGGGGGTACTGTCACGGTTAAAGAATTCACTGACTCGTTTTGTTCTGTGTATGTGCGTGAGTGTAGGTGTCTGTGTGGTGGTGGGTGTGGCCGCTGATTACCACTCAGCTGATTACCAGCTCCAGCTGCCACTTGTTATATGGGTCTATTTATACTCATTGCTGTGCGTCTTGTGTTTGTCAGATTGTTGGGGTTGTTACGGTGTGTTTGTTCAGTTTCCTGATGGTTCTCGAGCCCGTGTGTCTGCCTGTCGTTTGGAGGATCACTCTGCCGAGTTCACGGAGGATCTGTTGCAGTCTGTTCTGCCTGGCCACCTCCGTTACCGGTTCGGATTGCTTCTCGCCTGCCTGTCGTTTGGAGGATCGCTCTGCCCTGTTCACGGAGGATCATCTTCACTCACGGCTTTACTTCACTTCATCAGAGATCGGACTCAGACCGTTTCTCATCTGTTCATGGAGGTTTCGGGTTGTCCATTGGGTCCCTGCGCTGCCAAGCATCATCTGTTTCCCTACATCATTATCTGCTGACTTTATTCATCATCTCTCTGGTTTTCAATAAACTTGATTTTGCACTTGCTTTTGAATCCTTTGCATTTCTCCCATCACAAAAACAATAAAAATGTAACATGATATTAAGCATTTGTAAATATTTTACATTTCTATAAGCTGTAAATACATAATACTGCATACATTTCAGATGCCAGTATATCCATACTGTATGTTTTAGCATCTGCCCAAACATACAAAAAAGTACCAGTAAATTGTTCGTACAAATACCTACATATAAACAGTGAGACCAGGCTGCCTCAGATAGTAGACACTAAAGTCACTCACTAGGTTTTGAAACGCTAATTGGTTTTAAAAAAAGAAAGTATATTTATTATTGAAAAAAAAAATCATTAGCTCAATGTAAAAAAAGTATAATATAAAATAAATTTGTTCAGTCTATTTAGATATTTACTACTTAATCTTTGTGTGAGTATCATTAGCAACGTGCTAACATCAAATTCCACTGGAATGAATTAGGTACTCCAGCCTATATAAAGCTTCCCACATCAGTCACAGGTTGAGCTGACTTTATAGACAGTAGACAGCAAGGCAGCTGACCAACAGAGCTAATGATGCTATGTTTTCATTGTGTCATTTTTAAAAGAGGCTAAGTGCCCTGAGCTATTAATGTCAAACATTAACAATTTCTATGGAAACGTTCATAACAAACGCAATAGCAAATGGAATCCATATGTGCCTTTGTAGTTAGTAGCAGCAAAATATTTAACCACTATTATTTACCTCTATGTACTCTTCCACAATGTTTACGAACAAAAAAGCACACTAGGCAACACTACCTGTAATAAAATGACATACTGTATGCAAGTATGTGTAGAGCCACCTGCCTACCTTTAACTGTCGAGGCCACTGTCATTTTGGTTCTTTTATGATGCCACAACAAGTGAGAGGAAGTAGGGGCTTCTCATTAAATTGCCAATGTAATTACGAGTTCAGCAAAGACATGAAGGGGTTTACAACTTGGAAACTCATAATTACAGTGACTGTAACGTGATTTGAAAACAAAATAGATTCCTGACATCCAGTGATACACAACATATCTGTTTGGGCATCAAATTTTAACCTTTCCAAAGCTAATTAACTATCCCTCAGCAGTACGAAAGGCTGTATCTCTGCCAGACCCATTTCTATGAAACAAAGTGATACATCAGTCGAGAGTTCAAGAACATGGAAGCTCTACGCTTAAATTATTACCAAAGCTTAGTCTCGCAATTGATTTCTGAGATAGAGAAAATGGGCATATTTGTCATCTCTAAATAAGTGTTAGAAGCACCTAATTTAGCAGCAGACACAATATGACTTAAAGGAAATGCTTGAGTGTCCTGCATCAGGTGCTCAGTCTATAAAGGTCTGGCATATGGCAGACGGAAGATAAATGTGAAGAGTATCTTTTCCAATCAGATAGGAAAGCTAAAGTGGTAGACAAAGGCCGTCAGGCGTCACAAACCATAAATTATTTTCAATTTGTACTGGGGCAGCAAGTTGTTAACAGCCTAAAAAGGTCAAAAGTATGGAAGCAAGTGCTCCTCCTCTTTTGGTGATGGAGTGCTTTTTGCAAAACTTCAGCAGCACATAGTATGGCTGGTTTTATACCCTTCCACATGAAAAGGTCAAGGTAACAAAGATGGCCAGTTAAAAGGTCACACTTTACTCACAAATAAAGACTGCCCCTTCATATCTCAGACAAGACTCACTACTACTATTGCTCATACCAGGGGATTTTTCAAAAACCCGAGCTTAAATATTAAGATTGTGATTGTAACTCATTCAGGATAGTTTGTGTCATAGGCATGAACAATACCTCAAGTCACATAGCTTGTTGAGGAGTGGTGTACTGTTACTTAGCAATCAGGCTTTAGAATTTCACTTGGCAGACGATAAAACAGGTGGGGGAAAATTGACTTACATTGAAGCAGGGATCATAGAGACAAGAACATGTCTTTACAGTAAGCAATCACCTAAAACACCCTAGCAACCATCCAGAACACCCAAACAACTGAACAGCAACATTCTGACAAAGTGCTAGGATCATGAGTGGCAATTATATTTTCTTTAAAAAAAATTTACACTACAACCAAAAAAGCCAGAAATTTACAATTTAAAAAAAAAAAAATGTACAATAATTAAAGGTAGCAAAAGTAAAAATAAATAAAAGAAAGTAAAATAAAATAAAATTTAAAAAAAAAGGTAAAATGTATAGGCCTACTTTTAAGGTACTTCATCACCGGCAAAATTGGCTTTCAATAAAACTTGGCTGCCTACAATAGAAAGGCGAAAAAATGTTTGAAATCAGTGCTACCTGACCAGAAAAAAATTTCAACACCCATAATGCATTGGGCATGTTGCCATCCAAGACCAGTCCCACCAGTCTGCTATGGATATGCTTACTAGAGTCAAATACTGCCTTGCTTCAGTAGGAAATACTTCCTAGCAAAATTTTAGTCATAATGGTGTCGACTTCTATTGTTCCTGGGTGCAAGAATTCAAAGAGTAAAAACATTTAGCAGGAGTGAGTTACTTTCAGTTGCCAGTGAAGGATCCAGTGCGTTGTAGGCAGTGGCTTTAAAGAATCGTAAATACGGAAAGAACGGCACGACAGAAAACCTGAAAAACCTCCATTTTAAACTGGATTTTAGGACAAATGCAGGAAAAACAGGAAGAAACTGCAGTTTTATCAGTTCCGCCGAAGCAAAATGTCGTCATGTACAGGTAAGAAAGCTGTTGCCATAGTGTTCCATTTTTACCATAATGCTGTTTAAAGAGTAGACATAGTATGATACAGTATGACACAAACATGAATTTCTCGGCCCAGCTAATGGAGAATGAGTAAGCAATTATTTACAAAAACATAATTTTAATGCTTTATTTAAATACAGTCTTTCAAACTACATATTTTTGCATCCACATAAGCATTTATTTCTTTTATTTTAATGGCAGAATGTTAATGCAATGACCTGGAATTACATTTGGTTTAAAAATGAAAGGGTATCCACTCCTCTGCAGCATGAGATCAGAGGGGAACCGTAGGGAAAAGCAAAGCAGAGATTTAGAGCTTGGGACTCATAGTATGACATCATCTTATGACTGGCACCAGACACCCCTCCTGAGGCTGTGGATGTGCTGGAGTGCCATACGGAATTTAAAATGTTTAGATGATGTCCTCACTTCAGGATCTCCGATGTAAGCACATCAGTGCGCCAGACACAGATCAATCAAAGCTGAGGGAGAAAACTGCTCATCTTCCGCCTTTGGAGGGGAAAACGGATAATGAGCCAAGCTCTCACTTGGAAAGCATCAAAAATGGTTGTTTTCCACATAGGGGAAATTTCCACATGCAGAAAGAACCGTTTAGAGCTGTCTGTCCAATACAAGCCATATCAGTGATGATAAATGTAGTAGAGAAAACACATCAGCCAAAACTAGTCAGTGTTTGCAAGATTTTCTCCCCACATTTTATCCAACCTCAGTGTTTCCCCTACCTCAGTGTTTAAATATTCAAGCGCACATAGACGAGAAAGTGTCACTCAGTCAGTTTGGTACACCCGAAGCACACACATCTTAAGCGCGCCCACGCGTCTCACAGCACGCGAATATTCACACAATATTACGTTAAAATGCCCGTCTTGTCTAGTATCATCTAAAACATAGTCGTAAGTGAACATAAACATGAAATTTGCCAGTCACCGCCAGTGTTTTTTTTCTTGTATGAATATCTGAACATGCAATATATCAAAAGAAAGAACAGAGCCTCTGCTTTATTCTAGCTTCATGAATTATTTTTTTAATCAACACTTGAATGTTGCGAGTTTCATGAAAAAGCATTTTGAGCATAAAGCTGAGAAAATCACATTTTTGTTACGTCCGGATGTGATTCAGAGCGATGATCAAACACGGATGGAGTAGATAGAGTCCATCAACACCCCCAAAGCTTCACAGTCCTACAGCTCGCCCTGGGTCGACATTTCATTCAGTAGCCTAACATTAGGCAGTTTTGATTTATATGCTGTTTAATGTTGATGATCGCGTTATTTTACATATACATCTCCTTACATATGATATCGGTTGTTTCTGCTTCTTCTTCGCCTCTGTTTTGATCAGGATATTTTGTAATATTTCAGCACAGGAGATGCGTAATAGCGCCCCCTACCGTATAACAGTGAAAACATGGAAAGCCGGAAAATATCAGATAACAAAGACACTGCTCATTCACTGCTCTTGACTGAATAACTTTTAATAAGGCTTAATCTATATTTATATGCAGTGATATATAATTTTATGCAGACTATGCAGTGATATTTTACATTTGATTACTATTTTTGTACCTGACAATCTAGTTTAGACCTACATGAAAAATCTGAAAAGAACTGTTTATTTCATTTGTATATGTTTGTTCCATTGTATTTATTTGTGCTATCGCTCGTTATTTGATTATTTGTTATTATTTTTTACTGACTGTCTTTAACAATATTTAAAATTTATATGAGTTTGGCTAATAGTTTTTAGAGTCAGAACCTTATTTATTAAGGTTACATGGATCAAAAACAACAAAAACGATACTAGGCCAACAATACTAAAAAAAAAAAAAAAAAAAAAAAACGGACGTCCGAGCTCCATGTAGTAACTTTAGTGGTAAAAATGACACTAGTAGTTTCGGGAGGTCTACCAGCCCCCCTGAAAAAAATCCTAGGGGAAACACTGGGCAGCAATTAATGCAAGCTCAGCAATTAATGTATTCCTTTAAAGTTCCTTGATTTTGCTTTAATCTCTGGACAACATATTTTGAAGCTTTTGAAATATTTTGAAGCTTTCTGAAGCCATTTGCGCTTCATCATTGCTTATTCGTATTCGGTTTCAAGTGAGCAGGAGGGGAAATGAACAGGCAACAAAAGAGAGATGCTCGCTTCTAGCCATGCTTAAAGGGATAGTTCACCAAAAATCTGTCATCATTTACTCATCCTCGTGTCATTCCAAACCTGAATGATTTTCTTTCTTTTGTGAAACACAAAAGGAGAACCTTTGAATAATCTACCGTTTTTGAAAGAAGTCTCTTATATTCAGCAAGGCTGCATTTATTTGATCAACAGTAAAACAGTAATTGTGAAATATTATTATAAAACAACTGTTTTATATTTGAATATTTCAATTTTAAAATGTAATTTATTCCTGTGATGGCAAAGCTAATTTGCCACATCACAAGATCCTTTAGAAATCATTTGGTGCTCAAGAAACATTTCTTATCAATGCTGAAAACAGGTTAATATTTCAAGATTCTTTAATGAATAGGAAGTTAAAAAGAACAGTATTTATGTGAAATAAAAGTCTTTTGTAACAATATAAAAGTCTTTACTGTCACGTTTGATCAATTAGAATCTTTCAAGATTAAAAAATGATGCAAAAACACAATAGATTTATTATAGCAATAGTTTGATTAAAAAACATTATTGATTGTGACTGGATCAGTGGTTGCAAAGGGGCTGAAAATTTCCAGTAAATTTCCAGAAACGTTCCAAAAATTCTGGAAATTTTCCAGGAAATTCTGGAAACCGTAAGTGAATCTGAATCAGAGACCAGTTCTGTCATCTGAATCAAGAGATTCACATAAAATATTTGATTCAAAAGAATGATTCATTCTTTTGAGATGAGAAAAAGTATTCTTGTCGCTTCATAACATTAAGGTTGAACCACTGTATTCACATGGACTATTTTAATGATGTCTTTACTTCCTTTCTGGGCCTTGAAAGTTGCAATGACGTTGCTGCCTATGGATGGTTCAGAAACCTCTCGGATTTCGTCAAAATGATCTTAATTTGTGTTCCAAAGATGAACGAAGGTCTTACAGGTTTGGAACGACATGAGGGTGAGTAATTAATGACAGAAATGTTTGGGTGAACTAGCCCTTTAATTTTAGTCTGTTCCTCACATAAAACTACAATATGGCTTCAGAACCCTTTAAATATATCACAAGAGCTGTATGTGCCACTTCTACGATACTTCATTTTGCACCTTCCCCAGTCATCATTCATTATATTAAAGAGACTGGCCAGGACAGTCTTCAAAAAGTCCCATTTCCTGTTTAATGGAAGAAATAGTTGTGACTATTAACTGTGGATGCACCATTTAAAATCAGGCAAATTTGTGTACTGGCTGGGAATAGAGTAGTCACTCAGAGTATCTTGCGTTCCAGCGTAGGGGAAATGCAACAATCAAAATCAGAAAGCTTCTGGAAGTGTGTGCGAGGGAGGCAGGGGGGCGGGAGACTGAAATGGGAGTCACACAGAATAAGCCCGAGGGCATTGACTGCTGCTCAGCCCATCCTAGACTTTAATTACTGCTAGTGAAGCAGCCATTCACATATCTCCAGGGTGGCTCAGCTTACCTCTGAATTAATGATGCACAGGGCTCAAGTGAAACCATGGGCATGATTCTAGGGGTTAGATGACTTTTGACACTGGACATATGGCTATTTGAGCACTAAAAATTTGTGAAAATGCAAAACGTTTCAAAGGCTACTTTCCACAGACTCTGGTGGATGAGATTTGCATATTGGCACTATGGCAACGACTTGCAATTACCATTATATATTGAGCTAAAAATATAAAACGTATTATTTATTGTTACTATGGTATGTAATAAGAATTAATAAAAATTAAAATTATACATATTATAAACATTATATATGTCAAGGTTTGAGTTTGTTTAGAGTTTGTTTTTAATCTGTTTTCCTGTTAATGTCTGTATTTCTAGTCTTGTTTTGCTGTCAGTGTTTTTATATATATATATATATATATATATATATATGTGTGTGTGTGTGTGTGTGTGTGTGTGTGTGTGTGTGAGATTTATTGATATTGGAAAAGGAAAAACAAAATAATATAATTTAAGAAATTCTTAAGAAATTAAAGCCAATGAACTAACATTCACCTCTGTGTTCACTGAAGTGATGAATCACATATATGACATACTGCATATAAATAAAGAGAAACATAATACGGGGTCCAAATACCAAGCCTGGAACAGTTTACATTTGTAATTATAGCCTATATAATATACTTTCTGTAGACAATCAATATTCTAATTGTTATACTACTAAAGTACTTGACTAATAAATAAATTAAATATTGACCTGAGTTGGAAACATTTTGACTTGAGTTGGTTGGTATCTTGTAAAATGAAAGACATGAAACCAGCACCATGTAGCAGACTGGTTGTCAGGGGCAACAGTCAATTATATAGTTTAGGGCCATTGTACAATTAGGCCTATATTTAACCACAGAATGCCATGACTGACCAATCGGAGCCAAGCATTCCAGAGAGGCGTGTAATAAGAAGAGTCTAATAAAAATAGTTAAAAACTTACTGAAATCCACTGAGCTAATGAGCCATGAGATATCAAAAGGCCCGAACAAGCACAGCTAAATTACTACAGTATGTGGGCAGATTGTTAAATTGCCACAAGGAGCCTTGAGAGTGATTTAAGTTTCTCGTATGCCTCCTATCCAGCTTCTCTCGTAATTCCTCATAACTCCAGGCCTCTGCTACAGGAAAAGTCCATAGAGTGACAATAACCTGCTGTGCTGTACATCAGCTTAGCGCCTTCATTAGCCACCACAATTGTATTGCTGCACCATAATTATCCCACTCCAATATCCCGAGCGCCTCCTCCTCATCCTCTTTCTCCTCCACCTTCTGAGATGTCATAAAAGGGAGGGAAAAAAAACATGAAATGTGTTGCATGGAGTTGAATTATTCATTCTATTCCATTTCTTGTTCTGCTTTTAGACTAGCCCTTCACTTTAACTTCACATGCTATTAGTGTGGTGTCAAAAGTATCTGTGAAACCTGCAAGCACCATTTTATTAGAAAATTGCTTTCTTGCTGTTGCTATAAGAGTGAATTGCGAAGCCAATTCAGATATTTTAAGCAAATGAAAATAAAAGAATAAATATGAGAGCATGAAGTGCTTTTTTCCCTTTAGAGAGCATGACATTTATAGTACAATTACAAGCATTTATGCATTTGATATTACAATGTGTTTTGGACATGTATTATTTAAAACCATGGCTTATCAGTATGGTTTATCATTCAGTACCATGGTATATATCAAAGTACTAAGATACTACCATTTGAAACCTTCACAGTGTACCACCACAGTACTTTTCTTTAAGAGTAAGTAGAAATCAGATGATTCATTGACACATTCAATATCATAAAAACCACTTATCATAAGAAATATATCATGGAAGTACGAGTCTAATGGAAATCAATGACTTTTGCCCAGCGTCTCTGTTATTGATTTCAAGTGTATGGCAGTGGTAAGAGCACAGGTTTTGTTGAGCCCCAGGTGAGATCACTGCAAGACTACTGCAAACATGAAGTACAGATTATTTTTTTTCCCTTATTTTTTTTTAAGAGGAATCACTAAAAAGTACACACTGTACATGGAATTAAGTACAAGTAAGCAATGTTGAAGTTAATGCATGCCATTAACTTCTTTCAACATCAAGAATGGTTTAAAATGTGTATATTTTAGGTGCTACAACTGGTCACTAGGGTTGGGAATCGAAAATCAATTCCAATTCTGGAATCAGATACTTAAGGTCAGGAATCGGATTCTTGTTATAAAATTTAAATTCTGATTCTACTTCGATTCCTGTGTGCGCATTTTAATGTGGTTTTAAACCATTCAAGCGAAAGAGAACTTTATTCAGCACTCGCACGCTGTTTTCTGTGCTGGGCACATCAAGAGCGCTCACACAAAAAGCTGCCTCTCATATGAATACTGAATCGAGTTCTCTTTTGCGTCTTCTTAAGCTTAAATAGACAAATACACACAAACTTATGTCAACATATCCTTGTAAATGCAGTCTGTTATGTCTTAAGTGAATGTAAACAGTTGAGAAAGAAAATGCATGTGTAACAGTATATTGGATCCTGCATTAGGTCTTAAAGTGACAGCAGCCTAATAAACCTGCTGCTGTCTGTGTCATTACTGTTAATCAAAGAACAAAAGAAAAAAATCTCTCACTGATCTAACTGAACACTACTGAATAACGTTTGTAACTTTAATATGGATTTATTTATAATTTATTTATAAAAAAAAAAAACTATGTAAAGTCAAGTACTGAGGTGAAAAATTTTACGATTTAAATCATTTAAATGATGGATGGATGGACGGACGGGCGGACCGTCCGTCCGTCGTGCATCCATCCATCCATCCGTGCATCCATTCATCCATCCATCCATCCATCCATCCGTGCATCCATTCATTCATCATCCATCCATCCATCCATCCATCCATCCAGCTTTTATATGTATAGTTATGCTATAGTTATGTCCATCCGACCATCCGTGCATCCATCCATCCAACCATTCATCCGTGCATCCATCTGTTCATCCATCCATCCATCCATCTTCTATATGTGTAGTTATGCTATAGTTATCTCCGTCCAACCATCCGTGCATGCATCCATCCATCAATCAGTGCATCCATCCATCCATTCATGCATCCATCCATGCATCCATCCATCCATCCTGCTTCTATATGTGTAGTTATGCTATAGTTATCTCCGTCTGACCATCCGTGCATCCATCCATCAATCAGTGCATCCATCCATCCATTCATGCATCCATCCATGCAACCATGCATACATGCATCCATCCATCCGTAAATCCATCTATCCAATAGACCCTGGATAAGAAAAACAACTGCATACAAGTCTTCTCACTTCTCTGGTGGGATTATGTGCAGGCCAGAGTACTTTGGCTTTATATCTAATATAGCAGGACAGCTGGTGCAGTCAGTGCCATCTCTAGGGCGTGGTATAGGAATGGACGTGAATCAGTGATGTGGACTGTTAACCAATCAACAGCTGTAAATCAGGTAGGAAGCTACAGGGCTCTGGAGGACAGAGATAATATGTAATATGTGCCAATATCTAATCTGATATTGACATGGTATTCTCACTGGCCTAATAAATCTGCCGAATATAGGTCTCTCAAGGTTTCTGTCGAGAGGAGAGAGAGAAGCAAAAAAAGTACTTTAAAAAAGCACACAATTTTTGGAGTACTACCAGTAACTCTGGTCTGACAGTATGGTGTCAGTAATTACTCTGTAGTTTAACCACAGCACAGTGAGGCCAGTAAAGTGATGAGTCAGAGTCTTACCACACTGACATTATACACACAAGCGGGTCTTCTATCTGCATTGAAAGCAGTGAGTTTTGAGTCATACGCCAGCAGTTCTCAACCTGCAGCATGCCATTCACATCGTAAAAATGAAATTAAGGCCTTTTTACAAATAAACAAATAAAAAAAAAAAAAAGTGTCATGATTCAGCTATTACGCATTTAGTAATTTTCTGGGGATCAGATTAACTGTGCGAGTATGTTTTGGACACACAACAGCAGGAGAGATGCTGAAAGAGTCAGTCAGATGGAAGAAAGTTTCATTTAGCTAAACTTAAATTGCTATAGATTTGTTCCAAAGAGCCTTTCGCTGCATTTTAAAAATACGTTTGTACTCTGAAATTACTCTGATGGTAACATCTAAAATATCTAGTTTTACTCAAGTCAAATATTATTTAACATCACTGAACCAACCTATATACAGTTGTAAGAAAAAGTATGTGAACTGCTTGCAGAATCTGTGAAAATGTGAATAATTTTAACAAAATAAAAGAGATCATACAAAATGCATTATTTTTTATTTAGTACTGTCCTGAATAAGATATTTTACATAAAAAAAGTTTACATATAGTCCACAAGACAAAAAAAAGCTGAATTTATTAAAATGACCCGTTCAAAAGTTTATGAACCATTGATTCTCAATACCGTGTGTCATTACCTGGATGATCCACGGCTGTTTTTTTGTTTTGTGATGGTTGTTCATGAGTCCACTGTTTGTCCTGAGCAGTTAAACTGACCAACGTTCTTCAGAAAAATCCTCCAGGTCCTGCACATTCTTCAGTTTTCCAGCATCTTTTGCATATTTGAACCCTCTCCAGCAGTGACTGTATGATTTTGAGATCCATCTTTTCACACTGAGGACGATTGAGGGACTCAAACACAACTATTAAAAGAGGTTCAAACATTCACTGATGCTCCAGAAGGAAACAAGATGCATTAAGAGCCAGGGGTGAAAACTTTTGAACAGGATGAAGATGTCCAATTTTTTCTTATTTTGTTTAAATATCTTTTTTTTTCATTTAGTACTGCCCTGCGGAAGCAACAGAAGATACTTACATGTTTCCCAGAAGACAAATTAAGTACAATTTACCTTGATCTTCAAAATCAATAAGTTTTCACCCCCCGGCTCTTAATGCGTCGTTTTTCCTTCTGGAGCATCAGTGAATGTTTGAACCTTTTTTTAATAGTTGTGCTTGAGTCCCTCAATCGTCCTCAGTGTGAAAAGATGGATCTCAAAATCATACAGTCACTGCTGGAGAGGGTTCAAATATGCAAAAAGATGCTGGAAAACTGAAGAATGTGCAGGACCTGGAGGATTTTTCTGAAGAACGTTGGTCAGTTTAACTGCTCAGGACAAACAGTGGACTCATGAACAACCATCACAAAACAAAAAAACAGCCGTGGATCATCCAGGTAATGACACACAGTATTGAGAATCAATGGTTCATAAACTTTTGAACGGGTCATTTTAATAAATTCAGCTATTTTTTTGTCTTGTGGACTATATGTAAACATCTTTTATGTAAAATATCTTCTTCAGGACAGTACTAAATAAAAAATAACATGTATTGTGTATGATCTCTCTTATTTTGTTAAAATTATTCACATTTTCACAGATTCTGCAAGCGGTTCACATACTTTTTCTTGCAACTGTACTAGGGGTGTAACGGTACATGTATTCATACCGAACCGTTTCTGTACAGGATTTCCGGTACGGTGCACATGTGTACTGAACGGTACTGAATGCAATTTTTAACAGTTAACAGTAGGCTCGTTTTACGCGCGGAACATACTTCAATCCGAGTTCCCACACGAACATATTAAGTACTCTTTCCATTTTATCACGAAATTCAAACGATAAATGCTGTTTGACGCTCTTTAATGTGACGTGACAGATCACTGTATAGGCACGTCAGTTCAAGCGGCACTAATGTGCAAGTAAGGGCTCCCTATATAGTTTAAAGCATTATCTTTAGGAAACTTTTAGTTATAATTGAATTAATTTAAGGACAGACACAATTTGTTCAGTAAACCACTGTTTAATAAAAAATGAATAAAAAGCAATTTTGTATTTAGTTTTCTCTCCCCTGCTGTACCGAACCCATACCGAGCCATGACTTCAAAACCGAGGTACGTACCAAACCATCAGTTTTGTGTACTGTTACACCCCTAGTATATTAATTTATACCAACAAAAAAAATATTTTTATGGGTTAAATCATGTAGAAATACCTCTTTAAGGTAACAGTTGCAGATTACCACTTTTTAGTGTAGTTTGTAGAAAAAAAAAAGTATTTTCTTTAGTTGATTGATTATTATGAATTATATAATTGCATTTTAGTATTATTATCATTAAAGTGAATGCCTTGAGTGAATATAAAACTCTTTTCAGATTTTAAAAAGTTGTGTAGTTTATTGCAGTCTTAGGAAAATTTGTAATTGTGTCAACAAGAGTTTATTTTTTTAATTAAATTAAATTAAATTAAATTAAAATGTTAAGAATGAACTAAAGTGTCAGCCTAAAATAAAGCCTGGTTGGTTGTACTGATGATGTCATATGTATGTTGAAATGATATGCAGCCGTGAGACTTAGAGTAGAGGGAAAGGTTGAGAACCACTGTCATACACTCTTACAAATCAGCCTTGACTTTCCACATCACTTTGTTATATTGCCCCATCAGTCTCTCTGGGCTGATGAAGCCTCATCTATAGATCTCTCCCTAACTTGCCAGGCTGCGTGATGGATGAATATCCTACAAACCCATCTCTCTAGTTCATGCTGTTGCTAACGGAGCCAATTAACACAGACTGCCTGCTACAGTTATCTAACAGCACACAGGCTGTATGTGTGTGTATGTCTTTTATATGCAGGTGAAATAATTATCTAATTTGGAAAATGTATTATGAACTTATTCCTCCTCACCTCCCTTCTCCCCTGTTTGTGTTCCTCTTAGCTATGATATTACATTTAAATTATAACCATTTGAAGATTTTTTTTTGTAAGGAATGTTAATGAAAATATATGTTGATCAAATAAACACTCTACTCTTAAAACCTAAGGATCTTTATTGGCATCTATAGCAACTTTTCCACCATCAGGCCGAACGGTTCTAAGAATGGTAAGGAATGGCTCCAGTTATATTTCCACTTGAGCTTGGTTCGACACAGCCCGGAATTATCAGCACGGTTGGCGAACCGCGAGGAGCTCTACAGTGAGCTCCAAAGAGCTCTGTTATCAGCTCCACAGTGGAGAATGAAACCATATCCTTACCAGCTGGGCCGGATCCACACGGAATGGAATGGTTTAGCAATGAGAACGGTTTGGCCCAATGATGGAAAAGCGGTTTAAGGTTCCCTGAAGAACCTTTAAAGTCCCCCTGTAGTCAATAATTTTATCCCTTAAAACTCATCTTTGATCACCAAAATGGCACATTTAAATGTTTTTTCCTGTGAAAAAAAATATTCATAGCTTGAATGTAACTCTACACCCTTGCTTCATTTAGTATACGTGGATCCATGAATATGCAAATGAGCCCCGCCTCCACTCACTCATACAGGCTCGTCTATGTCGATGTATCAGAATAGTAACGTGTTTTATGTATCGCTCTCTACAACGTCGAACACATGACTGTAATAATATGGTTAGCCTTTTGCTTGACTACGTTATCAAACAGCTAATAATGTGTTGCTAATCAGTGTTGGGGGTCACGCATTACAAGTAACTTGAGTTACATAATCATATTACTTTTTTCATGTAACTAGTAATGCAAGTTACTTTGTTTTTCCATTGACCTACAGCTCTCCTGTCTCCATGTTGAGAGAAATCAGGAATAAGTGCAGAGGCTTTGTGTGCGCTGTGTGAACATGATGATTATTGTAGTTTTAGAATAAATGTGAGTAGGCATTTACTTATCTCACAGATTCAGTATTACTCAAAATGAATAAAAACAGTGAAATGAAATCTCAGAATATTACACAAATTGCAATAATTAAATATATTAAATGACACATGTATTTAATCTCACTTTATTAACCAATGTCTTTGCTGCTTACATTCGATGATCCACTTCAACCATACTAATAAGCAAAAATGACTTTTATAAACATCCCATTTGTGTTTCTTTTTTTTTTTTTATTGCTGAAGTAAGCATGTTAAACTTTCTTCTCCTGCATCCTATTCTTCTTCAATCCAGAATGGCAGAACAACTGAAAGTTTTTTTTAACTGTGCCCTCTCTATTGTACAGGTGTGAATTTGCATTTCTTTCAGCCTGAGGCTTATTGATTTCACTTTTGTTGTGAAAGGGCCTTTACATTTGTCAAAAATAGAAAAATGTTTTGTTGTTATTAAAAAACAAACAAGCAAGCCCACCCAGGTGAGAAAAAGTAACGCAAAAGTAATGTAAAGAATTACTTTCCATAAAAAGTAACTAAGTAACGCAATTAGTTACTTTTTTAGGGAGTAACGCAATATTGTAATGCATTACTTTTAAAAGTAACTTTCCCCAAAACTGTTGCTAATGTTACACAAACCATGTTCCTGTTCGCCATCTCAGAGTCAGACAGCTGCCTTCTAAAAATCAGTATTCTTAGAAACGTTTTGAACAACTTAGAACATCAGTGGAGAAAGGCATGTAATTCATTATAACATCATAATACACCAGCTATATTGCTAAAAGTACCCGATTTTTCATATCAACAGAAAAATATACCGTAGAAAAGTATTGCGATACCCTGCTATTAAAAACAGTACGATATGAAATTGTATTAGTACCGGCACTTTAAGAAGGACAGCACTCTAATAAGAACAGTATTTCTTAATTTGTGTTAATGTGTGACAGCAGGAGTCAGGACGTGTGTGCAGAGCTCTGCTTCTACCGTTCACTAAACAATGGAAGCAGAAGATTTAAATATACGCGCAGCGCATGACAAAGAAAGCAACAGAAACGTGCATGCATGAGAAAATAAAGCGCGACGCGGGACATGTTCGCGCTGCCGGACTCTGACCTGAAGCGCGCGCACAGGCCTTTCAGACAACATGCGATCGCAATTCAGTTCTCTTTTGCGGATTATTGGGTTTGAATGGTCAAAGATATGTAAAAATGCACATCCTGGCGAGTATTCAGGTCATCCCAACCTCAGAATAGTGAAAGGTTAGTGAATGTTAACATGATTGATAATGTGATTTTTGCAAACATCTCTGTAAGGATGTTCACACTGGCATGTAATTATTATTGCAATAAGAGGAGGGAATGGTTAAAAAGCAGGGCAGGAACATGCTGGCCAAGTGAGGTTTTTTTTGTTTGTTTTTTTAATTTTATAAAACAATGAATAGTATGTTCTGTCATATTATTTAATTACTTTTACAGTTTTTTTTGCCGTGGTATCGATTCAGTATCGGTATCGAGGTATTTTAGTCTGGTATCGTATCGAAGTCATAATTTTGGTATCGTGACAATACTAATTGTTACCATTGTTGTGTTTTGCATGCATGAATGTTGAAGTCTGTGGGTCAATTGCAAGATATTGTCACAAATATAGAGGGATTATATCAACCCAATTAAAAGTTTAACAAGGTGTTTATGACATAAGTGTTAGCAATAAAATTTTAAAAGGTCTTTATTCAACATGAAAAATAGACTACTTAATGATTTAGTTAGACGTTAGGTCACCTTTTAAAAGCAACCTATTTATTACTTCCCTTCCTTTGAAACCAAATAACAGTGATTTCTTGTTGCATCACTGCATCAATAGAAGTGTTTCCCCTATAGTTTTTTAGGGGGGGTGGTAGACCTCCCGAAACTACTAGTGTCGCGGAGCGGGCGTGTCGCGGTGTTGTCATAGACGCAACGCGTAGTAGGCGGTTGTTTGTATCGGTGCATTTCTAGAGTGAGCTGAAATGACAAGAGTGTACATAAATTTGGTAAATAAATATAGTAATATAGTATAGTAATAAATATAGAAATATAGTTGTTTCTCCGGATTTTGTTGCTTTTAAGAAAAAAACTCTAATTTTTGCCTGTTTAGGATTGTCACCTTCTCCGTTCTACATGGAGCTCACGCGTCCGTTTAAAAAAAAAAAAAAAAAAAAAATTATATATATTTCAGGACTCATTGCTAAGAATTTTTTCTACTGGCCTAGTCACTGGGCCAGTGGTTCAAATTTTTACTTGCCCTGCCAAAATTTTCACTGGCCCCACCACAAAAAAAGTAATAAATAAAATAAAATAGTATTGTTTTTGATCCATGTAACCCTTAATAAATAAGGTTATGACTCCAAAAACTATTAGACAGTCAGTAATAAAATAAGAACAAATAATCAAATTACAAGCAACAGCACAAATAAATACAGCAGAACAAACATACAAATGAAATAAACAGTTCTTCATATAGGTCTAAACTAGATTGTCAGGTACAAAAATAACAATCAAATGTAAAATATCACTGCATAGTCTGCATGAAATTATATATCACTGCATATAAATATAGATTAACCCTTATTAAAAGTTATTAATTCAAGAGCAGTGAGTGATTTTTTTCTGTCTTTTGTTATCTGGACGATATTTTCCAGCTTTCCTTGTTTTCACTGTTATACGGTAGGGGGCGCTATTACGCATCTCCTGTCCTGAACGAGTACAGAATCTCATGATCAAAACAGAGGCGAAGAAGCAGCAGAAACGAGCGATCTTATACAAGCAGATTCATATGTAAAATAACGCGATCATCAACATTAAACAGCATATAAAACAATCTACTCCATCTGTTTTGATCATCGCTCTGAATCACATCTGGATGTAGTCTTTTACAAAAACATGATTTTCTCAGCATTATGCTCAAAATGTAGCTTTTTCATGAAACATGCAACATTCAAGTGTTTATTAAAAAATGAATGGGCCGTCCCCCCAAAACAATGGTAGGGGAAACACTGAATAGGAAGATAATTACAGTAATATAAATGAAGTTCCAAGTGACCAACCAAAGGGAACACTAATCACCATAATGGCGAGTTCAAACATTTAGATCATTTAATATTTAAATCAACATAAATTTATGAAGTCAGCTTATGTGATATTCTCTCAAATTTTCCGTTGTATTGACAATTAAACATTCAAGATGACTTTAGGACACGAGGGAATGCAACTAGAGAAAGATAACTACAGAAGTGGAGAAAATGAGTGAAGAGTCTATTAAGAATTGCCCTGCCTCAAAAACTCTTTTTTGCTTGACAAAATGGTACTCAAACCAAACAATTAATCTTAACTTGGCTTTTCCAAGTAACTAAGGCATAGTATGTGAATAGTACAGATTACTAGATTTTTACAATTAAGTTAAAACATTAAGTAAAGTTAACTAAAAGTGTTAGTTAGAACAACTGTTGGATTTTACAGTGTGGTTCTTTTATGGCATCACTGAGAAAACCCAATTTTGGACACTATTTTTTAAGAGTGTATCTCCTACTATACTGCTTAAGAAGGTGATTCTTGGCCAGAATAAGATGCAATGTGGACCAGAGTTTATGCCGTTTAGTCACAGATCAGGTTAATTGTTATTTTGCATATGCAACTAACTTAATACAATTGTAAAACCCAGGGTCAAGGACAGCCAGGTTGGAACAATGTACCTCTCAGAGACAAACCAAAGAGCTCAAATCTTTGATTTGGAAACAAAAAGGGAGCAGATGCCGATTTTCGATTGTTTTCCCAACATATGACAATATATGACAGTGATCTGGATACGGGCCCAAATCATCTGTGTAGTAATCCCTCTCTTGTGAAAGACGATGGATATCCCTCTCACAGGGCTTAACAACGTATTGTCCAAATGGCCATATAATAAAACAACTGGATGATACTCTGCCAAGGCTCAACAAACAAAGTATGATATTATGAGGACTGTGCATTGCGATAATCCTGTTTTTGATAAAAGTGGTTCAAGTGTGGTTTTATTTGTTATTAAATGAAAATGTAAAAAAATAAATATATAAAAATCCTGTTGGAACTTTATAAAACCTGTGCCTCACTCCACACATAATTGTGATATTGACATTTTTAGTTTTTATGCTGAAAACTAATAGACAATTATCGGACAAAATATTAATGTGGGGGGTCTAATGCTATTTCATGCATTCTGACTTATTTACACTTAAAGAGTTGGATTCTCATGCTAAACATGGCCAAAATTTCAAAAAACAAGTTGGACGTATGACGGAGTATTTCTGTGCCAAATACACTCAAGTTTCAGAAAGTTTTTTTTCGAATATGGCCCTGTATGACGTGCGCAATGAGCGCGTGCGCAAACCAACAAGAGCAAGAGCAAGAGCACGCCCATCAACGAGCTTCGTTCGGGTTACGGTAGCCGTCGGCAGCGCTGTCATTTTGTTTTTAGACCACGAAATCAACAATGTCACTAAAGAAGTGTGTTTCTGGTTGTGAGGGAAAGATAACCTTGTTCAGCTTCCCAAATAACCCAGCGTTAAGGAAACAGTGGATGCAGGAGTTCTGCAAGTGTGTTTGTTTGTTCCTGGTCATGAGTCGAAACCGCAGGCGGTGAGTGAAACTGCATCAAATGTCTTGGCAATTGGCGCATAAGTGCATATAATGTAAACAACACGAACGTATAGTGAATCGAAAGTTATCCAGGGATAATGCCATGATGTATTGTGTGTGTGTGTGTGTATGTGCTCGTAACTCTTTAGCTCCGCCCACTGCACGCCTCCACGAGCTTGGCTGTTTTTTGGAAAGAATCGGTACAACGTATCTGTCTTTTATAAATATGATAAAACTAAAGACTCTGCGGAGATATGAAGGATGCATTACTACTCTATAGGTACTCAAGATTAACGAGATTGGCAGAATCTGTGTGTGTTATGTACCCTTTAAAACTAAATGTTATCTGATTTTAAATGTAATTGTTGAAATTAACATTAAGATGAACTGAATAAATGAACTGAAAACGGTACAGATATGACATCTACTGAAAATCACTTGCAAATAAATTGTAGCGCTTTATGAGGTTTCAATTGTGAACATTATTTAACTCTCATGTTTTAATGCATTAACTAATGTTAACAATGTGTCTGGACAAATACAAACATTTTGGTAACACTTTACAATAAGGTGCCATTAAAGTTTAGTTAATGCATCGACTAGCATTTACAATGAGCAATACATTTGTTTTGGTCCCCTCCCTGTTCGTCGGAGTGATGAGATACTTAGGAGACTATCATCACTCAATGGCTGGTTGTCTAAGTGGTGCCCGCAAAATAACATAGGGTACATAGACAATTGGAAAAGCTTTTGGGGCAGACCTGACCTATTGAAAAAAGATGGCATCCATCCTTCCTGGGATGGTGCCACTCTTCTCTTTAGTAATTTGGCACATAGTCTTAGAGCTAAACCTTGACTAACTGGGGCCCAGGTCAGGAAGCAGACGGACTGGCTTAACCGACCGCCTGCTAGCTGTCTCACGTCACAGAAGTCAGATAAATCCCAGCACATAGAGACTCTTTCACCTAGATATTATCACATAGAGACTGTGTCTGTTCCCCAATTTAGTAAATACAAAAAACCATCAAAACCATTCAACGGTAAAAATCTAATTGATGTCCAAAAAATAAATAACAGATAACATACAGATGAACAAACGATAAAGCTCGGGCTGCTGAATATTTGATCCCTTTCCCCAAAAGCACTTATTGTTAATGATATGATTACAGATAATAATCTAGATGTGCTGTGTTTGACAGAAACCTGGCTAAAACCTGACGACTACATTACTTTAAATGAGTCCACCCCCCAAGATTATTGTTATAAACACGAGCCGCGTCTGAAAGCCAAAGGGGGAGGGGTTGCTGTAATTTATAATAATATCTTCAGTACTACTCAGAAGTCTAGTTTCAAATATAATTCCTTTGAAATTTTGGTGCTTTATGTAACGTTATGTAGTGTAATTGATAAATCCCGTTTGACATTTGTGCTGGCTACTGTATACAGGCCACCAGGGCACCATACAGACTTTACCAAAGAATTTGCTGATTTTCTATCAGAGTTAGTACTGGCTGCAGATAAAGTACTAATTGTTGGTGATTTTAATATCCATGTAGACAATGAAAAAGACGAATTGGGATTGGCGTTTAGAGACATTCTAAACTCTATTGGAGTTAGGCAACACGTGTCAGGACCCACTCATCGCCGTAATCATACTTTAGACCTAATACTGTCACATGGAATAAATGTTGATACCGTTGAAATTCTACAGCAGAGCGATGACATCTCAGATCATTATCTAGTATCATGTATACTTAATTTAGCTAAGGCTGCAAAGCCGTCCCCTCGCTTCAAATATGGCAGGACTATCACTGCTTCCACTAAAGATTGCTTTGTAAATAATCTTCCTCATCAGTTTCATCTCCTCAGCATCCCAGATAGCCTAGAGGAACTCGATGTTGCAGCAGAAACTATTGACTCTCTCTTTTCCAGCACTTTAGACACAGTTGCTCCCCTGCGCTTAAAGAAGATTAAAGAAAACAGTCCAACGCCGTGGTACAACGAGCACACTCGGGCCCTTAAAACAGCAGCCAGAAAAATAGAGCGCAGCTGGAAGAAAACAAAACTGGAGGTTTTTCGCATTTTGTGGAAAGAGAGCATGATTGCATACAGAATGGCCGTAAAAACGGCTAGATCTGCTTATTTCTCGACTCTCTTGGAAGAAAACAAACATAACCCTAGGTATTTATTCAATACAGTGGCTAAATTAACCAAAAATAAAGCTTCAACTTCTGATGTTTGTAAACAGCACAGCAGTATCACATCAGACAAGTATCAAAAATTACACTCATTCACTGCTATAGGAGAAGAAGAATTGGCTAAACTCGTTAAAAAAATCATCAAAATCAACAACATGTATGCTCGACACTATACCGACTAGGCTATTAAAAGAGATGCTTCCAGAGGTCATAGATCCTCTTCTTAATATCATTAATTCATCCTTGTCTTTAGGATATGTACCGAAAACTTTTAAGTTGGCTATTATTAAACCAGTTATTAAAAAAACGCAACTTGATCCTACAGAATTAGTCAATTACAGGCCAATCTACGCTTTCTGTCAAAAATACTACAAAAGGCAGTGTCTTCACAACTGTGCTCCTTTTTAGAAAGAAATGGTATCTGTGAGGATTTCCAGTCAGGATTTAGACCGTATCATAGTACTGAGACTGCTCTCATCAGTTACAAATGATTTGCTCTTATCATCCGATCATGGTTGTATCTCTCTATTAGTGTTACTCGATCTTAGCGCTGCATTCGATACTATCGACCACAACATTCTTTTGAATAGACTCGAAAATTATGTTGGCATTAGTGGAATTGCATTGGCATGGTTTAAATCATACTTATCTGACCGTTATCAGTTTGTAGTAGTAAATGAAGAGATGTCACACCGATCACAAGTTCAGTATGGAGTACCGCAGGGCTCAGTGCTAGGACCGTTGCTTTTCACCCTGTACATGCTACCACTGGGAGATATCATTAGGAAGCATGACGTTAGTTTTCATTGTTATGCTGACGATACTCAGCTCTATATTTCTTCACGCCCTGACAAAACTTACCAATTCACAAGATTAATGGAATGCATAGCTGACATAAAAAATTGGATGACTAGTAATTTCCTGCAACTTAATTCAGAAAAAAACTGAATTTTTAATTATTGGACAAAAAACTCCACAAGTAGTAACCTAGAATACTGTCTAACACTTGATGGCTGGTTAGGAACCTGGGTGTGCTCTTTGATACCAATCTTTTATTTGAAAGCCACGTTTCTAGCATCTGTAAAACTGCATTCTACCATCTTAAAAATATATCTAAATTACGGCACATGCTTTCAGTGCAAAATGCTGAACAGTTAGTTCATGCGTTCATGACCTCAAGGCTAGATTATTGTAATGCTCTACTGGGTGGTTGCCCTGCTCGCTTAATAAATAAACTGCAGCTGGTTCAAAACGCAGCAGCTCGAGTTCTTACTAGAACCAGGAAGTATGACGATATTAGCCCGGTTCTGTCAACACTGCACTGGCTCCCTATTAAACATCGCATACATTTTAAAATCTTGCTTATTACTTACAAAGCACTAAATGGTTTAGCTCCCCAGTACTTGACCGAGCTCTTAACACACTATACTCCATGTCTATTGCAGTCTCAAAATTCTGGCCAGTTGATAATACCTAGAATATCAAAATCAACTGCAGGCGGTCGATCCTTTTCCTAATTAGCACCTAAACTCAGGAACAGTCTTCCTAGCATTGTTCGGGAAGCAGACACACTCTGTCAGTTTAAATCTAGACTAAAAACACATCTCTTTACTATGGCATACACATAAAACATTTTTAATTTATACTATACAAATCAGTTAAATGATTTTTAGGCTGCATTAACTAGGTCAGCCGAAACCGGGAAAACTTCCCATAACACCTGATGTACTCGTTACATCATAAGAAGAATGGCATCTACGCTAATGTTAGTCTCTCTGTTTATCCCGAGGTTTATTGCAGTCAGCCGGATCCGGGCCGTATCCAGATCAGATGGTGGACCTTGCCACTGTCGCCTTTGCTTGCTCAGTTGGGGACACTAAAGTTATAAACTAAATATTCAAATAAATTTTCAACTAAATTACTGATCTGCCCGCATGGTCACTATATGATAATTGAAATGAGCTGGATAACATCAACGTTTTCTCTAGAATGGCTGTACAGCCAAATCAAATTCTGTTGAATTATTTTCCTGTTAACACTGTGAAGCTGCTTTGAAACAATCAGCATTGTAAAAAGCGCTATATAAATAGGTGACTTGACTTGACTTGTTACAATACTTATTAACCTTTGTTATTAATTTGAGGTATGGTTAGTTTTAGCAGTAAAGGTAGGGTTAGAGTTAAGATAATAGGGATTAGAGTTTTTTTTTGGGATAACGGTTGGGTTACAGTTAACAGTATAACTACAAATGTTAATTAAATGCAAGTACTTTAAATGTAATTATGTATATACATAATATGTAAACTGTATCAAATGGTTAAGTACAGGTCACCTACTGAAAAGGCTTTCTATTAAGACAAATGCACTATAATTATTGAGGATATGGTACTTGAGCTAACTGGGTTTTGGGGACATACACAACGCTTTAGGGCAACAGCGACTCACAGCAGTCAGGAGAATTGTGATCAGAAAGAGGAGGCCATTAGCAGTGTGCAGTGTTGTCTGCTCTTTGATCAATGTTGTAATACAGTCTGCATCAGGCCGAGGGAAATTAAATGAATAAGAGTGTGGAGCAGAGAAAGAATCTCCCACCGAGGGAGGTATACATTTTCTCTGGGAGTTAAACACTCTCATGCAATTCAATCTGCCTGATGTCATCCTGGTTCTAAGTGAAGATGTGTTTTCTCAGAGGATGGGTGGTGGCGGGAAGGGCTATGGTGGCAGGATAGAGATTACTTTGGCTGGGTAACTTTTCCTGATTTAGTATCTTTGTGATTAATCAATAATAAGTATAAGGAACATGTATGAAGGCTGGAAAGAATTACATTAAATCAAGTGGGTCCTTGGTTCCTGTGATCTTGTTTTATCACTGATGCTGAATATAAACTTTCCTTGACCTGATCTGAAGCAATATTATCAGTAACATGTTCCTGCATCACATTTTCATGTCGGTATTATAAAATACAAGTACACTAGATCAAACTTTAAACTTTTGTTAATTTTCTATCATGACAATAACACTTAATAGAACACAGAGGTGGATTTCAGTACATCGGCTTGGCAAGATTCAAAATTTGCAATTTATTTAGAAATATTATTATTAATTAAATATGTTTTAATATACAGTATATTTTATTATATGGATGGAAAGTGATAGAAAGCAAAACTACATAATATGCATAACTATATGTATGCATTATATATATATATATATATATATATATATATATATATACACACACTGATCAGGCATAACATTATGACCTAATATTGTGTTGGTCCCCCTTTTGCTGCCAAACAGCCCTGACCCGTCGAGGCATGGACTCCACTAGACCCCTGAAGGTGTGCTGTGGTATCTGGCACCAAGATGTTAGCAGCAGATCCTTTAAATCCTGTAAGTTGCAAGGTGGGGCCTTCATGGATCGGACTTGTTTGTTCAGCACATCCCACAGATGCTTGAATGGATTGAGATCTGGGGAATTTGGAAGCCAAGTCAACACCTCAGACTCGTTGTTGTGCTCCTCAAACCATTCCTGAACCATTTTTGCTTTGCGGCAGGGTGCATTATCCTTCTGAAAGAGGCCACAGCTACCAGGGAATTAAAGGGTGTACATGGTCTGCAACAATGCTTAGGTAGGTGGTACGTGTCAAAGTAACATCCACATGGATGGCAGGACCCAAGGTTTCCCAGCAGAACATAGCCCAAAGCATCACACTGCCTCTGCCGGCTTGCCTTCTTCCCATAGTGCATCCTGGTGCCATGTGTTCCCCAGGTAAGCGACACACACGCACCCGGCCATGATCACCTGTCAGTGGTCGTAATGTTATGCCTGATCGGTGTATACACTGTATATAATCTTAGGTTTAGGTTCCTCTTGTGTTCTCTCACAGAAATATATAATTTTCCGTCATATTAATATCTCTTTACCTAACAAAAGCCAGTTTCACAATGGTAACTAGCTAATTACATAATATTTGATGGGAGGGATATTAATTATTATTAAGTAATAGTAGTATTAGTAATGGATTTTATGCATTACAGAAAATACATAAATGCTGTTTGTTTGTTTTTGTTCTGTTTTTTTCAACACGTCAAACGATTATAATATATCAAAATGCAATTTTAACATGACACTCATGTTAAACTCAATCCCTAAATGAACAACTGTAGATTTTTATTTCCCTCCTGTTACACATTCTGTTTATTTTCCTGCCATTGTACAAAAAAAAAATCAAATAATATTTAATGTACCTCATCTTGAGCAGTGTACATTTCTGAAAGTCTGAGATCTTTATAATATATATTACATACATACATAAGCTTGCGTTTGCTCAGCAGTCATTCAAAATGCTATCTCCATTGTTTGTATGCATATACCTAAAACAAGCAGTTTCGTCTCATTTGTATGAGGCTAAATTTAACTTCTTTTATGTAGAAGTTGTAAGTTGAGGGCCAATTTCCCTCGGAACATCTCCTCTAGATTTAAAAGCAGAGAAACTCATTTTCAAAACACAGACACAGGGTGAAATGTACACAAAAGAGGCTGAAAATTATAGGCTTGCAATCTTTGCAGTGTCCACCATGCATCAATGCGGTGAGCAACATTTAGCTTTACAGTGAAAACTGCAGCAATAAACAGAGTGGAAAAGAATGTACTTTTGCTGCATCCCTTTGCAAAAGTTGGCAGCAATAGATACAAAGAGAGTGGGTTTACAATAACAATGATATGTTGAGTATGTAACAGTAAAGTGCCTGTTATGATCTAATTCACTGATACATGTCATAAGTTTAGTTTAGTTTATTGTCCTTTGGGAAATTCGTTTTGTGTCTGTGGCACCCTTCAGTCATTACCAACAACAACTGACAAATACAAACAAACATCAACAGATTACAACACATTACAAATACAACCGACATCGAACAACAGCAAAATCACTGCCATAGATGTATAAATGACAACTGTACCTATAGTTCTATTTTTTTTTAGCATTGTAATTTGAAGGTAAAAAGGTAATTTTTATGCCACCAGTTAGTCACTAAACAGAATTACAAAAACAAAAGCTGTTGTTAAACTGGTCCTTGTCTGCCATTGGTCAAACAGACAGCCCTCACACCACTGGTTGAGCTAATATTGCTGTGTTGGGACACTCAAACAAAGGCAATATTTTAAAAAGGGCCATAGTTACGATGGAATAAACGTAATAAACCTACAAATGGCATAATTATAGGTTATCTGCATATTAAACTGGGATAGAAAAACATTTTAAGAACAAAATTTGAATGCTGCATCTGGCTACAGTGACAGTTCCTCAAAAGATTGCCAACGTAAGTTATTTTGATGTGGAAAAATATGAAAACAAAGTTTATTTCATCCATTATATGACAAAAGCTGGTTTTACAGTGTTCTTAATAATCAAAACAAACTAAACTAGACAACCACAATTAAATTTTACATTATGCAGCAAAACACGGGGTGTCAGTCACTGATCAACAGCTTTGAACATTTGCATAAAAAGCCCCTTGAGATCCATTTCAATTTCAACATTAAGCAAAAGCCTGCATCCCTCAGTCTGTAAGTTCAGCATAATTTTCTAAATTAGTTTGATGCGTAATTGCATTCATATGCTGAATATATTGAAGACCAAATAAATTAAAAAAATGCAGAATAGCATGATTCTTAATATGGCGTGTCACTCTGCCATCGTTGAAGATCATGGCGTGAATGACAACTGTGTAATTGTTATGGGAGAATGTGGCAAAAGACTCCATAAAACTGTTACCAGGTAATAAACCAAGAGACAGATTCATATCAAAAGTTTCAACAGCTCCCGGATGTATTGAGTTCAGGCCTGAAAGAAGAGGCCACAGGGAACGCAGATAAATATTTATTTATGACAAGCACTGTAGCATTCACCATCCATCCACAAAGGAGGATTTCACAGGAACGGTAAATTGTTTCTTTGTGCCCTTGAGAGTTCAGCATCCTTTCTCTTATTTGTTTCCTTTTCTTTATTCATATTAGATACGGATTGACATTTCATTCCTGTAGTTCCCCTATTTAAAAAAATAAATCCTTGGGAATAAGCAGAACTGTACACAGCTGCAGGAAGAAAAAGTATGTGAACCCCCTATAGCGGATTTCCACCTATATTTGTCATAAAATGTGATCTGATCTCCAACCAAGTCACATACATTCAGAGGTTGCGTTAACCGAATATTTTCTGCCTGTAACAAGTTTTAAAGGCTCAGGGAAGGAGGCGGCAGGTACAGCCGGACGACAGCCGCATATAAACATAATAAAACACAACATAAAGTCCAAGCCTGGTCCTCTCTCGTCTTGCACCTCTTCCTTTTATCCTTCCGGAGCTCCTCCGTGAGACTCGAGACCCGTGTAGTACGCAGTGACGCTCATTAACACTCGTGCCACTGGCCTCGCTCCGTTCCCATGGCTCTCGGTCCACCCTGCTTGCCACACCGTGACTAAAATTTATTTAGCAGTGACGGAAAAATCTGAAGGCTGTCCGTCATATTGACAGATTACACTGAGGGTTATCTATTGTAACTTGTAACTGTAATTCCCACCCCACATTGTGGCAGCAGAGCATGAATTCAGCCCCCAGAACAAAATTAAAACGAGAAGTAACAAGTCGTCGTCTGTCCGAGGCAAAGATGCAAAATCTAATGACACTTGCCTTTGCATTGGTCTCCCTTGATGCGTTTGATTATGCACAGATGAGCATCCAGTTTAAGTCGATGCGGACCAGGAGGAAGGAGTTCAGGCAGATACACACTGATTCTGTGGTGAAGTAAATACTACAGAAAAAAAGAAAGTAAAACTCAACTTTTCTGATACTGGTGTTCCCATCATGCACTGGGGCTTGAATAATTTTTAAGGTTGATTTTTCGCTGTATTTACACTTTTATCATTGCTTTAGTTGTTAGGTTTAGCAACTTGCCATTTTGTGACATTTGGAGTTGAAATGACACTCATACTTAAAAACGATCCATCGAATGTTATCGTCATTGTTTATTGTGTACCAAGAATTGAGGTCTCTGTGTTCAGCTGCTGCATTACTTCTATTATGTAGATTTGGTGTCTACATAATATCTATTGTATTGTACTTAGATGTTTCTAAGTAAAGCATACACTTTAAAGTGATTCAGTGTTATATTGTTTGAGTAAAAATTATTGCGATGGAAACTTCAACTAAGAAGAAATTACTCAACCTTTTACTAGCTAAGTTAAAGTTACTTATTTTGTTTGTTAATTTAATTGTGTTAATTAAACTTAGTTAAGTAGAGTTTACTTAATTCCATATGTGAAATCTGCATGCAAAAACTTGCGAAAGAAAAATTAAGTAAATGTTACTTGTTTTTTTCAGTGCAGAGAGTCGATTGAGTTTAATTCAGTTTCTTTTTTTTAACGTTTTGTTCATATTATAATCAGAATAATATTTAAAAAATATATTGCGTTGTTCATATTTGCCTGTTCAGGCACAAATGTCGTGTTTTAGTGGCCTCTGCTGTCACTAAAACACGACATTTGTGCTTGAACAGGCAAATATGAACAACGCAATATATTTTTTAAATATTATATTTTTTTACAATATATTTTTAAAATATAAAAAAACAACATTCATCTGCTTTGTGTTGTGTTGAACATGAAAAGTGTCGCACAGTATGATGTAAATAAATAAAGGCATAATCTTATGCTCGTCCTGTAAGTTTATGATTAAAAATGAATGAAAACAAAAGCTATTAAAAGTCTTAGTATCATTAAAATATGAAAATCAAAATGACGGGTAATAATAGATTATGATGGAATTTTTACAACCCTGTCCATCAAAATGACAGACAATAGCTATGTTTCCATCACCATGTTTTTATGCGCATTTTGAAGTAAACGCATAAGAAACAAGTGATGGAAACGGCAAATTTCGGGGAAAACAAATCCCTTGACGCGCAAAATATTTTTACGCTCACTTGAGGTAGGTTTTTGAGAATTAATGCGAATGATGAGAGATGGAAACGCATTTGCTGAATAATCAAATCAACTTTTATTTATATAGCACAATAAAAAAAACAACAGTAGTTGGCCATTGAGATGTACAACAAGATAAATATGTAAAAACAAAAAAGACTGCAAAACAATGATAAAGGTAGTTTATATCAAAAACACCAGTCAGAAAATTCAACAGTAAAAATCAAAGGCAGTTGTAAGCCTGTGAGAAAAAGTAGGTTTTTAACTTAAATTTAAATTTAGACACTGTGAATACTAGTCTTCGAGATAGAGGAAGACCATTACACAATTTTGGACCAACAATAGAAAATATAGAAAACCATCAGTAATCTTTGTTGAGATGACCTTAATGATCTAGCAGAGTTATTTAATTTCAAAAGATCAGAGAGATATTTTGGAGCTAATCCGTTCAGGGCTTTAAAAACAAAAAGCTGAATTTTACAAACCGGCAGCCAGTGCATCGAATGTAATATTGGGGAAATATGATTACATTTCCATGTGCCACTCGAAAGTCTGGCTGCTGCATTTTGAACCATCTGAAGACGACTAATATTGGATTAATTCCAATATAAAAGAGAATTACAATAGTCAAGTCTAGATAAAATGGACGAATGGATCACTCTCTCAAACTTTTAGTTTTAGATAATCTTAATTGGAAAAAAAAGCTAGATTTAACTACAGCATTTATCTGTTTGTCAAATTTAAGGGCAGAATCAAAAATAACACCCAAGGTTTTCACAGAGTGTTTTACATAGGGGACCAAATCTCCCAGGTCACCATCAGGAGTAACTGAAACACCTGAGGGCCCAAAAACAATAACCTGTAATGCAAAAATGTTAAGGAAAACCATGACTTAATATCAGACAAGCATGCTGAAAATGAGCTTAGGCCTTTTTTGTTGTTTTTCTTTAAGGGCAAATAAATGTGGGTGTCATCAGCGTAAAAGTGAAATGACACCCCATGTTTAGAAAGAATAGTCCCCAAAGGAAGCATATACAATGAGAAAAAAAGCAGGGGCCAGAATGGAGCCCTGAGGGACTCCAAAATCCAAGACAGAAACAGAAGTAGAGAACCCGTCAAGACAAACAGAAAAGGTTCTAGCATTCAGACAGGATTTAAACCAGTTTAGAGTGCAACCTTCAATACCCACACATTGTTCAAGTCGTGAGATAAGAAGTTTGTGGTCCAAAGTATCAAAGGCAGCACTTAAATCTAAGAGTAAGAGTATCACAGAGTAGTCAACAGAAAACAAAATATCATTAAAAACTTTTAATAAAGCTGACTCAGTACTGTGATATTTTCTAAACCCAGATTGAAATTCTTCAAAAACACTATTTAACTCCAAATGACCCTGCAGTTGTTCCAAAACAACTTTCTCTAAAATTTTAGAAACAAAAGATAAATTTGGAAATAGGTCTATAATTAGAAAGTATGGTTGGGTCAAGATTAGTTTTTTAAGCAAGGGTTTAACGACCGCATGCTTTAGTATTTAGGAACAACACCTGTGAGAAGGGACTTATCTATTATCGATAAAATGCTTAGCCCAACAACATCAAAAACCTGGAAAAATGTCATGCAGACATGTGGTAGGTTTAAGTTGCTTAATATCTTTAAGTGAATTAAATTACTGCTGAAGTGAAAAAAAGTTGAAAAAGTGAAACTAAAAAAAAGTATGAAATATATAAAACATTTTCCAAAACATGTTTTACTCTAAGACTGTGAGAAGATCAAAGCCAAAAAAGTTGTGTTACAAATTTGAGGTTGATATCTCAAAAATAAGCTTTCAGTAAAAGTAAGCTTTTCACAGTACCAAACGTTTCCACTAGATGAAATTTGCTTCCCAATTGTTTCCAATCCGGTCATTTTTGACAGCAAACAGTACAAGTGTGACTATTTATTTTGATGACCATGTAACAATTTCGAATCATGTCCATGATTTTTTTGTGTGTGTGTGTGTGTGTGTGTGTGTGTGTTCACATAACAAGTGCCAAAACCTTTACTAAGTTTCGTACCATTCCAAATTTTTTTTCAGTCAAAAATGACCAAACAGCACCACAGGGTTAAAATATGAAATAGTAATACTAACCATCGAGAATTTTATAATGGTTTATCATCAAACCAGTAACAGTCCATCCCTATTGGCGACAAGTTATTGTAAAAAGAAAAAAAAAAAAATGTTATTGAATCATTCATTCAAGAGTTTCGTTCAAAAATGCTGATTCATCCCGTGATGAAACAAGTGAAGTCTTTATGAGTTATACATTGAATCATTCATTCAAACCGATAAAAAAAAAAAAAAAAAAAAAAAATCAAATCCAGAATCGTGCTGCTCTCATTTTTTGAACCCTTAAAAATAAAATCACTGGTTGACCCTCATTTGGCAGCAATAACATCCACCAAACATTTCATTCGATTGCGGATCAGAACTAAATATCTTCTCTGTGATATTGATTTAGCTTTTAACAATAAGATGTCATGTAAGAAAGAGTCTTAAAAAAAGAATGTAATCAATTGTGCTATAAGAAATAATAGAACAGAGGACAAATGTCAAGCAGAGGACACAATGGGAGGCCAACAGATTGACAGTACCGTTTATTTTCATTTTAATATGTAAGCTTGTATGGTCAACAGATGACATGATCATGAAAAACAAGGACAATTGCATTTTTCCACAGACAGCACTAATGGCACAGTAAAAAAAAAGGCTCTTTTCCGATCAGAAGGCGCCCTGCGGATTTACTCTCTTCACCTTTGTTGTTTTCTACAAGTACCATCCAACTTGTAGAAAACTAAATAAAAAATAGATATAAAAATAAGCGCTCTAGGAGCTTAAAGATGCAAGAATGTCAACGTCGTTTTTGCTAGCCCATTACCGTAGCTAGAGGCAAAGAGGGAAAAAAGGAATAGACTGAGATAGTCCTCTAATCTTGGAGCCCACTCAAAAAGCATTGAATGAAAAGGCTTTTACTGCCACGTACACGCTATACTGTGAGAGGTTTTATGTTGAGTGATGCCCAAAATATATTGACATCAGATTTGTTTTCAACGGGTGCACTTAAGGGTTCTTCTATGGGCTCAGATACCGTACCTTAAAGTGTGAGCTTCTGCTTTATCTGAACATTTTAACTTCCAGACATAAACAGTTATGCTTTGTATTTACTAGCTAGAAAGAGGTATTATTTGGGAAAGTTCGTGCCAGATGGCCAAAAAGCACTTGTAAATTGTGAGCTATTTAATACAGAGCAGAAAATAACCTTTAGAATCACAATTAAAAGAGCAAAGAGCTCAAACTTGAGCACAGAAATTAATGCGGAGCCAACCCACTTACGCCTAAAAATTAATTACGGTAATTCAATTGAAATATTTGTAAACCAAATTACATTAAACTACTAAATAAACATATATATATATATATATACATATATATTTATATATACACACACATATACACACACACACAC
Organism: Coreius guichenoti; assembly: GCA_039654105.1. Classification (NCBI taxonomy): domain Eukaryota; kingdom Metazoa; phylum Chordata; class Actinopteri; order Cypriniformes; family Gobionidae; genus Coreius; species Coreius guichenoti. The sequence continues at coordinate 45,602,188 of CM077169.1, read as the reverse complement.
ACACACACACACACACACATACAGTGAGGAGAACAAGTATTTGATACACAGCCGATTTTGCATGATTTTGTATTACTTACAAAGCATGTAGAGGTCTGTAATTTTTATCATAGGTACACTTCAACAGAGACGGAATCTAAAACAAAAATCCAGAAAATCACATTGTATGATTTTTAAATAATTAATTTGCATTTTATTGCATGACATAAGTATTTGATCACCTACCAACCAGTAAGAATTCCGGCTCTCACAGACCTGTTAGTTTTTCTTTAAGAAGCCCTCCTGTTCTCCACACATTACCTGTATTAACTGAACCTGTTTGAACTCGTTACCTGTATAAAAGACACCTGTCCACACACTCAATCAAACAGACTCCAACCTCTCCACAATGGCCAAGACCAGAGAGCTGTGTAAGGACATCAGGGATAAAATTGTAGACCTGCACAAGGTTGGGATGGGCTACAGGACAATAGGCAAGCAGCTTGGTGAGAAGGCAACAACTGTTGGTGCAATTATTCGAAAATGGAAGAAGTTCAAGATGACGGTCAATCTCCCTCGGTCTGGGGTACCATGCGAGATCTCACCTCGTGGGGCATCAATGATCATGAGGAAGGTGAGAGATCAGCCCAGAACTACACGGCAGGACCTGGTCAATGACCTGAAGAGAGCTGGGACCACAGTCTCAAAGAAAACCATTAGTAACACACTACGCCGTCATGGATTAAAATCCTGCAGCGCACGCAAGGTCCCCCTGCTCAAGCCAGCGCATGTCCAGGCCCATCGGAAGCTTGCCAATGACCATCTGGATGATCCAGAGGAGGAATGGGAGAAGGTCATGTGGTCTGATGAGACAACAATAGAGCTTTTTGGTCTAAACTCCACTCGCCGTGTTTGGAGGAAGAAGAAGGATGAGTACAACCCCAAGAACACCATCCCAACCGTGAAGCATGGAGGTGGAAACATCATTCTTTGGGGATGCTTTTCTGCAAAGGGGACAGGACGACTGCACCGTATTGAGGGGAGGATGGATGGGGCCATGTATCGCGAGATCTTGGCCAACAACCTCCTTCCCTCAGTAAGAGCACTGAAGATGGGTCATGGCTGGGTCTTCCAGCATGACAACGACCCGAAACTCACAGCCAGGGCAACTAAGGAGAGGCTCCGTAAGAAGCATCTCAAGGTCCTGGAGTGGCCTAGCCAGTCTCCAGACCTGAACCCAATAGAAAATCTTTGGAGGGAGCTGAAAGTCCGTATTGCCCAGCGACAGCCCCGAAACCTGAAGGATCAGGAGAAGGTCTGTATGGAGGAGTGGGCCAAAATCCCTGCTGCAGTGTGTGCAAACCTGGTCAAGAACTACAGGAAACGTATGATCTCTGTAATTGCAAACAAAGGTTTCTGTACCAAATATTAAGTTCTGCTTTTCTGATGTATCAAATACTTATGTCATGCAATAAAACGCAAATTAATTACTTAAAAATCATACAATGTGATTTTCTGGATTTTTGTTTTAGATTCCGTCTCTCACAGTTGAAGAGTACCTATGATAAAAATTACAGACCTCTACATGCTTTGTAAGTAGGAAAACCTGCAAAATTGGCAGTGTATCAAATACTTGTTCTCCCCACTGTGTGTGTGTGTGTGTGTGTGTGTGTGTGTGTGTGTGTGTGTGTGTGTGTGTGTGTGTGTGTGTGTATATATATATATATATATATATATATATATATATATATACATACATATACACACACACACACACACACACATACACACACACACACACACACACACACACATACACACACACACACACACACACACACACACACACACACACACACACACACACACAACGATCAGGCATAACATTTTGAGGTGAAGTGAATAACACTGATTATCTCTTCATCACGGCACCGGTTAGTGGATGGAATATGTTAGGCACCAAGTGAACATTTTGTCCTCAAAGTTGATGTGTTAGAAGCAGGAAAAATGGGCAAGCGTAAGGATTTGAGCGAGATTGACAAGGGCCAAATTGTGATGGCTAGACGATTGGGTCAGAGCATCTCCAAAACTGCAGCTCTTGTGAGGTTTTCTCGGTCTGCAGTGGTCAGTATCTATCAAAAGTGGACCAAGGAAGGAACAGTGGTGAACCGGCGACAGGGTCATGGGCGGCCAAGGCTCAATGATGCAAGTGGGGAGCGAAGGCTGGCCCGTGTGGTCCGATCAAACAGATGAGCTACTGTAGCTCAAATTGCTCAAGAAGTTAATGCTGGTTCTGATAGAAAGGTGTCAGAATACACAGTGCATCACAGTTTGTTGCATATGGGGCTGCATAGCCACAGACCAGTCAGGGTGCCCATGCTGACCCCTGTCCACCGCCGAAAGCGCCAACAGTGGGCACGTGAGCATCAGAACTGGACCATGGCGCAAAGAAGATGACCTGGTCTGATGAATCACATTTTCTTTTACATCACGTGGATGGCCGGGTGTGTGTGCGTCGCTTACCTGGGGAACACATGGCACCAGGATGCACTATGGGAAGAAGCCAAGCCGGCGGAGGCAGTGTGATGCTTTGGGCAATGTTCTGCTGGGAAACCTTGGGTCCTGCCATCCATGTGGATGTTACTTTGACACGTACCACTTACCTAAGCATTGTTGCAGACCATGTACACCCTTTCATGGAAACGGTATTTCCTGGTGGCTGTGGTCTCTTTCAGCAGGATAATGCGCCCTGCCACAAAGCAAAAATGGTTCAGGAATGGTTTGAGGAGCACAACAACGAGTTTGAGGTGTTGACTTGGCCTCCAAATTCCCCAGATCTCAATCCAATCGAGTCTTTTCACACATTTATCAATATTTATTTCAAAAGTATTATTTAATGTACAACATTTTAATGAGCAAAAATGCTGGCTATTTTATCTTTTAATAAATTAAATACTTTTCCTGAAATTTGCTACACAACATTTTATATATCCTTTTCTTCTAGCAAAGTAAATACTTTGTTAAATAGGCCTACCGCTGTTTTTATGGTTTTGATTCTGTTTTAGGTTGTTTAAAGTATATTTTTATGTATTTCATGTTTTGATGTACTTATGAATGTGCTGGTTTATTAATTGCAATGCTGTGACTTCAGTTTATATTCTTGAGTATTTTTTGCAGAATTTTTTGCTTTAATTTCAAATATATAAATCTTATAAGTACACAAGTATACATTTAATAGCTTTTGTGTGCATTTTGTTAGTAGCATGTAGTGTAGCTAACTTTAAAAAAAAGAAAGAAAAACAAAAAAACGTAGTCACTTAACTTAGAATGTCATGCTATAGTTTTCAAAGTAGTTTCCAACATTTCAAAAGCACCTGGGAAAATTTATAGAGCATAAAGTAGTAGAGCACTGCACATACAGCAATGTCTGTACTATACCATTATAGTCTCTCTTGGAGGACGAAAAATATATAGCTACTTTATGACTGTTTTTTATTATTGAAGCCTGGGAGGATCTGGACTGCTTTCACTGAGTGGTCGGTAATTACCACTTTTGAGAATGAGATCTAGGAGAACAGCTTTAATGGATATAGTGCGCTTCACTGGCCTTATCCACAGAAGATTTTGCTCTATGTTCATATATTCTGTTGCAGCCTATAAGCCAAATGAAGGCCTGAGAGAGCAAGAGTATGTGAGCATGTCTCTGAGAGTATGTCTTTGAATGTAGGTTGGTTTATTGCCAGAAAAGCGAATCAGATCACTACACACTGCCCTTTACATTCTGTCTGGGATTTTTTTCATTATAGTAGTATGATTTGTAACATGAATGGGATCGTTGCCATCGTTCAAAGTGCCCTATTATGCTTTGTGGATATTACCTTTCATGTAATGTGCTTAGTGCTGTCAAAATTAACGTGCTAACGTATGCGATTATTTTTTTTCAGTTTAACACGTTAAAAATATTTAACGCAATTAACACAAATACTGAAAGCACTCTTTGTTTATTGCTTGTAATATGTTTTTTGTTCCTCTTTATTATTTACTAGCTTTTATGTTTTGCAGCTATATTAGTTTATATATTTAAAATTATTAACATGCAATTGTTTTAATTAAAATGTTTAATGTGTAACTATTTTAAAAAGTACTTATAATTACATATATAATAAAAAAAAAAAAGATTTTAAGTTTTATTAATAAGATTAATTTATAAGAAAAAAGTTCTGGAATCGGATCGTGACTCCCAGAATCGGAATCGGATCGCGAGGTGCCTAAAGATTCCCATCATTACTATGCAATGATTTATTGCTGAATAATACAGAAGATAAAGAGCTTAAAAAATAATCACATATTAAAATCGCAATCGCAATATTGGTTAAAAAAAAAAAAAAAACAATTCGCAATTCGATTATTTTCCAAACTCGTTCAGCCGTACTCTTATTCATGTAAATGCTTTTAAACCATTCAAGCACGATAAGACACAATAGAGAACGGTACTGGCGCGTCTGTGAATCTCCTGTCTGTCACATAAATGCACTCGTGCGCACAGAAAGCTGCTTCAGACAACGCTTGAACGGACAAAAACAAACAAAATTACGCCAAAATGCCTGTTTTGTTGAGTATCCTCGCAAGCACAGTCTTAAATGAGTTAAATGAAGTCTTAAATGAGCATAAAGAGTTGTGAGAAAATGGGATGTGTGTCAGATCCGCGTCATGTGCTTCAGATCTTAAAATGACGGCAGCCTAATAAACCTGCTGCTGTTTGTCATTATGGATAATCGAACAAAAGAAAAGAAAATCACTCACTGCTCTTGTCTGAATAACTTTTGTAGCTTTAATAATGATTAATCTATATTTTATAATTTATGCAGTGAAGACTGCGCAGTGTTTGATAACTTTATTCAATTTCTGTATATTTCTTACCTGTTAGACCTACCTGAAAATAGCACTGTTTACAAGGTCACATGGGTCAAAAACAACAAAAACAATAACTTTTTGTGCATTTTGACAGGGCAAGTAAAAATCTGAACTGGTCTGACTGGGCCAACAGAAAAAAAAAAATGGAGCCCTGATATATTGAAGGACAGGTAAATGTGACATTTATTATAATGGGTTTATGTGAATATTTCTCTAAGTTCACTTAAATTAAAAGTTGTTATTTTTTAATGCCTATAATTAATGGCTAAAATTGAGAAAAAAAAAAAATCTATTTCATAGAGACGTCAGTAGCGGTATTGGTATTTAAAAAAAAAAAGATGCCATTAAGTGCATGCTATATAGCGGTTTGAGGATGTAAAAGGTCTGCAAAGTTCAAAGCGCTTCTCCCAAAAGAAAGAACAGATTCTGAACTGCCTGAAATGAGTCGTCAGTAATTCCACTCTTACTTCCTGCACAAACCGACATAGGCTTGTAAGACATTTGCATAAGGCCAGTTTATTGTTCTCACTGGCTGTCTGCCCACTAGGGGTGTGCGATATATATCATCTGCAATAATATCGTAATTGTTGTTTTAAAGATGTGCGGTCTGACATTATCGAGTATATCCCTCACATACATCCAGAGAATGCATGCATTTACTACGTGATTAACAATTTTTGGCTCCCACGTTCTGTGTTTACTGGATAGTCTTGTAGATTAGACTAGTGCGGGTCCGCATTTAGAGTGCACGCTTTCACTGCGTGATTTACTCTATTATATCATATAATATAGTTAATAAATATCACACGAAGAGTGCAGTTTGTCTCCAGGTATCAGCATGATAATAAATGTGATATTGATTTTATACAAGTTTGCTAAACAAGAAGTTAATATTAAGTGACTTACATTTTAGACACCATATTGCCTGTTTTGCTCTATTTCGCCAACGAAAATAGTTCAAAACAAAACCACAGCACTGTAAGTAATTGCATCTCTGAGCAACACACGGAGGTGTTTCCTTACTGAATGAATCAGCATTTTAAAACTAATCAGTTGAATCAATGATTCAGTGACTAAGATAGATTAAGACAGTCAAATGCTTCGTTCCTGAATGAATCAGCTGTTTGAATGAATCGGCTGAATCTCAATGACTCACTCATTAACAGTGACTTGCTGTCACCTACTGGCGGTTTTAATTTCACATTTAAAGTATCTTTTCATGTTTTAAATCATTTCAAATATCGATATTCAACGTTTTATGTTTAAAACATTTATGCATTTGTAACTGCAGGTTATTAATTTGTCACCTCTGAGCTGCATTAAACAGTCTGTGTAAATGCCACTTCAATTGCAGTTTCCTGTCCTTTGCAAAGATAAATTTTGTTGATACTTATTTAATTTGATTGGTTAGATATTAGATATGGTAATGGGTGTTTCGTTTCCAATAAGCTGTAGACCAATCAAAACAGACTGGGCCTTTTTTTTTTTTCCTCTTTACTGTCCTGTGGATATATTTAGTTGTATTGTCCCTACTGTTTGTGTGATGTTGTGTGGCTGTGTTTTGGAGTATGTTGTAATATGTGCTAAATTGTGAATAAAAAAAATAAAAAACACAGACTGGGCCATCTGACCAATCAGAGCAGAGCAGGCTCTCGGAAAGGAGGAGTTTAGAGAGACAGAATCTTTTATCATACCATTTCAGATACTGTGAGAAAAGAGGTGATGCTGCAATGTACAGTATATTATGAGAATGAGTTTTTTTGACCATGGATTCATGTAAACCTATTGTAGGAGACCTTCAAAACAAAATTAAGAACCTTTAAAATGGCATACTAGTAGGACTTTAACAATTTATTTTATTTAATGAAAAGTAAAATAATACATTTAGGGGCATTTGTGCTGATCTTGTTACAGTTACAATGTCCAATATTTCTAATATATCAAAAATGGGGCAAAACCCAAATCAATCAAACCAAAATTCAGTGCCGCCACCCGACAGCATAATAACTGCGCTCTCTTTAGCAATATCCAGAATATCCCTAATTTATTTTGTTGCATAAATGTGTTTAGGTAGTATTATTGCCAACACAGGGGAACCACGGCGGGTCAATTTAATCGTGGCGCTCCAACGTGGACCTCTGTTTGCACACATCACTGTTTATTAGAGTGAAAGGATAGAAAATAATGCTTCTGTAAACAAGTAACAGCCTTGCTGGACGTGATACAGCATTCTGTAAACAACACACACGCAACGAGGAGCCAGATGCTTGGCGAAAAAATAAATAAAAAAAGCTTAGATTTGTCTGTTGTCAACTCTTGTCCTGATGGTTCTATCACAGGTGCTCATCAAAGAGGGGATCTTTTATAGAAAGCCCTTTGAATTCGGACACATTTGCCATTACATTTACTAAAAGCACAGTAATGTATGTTGAACATAACACAATAAACATTCCTGCACATGATGCTCATTTTGACAAGTCTCTGGTGGATGAAAACATGTTCATCTTACAACATGTATCATCTCTGATTTAAATTTGCATGCTATTAGCATGTAGAAACGGAATGTTCAGTGTACAGAAACACACACACATACACAGCAGGGAGTATACAGAATGCACGGGAGCTTTATGTACTTTATATACTGTTGCTGTTAATGAGGCGGGATACTGTTCAGTGGATCCATAAACAACTAATGTCATTGTTTACTATGTAAACTGACCCTCTACTGTATCCTCCTTCCATAGCCCTGATGCATCAGCAGAGAATTAAAAGCTACATTATTAAATATGCAATAAATAAAGACAAATTGCAGCCTTTAAGTGCTCTTACAGCAATAATAAATAAGACAAGGGAAAATATATCTTCATATCAGTTGCTTTTAGAAAATTAGAAATAAAATAATACATTTATTAGTTCTGCCTAAAACAAAATAAACTCAAGTGGAGATTCAAATACTAGAAAATATCTCTATAAATATGTTCATGCAAACTTGCGTCACATACTGTTTTAAATTAAAATGTAACACTTAAAGGGATAGTCCACCCAAAAATTTTAATTCTGAACGTTGGTAACTAAACAGTTTCGGTTCCATTGATTCAACTGATTTCCGTTGTATGAACAAAAAAATACAATGGAAGTCAATGGGAACTGAAACTTTAATCTTTAAAAGGATAGTTCACCCAAAACTGGAAATTCTGTCATAAATTAGGCCTACTCATTACTCAATTCCTCATGTCTAACCAAACCCATATGATTTTTTCAAAACACAAATTCATGTTTTTAATGAAAACGGGCAGATTTCTGCTTCTCCACTGCAATATATTATATTGTATCTCCATATTTCCACATACATATATACATATATGTAAAAAAAGCTCTTTTTATAGTTGATATAGTTCTGAACATAGAACCAGGTCCCTTTTGAATTTCCAGTTGTGTCTGACAACTGAATATGCTGGAGTTTGTTTCTGGATGAGCAAGAAGGATTTTTTCTTGAATCCCTCCCAAACAACATGAGGTGATGTAGGTTTTTTTTTTAGGCTTTCTGACCCCAAGACTCAACTAATCTCTGCGATTCTCCATATGTGATCCTTGGAGAGTCTTTGGCCACTCAAACTCCCCTCCTCGCCGTGCATTAAGACAATATAGACACACATCCTCTTCCAGGCAGATTCGTAACATCTTTAGTTGATTGGAACTTCTTAATTATTGCCCTGATGGTGGAAATGGGAATTTTCAATGCTTTAGCTATTTTCCTACAGCCACTTTATATTTTGTGAAGCTCAACAATCTTTTGCTGCACATCAGAACTATATTCTTTGGCTTTACTCATTGTGATGAATGATTAAGGGAATTTGGCCTTTGTGTTTCCTCATATTTACAGTGGGGAGAACAAGTATTTGATACACTGCCGATTTTGCAGGTTTGCCCACTTACAAAGCATGTAGAAGTCTGTCATTTTTATCATAGGTACTCTTCAACTGTGAGTGACGGAATCTAAAACAAAAATCCAGAAAATCACATTGTATGATTTTTAAGTAATTAATTTGCATTTTATTGCATGACATAAGTATTTGATACATCAGAAAAGCAGAACTTAATATTTGGTACAGAAACCTTTGTTTGCAATTACAGAGATCATACGTTTCCTGTAGTTCTTGACCAGGTTTACACACACTGCAGCAGGGATTTTGGCCCACTCCTCCATACAGACCTTCAGATCCTTCAGGTTTCGGGGCTGTCACTGGGCAATATGGACTTTCAGCTCCCTCCAAAGATTTTCTATTGGGTTCAGGTCTGGAGACTGGCTAGACCACTCCAGGACCTTGAGATGCTTCTTACGGAGCCACTCCTTAGCTGCCCTGGCTGTGTGTTTCGGGTCGTTATCATGCTGGAAGACCCAGCCACGACCCATCTTCAATGCTCTTACTGAGGGAAGGAGGTTGTTGGCCAAGATCTCGTGATACATGGCCCCATCCATCCTCCCCTCAATACGGTGCAGTCGTCCTGTCCCCTTTGCAGAATGATGTTTCCACCTCCATGCTTCACGGTCGGGATGGTGTTCTTGGGGTTGTACTCATCCTCCTTCTTCCTCCAAACATGGCGAGTGGAGTTTAGACCAAAAAGCTCTATTTTTGTCTCATCAGACCACATGACCTTCTCCCATTCCTCCTCTGGATCATCCAGATGGTCATTGGCAAACTTCAGACGGGCCTGGAAATGCGCTGGCTTGAGCAGGGGGACCTTGCGTGAACTGCAGGATTTTAATCCATGACGGCGTAGTGTGTTACTAATGGTTTTCTTTGAGACTGTGGTCCCAGCTCTCTTCAGGTCATTGACCAGGTCCTGCCGTGTAGTTCTGGGCTGATCCCTCACCTTCCTCATGATCATTGATGCCCCACGAGGTGAGATCTTGCATGGTGCCCCAGACCGAGGGAGATTGACCGTCATCTTGAACTTCTTCCATTTTCTAATAATTGCGCCAACAGTTGTTGCCTTCTCACCAAGCTGTTTGCCTATTGTCCTGTAGCCCATCCCAGCCCTGTGCAGGTCTACAATTTTATCCCTGATGTCCTTACACAGCTCTCTGGTCTTGGCCATTGTGGAGAGGTTGGAGTCTGTTTGATTGAGTGTGTGGACAGGTGTCTTTTATACAGGTAATGAGTGGAGAACAGGAGGGCTTCTTAAAGAAAAACTAACAGGTCTGTGAGAGCCGGAATTCTTACTGGTTGGTAGGTGATCAAATACTTATGTCATGCAATAAAATGCAAATTAATTATTTAAAAATCATACAATGTGATTTTCTGGATTTTTGTTTTAGATTCCGTCTCTCACAGTTGAAGTGTACCTATGATAAAAAATTACAGATCTCTACATGCTTTGTAAGTAGGAAAACCTGCAAAATCGGCAGTGTATCAAATACTTGTTCTCCCCACTGTATACTTAGGGCTGGGCGGTATATCGAGTTTGTACGATATATCAATATATTTTTTTAGAAACGATATGGAATGAGGCAATACCGTTTATATCGATATATAGTAGATTGATACGAGCGCATCTGAAAAATAGCGGAGTACGCAGAGTGAGCTGACGCCGGGAAAGTGCATGATACAATTT